>CM075674.1:109157500-111615000 GCA_037962975.1 Clitoria ternatea | reverse complement strand
TTACGGGCAGCCCTGAGTCCCACTCAATAGGCTTGCATTGAGTCCCACTCAAGGTCTTATATGGAATCCTCGAAACCATATTCAATATGCAATAATTAATTTCATAGCATCAATTTCATTTCAATGAGTAAGCGTCTCACGTTATATGCTCTCAGCATTTTCAATATCATCGATATGCATCTCATGCTTTACATCTACATTTCATACATAGGACTGATTTACTATCAACACACTGCATCTCATATTCTATATACAATCATGGACGGGAATCATCATAACAATCTAGATTTCATAGATATCACATATAACGGGGTATTTCACAATTTATCATACAACCAAAATACATCAATCATCATATTTCAAAATTATATAACAAACAATATAACAATTTACCCTGAACCCGTCCATAAACCGTACATTTAAAATGTAAAGCACCCCCTACCTAGAATAAGAAATCCCAGAAGCTCCTTGAGCTATCAAACGCTAATCGATCGCTCTTTGATCACTCTTTCTCAATTAAATAATCTTTTAAAAACAACAATTAACCTTATCAATACCTCAAATTTCATAAAACGGGGTTAAACAACTTCTAATTATTATTTCGATAGCTAACGACTTACCGATTCAAGTCGTCGACCTCCGAAACTCAACTCCGTAGAAACCCCAAGCTGTCCGCTATCTCAACAACTCTAAAATGGTTCCGATTTACTCCGTCGGTCACCGAACTTTAAATCGGAGGACACCCAATGCTGCCCGCTCACTAAAGAAACTCCGAAACTACATAATTTCATGAAATTACCCATTATCAAACTTCGTAACTAGCGGGACAATATTTTAGAAGCTATGGGTATCCAAAATACTTACTTGAAATCGAAAAAGGCCAAAATCCAACAACACCCAAGGCTGCCCACAACTAGAACCAAGCTTCTCAATGCTCTAAAATTCAAGAAATTGGAAGAATTAGAGATTGGGAGCAAGAAGCCACTTAAAACCGACAATGAGTGTTTGATTATTACCTTAAATTCGTAGAATTAAAGCTCCCCCACTAAAACTTCATGGCCGCCCGAGAGATAGAGGGAGAAGAGAGTTTGAACATGGTCTCAATTTGAAGAACTAGAGAGGAAGAAGATAAAGTGGAGATAGCAAGCTTGAGTTCGCAGAAGAGAATGAAGTGGAGACCCAAATCCCTCAGCCTTGCATGCGTGAGAATGAGGGAGAGTTCCAATTTTTCTTTTCCCCGTTTCAGCGTGAAATACAGAGAAGGAAAGGTAAATGAATTGAAATGGGAATTATAAAACTTAAGGGTAATAATGTAACTTCATATTCCTTTTTAATTAATTCCTCATTTACTTTAATTGCGTAGTAAATCTAAATTAGGATGTTACACATATCATTTATAATTGATAAAATTTGTACAAAACAGTAATCGTTCCCAACTTTTTTGTCTTCCAATCATGATGTAAGTTATTATTTTTAATCTCCCCCACCTTTTCCTTTTAAAATCTTTAATATTTACTTTTATGTTGTAAAATAATATTAATGTAATATTTAACATCATATATCATTAAATAAAATTTTATTAAAATAGTTGCTCTCATTTATACCATATACCTTGGCTACAAATAGCACCAGGTTAGCTACATTCTATCAAAGACACAACAAATTTTCAATTTTAATATCACATATCATTAAATAAAATATTATTAAAATAGTTGATCTCGTTTATACCATATACCTTGGCTATAAATAGCACTAGGTTAGCTAAATTCTATCAAAAAATAAGAAAATAAGGGAAATTAAAAATAATAACTTAAATCATGAGAGTGAGAGACAGAAAAGTCAAGAATGTTCACTTCTGCATTTTATATGAATTTTATCAACTTAAATTATATGTGATGTTAAAACCAAATTAAGTAGAATAGATGCATGCATGCATTATTATGCTTCTAAATCTAAACTTCAAAAAATAATTTGATCGTTCTGCATTTCAATCAGTTATTGTTATTGGATGAGTTTAGTCGAACAGATATGATGCCCCTAAATAGCTCCAATAAGAATTAGATCTCTATGTGGTGACTCCATAAAATAAAAATAAAAAAACATAACAAAATAATGAATAATTTATGTTTTCACAAGAAAATTCAAAGGTAGAAATGATTGGATATGATGTTGGTATAAAAATTTAAATATGAAAAGGATGAAATATCTTAAAGAAGTTGATAATATTGGAATGATTCTTGTCACAAACTTAATCAAGTGTTGACATAATAGTGGTGGTGGTATGTGGTTGCCGTGAGTGATGTAAAATTTTAACGCACGTAACACATTTATATAGAGTATTAGGTTAAATTATTAAAGCATAAGAAAATTTAAAATAACTAGAATCATAAATGAATGAGAAAAGACAGAAACATTTTGTATATAAATCTAATTAAGGTATATTTATATACATCTTGCAAATTTAAAATGATATTTAAATAAATGTTTCGCTATATAACAACGACAAAGGTATTCTTTCTCTGCCCTTTGGTATCGGATTTACCCATGTAGCATCTAATTTCTTGGCATTTCAAGTATTATAACATAATATGCATTGACTATTTCTGATTTACCGGTTATCAAACGTGTTCTTCTCCATCCATTCCAAAAAGACTGTAATCTTCGACACTCCCAAAGCAAAAATCAGTACAGAATGGCATTTTCTTTCCTGTAATGTTCTTTTCTCACTTTATATATTTGGCGCCACTAAACAGACAGATCTTTCCTTTTCTTTTTCTCTTCTTTATTTCCTTTTTATCCCTTCCTTGATTTCCATCTAACACTATAAAGATGGGTAAAAAACTAAAAGTTGTGAACAGAGCTCTCCTTGTAGCAGGTCCTTTTTCTCTCCCTCTCCGTCATTTAAACCAAAAACCAACCGTTGCGTTGCGTTGAGCACGAGGTTAACAGAACAGATTCCAACAAGGGTGAACCACGCCAAGCCCACAAATAACTTAAAGCGCGTGGATAGAACAATCACAGAGTTAACAGCTTAGAAAATGAGACCGCCATGAGAAACAATTGAAAATTATAGACAAAGGGACGCGCTGCCCTATTCCCAATTTCATTGCTCCTTACATCATTTAAAACACTAAGTCTCTTAAATAATCTTTGGCGTAAAGCATAAGCAATGTTAACCAATCCAATATTTATCCGACAAGCAAGAAAAATAGGAAGTAGAAACCAACTTTTCTACTTGCGCAGTAAACTCGCTCATGCTATTCACATTGGCTAAAGTCCCATGAACTGAGAATTTTAAAAACAAACCATTCTTTGTACAGATTTTCCTTCTTAAGCCGCTAGTTACAATTCAAAGACCCATAAAAGAAAATCAAAATGAAATATTCCCATCCTCCTAAAGACTTCTACTTACACATAAGAGAATGGTACTTTCTTCTCAAAAGATTAGAGCCAGAGCCCGAGCGAAATCTAACACCCAAGCTAACCCACTATCATTATTGAAAAACTACAGTATTTTCCCTACACAAGACACACTATTGACATTTACATATACTGGTCGATTAACCCAACATATTTACAAAACAGACACAAATCAAACTTCTATCTTATATCCTCTAGACTGGGGCATTCAAATTTACTCTTTCCCGTAGCTATGAAGACTCTTCTGCGGTGGTTATGTTTTATGATAAACTGAACTGAATCCTAACAGCAAAGTTGTGTGTATGTGTGAGGGTTCTAAGCCAGAGCAGGGATGCTGCAATTTCTCCTGTCCCTGTCAAGGCAATCAAACCCCTCAATTCTCACAGCCGGATTGTTAACAAAATTGGCTCGAACACAGCCTCCCTTCCTTGCAGAGGAAGAGGGCGACGGTGGCAGAACGGACTGTGCAGGAACCACCACCCACGGGGACGATGGCGAGAGTGGGGAGAAATCCTCATCCCCGAATCGTGCATCCTGAATCAATGGGTTAGCTACTCTGCTCGGCGGTGACCCACAGAAAAATGGGGGCGACGAGGCTATCACTGGGCATGATTGCTCCAAATCACAATCAAACTCCTGCAAACATATCATCAAACAAAAACGATTCAATCCAAGCACAAGCTTCATCACTAATTAACCTAAATCACAGACACACCTCCAATAAAATAAAACCAATTTTTTTATTTAGCAAGAAAAGATTACCTTGGTGAGAATAGTGTCTAAAGGATTAGAACCAGATGAGTTTGAATCACATGGCTCAACCTGGCAACTGCAAATGAAACAAAGTATGCAAAGTCAGATAACAATAATCAAATAAAAAAAGGATTAAAGAGAAGAATGATTTATTTTATACCTGAGATGATACCGGAAGGCTCGAACAGGGTGGTCGTTGACGGCGAAGTTGAAGAGGCCAAGGCGGCGGGGCTTGGGGCAAACAACGTGGTCTCTGGCTTCGTGGGATGGGACGACGACGTTTTGGATGGCAAACTGCTTCATCTTCTTCCTCAGATTTCTATCTATATTTAATTTTCAACTAAAATCTGTTCACCCACACCACGCACATATATAGCCAAAGCACAGAAGTTAGAACCAGGTTATTTATTCATGTTCAACAAACAACTAAACCAATTCAAAAAAAAATTAAAAAAAATCAAGCGTTGGAAACAATTTCAGTATAATATATTCCGCAGATCCTAAACGTGCATGAATATTTGAACAGCTCAAGGCTAAGATCTGGTCAAACTTAAATTAACCTAATAACAAAAAAAAAAAAATCACAGTTACGCCTAGAGTTTCTCAACCACTCAGCTCCTATCATGTAGCTATACATTTCAGTAACAGATCTAGCTAAAACCGTAGCTATTAATTTAAAATAAAATAAAAAAATCAAGGCGTGAATGAGAAAATCATTACATCAATTGATGCACGCGGATCTGGAAAAGGAAAGTGTTGATTTCCGTTTTTATAATTACAGTTGAAGATGCCAAAAACGAGATTAGAAACGGTTGGGAGCATAGATCTGGGAGAAAAAGCATGAAAAGACGAAGTAGTAGTAATTAGAAGATTAGTTACCTGTGAGATGAGGTTTTATTGTACAGAGGATTTGAAACAGAAAGAATTATGTTGAAAGAAAAAGCAAACAAGGTGAAGAGAGGAACACGTAAGTAAAGGGAAAGGAAAAGGGTGTGGAAAATGGAAGATTGAACTACGGGTTCTAACCACACTTCCTTTATATTTATGGTATTATTAGTTTATTTATAGTTTTTTAATATTTATTGTTCGGAAGATTTTTTTATTTTTTTAATATTGTTTGGTTAATTCATGCGGGCGGTGCCTCCCGCGATATATCACATCGGTTTTAGCACCATTCTCTTTCTCGTATACAGCGAACATGTCATGACCTTGTTATAAATTGTTTATTATTTATTATTAATAAATTAACTATTAACTATGGTGTGAAAAAAATCTGAAGTAAATATCAAGGGATCCGTTGGGAATATATTGAGAAAGAGTGTTGTATGGAGAAACGTTGCTCCACATGGACCGCAACTCGCTACGTTTAACCTCGTCCCTACACGTGGCAGCCTCTTGGAGTTTTACGACGGAAAGTCGGCAATCTGGAGCTTTGAAGAGGGCCGGCACTACGGTTCAACTAACCCAATTCAAACCATGTTTCACCAAAAAACCATGTAAAAATAAGTTTTGATAACTATTTTTTTTGGGTCTTAATGCATGGTCTTATTTCAACTTCCAGATAATTGAATTGGGTTGATTTCAATTTTAAATTAGTTTTAACAGCGTTCTTTTGTTGTTGGGTATTTTTTGAAATTGATATTGAGTCAGCTAAAGGTTTAAATTGCATTTTTCTGATTGTATATATTTTTATTTTTTAAAATAAAAGAGGACAAAATGGAAGGAATGTGTTATTTCAATTACTTTATATTTATCTCAAACATAAATTGTATTGGTGTTCAATGTGGATTTTGAAAATACTGATGATTCAATTGGTTTGAATTTTCTCATGTTCATGATGGGTCATGTGAGATTTGACAAGAAATGCTAAAGTTGGATGAAAGTGTGCTTGGAATTTGTTTCAGTGTGTGGTCATATAATTTGTTAGGGAAGATGAGGTTTAAGGATCTCATCCAATGGTTGCGAGTGATACTCTCCTTATATCATAAATTTTTGGGAGGAATATTAAAACATTAAAGAGTATGTCGATGTGGTATCAGCTAGTTTTGAATTAAAATTTAGTGTCCAAAAAGTATCACTTGCCCAAGTTGTGTGCCAAGTTGTGAACATTCCTTGTTTGCACCTTGGCATTTTAGTTGGTGCCAACCTAAGAAAGTTATCAACACAATGGAAGGTGATGCTTGATAAACTAAAGCAAATGTTGCTTGATAAACTAAAGCAAATATTGTCTCATTGAAAGAGGAAGTTGGTCTCTTTTAACGGTGGTGTTTGTTTCATAAACTCTACTCTTTCTTCCTTTCCTTAGATTTTTCTTTTTTCTTTCTTGGCTCCACATGATTTCATTAAACAAATTATTGAAATTCAAAGAGATATCATGTGGAGAGAGAGTGAGGATGATAAAAATTTGCATAGATTAAGTGAAATATAGTGTGTAAACCAAAACCATTAGATTATAATGGGCCTACGATAAAAAAATTGTAAATTTTAATTTTGTCTTGTTAGGAAAATGGAGTGGAAAATCTTAGTGCATAAACAATCCAAGATGCAATTTAGGTTAAGATTTTGAAGGGGAAGTACTTCCCTGATAACTCATTTCTGAACCAACCAAGAAGAAAGAATAGCTCTTGGATTTGGCAAAGTCTAGTACAGGGAAAAGACCTTCTACTTAAGTTAGGTCATTGGTCCATTGGTGATGAAAGGGATATTGCTGCTTTTAGGCAAAGATGGATATGGAATGGTGATCTTATTTATAACAGCTGGATTCGCAAGAGGTTTCTGAATTAAAATTGTCCTCCCTCATTAACCATTCAAGTCACTCCTGGGATTTCCCTAAAATAAGGCAAGTCCTCCCCAAACAGTATCGGTTACCAGCTCTATAGCATGACAAGGGGCATGGATAACCTAAGTTGGCCTTATACTAAGGATGGCGAATATTCAATTAAATCAAGGTATAGAGCCATTAAACAGATCGAGGATGCAATAGACTCTGACCCTTGTCCTTCTTTCTATTCTAATAAATTTTTTTGGAAAGCGATTTGGCAAGCGAAAGTTCCTGAGAAGATCCAAACCTTCGTTTGGAAGCTAACCCACAATCTCCTTCCAGTCAGAGTAAATTTAGCCAAGAGGAAATTGATATATGATTCCCTATGTCTTATTTGCCTAGAGTCTGAGGAAACAAAGGAACATGTTTTTCTCCATTGCAAATGGACTAGTCCTCTATGGTTTGCTTCAAATTTACAGTGTTGTCCTATTGAGGAGAAGGCAAACTCAACAATTCAATGGATAAATTCTAAAATTGACATGTTTAGTTCAAAAAGGGAAGATTTTTATTTTCTAATATCTAAATTTTTTTTCACACTATGGCATATTTGGCTGACCAGGAATTAGGCGAATTTTAAAGGATTAATTCCTAATCCTCAACAAGTTATTTATGCAATCAATAATTTAGTGACAGAATTTCTCACAACCAACAGTTCAAGTCAAAGCCAGGAATTAAGCTTACCGTCTCCCAATTTTGCTCGTCAGTGGAGACCTCTACCCGTTGAAAAGCTCAAGGTCAATGTTGATGCTTCTTGGAGAGATCTGTCTTCAAGAGCAGCATCTGGAGTGGTTATTAGGAATCATACAGGTGATGTGGTCTATGGCCAATCCTTGCTTTTCTGGTCTCCATCGGTATTTCATGCAAAGGGCGAAGCTATGAGGGAAGCAGTAATTCTTGCACATAATTTGGAATTAAACAAAGTTATTTTTGAATCTGATTACCTTGTAGTTATTAGGGCTTGTAGAGGAAAAGGGAATTATTGTGAGATTGCTCCAATGATTAAGGATATACACCAACTCCGCAATTCCTTTAATTCGGTTGGCTTTCTCTGGTCTGGACGACAGGCAAACGAGGCGGCCCATTTGGTGGCGAAGCTAACCGTGGATATCAAGTTAGGGATAAGATGGTGGTTGAATCCCCCTTTGGTTTTGAGGAAGGTCCTTGCCCATGATAAAAGGTGTATCCCCCCTCGTAATTTTGGTTTCCTCGCCCCCCGAACTTGTGGATTGGTGTTTTCTGCCCGAACTGTTTGTTCCTTTTTGTCACTCTTGATTTAACTTGGTAGAAATCATCTTTGAGTGAAGAATTATCCTTTTAGTCATGATGTGGTCTTGTGTAGTCATTGCTCTCTTTGTATAAGCAGGTTTATGCTTTTTCTCAAATTATTCAGCCTTGTGTATTGTACACTTGGGTCTTTGAGCCCATCATTATTTGGCCCTAATGAAGTTAACCTTTTCACCTAAAAAAAATCCTTAATGAACTATGTGATTGAGGGGGAAATAGGGGTGGGCGAGGATAATATAATAAAAGCTTTTGAAAAAGGTTGTTTTATGGAAATACCTTGGTATAATTAGTGATTTTGGGGAAATGAATGGTTTGAGAAGGGTGTGTGCCAAAACACGAGGAAAGGGGGACAAAATACAATGTTGGAAAATGATTTCATAGTCTGTACAATATAGTCAAAAAGTGAACATGTCACCATATCTTAGTTAGGAGGTTGGTGAAGTGATAATTGGATTTGGATGCTTGATTTAAGAAGACTATTCAATTGGGAATAACCTTTACTAGAAAGCTTTATGAAGGTGATAGACAATCTATTAGTGGACAAGCAAACTGAGACTGCATAAAATGGAAACATGACCCTTCTTGGTATTACCTAGTAAAATCTATTTGTGAAGCTATCCAAAAGAAGAAAGAATTTTGAATAAATATAGCAAGATTTAGACAAAATACATACCATAGAATATTGTGTGCTTTGTATGAAAACTCACTCGAAGTATAATTCTATGTGTGGATAACTTATGTAAGATAAGGTATTTATAGGTTAAAGGAGATATTGTCTTTATCTGAAAGAGGAAGACTATACTTATAATCCTTTTTACTTGTAAATTTGCTTCAAAGATTTGGAATGTGTATAAATAAGATAGGACAACAAAGAGTGCTGTTTATTGTAAGGATTGATCATATTTTGTAACATACATTAAAAAAATGAAGTTAGCGACTGAACAAATCATTTATTGAATTTGATATTTCTGCCACTTGATAAGTCAACTACGAAATTTGTTATGGAATTATGCTCATCATTGCAGTGAGTGTTGCAAACTTGTTTAGTGATACCTCATATAATTCCATGACAAATAGCCATTGGTACTTCACATAAAAAAAAACTATACCTTTCATCCTTGACGTCTTCACCTAGACATTACTTTTTCTTTCCCCAAAGGGTCATATGCTTGGTGACAGTTAAGTTTTTGTCTTTAAACCTTTTACAATGACCTTGTCGCTAATTTGGTGACAATATTGTATGGAAACTCCAAAAAATCTACATTGATTAGCAATGTATCTTGCTAGTTGTTAATTCAAAAAGGACAAATCCGTAACAAAATCGTTTGATAACCTAAGGAAAATTAATTATAGGTTATGTGGCTTTAGCAATGGGTGGACTTTCGTCACTAGTTATGGTTCTAATAAGTTTCCAAAATAATTAGTGATCCGGGGTGGTAACCAGACCCCTTAAAGTTCGAATCGGGGTGACATTGATGTAATACCACGTCATCGGATTTACTTGCCTAAGTATGGTTTGGGAATCGTATCTGGGGTCTACACTCATAACCACTACGGTTCGTTGATCAGGACTCCGGTCCTCTCCTAACAACCAGACAATAAGTCAGAATCGGTATGGGCAACATGTACCCGCAAACGCTGTAGCTACAATAAGTTAGGAAGAATATCAAATCATTTCTTCTACCAAGGTAATCCCTATAAATACATCTTATTTATTACTGAGCAAGAATCTGATCTAATCTGAGAGTTACCTCTGTAATACCCATATTTTCTGTTATACCGTACTGACTTAAGCATCAAAGAATCTTTTGTAGGTTCACCTCTGGTGTGTTCCCTCGACCTTGGTACGAATTAGAACATCAATTTCATCCTAAACTTGAAGAACCTAAGATTCCCACTTAACCTAGGTGTAAAATACTATACTCCACTGAGACGGTGTAAAACTGAGAGCCAAGAGAGGTGACTACAGACACCGATGAAGACGATCAACTCTTGACCTCAGTTTTAGAACAAAACAATTAGTTTGTGGAATTAGGAACTTTAGGTTGTCCTTGTGTAATATCTACTACTTGAGGATTAGTAGAATGATTAACGTTGTTATGACGAGGGAATTGAGTGTAAGGGATAAATTCAATATGACCATTTAAAGGATTGTGTGAATTATGATCAATAATGTCATTATTAACCAAGGTTTTATAAGGAAACAAGTGCTTATAAAATTGAGTGTGTCTATATATAAATATGTCTAAGGTTTGCAAGTTTATTAGAACAAAACCCTTTATAGTTTGTACCATATTTAAAACCTAAAAATACACACTTTATGGATTAAAGATCATGTTTTTTCTATTAGTTTAAAATTTGATGCAAGGACCAAACACCTAATAACTTTCATTTTTGAAATATTTGGAACTTGATTATAAAGACAATCATATGGAGACATCAGAGGTTGTAAAGTGCCAAAAACAGTTTGGTAAGTTTAACTAATAAATAAAGACTCTTGTTATCAATGTGTTAATATTTTTTCTCAATAATTCCATTTTGTTAAGGTGTCTCTACACACATGGTCTGGTATAATATACATTTCAAAGCACAACAATCAAACAAATTGAATTCTAACCCATTGTCACTTTTAATATCCTTTACTCTTATTCTAAATTAAGTTTCTATCAAATTCACAAAAGATTTAATGTGTGGTAGTTTCATATTTTAATTTCGTGAAGTAAAGATAATAAATCTAATTTTATCATCAACTATTGTTAAAACAATATTTATGCCCTAAAGTGGAAGGTTTAGAGATGGGACTCCAAATGTCCATGTGAATTAAATTAAATGAATTTTTAGTACAAGGATCATTATTAGAGAAAGGAAGTTTCTTCTGCTTGGCAAGGTGACATATTTCACAAGGATCAATAATTTTATCATACTTAATGAAAGGAAATATTCTTTTCATCACAATAATTTTTTTCATGAGAAGGTTATCCTAATCTCACATGCCAAATATTATAATTATTGTTTTGTTATGATTAGATATTATATTATATTAGATATGTTATGAATAGATATGATTATATTAGAGATTATTATGTTAGATATTTATGTTGATGGGCTTAGCCCATTAGGATTATAATTGTATGATATCTCATTATAAATATAATAAACGTTGTACAATATCTAATTCCAATTTACTTTTTTGTCTCTTTCTCTCTCCAAGCCCCCTCTCTGTCTTTTTTACATGGTATCAAGAGTAGAAAAAAAATTAAAAAAAAAGAGAAAAATCTCAGTAGCCTTAGAAAGGGCCAAACAAGGTTGTTATGGGGATAGAAAAAATTGTGTGGTCAGATTATGCAAAAGAATTTTTTTTTCAGTTTAGCATGATGTGATGCATTTTTTATGTACAATTTGAAATGCATAATTTTCTATTGCAATTAACATATTGTTTAGGACATGGTGAGACATTTTTTGGTTAGTGGGACAAAGCCCAAGTGGTTCAGTCGCTGCTTGTTGTGATTTGAAGGGTTATGCAATCCTTCTTTGAAGAACCCAAGAGTACTTTAAACAGTGAGCTCACTATACAATGGAGATCCAATATGGGAACCACAGTGGAGGCCGTGGTGGCATGCAGTGCTATAATTATGGAGAATTTGTCCATCATTAGAGTCAATGTAGTCATCCTACACCAAAATAAGCAATTTCCATAGAATCAACAATATTCTCAATCACAGGGTCATTCTCATTTTGCTAACTTAATATCTCATCTTGATAAAATCTCATAGCTAAAGGAAAGGCATACAGTGCTCGTGACTAATGATGAGTTCAATCGATACACCTAATTTCAGATTTCCCACCAGTCATCTAAATCTTCCTCTAAAGTTACCTTTGTGTAAACAGGTAATCCTATTGCATGTATTTCCTTTACTTCTCGGTGTTAGGTCATTGACTCTAGCACTATTGACCATATGATTAAGGATTCAGGTATCCTTTTTCCTTTCATTCCTCCACTTCTTGTTCTTTTATTACCCTTGCTAATAGATGGGTTTCATGTTTCTATTGAAGGCAATGGTTGCATTACCCCTATTTCCACCTTACCTTTATCCTCTATTTTATACTTGCCTCAATTTCTTTAAATGTGCTCTCTATTAGCCAACTTACATCCTCACTAAATTGCTTCGTCATATTTTTTCATTTTTGTATTTTTTAGGATCTGTCAACATAAAGGATTATTGGTGAGAGAAAAGTATATAATAGGCTCTACTTATTGGAAGAAGAAGGAAGTTCGCATGTATCAAGTGTATCTAGGAGTGGAAAGGTGTCCTTATTTCAACTATGAGATTTCATCTTTGGAACTAAATCCACAATGACACTTGATCTGGTCCTAACACCGGCCCCCAAGAGCATGGCTTTAATGCTTTGCCAGGTCAGCATTTTGAATAAAGAGAAGTACGCTTCAAATACATTACTATTACTTCTATACGGAGTGCATACCGCCAGGGCAAGTAACTCCGCCAAGGCATGTTACTCCGCCAAGAAATGTAACTCCGCCAAGGCATGCTACTCCGCCAAGGCATGCTACTCCGCCAAGGCATGTTACTCCGCCAAGGAACGTAACTCCGCCAAAATTTGTTACTCCGCCAAGGTGGAAAATATTGAATATCTTATACACATGCATGAAATGTTCCCAATGCATATTACTCCGCCAAGCCATAGGCTCAATACTGGCGGAATATTGAATTTCCCATACTGCGTAGCGAGCCCATACTCACAACCCCGGCACGAGATTGACTCTGTCTTGAGAGGTTAATAATGGGAATCACGCTGTCACGCATAAAGGGGAATAACAATAAAATAATAAAGCATTGACGCTTTCCAGACAAGTGGAGATACCTACTACAATAATGGTGCTTGTAAACGGCGCAGGGACCCACCACCTTTTCAGCATTATGCCTGAAAACAAGGAATGGGTCCTACCAATAATGGAGCACCAGTAACAGGTATATAAACCTCTATCAAAAAGGTATAAGGGATCCCCCAATTCTGAACCTTACACTCTCTTACTTGCATAATTCTCTGAGATTTGCTTTCTAAGTCTTTAAGTATTCTGAAATACTGACTTGAGCGTCGGAGAACGATTGCAGGTACCACCCCCAATCGGGTCAAGACAAAGAAGATCCCGTCAGGCGGACTGCACACCGCCCGCGCATATTGCACTCCGCCTCAACATACAAAGACACTCCGTATCTGTACATTTACGCATATTGCTTTGTATCAGATTGACATTTTATATACATTTTGAGTTGTTCTACAAACATATTTCTACGCCCCCCGTATAGAACAGTTCATCAACATAGAGGATTATTGGTGAGAGAAAAGTATATAATAGGCTCTACTTATTGGAAGAAGAAGGAAGTTCGCATGTATCAAGTGTATCTAGGAGTGGAAAGGTGTCATTATTTCAACTATGAGATTTCATCTTTGGAACTAAATCCACAATGACACTTTAGCTCACATGAACAAGAAGGTATTGACCTGAAATTGTTAAATTCTTGCCATAGGGCCTTAAGATGAGTAAAATATGCTCCAACTGATTGATTACCTTACTTGAATGTGTACATTTGTTCATGAATTTAGTTGTGTTAAACACATCCCCCTAATGATACTTTTCCTTTAAATCTTCCTAAATTTTAGAGAAAGTCTTTATCGACATGATACTTTGAACAATCTCAGGATCTATAGATTGATTCAATCAAGATGTGACTAGGTTATTGCATATATCCTATTCTCCATACAATGGATCATCGTTTGAGGGTTTGTGAAGAGATCCATTGATGAAAGACGATTTGTTCTTGGACTTTAATCTTAGAATGACACTTCTTGACCAAGCATGATACTTGCATCTAGTCAATTTCACACCAATGATAAAAGATATTGGATTCTCATTTATAAACATGAAATACATACTTGTAGGGTCCAAGTAAGGTTTTATAGGCGCTGCAGTAACCATGATGTTGGTGTTTCAATTGGCTATCACAAACTAGAAAAGGAGATGTTGAATCAAAGTGTGAAGTGGTAAGTAGAGCCCTTAGGAAAGGAGCTCTAAAACCCTATAAAATCTTAAACTCGCCATGGAGATTGAACACCAAAAAAACTAACCAGAGAGAAGAAGAAACAAGAGAGACAAAGCAATGCTACAAATGTGATATTATTATGTTGTGTAAACTAAGAATTACAAAAGGTAGCCAATAAGGGTTCGACCTCAACTATTTATATTAGAAAATTAACAACTAACTAAATTCTAAGATGACTAACTGCCTAACAAAATTAAGTACAATTAGATACACATATTAAAATTAATCACTATGGGTTAACATAATCCCTACCCCATTCCTAATTGCTTTATCCTTGGAAATTTTTCCACTATATCATCTCAATTGGGAATTGTCTTAAATTTAAATTGATTCGGTCTCGATACCGGCACATGGGCAAGAAGGTAAATTCAGCTGTTCTCACTCACTTACTGGTGTCGCAGGTAAACCTTCGGACTCTAAGTCTGTATCAGATTTGTATCTATAGCAGAAGTCTAAATCAGCACTTAGCACACCGGAAGCATCCATGTCACCCGAAAAATAGTACAAGGTACAGGTACGCGGGAACATTCGTAGGAGACGCAGAGGTGCCTGCGTCGTGTGTTAGAATCGTATAGACACAGTGTACGATTAGTCCCCTAACCTTAAAAGACTTTCCAATCTCCGCATGCACGTATAAATAACAACATTTTTCACAACTCTGGTATGTTAGACTCATTCTCAAACCTACGCTTCAGAAACCTTGAATTCCTTTTCTGGCTACTGACTTGAGCGTCGGAGAATCTTCACAGGTGACACCACCTTTCGCCCTTCATCAACGTGAAAGCTTGGTGTGAAGGATCTCCAGGACACCTAGACCTTTATTTTCTCACTAAGATAAAGGATACAATATCGGATACCCACTGTACCGGTGTATAAATTACTTGAAATAGAGAACATTTATGGCTGGTCCCACACCAGATCCTCGACCCTGATTCAGACCAGTTCATAAACCATGTTGCTTCTTTAAGTATAAGCAAAAAGAAACATGTTAGTTGTAACATAGATAATGAAAGTAAACATATAAACCAGACATAAATACATCTCCTTATTCATTCATATAATTTTATGACTTAATTAAGTTTTTGGTCCTTTATCTATTACCCTGTTTTGGAATTAATCCCTCATCTATTTTTTTTGGATGTGGTCTAAAAATTGATCCTACCATTAACTTGATTCCATTAAATGGTGATATGGTCATCAGTTTGACATGCATAATTTGTATGTGTGTGCGTATAACTCATGTAAGCCCTAATTTTAATTTTAATATCTTCTCTCTTCCATCTTCATCTCTCTCTTCCCTTCACCCATTATCCACCCCATCATCTCCATTGTGCCATCCACCACCACCACCATCTTTACTCACTTACCATCCCTAAACAACACCCTCCAAAATCCCTAATATTTTATCCCTAACCTATAATGAAAAACCTTAAACCTATCTCTTGTTCTCCAATGATTATGATGTTTCGTTTTGTTAGGGAATCCCATCGGGTCAGGCAGTGAAAACACATAGGATTCCCATTAAAATTAGCAAAATAAAGTGCTTCAAAGCATTACATCAAAAAATTATGAAATTACATTTTAGGATTTACTTCTTGTAGACATGAAATCAGTTCTTCTATCGAAGTAATTTTAGCTTCGCCCTTTAGGAGTCCATACGAGCACTTCCACCAGAATCTGAAACTCTGAATGCTAGTTTGAAATTTCAGCCCTCAGCACACTTACAAGAATGTGAGTAATTTTCTATGAGCAGCAACCTATGGGTATCTCATGCTCTATATATATGCTCAGGTCCGACCAGATAAGCTCTCCATAAAGATTGGACTCCTGACTCATTCAAAATTAGTTAGACCCACTAGCTTTATTTTAGTCTAACTAAAGACAAAACTATCTTCTAGTGGTTTACTTTATGCGTGTGACCTTATAGGTAAAATATTTGGTCATATTAATAATAAACTATTTTATTATTAATATAAAATAAGAGTGACATGTGACAATGCATCATTATGTCTGAATATTATTTATTATCGACAAAATCTATAAGTTATAATTATTTTATATATTTATTCATTTTGTCACGATACCCAATTGGGCCTAGGGCATAGTCGTCGTCATTCTTATATGGCCCAATTCAATTTACTTGATACTAGAGTAGACTTTACTCAATAAATATTCAATATTTATTCTTCCTAGCATGGTCATGCATTTCTTTAGTCCCACTTCATCAAGCGGCCTATAGATGTCACTGTTGTCACATAGGAGAGATAAATCTCATTTATATCACTTACATTTCTCTACATAATTTGTTTATTTCCTAACGACAACTTTTACGGTCATCTTATTGATGACGTTTGATTGTATTAAAACAATAACCTCCTCATGTAAGAATCCTAGTGATTTCAGGTCGAAGGATTACATATACCATTATCACATTGAGAACTGTTTATGACACTCATGTAACGATCCATGCAACGTTTTCATGGTGGGTCTGTCCAGTACAACATTACTCTTAATATGCACCTGCGTGAAGACTTAATATCTTTTATATCCATTATTTGTGAGATCAGATCATCAATACATTCACACATTAATCTTATTGTACTTACATGTCCCTATGTAAACACTTGACTAGGGATATTTTAGGAATAATTCTTATATGACCCATTATTCTAAGGATAAATAGATTTAAAACAACTTTAAAATCGAAAGGACTTATTTTATTGATAAGTTCAAAATGATACATTAATAGCTCGTAGTTCATATACCAACATGTTCTTCAATAACAAGCCAAGTTTCCTTCCCTTAATTTATGTAAGGTTTCACTCTCACTATTTATTCAACTTTCTCCCTTTATTTTCACTGTTGAGGTGTTGAAATATGCTTTTGCATATTGTTTTTGTTGTGGGTTGATCGGGTGGGGCGGAGTGGAGGAGTAGGTGGGGTGAGTTGGGTTGGCGGAATGACGTCAAGAAAGGGTTACGGGGGTGGCAGCGCAAGGAGGGTGAGAAAGATAGGGATAAGGTGGAGGGTTAAGGTACATATATTTTATTCATTTATTTTTATCTAACAATATTATATTTTAATAGTGCTAAAGTAAATTTTCATTGATTATTTCAGCACTTAATAGAATAAGGTTAATGACAAGGACTATTTTCTACTGTTTAATTTAGTTGGAGGAATAATTCCTAAAAAAAATTAAATGAAGGACTAATTCTAAAATTGAGTAATAGATGAGAGACCAAAACACTAGTGCAAAAAGGACCTTTAAGCACGGTTCTGGGGACCCTTTAAGCACGGTTCCAGAACCGTGCTTGTTCCCACCGTGCTTGTAGCTTAGGACTTTTAAGGACGGGTCTCCAACCGTGCTTGTAGATGACTTTTAAGCACGGGTATTTTCAACCGTGCTCGTAGGTGCGGTTTTAAGCACGGGTATTTTCAACCGTGCTCGTAGGTGCGGTTCCAATAATCTGATCTATGATACCCATCAGAGACTAATTTCGGTGAAAAGAAAAGGCCCCACGGTGTATAATTTCATCTTCTTGTCATGGAGGAAGCGATAAGAATGAAGCACAGCACCACTAATCCCTTGGTTAAAATCAGTTGCATAACTGCAATTGTTCAAAGGAGAAGCATCAAGGAAAACCCTGCACTCCTTCACCTCCTGTTTTTCTACTACCTCCTCGGGACACAACGTTGCAAGAAAATATCCCTTGGTGTCGGTTGCCTTACTTAAGAAAGAGAACGGTGTCGTGTCAAATCCATATTCATCAACAGCCTCACATGTTATTCTCGTTAATGCCCCTTTGAATACCAAGCAAAGAACACATCCAAGAATTAATGTATATACAACATATAGTTTACCAGATTTTGTGCTACAACTAGAACATGTGACTTATATTACTATATTAAAACTTAGATCCAGTTTCTGTATTGTTATTTAATTGTACCTTCAAGTGGGATGAGTTTGGAGCCAAATTTGCAATACACAACGCCTTGAATGCCGATATTAGTGGATACAAGTTTTTCTGCTTGTGGACCATGGTCATCGCTGCTGGTAGTTCGTGCGTCGTTCGTCGTTCGTCAGCTTGGAGAATAACCACGAAGATAAATGGAGGGAGGAGGAGGAGACAAGAGAAATGAACGAAAGATAGATAGAGAAATGGAGGGAGGGAGCTGTTTGTGTGAAAGAGAAAGAAGAGGGAAGATGAAATAAGAGAGGGAAAGTGAAAAGTTAAAATGAGGCAAAAAGAGAGAGACGGAAACCAAAAGCCATTTGGTGAAGTTGAACATTGGAAAGCGCGAAGCCATTTAAGCACGGTTGTGTTATACCCGTCTTCAAATCCACCTTTTAAGCACGGTTCACACGCAACCGTGTTTATAGATGGGCTATAAACACGGTTCCCCTCCAACCGTCCTCGTTTCTTCATTTTAAATAATTTTTTAAAAAAATTATAAAAGCCTTTAAACACGGACCATAAATAACCGTCTTTGTTTCCCAATTTTTTTTAAAAATATAAAACGATTTAAGCACGGACCATTGTTAACCGTCCTCGTTTCTTCATTTTAAATATTTTTTTAAAAAAATTACAAAAGCCTTTAAACACGGACCATACAGAACCGTCTTTGTTTCTCAATTAAATAAATGTTTTTTTAAAAATATAAAACGCTTTAAGCACGGACCATTGTTAACCGTCCTCGTTTCTTCATTTTAAATAATTTTTTTAAAAATTATAAAAGCCTTTAAACACGGACCCTGTGGAACCGTCTTTATAGTATACCTATAAGCACGGTTTTCACATAACCGTCCTTATACATTCGTTTTATAAAATTTTATAAAGTTCTTCATTATTACAAAATTGCCACCGCCTGGATTCAAACACGGATTTGCTACAACCGTGCTTATATCCCGTCATTATAGCTTCTTTTTGCACTAGTGAAAACTTAATTGTTATTTTTATTAGCAACTGTAACGATCCGAATCAAATTCATTTTCGCTTCCTGTAATCTTTTTCCATATCCTTAATTTGCAATAAAAATTAAATTCATTTTGATTAAAAAAAAACGTTAACATGTAACAATTTTATGATAGATACTGATCATTTGTAGAGGCTACACAAAATTTAAAATGGATCTGTGAATTACTTCGAAGGGAAATCACACAAACCAAGTTGAACGTGAAAATCCACTCAATTTTAATCCTTTTATAACAATTTAAAACCTTAGAACACATGAAATATGCAACGATGGTTCTTCATAGGGTGGAAGGGGTCATAGCCCCACCTAAAAACTTGCATTCTATTATATGAAAAAATATAACATTTAGATAAAAATAGATATGGAAATATTATAATTGACTAAATCTCAACTATATAATTAAAATAATATATAGAATTGAGTTTGTGTATTAGAAATTCATGTAGTTGTTTTCAATTTTACTAAGAATAATTTTATTGTTTATAATTGTAATTTTTGGTTCAAAATTAAATAAAATTATCAAACAAATAAAACTATAATAATATTATCAATTTACACATGGATTGTTTGGTTAAAAACAACTCCTTTATATAATATTTTTATCGTTTCTAAAAAATACATATATATATATATATAATATTAAAATTTAAGTATATTATTTAATTATTTTAGCCCCTTAAAAAATTAGCTTTAAGCTCTGTCACTAGAAATATGGGTTTGTTGTTGGACTTACAATGAAAGTGTTTAAATGGATAAAAATGACCTTAAGGAGTGTTTGTTGTGCATAAACTCGTGTGTTTATGGAAGTACATGCATATAGTGTAATGGCTTTATGTTTCTATTGATATTTGCGAAGGATTTGTAATCCAATTGTCATGATTTTTGGGCAGATGGTATGTTACTAAAACTTAAAAAATAATTATATAAAAGTTAAAGAGTTTATTTAATCTATATAATTTTACACTATATAAAAGATCAAAAATAAAATTATTTTATTAAAAATTATGTGAAAATTACTTAAAAATCAGAATTAATGAGTATTAATAATCTTTTTATCAAAAGTAAAATTATTTCTATCTTATATGTAAAATTGCAAAAGTTAAATACACCTAAATTAAGAATATAAAAATATAAATAATTATGACAAATCGAGAGACAAGTATCTTTTCTTGCATCTGTGCTTCCCAGGCAGTGGGACACAATATTTCTTCCATTCCTTAATAAAGAAGGGCAATCATATTCCCTATCGCATCCCCATTTTGCAAATTATTGCCCCTTTTCAAACCTTAATTATCGGTAAAGCATTTTGCATTTGATTCTTTTATTGAAAAATTAAAAATTCCTCTTGTCGTGGCTTACCTTCTGTCATCGACAGATTTTTCATTTATTAAGAGCACATTTGCTTAAGTTTGAAGATGTCAAACGACATTTATTAGTTAGAGGTTTTTTATCGTTAGATGAAACGATGCAGGATATGTTTGGTTTTTTAACCAGATCCAAAAATAGATATTACGATCAAACGAAATTTTAATTGTCTCAAACAATATAAAAAGTCAATATTAATTTTTAAATTTTTTTATTTTCATAATTTGATTTTTCCAGCTGAAACCAAACACACTCCTAAAAGATATATATTAAAGGAAAGGGTGTTAACTTAGGCCTGCGATTTGATGAAAAAGGACAATTTCGGTAGAAATGATTGACACACTTTGGTCCCTAAATCAAGTTGGTATATGGCCCTTGCTTTTGTCAGTGGCTTTAAGAGGAATAGATCCAAAATCAACACTATAATGGAGAACCATTACAAACACCTTATGCCCATGCTTAGCATTACAGAATCATTCTATTGACGTATGCAAGTTTGTGGTGGGAAAAAATCTAGTGCGTGTCATGGCGTCAATTGATAAGGGTCAACAACAAATAGTTTATTTGCACATGTTTGAAGTCCACTAATAAGGCATTAGCCGCATAGGATAAGCAAACAATGATTTTGACACCTCAAAATGCTACATTTTGTTGACCATTTCAATTATGAAAAATTCTTATGTCTTCTGCTTTACAAGGATTGCGTAGTTTGGCTGAGAATCTAAGTCAACCAACAGCTGTAAAACGACCACAAAGTGAAAAAAAAAAAAAACTTAGTTGTAGAGCACCGTATTTTTCAACTTCTAAGGAAAAGGGAAACAAAAAAAGAAGGAAGCAAATTTTCTAGTTTAGGAAGGAATTTACTGCTCTCCTGTTGCAACAGTCAACTTGTCTTTAGCCATAGTCAACAAAGTAGTTTCTCCGTAACGCATGGCTACAAGTTTTGGAATGGAATTTTTTTATGACGCTTTGAAATAGCAGTAACAGAAAAAACCTTTCGAATCTTATTCAGAACATTTATTTTGTATCTGTCATTCCAATTATACTGGCTTTAGAGGACCACCAGATTTGGAATGGTGGTTTTTTTTTTTTCAATGATACCTTGAAATAGCAGTAAAAGATAAGGTGGTGAACTATGCAAACTACAGTTGAATTTTCAAATACTATTTTTTGCCTATTTTGTAACCGGTTGTGAAAATAAAATTGTAAAATTATGTCGTTCAATAGTTAATATTGATTCTACATACCATTTAAAATTAGTTAAATTTTGTTCGACTAACAAATTAGAAAATTATTATCGGCCAACATCGGTTGAGATATATCAATTGAGAACTAAAAAAGCTCTAATTGATAACCATAACCAGTTATAGAAATAAAGTTCTGAAAATAAAAAAATCTAATATAGTAAATATTAATTCTACGTATCATTTGAGATAATAAATTTTTTGTTAAACGAACAGATTTTTCTTTTAATAGACTCAACCCAAATTTAATTGATATAATTTTCAGACTATACCTACCTACACTGACTTTAGAATACCAGATTTGGAATGGAGTCTACAACACAGGATAGGGCCACATGTGCGGAACCAGGAAATTTTAGTATCTAACTTGAACAAGAAACTACCAAAATATCTTAACAAACAAAAGTTATTTGATGAAGATACAACAAAACTAAACACGATACTATCAAAGGTTTCCCGCAAAAATTGGCAAACAAAAATTTACATTGTTTTGTTTTTTTCAAAACATTCTGGTCATGGCTGCAGAGAATGTAACGAGGTATACAACACTAATTTTTGTTTGGAACCAGTACTAGAACACATTTGAATGCAAAAGGAAGAATGAATTAATGCCTTAAGCAACACAATTACGGGATGAACTAAAGAGATGTGTGGGGTGACAGCTAAAGAAATCACTCTGCACCTCTGTTGAAGATTTCTAAAGGTGATGAGACACAAGTGGTTCAATTTCACGCTGAGGCTGGTTCAGCTGCAGCTCGCTTCTTGGCAAAGTATTCTTCAGCACGGGCAAGGTTTTTAGCAACTGATGGCTTAACCCATTTCTTGCGGCCAGGAAGCACAGTGAGGGAACAACCAATGTTCTCAAGTTTCTCCTTTGCTGACGTGGAAAAGGCACGGGCTTTTATCGTCAACTTCTTGCTCAGTTCTCCTTCAGCCAAAATCTGAAACCAAAAATGAGCACAACGAAGGTTGTTTGTGTCGATTAAGACCAAAATTGTGAGCCTTCAAATGGATGGCTAAATAGAAACAAAAGGCTACTTTAAACATACTAACAAGTCATTTAAAATTCAATTTTCGGTGAAGATTATCCTGTGTTTCTGGGAAACTAGAAAAAGCATTTATGAAGAATGAATGCAGTAAAATCTAACCAACAGATGCAGGGTGATCCAAGTAGCACAGCCCTTGGCCAGCACAAGCAAAAGTTTGAACCACATAATATTAGTTAATATCCTTTCAAAAATTAATTACTAGAGTCATTTCAAGCATCATTTCTCATTTCGAAAAGCTTATTGAAATCAATGTCAATTTTGAGGGAAGTTTATTTACCCAAATATATTTTAGTTTTGTTAGACAATTATCATTTAAAGATTCTACTGCACAGTGACAGGAAAGGCATACACCTCATCACTTCTCCTACATAGATCATTTCAACAGAAAAATGAGTCTAAGTGTTTTGCCTCCAGAATAAAGGCATGGAAAAGCCATCACCTTGGGTATGGTGTGGAAAAACAAAGGAGAACCATAAAAGATATGGAGAAAGGAAATAAATAAATCAATGACTATGGAGATTTGCCTCCTGAACTCTAGGCTGCAGAGTAGTTATTGCTTGAAATATCATATCATAAGGCAGTATCTTTAAAGGGGTTTAATGACATTGACACCCAATAAAAATAAGAGCACTTACCAAAATACCAATTTATTTCTGGTGGATAAAAGATCGACAATCCAAATACAGTCTTTACATTCAGAAAATTATATGCTAAAAAAGTATGATTATACATAATTAATGATCACAATTGATAACACAAATGAGAAGAATATTCATAACTTATAGATTCAGACCACAGACCCATCCAGCAAAATATTATATATTTGATCTTACATAAATATCGCACACAAGGCAAAACAATCCATGTAAACTTACACATCAGACCGGTGTATGATGAAGCTAGGAAAATCTAGCATCTCATATGTTGTTAAAAGTCAATCGCAGACTATCTCTACACATCAGGAAAATGATCTTGGAGACAAGATCAAGGGAAGAAATCCAGATGTTATCAAACCAATAAGTAATCTGTACCTTCAAAGGAAGTTTCCTTTCTCTTCCTGATGGGTTAATCACACGCTTCTCCTTCAGTGTTTCTAGAGACACCTCTTCCCCATCCTGAAATTCAGCTTCCTCTATGTCTCTCAGATTTACATGGACATATTTTGGCAATCCAGCATGCATACCTTATTAAAAGGATAACAAAAAGTAAAGAAGGGACATGAAAAAATAGTTCCAAAAGAGATAAATACACAAGCATGAAGTAAAGAAGATAAGAGAGAGCATATAAAGAAGAATAATTTTCATAAAATACTAGATTTTCAAGGAACACTATGGAAGGAAGTAGGAGAAGAAAGAAAACAGAAATATAAAATAATCTAAATAACCAAAATGCACACTACAAATAGTTTATACTACTTCAGTTATTCTGGATTCTGAATTTTATTTCCATGAGGAAGAAAAACAAATTCCACATGGAACATCTCCAAGACCTAAATAACCTTCCCAGCTACATGTTACATTTTTAAAAGTTACAAAAAGAAAAAATAACTACAAAAGAGTAACAAGAGAAAGGTCCTGAAAATATCCTAAAATGAACAATGTAAATTAACACCAAAAGCTTTGGTAATCGGT
Source organism: Clitoria ternatea (assembly GCA_037962975.1). Classification (NCBI taxonomy): domain Eukaryota; kingdom Viridiplantae; phylum Streptophyta; class Magnoliopsida; order Fabales; family Fabaceae; genus Clitoria; species Clitoria ternatea. The sequence goes on along the minus strand of CM075674.1, from coordinate 111,590,337 downwards.
AATGGGCAACCCCTGGACTTTAAACATGTGTATTTTACCACTTAAGGACTTCATTATATGCAGAATAACTATTTCATTAGTTTTCAAATTAAATTTTCACATGTTTAGCCCTGCAGTTAGTACACAATTCAAGCTTTAACATTTCTGGCCTTGTGAAAGCAGCTTACATGTGGTGAGGTGAGGGACTGTCCTAGGAGCTCATCTATCTGGAGACACTTCCTTCCACCCAGCTGTCATCAGAATTTTTTCAAACCAGACTTATTGGAAGGGCTGGAACTTAACCTGACAAAAAATCCAAGGGAGGAAGATCTCTAAATTGGGTATTGTTATCTGGTGTCATCAACCATTTTCTGTGGGGAAGTCATAACAAGAGGGAGCAAACCCCCCCCCCCCCCCGGCGGTTGGCTAGCTCCTCCAGCAGAATGGGAAAAACTCAATGATGTAGATGATGCTTCCTTTAAGCGTGAAGGCAAAGCAGCCGTTGGAGGAATTATCAGGGATCAAAACGGTTGTTTTTTAAAAGGCTTTCCAGGCTGCTTCTCAGGCCACAACTTCTTTGAGTGCAGAACTTCAGAGCACACTCTCAGGATTGAAGTTAGCAAAATCATCTAACATAAATAAGCTCATTCTCAAACTGGTCAAATCAGTACAGGAGGTTCTAGAATTAGGCCTGGAAGAAAAATCCTTAGTTATGGATATCAAGAAGATGCTTCAAAAAAACTGGGAGGTAGTAGTTGTACGTATCAAGAGGGATATCAACTCTGTTGCTGATAGGTTGGCGAAAGCAGCATTAAGTAGTAATATAGTTTTTTATGATTTTGCTCCACCTTGTACATCTCTGGAGCTCCTGATTTGTGCCAATTTGATGTAAATTAATTTGTTGTTTTTTGAGGTCTTCGGGCCCCCTTTTAAAAAATGAATTATTGGTGTGCTAATCATGTAATTGATAATGATTCTAGTAAATTTTAACAAAAAATGAACAAGGTATTATTATGCACATATTGAAAAAATTAAGAGTTGAAATACACTTTTTTTAAAGTTCAGGGTTTAAGTTGCACATGACCCAAACGTCATTATGTTAATTTTAAATTTTACCTATCCTAAAAGGACGAAAGTGGAAAAAATAAGCAAGAGCAAACCCTACAAAAGAACTCTACTTGAGGTAGAGACACCATGAAAATGTGTAAGAGCTGAGCTCCACAGAAGGCCAAGAAAACCCCTTTATCAATCTTTCCAAACGGAGCTGCAAGGAAATTTCTAGTAGCATAAAACTCTAACTAGAAAGAGGTCTAGTGAAATTTCTATTCAGTGTTAAATGTTGAATAAGTAGAGTCCAACGTACAATAATAATAATAATAATAACAATAATAATAATAAGGGAAATACTAACGAGTGCCCTAAGCCAGTGGTTAAGGAAGAAAAAATGAAAAATTTTCATCCAAAAACATTATTAAAACTCATTCACACTGATTTTTAAGTAATCTCCACATAATTTTCAATAGAAAACTTCCACTTTTGCTTTCTTAAACAATGCTCTTAAAAGGATCCTAATAATAATATGCACGAGCAATATGTCAATTAAGTTATTACGCAGTGACAATGCAGCGCATCCAGTAACTGCAACACTCATCTACTAAAGAAAGGATATTAAATGGTTTTTCTAAAGTGTGCATCCTTGTATAATAAGAAATCAAAAGTTTTTTTAATTGAAAAAAATAATACAATAGGTCGCATTGATGTTAATTTTGAATAACAACATTCTATTTGTAAATTATTACTATTATACAAGGTTTTGCAAATTAGATAAACTCATTAAAATGACATGAATCCCCAAAATTACAAAGAAACACATATTGAGAGTGTTGTAAAAGAAGCATTAATGAATCAAGATTACCTCCCGCAATTCCCCTGAGTTTGGGGATTCGTCGATAGAGTGGCATTTGTCCACCTTCGAAACCCTTCCTAACCCCAGGCCCAGAGCGAGATTTCTGACCCCTCATCCCAAAACCACAACTTGCACCTTGCCCTGCTGATATTCCCCTACCCTTTCTCTTCGCCTTCTTCCTCGAACCCGGTTGGGGCCCCAAATTGTCGAGGCGAAACCTAACGCCACCGGCACTGGGCGCAGTCACGGGGGCAGAAGCAATCTTATTAACGACGGAAGCTAGGGGTCTCGTTCGCTCAATCTTCAGACACGGTTTTGCCAGCAAGGTTTTCACGGTTCCCTGCAATGGCGAAATTGATGAGGATGGAAACGAAGGTTCTGAGTTGTTAGAGAAGAAAGCAAGAGTACCTTGAAAGGAGAGGAAGACAGTGACGGTAACCACGACACAGGAATCAGGGTAGCACTTCCCATTTCTCTCCACTCTGCGAATGGATGACACCAAAAATAACGGATAGGATAAGTTTCTTGCCTTTCCTTTTAATATTAAAATACTATTTATTTTTCTTCGGTGTCCGATTCATCGGATTCACCATCCCCTTACTTAATTTCTTTCTTGATTTGCAGGTATTATTTTTTATAAACTCTCATTTTAAAGATTAACAGTTTTATATTATAAAAAATAATTTTCTTTTTCTAATTATATCATCGTCAAACTTCATAATCTTTAAGTACTTCCGTTTTCAAATATAAATTTTTTTAATAAAATATATTTTAGTCTCATAATATAAGTTAAATTATAAATTTTTTAATATCATTAAATATTTATATGTTAAATATGTTTTTTTATATATATTCTAATGTCAACTAATGTTTTGTGTATAAAATGATATTAAGAGTATTTTATGATATTACCTCAAATATTTTATAACATTAATATAAATAACTATTCCCAATTAATATTCTTAATATATTAAAGTAGTTATATTTGTTTATATTTGTAACCAGAAGTAGTATTAATTGTACAAGTTTGAAAACATTAAATTTTTAATGATAAATTAGGGAAAATATAATAAATGCTTCTATTTTTTTTGTTTTAGGGGCTTATATAAAAGTAAAACATTTTTTTTAATTTTAGGAGCTTATAAAAGATAACGAAAGAAATACTTTATATTAAAACGAGAATAGAAGGATAGATGAACCTCTTTTGTTCAACACATCACTAGGCTAACTATTATTATGTGAGAAATAAAATTAATATTAAAATGTTACAACAAATATCATAAAATTAAACTTGTCATATCTTTTTGGGTAAAGTTTTCTCTTAGTGTCAGTGTTGTTCGAACTGTATGTCTAAAGATTAATTCTTAATCTTAATGATTAACAAACTAAACAATAGCAAACCTTGCCGTATCAATGGTGGGCATTATACTTTTTGAGAAAAAAAAAAGCTAAGAATTCATGATGAAATAAGAAATAAGAATTTTATTAAACCTTAGAGTCTAAGTATTCAAATTACAAACAAAACATAGAGTTAAACATAAACACCATTATAGTTTTTGCCATAGCAATTTAAACAATCCAATACTAAAAACAATATACTTCAATTTAAAGGATTTTACACTTAATTTAAAAGAGAATACACAAAACTTAACCTTAACCTTGTTCCTTCAACCCTTCACTATAATGAACACAACAATAAGGAACACAAAGGCTCATGATAGTGCACACAAATCGGTGAGCATGAAAGTCCTAGTTTCGTATTCGGTCAATTTCCCTTTGAGCCTTGTAACCCTATTCATGTCCCCATTTGATTGATAATCGATACTGCTTTAATTTGGTCGAGTATCCACCATTAGCCTACTCAAAATATCCATATTAGTTGTTGTTCTGCACGAATAAAAGAAAGGGATGCAAATACATGTAAGAAAAGGGTGCATAGCCAAACAAACAACATCAATTAAATCATAGGAAAATACTATATTTACCATCCAATTTGCGAATCTCCATTTAGGTGTAACCAAGTTACTTGTACTAGTGGAAATTAATTAGTGGTAATAACAATTTGTCACACCTACATGAACAACGACATGGATCCCTAGAAAATGAACCACTTGAGCTAGAAGGCTTGAATGACCTAGACATTGAATGAAAATTCTAGTTGCGCAAATGGGGTAGGGAAGCAAACGGGAAGTAATTTTGGGCTTGGGGTTTTTTTAAGGGGAAATATTGTTGTTTAAGATTTTAAAATCTTTTTTTGTTCTTGTTTTTGTTTTCAACTATTACATGTGTCACTCTTTATGTAGAATTTCGTCCAGTCCACATGATTAGTTAAAAGAGCCACTTAACAGTGGAAGCCAAATACTAACCTGAAATGATGATTTATCTTGCACTGAAGTTCATTTTTCTAATTATATATCTTCTTAAAGGGGTTAAAAATCGTAAAATCTTGTAAAAATTTACGATCAATTCATTCCATTTTTCCTTTTTTTGAGGATAAATTTATATATTTAAATTATGAGTTAGATATACGAATACCCTGTTCTATCCATCTAGAAATTTGGATCCAAATCTTTTGATATTTGATGAAAGATGTCCCTGTCTTTCATTTATTAAGGTTATTTTTTAATTACTATTGTAATTGGAATAGTTTTTTTACTCCAAAAATATTAATTTCTACTATTTTTTTTTGAAAAGCAATCTAAGATTTTTCTTATTCCTATATAATTTTTATGTATGGGAATATGAATCTATATTTCTTTTTCTACGTAACAAATCTCTTAATTTACACAAAGTCTTTTTGCCTTATTTTTGAACGAATTTTTCTATGAAAAATAGAATATATTGTATAAATCTTTCCTAAGAAATAGACTTTTTGGTTCAGTTCTCTACCTTAACGACAGAAAAAAAGATTGATCAAATTTTATTGAGTCTGATTCATAGTGATCATTTATCGAAGAATAACTCTGGTTATCAAATGATTGAACAACCGAGAGTAATTTACTTACGATACTTAGTTGACATTCATAAAAAGTATCTAATAAATTATGAGTTCAATACATGTTGTTAGCAAAAAGACAGATATTCCTTGCTTATTATCACACAATTACTTATCCACAAACCTGGTAGGGCTAATAGTTTTCATTTCCCATCTCATAGAAAACATTTTTCACTCCACTTAGGGGACTTCACAACACTAAAAGTTAGAGCGACATAAACATCTTTCACAAAGGAATTCTTTTGTAGGAATCAAGCCAAAGGGCTTCCTTTTGGCCCATCCCTGTTGCATTAGACAAACAACTAATTAATAAATTTTATATTTTTCAAAAGATAAAACTCCCAATACAATAAAAAAAGGCTATTTAAGATAGATAGATAAATAAATAAATAGATAAAGAGATCCTATTATACTACAAAAAAAAATTAATTTTACTAATGGTTTTTTTTGGTATTAGCGGGGGTTAAAACCTCTCTTAAAACCATTACCCATAGTTACTAAAATCATAAAGATTCCTTCCGTCATAAATAGATTAACTATGGTTTTAATTAACCTTAGGTAATACCATTATCCATGGTTGATAACCCCAAGTAATGAAAAATTTATTTATGATTGATAACCCCAAGTAATGCAAAATTTATCCATGGTTAATAACCCCCAGTAATACAAAATTTATCTATAGTTTAAACCCCTGTTAGTTTTAAGACTATAACCTTAGGTAACACCATTATCCATGGTTGATAACCCCAAGTAATACAAAAATATAATAAAAATAAATAATAAATATATTCACAAAATTAGAGTATTGACATTCATGTCCAAATGTTGGGTGATAATTGGGATGAGAACAAAGAAACAGAATTAAATATTAATAGTTGAATTTTTTTGATCAGGAAACAATATGAGAATTAAAATTAAAGATATGAATGTGATAAATAAAGAAGAAAGATAAAAATGAAATGTGAGTAGAATATTAAAATTAGTAGGTTCATGCTCAGTGGTTTACCATGCTGTTGCAGTCTCACAACCAATTAGGCGATTCAGTTATCTGAAAAATAAAAATTGGACAACTTTTTTTGATAAGTAATTTAATAAATACCAATTTTTTGTTGTTCAACAAACGTTTTCCACCATTCAAGAATGTTAGATGCTAATGACCAAAGTGCAGAGCAGAGTTTTGCTTAACCATTGGAACAACAATATAGCATTTGAATTACAATACTTATTTACTAAAGAAAATTAAATTCAGAAAGAAAGAAACACATATTCAGAAAGAAAGAAAGAATCATATTAAACATGGGGCATATTTTTCAACAAAAAAACATGGAGTATACTAAATTGATGTCAACCCTGTTGGAATACAAAATTGGATCAAGAAAATTTGACTAATGATACTAAAATCTGAATATACTAAATCAATTGTCAACTTCTAGATACTAAATTGTCAAACTATAAACAAACAAACATCAATTCAGTCACATTCTTGAATTGTCAATCATTCATATTGTAACACCCCCTTATATACACGAGACATATATCTATTTTTCTTGCTCTTTTTTTAAAGAAAGATATACATATTTATCACTTCTTATCTCGTGTATACAAGGACATATATACATCTGATTTTCTTTGAATTTTGAAAGTAAAAAGTTTCAAATTAATTATAATGATAAAATGAACTTTCAGAAAATCATAAGTGATCAAAGATTTCAGTATCATATCCAAAGAATAAGGTTTATTAAAGTTTAACCTTTACATTGATTTACAATCATCCAACTTAATATTGTATTAAGGTAAACTAAAACTAAAAATTTAATACCTCTACTTCGACTGTAACCAATTATTTCCTTATCTTCAAACCATGTGATTTTGAATCCTATTCTTGTCACATCTCTTCTCCTATCTGATTGAGGATGAGACCAATTTACCCTCTTGTAATTTCATCCTTTCATCTTGAACTGCTAGCTATATATCATATAACATATATTTTGGACACAAAATTTAAACAAGAAGGAGTGAGAAACAGAATATAATACTTTACAGATAAGACATAAGCATAAGGGTTTTCATAACATAACAATTATATTTTCATTCACAACCACCCACATAGAATGTCACAATCATATGAATGTCATGCAATGTTTTTAATACTATCATCTCATTCATTCTATGCATGTGGGCCCTTAAAGCTTTAGTTTGCACTGGGCCAACCAGGAGTTTACACTGTTCCATAAATTCCGGATAATAATAACATAAATGCCTTCATGGCATATGAACAGCTCAACTGGCGTGGAAACACTTAGAGACTAGTCAGACTGAGAAAGTTTTTATTGTGAAAGTACCCGACACTAGGGAGCGACCCCAGGTCACCTGAAGCACCCTTTCACACCCTCTCATCCCAAGGCTCGCAATTAAGCCTCCTCTAATGTATCCTCGGTTTCTATAATCCGTCCCCAGGCAATATCACATCTCATTTCTCTTTAATGATTCATGATGCATGAACTACTCGCATATTTAGTTGGTTAAGACTTTTAGAAACTCAATTATTAAATACCATAAAGGTTCACAAAATCATCACAATAAACTGTACATTCCCATAAGTTCTTCTTTGAACTTCTGTTATACTGAAATAATTTAGTACAGTCTTCAAATTCAGATCTTACCAAAATTGAGTTTCCAAGCCTTAAATATCTCAAAACTTTCTCTTAAAAATCTTCACATATTTACATAATCTTTCTCAATTTGAATCTTAACTAGATTGAGTTTTAGAAATCTCGACAAAATATTCTTTAGTTATTTCGTTGTGGAAAATCAAAATAATTTACTTTAAACTTCTAATTTCTAAAGAAAATAATTTAAAATCATTAACTAAGAATACTTAAAACTATAAAAATTTTCTTTAATTTAAGAATTAATTATCTCAACCTCTGATTTTCATAAAATAATTTCTTTCTAATACTAGATTTTATTATTGAAATTAAAAATAAAGTTAGTGAAAATTATTTCTAAGAAGAAATAAAAGACTAAAATAATTATAAAATACTTTCTCTTGGAATAAAAATTTAAAGAGTAAGGTAAGAAAATTCTTACTGAGTTTTAACTTTCCGTCATGCTTGCTATATGCTCAAACTTCATATCACAAGGTCATCAATCATTCATCAACCACAATCAAGTATAGTAATCTCATCAATCACAATCAAATATCTTCAATCATAATTGCATATTATTAATCACAGTCTAATACAATATCATTAATCGAAATCAAATACAATTAATTATAATCAAGTCAATTCAACTAAATATCGCTCATAAATATAATTCAAATTTTAATGGTTATTTAAATTAGTAGTTTTGATTTTTGAGTCCTTATATTCCATTCCTCGCACAGGTCTATATAAGTCCATATATATAATCCAATATTCGCATAGGTATAGTTCAGTCTAGACAGGTCATAATAGTCCAAGTCCTTGCATAGGTTTAGTTCGATCCATATAGGATATAAAAATCCAAGTCCTTGCATAGGTTTAGTCCAGTCCGTATAAGTTATAATAATTCTGATCCATGTATAGATATTTCAGAATAAGTTACACAATATATTAAATTTATTATAAATTTTAAGTTGAGAAGTTATTACTTTAAATTTAAAAGGAGTAGGGGACTCCTCCATTTATTCTTATGTCTTTCATGTTATATTCTTATCTCACTCCCCCTTACCTCTTGTATACCGATTCGTTATTGAAAATCCCTGCGCGCCTCGTCTCCGAGTTCTAAAACATACCAATTTCATTTTAATATAATTACAAGATGAAAATTAAGATTACTACTTAAAATAAAAATGGTAAATTTTGAATAGTGAATAGTGAATAGTGAATAGTAACAGTAAATAGTAAAACGTGAATAGTAATAGTAAATAGTAAATTGTGAATAGTAACAGTAAATAGTAAAACGTGAATAGTAAAGGTAAATAGTAACAGTAAAGGTAAATAGTAATAGTAAATAATAATTTACTATTTGAATAGTAATTTACTATTGAAATAATGTTACTATGCAGAATAGTAACTTAAAATAATATTATTTCCAGTATAATAATAGATTTCTAAAAACGATATAAAAATAATCCTAAAAAATATAAAAGAGATGTATTCGTACCTTCGAATTTTAGCAGAACCTTCTTCCAAAAAATTTATTTCTCTCTCTTACTTCCACCACTATCTTACTAACACTACTATATTAAGAAAACTTAATCTGAAATTGTGAATTCTAAAGAAGAATTCCTTCGGTATTTATAGGAAAAAAATTTACTATGTATTCCATTATTTTAATATAAAAGTACTATGCGTTTTTTGAAATTTAAAACCTGGTTACTGTGCAACTTTTGAAAATTTCATACATGTACAGTATTTTGCATAGTAAATGTCGGCAGAATTATTAAGCCAAATAGTAACCTTTCACTCGGTATATTTTAAATATTCAAAATTAATCCTTTTTGAAATTTAGCGATATTATATCAGTTCTCACTAATTTTATGATAAGTAATATAAAGTTTAAATTTTTAAAATCTAAAATTTTCTGTTAATAAAAATTTATTAGTACGTTTTCAATTTTTTTACGATTGGTAAAAATCAAGATTTTACTCAAACCGATAATTTTTAGATAAGTCTACTTGAAATAGATTTTAGAAAATTTTATTATAATTTAACTTTACATTCTTGTAAATATTTTTAATTTTAAGCAACTTTATATGAATTTAAAATTATTTAAAATATATTATTTTATTAAAATAATTTAAAAATTTCAAAAAATTCCAAAAAATCATAAATATTATGTAGATCAAAAAGTTCAAAAGAACCATAGTCTAATTCCTTCAAAATTTTATTTTAAAATTCTAATAAGAGTTAAATCTTAAATATGTAAAAACATAAATATAAGAATATAAAATAAAAATGATGAATAATAAAGATATTAAAAATTCTTAATATAATTTTCTTAATTAGTGAATACTAATTAAGTCATTTTAAAATTCTCATTCAGAAATATTTTTTATTTTTTATTTTATTATTTTATTATTTAAAAAAACAAATAATTAAATATAAATACCAAAATAAAAAAAATGATAATAATAAACTAACTTATAGTAATTATTTCTCAAGAAAGATATATTAATATCTATTTCCTATTTGTGATGAAAATGGAATGTTACACATATCTAGAAATTGTAAAAACAACTTAAGTATTGAAATTGATACCTAAACATGCACAAAATATAAGTTTTTTATCAACCAATCATGACTCACATCTTTAAACAAATTGCTCTTCATGCTCTGAATTTGTTGGAGAGTGGTTGGTAACATTAGTAGGTTTGACACTTCCTTGGTCAGACACCTAAAATTTATACAAGACAATTTTAGACACAAATTAAATGATATCAAAATAATAATTCAACTAATAGATATTACCGATAAAGGTTGAAACATATCCAAGTCAGGAGGTAAATCACATTGAAAATTCTACATAAAAAACTCAAAAATGCATTAAACTTTTTATTTTGCTTAGTTATTTGAGACTTCAATTCGGTAACTTGACTTTGTAACTCCTGATAAGAAGGCAAAGTTGAAGAGATCCCACTGTAGGACCGAAAAGGATATCCAAATACTTAGGATGGGCAAGGACCTAATCCTAATCCCCGAACACGACCACAATGTTCTTGGCTTCCTAGTGCATGGGCTAAGGAATCTTGACTTGACATATTCCTTTTGAAACAGATGTCCCACTTGATTCATATGAATGAATTTTTTCCTACAAAAATAAACATTATACTAACATGAATTAAATTTTAATTTTCAACTTTATAGTTAAACTTTGTAGTTTTCACATTACTCAAACATATTTATTCAAATATTTGTTCAAAGATTTATAGCTAACTTAAGTTACACTAATTTCTCTAGCCTTAGCATTCACATATGCCCCATCAGCATGTTTATGTGTTGCTGTCCATAACCTTCCGACCTAACTCTTGCTCCTATAAAGTCAAGCAAATGATTAAAAGAACTTCTTTAGAAAAAGTGTGATTTCATAAGTGATACTTTTGAGTTTACCATCTCTGCCCTTTTGCGTGCAAGGCTTTTAGATCTGCCGGTGTGGGGAATTGTTTGCTGCTTCCTATTTTCTTTATTTTTTTGGGACTTCTCTTGATCATTTACAGAAAAAAAGTTCATTAGTCCAACTAAAACAAAAACTAAAGGTGAAAGAATTAATTTTACCTTAGCTTTCAAACTTAGACGATGGTCAACAAAAGAAGCCCAATGGTCTCTATTCACTCCTTGCGGGACCATCGCAACTAACTAATCTCTGTTACGCGTGTTGTCATCCCTTGCTTGCCACAACTCTTGTCTATAATCTCCCCATTTTGAGTTCAAGGATTTGAGGACATAACTCTTTTGGAGGCCATAATGAATTATAAACTTTGCCTTTAAATTATAAAGGATACAAGTTAGAAAATAATAAAAGATTAACAAATGCCCAAAGTCAATAATGAAAATAAGGCTTAATTTAAGCAAATAAATTCTTACTTGAATAGTGTTCTTGAATACATATTCTTTGTAATCTTTTAAAACCTTTCTCCAACTAGGATAACATATAGGGAATAGCTCAAAATCCCTTGTAATTGGACCTAAAAACCTAGTCAACAATCCTCCCCCATCTGCAATCAGTTGGGTTTCATCATTCCAATTTTAGGGGTGAGCAAGTACTGGATTGGATTTCACGCAAAAAATAATCCGATCCAATTGGATTTGTGTAAATTTTTTTGAAATCTAATCCAATCCGATTCGATCTAAATTGGACTGGATTGGATTGGATAATTGAATATCCGATTAAAGAAAATTTGTTATATTTTTTATGAAACCACAATATAAAAAAACTTCTAACATCTTAAAGTCTATGTCAAACATCACAACATAGTACTTACTAGTGTTTAATAACACACATAATCAATAGAAATATAAATCAAATCTATTTTAACAATACATTTAAATTTAAAATAAAATGACAATAATAACAAGGTAGCTATGCCATATTCTTTTATTAACATGGGTATGGATTGAGTATTTCTATTTTTTTAACCTTGGATTGAGTATTCCCTTATTTGCTCTAAAGGGAAAAACATGAGTATGTGAGAAAAAAAATAATATATATATATATATAAATAAAATAAATAATATAAAAATAGGTTGGGTACTCATCGAGTACTCAGATTTTTAAACGTCAAATCCGATATCCGATCCGATTATAATTGGATCATGGTTGGATTAGATTAGATTTGATCCAATGATCAAAAAAATCCAATCCAATTTAATTGGATTGGATTGGATAATCAGATTAAACAGGTAAATCCGACCCGCTGCTCAGCCCTAGGAAATTCCAATGTAGGATAATCCTTTTATTAGAAGGAAGAGACCAAACATCATTGACTCTGACTTGTTTTGTCTTTCTTGTGCCATCATCGCCTGTAAATAAATATTTAATACATTAAAAAATAAAGATAAAAATCAGCATTAGAATTATTAAAACATGCATGATCAAGAATTAGCATCTTATTTATAATATGTACTACCATAGAATTATTAAAACACTAAAGTTATAATTTTACTTTATCTCATAAAACATGACAACTTTTTTTTTTCATCAAATTCTTTAAAAAATAAAGCCATGATCCTCACCACTCTCAGCAAATCACAAGCACATCATCACTCACCCTCTCACGAAATCATGGCACATACAAATCATCTTTAAATCTTAATTAAAAGTAACAAACACAGAATGACTGCATGTACCAAAACTGATTTTCACCTTTTCTTCCTCAGATCTGAGAATGCAGCACACAATAAAAACGAAAATCAAAAGAGAGAAATACCTAGGTGAGAATGCAGCGAAGCAATCCATGAGAGTGAAAACGATCCACGAGAGTGAGACAGAAGAGAGAAAGCGAGGATGTGTCTGAGAGAAAACTGAGACAGAGACTGAGAGAGAAATGTAAGATTGAAGAGGGTGAGACTGAGTGAGAGAGAAACGTGAGATTGAAGAGGGGAAAATGTAAAGTGACGGTAAAAAAAACATAACATTTAAAATTAACTATGACTTTTAAAAATTTTATTAATAAATTCCCTATAGTTAATAAAAATAAAGTTATTTTTCTTATTTTTCAATAGTTATATCAACCATAGTTAAAAAAGAATAGGGAAGAATATATTTTCTTATTGTGTTAGGCGACACATCTTTCTCTTTTAAATTTGAAGACTCTATAAAAACAATTTACAGACTCAACACTTCTTTCTAGGCTTTTAAAAAAGTTTGACTGTATTTGTTAACCAAAAAACTTTGTTTACACTGAATAAAGCTTCTTTATAGTTACATTAATAATATAGTTGTTCTACCGGCCGGTTTAACCCCATATAAAATATATATTAAAAAATTAATAACGTAATTGATTGACGTGATATTTTTTTACCTAAATGTGAACTAAAAATATCGTAATATGTTGTCAATTTATTATCATATACTTTTTTTTTACTTTGGAAAGATTACATTATTATATTCTTATATTAACATTGTAGTTATTGGTGATGAAAAAAATCCTAGAATTATAACAATAGTAAGACTAAACTAGTCTTTTATGTTTTTTAAGTCTTAATTAAGTCATTTATCTTTTTTTTTCAATTTAATTGTTTCTATTTTATTTTAATTTTAAGTTAGTCATTTCCATTAATTCTATACTAACATTAACATTGTTACAACAATTAAAATGACTTGTTTTGAACCATGTTTCTTCTTCTACTACTATATATAGTAATTGTGACATCCCTCCTTAAATAATATTTATTTTTATCCAATTTATTGATTTTCACAATAATTTTTTTTCACGTTTCTAATAATTAAATTACATCATCAAAAAAAATGTATCTTTTAAAAATTACCCAAAATTATAATTTAAATAAACAATCTATAATCCTCAAAATCATTTAAATTGAAGAAAACTCAAAATCCTAAAACAGGGGTCTGACGCTACGCGCCAGCCCCACGCTAGACGTGAGTGTTCATTCGCAGCCCTGGCGCTGAGCGCCAGGCTGACGCTACGCGTGGGCTTATCAGTGACAGCACCTGATGCTGTCATACATTTTAGGCCTTTTAGCCAACTACTCATTTATCTAATTAACCCATATCAAGTCCAATTGCCACGAAAGTTTATGGCCCATATATTTTCCCCATTCTGAAACTATTGGCAATGTTCGTTCACCAAAATTCCATCATATGCTTAGGTTATGTACAAAATACAACTTAACCACTTTATGTGCAACACTCTTGCACCAAACACCCTAAATGATTCTTAAATGACCCTAGGTCAATGTATACCACTTTTAAATATTCTCATGAGCCTATTAATACCTTGCAAAGGTATTGAAACTCACTGAAACTCAAATTCACCTATCCAGTTTCTCGAAGTCATAGGGATGACTACTAGTTCAAATCTCTAAATATATTTGATTCATCAATATAACATTCAATTATCTCAAGCAACCATTACAGTACATATACACCCATAGAACCTGCATATAATGCATGATTCACTACAATATGGCTCTATGCCATAACCATAATCATCCAACAGTACCTGGTCATCACACATGCATGATATCTAATGGCTCAATGCCATTATATAATCACATCACCCAAACCACACACATATCCACATATATACCAATGGCTCAGTGCCATTAGTCATCACAAACAAGTAACAACAACACATACTTATGCAAGTCTACAAGATAATACATTCACATATGAATATATACAAGATATACATTCCAAACTCCTCTGGCATTACTCCTTGCTCACTTTGTACTGGTTTCCGCAGCATCCGCAACATCCTTGAGTTCATTCACTATGAATATAAAGTAAGGGTGAGTATCTACCATAAAAATGATACAACTACATAATCAGAGTTGATATCACCTGGAGAATCTCATTCTCCTGCCTGGATTATTGATCCATTAAACCTTCCTCATATGAACCCAATATATAATAATCCATCATGATCATTATAAATTCATTCTGTTCACATCATAACAAATATCTCACAATATCGAGATGAATTAATTATAAGCACCCATGCTTAATCGAATCATTTCACAATTCATTATTTCAATCATATCATTATCATATCAATACAATAATCTGCATATTAGTCAAAGAGTGTAAATCACAACTGACTCTCATATACATCAGACACCTAGTATCCGGATACTAACGAATCAGCCACCAGCTGGGAGTCCACCGACATCCCGTGAACACATCCTGGTTCACCGAGCCCGGTATCATAAACCGTCTCCCCACCTCAACCACTGGATCTCTTCCTGGATCACTGGGTAGCTCAACTGGGCCTCTACATGGACCACGGGAGCCAAAAGCGAGGGGTAATCTATACCGAATGGCTGTTTACAACACATATCATGCATATACAGCATATCACAATATATCTCATCATATACACGTTATTTATTTTAAATCATGAATATACCTTATACAATCATTAAATGATTTTGGCATACAAGTCAACTCACAACATAAGAATCACATCTCAGCATAAAAGCCATATCTCAACATAAAAACCACATTTCTTGGCATAAAAGCCATATCTCAATATAAACACCATATATCTCAGCATAAAAGCTATATCTCAATATAAACACCATATATCTCAATATAAACACCATATATCTCAGCATAAAAGCTATATCTCGGTATAAAAGCCATATCTCGGCATAAAAGCCACATCTCTCGGCATAAAAGCCACATCTCTTGGCATAAAAGCCACATATCGGCATAAAAGCCACATCTCTCGGCATAAAAGCCACATATCGGCATAAAAGCCACATCTCTCGGCATAAAAGCCACATATCGGCATAAAAGCCACATCTCTCGGCATAAAAGCCACATATCGGCATAAAAGCCACATCTCTCGGCATAAAAGCCACATATCGGCATAAAAGCCACATCTCTCGGCATAAAAGCCACATATCGGCATAAAAGCCACAACCTTTAAATATCATAATCATACTTAACATTCATAATATTCACATAATCAATTATAACTTTATATCTTCTATATCACAATAATTCAATATTTCATCACTCTCCATTATGCACATTCTAGGCATACTTTATACATTATTTCCCATCTTATTCACAATTCACATCTCATTTATTACCATTTTATTTTCCATAATTGTCAAATACAATATATGACCACATACCTAAGCTAGTCATATATTCTCCCATATATATATACATCAATATTATACTTTCACAGTTTTATTTTCAAACATACTCATCTCAAATCTGTAATCAAATATATACTATAATACTCCCCTTACCTTACTGTCGACGCTCTAAACTCAATTACCAAGATCAATGCGCCGCAACCACTAAAAGATAAAATTACAAAAAGGTTTAAGGTTTTAACCGTTCAAACCTTAATCCAACTCAAAAATATGCTCAGAAATTACTTTCTAAAGCTTTAGAAGTTTACCATAACTGAAACCACAAGTTCTCCGAGAAACCCCTTTTTCCGCTAATCTTTCAACGACTCTTTCGCAACCTATATAAAGCGGAATTCAAATTCGTCACTCAATCCTTCTTTTGAACACCATAAGGAAACTTTTAATCGGTTTAGAATCTTAAAATTCAAAGTTCCCTTGTTTTCCCCAAAAATGGATAAAGATAGAAATTCTCCATAGAATTCAAAATTGAAAGATCCCATGCGTTAATCTTAAGTTTCTTACCTCTAATCCGCAATGAATTTCAGATTCCAACATCTTGTTGGCCTTTAATTGTCGCAGGGAAAAGAGAGAAGAAGAAGAACCCCAAAACTTATGTTTTTAACTTCTGCTATGCAGGCTGTCATCTTGGGTCTTTATTCTGCCCGCGACACTGACGCTACGCGTCCCCCTGACGCTACGCGTCAAGTCTAAATTTTTATATGGACGCTACGCGTCCACTAACGCTACTCGTCAAATTTTACCCTGACGCTACGCGTCCCACTGACGCTACGCTTCAGGTCCCAAATCAAAATTTTCTTTTTATTTTAATTTTTCATCTTATAATAATCTTACTTTATTAAATATCCAAATTCATGAATATAAAACATAGGGATGTTACACTCACCCCCCCTAAGAATAGATTTCGTCCTCGAAATCAACATACCTCTGTAAATAGATCCGGTATTGTTGTCGCATCTCAAATTCTAATTCCCACGTGTGTGAAATTTCATTGAAATTCTGCCATAAAACTTTCACTAAAGGAATATTCTTATTCCTTAATTGTTTGGTTTGATAACCATCAATACGAAGAGGAATAACCGTTACCGTCACATATTCTCTGATTTCAATAATGTCATCTAGAACCACCATATCATCTCGAGGAATATACTTTCGAAGCTGGGAGACATGAAAAACATCATGCAACTTTAACAAGACTGTAGGAAGTTCAATTCTATAGGCAACATTGCCTATTCGCTCTAAAATACTGGGACTCAACTTTTTGCTACCAATTACTCGACCCACACCATTCGTTGGTGAAACTTCCAAAAATACTTGATTATCAACTTGAAATATCAGAGGACTATATTTAGCATCATAATAGCTTTTCTGACGATCCTAATCAATTTAATCTGTTCTGTCATTGATTGAACCATTTCAGGCCCCAATACCAGGACGTCACTACCATCAATCCAACATAAAGGAGTTTGGCATTTCTGCCATATAAAGCCTCATAAATACTGCCATGGAAGCTATTGTTATAAGTAAACTCAATCAAAGGTAAATACTGATCCCAACTCCCTTCATGTTCTATCACACATGCCCGAAGCAAATCCTCCAGAGTTTGTATCGTACGTTCAGATTATCCATCCGTTTGAGGATGATATGCATAGCTCATTTTCAACTCAGTGCCTAACTCACGTTACAAACTTCTCCAAAATTTAGAAGTAAATCGAGGATCATGATCTGACACAATACTAGAAGGTACACCATGCAACCTTATAATTTCTTTCACATAAATATTAGCAAGCTTTTCCAAAGACCATCTCATATTAATAGCAAGAAAATAAGCACTTTTCGTTAATCGATCAACAACAACCCATATAGCATCACATCCAGCACGAGAACGAAGCAAACCCGATACGAAGTCCATAGAGATACCATTCCACTTCCATATCGGAATATCAAGTAGTTGTGCTAACCCTGAAGGTTTCTGATGCTCCACTTTAGACTTTAAGCACACTACACAGGATGCCACATATTCAACTATCATTTTCTTCATCCCTGGTCACAAAAATTGTTGCTGTAAATCTTGATACATTTTCATCACACCTGGATGAATACTTAATGAACTCTTATGAGCCTCTGCTAGAATCTGTGTTTGACATTCACCATTGGAGGGCACTATAATACGGTTCTTAAACCACCATAGCCCATTAGAATCTCTATTCAAGGGTAGATTCTCGCCCCGATCTTGAGCATCAATTAACTGTTTTACATCAATATCATCCTCTTAACACTCAGATAGAGATTTTAAAAACTCATTAGTAATTTTAACATCTCAATTAGCATACAATCATGAAAATGAATCATTACAGCTAGACGTATATCACAAAAATTCTCTAGCAGTTTATATTCCTTTATCATTAAAAATGCAATATGAAGAGATTTCCTGTTCAAAACATCATCCACCACATTCACTTTGGCCGGATGATATTTTAATTCAAAATCATAATCTTTTAAATATTCTATCCACCGCCTCTACCTCATATTCAATTATTTTGATCAAATAAGTACTTCAAACTTTTATAATCACTAAACACAACAAAACGGAAGCCATAAAGATAATGTCTTCAAATTTTCAATACAAATACAACTGCCACTAACTCTAGGTCGTGAGTAGGATAATTCTGCTCATGAAGTTTCAACTGCCTAGAAGCATAGGCTATAACTCTATCTTCTTGCATTAACACACCCCTTAAGCCAGATTTAGAGGCATCACAATATACAATAAATTCTCTGGTCACATCAGGTAAAGCAAGCACAGGGGCCGAAGTCAATATCTTTTTCAATTTATTAAAACTTTGTTCACATTCATCAGTCCAAACAAAAGGACATCCTTTCCTAGTTAATTTGGTCATAGAAAATGCAATAAGAGGGAAACCTTCTATGAAACGCCGGTAATACCCAGCTAAACCAAGAAAGCTTCGAATCTCAGTAATAGATTTGGGCCTCTCCCAATTCATAACTGTAATTGTCTTGGAAGGATCAACAGAAACTCCATCATTAGAAACTACATGCCCCAAGAACTGAATACTTTTAACCCAGAATTCACATTTTGACAATTTTGCATATAACTATCTCTCTCGCAAAATCTGTAGAACAATGCGGAGATGCTGAACATGTTCACCTTCAGATCTTGAATATACTAGTATATCATCAATAAACATTACTACAAACTGATCCGAAAAAGGATGAAAGGTTCGATTCATATAACTCATGAATACCGCTGAAGCATTAGTAACTCCAAATGGCATCACCACATACTCGTAATAACCGCATCTTGTTCGAAAAATAGTTTTCAGAATATCCTCAGGTTTTACTCTAATCTGATAATATCCAGTTCGTAAGTCAATCTTAGAAAAGATACATGCGCCCTGTAACTGGTCAAGTAAATCATCAATCCTTGATAAGGATATTTATTTTTAACTATCAATTTATTTAATTGACGATAGTCAATACACATTCTCATACTCCCATCTTTCTTTCGTACCAATAGTACAGGAGCACCCCAAGGAGAAGCACTAGGTCTAATAAAACCTTTACTTAATAGTTCCTCAACTTGCTTTTTCACCTCATTTAATTCTATGGATGACATACGATACGGTGCATACGACATTGGCTCGACACCCAAAACTAAATCAATCACAAAATCAATTTCCTGGTTAGGTGATAATCCAGGAATATCTTCCGGAAACACATCCGAAAATTTACTTACAACAGGTATATCAGTAAGAATTAAATTACATATCCCTGTAAAATAACGATATCACAAAGGAATATCAACATACCACACCATTAGGAGTGGATTCAACAGGAAAAACCACCACTTTATGATAACAATCCACCAGAATCTGATTGGCAGACAACCAATCCATTCCCAAAATAATATCTAGATTTTTCAAGGGCATACAGATTAAATTTACAGTAAAAGTTTGACCTTCAATGAATAAATTTACTCCTTCACACATAGGCATAATCTTAAGCTCAGAACCAGTCGGTGTAGATACAATTATAACATTATTCATCAATACCATAGGCAATTTAAATCTAAAATTTCTAGCCAAATGCCTTTCTCCACCACACTTAAAACAAACTCGACTATCAGGATAAGGACCACCTCGACCCCTAACTGGAGAAAAAGATGAAGAAGAAGATCCACTTCGACTAAATCGACTCTGCTTTAAAAAAATTCAACTCCTTTAATTCTCAACTGGGATTTATCTTTTCTGAAAGAAACCCTTTGCATCTGAATATTTTCAGTCAACTGTGCTTTATTAATAAGTTCAGTACAGGCTCTAATCCCCAAAGGTACAATAACAGTACGAAGCTCTATTCTCAAACCAAACTCATATTTAGCACATTTGTTACTTTCAATACCTTCCAACGAAAAAGGGTAATAAAAGTCACATAACTCATCAAATTTAGCTGTATATTCAGCTATAGACATCCTTCCCTGTTCAAGATGTAAGAATTCCATCTCTTTTCTGGTTTTATAATTATCAGGAAAGTATTTTGCCAAAAACCTCTTTTTAAAATTAACCCAATTTAAGACCTCATTAACATTAATCATCTGAGGTTTGGCACATGTCCACCAGACCCTAGCTTCATCAAACAACTGATAAGTAGAAAGTACTACTTTTTGCTCCTCATTACATTCAAAATAATCGAACATTTATTCCATTTCCATGAGCCAAATATAAGCTCCATCATAATTACGTCCACCCTTATACACAGAGGGACTACGCTTTAAAAATTTATCAAGGGTTGGGCCAGATTCAGCCCTTCCTATCAGCTGAGAAAACTTTTCTAAGAAATCACCCTCAGGGTTAAATTAGAAGTACCAGTCATTCTAAATTAACATAACACACCATTAATACTCAAACAAATTGAACATAGTCCAGAATCAATACCTCAATACCAGGAAGTGCGGCTAACGGATAACCAGTGAGCACAATGCCAGAATTCCTGAAAATTCACTTTCACACATATACAATTCCATCCATACAGATGAATACACAAACAAATCTCATTACTTTCTACCATTTCTACCCACAAGGTTTACAATCCTGAATAGTCTTGCTCTGATACCAATTGTGACATCCCTCCTTAAATAATATTTATTTTTATCCAATTTATTGATTTTCACCATAATTTTTTTTTCACGTTTCTAATAATTAAATTACATCATCAAAAAAAAATGTATCTTTTAAAAATTACCCAAAATTATAATTTAAATAAACAATCTATAATCCTCAAAATCATTTAAATTGAAGAAAACTCAAAATCCTAAAACAGGGATCTGACGCTACGCGCCAGCCCCACGCTAGACGTGAGTGTTCATTCGCAGCCCTGGCGCTGAGCGCCAGGCTGACGCTACGCGTGGGCTTATCAGTGACAGCACCTGATGCTGTCATACATTTTAGGCCTTTTAGCCAACTACTCATTTATCTAATTAACCCATATCAAGTCCAATTGCCACGAAAGTTTATGGCCCATATATTTTCCCCATTCTGAAACTATTGGCAATGTTCGTTCACCAAAATTCCATCATATGCTTAGGTTATGTACAAAATACAACTTAACCACTTTATGTGCAACACTCTTGCACCAAACACCCTAAATGATTCTCAAATGACCCTAGGTCAATGTATACCACTTTTAAATATTCTCATGAGCCTATTAATACTTTGCAAAGGTATTGAAACTCACTGAAACTCAAATTCACCTATCCAGTTTCTCGAAGTCATAGGGATGACTACTAGTTCAAATCTCTAAATATATTTGATTCATCAATATAACATTCAATTATCTCAAGCAACCATTACAGTACATATACACCCATAGAACCTGCATATAATGCATGATTCACTACAATATGGCTCTATGCCATAACCTAATCATCCAACAGTACCTGGTCATCACACATGCATGATATCTAATGGCTCAATGCCATTATATAATCACATCACCCAAACCACACACATATCCACATATATACCAATGGCTCAGTGCCATTAGTCATCACAAACAAGTAACAACAACACATACTTATGCAAGTCTACAAGATAATACATTCACATATGAATATATACAAGATATACATTCCAAACTCCTCTGGCATTACTCCTTGCTCACTTTGTACTGGTTTCCGCAGCATCCGCAACATCCTTGAGTTCATTCACTGTGAATATAAAGTAAGGGTGAGTATCTACCATAAAAATGATACAACTACATAATCAGAGTTGATATCACCTGGAGAATCTCATTCTCCTGCCTGGATTATTGATCCATTAAACCTTCCTCATATGAACCCAATATATAATAATCCATCATGATCATTATAAATTCATTCTGTTCACATCATAACAAATATCTCACAATATCGAGATGAATTAATTATAAGCACCCATGCTTAATCGAATCATTTCACAATTCATTATTTCAATCATATCATTATCATATCAATACAATAATCTGCATATTAGTCAAAGAGTGTAAATCACAACTGACTCTCATATACATCAGACACCTAGTATCCGGATACTAACGAATCAGCCACCAGCTGGGAGTCCACCGACATCCCGTGAACACATCCTGGTTCACCGAGCCCGGTATCATAGACCGTCTCCCCACCTCAACCACTGGATCTCTTCCTGGATCACTGGGTAGCTCAACTGGGCCTCTACATGGACCACGGGAGCCAAAAGCGAGGGGTAATCTATACCGAATGACTGTTTACAACACATATCATGCATATACAGCATATCACAATATATCTCATCATATACACGTTATTTATTTTAAATCATGAATATACCTTATACAATCATTAAATGATTTTGGCATACAAGTCAACTCACAACATAAGAATCACATCTCAGCATAAAAGCCATATCTCAACATAAAAACCACATTTCTTGGCATAAAAGCCATATCTCAATATAAACACCATATATCTCAGCATAAAAGCTATATCTCAATATAAACACCATATATCTCAATATAAACACCATATATCTCAGCATAAAAGCTATATCTCGGTATAAAAGCCACATCTCGGCATAAAAGCCACATCTCTCGGCATAAAAGCCACATATCGGCATAAAAGCCACATCTCTCGGCATAAAAGCCACATATCGGCATAAAAGCCACATCTCTCGGCATAAAAGCCACATATCGGCATAAAAGCCACATCTCTCGGCATAAAAGCCACATATCGGCATAAAAGCCACATCTCTCGGCATAAAAGCCACATATCGGCATAAAAGCCACATCTCTCGGCATAAAAGCCACATATCGGCATAAAAGCCACAACCTTTAAATATCATAATCATACTTAACATTCATAATATTCACATAATCAATTATAACTTTATATCTTCTATATCACAATAATTCAATATTTCATCACTCTCCATTATGCACATTCTAGGCATACTTTATACATTATTTCCCATCTTATTCATAATTCACATCTCATTTATTACCATTTTATTTTCCATAATTGTCAAATACAATATATGACCACATACCTAAGCTAGTCATATATTCTCCCATATATATATATACATCAATATTATACTTTCACAGTTTTATTTTCAAACATACTCATCTCAAATCTGTAATCAAATATATACTATAATACTCCCCTTACCTTACTGTCGACGCTCTAAACTCAATTACCAAGATCAATGCGCCGCAACCACTAAAAGATAAAATTACAAAAAGGTTTAAGGTTTTAACCGTTCAAACCTTAATCCAACTCAAAAATATGCTCAGAAATTACTTTCTAAAGCTTTAGAAGTTTACCATAACTGAAACCACAAGTTCTCCGAGAAACCCCTTTTTCCGCTAATCTTTCAACGACTCTTTCGCAACCTATATAAAGCGGAATTCAAATTCGTCACTCAATCCTTCTTTTGAACACCATAAGGAAACTTTTAATCGGTTTAGAATCTTAAAATTCAAAGTTCCCTTGTTTTCCCCAAAAATGGATAAAGATAGAAATTCTCCATAGAATTCAAAATTGAAAGATCCCATGCGTTAATCTTAAGTTTCTTACCTCTAATCCGCAATGAATTTCAGATTCCAACATCTTGTTGGCCTTTAATTGTCGCAGGGAAAAGAGAGAAGAAGAAGAACCCCAAAACTTATGTTTTTAACTTCTGCTATGCAGGCTGTCATCTTGGGTCTTTATTCTGCCCGCGACACTGACGCTACGCGTCCCCCTGACGCTACGCGTCAAGTCTAAATTTTTATATGGACGCTACGCGTCCACTAACGCTACTCGTCAAATTTTACCCTGACGCTACGCGTCCCACTGACGCTACGCTTCAGGTCCCAAATCAAAATTTTCTTTTTATTTTAATTTTTCATCTTATAATAATCTTACTTTATTAAATATCCAAATTCATGAATATAAAACATAGGGATGTTACAGTAATTGTTATGAGAGTGACAATGACAACATGTATAATGAAAAAATAACTACTTCAAGAATAAAATCATAACCCTAAAAAATTTCAGCATAATGAAAAAAATCATAAATAAGTACCTAGAGTCTCTTAAATCTCATTTTAAGTTTAAGTCATATATGTAATATATATATATGAATAATATATTAAGGTTGCAGTTTAGTTGAGCTCAGTTCAATTTTCAAAGGTAGATTTGAAACCTGATTTAAACCACACACATAATGTGATTTTTTTACGATTTTGGTTTGATCAATTTTTAATTATTTTGGATTGATTGAACCGTTTTGTTTGGTTTGAATAAGATGATGAACACCCTTTAGAAAAGAGGTGATAATAGTTAGGAAAAGGGAAAATAAGAAATAACTATATAAACGACTAAATTTAAATTGATGTAAGATATAAAGGAGAAACTTGAAATAAATTTGGAAAGAATAATTTCATAACCAAAACAAAATATAAATGACTAAATTGAGAAAAAAAACATAGGAATAAACCAGAGCCTAAAAGAAATGTAAAAGCCTAAACTTATATCTTAGTCTAATAATAATCATAGCTAGTCCTTCTATTGTGCAACAACTAAAAACCTTTACTTCGGAGTCCCAAAAATAGTAAAGAGTTATTTTTATTAATTTATAAAACTATTAATTAAGAATAAATAAAAATATATTATAAAAATGGTAAATTGTGTTCATTAAATTTTTTAAATTTTATAATATTATTCAAGTGACCTCTACTTAACTGGGGTTGGGAATTAAGTTTACAAACTTTTTAATCCCAAGTAATATTTTTAAATTTCTTTAATATGAAAATGAAAAAAGCCAAAAAAAGACAAGATGAATACATACAAAGATAAGGATAACAGATCGTAACGAATTTTATACAGGTTTGGTCAACCACTGCGTCTAGCCTTTAAGTAATTGTTTGGGGTTTCCACTAGCTTTAAATTCTTTTATAAAGTATGGAGCCTTTCCACACCTTGGGATGCCTCACCCTTGTGTGAAGTCTTTTACATCACAAGAGATGCATCACTTTTGCACAAACACAACTTGGGATACCTCACCCAAGTTAGAACAATCTCAATTTAAGTGATAAGAATTTTGAAAGTAAACTCTCTCTTTTAGAGTAGATGAACAAGTTGAAGTCCTAATAACTCAAATTCACAATAATATGATGGCCTCTAATGATAATGATTTTTAAAACTCAATGTTCATGTGTTGTGTTTAACACTTGTATTTCAATCCTATTTATAGTGAAAGATATATTCTTGAAAAGATGCCATTTGAAAAATCATATTATATGAAAATGTGTTTTTTCAATGGGATGCAATTGTTCAGCATTTAAGCAAAGAGTCATGCCTTTTCATGATGAATAAAACATCTTTTGAACAAATCTGAGTGTATGGTAATTGATTACATAAATATGGTAATCAATTACTTGAATTTAAAATTTAGATCTTATGCAACGTTAAATTGTGTAATCAATTACATGAAATAAGGTAATTGATTACTTGAATTTAAAATTCAGATCTTATGCAACGTTAAACTGTGTAATTGATTACATGAAATAAGGTAATTGATTACTTGAATTTAAAATTTAGGTTTTATGCAACGGTAACTTATATAATCGATTACAGAAATGAACTAATCGATTACATGCTTATTTTTCAAAATTTATTTTTAACCATTATAATGGTAACCGATTACTGAAAATAGATAATCGATTACTTGTCGTGAATTTTTAGAAATAAATATTTTAAATGCATGTTTTTTAATTGTATTTTATTTTCTTAAGTTATTTTTAAGGCGAAACTACTTTTGCAATTGAATCTTACATTAGTTTCTAATATTGAAACTTGAATCTTGATATATTGATGCTTGACTCTTCAACTTTCATTTTGCTTGTGAATCGTTGTCATTATCAAAATTACTTGGTAGTTGTGGCTTCATATAATAATGTCTACTATTTTTTTCATTTATTTTTTAGTTGATATTATTTTATACTTATTATTATATTTGATTAGAGAAAGATTCATTTAAGACCCATAACATTTTAATAAAAATTAAATAAATTAATTTTATTATCAATTGAAAAAACAATATTAAAAAATTAATTATAACACCTCAATAAATAATTTAGCATCTTAACAGGTTCAAAATAAAATTTAAATAAGATTTCAATAATTAATATAAAATACTCTATTAGGTCACTTTTATAAGACCTTTATTTTTCTGGAGTTTTCTCAGTCTTTTTTAATAGGCCAAATTTAAAATTACGTTGTTTTTATTTAAAAGAGGAGTCGTACACATGTCCTTCTCTATTCTTTCTATCTTTTTTCACCATTAGATCATCTTATATTATCAGTCCTTTCTTTTTTAGCTCTTTTTATAAAACATTTTTCAATTTATAATGTGCATTTACTATTTTTTTTACAACACCTACCCTTATTAACTAATGAAATATGATAATTCACTTTGATCTTTCTATTTATTAAAATTAAAGGATAATTTGAAAAGTATAACAAAAATATTTTAAATTTAATATATTTAATTGGAATAACTAGATTTAACTAAAACTTATAACTAAATAATTATTTTAACCAATTTAACAACCGCATTTCAAAATTTTGCTTTTAAGTCTTCCTATCACTGGTCAGTTTTTGTTTTTGGGTCAATGATCACTGGCCATTTTTTTGTCAACAGTTGTCAGCTTATTGTGGGTTTAGCTTACGCAGCCTAGTCAAATTTTGGGTAGGTAAGCCCATCATATTTGGGATAGATTAGTTTTTCTTTTTTTAACAAAAAAGGTAAGTTTTAGAAAACATTTTTCTTGAAAAAAAAGAAAATATTTTTAAATCATTTAACAGATTCTTTCAAAAAGTTGGTAAGAAGAAGCAACTTCAAGGTAAGCTGAACTAAATACCGGGTTAAATCAATTACTGAAATATATAATAAAAATATAAACTGTTAACAAATATATCATTACGAGAGGCTAAAATAATCACACAAAATCTTTAACGGGTTCATTTAATAATGTATAGATTGAATATTTTCCCCGAAAGCAATGTATTAAAAACCTTTAAGAGATTATTCTAGTGGCCAAATTTTAATTAGAAAGATCACAGTGATGAAAAAAAATAAAAATCAAAGGTTCAACTTAACTGCTATGAAAACATTTGGTAAAGTAATCAAAACATAGTAACTATAGAAGATTAAGTTAAGTAGAGACCTAGGCAAATTGATTTGTCCATCTGAATGTAGAGGCCAAAGCAACATGGTTCAATCGGAAGAAGACTCAATCGATGACGAGGATCTAGGATCATTCATTGAAAACGAAGAAGATCATCAGAACAAGAGCTTGGGGGAAGAAGAATCAGATTTCTCTCTGGAAGCAGAGACAATGGAGAGGATGGTGGAGTTGTCAAAGAGCCAGTGCGAACCCAACCCTTGGAACGATGGGCAAAACGGGAACACCGGGGTGAAAAATTCGAATGGGTCCATTAACCCATCCTCAACGGACTGTGGAAACCAAAAATGTGCCAGTCCTCGAGGCGCGACCAGCACAACCCATGCCCAATCAAATAAGCGGTCAGATTTTATTGCCAATACCGGGGAGTGTGGAAGCTTTGCACAGGAAACAATAAGCGTAATGGGTAGCGAGAAAATAGAGAAGCAAAAAGAAAAAGACGTGGGAAATATTGGGCTTGTGGTAAGCGTGGCCCAATTTGAAGAACTATCGCCCATTGGGGTTATCAAAGAACCCATCAAATCTGCAAGCCCATTACCTCTTGCTACTCATGGGGACCAGCGTCACACCAATTCTGGATCCCCACCCCCAGTCGAAGCCCAAGATCGAATCTGTTGGGCCGAGCACACAATCCCATCAGAGCCAGATCGGGAAGGTTTGCAACGAAACACAATCAATTCAATTGAAGGGGAATTAGTACACGAAAGGAAGATTCTGGAGATGGGGTCTAAAGACGACAACAACAAGGATCCAGTAGAACCCCCACTGGCAGAGCTAAACGCCAAAAGAGGGAGAAACAAGGCCGAATATCATAGGAACAATGGGAAAAGGTCAACAAAAACAAGATTCTCAGTGAAAAGCAAAGGAAGGAAATTCAAGAACAGCCATAGGTGCGACTCACAGGTTTGACAAAATCAATGCTTGTCTGATTCTAATATTGCAAATTGTAACGCTAGATTTTGGGAAAATAATCTGAGAAAGGAGGCTGAGAGGCTATGGTCTATCGGTAAGGAATTAGGGGTTTTTATTGAGGGAAAGTCAAAGCAAGGTGTCATTGACAGGATGATTACAATGGAAAAAAGGGACAGGGGAATCAAAGAGGGGAACAATGAGGTTGTTAATGAAGATCTTGTCATTTAACATAAGAGGAATGGGAGGCAGGGTGAAGAGGAGGACGGTAAAAAATTTGATAGCAAAAGAAAGTTGTGAATTTGTGTGTCTATAAGAAACCAAGACAGAGACAGTGGACTGCAAAACATGTGAATATTTGTGGGGCGAGGACAATTTCGAATGGATAAATCAGAAGTCAATAAATAAAGGGGGAGGTCAATTGGTAACTTGGAAAAGGGACGTGTTTAAGAAAAATCAGACTATGCAAGGTGACGGTTTCATAGCAGTAAATGGCTTTTGGGCAGGATTGGATGAACCATGCGTCATTATTTCTGTTTATTCGCCTTGTGAGGGACAAAAAAAGGCTGAGCTATGGCAGTCCCTGAGGGATCTGAGAAGTTCCTGGGGAGGCCACCTATGGTGTTTAGTGGGAGATTTCAATTCAATCAGGAAACCCAGTGAAAGGAAAGGCCAATCAACATCATTAACATCGGAAATAAGTTCGGATGTGAAGAACTTCAACAGGTTTATTGAGGATATGCAACTAATGGACATCCCTATGGTTGGGAGGCGATTTACTTGGTATAGGCCAAATGGAACATGCAAGAGCAGAATTGTCAGAGTGCTGGTATCCTCAGATTGGCTAAATCGGTGGCCAAACTTCTCACAACATATACATAAGAGAAGTATCTCAAATCACTGCCCAATCATTGCAAGGGACAACTCTGCGGACTGGGGACCAAAACTGTTTAGAGCACTGAACTACTGGCTGAACAACAAAAGATTCCTCGATATGCTAAAAAAAAGATGGGTGGAGACGAAGGTGGCTGGATGGGGAGCCTTTGTGATGAAGGAAAAATTCAAAGACCTTAAGGAAGCTATGAGAGCCTGGAACAGAGACAACTTCGGTAACATTCACAAGCAAATAGAAAACGCAGTGGACAAAATAAACGAGCTCGATCTAGAGGAAGAAAGTAGGGCCTTAACTTTAGAAGAGATGGAGGAAAAGAAAAGGTCTATGGCAGATTTCTAGAGGTTAGCCAAGGCAAATGAATCAATGCTGTACCAGAAGTCTAGATCAAGATGGCTCAAGGAGGGGGACATGAATTCAAGTTTTTTCCATTCGGTGATAGCAAACAGAAGGAGGAAAAATTCTGCGAAAGGATTATGGAAAATAGGAAATGGGTAGAGGATCCTTTACAAGTGAAAGAAGGAATCAAAGAGTACTTTCAGAATAACTTCAGGGAGGAATGCTGGAGCAGACCAACCTTGGGAGCTGTTTGCTTTGAAACCTTGACGGGTGAAGAAAGCACTTGGATTACAAAACCTTTTATCAATGATGAGGTGAAAGAGGCGGTGTGGAGTTGTGCAGAAGACAAATGCCCGGGTCCTGATGGTATTAATTTCAAATTTACCAAGAAGCTTTGGGGGTCATTGAACCAGACGCAATGCGGATGATGGGGGAATTTTTCCAGAATGGGAAACTTCCAAGAGGGCTAAATTCTTCCTTCATTTCATTAATTCCAAAAAAAGACAATCCACAAAATCTACGGGACTTCAGACCAATATCACTCATTGGAAGCATCTACAAAATTATCTCAAAAGTTTTGGCAAATAGGATAAAGGTGGTATTGAGGAAACTCATCTCTGAAACTCAATCAGCCTTCCTATATGATCGATACATTCTGGATGGAGCTGTAATTTTAAACGAGGTGGTGGATGAGGCAAAAAAAGATAAAAAGCAATGCATGATTTTCAAAGTGGACTTCGAACGGGCATACGACACTGTAAGTTGGGATTTTCTGTTTGATATGATGAAAAGGCTTGGATTTAATGAAAAATGGATAGGTTGGGTAAAAGGTATTATTTCTTCTGCTACGGCCTCTGTTCTGGTAAACGGATCACCAACACAGCAATTCACCATCTCCAAAGGACTAAGACAGGGGGATCCAATCGCTCCTCTCCTATTCCTCATTGTAGCGGAAGGCCTTGCTGGCCTTATGAAGATGGCAACAGGCAAAAATTTGTTCAACGGGTTCAGGACCGGCAATAACAATGTAGAAGTCTCGTGCCTTCAGTATGCGGATGACACAGTTTTCATAGGGGAAATGTCTTCCTCTAATATTCTGACCATCAAAAGTGTGCTCCGTTGCTTCGAAATGGCATCCGGGTTTAAAGTAAATTTTCACAAAAGTCTAGTGGGGGGGCATAGGATACAGCGAAGAATCAATATCTAAATGCGCAAAATATCTTAACTGTAAAAGAATGAGGATCCCCTTTCTTTACTTGGGGATACCTATAGGGGCCAATCCAAGGAAACAGGCAACCTGGCAACCTGTTTTGGAGAAAGTTTCTGCCAAATTGTCTCACTGGAAAAAAAGACATCTCTCCTTTGGTGGCCGCCTCTGCCTAATTAATTCGGTAATTTCCTCTATTCCCCTTTATTTTCTGTCCTTTTTCCTTGCACCAAAAAATGTGCTGCTGAACCTTAGATCTCTACAAAGGAATTTTCTATGGGGTGGGAATGAGAGTGTGAGAAAAATCCCCTGGGTTAAATGGGACATTGTCAGTAGAAACAAAGAATCAGGTGGCTTAGGGATTAAAAGACTTGACAGGTTTAACAAGGCTCTTCTAGCAAAATGGAAATGGAAAATCCTTGATGAAAAAGAAAAAAACAAACTATGGAGAAAAGTGGTGCAGTCTAGATACGGGGTCTGGAAGCCAATGGAGGGAAATATGAGCTTCAACAGAGGATCGGTATGGTGGAAAGATTTGGGCAGAATTGAGGGTGGAGAATCTCAGAATTTCTGGTTCTCTGAGGGACTATTGCAGAAACTAGGAAACGAAGAAAATATACGTCTTTGGGAGGACAATTGGGGGGGTAGTGGTGCTTTGAATGGCAAATTTACAAGGCTATATAATATGTCCAACCACAAAGGAATGCTCATAGCAGATTGCGGGGTTTGGGTGGACGGCATGTGGAAATGGAACCTAGACTGGCGCAGGGAACCATTTGAATGGGAAAAAGATTCTTTAAAATGTTTTTTGCTGGAAATTTCAGAAGCCAGCATATCCCAATCTAAGCAAGACGCTTGGGAATGGGCGGTAGACCCAAGTAGGATTTACTCCGTTAAATCTGCATACTCACAGCAGGGCCTGGAGGATGAAACCATACACAACAGCCACAAGTTCTTCAGGGATATTTGGGTGGATATCATCCCTCCAAAAATCATTATCACAGCCTGGCGAATAGCTCACGACGGTATGCCAGTGAAGGAGAATTTGAAAAAAAGAAATATTATCCCGGATAGCGCGGAGTCCACTTGCCCTTTGTGCCAGGCGACCGACGAAACCAGCAACCACCTCTTCTTCTCCTGCGCCATAGCTCATAATCTATGGTGTAAATCCTATAGCTGGTTTGAAGCAATTGGCCCCTTCCACATTGATATTAAGCAACATTTTTTGCAGCATGGTTTTTGGTTCTACAGTAAATCAAAGAAAAAGGCATGGCAGTCCGTTTGGTTCTCCACAATTTGGACAATTTGGATCCAAAGAAATAACGCCATCTTTAGAAAGGAAAAGGTTTGCCTAGATTGGATGTTTGAGATGGTTAAAATTCGATCTTGGTCTTGGCTGCGCTCTAAATTAGATGGCTTTGAGGCTTCCTTTTATGAATGGGATAGGACCCCATTGTTATGTATGAAAAATCTTAATTGAACTTACTCATTTTCCTTGTTTTTTGATGTAAATGAGTTCGGGTACCCCTTGTACCCCTTTGGAAATATATCTTCTCTTTGCAGATCAAAAAAAAAAAAATTGATTTGTCCAAACAACAATTACTTGTGACTTAATTCCCATTGTTGCATCAAGGGTTCACTACCAACAAAATAATACCAAACCAATTTATTATCTAAGTTGATAGGACTAAATTATTCTCATACATGGGAATAACTAAAAATTTGGAATTGAAATTGAAATTTAAGGATTAGTATGATGTTACGTATTATTAAATTAAAGATAAATTAAATATGTGCTAATATTTCTTAATTATAAAAAAAGTAAAATAAATAATTTAAATTTGTAATATATGATATAATATCATAATTTTTATGCATGTGAAAATATTTATAATAAGTCTTTAAATTTTAACTTTTATATAGGTAAAATTTTATTTAAAACCAAAAGAATCCCTTCCATACTGGCTAACTAGTTTAACCTATAACCAATTAGGATTAATATTCTTGAGCCAGAATACACAACACCCAAGTTTCTTATTTTTCCAGACTTATTCAGTGAGGTACTTTAGTTGAATAAGAGTGTGTCTATTTGCTTAGTTTAGATAAATAATTATTTTTTAAGGAGGTATTTAAGTAGAAAAGGAGTGTGTCTATTTGCTTCAACTTAATTTAGATAAATAACTATTTTTTAAAGCTCTCAAACAAACCTAGTTTGATTTGTATTTAAGTTGAATTCTCCTAAGACACCATAAAGGGAAACTTTATATATATATATATATATATATATATATATATATATATATATATATATATATATATATAAAAGAAATATCACGAAAATTTCTTTACAAACAAATACCCAAAATTCCCCGTTAGGAATGGAGTGATATTAACCATCCGACAACCACTTCGCTTTAGTCGAACTCAACTTTATGAAAAGATTAATCACTACTGCATTTAGCAATGGTATTCTATAAAGATTCAAAACCAAAAAATTTTCTCTGGAAACTAAAAACTATACCCAACAAATGTTCACTAGAATAAGAGATATGTATGTAAACATATAACATTCCAGTGCTCTGCATATTACAAAATACCTAAAACTAAAATATTAAACCATCGAGTTAAAATTCAACCTATAAGATAAGGTATGCTGTGCATGGCCAGCAGGGAACAAAGCAAATGTAGTGAGTTAGTTATAAAATATTGACCTTGGAACAGAAGAAGCATATACATACATAACTTTAATTCATATTTATTAATGAAGTCTGGTAAAAATATTATTATAAAAGCTAGAGAATGTATTAATTCATGATTAAACCTCATTGATCGACAAAGTAGAAAAGCTGGAATCCATATAACAATGGAAAGTAAAAAAAAAAAAAGTGCAAGTTGATGAAAAAGATATATATATATATATATATATATATATATATATATATATATATATATATATATATATATATATAGGATGTATCTTATGAGAAATGTTCTCTTATATGAGAATGAGAGAGACAAATTTGAGTCGTACAACTATATATAAGTGGTTGAGATTAAAAGTTTTTAAAAGTCACATAATCACTTAAAATGTCACATGACTTTTTAAAAAACTCACATAATTAATCTCAACCATCTATTGTATGGTTATACGACCCAAATTTACATCTCACTCTCACATATCTCACATGATACATCCTTTATATTATATATATATACACACACAAAAGCCAGTATCTTAATCACCAGTTTATCAGTATTAAACTATTCACACAACACCAAGAAAAGGGAGAAAGCCATTGACTTCACCGCTGTACTATGTAACTTAGTTATGAGGTGATCCAAGCTATTTGTCGAATTAGGCCAAATAGTTCAATCAAACCTAGGAAACTATACTTATAAAAGTAATTTTTAAAATTAAAATTTCTTAAATCCAAAGTGAATTATATTAAAAGATAAATTATATGGAATGATTATGTTATTTATTAAAATAAAATATTAAATTACTAAATAATTTTTTTTATAAATAACTTTAGAACTCAAAAGACTAAATGAATAATACAATGATTGATAATTGTAACATACTATATTTCTTAAAATCAATTGCATGCAATTACTATTACACCCTTAATTAGATGTGCAAATTGGCCCAAATTCTAACTCCACTCTTTCACTCCAATTAGATGTGCAGGAATAAGGAAGCGGTAATTCATTTTTCTTTCTCTCAATTACGCATGCAGAAAGAAAAGGAAAATAGATTGTCTTTCATTCTCCTTCTCCTCCGCGGAAATCACCATTCTCTACCATTCCTCTTTCACTTCTTTAATTAAAGGCAAGTGTGTATGGTCTTCTTCTTCTACCTCTCGGCAACCATAGTTATGGAAGGAGGAGCTTGAATCCTTTCAATTCAAGGTAATTAATGGAACTCGTTTTTAATTTTGTGTTGCTTCTTGCTTCCAATCCTTAATTCTTTCGATTTTATGGACTTAGGAGTATTTTGGACCAATTACAAGTTACGGGCAGCTCTGAGATATCTTGGGGTTTTGAAATTCTCCATTGTTGGTGAGTATTCTTGGTACCTATTAGCGTGGTTAACTCCATTTCATATATTGGAAACTTAAATATGCTAATTTCGTGGTTTAGAAAATATTTGGGGGGCCGTTTGGAGTCGTTCAAGTGTCGGATAACTTGGAGTTTTGTTCAAAACCGGGCGTAGAGTTTATCGGTAAGTTAATACTTATCGGAATAATTAAGAATTGACATTTTAGCTCGAGTTATAAATTTTAGAAGCGATCGTGGTATTAAAATATATTATTATAAAATTTAGGAGGTTGATTAATTGTTAAAAGTGTGATAGGATAGCTTTGGATAACGTGTGGATAGCTCGGGGAGCTTCTAGACTACTTATTCCCAGGTAGGGGGAGCTTTTACATTTTAAGTGTATGGTTTATGGACGAGTTCGGGGTTATATTGCTATATTATATGCTATATAATTGTGAAATATGATGAATTGATATGTTAATTATGAGTTAATTGTGAAATACCCCAATTACATGGTATCTGAGAGATATAAACTATTATGATAGTTTCCGTCCATGGCTTGATGATTAAATTTCATGAGATGCTATTATGATTGAGTTGTTAATTACTATATTGCATGAAATGTAATGGGTTGGGAGAATTAAATTGTATACATGAGATGTGATAGAATAATGTTGATGATATGGTATTATTGCATGGGATGCAAATTGAGTAGTTGTCCTAGTGAAATATTGCATGGGATGCATGTGGATGACTAATGAATATTGTGATATTGCACGAGATGCTTGTATTGATGATTAAACATAAATGAGATTCTATGTTATGTGGTTTCGAGGATTCCACAAAGGACCTTGAGTAGGACTCAAAGCAAGCCTATTGAGTGGGACTCAGGGCTTCCTGTAGCACTCCTGTTGTCGTTGAGAGTGATTGTGTTACGTGAGAGGGCAAACGGTTTGGTACCAGTAATACGGCCGGATCAGCTGAGAGCTGAATATGTGGTTGAGAGCCAATATGTTACAACACTATATCTGATGATGTACATGGATCTGTGTGATTGCATTTATATATGAGTATATGCAATATTGAGAATAACCTGAAATGTGATAGTCATTGATGTGATATTGTGAATATCTGGTGAGAAGTGTATTATGTTGAATGATAGTTAATGTAATGATTGATTGTGATATTATGTTATGTGTTAGAGTTGGATAGGTAGATCTGATTTAATAACTGTCATGTAACATGTATTGTGCTCACCCCTATTGTTGTGGCTATATTTCAATGGACTTGAGCCGTGGTGGTGATTGGTGAGTATCACCATATTCGTGAGGAAGATGCCTGTACATGGTGTATATAGGCTGTATGGTATTTTGGTAGTAGCCTTGGCCAGCTCTTGTGTATATATTATTTTGATAGTTGATGTGTGTGTGTGTGTGTGTATATATATATATATATATATATATATATATATATATGAATGACTGATTAGTGTGATCGTGTGTGGAATGCCATGGATGGATCCATAAGTTTGTGTTGCATTGCATTTGATGACTAGGAAAGTGTTGCATTGCATAAATGGACATGATTTACTTATGTGTGTAGTTGAATTAGAATGTGTATGGTGATTGAGTTAAATTATGCATTAGAAGATTGATTGAATGATTGATGTAAGAAAAATGATGGTTTTACATGACTTTTATGCATAATTGAGCAACTGATAGGGCCATATAGAGTTTGGTGAGGTTTGGATGCCATGAGATTTTTTCAATAGCCTTTATATATGATTTAGAACTTGTAGAAACTGGAATGGGACAATTCCATTAAGAATTGACCCTTGAGTTGCACAAAAATATCTTAAAACAGGCAAAACATAACTTTGTGCATAAATCCCTCATTTTTTGACATTTTTGAGAGCGTCCAGTGGCTACACGTCATAAATGGTGTATAATAGGTGGTGTCAAAGCTAGGTAATGATTGGATGTCATATGAGGAAGTTAGGGGTTAGAAGTTGGGCTTTTCAGCATTTTAAGGCATTTTCTGCAATCTACTACAGTTTTATTGTTAGTAATTGATTACCAGAATGTGGTAATCGATTACCACAGCGGACTGAGCAGACTTAAGAGCTGTTTTTACAGGAAAATGAGTTTACTCTCAGGTGTAATCGATTACACCATGTGGTAATCGATTACCAAGAGTGTCAGGACCTTTCTGAGAGTAAATTTTATAGGAAATTACATCTGCTTTTGGGTGTAATTGAT
Source organism: Clitoria ternatea (assembly GCA_037962975.1). Taxonomy (NCBI): domain Eukaryota; kingdom Viridiplantae; phylum Streptophyta; class Magnoliopsida; order Fabales; family Fabaceae; genus Clitoria; species Clitoria ternatea. The sequence continues at coordinate 111,552,722 of CM075674.1, read as the reverse complement.
TACCAGACTATGGTAATCGATTACCAGGTCCCAACATCACCCTAACTTGTGTTTTTAAAGCTGTTTGACCTTCCACTTCACCATACTTGACTCCCTAATGAATATTTATGACTGATAATGTAGTTGTGTAGTCCTAAAACCCTATTTTGAAGTTGAAAACAAACCGTGAAAAATTTACTTGGGTTTTATGCACTTTGTTTTCTAAGTAAGGATATTTATTTTGGTATCAGGGCAGACTTAAAAAGTCCAAGGCCAAGGTGTGCTTATTATAGGTAAACGTTGGTTATGTGTGATATGACCGATTGTCCTTATTGCTGGTAAGTTATACGCTTGAATTAGTTAGTGTTGACAATATAACAAGATAAATTGTTAAATACTAGACTTATGTTGTTAGCCATGGTTGGCGAAAAGGATGAGACTAAGGTGATAATAAATACCTAATAGATTATATAAGGGCTATGACGATAAATGAAAAATTGCATAAGTGATGGCATTGGTGTGGGTTTTTATTTGATGGAATTAATAATTGAAACAATTGGTAGTGAAGTTGATAAGTTAAAAGAACAAACATAGGTAAAATTGGTCGATTGACAAGTGAAATCCTAATCTCCCAATTATGATTTAGAACATATAGAAGATGTATAAAGTTTGTTGGGACAGTGTATGTGAGATGCCAAAGTTGATAGGGTGAGGTTTGATAAGAAAAGTTTCATAGCGGGTAGAGCGTTTTGAAATGCATAATGGGCAGGTTATGCATAAGGCATTGAGCCTAAGTTTGAAATGTTATATTGCTGTTAGAAGTTGAACTTATATATAGACATGTGTTCATTCAATGTAAAAATGGCATGGAGCCATAATTTTGATGATTGAAACTGTTTTGACAGGTTTTGTGCTTTAAATGATGGCTGTGATTGAGTGAGACTGAGTATATAAATGAAATGTGTTTGCTTAGGCATATTGGGACAAGATGTGATTAAGTTAAACATAGAGCGAGAATTGATTATTCGATGAAGATTAATGAATTAATGAGGTTGATTATATATGACTAAATGCCTTTGTTATTTGTGACATGTGAGTTTCATTTGCATTGTATTAAGTTGCAAGAAAAAGAAGTCATGGTTTTGTGAGTCTTTATATGGAAATTAGGTACTAGTATTGTTTTAGTGACTATTGTAAGGTGTTAAAACCCTTGGACAGATTTAATATGCATTATAAGACATTTAGAAATGGTGCAAATTGATTGAATGTCAAAGGATTCAAAATTAGGCAATGTCGTTATGCGATTTTTACATGAAACCATGTGTTTTCAAGGAACTAAAGTAGTCATATTTTGATCCGTGAGGTTATGGAACCTCCTGATAGGTTTGAAATCATCTTAGGGGGAAAAGAAACTTGTTGCAATTGGTTTGGTCCCATTTGGTTAGGAATTGAGTGGTTTAGTTGCTTAAAATGGTCAAAAATGCAAAATTCGTACATTTTCTTCAATTTCTAATATTTTTGAGTTCTGTCAATTAGAGTAAGTCATAATTAGTATATAGAAGGTGCCCACAAAGTTTGGCACGATTTGGGGGTCATTTAACTAAGAAGAGCATTCGTGTAAATTGAACCGGGACTTAAAAATTATGCAGAAAAAGTTCTGCATAATTTTGGCAAAATGCAGCATTGGTTTTTGACGCGTGGAGATCGGTGTGATAAGAATTTGGCTCAGACGTCAACATGGAACTTGTAGATAATTTTCTTATTGACACGTGACAGTAAGTTTTGTTCAAATCGGAGGTCGGACACAGGAGATATGCGTGTTTTGCTAAACATTGCTGCTGTTGCCAAGCTGTTATGACAACTTTTGAATCTGTAACTTCCAAGTGAAAATGCAATTAATCAATGCAGAATTAGCTGGCAATTTTAGAGAATCGAGTTAAGAAAATTATAGGACTGGACTCATGTTGATCTGAGCACCAGAGGCAAGGATATGCACATTTTTCAAAAACTGTTCGCTACTGAAATTATGTTATGATAGCAATTAATTATGCCACTTTATGTGAAATTTGGGAACAAACTATAAGGAATTTGGACCATTGGCCTTCACAAAAATCAAAGATAATTGAGATACTGAACCAATAAGACTAGAACTGTCCTAAAATAAGACCTATAGTGCAAGTTATGTAGGAAAAACCAGACTACATTTTGCTACAAAAAAATCAGCAAGAGACCCGAGATGAGATTTGAGCATTTCAGGGGGTTTCGGTTGGGAATCAATGATTTGTGTCTTCATGGAAGTTTTAGCTTATTACATTATGGAACCTATTAAGATGGATTCAAGTCGTTCGGAGGTTCAGAGCAAAATTTATGCGCAGACTCCAAAGAGCAATTTTGGTTAAATTTCTTTTGAAAGTATATCAGACAACATTTTTTTTGATTGCTATAGGAAATCCATTGGAAATTGGAGGTTTTGGTCTTCATGAAAAACCTAGATAATTGGATAACTAAACTTCCAGGATTTGTTTTGTCTCAAATTGATGCATGAGTTGAAAGATATACACATTTCTTATTGTATGATTTTGCAAATAAAAATCAAGATCTCATGAAAAATGCAAATGGGCAACACTAGTTCATGATGGCCAAGAGTTTTAAAATGCGCACGTGACTTAATCCCAGTATATTAAGAATGAAAAGTGTGACTTATAACGGAAGAGAAAGTTAGTTAGTGAAATGCTAAGGCTTATTACTTGCAATTGTGATTTTTAAACTAAAAATTTGAAACATTATCTAGATGGATCCAAATGAGAGGTGTATGGTTATCATAAAGCTTGAAATATTTGTTTGATCAGAAAGGACTTATCATTCATTGGAGATTCTGATGGTATTTGGAGGATCAGAGGCCAAATTTTTATGCCTCACCAGGGTAGATTAAGGAAGATGGTTCTTGATAAAGCTCATATGAGCATGTTGTGTATCCATTTGGATACTATGAAAAATGTATTAGGATCTGAAATTACATTTCTGGTGGCCCGGTTTAAAGAGAGATGTTATTGACTACGTGGCTCGTTGTATTATTTGCCAGAAGGCAAAGGTTGAACACCAGAAGCCATCTGGTGGTTTGCAGCCCCTTAAGATACTTGTATGGAAATGAGATGCGATTGCCATGGATTTTGTGATGGGATTACCTAGAACCCGTAATGGTCATGATGTTATTTGTGTCATTGTGGATAGATTAACGAAGTCTGCACATTTCTTGCCTATCAGTATGAGGTATTCTTTGCAGAAACTAATACAGTTGTATATTAGTGAGAGCGTTCGACTACATGGTGTTCCATCTTCTAGTGTATCAGATAGAGATCCGAGGTTCACTTCTCGGTTTTAGGGAAGGTTGCACCAAGAGTTAGGCTCGAAGCTCCGGTTGAGTTCAGCCTATCATCCCTAGACAGATGGGCAATCAGAGCGCACTATTTAGAGTTTGAAGGATTTGCTAAGGTCCTGTGTGCTTGAGCATGGTGGTGATTGGGAGAAGTACCTCCCTTTGGTTGAGTTTACCTATAATAATAGCTACCATAGTAGCATCGGTATGGCTTCATATGAGACTTTATATGGCAAGAAGTGATGAACACCTCTATGTTGGTTGAAGACTAGTGAGAGCTTGATGTTGGGGCCTGAGATTGTGCTGTAAACTTCTGAGCAGATTCAGATGATCAAAGAGAAAATGAAGGCATCCCAGGATCGGCAGAAGAGTTATCATGATAAGCGGATGAAACCGCTTGAGTTTTTGGTTGGTAACAGAGTATTCTTGAAAGTTTCTCCGAATAAAGGTATTGGGCAAGCATTGAAAAGTAGAAAATTGAGCCTAAGGTATATTGGACCCTATGAAGTGTTGAAAAGGGTTAGCCCTGTGCTTATCAGATTGCATTGCCCCCTCACTTGTCAAATCTACATAGTGTGTTTCATGTTTCTCAATTGAGAAAGTATCTACCTGACTCTACTCACGAGATGCCTGATGATGAGGTTAAGATTAGAGAGAATCTGACCACTGTAGCTGAGCCTACTGGTATTGTAGATCGATCAGTTAAACGTTTGAGAAGCAAGAATGTACAGTTGGTGAGGGTTGCATGGTAACAGGATTGATGTATAACTTATACTTAAGAGCGTGAAGATGCTATATATGAGGCAACAATATCTTGAATTATTTCATTGAGGTATGAATACATTTGAATTTCGGGGACAGATGGTGGGGAGAATTGTAATATCCCATATTTCTTAAAATCAATTACATGCCAATTACTATTATACCCTTAATTAGATGTGTAAATTGGCCCAAATTCTAACTCCACTCTTTCACTCCAATTTCACGTGGGCCACTGTGTAGGAACAAGGAAGCAGTAATTCATTTTTCTTTCTCTCAATTACGCATACAGAAAGAAAAGGAAAATAGATTGTCTTTCATTTGCCTTCTACTCCGCGGAAATCACCATTCTCAACCATTCCTCTTTCACTTCTTTAATTAAAGGTAAGTGTGCATGGTCTTCTTCTTTTACCTATCGACAACCATAGTTATGGAAGGAGGAGCTTAAATATTTTCAATTCAAGGTAATTAATGGAACTCGTTTTCAATTTTGTGTTGCTTCTTGCTTCCAATCCGTAATTCTTTCGATTTTATGGACTTAGGAGTATTTTGGACCAATTACAAGTTGCGGGCAGCTCTGGGGTATCTTGGGGTTTTGAAATTCTCCATTGTTTGTGAGTATTCTTGGTACCCATTAGCGTGGTTAACTCTATTTCGTATATTGGAAACTTAAAGATGCTAATTTCGTGGTTTAGAAAATATTTCGAGGGCCGTTTGGAGTCGTTCAAGTGTCAGATAACTTGGGGTTTTGTTCAAAATCGGGCGTCAGAGTTTATCGGTAAGTTAATACTTAGCGGAATAATTAAGAATTGACATTTTAGCTGGAGTTACGAATTTTAGAAGCGATCGTGGTATTAAAATATATTATTATGAATTTTAGGAGGTTGATTAATTGTTAAAAGTGTGATAGGATAGCTATGGATAACGTTTGGATAGCTCGGGGAGCTTCTAGACTACTTATTCCCAGGTAGGGGGAGCTTTTACATTTTAAGTGTATGGTTTATGGACGGGTTCGGGGTTATATTGCTATATTATATGCTATATAATTGTGAAATATGATGAAGTGATATGTTAATTATGAGTTAATCATGAAATACCCCAATTACATGGTATCTGAGAGATATAAACTATTATGATAGCTTCTGTCCATGGCTTGATGATTAAATTTCATGAGATGCTATTATGATTGAGTTGTTAATTAGTATATTGCATGAAATGTAATGGGTCGAGAGAATTAAATTGTATACATGAGATGTGATAGAATAATGATGATATGGTATTATTGCATGGGATGCAAATTGAGTAGTTGCCCTAGTGAAATATTGCATGGGATGCATATGGATGACTAAATGAATATTGTGATATAGCATGAGATGCTTGTATTAATGATTAAACATGAATGAGATTCTATGTTATGTGGTTTCGAGGATTCCACAAAAGACCTTGAGTGGGACTCAAAGCAAGCCTATTGGGTGGGACTCAGGGCTGCCCGTAGTACTCCCATTGTCGTTGAGAGTGATTGTGTTACGTGAGAGGGCAAACGGTTTGGTATCAGTAAAACAGCCGGATCAGCTGAGAGCTGAATATGCGGTTGAGAGCCAATGTGTTACAACACTATATCTGATGATGTACATGGATCTGTGTGATTGCATTTATATATGAGTATATGCAATATTGAGAATAACCTAAAATGTGATAGCCATTGATGTGATATTGTGAATATCTGGTGAGAAGTGTATTATGTTGAATGATAGTTAATGTAATGATTGATTGTGATATTATGTTATGTGTTAGAGAGTTGGATAGGTAGATCCGATTCAATAACTGTCATTTAATATGTATTGTGCTCACCCTTATTGTTGTGGCTATATTTCAGTGGACTTGAGCTGCGGTGGTGATTGGTGAGGTATCACGATATTTGTGAGGAAGATGCCTGTACATGATGTATATAGGCTGTATAGTATTTTGGTAGTAGTCTTGGCCGGCTCTTTTGTATATATTATTTTGATACTTGATGTGTGTGTGTGTGTGTGTGTGTGTATATATATATATATATGACTGATTAGTGTGATCATGTGTGGAATGCCATGAATGGATCCATGGGTTTGTGTTGATTTGCATTTGATGACCAGGAAACTGTTGCATTGCGTAAATGGGCAGAATTTGCTTATGTGTGTTGTTAAATGAGAATGTGTATGGTGACTGAGTTAAATTATGCATTAGAAGATTGATTGAATGATGGATGTATGAAAACTGGTGGTTTTACATGACTTTTATGCATAATTGAGTAACTGATAGGGCCATATAGAGTTTAGTGAGGTTTGGATGCCATGGGATGGTTTCAATAGCCTTTATATATGATTTAGAACTTGTAGAAACTGGAATGGGGCAATTCCATTAAGAATTGACCCTTGAGTTGCACAAAAATATCTTAAAACAGGCAAAACACAACTCTGTGCATAAATCCCTCATTTTTTGATATTTTTGAGAGCGTCCAGTGGCTACACGTCATAAATGGTGTATAATAGGTGGTGTCAAAGTTAGGTAATGATTGGATGTCATATGAGCCAGTTAGGGATTAGAAGTTGGGTTTTTCAGCATTTTAAGGCATTTTCTGCAATCTACTATAGTTTTGTTGTCAGTAATTAATTACCATAATATGGTAATCGATTACCACAGCTGACTGAGCAAACCTGAGAGTTGTTTTTATAGGAAAATAAGTTTGCTCTCGGGTGTAATCGATTACACTATATGGTAATTGATTACCAAGAGCAAATTTTACAGGAAATTGCATATGCTCTCAGGTGTAATTGATTACCTGACTGTGGTAATCAATTACCGGGGCCCAACATTACCCTAACTTGTGTTTTTAAAGTTGTTTGACCTTCTACTTCACCATACTTGACTCCCTTGTGAATATTTATAATTGATAGTGTAGTTGTGTGGTCCTAAAACCCTATTTTGAAGTTGAAACCAAACCTTGAAAAATTTACTTGGGTTTTAGGCACTTTGTTTTCTTAGTAAGGATGTTTTAATAATTTTTTTTATTACATTTGACATCGTTAATAAATTTATTTGATTTAAACCCAAAAAATTTAAGCACTACGGGTGTCTATTCATGCACTAGGTTTGACCTCACTAATTGATATACTATTATTTTTTTGCTAATTTTATAGATCTAGGTCTAGGTTAATTTTTAGAATTGAACTACGGAATTAGATAATATATGTATTTTTAAATATCTAATTTGACAAAGTTGATAGTATAAACATTAATATATATCGAGTTTTTTACATATATTTTTTTATTATTTGAATTTGAATCAATTGGTCTAAGTTAGAGCAGAAAAGAATAGTATGGTTAAGCCGAACCTATATCTTATTATAAATTTGAATGCGTATAAAGATTAGTGAAATAGTTGATTGAATAGATGATTTTGAACTGGTTAATTTATATGTTAGAAAAATTATATTTTCTTTAGTTTTATCTATAAAATAAATCATACTAAACATACATATTAAGATGTTAATAAATTAATTTTTATAAAATAATACTGTAACATTCTAATTTGATTCTTATTTAAATTTAAATTTTATTTTAATAGTAATATTTTTTAAAATAAATATAAAAAATAATAAATACTTCTAAAAAGTTAACTTTTATTTTATAAATAAAACCATTAAAACATTTTACCTTATTAACATGAATAAATATTTTTTTTAACTTTTCATTAAATAATGAGTCAATCAACTTAACTCTTTAACTTACTTATCACTTATTAAATTATTGATGTATTAATCTAACCCTTTAACTAAGTTTACAAGGGATCCAATTTTAATAAGTTGGGTTGTTTCTTTCTACAATCAGCCATGTTTATTTGGGGCTATTTTTGAAATCTAATCATAACATGTCTAATGATAATTTTATGACATTATTATTATTGTGAACACTTCTTTTTTTCTGGACACTATTTATTTTGATACAAAATAATAAAATAAAAATAATGATAAAAAAGGGTTTTGTTTTTTTTATTTTTATGTTCTATTTTATTTTTTAAAAATAAATACATAAAACATATACACTATTTTTCCTTTTCTTGCATTTTGCTTTGTTTCTTTAGCTAAAACAATGAAATAGGAAGAACCTTGTTTCCCACAAAGAAGAGTAAAATGCATGTTATAGGGAATTGAGCACAAGTCTTAAGGGGTCAAATGGCAAAAGCTAGTTCCTAAAATTTTTCAGATCAGGGAGAACTAAAATGACAAATACAATTAATGGAGATTAGAGAAAAGTTTTGAATTTGAAAATGGAACATGAAAGTGGCAATGACACATTTTCGCAAACACCCTATGAGCACCAATATAAAGACGACCATAAAAAAATGCAAAGAGGGAACAACCATTTTAGAAACAAAACTAAGCCACTTTTGCAATTTAAAAAACAACGAGGTTTTTTTTCTTCTCATCTTCATCTTCTTCATCATTTTCATCATCTTCACCTATTTCATCACCACTTCACCATCCAAAATCACCACCACACCTTTACCACGTTTAAACCCACTTCATTACCCATCTCCATCACCACCACCAACAACAACACACCACCACTAACAACCCATCTAACCCCTTTAACAACCTACCCTCCTTTCTTCACTACTAACAACAACCCACCATCACCAATATCTCCCATATCACCATCACTACTAACAACCTGTCCTTCATCATCATTATTTTTAAACTCACAACAATCCCGAAACCATTATCTCCCTTACCAAACCAACAACCCATTTTAAAACCCCTATTTTCAAAACCCACAATCAACAACATCATCTTCTTCACCGCCAACAACGACTCAAAACCACCACCAAACTCCACCCTTTCATTCACCCACAATAACCCCAAAATCATAAACCCCTTCTAAACCAACAACCCAACCTCAAACCCCTTAACCATTACCACATCAAGAAAGGAATAAGAAAAAAAAAAGAGAAGAAATGATTTAAACCTCTACCACTATCATTATGCCCATGTCATCCCATGACGCTACCGCTGGCCTCCCTCCCTCTCTCTTCCTCTCTCATTTTCTTCTTCTCTTTTGGTAGCTTTCCCTCTCTAACTCTCTTTGTATTTTTTTTAACAAATTAAACTGGTATGAACCGGGGTCAACGATCCGGTGTGGGACTAGCCTCAAAATTCAACTACAGAGAGTGTTTATAAACCGGTACAGTAGGTATCCGGTATTGTAATCCAATATCTCAGTGGAGATACCGGTCTTGAAGTTCTGAAGATCCTTCACAACAAGCTTTTGCGTTGAGGGAGGGCGAAAGGTGGTGTCACCTACGAAGATTCTCTGACGCTCAAGTCAGTAAAAAAGAATGAGAATTCTGGTTTTGAGGACTGACGTTATGGAATGTATGTAACGTACCAGAGTGGTAAAATCATTGGCATTTATATATGTGCATGGAGAATGAAGAGTCTCTAGGGTTAGAGGACTAATAGTACACTGTGCAGTGTACAATTCTGACACACGATGTGGGTAGCTCCGCATCTCTTGTAACCGTTCCCAGTACTTATACCTTGTACTTTCTGTCTGGTGACATGGAACTTTCCGGTGTGCGGGGTGCTGACTTGGACACCCGGTGTGAAAGGCGTCTAATACAGATAATAGTCCGGAGGTTTTTACCTACAATACCAGTGAGCTAGAAGGAACGAATGAAATGACGCCCTTGCCCAAGTGCCGGTATCAAGACTAGATCACAAATCATTTAGTTTTTAAGGTTTCCCCTTTATTTTGGTCATGGGCCTCAGAATAAGGCCCATTTAATTCTTTTTAATTTTTTCTATTTTCCTAAGCATTATTTGTTTTAATGCTCTTCTTTTATTTTTCTAATTTCATTTTTTCATTTTTTATTTTTTTTAAAACAGAAATGAAAATAGTTTCAATTTATATGTTTTTTGATTGCAAGTTGCCGACGAGATTGTGATAGCCTAGTGGTGAGCCCATGCATTAGATACTAAAGGGGGGTGAAACCTAAGTCCCCTCTATTTTTATGGGCATCCGTAACGGTTTCTCTTTGTTGTTTTCTAGGTTATTTTCAGCCATGTGGTTATATAAGTTAACCCTAATCTGCGCCGGTATCGAGAGAGTGTCTCGTATGAGTATTTGATCGTGAGGCTCATATGCAATGCTAGTAACTGATGTCAGATCATAGTTTCATGCGAGATGTCGGTCACTGTGGCGGCTTTGGGTGTAAAATATCAACTTGCCCATAGGCTAGTATAGAGACCAGATCTGTATTAAAACTGGAACTTGTATTTTGTATTATGATTAATTTGTTTTGCTTAAGGTAAAAACATGGCTGTCTCAGTGGCAAGGGCAAGGTGTTTAGTTCAAAAGGGAGCATGTTCAAGCTTTGACTCCTTAATTTTTTCTTTTAGTTTTTCTTCTCCTTTTTTTCTTTTATCTTTTTATTTATGTATTTTTTTTCTTCTTATTTTCTTTGGATTATTGTTTTAGTTTCCCTTTTTATGTTGTTAATAAGCACTATTTAAAAAAAATTAATTTAGTTTAACTTCTTTCTCTATTTTATTTTATTGAATTAAAATCAATGTTTTCATTAAATAAATCATGCATTGATCTTATAACGGTGTTGTACAAATGCTTTGTCTACATCGATATGAGAAATATCGTAACGGGGTGATACACGTACAGAATACCCCATCTTATATTCTCCTCTCGCATAAAATACCTCTTTTATTAAAATTCCCAAAAATTCAATAAAGTCTCCTTTCTTCTAAAAAATAAACATTTTCCTTAAACAAAAATAAAAGTTTCATCTTAATTTTTTTTGTAACATCCCTGATATTTGACAATTTGGAAATAAAATAAAAATGTGAATAAGGCTTAAAATAATAATAAATAAGGGTTTTGGAAGGAAAATAAGATTTAAAATGATTTTTTAAAGGAAGTGGCATCAGGGGCACTGAAGCGTAGCATGACTGTGGCGCGTAGCGTCAGGTGTGAACTAATGAGTTGATGCGTAGCATTGCGAATCAAAATTAAAAGCTAAAACTGAGACAGACCCGGGACATGCATAACATATTTCCTTCTTCTTTTCCTTATTCTCTCAAGCTATGAAGGCCTAATTAAAGAGGGTTAATGGTAGATTCTTGAAGGGAATCACGTTTATGGCATCGAAGAAGTGAGGTGAGCTCTTGGAGACCCTCAATTTCATAGTTTCTTTCTCCTCGTTCTCACTTTCTCTCTCTACCCTAATCTAACATTCATAATGGGGTATGATTCTTGAATTAAATGGGTGTTAGAACTTGAATAAGGGGATTTGACGTAATGGGTATTTGAATGTGTATTTTCCTTTATTTCCTCTTCTTGACTGAACTCTTATGGTGACTTATGTTGGATGAGTTTTTGTTTAGATCCCAAATTGGGGCTTAAATGGAGTTCTTAAGGTGTTAGGGATGATGGGTAACTAATGAGATTGTGTTTTGGTAATTTTAGATGTCGAAACAAATACCGGGAGATCGATTAGTGAAACGGAAGCTGGATTGGGAAACCAGAAAATAAATCAAGCAAGTTGGGATGCGACCGACACCAAGAACAGCTAAGAGAAGCTTGGAATCAAGGTAAGGGGGTGTGTTAGGTTAAGGTTAATAGAGAAGAAATTACGCAGTTGGCGTATGGGAAATGGGTATAATGTAGCTGCATTTAATTATTCTAAATTACTTGAGATGATTTAGTTAAATTAGAAATTTAATGATGAAAGATTAGAGAACGAGAAAGTAAGGGTGGACTACAATTCTTAGGAATGATAAGTAAGGAATAAATGAATGGATGAATATGTAATCGAATATATTGATATGTGATGATCAGAAAATTATATAACTACCTATATGAAATAAGTAAAGTTGGGAAGTATGTAAATGGTAGTTTATAAAATAAAAGGTAAGTTTAAGTGGGTTGTACACAGTCATAGAAATATATATATATATATATATATATATATATATAAATGCATGCGAGGTGCGTGCGTGAGGACCAAATAACGAAAAATATGATAATTTGTAATTGACAATGTATAAATTTAAAAGATATTACAGAGATAAGGAGACTAGGTGAGTAAATGAGAAGTTATAAATTATAGTGAATAATCCTGATAAGGGAATAATATGAAAAGTAGAATAAAATGACCATTTGGGTCTCAAGTTAGTAAGTAAGGATAAAGTAATGGCATGGTGCTAATAATGATGGTGATGTGTATATTCATATGTATATAGATATCATGAACATTGTCTTGATTGATGAGAATGTATAAGGATAAATGTGTGAATGAATTCTTAACTGGATGTGATACGGTATGTTGATTGTACTAGTAATGTTTATGTGATATAATTGATAATTAAGATAATATCTGTTGGTATATGTGATTTTAATTATGCATAACTTGATGAGAACCATAAAGTGATGATGATGAAATTTTAGAACGTAGTTTGTGAGGGATGAGTTGTGTGGCCACCCTACGAGGTAAGTATATATATATATATATATATATATATATATATAAGTTTTTGATATTATACCTGGGATTGATGATGTTTAGCCGTATGTTAGCGATGAGACACCCTGAACACCGTTGAGAGCGGGGAGTGGTCGATGGTGCGTTGGCACAGTCAAGGAGCGGCTCCTGACAGGCTTCCAGTGGAGGGATAGTAGGGCTATGCTTACATTTTTATGAATGATTATATGATTATATGTTGGAGGATGACCGACGGTATATGTCACCCCCTTACCTCGATTCCACGCTTCGATGATCTGCTCTCGGTGTCGGTCCCTTCCTCTGGGCACGGGAGTCGCAGTCTCAGCTCCGTCACTCAGCTTTTCGTTGCTTAACCTACCACCTACGGGTCAGAATGTAAAACCCGTTAACCCAATGTTCTCAGCTCATAGGCCACACTTGAGCTCACACTCACTAAAGGAGTGGAGAACAGACTCGAATACAGCCATGCATGGCCCTTGGCTACCAGAGAAACGAAAGGGAACAAGGGGCCACAATAAAATGGATCAGTGGACTCACCTTGAGGCCACGATCGCAGGAATGAGGTTCGATTGAAGCCTTAACACAAACGGAGTCCTCCCCCAGCGCATGCAACTTAGCGACAAGCGAGGAGAATGAAGAAGGAACATATCATAAGAAGAAGAAGTTCGTAAATAATGAAGAGGGGAGAGAGAGAGTTTCCTTTTATATAGAACTCAGGGGCAAGACAACCTTTTCCCCCATTTCATTTACATTCTTATTAAAAGTTTTTAATCAATTTCATCACATTGGGATCCTACGCTGATTTGCTTTCACAATGCTTAATTATTTGAAACTGTCTAATACTTCACAAGAGTATTGATCCGAGCTGGATACCGGACAACCAGTGTCCAGGCGTAGTGTCCACACATTGGTAATCCAAGCTAACGCTTGAGAGGTCAGATACTTCATCCGTCCTTACATCTTTGTTATGCATATCCGATTGTCTCAGCCATTATAAGAGGTTGACCCGGACTATGGTTCCCAGTCGGGCGTTTTTCACACACCGGTTAGTCCAAGACCACCCCAGGCACACCGGATAAGCGTCAGTCATAAGACCGCACGTCTTTGACCGTTCTCCTCTGCACAACCGATCTTCAACACCGTTTGACCCTCACATTTGAGACCGGCCCGACACCGGATTCCCTGACCCCGGTTCAGGCAGATCAAATATTAAATAAATCTCTAAAACATTTGCTAATATTTTCCACTCTCCAAAATTTTTATTAAAATACTAGGAATGTTACATCCACCCCCCCTAAAAGGGGATTTCGTCCCCGAAATCAGTGTTCCGATTGAAAAAGATGGGGGTACATCCGCCTCATATCTGATTCTAATTCCCAAGTGTAGTTTATCCAGTTCAAATTCTGCCATTTCACCTTCACCAACGGCACCTCCTTGCTCCTTAACTGTTTCGTTTGATACTCCTCAATACCGATCGGTACAGCTTCCACCGTCAGATCTTCTTTCAATTCATTGGAGTCACTTGGTACAATCATTGTGTCACACTGAATGTAGGCTCGGAGCTATGATACGTGAAACACGTTATGGATGTTAGTCAACGACTGGGGAAGATCCAGTCGGTAAGAAACTTCACCAATCCGTTCCAGTATTTGGTAGGGTCCAATGTATTTCGGATTAAGCTTTTGGCTCTTCAAACTCTGACCTACACCTTTAGTCGGTGAAATCCTCAAGAACACCCAATCGCCTACTTGAAACTCAAGCGGCCTATGCCGATTGTCGTAATAGCTCTTTTGTCGGTCTTGGGCAATTTTTATCTTCTCCCAGATTAAAGCAACTTGTTCGTTCATCTCTTAAATCAGCTCGGGCCCCAGATGAATGGCATCGCTATTCTCATTCCAACATAATGGGACATTTCCGACCTTAAAGGGCTTCATATGGAGCCATCCCAATGCTGCTATGATAACTGTTATTATATGCAAACTCCACCAGAGGCAAGTATTTCTCACATGATCCGCCCTGCTCTAACACACATGCCCTCAACATATCCTTGAGAGTCTGTATTGTCCGTTCCGACTGGCCATCGGTCTGGGGATGGTACGCCAAGCTCAGCCTGAGCTCAGTACCCAGTTCTTGTTGCAAGCTCCCCTAAAATCTTGAAGTGAATCGAGGATCCCGATCAGAAATAATGCTTGAGGGTACACCGTGTAGTCGTATAATCTCAGCAATATACAACCTAGCCAATCGGTCCAATGACCATTTCATATTCATCGCCAGGAAGTGGGCGCTCTTGGTTAGTCAATCAACAATTACCCAAATTGCGTTGCACCCGGTTCGGGTATGAGGTAGCCCAGATACGAAGTTCATGGTGATGCTTTCCCACTTCTAGATCAGAATTTCTGGGGGCTGAAGCAAACGTGGGGGTCGTTGATGTTCGACTTTGCATTTTTGGCATATCACGCAGGACCTCACGTATTCATTTATTGCCTTCTTCATGCCCGGCCACCAGAATTCCTTCTTTAAATCATGATACATTTTCGTTACACCGGGATGAATACTCAGAGAGCACCTGTGTGCCTCAGCTAGCACAGCTTGCCTGAAATCTCTATGTGCAAGCACCACCACTCGGTCACGGAATCTCCATATTCCATCATTACCCTGAGTTAACTCCATATCCTTGCCTCGGGCCTGAGTGTCGATCAGCTTCAGCAGCTCCTCATCATCTTTCTGAGCAGTAACAATAGACTCCAGAAATTCGTTGGAGATCTTCAACATTCTAACCGTCATTCGGTTTGGAGCGTCCATAACAACTCCAATATTCATATCCCTAAAGCTCTCTAGCAATTCCTGCTCTCTGCCCATCAAATAAGCCGTGTGCAACACCTTCCTGCTCAGTGCATCGGCAACAATATTCGCTTTACCCGGATGGTACCTCAAGTCAAAGTCATAATCTTTCAAGTACTCTACCCACCTTCTCTGCCTCATATTTAGCTCCTTTTGGTCGAACAAATACTTCAAGATTTTGTGGTCACTGAACACCACAAAGCGAGACCCATACAGATAATGACGCCAAATCTTTAATGCATATACTACTGCTGCCAATTCCAAATCATGGGTCGGATAATTCGATTCATGGGGCCTCAATTGCCTGGAAGCATAGGCAATCACCCGATCAGATTTCATCAGCACGCATCCCAAACCGAACTTGGACGCATCGCAATACACCACAAATTCCCGTGTTACATTGGGCAATGCAAGCACCGGGGCAGTCGTCAAACACCGTTTGAGAGTCTGAAAACTCAGCTCGTACTTCTCCGACCACACAAAAGGACTCTCTTTCCTTGTCAACTGAGTCAGAGGAAGTGCTATCCGAGAGAACCCTTCAATGAAACGTCGATAGTATCCAGCTAACTCGAGGAAACTTCTGATTTCAGTTACCGACCTCGGCCTCTCCCAAGCCATAACCGCCTCAATTTTTGTCGGATCAACCGAGACGCCCTCTCGGGAAATTACATGTCCTAAGAATTGCACACTACTCTCCCAGAAATCACACTTGGATAGTTTAGCATACAGCTTCTTCTCTCAGAGTATCTGCAGAACGGTCTGAAGGTGTTGAGTGTGCTCTTCAACCGACCTCGAATATACCAGGATGTCATCAATGAATACCACCACAAACTGGTCCAAGTATGGTTGAAAGATCTGATTCATATAGTCCATGAAGATGGCGAGGGCATTCGTCACTCCAAAGGGCATTACAATGTACTCGAAGTGCCCATACCGAGTCTGAAACACTGTCTTCGGAATATCCTCCGACTTCACCCGGATCTAGTGGTATCCCGACCTCAAGTCGATCTTAGAAAACACGACAACGCCCCTCAGTTGGTCCAGTAAGTCATCAATCCGAGGCAATGAATATTTTTTTAATCGTCAGTTTATTCAGCTGTCGGTAATCGATGCACATTCGTATGCTACCGTCCTTCTTCTTTACCAATAACACCGGAGCACCCCACGGTGAAGCACTCGGTTGGATAAAGCCTTTTTCCAGCAGTTCATTTACTTGTTTCTTTACCTCGGCCAATTCCACCGAGGACATTCTATATGGTGCTCGGGACACAGGCTCTGCCCCGGGAATTAAGTCAATAGAGAAATTAATCTCCCGACTAGGAGGCAACTCCGGAATTTCTTCCGGAAAAACATCAGGAAATTTGCAAACAATTGGAATATCACTCGGCTGAAGGTTGTATCGACCTTCCGAAGCAAATAAAATAACATACGTGGCTGAGACATCACTCACCACATCCTTCGTGTCGAGCTCCTGAGAGAAAACAATACTCTTCCGGTAGCATTCAACCATCACATGATTAGCAGCTAGCCAATCGAGACCTAGAATAACATCTAAGTTCCTCAACGGCATACAGATAAAGTTCACTCGGAAAGTACGGTCTTCAATTTGCATCGGTATATCTCTGCACACGGTGGTCGCGCGAAAAGTGGAACCGGTTAGAGTGGAAACAATAAGGGCGTTCTCCATTAAACCGATCAGCAAACCAAGCCGTCGCACACAACTCTCGGAAATAAATGAGTGGGTCGCGCCCGAATCATAAATTACATCAACAAGATAGCCACAGATGAAGCACTTACCCTGCACCAAGTTGTCATTTCTCGTGGCTTTCGAGGCATCAAACGCGAACACCCGCCCGGTCATGGCATTCTGGGCACCACTGGACTGGGCATCAGATCTTCCTGATTGTTGGCCTCCCCGACCAGCACCATGCCTGCCTCCTCTCTGAAAATTGGCACCCCGAGTTCCAGAAGGGTTGGTTCGGTTGCCCTGTCTGCCCGACTGCTGCCTTTGGGGGTAATCGGGCCTGAGGTGCCCTGGCTGTCCACACTGGAAGCACACAATTTGATTGGCTTGACAGTATTTGGCAATGTGACCCTCCTGGCCACAATTGTAGCACGCGCGACTATCAGACGGATTACCCGACCGGAAGAGGATGAAGAAGTGGCGGAAGACTTACCGCCCCGAAAGAATTGGCCCATCCTCTTGAAGCTGAACCCCTTTGCTTTCAGTGGCTTTTTGTCTCTTAGCTGAGACGTCTTTTGTAACTGCACCTCTTCGGCCAGTCTAGCTTTGTTCACCAGAGTCGGGTAGTCCCGAATCTCCATCGGTACAATTACACTACGGAGTTCAATCGGTAGTCCAGCCTCGTATTTAGCACACTTGCTGCCCTCAGTCCCTTCCAGCGAAAAAGGGTGGTAAAAATCACACAGCTCGTCGAACTTGCTGGTGTACTCGGCCACAGACAGTCGGCCTTGCTCCAACTTCAGGAATTCCATTTCCTTCCGGATTTTGTAGTTATCCGGGAAGTACTTAACAAGGAATCTCCTTCGAAAATTTGCCCATACTAGCGGTTCGTTTGCCGCGTTCATCTGCACCTTCACCCGAGACCACCATATTCTAGCCTCGTCCTTTAATTGATAGGTATCAAACAAAACCTTTTGCTCCTCCGAGCACTCGAAGTATTCAAAGACCTGCTCGATGTCCCCGATCCAAATGTATGCCCCGTCATAATCGTGTCCTCCCCTGTAGGCCGGGGGATTCCTTTTCAGGAATTTATCCAGAGTGGGACCAGACTCGGTTCTACTCATCAACTGGGAAAATTTGGAGAAGAAATCGTCTCCTTCACCGGAACTGGTTCCTTCGTCCATATTGTAATTCTACAATGAGCAAACACGTCACCATTAATAACCAATGTCAACCAGGGAGTCAAAAATTTACCTCACACACATAAAATGCCACGCCAATGGAGTGCCAAGGGAATGATGCCAAGCTGCACAAGCAAAACACAACACAATTGAATGCAACCAGTCCTCACCGGACTCATACAATCACTGAATTGACACATGCACCCGGCTCTAGAAAGAACCGCTCTGATACCAACTGTAACATCCTAGGTCAATTTCCCTTTTTATTTATATACGGCAAATTATTTTCACAATATCTTTCTCGCGTTGAATAAAATTTGTGTCATAGTATAAATTAGTATTTACTTCTTTTAACTCTTAACCCACTCGGTCTTGATAAATAATAGTATTCACTTAATTGCAATCAAAGTCATAATAAGAGTACACGCAGGATAATATCCGCTCGATAAGATAGAGTTGGAACGGCGGGGGAAAAAGAGAGAACAAAGAAGAAGAAAAGGACAGGGGTCACTCGCCTGAGCGAGACCCCAACATTCCTAGGCTAAACCCGAGAGTCGCTTAGGCGAGTACCGACTCGCTTGAGCGAATGCCACTCAGAAATCTAAGCGAACCAGACGCCCAAGCGAACTCACATGGGTATTCATTCGGTAAAATGGTTTACCCGGCAACAGGGTTTCACTCGGAAAAACATTCCACTTTCACTCACTCGGGCATTCCACACTTGACTCATTACTACCCCTCACTCAGGAAGCTTAACTCGGTCACAATTCCCTTGGAAGAGGCTCAAATTTCCCCTTCGGACACATTCAACTCCTCTTCACTCGGAATCATGATACACCTTCCTCACTCAGAATCTTCACCCACTTTCTTCACTCGGAACCCTCTCCCAACCAATCCCACTCGGGACCTTATGACCTTCCACCCGGAAAGGGGGTCTCTCGGTTATCCCCCACTCGGGAATGGATCCGCTAGCTAATGGGCTGACACAGCAATTAAGGAAACATAAAGATTTATGTATTTTAAAATATAAATTCACATCTGATTCAAATTAAGTTGGCACACAAATAATAATAAGCACTCGGAAACTCCTTATACACATATGCCCTACACAATCACTCAAAATCTCTCGGGCCTTGGCATCGATCTCCCCCTTGGCGCGACTCCATGGCTTCGGCTTCCTCCCTGTCACTGGTCACTAAATTAAAATAACAGCAAGGGTGAGTGTTTGGCATCATAATTAATGTAAAGTGGAATTTAACAAATTAAATATGTATATATATATATATATATATATATATATATATCTCATTCGGAAATCGTAATAGTTCACTCGGCAAGCCCACGACAGCATTCGGTAGAGATAACAATTCATACCCATCAAATATATTAAATTTTTACTCGGAGATTTATCAAGTCACATTCGGAAATTATAGCACGTTACACCCAATGAACACATCCACTTAACTTAGCACATATATCAAATTCATCCATGATCACCACTGACTCTCATGAAATCTGACTCCTAGTATCCAGATACTAAAGGATCGGCCTTCAGCTGGGGGTCCTACTTGACACCTCGTGAACCCTGTTTGGTTCACCGAGTCCTGCTTGACTCTCCACCTCGACCACTGGGTCCTACTTGACCACTGGGTAGCTCAACTGGGCACAAAAACCACAGGAGCCGGAAATGAGGGGCTATAATATACCGTCGGCCGTCCCACACCACATAGTTATACATACAGTTCACATTTCTCATATCAAACTTGGCCATCAACATCACTTTCTCATGACTCGGGTGACCTGCTTGTCAAGCCCGGATTCACATTATAACACCGATTATCCCAACATTAAATATTTCAAACTTATTTCATAATCAACTCAGTCACACACCCGATCCTCAACGAATCGGTGTACATGGTCACACATACACAAACATAGGCACACAACAACATGCAATAACATTTTCTTACCCTGTTCGCACCATTCAACGGCTCGGATAGGAGGTAGATCCTACTCTAATTAATCATAACCCAAACACCCCCCTTACCTCGATTCCACGCTTCGATGATCTGCTCTCGGTGTCGGTCCCTTCCTCTGGGCATAGGAGTCGCAGTCTCAGCTCCGTCACTCAGCCTTTCATTGCTTAACCTACCACCTACGGGTCAGAATGTAAAACCCGTTAACCCAATGTTCTCAGCTCATAGGCCACACTTAAGCTCACACTCACTAAAGGAGTGGAGAACAGACTCAAATACAGCCATGCATGGCCCTTGGCTACCAGAGAAACGAAAGGGAACAAGGGGCCACAATAAAACGGATCAGTGGACTCACCTTGAGGCCACGTTCGCAGGAATAAGGTTCGATTGAAGCCTTAATACAAACGGAGTCCTCCCCCAGCGCATGCAACTTAGCGACAAGCGAGGAGAATGAAGAAGAAGGAACAGATCATAAGAAGAAGAAGTTCATAAATAATGAAGAGGGGAGAGAGAGAGTTTCCTTTTATATAGAACTCAGGGGCAAGACAACCTTTTCCCCCATTTCATTTACATTCTTATTAAAAGTTTTTAATCAATTTCATCACATTGGGATCCTACGCTGATTTGCTTTCACAATGCTTAATTATTTGAAACTGTCTAATACTTCACAAGAGTATTGATCCGAGCTGGATACCAGACAACCGGTGTCCAGACATAGTGTCCACACATCGGTAATCTAAGCTAACGCTTGAGAGGTCGGATACTTCATCCGTCCTTACATCTTTGTTATGCATATCCGATTGTCTCAGCCATTATAAGAGGTTGACCCGGACTATGGTTCCAAGTCGGGCGTTTTTCACACACCGGTTAGTCCAAGACCACCCCAGGCACACCGGATAAGCGTCAGTCACAAGACCGCATGTCTTTGACCGTTCTCCCCTGCACAACCGATCTTCAACACCGTTTGACCCTCACATTTGAGACTGGCCCGACACCGGATTCCCTGACCCCGGTTCAGGCAGATCAAATATTAAATAAATCTTTAAAACATTTGCTAATATTTTCCACTCTCCAAAATTTTTATTAAAATACCAGGAATGTTACATCTATGACCCAGTGGTTGAGAGCGAGCCAAGTCGGGGTCGGTGAACTAAGTCGGGTTCACGGGGTGTCAAGTCGGACCCCAGCTGAAGGTCGATCTTTTTAGTATCCGGATACTAGGAGTCTGATATAGATAAGAGTTAGTTGTTCATATGTAATATGATCTTGATGTTATGATGCCTATAATGAATTGAATGATTGATGATGTCTTGATGTTGAATAGGAGGTATGTAATTATCTGATTATAGAAATACATATAAGATTATACGAGGGTGTCATATTCTTTGCTTGAGAGTCAGCTGTGTTTTACACTCTTTGACTGGTGTGTATGTTGTTGACGATGCTTATATTATAGAGATCTATGTGATGTATATTGTTGAGTTGACCTGATAGTGATAGAATTGAATGATGACTTAGAGGGTAAGTGGCTAGGCATGTATGCTTAGGATTAATTGGTCACGGTATGATAATGATGGTGTTTGTTTAGGATAATGATTAGGAATGTAGCTAGGTTATACCCTTTCTAGTTTGATAAGAAAAGAAAGGACGTGGAAAGTAATTACTATTACAAGATGATAATGATTAGGAATGTAGCTAGGTTATACCCTTTCTAGTTTGATACTTACTTCTGTATTAATGCTTAATTCAGTCGCTCACCCCCTTTCTATTATGGTTTTAGTGACTGTTGACAGGTTGTGGAGGCACACCACGGAGACAAGTGCTAAATGAGGTCAGGGCAAGGAGGAAGTGCATGTAATGATGTTTGTGTATTTGTTTATTTATATATTTATATGTTGATTTGTGGAAATGTATAAGTACCCCGCCGATAGTTATGGCGTGTGATTCGAAATAATGATTATGGATGATGATATCAAGTAGCACGGAGCTACTTGAGTAATTGATTAATTGTGTATGCGTAGTTTAGTATGTGGTTAAATGAGATTATGGATGAAATGATGATATTATTGGTTAATTTGTGACATGTGATGATTGTGGCACGGAGCCATTGCATGAATGATAGTGTTGGGCAGGTACTACGATATGCATGATTGTGGTGTGTATGGTTAGCATATGATATGTGCGTGGTGTAGTGGGAAAGATGCAATGATGAATTGATGGATTTTTAGAGAGTATGCATATAGTGAATAATTGTGAATTTAAGGAATTAAATAGGTGATTTTGAGATCTGGTAGGTTTCGGGACCCCTGGACGGTATCAATAGGTCCTCTAGGACATTTAAGAATTGTGTGTATTGACCTCGGGCCAATTGGAACTCATTTAGAGTGTTTGGTGTAAGGGTTTTGCACTAAAAGAGGTTAAACTGCATTTTACGCATAACTTACGCATATGTTGGAATTTTGGCGAACGAACGACGCCATCGATTCTAGAATTATGTGGCTCGTGAAGTTTCGTGGCAATCGGACCTGAAACGGGCCAATTGGGTAGGTTAGAAGTTGGCCGGTTGGCCTAAAATGTGTAATAGCATTAGGTGTTGTTTTCGGTATGCTGACGCGTAGCGTCAGCCTGGCACGCAGCGTCAGGGTTGCGTAGGGGCGCTGCGTTAGCCCCCTGTTTCAGCTTTTGTGCTTTCTTGGGTTTTTAAGGTCTTTTGTGGGGTTTTAATTTATAATAAATTTCATAATTTAAACCTTTTTACTAAAAACGAATATTTTGGTGATTGTGGAATAATTAAATATTTTAATCGTGAAAAATTTATTGTAAAATTAATAAAACAGGTATAAATAAATGTGAAAAGACTTAGGACGTCACATTTTCCTTTTTCCAAAACCTTAAAAATCATTCAAAACCTAAAAAAATTGATTTTCAAAATTTATTTATACTTAAAACTACGTAACGCTGATTTTCTGACGTACTCAGAAATACGTAGGAGCGAGAATAATTCTCATCGGGCCCGTTTTCCTTTTAGTAATTTTTGTGTGTCTTTGTTTTATTTCGATCAATTTTACATAGTTACTATTTAATTTGGAAACACCATTTTACTACGATGAGGTTAATTTAGACGAGACGTCTTATTAATGTCATCTGTTCAATCTCTTTTTCATATGTTAAAAATAATGTTTCTTGTGAAAAGATTAATTTGGACGAGACGTCCTATTAATTAATTAATTTTTAAAAAATATTCGATTTAAGATTAATTTGGACGAGACGTTATGTTAACCTTATTTCAAAATTTCTTTTTTCCTTGTTCGTGTCGTTTATTTCCTTTCTTGGAGATCAAGTTAATTTATGAACTATTTAAAATGCGTGTGATCAATTTGAGATAACCATTTTATAACGGACAATATTGGGTGCTAATATCTTCCCCGTCTCTAATTCAGGTCAATTTTAGAATCTCATTTTTATGACCATCGCCTTAATGAAAGTTTTCTTGATATTTTACCTTTAAATAAATATTGGTGGCGAGTGCATTTTTCGAAAGAATTTCAAAACTTTTTCTTTCCTTTTATTGTCGGGCCTCCCATCCCGATTATTATTATTATTATTATTATTATTATTATTATTATTATTATTATTATTATTATTATTATTATTATTATTATTACTATTACTATTATTATTATTATTATTATTATTATTATTATTATTATTATTACTATTATTATTACTATTATTATTATTATTATTATTATTATTATTATTATTATTATTATTATTATTATTATATCGGCAATGACATTATCATCACTAGTAAAATATTGAGTCATACTCATTTACATATGATTCCTCTGAATGATATCATTTGCGATAACGAAATTCAACGGACTAGAACATGATATTCTTGGAATTAAAAGGCATGGATAAAGGCACCGAGATGAGTACTCTGAGTTTGTGACTCCTGTAATAAACTAGCATACTTAAATGAGACCTCTTATTGTAGGCATTGAACATGTAAATTAGTGTGCATCATAAATGGGATATATAGGATACCAGAAGGATGACACCTCTTGGTGTTGGTGAATGTGCCCTCGGGCACTGCGTGTGTGATTATGCTATGTGCGTAGCTTACTTAGAGCATTCCAATTAAGGCCACTTTTCGGAGTTTATCATAGTACTCATTTGAGTGTAAAGATTTTTCAAGTCATGGTGCATTGTCTAGCTAGCCAGCTAAATCAACACAGCTCTAGAGCTATAGCCAAAATAGAGGCTCCAGATCATTAGTTTGATGTACAAGTATATAGCAAATCTTGATGACACACACACATATGGTTTAGTTTTGTTAGGGTACAGTACTTTGTTGATAAGCCCACTTTTGTTCTCTTTATCTGTCTCTACAAACTGAGGTCTCTTTAGTTATTTGTGGTTGGTATGGAACTTTATATTAATTGACAACAAAAAGTCACCAAGAGGCACCAACTTAGGCTTTGATTTTGCAACTGAAGTTCATTGAAATAATACCAACATAATAAATGAAACTCAACTTTAAATAAAATACTTTAAAGAGATAAAAGAAAATGATAATTTAATATAATGCTTATTTGGGAATGAAGGTAAGCTATAATAAAGAAAGAAGTGAGGCATTTGGTATCATTCTTGTGAAAATAATAGGAGAAAGAACCGGGAGTGCATCCAAATGCATAAAAGACATAATGCATGAGGACTACTTTTGTAAGAACAAAAGAGGGTGTATATGCAAATGGAAACTGCAAGCTGAAAAATCAAAGTAATTAACTAAACAGCTATTCAATCACAAAAAGTTTGAAGCAGCTGAACCCATGATCTTTGCGGTAAGCACAGTACGTGGTGTCTGAGAAGATTGAATTAATAATAACATAGCGACATCCATTTTCGGGGTCTGCATGTGTATAAGACCAATCACCAACTAGCATCAATAATTTGGCACTGATTCAATTAGGTGAACCCCTATTGTGTAATTGAGGGAAATTGAATGCTAATAGGGATGCAGACAATTCTCTGATTCGTCTTCTCAGCAGCACACACCACTTGGTACGAAGATAGTGATGTAACCTATATGTTGGTTCCGTCTGCTAAATTGCTTCTCATCAATTTCTTTTCCTCGGAAAATATCTTTTCGTTGAATTGTTCCTCCAACAATCCCATTCCTTTTTGTTTCTTTTCCTTATTTGTGTTAACCAGCTACAAGGTTCAACTTAGTTTGCATCACATCTTTAGGTTTTCAAATGACACAGTAAATGAATTTAATTCTTTTGAGAGCTTTTACCTTACATGATCGAATGAGAGAAAGGTGTATATTGGTCAACAAAAACCATCTCAAACAAAGTGGCTACAACTAGAAGTATCAAATTTGGCAAGTATCAGATTCGCACTAAACAGCCCACATACCAAAATATAACAAGATTTATAGTCAATTAGCTTCTTTTCTATTTAATATTTCTTCCATTCTTTTTATAAGAGTGTTTTTTAAGTTTTCTTGATATTTTTACGAGATATATTTTAATTTATAATGTATATTTATTATTATTATTAATGTGTATCCTTATTAATTACATTTTTTTGGCATAAATGGAATTTAAAAAATTCATTTATATCTTTATTAATATGAAAGGTAAGTTTAGGAATATAATCAACAAATTTTAACATTTACATAAAATAATTATATTTCTTTGATGAGTGTATGTAATAAAGTACTATACAAAAATAGGATAATGATATCAAAAATATTTATTTAATTACTCAGACTTTTTTTCTTTATTTTTGTTTTTGTTTTAGTTTTATTAGCTCTTATTAATGTAGGCCTTCTCTATCACTTAAATTGTAACTCTATTCATTTTGAATTCATATCAACAAAATGTACTCTATTAAATATGATGATGATGAGATTATACAGTATATCATGTTCTCAGAGTAACAAGTATAATGAATTATTTTGACAGTACAATAAGTAACTGTAATGTTTACATATTAGGGGTATTCTCGGTATAATTCAGTTTAATTTTTTAAAAAATAACTTGAATTATTTAAAAATATATATATGATTTAGTTTGATGGGTTGAAATATAATATAAATATCAAACAAATTAAACAATTTTATTGTTATTTGGATTAGTTTGGTTAATTTGGTTTAAACTTTGATTTTAAACATCTAATACATAGATATATAATAAACATAATAAATATTAAGATATTATAAAATCGATTTATAATTCAAATTTTTAAAACTCAATCATAGTATAATACATAGTAACTAAAACCACTAGTAACAATATAGTAGCATAAAAAATTAATTTTAAAATAATAGAAAATAATATTATATGTATGTGGTTTAATTAGAACTTGTTCTATTTCACAACCAATCCATAAAATAATAGAAACTAAAATTATATGTATGTGATTCAGGGTTTGGTTTGGTTTAATTTTTTTAATGGAATTGTAAAACGAATCAAATCGTATTAGGATGGGTAGTTTTTTACTGTTGTGGACGGTTGATGATTTTCTATAATTGTGTAGTTTAGATTAATTTGATTCCATGATTAACAAAGGTTTGACTAGGTTTTCTCTTGAATACCTATAACAATTTAATTTGTTAGACAAAGTCTATAGTAAGAAAATAACCTTGAATAAATTCTTTGTGAATGATTCTTTTTTTGGGTAAATCTAAAAATCAATGTTTTTAAGACCAAATCAGTTATTAAATTAGTAAGTGTATGTACTAATTTAAAGAAATCAGATGTACAAGTTCAACTATAATTGGACTGATAATAATAAAAAATAAAATTAGATTGATCACATCGATTTAGAATTCAACTTTAATGGTCTAACCAATCTTAACAACAATGATAGCAAATTATAAAATGACTAATATCAAAAAAATATATTAGGTATATCTTAGGATGGTCTCTTCACATCCTTAAAAATGTGTTTAATGGGGTTAGAGAAAAACTTAATTTTATAATCTCAATTTATATTATAGTTAATTTGTGGCTTAATTTAAGATTAATGTAGTTAATGTACCTATAATCATTTCAAAATTTTTATGTAACTCATATTTTCAAAAAATTACTTTCTTCCTTAGTTATAGAATCTATTAAACAATTACAATTTTATATGACATGAAACTCTTCACATACAAGTCTATGTTTTCTTTTACTTTATTTTTACTTTGCTCTGAGTTTGATCATTGGGAAAATATATAATAAATTAGATTTAACCCACAAATTAACACATTATAATATATATATATATATATATATGTATTGTATTTTATAAGAAAAATTGTTTTAGGTAAGATTTGTACTTCTTTTGTAAATAATAATTAAATTAATCTACTAATTTGTAATACATTGTTTTTTAATAATTAATGATAAATTCAAATATGTGAATTTGTCACAAGTAGCATATGCATACTATATACATATTAAGTAATACATGCTTGATAGTTGAGTTTAATGTCTCATGTTCAAAAGTTGTAACTAAAAAAATTTCATTATTCTATATATTAAAAAAAATATGATTTTTGTGATAAAAAATTATCTCAGATTGTTATAATTTTAAAGATTGATAGTACATAATAAAATACTTACTCAATCTTAACTAATAACTTGTATATTAGACATATATCACAGCCATGTATTAAGCTCTCCAGACACAGTTGGAAAGATAGTTAAATGAGTTCCCAGTAGAGGTGAGTTTTAGGTGAGTTATGCTTTGAACAAAACAGCTGATAAAAAAAAAAGCTCGGAGAAAACACGCATTAAAAACATGAATCATATTGAATCATGTCTTGGTCATTAATTAGAAGTTGAAGACGAAAGATGACTTAGAAATCACTATTCATCAGTGATATTAGCGTATAAAAGTACGTGATGGTCCATAAGTATTAACTTAGAAATTCATTAAGTTTATATATTTTAAGGGAGAATGAAATAATAAACATATTAATTACTTTGTTTAGAAAATTAATGAAATAAAATGTCTTTTAATTATTAACTTTTTATATGATCTTTATTAAATCCATTTGGATGATTATTATATGGGCAAGAAAGTAAATATTAATTTTAAAAAATTAATTTTATCTTGTACACCTTAAATTGAGAGAAATGAAATTAAACTTAAGTAATGGATTAAGTTTCAGTTTTTTTCATTAAATTTCATTCATATTTTTTCAACTTAAACAATGATACATCTTTTATCTCCTCTTAAAAGAAAATTTTAAAAGATAAGAATTTAAGCCTCTAATTATCACATCAATTATTAAATTGGTGATGTAAATTCTTATTCTTGTAAAACTAATGTCACCACACTAAAAAAAAGAGTAATACAGGATGAGAGCCTTTTCACACAACATCTTATTGCATGAAAGTTTTAGGCATTACTGTGAGACACTTTTCAGTATGTAACATTCTCATATTTTTTTTGTTCCTTTTACTTTATGTTGTCCAATTTTTTGAAAAAATATTATGTTAGTTGATCGTAACTTCAAGTTAAATATTTTTTATAAATGGATAAGTTAATTGAAATAATTTTGAACAAGTTAATAATTATATTCTTGGATTCTAAATGGTTAAATATATTAATGAAAAAGAATGATTACTAATTGTTTATTTATTATTAATTAGAAATAAAACAATTTTATTGAAATTAGATATTAACATGTAGATAATGTTTTGATGTATGATAAAATTAATTTGTATATTTAGTTGATTGAGATTTCATTAAAGAAAAGATTTTGTTTATTTTTTTAAAAAAGGTGGGTTGCTTGGGACCCCTCCCACGTAACTTTCTACGAAAAAAAATGTTTTAATTAGGCATCTTATCTTATTTTATATTGAGTCCCTAAATGTATCGAATAATAATAATTGATGATGTTTTCATACCCAAACAAAAAGGCTTCCTCTATTAATGTGTGAGGTCCTTTTCTTTTTTAATGTTCATTTTTGCTGAAAAGAATAATAGTTCAAGATATATACAAAATTTTT
The DNA here is from genome assembly GCA_037962975.1 of Clitoria ternatea. Lineage (NCBI taxonomy): Eukaryota > Viridiplantae > Streptophyta > Magnoliopsida > Fabales > Fabaceae > Clitoria > Clitoria ternatea. The sequence goes on along the minus strand of CM075674.1, from coordinate 111,523,358 downwards.
ATGGAAAGAAGCAAAACTTCTTGAACACCGATCAAGTGATTCAAAGGAATGTTTTTTTTATTGGATGTGATTTTTTTGAAAAATGTCCTTTTTATATGTTATTTTAAGGGTTTAAAAAATATACCATTCTTCTTTAAATAGAAACCGTTTCAAATTGTCTTAATTAACTATGCTTAAATGATTGATTAAATTATTATTAGAAGACAGTTTTAATGATCTTATTTATAAAAAGACTCACATAACTATAAACAATTTTTTAAGAATCAAACAAATATATTTATATAACCATTAAAATAATTGTTTGATTACAAGATATACTCAAATAAATATACAAGCTATGAACTTGTGAGATCACAACTCTCCCCAACCCTCAGCATGACGTAATACATATTACCGGATTATCTATCTAACGATGCAAAGGATAACAAAAAGAAAATTTACACGTCTTTAACCATGACCAAGCCCAAACTTGAACAATATCAAATACATTATTTAAAACTAATTTATTATCATCAAATACTATTTTATTTCTCTCTGACTATAAGCATTTAGTATTTTCTTAATGTTTATTTTTATTTTGGAAGATGCTACTATCTTATATAAGTAAATTTTAATGGCATTGCTTGGTTTTATAATTACCATTAAATGTACTCTATCACATATACCCTCCTTATATATTCCTAAGATGACTCATGTATTGTATAATAAATAATATTATAGGTATTTTAGGATATTATATCAAATATTTGATAACATTAATATAAATAACTACTTCTAACCATTATATGTAGTTGCTTTTACCTATATTTAAAACTGAAGGCAGGACTATTAACATTAATATAGAGTTTGAATTTAAATAAAGATAAAATTGAAATGTTAATATCTTTTTATAAAAATTAATGTGTTAATATACTTTTTAATACGTGTGCTTTATCTAAATTATCTTATAATTAATAATAAAGTTAACAACACTTCTTCTATGCGTACTATGACTTTCTGGTGTTTGTGTCAATGTATATTATTTAATTATTTATAGAGCGGTGTTAGCCATTTTTTAATTCCTCCCTTAATTTTCCAAAGGGATAGAGTATAGAAATAAGAAAATAATTTGGTACAGTATATATAAGTTAAACACACAAAAAAATCTTCAAAAAGGAAAAGAAAAAAAATGTAGAGGGTTAAAAATTTAGAAGAAAAATAATCAAAATTTAAGAGGTATTGTAATAATATGTTTTTTACAGTCTACCCGATTTTAATTAAAAGAGGTCTCAGTATATACATTAGCTAATACATCTTTTTAGCCAGCTAGTATGGATTATTCACTATAGATATAGAAGATTCAAAAATATCTTTTTTAGACCAAAGATCATCATATGTCTCCATCAGAAAACGAAATCATATGCCAATTTACACTTCATATATATTTGTTCAGTGCTAAGTCAACTCCTTTGTAAAAAATTCGAATTAAATGGCTGTAGGATAATTCATAAATTTTTTTCACAGATTTAATTGGGTTCCTTATCTTTAAGATATGAATACTGTTAGCCAAAATAAATTTTTAAAATTATAAATATTAAATAAGTTTTTCAATAGAAATTTTAAAAAAATAAACAGTTTAAGTTATCTTTTAATTTTGAAAATAACATTTGAATTATTAAAGTAAAATGGTTGTTTTAAAAGAAAATGCTTCCAAATGCATAATAATAATAAAAAAGAAACTTCCAAATGGATATTTAAAGTTATCCTACATCCTTGATATCTGACAAACAATTATATTTGCACCAATTAAGTTATTATTTAAGATTACTTTTAATAGGTCCCATCATGGTATTTGCATTGATATGTACTGCTTCATTAAAGATCGAGCTTTACCTGTAAAAGAAGCAAAAATTTTGAAATATTTGATTAATTATACAATCATGGACTTTCATTCGTTGGTTCAATTAATTGGTTTCAGAGAATGATTTGGTTTAATTGGTTTTGAAAATGTTGCTGCTACTATTGCTTTGCCTCATCAGATTGCATCATTCAAGCGCTTGCACTCTTCAACTCAAATGAATTTGTCAGAAAGCTTTTTTTCCTCTAGTAGATACCATTACAATCTGAATGCAGGTTACGTTACTACGGATAAATATTCCTCTCTAACATAAAACGGATTTATAGTACCACGATCAGGAACAGATTGTTACAATATTCTCCTTCACACATATGAAGTTTTATTTTATTAATTTGGCACCATATTGCGTTAGTCATCTGTCTAAACTCTAAACATCATCTCTTCACTATTTGAAAAAGTAATACCAAGCTTAGTAATAATAAATACCACGTAATAACGGTTGTTTTAAAGTGATATATATATATTTGATTCATCTTAAATTCAAGTTTTTTAAATAATAAAAAAAATTGTTTGACAGTAAATCTTATTATAATGTGAATCTTTTTGAATGAAACATAATTTTTACCAATACATATATGAGTTTTAAAAAATTGGTATTACTTATTTAAGAGGAATCAAATATATATATCGAACTCTTATTTCATAGAAGAATAATAATAATTTATATAAGGGGTTAATTTGATTTGATTATAGTAAGCACAATATGAATGCAATGCACTTTTCTGTCACAAGTAAAGGTAACATTAACTTTTCAATTTAAATTTTGACTGCTTGAAATTAATTAAGGAGGGGAGGGGAAGGGGAGGGCCAACATGATGAAGACAATTTCCGCTACTGGTTGCAAGTTTGCATTGCTAGAGTTCTGAACATGGAAGAAATGTTTGTTGGATTTACTGCTTAAATTCGTGATGGAGGACCACCTCAAAAGTAATCATACTCACACACACACACACTTGCAAGAAAAAAAAATTTCAGATAGTTGGGGCGCGGTCATTGCATGAATCTTTGGGTCCAGGTTTTGAAAATATCGAATGTGTCTCATATCATATACCCTTCATAGTACCAACCAGCTAGTCAAGGGCCAGCTGCAGTAGTGTGGTCCATGAATCACCTGATTTTAATGCCTAGCTAGCCCTCTTATTAGGTAGTGTCTTCTTTTTCCTTTATATCCATTTCAGGTGTGGGTAGTGGGGGAACCACTCAGCTTCTGGACAACACCACACCCTTTCTAACCATTGTTTGTTTTTGCCATTTACACATTTTTGCTGCTCCAAATCAGGAGTCACACCACCTAATTAAACACCTCATGTTTAATTATTTAATTTAAACTACCACTTTGACTTGTACAATTTCCACACATATATATGCATCAAGATTTTCTGGTTCCATCTCAACTCCGCAATGCAATCATTGTGTTGAACCTTTTGGTTGTTATCTAAGAAAAACGATTTCTTGCAGTATCGGCCGGTCATTAAGAATTGAATATGTGTTTGAATTCAAAGATAAGCATCTTTAAAAGCAAACAGAGAATATAATGAGGAGATGAGATGTCTTAAGAAAATTCAAATCCATAATGTCTCTACTTTCTTCATGCATATCCAATGAAAAGGACTATGTATATGTAATCTATGAGATATAGCAACTTTCAAAGAATAAAACAACATGTGTGGGGTTGAGTCTATCCCAACTTAGATTGCAAAAAACCCTAATGATAGATACTGATAGCAACCCTTCGTTGATGCAAGTCTAAGTCCCCTGGGTAGAATTTTACACCCAAGAAGGAGGCATTGAGCTATTGTGGACCATACATGACCTGTTATCAAACATGCCCCCCCTCTTTAAGCACAATAACCACACAAAATGTCTACGTACCCTATGCCTTGTCTTGCTTTCTTTCTGGTATAAATGTCATCTTTCATTCTTAGGGCAACCTTTAATGCTCAAAGATTTGTACTGTACATTTGATTGCCATCCTTTGTTGGAAAGGATTTTCTTTTCATATATTAATTTTTTATTATTTTCTAATACATTTGACTGATATGATTAGAATATTTTAAAACCTTGTTGCTGCTCAGTCTAGCTAGGGCAAATAAATAAAAAATAAAAAGTGAGGCACAACCAGTGTGGTGTTGAGAATATAATAATCAATTAGTAGAATTACTAATTGCTAGTATAATTAATATAAAAAACAACATGTTTCTTAATCACATATCTTTGCCCTTTCTTTCTTTCTTTCTGTCATTTCCCAAACTCTCAACCAAACCAGAAGAAGCTAGCTAGCTAGCAATTAGCAAATTCCTGATTAATCTACTTCCCACAACCACAACCACACTCGCACTCTCTTTTTAAAGTCACGAGACCCACTGTCCCATTGCTCATTCAATTTTGTGTGTGTGGGAGAGATGAGAGAGAGAGAGTGGCAGAGGAACTGATAGAGAACTTTCAAAGCTCTTTATCTTCTACCATCACTCAACTAGCCTCTATATTGCAGTCCCAAACTGAAAGTCTCACAAATTTTGTAAAAAAGAGCTCTAAGTTTTATCTCCCTCATCTAAAAATAAAAGGGTGTTGGCCTCACATCATTTTTTTTCTTTCTTTCTCTCTTTCTGTCTCCCTCTGTTGGTACCATGTAGGTCTTCCCCCCACTGTTACACCTTCACACCCTTCTTCTGATTCACTATCTTCTCCTCTTTCTCCTTCTTTTTTAACTCTCTCTCTTATGACTTTGTTGTTACTTTACAGGAGACCAGAAAGAAACCCATTAGACCTTAACAATTTGCCTGATGAGTATTCTAGAGAAGGCAAACAAGTCCTCGAGGACCATAACTCTTCACCCGGTAAATCAATGATCATCACACTCATATACCATACATATTATACACAGTACAAAAATATCAAATCAAAATATTTTTATTTTTTATTTTAGTATTTCGCAATCACACATGCCATGGGAAGGCTTTCACTTTTTCACAGGAAACAAAATTGAACACTGGCATGGTTTGTTACTCATCCTTGTGGTATATTCTTTGACCATGAAACAGTGCTCAAATATGACACTTTTTTTTAGTTTTGTCCGTGTACTTCTTCCTTTTTCTTTTTTATTTATTTTTTTCCTTCTCCTCTTCTTGGTTATATTATATATACATGTTTAATTAAACATGTAAGCAAAGCTAAGGTAACCATGATAGTGGAAGAGGAGAAGGGAGAGGAAGAAGAAGAAAGGGTGCCAGTTAGTTATTGAAATAAAAAATAAAAGATAAAAAAGGGTATAAAGAAGAAGTGATATGATGGAATTTGGGTAATCGAGAAAGAAGGGGGTGTCATGGGAAGTTGCTTTAATTGGATGGTTGTGGTTGTGGTTGCAGGTTGCAGGAAAAAGAAAAGCGGCGGGAAGGATGGAAAAGAGGAGTGTGGGAAGGTCTATGAGTGTAGATTTTGTTCCCTCAAGTTCTGCAAATCTCAGGCTCTTGGGGGACACATGAACCGCCACCGCCAAGGCTAGTCCCCTCATTCTAAACTTTCCTTCCATTTGAGACCACCCTTTTGTGTGTGTGTGTCTCTCTCTCTCTATATATATATTTCATTTTTCATTTCCTTTCTGCTTTGATTTTATTTGTTTTTGCTGTGTTTGTTTGAGGGTGCAGAGAGAGAGACAGAGACGCTGAACCAAGCTCGCCAGCTTGTCTTCCGTAACGATCATAACCTTACTCCACAACCTGCCCCTCATATAGGGTATGCACCATTAATATCATACCATTACTTGTTTTCTCCATTTTCTTCTTCTTCTTCTTCAACATGCATATTATTTACTTACTTTAACTAAGTTCTTCTCAAATTCTTGTTTTGGTTATTCAGTATATTCTTGTTTTTATTATGTTTTTCAAGTAGAAGAATTAATTATGCACAATATATATTAGGGTGCGGTGCAGAACACTGTTTGATAAAATTTTCATATGGTTAATTGATTTTCAGATGCTGCCAACCAATAGGAACAGGAGGTTATCATCCATCAGGCAACATAGGAGACCCAACAGTGCCTCTGAGATTCCCAAGATACTTCTCAGGTTCATCCTCAACACACCTGCCACAGCCACCACCACCACCTCCTCCACAGCCATTCTTATACGCTTCACCTTCAAGGCCAGTGTCGTTTCCCTCGTCACATTTCCCTCACGATTACTACGTTGGGCATGTGATGAGTAGTAGCAGCAACCATGGACATGGACACTTTGTTGGAGGAGGAGGAGGAGAGAGTTCAAGCAGTTACACATGCATCGGTGCACCGGTGGGACAAGGTGGTGGTGGAAAAGAGGGGTATGCAGGGGCACAGCATCATCGTTTGGACGGTGCTTCATCGATCAATCGGTTTCAAGATGGTTTCTAATGAGATTCTGCTGCTAGTGTGTTTTTCATTTTGTGTTATGTGTATGTGGTATCATAAAGACACGCAATCCAGAGAGAGAGACATAACAAGCTGACACATGGGGTCATGGGATGAGAGAGAGGTCGTTTTGGGTTTTTCTACAGTAACCCCTCTTCAGCTTTTGAGCTCAGCAACTTTGGCTTCGTCCTCTGGAGGGTTTCATCCTCTTTTCATTGTATGCTTTGGACAACCAGTTACATATCAACTGAATCTTTACTTTCCAAAACCACCCCCACCCGCTCCCTTTTGCATGCCAAACAACCCCTTTTATTTTTCTTTCTTTCAAATTATTACTATCTATTTCTTTTCTTATGAGCATCTAAAAATATAATAAAAATGATCAGTACTAGGAATATTCCACACTTTTCACAAAAATAAGTCAAATTATTAAGTTTAAACATTAAAATGTGGATGGTTTAATCATCAATTTGGATATAAAATAGTTTTAAAATCTGATATTCAAAGTCTGAAGTTTTGAGATGCGACTCAAAGTTAACGATGAGATTAGTTACAGTAATTAAGGATAGATATCTTATGAAGTTGTAAATGAGAATTAACGTATGGCTCATTAACATCTATCGTTATATACATATATTGTTTAATTTGTGTAATTTTACATAGAATAAAAGATCAAAAATAAATTTGTTTTATTGAAATTTGTGTTAAGATTGTTTAAAAATAAAAGTTAATGAGTACTTCCTCAGTTTTTTTTATTTGTCTCTTAATGTTAAATCACACAAATTAAAAAAATCAATTAATATTCTTGGATTACAATATTTTTACATCTATTTTTCTACTTATCCCCATCTTAAATTAAATTTTTATTAATGTTATTAGTGTTTAGTCATTCCTTAAATAAGAGTATAACAGGAAAAAAATAAATAAGTTTTTAAAATTTTAAAAAAATTCTCAGAAAGAACCGAGAGAGTATTAATGATATTTTTAAATAATTTCTTTTACTTTTTATCTATTAAGTTGTGCAAAATTGTCCAAATTAAATATAAACCTATATATATATATATATATATATATATATATATATATATATATATATATATATATATATATATATATATATACACACACACACATGTATGTGTGAGTGTGATGTTGCCTTTTGTGTGTTTTTGTGTTTAGTTTTAATTAATTAACTAGTTCTGTTTCATTCGAAATTCCTCAAAGTTTCCATCCATCAATCTCGATCGCTCTCACTCTCTATCAAGACCATAATTGGGATCCGATGGTTTCTTGAAATGTTTTAGGGTCTCAGTGTCACACCATGCTTGCACAATTAGGGTAATAACACAGAGAGAGAAATTTGGAGTGCTATTGAGAATAACCATCTTGCTGAGGTGAATGCTTCCTGAATGGGATGTTCAAACGATCAAAGCTGCCCAATATTTAATTTCTTCTTAGAGAAAAGCATTAATATCCGTCATAAACACAGATTATTTATTACAGCAGACAGTGAATGCAGCTCTATTTAATTTGTTTGGTACATACCGAACAAAACTTCTATTACCTAAGGAAGGACAATATACTCATGCTGTCAGCCATAATACAGCTTCGCACAATCTCACCACCTTATACAGAAAAAAAATATAAAAAAAATCACCATCTTTCTTTCAACAGTAAAACACGTGTATAAATAAATCAAACCACATTAACATGTTTGTTTTTAGCAATACTTCATTTACCTATTGGTTCTATCATGTTACGCCTGGTAATTAATTGAGGATATAATTAGACGAAAATCATAAAAAAATATTTCAAATGTTACTATAATTCCTGAACCTATGTCAAGATTAAGACTTGTGACATTTATAGCAATTTTCTTTTAATACTTGATTGGGATTTGTGATAAGTGCTCACAAAAGTTGTGTTTTGATTCATATTATTGTTGTTAATTTTATTTTGGTTCTTTGATTTTACTTTCACACACATTTTCAGCATCTAAATTAAATTTTCTTTTTCAATATGACTGTGTGGGTTGAAAATTACAATTTTGTTTAAAAGAAAAGAAAGAAAACGCCACCTCTAGGAAAGAAAAAAAAAACTCAGATTCCAGAAAGAAAAAAAAAGAAATTTATCATACAAAAAGATTAAATTAAGATGTTTCTAAAACTTTAAAAAATTAAAATGGATTAAACTAAATTTGGTCAAATGAGTAAAGTAAAATCAATGTTAAAGCCAAACGAGAAAACACTATTTTTGTTAAAAGTACTTTACCTCTACGTAATGTTGGTCAAGAGAACATAAGCGTTGCTGTAGACGGAGCAAGGTGATACAGTGCAGGAATTGACAAATATACAATGGTGGTATAAGTGTGAGAGTTTTACCAAAAAATTGACATCGTAACCTAAAAGATGATAAAAACATTAGAATAACTTTATTAGTATATACTTTTCCGGTGTTACATATAAACAAATTTTAATAAAATTTTTAATAATAATAAAAAATTTAAAGAAATTTTTTATTTTATAATATAAGTAAAAAATATTTTTTTATCTTATTAAATGTTTATCCATTAAATATATCATTTTTATATATATTTATTACCAAGACAACTAATTTTATGTAATAAATGATATTGAAGGTATTTCAGAAAACTATATCAAATATTTGATATCATTAATAAAAATAACTATTTTTAACTAATATTTTTTTAATATATGTTCCCCCATAAGATCGGGGGTGGCCCTCACCCTCTCCAGATATGTCTCCACGTTGTTGGGAGGTTAACTAGCGTAGGGCATAATCTAATGGGCCAATCCCACTTTGTAACTTATCATTACTGTAAAAAATTTCAACATAATTAAAAAAATACTACCTAGAGTCTTTTAAGTTTCACTTTAAGTTTAAGTTATGTATGTAATTTTGTAATGTAATATAAGTATAAGAGTAATATATTAAAGATTTTGGCTCAGTTGAGTTTGGTTCCATTTTAAAAGGTAGATTCAAAATTCAATCCGAATTTCACACATATATGATTTTTTACGGTTTTGGTTTGATTGATTTTTAATTATTTTGGATTGATTGAGCGGTTTTGTTTGGTCTCGGTTGAACGATAAACACTCGTATTAAGTATAAAAAGGGGAATGACATAGTAGGAAGATAAATGGGTCAAAATACACATTAAATACATTTCTTAAATGTGTGTCACAACCTTAAAAGATAAATAAAAAGAAACGGGGTGTATGAATGTCTCATTTAGTTCATTTATAATTTAATGGTCTCTTTGATAAAATATGAAGTTGTTGTTTACATAAAATTATTTAAAGTAACATGTAAATCAACACCTTTAGGGTTCGTTTGGTGTATGTAATTTGGAATTACAATTTATAGAATTACTAATTATATGTTTGGATCGCATAAAATTAAAATATGGAATTATAAGCTAAAATGAGAGTAGTGGTGGAGGTGACAATGGTGATGATGACGATAGTAGTGATTATTACGGTGACAGGGGTTATAGTGAAAGTGGTGGTGGCGGCTTGCGATTATGGTGGTAAAGGCGATAATGGTTGTGGCGGTAATGGTGGGGACAACAGTGATGGTGGCACCGACAATGATGGAGGTGGCGATGAAGACGACAATGATGATGGCGATTGTGGCAGCAGTAGTGGTGAAGAAGGGGACATCAGTAGTTGTGGCGGTGACAGCAGTGGTGGTGGTGGTGGTGGTGGTGAAGGGGACAACAATGATGACAATGGTGGTAGTGGTGGATGAAGGTAACGGTGGCAATGTGGATGGCGGTGATGGCGCCGGGTGATGCTGACAACGATGATTATGATTGTTATAGTGGTGGTGGTGATGACGTCAGTGGTGGTGACAACAGTGATGACAGTGGTGGTAATTGAGTTGACAATTATGGCAGTGGTGGCGGTGGTGGGTGGCGACGACAATAGGGGCGGTGGATGGAGACGACGACAATGTAATATGATGTTCGGAACTAGTAATTTAGAGGGTATTAGCTTGGAATTAGAAATAATTAATTGTAGTATTATATTTTAATTTAATAAAATTGGATCTTAAAATTGTAATCTCAATTCTAAGAAAGTTTCTGAACATTAAAATTAAAATTCTAAGGTTTAATTCCAATTCTAAAGTATTTAAGGTATTGTTTAAGAAATTAGAAATCGTATGTTTTTGTAAAAAAAGAGTTGAAATGCTTATACTTAGAAAAAAGAATCAAGGAGCCAAATATTATGGTGGAAACTGGAAAGAGGCTGCAAATGACTGATTGAAGACATTAGTAATAAATGTGATAATTGATGTATGAAAAGTGATAATAAAGCCCTTAATCAATAAAAGTAAATTTTTTATTAAAAATATTATTGAAATTCACTCATTTTAATTTTTAAATAATTTTTATAAAATTTGTAATAATAAATTTATACTTTTATTTTCTTAAATTATGATACTGATTAATAAAATTCTTATGTATAAAAATCACCCCTTTGTTTGTTTGTTTGTAGGACGTTGCAGGTAGGAATTGGTTTGCCTTCCTTTTGGTTATTCTTTTTTTGACCTAAAATGTTAAAAATTTCCCCTTCAATATTAGGATCTACTAAAATAAAGTTTGATATTTTTCAAAATTTTAGCTACAACTTAAGGATTTAATGTTATTGAGCAAAGTGAGTTACCTGAAGAATTTTTTTTTGAAAAGTTAATTCCAATAACTTTTCTTAAAAAAACTAATTTTAAATTCTCTATGTTAAAAATAAAATACTACTATTTATTCTGTTTCAATGTCTATAAAAAAAAACCTCTCGTTTCACTATAAAAAAAAAAAGAGAAAATAAACTACCTTAATGCAATAACGTATTCCGGATTAAACCTCTAATGAGCCCATATAAGATTTCAGAACTGAATTATGGGGAAAGATTACTTTTTACATTATTTTTAGGAAACAAAATTTTATTAATACAGAGTACAATACAAACAGGGCACAGATTTCCATTTATGGTCTTTTAATTGATCATTAATTATTTCATTTATGGAGTTTTAATTGATCATTAATTAATTATAAAAAAAGAAATGACATTTTAGTAAAAAATAAAAAAAGATAATTAGTATATTCTTATTATGTGTAAAAGAAAGTTAGTATTATTATCCTGAAAAGGTAGTTAACAAATTTTAATGACATGTTTACCTAATCTTTTAAAACCTGATTTGGTGATTGAATTAGTTAAGATATTGGTTGAATGGTCAAACCTGTTAAATTATTGATTAAGTTATTTGATTCAGCGTATTAAGAAATAAAAAATACTAATTCAAGTATTTATATTCTAAAATTTTAAAATGAAGAAAAACTTCTTAGTTTTTCTAATTGACTTTAAGAATGAGAATAAAAGTTTGGTAATTTTTTTAAAAAGGAAGAAACAATATCGTTTTGTGAGAAAAATAAAATAAAATAAATTAGTCTGAATTATTCAATCTCTAATTTTACTCAAAACTGACTGGTTAAACTTGTAATTTTGATACAAATAAAAGTTCATATTAACTAGACCACCGATTTCCAATAGGATGGATATGACTATTCAGTCTAAACTAATTTTAATCACGCTGGTTAAATGACATTAAAACATATGGCCATGTTTCAACAAATGGATAAACCAAATTTTCAATAATGATAAAATGACTGCAATGGCTGTCCATTTGGATTTATGAACGACTCCAATTAAATTAAAGCTGCAATGGCTGTCTACGCGGACTAGCTAGTTCCGTCGTCTACTAATTCGGAGGTAATCTCACTAAGTTCAATGTTCATTACTTGACCAGATTACTGAGGTTTGAGTCATTGAGATTCCAACTTCACAAATAATTAGAACAGTGTTTAGTTTTGTTTTCTCCAAGTTGAGATATTAATTAATGATTGAAATTAGAGGTGGAGTAGCATAATAGCTAGCTAACCTTATATGCCTATTAATGGGGTGGCTGTAGCTACATATACATAGCTGAGGTGATTAGATAGAACCCAAAGATTACTGAGACACTTCAGGCGGCCTAAGATGCATAGGCTTCAATTATAGACCAAATCCATTTTTGGGCATGCATGAATGTGGCTACAGATATTAGGGTTTCAGGTGCTTCAAAGTGCAAAAAACCCTGAAGGATAACATAATAGCTTTTAATTAATTAGCTAGGTACTTAGGAGCTAAAGGACAAAAAGATACAGACAAATTGAGATTGGTGTGATGGCAATTGAAGCTAAGCTAGCATAACAAGACCTTGCTACCATGTGATCGTTGATAGCTGGGAGTATCCATGCAAGATGTCGCGCCACCACTTGGCTTTCAACTCAGATATATAAATAAATGTTAATTTATCAATTAATGGAGCTACATCTTGGGCCCATTCCCTATCTTTACATTTACCTTTAAGAACAGGTGAAACATTACATGAAAAGTAACAGCAGTGATTGACATCTCAAATGTTTTATGTGTATATGTATACACATTGCTTTTCCGATCCCCTAGCCTGTACTTCCCTTCCGGGGTCAACTTTATAAGAGAAGAGAAAGAGTAGGAGTGCTGGTCTCGCAGTCTTTACTTCAGAATAAACTCTTTGTTGACAAATTAATGAGTGTGCTAGTAAGAAAGAACTTCATTTTTTAAAATTAAATATTAAAAGTTTGATTCTCAGTTTTAGTACAGAATAATCTTAAAATTTTGAGTGAGTTGTTTTTCATTTATTCAAATACATACAAATCAATGAAAATATTACTTTTTAAAAATGGGTTAAGTCTTAAAATATTTTTTAAAAAGGACCAAAAATGGGTTAGGGAACAAAAAATAAAAAAACTGGATTGAAAAGTCATATTTTGGGCCAAATGGACCTGTATGGTCGAACCACTTTGATACTTGGTTCAAATCAACTTCTCCATTGTGGACTTGTTTTTTGGACTTTTGACTTATTTTTGAAAGGTGTCATATTTCAGGGAACCTGACACATTTTATTTCCATTTTTGGCGAATTGTTTTCCTATAAATTGAATGCCCATATTTTAGAAATAGACATACGACTACTTTGTATTCTCTTTACACGAGTTGTTCTCTTCCTTGCTTATTCTAAAGTTCTTTTTGTCATAAGACTTGTAATCCTTATTTTTATTTATGCTCTTGGACTAGAGTGTTAAGGGACTAAGGTGGGAGATAAAGATCTTTAAGATACCTGATCCTGTTGGATTTGGAAAACAGGTTGTGAGGAAGTTTTATATTTACGCTAATAGATAGATACCCTTATAACCGTTTCATATAGTGTAAAATTCTAATCCTTTGGGCTAGGAGACTGGACTAGATCACAACGGTGGTCATAGAATTAGGATAATGGCGTGCTCTTTCTTATCCTTACTCTCTTTACTTGTGCTACTAATTTGTTTACTTTACTCTCTTATCACATTTACTTAAATTTTTATTTTCATACATTTCTCAAAGATCCCTTTCACAAACCTTTTTATTCAAAAAAGTTATTTAAAATAATTGCTCTTCTTTCAATTGCTTTCACTGAAAGTGAGAAAAATCTAAGACTTAATTCACTCTCTCTTAAGTTTGAGGCCACTTTCCAACAAATTCTTTGAACCTTTTAGAGCCTCTATTGTCTTCCTCATCAAACCGATTAACCTCTCTATAGCTATGGGGAATAATGGGGCGAGGGGAACCCCTTACCTCAACCCTTTTGGAGATACTAAATTCATTTGTTGGAGAGCCATTGACCAAGATTAACATAGACACTAAGGTAAGGCACCCCAGTCACCAACTTACCCATTTTTCATTAAAACCAAGTCTTCGCAACATATACAAGAGGTAATCTCTGCTTATGGAGCTCTATGCTTTTTCAAAGTCTACATTGAATAACATACATTTGTTTATCTGTCTCATCTTTTGCTTCATTAATGATAACAACCCCATCCAGAATATTTCTATCACTAAAAAAGTCAAATTTTTAACAACCCAGATGTTAAAATTTAATTTATTTTATTATATGAGGTTAATTAAATATTATTGGAGATTAAGTTAAATTATTTTGGATTAATTATGAATTTTTCTAAATCGTTACAAATTGGTTATGAGTGGTTGATAAAGTAAGGAGATGAGAATTAATTTTTGGGTGATTAATTATGAAATTAAGATTGAATTAAATAGTGGTGGTAAATTCTAAGTTAGGTAAAGGTGAATTTTTATTAAAGGAAATAAAAGAAAAGAAAAAAGGAAAAGACCATAACACCCTAGTTATTAAATTATTTTCACTTTTTTCCTTCTTCCCCCTTCACTATGCAGGCCTGAGAGAAAGGAATAGAAGCTTCATCATTCCATTTCCATGGTTGAATGCATGATGGCCTGATCGGGGTCCAATTCCTTAAAGAAATGTGAAATTAACTACATATTTGGGACCGGGAGAGCAAGGTGAGTCTGTGGGTACCTTCAATTTCGCATTTCCCATTCTCTTTTTCTTGACCCAATTTTGGGTTCCATGAAGGTTATCCTTAGGGGTTTTCATCTTCCATTTTTAAGGTATTTTGAGGCTTGAAAATGGTTTTAGACAAGTGGGTGTAGAGGAATGACAAGTAGGATTTTGTTTTTGTGTCGTAGGTGGCGGGCTGGGTGAGGGAACCGCTAAGCGGCGTGGGGCTCAAAACGAAGGTCGAATTTGTCGAAGGTAAGCATCAAAAACTCTAATAATGTGTTTGAAGTTGTTTGAATGTAATGGGTTCCAAGTCTAAGGTCGAAACGTGACAAGGGTTTATGGAAAATTTTGATTTTTAGATTGTCGGTGGAGCTTAGTGAAGTCAAAGTTGGCTTTGAAGAACAGAGAGCTTGGAATCGAGGTAAAAGGGTATGCTGAGTTAAGGTAGAAATATTGCTTACGCTGTTGGCGTATAGGAAAATGGTATATCATAGCTGCTTTTGATTGCTTTAAATTGATTTTTATGACCTATGGCGATTAATTAAAGAATGGTGACAAAATTAATGGATAATAAAAGGATTAGGTTGTTAGTATGAATAATAGCAAGCTGCGAAATTATGTAAAATGTGAGTAGTAAGAGATATTAAGAATGGAGGATGTGAGGTGAATTAATTAACATATGATGAGTGTTAATAGCTGTTGAGAAGTTAAGAAAACTAAATGATAGTTATGGCGAATAATGCGAATTAGAACAGTAATACGAGGTGATAGAAAAACTTAAAATATATGGATAGTAGATTATAATATAAATGAGGAACCCAAGTTGGTGTGTGTACATGAATATATAAATATAATGAGTTACAATTACAAATTAGTAAATTACATTAATGTAAGAATGAAATGATGTAAGTTGACATCAATTTGAAATATGGCTTAGTGGTAGAGAATTCTGATGTAGATAAAATTTATAGTATAATTATGGTGTTTCTACTAAAAGCACATTCATATTCTGATCTCTTTCATTTCTTCATTTTCACACCACATCCGGATACGACCTTATCTATTTCTACTTTTTATTGAAACTGTTACCCACACCCTTCCAAACCATTTTCATTTCCCTCTTGTCGACCATATCTATCAAAATTTTATTAAGTTGTTCTTCCATATTTCTATGGTGTTATGATGTCCATTGTAACACCCTCTGTTACATCTCAATAATTTCTAAAAAATTCATGAATTATTTTTTTAAAATATAATCGCTAAAAGAAACTATCAGAGTAAAATTACATACAATATTTCTGAAATACCTCATGTATTATCATTAAAATTTATAAAGTAATTTTACATTCATCCAAATAAAATAAATATTAAACATTATTAGAAAGAGAGGAAACTCCATGGCCCAAGAGAAGTTGCCTAGTGACATTATTTATTCATTGGACCACGGTATTCATACCGAGCTCCCTTTCTAGAACGTGCTATATATACTGTCAATGTTCTTCGATCCTTCCCTCTGTACGAACCATTAATTTAAAACATATGAAACAAAAACATAGAGAAAGGAGTGAGAAACAGAACATAATATTCCCAAATGGGACATAAGTAATAAAGGGTTTTCACAAACTAGTATAATAATATCAATCACAATCACATACAAAGTCAATTTATGAATGTATGAATGATATGCCATATCTTCATCATAACTTACCTATATATGTGGGCCCCTTAAATTTTAATTTGCACTGGGCCAACCAGGAGTTTACACTGTTCTATAATTCTGGATAATAATATCATGAACAGCTCAACTGGCATGGAAACACTTAGAGACTAGTTAGATTGAAAAGGTTTTTATTGTGAAAGTACCCGACACTAGGGAGCTACCCCAGGTCCCCTAAAGCACCCTTTCACACCATCTCATCCCAAGGCTCACAATTAAGCCTCCTCTAATGTATCCTCGGTTTCTATAATCCGTCCCCAGACAACATCATTTTGTTTCTCTTTGATGATTCATGATGCATGAACTAGTCGCGTATTTAGTTGGTTAAGGCTTTTAGAAACTCAATTATATTATCAGGGCCTACGAATCACGACATAGCTACCCCAGTAAACTGTACTTTTTCAACTTCTCAAATACGCACATAGAATTTTGGTACAGTTCCTTTTCAAATCACAAATCAAATCTCCTTATAAATTTGAGTTTCAAAGCCTTAAATATATTTCACAACTTTCTTTAGAAAGTTTATAGGTCAATTCAAAATCAATTTCTAAAAACTCAAATTCAGAATTATCAATCTTTAAAACCTTAGTACTTGAAAATTTTATATAATATTTTTATACATTTAAATAATATGTATATATATATATATTAAAATATTAGTAAAAATTTATTTTTATAAAATAATTTCTCTTTCTTTTTCTTTTTGATAAACTAACTAACAAATCTAAATTTTAGTAAAGATATATACATATATATTAAAAGATAAAAAGAGATTTCTAAAAACTTACGTTGTTTTATTGAAATCTAAGGAATTTCTTAAAAGTAATTTAAATAAAAATGAATAAGTAAATAAAGAAGTAGGAGATAAGTAAATTCTTACTGAATTTTAGCTTTCCGTCATGCTTGCTATATGCTCAAACTCCACAGTATAGGATTATCAATCATAATCAAACATTGTCAATCACAATCAAACATCATAAAACATAAATAAATATTAACAATCATAATCAAATCAAATAATTAAACATCAGTTATAAATATGATAATTTAAAATTTAATGATTATTTAAATTAATAAATTTTGTTTTAAGTTCTATGGTCAATTCCTCGCATAGGTCTATGTAAATCCAAGATAGTCCAATCCTTGCATAGGTCTAGTTCAGTCCATATATGTCATAACAGTCCAAATCCTTGCATAGGTTCAGTCAAGTTCATAATAGTTCAAGTCCCTGCATAGGTTCAATCCAGTCCGCATAGGTCATAATAATTCAAGTTCTTAAATAATTATTTCAAATATTAAGTTACACAAGATGCTTAATTTATTAATAACAATTATTATAAATTTTAAGTTAAAAGTTATTATTTTAAAATAATAATATTGTTATGTTTAAAAGGAGTAGGGGACTCCTCCCAATATTCTTATGTATTTTCATATTATATCCTTAATCTCACCCCTCTTACCTTGATTTGCTACCAAAAGTGAATTCGCTCTGCGCCTCTAAGTTCAAACAAAATATTAATACTAATTTATTTCAGTATAAGCTTAAGATGAAAATTAAGATTGCTATCAGAATGATAAATAGTAAATATGCATAGTAATAATAAATAGTAACGGTAAATGGTAAGTCATCAATAGTAATGGTAAATAGTAATTTTTGAATAGTAATAGTAAATAGTAAATCGTGAATAGTAAATTTTGAATAGTAGTGGTAAATGGTAAATCATGAACAATAACAGTAAATAGTAAATTTTGAATAGTAATGGTAAATAGTAAATTTTGAATAGTAACGGTAAATAGTAAAAATAACACAGTGGTAATTTATTTTTACTATAGTAACTTATTCATAATAGTACTAGTATATTAATGGTTTAAGAGTGCTAAAAAAAATAAACTGAAATTATAAAAAGAATATAGAAGAAAGTTATTACCTTACACCTCCGGCAGAACTTCTTTTTACCAAAAGAATTTACTCCCCACTAATTTCTTATGCACCATCTTTCTAGATTCTCTCTCTAATTTTTGGTGTGGAAATGTTATAAATGAGCCATCTATTTATAGGAAGAAAATTTTACTATTTAAGATTATTTAATTATTTATTTTACTATTCATGATATAAACATTTACCTACCGATGATGTAAGCGATGATGTAAACGATGATGTCGGCAGTGACATTTTGGTTATTAGATGAAAGGTTAAGGGTATTTTTGTCATTAAAAAAATGAAAAAAAATATAAAAATTCCAAAAAATTATAAATTATATAAAATTCAAAAAGTTCTAAAGAACTATAATCAAATTCCTTTGAAATTTTATTTTAAATAAGAAATAACGAAATTAGGGGTGTTACAACTCTACTCCCCTAAAAAAAATTCGTCCTCGAAATTTACACTTTTTAGTAAAACAATTGGGGATGAGACTCTTTCATCTCATTTTCTAGTTCCCATGTAGCATCTTCCCCTCTCGTTTCACTCTAAATGACCTTCACGAGTGGAATTTCCTTGTCCCTTAGATTTTTTATTCTTCTGTCAGCTATTCTGACAGGTGGTGCATCATATGTAAGATTATCTTTAACTTGTATGACATCAGGTTCAATAACGTGTGTATGATCAGATATATACTTTCGTAAATTTGACACATGAAAAACATTATGGATATTAGAAAGAAAAGGTGGTAATGCTATTTGGTAAGCAAGAGGACTAACTTTCTGAACTATTTGGTATGGACCAATAAATCTAGGAGTTAGTTTTCGAGATTTCATTACCCGACCGACCCCAGTCGTAGGTGTGACTTTCAAGAATACATGATCACCTTCTTGAAATTCGAGCGGCTTTCTTCTTTTGTCATAGTAACTTTTCTGTCTACTTTGTGCTGCCTTCATCTTTTCTTGAACCATTTTGATTTTATCCGTGGTTTGTTGTACCAACTCTGGTCCTAGCATCAAGTTTTCACCAGTCTCAAACCAACATAGCGGAGTCCTACATTTTCTTCCATATAATGCTTCAAAAGGTGTCATGTTAATGCTAGCATGGAAACTGTTGTTGTAGGTGAACTCCACATATGGTAAGAATTGATTCCAACTTCCTTTATGCTTTAACATACAAGCTCGTAACAAGTCCTTTAGAGATTGAATTGTTCTTTCTGATTGTCCATCCGTCTGAGGATGATATGCTGAACTCAGACGTAGTCTTGTTCCCAAAGCCTTGTGTAAGCTCTTCCAGAATTGCGATGTAAAATGAGGGTCCTGATCAGAAATGATACTGGAAGGAATTCCATGTAATCTCACGATCTCCTCGATGTATAATTTTGCCAGTTTCTCCATTGAGTAACGAATATTAATGGGAATAAAGTGGGCAGACTTGGTTAATCTATCAACTATTACCCATATTGAATCATGTCCTAATGGAGTTTTAGGTAAAGAAGTCACAAAATCCATGGTAATACTATCCCATTTCCATTCTGGTATTTCCATTGATTGTAGCATTCCAGGGGGTTTTTGATGTTCTACTTTAACCTTCTGGCAAATTAGACATGCAGCCACATACTCCGCCACCGTTTTCTTCATTCCAGGCCACCAAAATAACTTCTTCAAATCTTGATACATTTTAGTAGCTCCGGGATGAATGTTCATATAACTTTTGTGGCCTTCTTCCAGAATTGCTTTCCTCAATTCCTCTTGGTTAGGGATACACACTCAATCCTTATACCTCAGCAATTGGTTGTTTCCCACATTGAACTCAACTTCTTTTCCTTGTTTTAAGAGTTCTTTCTTCTCTTGTAGGAATTCGTCCTCTCGTTGAGCCTCTAAAACTTGCTTTAGGAATTCACTTGTCACTTGCAACGCTCCTAATCTGTAGCTGTTAGCATTAACCTTTACTGCTAGGTTAAGATCTCTGAAGTTCTCTATCAATTCCAGCTCTTTAATCATCATTGTGGACGCATGCAGAGACTTTCGACTTAAAGCATCAGCTACTACGTTCGCTTTTCCAGGATGGTATTGCAACTCAAAGTCGTAGTCCTTTAAGAACTCCATCCATCTCCGTTGCCTCATGTTTAACTACTTTTGGTCGAATAAATACTTGAGACTCTTATGACCGCTAAACACATCAAATGTTGCACCGTATAGATAATGCCTCCAAATCTTTAAGGCAAAAACTACAGCAGCTAATTCTAAGTCATGGGTAGGGTAGTTAATCTCATGTTGCCTTAATTGGCGCGACGCATAGGCTACAACCTTCTTGTCTTGCATGCGTACACTTCCTAGTCCTTGTTTAGACGCATCACAGTAAACTTCAAAACTTCGATGTGGATCAAGGAGTACTAACACCGGCAAAGAAGTAAGTCGATCTTTCAGCTCTTGGAAACTATTCTCACATTGTGTCGTCCACACAAAAGGTTGTCCTTTCCGTGTTAGCTTGGTTAGTGGGTATGCTAACTTTGAAAATCCTTCGATGAATCTCCTATAGTATCCAGCCAAGCCCAAGAAACTTCTGATCTCAGTGATTGTGGTTGGTCTCTCCCATTTCAAAACTGCTTCCACTTTAGAAGGGTCTACAGCTATTCCTCCTAGACTAATTATATGTCCTAAAAAGTTCACCTCTTCCAACCAGAATTCACACTTCGACAGCTTTGCATACAATTATTTCTTTTTCAGGATTTCTAACACAACTTTCAAGTGTTCGACATGTTCTTCTCTACTTTTAGAGTACACTAGTATATCATCAATGAAAACCACTACAAATTTATCTAGATATGGATGAAAAATCCGATTCATGTAATCCATGAATACGGCTGGTGCATTAGTTACACCAAAAGGCATCACTAGATATTCGTAATGGCCATAGCGTGTTCTAAAAGCAGTTTTCGGTACATCTTCTTTCTTCACCCTTATTTGATGGTATCCAGACCTCAAATCAATCTTGGAGAACATTGTGGCACCACGCAGTTGATCCATCAGGTCGTCAATTCTTGGCAGAGGATATCTGTTCTTGATCGTTACCTTGTTCAGTTGCCGATAATCTACACACAACCTCATGCTACCATCCTTTTTCTTAACCAATAACACTGGTGCACCCCAGGGGGATACACTGGGTCGTATGAACTGCTTCTCTATCATCTCTTCAAGTTGTTTCTTTAACTCTGCTAATTCTAGAGGTGACATTCGGTATGGTACAATTGAAATTGGTCCAACTCCAGGTACTAGATCAATGGCAAATTCCGCATCTCTTTCTGGGGGTAAACCAGGGATATCTTCTAGAAAAACATCAGGAAATTCACACACGACTGGCAGATTTTTGATTTTCGGTTCTTGCTCTCCTTTCATTGAAAGAAATAGCATGAATCCTTGAGCTCCTCCTTTTAAAGAGGCACTCACTTGGTTGGCGGTTAGAAATCTCGAATCATCTGGATTCAAATTTACAGGTTCTTTAAACATTATGGTTTTGTTATGACAATCTATTAGAACATGATTGTCAGACAACCAATCTAGCCCAATAATAACTTCTAAGCCAGAAAGGGGTAAGCAAAAGAGATTAGCCTTAAAGTCCCTACCATCTATGACAATAGGTCACTCCCAACAGGCTTTAGAAGTGACAATGGGATTATTCCCAGGAGTATGAACAGATAAATCAAATGGCAATTCTATCACGGGTAATTTTAGTTTTTCTACACAGTCATTGGAAATAAAGGAATGTGATGCACCTGAGTCATACATAATAGTTAAAGGAATCTTATTAATGATACACTTACCTTCCACCATGGAGTCAGAATGGGATGCTTCTTCCCCAGTGATAAAAACCTTTCCTTTCGCCTTTGGCCTTCCGACTGCACTGTGTACGTCACCTTGAGTATTTATGGATGTACTTGCACCTTCAGGGTTCTCCCTCTTAATCTCTGGGCAATCCTTGATGTGATGACCCGGTTTGTTACACTTAAAGAAAATATAAGTGTTTTTGGGACAATCCCTTTTCAAATGGGGTCCTCCACAGATAAAGCATTTAAATTCTAGTGCAGGTGTTGGATAATAGCTTCCAGATGAAGCTTAGGGTTTGTTAGGAACAGGTGTTGTTCCAAACCGACAAAATGGCGCTTGGTAAGGCTTTTTTCTCCTAAAGTCTCTTCTTTGGTGATGGTGAGGTCCTCCACTTCTCATTTCTCCCGCCTTGTGAATGGATTCACGGCTTTTGGTCATTCTGTCCTTGTGATCCTCTTCGAAGATCCTACAGCGATTTACCAATACAGAAAATTCACGGATTTCCTGCATTCGTATAGCTTCTTTGATTTCTGGCCGTAATCCGTTTACAAACTTTGCACACCGATCACCTTCATTAGTAGCATCATTATAATGAGAATGAAAGCGAGATAGCTCTTCAAACCTGGATGCATAGTCTCTAACGCTCATATTTCCTTGGGTCAGTGACAAGAATTCAAATTGTCTTTTCTCTTTAACATCAGCTGGAAAGTATTTCTCCAGAAACATATCCTTGAAATAATTCCAAGTGATCTCCACTTGGTTAACTTCGAACTGCCTACGCATACTATCCCACCAATGTTCAGCATCCTCAGATAAGGCATAAGTAGCGAAGACTACTTTATCACCTTCAGTACATTGCAGTGCTCGGAAGATCTTCTCTATCTCACGAATCCATATTTGTGCTCCATCAGGGTTGTATCCTCCCTTGAAACGAGGTGGATTACGTTTTTTGAACAGGTCTAACCTTCTCAAAGCATCATTACCTTGACCTTCGCGTGCTCCCATTGCATTGATTAAGCGTTCTACAACTCCAGCAAGATCATTTCCGGCCATTCTTTTCCTGTTTCACAGTAACTGAGACTTGTCATATCAATCACAGTTACCACTAAGTCAGATATTCTATTTTCTATCACCTACACAGAGTTTACAGACAAAGCAAAATAGACATTTCCCCAGGCCTACGGGATTAACTGCTCTGATACCATTTTGTAACACCCTCTGTTACATCTCAATAATTTCTAAAAAATTCATGAATTTTTTTTTAAAATATAATCGCTAAAAGAAACTATCAGAGTAAAATTACATACAATATTTCTGAAATACCTCATGTATTATCATTAAAATTTATAAAGTAATTTTACATTCATCCAAATAAAATAGATATTAAACATTATTAGAAAGAGAGGAAACTCCATGGCCCAAGAGAAGTTGCCTAGTGACATTATTTATTCATTGGACCACGGTATTCATACCGAGCTCCCTTTCTAGAACGTGCTATATATACTGTCAATGTTCTTCGATCCTTCCCTCTGTACGAACCATTAATTTAAAACATATGAAACAAAAACATAGAGAAAGGAGTGAGAAACAGAACATAATATTCCCAAATGGGACATAAGTAATAAAGGGTTTTCACAAACTAGTATAATAATATCAATCACAATCACATACACAGTCAATTTATGAATGTATGAATGATATGTCATATCTTCATCATAACTTACTGATCTGTCCTGGACCGGGGTCAAGAGATCCGATCTTAAGCCAGTCACGAATAGTATATCAATACCGTATAAGAGACCGGATGTATGTGTATCCGGTGTAGGTATCCGTTGTCCTTGAGTGAGGAGAGCGGATTGGGCGTTCTGGAGATCCTTCACACCGACCTAACGCGTTGAAGTGGGCGAATGGTGGTGTCACCTGCAAAGATTCTCCGACGCTCAAGTCAGTAATATTCCAAGTAAGGAATGTATTCAGAGAGTAATCAGTCGTAAAAGAGCTGAAGAAGATCCTCGCTTCAATCATGAAGTGAGTTCATATACCTGATTGGCTCGAATAACGAGGACTTGTTGGTGGGGAACCACCAACTCCCATTGGCATTATTATATTGCGCACTTACCTGCATGATTGGGTCAAGTGGCTATTTTATATTGAGCGTAGAGAATGTAGACTAGGATTAGGGAACAAGTTGACCATTCCCGTGAGCAGAATTTGGCTCGTAGTGTAGGGAATTATTGATCGATCCCTGTAGCAACAATCCTTGTCATTAGCACAGTGACGTGTGTATTATCCGATGTCATGGTGTTATCCTGAACAACCGGTATAGGGAGAACGCCTGATACGGAATTACAGTTCGGATGTATACCGATGACCCCGGTTACACGTAGTTGTCTTATCAAAGACGTTGAAATATGTATTGCAGATCGGACACCGGTATTGAGACCGGATCATATGTCCCCTAGCTTGTGTGAGGGACTGAATGGTTGTTCACATAAGCTACTCAACCTGCGAGAGGTCTCAATATCGGTAAGCTTACGTGTGTAACAGTTCCTTAGCATCTGCTGTCATTCGTAAAGAACCGTTCTAAATTTAATAGATACGACCTTTCGGTACGGTCACAACGGATTCAGACAAAGATTCGTTGTGTGAGAATTTCAAGAGTTTATTGGAATTGAAAGCTCTTGAAGTTCGTGTAACGGCTGTAAAGCGTGAATTGCGTTGCATGATTAGACATTAATGCTTTTAATCACGTGGGCAAGCAATTATTACGCCTGAGATGAAAATCTCATTAACCGTCGTTTTGGGCTTAATGGGCCTGAAGTTTTTGAAACTTTTGGGCCTGATGGATAGCCCTTCGCTAAGTCGCTATCGTTTTGGCGCCCAAGAATTTGGAACGGTTGTGTCGTTTCGCTTGTGAACGAATGCGTTTCATCGAGAACGACACAACTTCAAGAGGGAGTAACCGAACCTCTTCGCTTCCTATAAAAGGAACACTTAGTGGATTCTGGGTTCCACTTGCTTTTGTTTTCTCAACGAAACTCTGCAGAAATTTTGCAAGGAAGTTTGCTGCCTATATTATGAGGGTTTCTTCGTTCCTCATATTCATCGTTTTCATCTGAGGTAACTGTTCCTTCCTCGTTGCTCTGGTTTTGTTTTGTTTTGCTACTCTTAGTTATAGAAAATAGGCTTCATCTAAGGGGGGGGGGAATCAGTTTCCCTCAACCCTAATAGTCGTGGGGAAGAATCCTTGTAATTCTTCCTAAGACTGAATCGCGTCGCTCAGAAAGGGGATCTTACTCACTGCGGGAAGTGACCTTTCCCTTCTCAGAGTCGCCCTCTGATTGTAATTGTTTTTAAAATGCAGTGAGTAATGATTACAGCTTTCTGACGACATTTTATTTCTTATCGTAGATTAAGGAGTTCGGTCTAGATATTTCCAATGGCAACTGGAGAAGGATCTTCTGGAGATAGTGCCATTTCGAAGACAGCTGAAGGTCTCTACAGCGTAGTTGCTTCGAGGCTGAATTGGGAGGAGGTTCAGGCTAAATGGCCTTTCTGTTGGGTGTCCAGCGAGTTTAAGGACTTGGCCTCTCGTCATGCGGATGAGGAGGGATCCCGGATTCAACCGAGGTTCACGCTGAGTACGGATGAAGAGACAAAAAAGTGGTATAGGGTTTACGCACCACTTCCGACAGAGCGGATATGCCATGTCGTCCCCAACGATCGTTCAGTGTACATGTACGACTTCATCTTTCATTATTTGGGTGTCCGCTTCCCATTAACCGAACTCCAGATGGGTGTTTTGAGGTTTCTGAACTGTGCACCCTCCCAACTCCATCCCAACGGTTGGGGCCTCATCCGAGCTCTCGAAGTGCTTGGGGAGCACTTCAATTTCACGCCAACTGTAGCGATGCTGTTCTACTACACTCAGGTAGTTCGAAGGGCGAATAAGCAGGGCGGAGTTGGTTTGGTGACACTCCGGACTCTCTGTTCTTTTGTGAACTTTGAGTCTTATACTGATTCTGCCAAGGTTGACGGGAAGTCCTTCAAGACTTACTTCACTCGCATCTCCATTAAGAAGGGCAAACCAAAATTTTGGAAGGATGAAGAGGACGTTGACAAATTTCCCCTGAGTTGGACACACAAACATTTCCTCTTGAGCTCGCACGCGTACTACACTGATCAATCCGATCTGTCTCGTGAGACGTCGAGAGTGTTGTTCACACTTGAATCGTACACTACAGGTCGTCACGTCTTTTCGTGTAGGCGTTTGCTAAGTAGCTCAAGCGGAGTCCAGGAGGAATATTTGCGTACTTCTCGTTTTATTTCATCTTTTCTCCTTTATCAAATATATATAGAATATTTGCAGTTGCTGACATCTTGTGTTTGTTCATGTAGGTGAAATAGAACAGCAAACTCCAGAAATGGACAAATTGAAGAAATTCAAGGCGGCTGGTAAATCCGTTACCCGTGAAAATGAAGTGAAGCCCAGGCCCTCAACCAAGGATCGTCCTGAGTTAATAATACTGACCTCGGATGCTGAAGGGGATGTTCCGTTGGTTGAGGGCGGATCTTCTGCCGCTGATGAATCCACGGGTCATCCTCCAGTTTCTGAGAGGAGAAGAAAAATCAAGAATGACTCAGTGGGAGGCCCGTCCAAAAAGCGCAAAACTCCGGAGGATAAGCCTGTTGAAACCTCGGAAGTAGCTGGTGCTCCCTCTGGTTTTAATAAAGGAACTGCTGTTGGGGCTTCTGGGTCAAATCCGACCTCCTTCCCAACGACCTCGTTTCTCACCCCCTTCCTCTCCTATGAGGGTTCTACTCCAGCCACTCTTCCTCCTCCGATGTACAAACTCCGGCCTACGCTTAGCGTTAAAGAAATTGAAGAAGCGTGTGAGGCCGGAAGGTGGCAGTTAGCCGAACTTGCTGGGATGCTTTCCTCAGTCAGCGAGTTGGCTAAGAATGTCAACAAGGTTGAGAAGCTGAGTGACAAATTAGAAGAACTCAACCTTTCCTCAGAAAAAGACAAAGCCGCCATGAAGTTAATGGAAGATCGTCTTAACAAGTCTAAGGAGTTTGGGGATATCATTACCAAAGAGAATCTCAAGCTCAAAGGCGATCTTAAAAACTTGGAAGGCAAAGTGGCAGAGAAGGAGGAAGAACTCCGTAGCAGCCAGGATAAACATAAAGCTGATGCTGAGGAGTGATCTCAAAGGGAGAAGAAGCTCCTTCTTGAGATAGAAGGACTGAAGGCTAGGAAAGCAGAGTCCGAGGTGTCTAGTGAGGAGCTGTCCAAGTTGCAGGGAGAATTGGCTACAGCGAAGGCTGAGAGAGAAGAAGCTGTTAAAATATGCAGCCGGTGTTAGCCAAGGCCTCGATACTCAAGAGGGGGGGTGAATTGAGTATTTCAAATTTTCGCGCGGAATTCCTTTCAAATCGGTTAGTAATACACAAATGATGCAATATAAAGGATGTAACAATTATGAAGCACATGTCATACTAAAGTACTATGTTCAAGAATTGATTTTGATAAGCAAGTTATTTGTTTAGGCAATTCTTGAAACACTTGTCATGCAATGATTAATTCCAATATAAGTGTAACTTAAACAACTTCTAACAAATTAATTAAGCATGATAATTTACCAAGTTGTTAACACCAATATTTTACTTCCTCAATAATTAAATCCAACAATGTTTAAGACATTTGATTCATGGATTTAATTTAATCTAACTTCAACAATGTTAACCAATATAGTTTGCAACTTATAGCATGCACTTAGTCCAATTTAATTACGAATGATATAATGAATCAAGTGAACAATTTAAGTGCACAAATTAAATGAGTTTAGGGAAGAGAGAATTTGCAAACCGATATAACGAGTTCCACCACCCCGGTGTACGTCTCGCCTTCAAGCAACCCACTTGAAGGATTTCCACTATTGGAGATTAGAGATACAACTTTGAGCAATCGCGGCTTCCTAGTGTCCCACACTCAAGAACCCAATCCTCACAAGTACAAGGGCACCCCACCCAATCTCTCAATCTCACAATTACAAGGTTGAACCCTCAACCCAAACCTCTAAGGGATTTTGGTGTTTTAATGGTTACAATGATAACTCTCTCACTAGAGTGGATACACAATTTAAAGCTCATACAAACATAACTCTCAAAGAGAGGATATACAAATTTAGCTCACAAATATTTTCTCTCTAACTCTTAAATAACTCACTAAGAGAATATGCCAATATAGAACAAGAGAGAATGAGTAGAAGAGAATGAAGCAAGGAGGAAGAAGTAAGCAAATGGAAATGCTTCAATTGCTTGGTGTAAATTTTGCCTTCTCCTCCTTCTCTATTTATAGGCCTCCAAGAGCATGGATTTTCCAATATTAAATTCCTCCATCACATGGCTTTGCATTATTTTAATTCCTTGGAAGCTTGAACTTGGAGCATGCTTGTCTCAATTCAAAATGGCATTGCAATTCCAATAAACCTTTTAGTGTCTCCAAGAAGAACATGGCATGTGCATCAAGAAGCATGTTTGTCTTAATTTAAATTAATTCCATTTCCAATAAAACACATACATGTGGAGAGGGACAAAGTGTAAAGCATTGCCTTGAACTTTCCAACCATGTTGCACAATGTCTCCTTTAGAATTTTGAATAATTCTCTTCAAGAATTAAATGATTCCAGCGTGCATTTTGGCCCCTGACAGCTACAAGAATCGATTCAAGCAATTAAAATAAAGTTACTGGGCAAAACACAACGTGTGAATCGATTCAAGTAAAGAGTGAATCGATTCATTCAATGAAAAACACATCCTGGGCACTTTGAACACGCATGAATCGATTCCATGGAATGGTGAATCGATTCAATGATGATTTTTGCACATCCTGGGCCATTCAATTCGTATGAATCGATTCATATTATGCTTGAATCGATTCATGCACCTGATTCTCCAATTTTGGTGCATTCTTCATCCCTTTTTGGAACCCTTTTGCATATACTTGATTCCTTTGATTCTTAGGCACTTTGATAAATTTATTTCACCGAATTTGAGCCTCTTTAAATGCCTTGAACCATTCTTTCAAATTCTATCATCAAACATAATTAATTTATCCTTAATCATATATGTTTGATCTTGATCCTTCATTTGTTGTGTCATTATCAAAACCTACATCAACATAAAAATACATTCTCCCCCTTTTTGATGATGACAACAAATGCTTGTCTCTTGGGGTGTTAGTATCATAACAATTCATTGCAATAAAGACTCCTCCTATCATATATAATTTGATACCACATGTTGATGAAATCATAGACACAAGAAATCAAGTGAGTATTTAAGAATCAAAGTCTCTACCCCTTAATAAGGTCTCTCCCCCTTAATATATGTTCTCTTCCTCTTAATCATCTCCCCTTTAATTATACAATAGATACCAATCATATAATAGATACCACAAAATAGTTCATCTAATTTAGAGCATAGTGGTAGTGTATATCTTCTCCCCCTTTCTTATATATTTCTCTCTTTATATCTCTCCCCCTTTGTAAAAGACTTTATTCCATTTAGGGTGTATATATATCTTCCTATAATTTTCTCCCCCTTTGGCATCATCAAAAACTTTCCTTATGATAAAACATTAGTCATAGTAATTCTCCTTTTTTTTTTTTTTTTGGCATAAATAACATTTTATCCTTTTTACTAATCCTTTCACTAATCTCTCCCCCTTTGGCATCATCAAAAAGATCATCATCTTAATTGTATTCTATGCCATCAAGATATAAACTCATGTAATCGAATAAGAGAGATTTAGAGCAAGAAAAACTCATAACATGATCAAGGATATATGCCAATTTGATGCATTTAGAGTCAATAATCACTCACATAAATCATTCATCAAGTAAGCATATAATTGATTGCAAATTCATTTTCAATCATGTAATTGATATTGCTTTCATGTATGGTAGGCGTCACATGATTCTTTCCAAATAAGCATACATATCATTTCAAATAAGCACATAATCTTCTCCTTTTTTGGCATTGTCAAACACACAAGGATTTTTCCAAGTAAGCATATAGGAGAATAAAATTGTAAGCATAAGTGCCATAATCATAATCATAGAGAGGTAAAATGATGGATATTCATTCATGTGTATGCTCCCCCTTACTATTGTAATTGATGTCACTTATAAAAACATATACCACTTATTATCATGTGAAATCAATTTGATGAAGCTTGATACCAATTGTTGAACATATGTCATGCATTTAATAGATACTTATTGTTGAAAGATATACCAATTGTTAAAAGATCATAATGTATCATGCAAGATATATCTCCTTCTTAATCATTTAATAGATACTAAGATGTCATGATATTTTCTCCCTCTTTGACATATATTGATACCAATTGTTATAAGTAATAACTCTAAATGATGCCAATTGTTATGAACCCAATTACACTAATTTGATCAAGTCTAATACCAATTGTTATTAACTCATGTAATTGAATACCAATTGAAATTGAATACCAATTGTTATTAACTTCAATCAAGTTAAGCACCAAACACATATAATTGAATACTAATTGTTAAGCTAATTAATGTAATTCTTAAGCTAATTGATACCAATTGTTCATGTTGGCCTTATTTAGCAAGTTTGATACCATTTGTTTATTTCTTAAGCACTTCATCACCTTTTAATAGATACCACTTATGCAATGAATAGAAGTCATAATATGAATAGATACCACTCAAGAGTTAGATACCAAATGTATATAAAATTCACTAATCAATCATTAATCAAAGTGGTAATCATAGAAGAATTTTCAACAATATGCACTCAAATATAGGTATCATAGAAATGATGGAATGATTAATACAACATGTTGGCTTACTCATGCATTTGTATTGTAACACATGCCAATTTTATGACCCTTTTATGTCAAACATTCTTTTCTTGATCAACACCAATTATTTCTTATTCATTGTCCATGCCATTTGTTGCTAGTATCTAGTCATTATATCACTAGGTGGATTTGCCAAATTGAGCTCTAGATATCAATTATAAACATTTAAGCATATTATCACAAATTGTTGACATTTCAAGCATACATCATTCTTCATAATATTTGTTCAAAAACTCTTTTCAATTTCAACGATGCATATATTCAAATTTCTTTTCATATTCAAGATCAAGCATCATCAAACATATATGTCACTCAAGATAGATGCCAATTTGCTCAAGCATGGTGTATCAAGGAAGGTCATGTCATGTATTATAATGCATTTTCTCTTAATATACCATGTATTGTCACATATCATGCATTGTCATTTACATGTCATCAAAATCATGTATTGTCATATTAACATATTTCTATTCATGAAATTAAAGTATAGAGCATACATACTTTCTCCTTAGGCATTATCAAAACCAACATATAATTGCATTGAAAATATTTTGCCTAAGCTTGTCAACTTTGTAAAACATGTAAGCACAACATAGTTCTAACTCAAAGCAACTTTAAAGTTTGTCATAATCAACTTGTCATAACATTTTCTTGATATGAAGTTCAATGCCACTTGTTATGAAAAGATACTTGCTTGTTAGGAAAATAATATATCACTTGTTAAAACAAACTATGCATAAATTATCAAAGCATGGATACCACTTGTATACAACATATGTATTTATCATCAAGGCATAGTGACAAGTATATACTCAAGATTATGTCCTCATGATCTCTTCCTCTTACTAATTCAATTGATACCATTGTTAAAGGAAGATGTTTGTTGTTTAGATACCACTAGCTAACCAACATATTTCTTGTTCAATATCATCAATAATTCATATTCAATCAAAAGTTCATGTCATTAAGAATTCATACATTATCAAGGATTCATAATGCATACATCATCAAAATTTATTCATCAAGAGTTCATGCATCATTTTGAATCTAAGCATCACGATTTAATATTTCGACACTTTGATGTTTCAATCCTTTCTAACATACATGGATAAATATATCTTAAGTTTTTCATAGAATCAAACATATTATCCAAAACATGTTATCTAAATAATTATTCATCAAACCTATCCTCAATCGTTTAAATCATTAATCATCAAAAACATAAGGGTATGCACATACATCATTAATCCTAAATAGTTATTTATTTATCCATTTCAAAACACCTTTCATGTTCAACCATATCAAATCAAAGTTTGATTTTCACACATCAAAATTCATTATGAACAAGTGTAGAATTATTTAGACATTTCTAAAGATTCTTAATAAAATATCAACTAAGTTCATAGATTGTTCAACATAATTAAGCATACAAATCACATAGTCAACATGATATTTAATCAACTAAAGTAAGAATCGAACATACCTTGGAGTTTTATGAATCCTCCATCCTTATCATTCTTTGTTCTTTGGAGTGGATATTATGAATCTTGATTCCTTGGTTATTCGTCAATGAGAAATTGCCGATTGAAATATCCCTACAAAGTTTAAGGTTTTTGTGGTACCCTTTTTAAAAGTTGGGTCCATCCTTTGTTAGTCTAAGATTTCAAAGTTATTTTTGGAATCCATACCTTTCTCATGCATTTTTGACGGGATTTCTTTATAAAGCAATTAGAAGATATATGACCATAATTTCCACAATAAAAGCAAGTTGCATCCAAAGAATAATTCATAGTAGATTTATAATGGTTCCTATTATGTTCTATGTGCTTCCTTTTAAAACAATTAATCATAGAGTTCTCTTTTCTTTCATGGTTTGTGCATCTTAGAATGGGTTTAGATTTTTCTTTGTAGGAAGCAAGAGGATTCTTGTAATGAACTATTTTTCTTCTATCAAGTGTATGCCTTTGATCTTCAATAGGTGCACTTAGATTCTTTTGACTACTTGTAAGCTTACTAAGTGCTTCTTTTAGTTCTTTATTCTCTTTTTCAAGAAGCATACATTTGTCAATTAGCATACAATCTTTATTTCCATTACAAGTCCTAGGAGATGCATTTGAAGCTACTAATTTATCATTTTGAGCTCTAAGATATTCTTTTTCTATGTGAACATCATGCAATTCTTTTTCAAGCTTCAAAATGGTTTGTTTTGAGCATGCATATTTCTTTGATAACAAGACAAATTTTTCATGCAATTCTTTAAAAGCTTCTAGCAATTCATCTTTATCAATTTCATCATCACTATTATCACTAAAAGCATTTAAAGAGCATACCTCATCATCTTGAGAGTGCTTTGTCATTAGGCATGCAATTTCTTCTTCCTTCTTGTTGGTCTCTTTTTCAATGCTTCTTTCGAATTCTTCATCTTGACTAGAAAGAGTACTAATTCTTGCATCTTTATCACCATTAGTATTTCCATAAATTGTTTCAAGAGTTTCCCATATTTCTTTAGCATTGTTACAAGTAATAACTCTAGAAACATCCTTAGGTTCTAATGCTAATGTGATAAGAATTTTAGCTCTAAGATTAAATTGTACCTTTCTTTCTTCTTCCTTAGTCCATAAGTTCATGGGCTTCATACATTCTATATTATTGACAATGTATTTAGGAATGAAAGGACCAAATTGAATAGCATTCCATACCTTGAGGTCATAGGCTTGGATAAAGATTTTCAACCTTTCTTTCCAAATAACAAAGTCTTTACCATTGAAGATTGGTGGTCTATTTATTATTTCACCTTGTGGAAATGCATCATAAGAAGTAGAGGCCATCTTGATCTCTTGAAGCGGTTAAGCTTGATCTTCCAAGAGTCAAGCTCTGATACCAATTGTTAGCCAAGGCCTCGATACTCAAGAGGGGGGGTGAATTGAGTATTTCAAATTTTCGCGCGGAATTCCTTTCAAATCGGTTAGTAATACACAAATGATGCAATATAAAGGATGTAACAATTATGAAGCACATGTCATACTAAAGTACTATGTTCAAGAATTGATTTTGATAAGCAAGTTATTTGTTTAGGCAATTCTTGAAACACTTGTCATGCAATGATTAATTCCAATATAAGTGTAACTTAAACAACTTCTAACAAATTAATTAAGCATGATAATTTACCAAGTTGTTAACACCAATATTTTACTTCCTCAATAATTAAATCCAACAATGTTTAAGACATTTGATTCATGGATTTAATTTAATCTAACTTCAACAATGTTAACCAATATAGTTTGCAACTTATAGCATGCACTTAGTCCAATTTAATTACGAATGATATAATGAATCAAGTGAACAATTTAAGTGCACAAATTAAATGAGTTTAGGGAAGAGAGAATTTGCAAACCGATATAACGAGTTCCACCACCCCGGTGTACGTCTCGCCTTCAAGCAACCCACTTGAAGGATTTCCACTATTGGAGATTAGAGATACAACTTTGAGCAATCGCGGCTTCCTAGTGTCCCACACTCAAGAACCCAATCCTCACAAGTACAAGGGCACCCCACCCAATCTCTCAATCTCACAATTACAAGGTTGAACCCTCAACCCAAACCTCTAAGGGATTTTGGTGTTTTAATGGTTACAATGATAACTCTCTCACTAGAGTGGATACACAATTTAAAGCTCATACAAACATAACTCTCAAAGAGAGGATATACAAATTTAGCTCACAAATATTTTCTCTCTAACTCTTAAATAACTCACTAAGAGAATATGCCAATATAGAACAAGAGAGAATGAGTAGAAGAGAATGAAGCAAGGAGGAAGAAGTAAGCAAATGGAAATGCTTCAATTGCTTGGTGTAAATTTTGCCTTCTCCTCCTTCTCTATTTATAGGCCTCCAAGAGCATGGATTTTCCAATATTAAATTCCTCCATCACATGGCTTTGCATTATTTTAATTCCTTGGAAGCTTGAACTTGGAGCATGCTTGTCTCAATTCAAAATGGCATTGCAATTCCAATAAACCTTTTAGTGTCTCCAAGAAGAACATGGCATGTGCATCAAGAAGCATGTTTGTCTTAATTTAAATTAATTCCATTTCCAATAAAACACATACATGTGGAGAGGGACAAAGTGTAAAGCATTGCCTTGAACTTTCCAACCATGTTGCACAATGTCTCCTTTAGAATTTTGAATAATTCTCTTCAAGAATTAAATGATTCCAGCGTGCATTTTGGCCCCTGACAGCTACAAGAATCGATTCAAGCAATTAAAATAAAGTTACTGGGCAAAACACAACGTGTGAATCGATTCAAGTAAAGAGTGAATCGATTCATTCAATGAAAAACACATCCTGGGCACTTTGAACACGCATGAATCGATTCCATGGAATGGTGAATCGATTCAATGATGATTTTTGCACATCCTGGGCCATTCAATTCGTATGAATCGATTCATATTATGCTTGAATCGATTCATGCACCTGATTCTCCAATTTTGGTGCATTCTTCATCCCTTTTTGGAACCCTTTTGCATATACTTGATTCCTTTGATTCTTAGGCACTTTGATAAATTTATTTCACCGAATTTGAGCCTCTTTAAATGCCTTGAACCATTCTTTCAAATTCTATCATCAAACATAATTAATTTATCCTTAATCATATATGTTTGATCTTGATCCTTCATTTGTTGTGTCATTATCAAAACCTACATCAACATAAAAATACAGCCGGGCTGTTGAAGAGTCGTTCGGCCTAGCCATACGCCAAGTCTTCTACCGTAACCCCACTGCGAAACTTAACCTTTATGGAATGGATCCGTACTGTGAATTCCATGGGGGAAAGTTAGTCGCAGTGGTAGATGGTCGTCACGAAGATCCACCGACGTCCTTGTATGGTTTGGCTCCTCTTCCTGAGGGTCAATCCATGGGACCTGATTACGTCTTTCCTGCGTCCGAGGTTCCCTCTTCTGAAGAAAGGGCTGAGGCTCCTGGAGGCGAGACTCCTGTGGAGGTTCTAAAGGAAGGAGCACAAGAGCCCAGTGCTGAGGAGGCACAAAAAACTGAAGAACAGATTCCTCCTCCGTAGTATTCTTTTCATTTATATGTATAGTTGTGTACCGGGATCAACTCCGGATTTTGAACTATTGTATGTAATTTCATTTCAATGAATGAGTTTTGATTGAAGAAATTTGTCTTCGTCGTTTCATGTATATATAAATCGTTACTAATCCGTTCTGTATAATTAATCTTGAGATCGGATTGAAACAACTACCTCAGAAGATTAAACAACAAATAAAATTTAGAACGGATAAATATATACATGTCCCCAAGTGTGTATTAAGAAGAAGGTGCCTGTCTTTGGGGCGTGATCCTTAATCTTCTTAATTCTCTTGGGGAAAGATGGGTCGATCCGCTGTTCAGTAGAGTAGTGTAACAGGACGGATGACTGCTTTTAATCCGTAATGCTCTCACAGGAGATGACAATATTGTTCCAAGCTTAGGGAACTGCAAGGAAGTGGTGTTTGAGTCCTTTATCATAAGGATGATGATGAGAGTTTTTTCTACGCCAGGAGTTACGTCGTTGTATCACAGAATAGGTGATAAAGAGTATCCGTCCTGGGAGAATACCACTTGAAAGCGAAAGTGCGGACTGACTTTCGGAATTTTCCATCATAAGAATGATTATATGAATTGATCATGCCAGGTGTTTTGTCATCAAATCACTTCATAAGTGATTGAGATCATCCGTCTTGGGGATGTGTACAGCACCAGAAGTTATATCGTCGGATCACATAACAGGTGATTGAGATCATCCGTCCTTGAGGTGTGTATGGCGCCAGGAGTTACATCATCATATCACAGAATAGGTGATTGAGATCATCCGTCCTGGGCAGGTACACCATGTCAAGGAGTTACATCGTCAGATCACATAATGGGTGATTGAGATTGTCCGTTCTGGAAAAGTACACAACACCAAGAGTTGCATCGTCAGATCACAGATTAGGTGATTTAGATAATCCGTCCTGGAGACATTTTTCAATTGTAGGATTACGGATTTAGTGAATACTTCTCAGAATGATGATGAGAATTGTTCATACCAGGAGTTACATCGTCGAATCACTGAATAGGTGATTGAGATCATCCGTCCTGGAATGATTATTGGAGTTCTTCGTACCAGGAGTTACATCATCGAATCACTGAATAAGTGATTGAGATCATCCGTCCTGGTGAATTTTTTCCAATCATGGGAGTGCGGATTAGGCAATTTTTGCATCCATCCGAAATCCGAGTATTACCTCTACTAGCCCCCTAGCTGATGTGAGGAAGCAGTTGTCTTGCTCATATGAGCTATATTGACCATAGCACGTTTGGATTTCGGAATTGCACCGAAGTGTAAATATCCGCTCTGGGAACCATGTTCCGTAGTGATGAAATTTTAAGGGCGGATTCGATAATGGGAATATCAGAAGTTTATCAAATTTCGTAACCCTTGGTATTCGAGTAATGGTGGCCACGTTTCTAATGATTGGACATTTAATGCCTTAATTCACGTGGGCGCGCCATTATTGCGTTGAGTGCGCATGTCTTAGTAACTGTCACGCATAGTATTGTTGGGCCTAGTATTTGGTTTTAATAGGCCCATTTTGATGGCTCTGTGACAAAACGATGGCATTTTCGCGCCTTGAGGTACTAAACGACAATTTTGGTCCACTAAACGGGGAGTCGTTTGGGGGTAAACGACAGGTTGTGTTTAGTGAATATTTGAAAAATTTTTGTGCCCTGATATAGGCATATTTGGCAATCTCAGTTACCATTTCTTCTTGCTTCCTTGACGAACCTCTGCAAAAGTTCCAAGAAGTTCTTCGCGTCCGCCTCTGTGAATTTCAATTCACTATCCTTAGGTAACCACTTTCCCTTCGTTTTTTGTATCTCTTTTCAATATTTGAGAATGGCTAGGAAGGGTGTTAGCTTCAGTGGCGTTAGCCCTAGAGGAAGAGGAGGAAGGGCTTTGGCTCAAAACCCTAATGTTCGTGGTGGGAGGATCCCAGTGATCTTCCAGTCGAGGCCACAGTATACAAGGGAGGAGTCGCAATATCAAAGGCGAAGGGTGATTATACCCTCTTCAGAGTCTTCCTCCTCCAGTGAGAGTGTCGAAAGTGGAGATTTGTATCTCTCTGATGATGTGAAATTTTATCGCAGCATCAAAGCTTTCACAATGGTGACAAAGAAAGCTACTGGGAGGAAATCGTCCGAAGGGGAGTCTCCTTCTGAGAAGTATATCTTGAAGACCCAATCCGGCCTATGCAATGTGGTTGCACACCGGATAGACTGGGTGAAATTCCAACAGAAACGCCCATTCAGCTGGGTGGCTGAGGAGTTTCGTGAAACACCGTCTGTCCACGCTCGGGAGGATGAAGGGGAGCTGGAGCCGCGGTTTACGGTTTGGAAGAAGGACAAATACAAATGGTGTTTTAAGGTGCTCGCTCCCCTTCCATCAGAACGGATATGTCATACACCGGACGAGAGGTCCTTGTTCATGTATGATTTTTTATTTCTGAACTCGGGCGTGCGTTTCCCCTTGACGAAGTTTGAGATGGGAGTCCTGAGATTCCTGGACTGCGCCCCCTCGAACCTTCACCCTAATGGATGGGGATTGGTCCGCTCTCTTGAAGTGCTTGGGGAGCACTTCAACTTTAAACCGACGGTGGCCATGCTTTTCTACTTCACTCAAGTGGTCCGTCGTGCGAATAAGGAGAAAGGAGGAGTGAGCTTGATATCCCTCCGGACTATCTCCAAGATCATCAACTTCGAGGCGTATACTGACTCCGCCAAAGTTGATGGGCGTTCATTCAAATCTTATTATACGAAGATTAACGTCCATCCGAATGAACCAATTTTTTGGTTAACAGAAGATGGGATTCCAAAATTCCCAGTGACTTGGACGCACGAACATTTTTTGTTGACCTCTCAAGCGTATTATACCGAGGAGGACGAACTGAGCCCAACCTCGATCTCTGTTCTTTCGGCTCTGCAATCCTACACAGCCTCGCACCAATTTTTCTCCTGCAGGCGTTTGTTAGGACCAAAGTCTACTCGCGAGGAGTATCTACGTAATTTCCCTGCCATTCTTCATGTGTTATTATGTCATTTGCCTTGAAAATTTTACGTCTCTGATTGTGTCTTTTGACTGTACAGGTGAAATTCAGAGCGAGTCACCAGAGATGAATAGGCTAAAAGGACTCAAGGCCAGAGAGACTTCCGTTGCGGCTGAAAATGACATTCAGGCAAAGCGGAATTCAAAGAAGGCCACTGCTGAGACAATAATATTAACTTCATCTGCTGGTGACGATATTCCTCTGATCAAGGGCGAATCTGAGAAGGTTGTCGAGAAAAAGAAGAGGACAAAGTGTGATCCTTCGAAGACCTCAGACCGTCAATCCTCGCCCAAAAAGCCAAAAACTTCAAGAGGGACTGCTGAGCCAGGGCCTTCTAAGGAAAAGAGAGCGGAAGGGCCTATTCCGGATACCCCAAGTGGTGTTATCACATATGGGGCGAAGCCAATAACGACTTATTTCGCGCCCAAAGCCCCTTGCCCTCTTGAAGGTAGTTCCGGTCTTGTTCAACATCCGGTGTATGAGGGCTCCGTTCCTGAGGGCGTTCCTGAATCTTCACCCAAGGTGAAGCCCTCGTTGAAGAGTGAAGAAATGATCAGAGCTTGCGACGACGGACAGAAGCACTTGGCTGAGTTATCCGAGCTTCTCAAGTCGGTTCGTGAGCTCACAGAAGAGAACGAGAGGCTCACCTCAATGGTTGGCAAGGACAAGGCAATCATCCTCCAATTAGAAGGAAAATTAGAAGCTTCCAGAGAAGAAATTCAGAAGAAGGATGAAGAAATTGCCAAGCTGAAGAACCTTGCCAAAGAGCTGGAGGGTCAAGTTCTCGATCAGAAGAAAATCAATGCTGACCTCCATGCCAACCTTTGTTTTGAAAAGGAACGCTCTTTGAAGCTAGAAGAGGGGTTGAAGGAGGCTAAGGTCGTCCATTCTCGAGGAGTGGATGATTGGTCACGTAAGGAAAAGGAGCTGTTCTTAAAGTTGGCGGATTCGACCGACGAAGTCAAAACCCTGAAAGCAGACTTAGACGATGCTGTAAATATGTGTGATCAAGCAGTCAAGGAGGCTTTTGGGTTAGCAGTTCGTCAAGTGCTATACCGGAATCCCAAGGTGTCAATTAATCTGAACGGCATTGATCCGTTCTATGAGTTTCACCAAGGGAAACTGGTGGCCATCATTGATAACCGTCATGAGAATCCGCCTAATACTCCTTATAAATTTGCTCCTTTACCTAAAGGTCAATCAATGGGACCTTCCCTCCTGAAGCCCGTAAGTACAGGATCAAGCTCTCGCACCGAAGGAGGCAAGACCGGGGGCAAAGGCGAAGGGAAGGAAGGAGACTCAAGCCAGAGAAAGTAGGGCCTTCCTTGTTTTCCCTTTTTCATTTTATTGATTCAAATTTACTGTGTTCCGGGATCAGCTCCGGATTATTACACGAATTGTAATTCTCATTAAATCAATAAAAGAGTTTTTTTTACCTCCATTCTTGTTTAGTGAAAAACAACTTTAATAGAGGGATTGCATGTATATTGTATCACTCCGGATTTAAGTAGTGAAGATCGGAATGTAAAACAAAATCTCCATACCGGACTTAAACATGCGAGATGAATTTCATAAGATCACCG
This sequence comes from Clitoria ternatea, assembly GCA_037962975.1. Classification (NCBI taxonomy): domain Eukaryota; kingdom Viridiplantae; phylum Streptophyta; class Magnoliopsida; order Fabales; family Fabaceae; genus Clitoria; species Clitoria ternatea. The sequence goes on along the minus strand of CM075674.1, from coordinate 111,482,523 downwards.
CTTGTGGGGGAACACATCATCGTCACAAGAACGGTTTAAGGGGAATGATTGTGAGATCGTTTAGACGAAAGTTTATTCCTCAAGATATTCGTTGAATCGTTGATGCTGTCCCCCAGTTTCATTGGGTGATTACCACTTTGAATAAACTCTGAGTGAGATTTTCTCGTGAGAGCTTTTAAGAGTGAGGATTTAAAATAAAAATTCCTCTTCAAATATTCCCGACTGAGAAATTTCGAGTGAATATGCCTTAGATTGTGGCGTACCCGAGTGAATTGTTTGTGTCGGAGTTTATGAGTCCGGTCTCAATTGAAGAATTGATGACTCAGAATTATAAGCTATAGAACTTCCAAATAAAGAACTTCATAAGAGAGTATTAATCTGGAGTTCAGTATAACTTACTTGTTGTGTTTGGAGTTCGGTTTGATCCTACTGTCCATGTCATATTTGGCGTTCGGTTTAATCCTACTAGCCGTTCTTCACCGACGTTCGGTTAATCCTACTAGTCGTACTCAGAGTTCGGTTTAATCCTACAATCCGAGCCTTCGATACGGGGTTCAGATCAGGGCTAATCCTGAACCTACTGCGCCCGTCACTTGGGGTTCAGCGTGGTCTTGAAGAAGAACCAGCTTACTGCGCCCAAGCCTTCGCATGGGGTTCGGTTTGTGGCCTTGAAAGAGGACCAGCCCTACAACCCATGTAGTCTTCGAATGGGGTTCGGTTTGTGGCCTTGAAAAAGGACCAGCCCTACAACCCATGTAGTCTTCGAATGGGGTTCGGTTTGTGGCCTTGAAAAAGGACCAGCCCTACAACCCATGCCCTGAGGTTCGGTTTAATCCTACAACTCAGGTCTTCCCCGACGTTCGGTTAATCCTACTAGTCGTACTCAGAGTTCGGTTTAATCCTACAATCCGAGCCTTCACCGGTGTTCAGCCAAACTTACTAACCGTACCCAGAGTTCGGTTTAATCCTACAATCTGGGCCTTCAATACTTAGACACACTCGAGGAGTTACATCGTCAATTACAGAATGGGTAATTGAGATCATCCGTCCTGAGTATGTTCTTGTGCGTTGCGCATATTAAAGGAGTTACATCGTCACCTACAGAATAAGTAGCTGAGATCATCCGTCCTGAATATGCTTCTGTACACCGGATAAACTAAAAATCACAGCGTAAGAAAAACTCGAAAGAGTTAAATTGTTGTGAGAGATTCTTATTAAATCAAAAATAAGAATTACAATGAGAGCGTAGCTGTGAAAATAAATTCTCCAGTATTCAATCCAAGATAAGGATAGGAGAGTTGTAGAAACAGCTAGCTATAGTAGATGCGCAAGTTTTGGGTGTTCCATTTGTTTCGGATTGGAGTGCCATCAAGGTTTTCAAGGCGGTAAGAGCCTTTGCCAGTGACCTCGGATACCCTGTATGGGCCTTCTCAGTTTGGGGCTAATTTACCTTGATGAGCGAATTTGTTCCCTATACTTGCTTTCCTCAAAACCAAATCTCCAACGTTGAAAGTCCTTGATTGGACTCGTTTGTTGTACCGGAGAGCAACTTTGGCTTTGATGGCTTGATCTCTGATGAAAGCGTCTTCTCTGAGTTCTTGTATGACATCCATTTCGGATGCCAAGTTAGCATTGTTGGTTTCTTCAGAGAAGTACTTAACCCTTGTGGACGCAATCTGCAGTTCCACAGGTATCATTGCCTCGACCCCGTATGTTAGGCGATATGGGGATTCATTGGTGGATGAATGAGGCGTTGTCCGATATGCCCATAGGACATGACACAGCTGGTCTGTCCATCCGCCCTTGGCTTCACCAAGGCGTTTCTTTAGTCCCTTCAGTACCTCCCTGTTGGCCACTTCAGCTTGACCATTAGTTTGGGGATGTTCGACGGATGAGAATATTTGGGTTATTCCTAACCCTTCCAGTAAATCTGTGAATTTTCTATCCGTGAACTGGGTGCCATTATCTGTGACAATCCGTGCTGGGACCCCGAACCGTGTTATGATGTTTTCATACATGAAACGACGAGTTCGGGCTGAAGTAATATGCACCACCGGCTCTGCTTCTATCCACTTAGTGAAATAATCGACCCCTACAATGAGATATTTGATGCCCCCAGGAGCAGTTGGAAAGGGGCCCAGAATATCCAATCCCCATTGATAGAAGGGCCATGGAACAGCGGATGTGAAGAGTTCTTCCGCCGGTGTGTGGTGTAGGTTAGAGAATTTTTGGCAAGCGTCGCATTTTTTAACGAAGTCAATGGAGTCTTGCTTCATTGTGGGCCACCAGTATCCAGCTCTGAGGATTTTTCGCATTAAGCTTCTTCCTCCGGCGTGGTGTCCACTTTGTCCTCCATGCACTTCCTCCATTACACCTTGCACCTCATCCTCTTTGAGACAAATCAAATAGGGCACAGAGAGTGCCCTTCTGTAGAGATTACCATCAATCATAGTGAAATATGGTAATTCTCTCCTTAACCTCGTCTTTTCCTTCTCATCTGTGGGTAGTTGTCCATCAGCCAAATAACGGATGTAAGGAGCCATCCATGTATCTCCGTAAAGGGAGTCAGTCATTATGGCGTTTAGAGAAGGGAAGAGAGGAATGCTGGGCGACGTTAGCGTGCTTTGAACCAGCGTAGTGGTGCTACCTGGTCGTTTAGTGCTTGCTAACCTGGAGAGTATATCCGCTCTAGTATTCTCTTCACGTGGAACATGCTTGAACTCCACCTTTGAGAATTTCTCAGTCAACTCCTTGACACAGTTCAAGTATAATTGGAGTTGAGGTTCGCGAGCTTGATAATCTCCTAAGATCTGCGAAATCACCAGCTGTGAATCGCTGCAGAGTGTCGCCTCAGAAGCTCCGATGTCAATTGCAGCTCTTAGCCCGGCCAAGCAAGCTTCGTACTCAGCTTGGTTGTTGGATGTTTTGAAATTGAAACGAAGGGAGATCTCCAGGTGTACTCCGTCGTCACTTTCGAGAACTACACCTGCTCCAGAGCCTCTTTGGTTTGATGAACCATCAACATAAATGGTCCAATGGACTCGAGGGTAATCTAGATTAGTCCCTGTCATTTCCACAATAAAGTCAGCCAGGACTTGAGCTTTAATGGCGCTGCGGGGTTCGTAGGATATATCAAACTCAGAGAGTTCAATAGACCATTTGATCAGCCTCCCAGCGAGATCGGGCTTGATTAAGACAGAACAGAGTGGCAAATCCGTTCTCACTACGATTGGATGGGCATGAAAGTACGGACGCAAATGTCGTGAGGCCCAAACAACAGCGAGGGCGGCCTTTTCAATTTTCTGATACCGGATCTCAGCACCTTGCAAGGTCTTGCTAGTGAAATAGACCGGTCTTTGTCCATCAGGAGTTTCTTTTATCAAGGCAACGCCCAAAGCTTCATCTGAAATAGCCAAGTACAGAATGAGTGTGTCTTCGGGGTCAGGCTTTGTGAGAATGGGAGGTTTGGACAACACTTCCTTAAGCTCTTGAAAAGCTTTTTCTTGTTCCTGTCCCTACTCGAATTTCTTGGACTTTTTCAGTATTTTGTACAGGGGGAGCGACCTGTGAGCCATTTTTGGCATGAATCGTGCCAAAGCTGCTACCTTGCCATTCAGGGATTGGACTTCTTTGAGATTCTTAGGACTCTGCATGTCTAGAATCGTTTGGCACTTCCCTGGATTGGCTTCAATACCACGTTGAGTTAACATGAAACCCAAAAATTTCCCAGCAGGGACAGCAAATGTGCACTTCATTGGGTTCAGCCTCATGTTAAATTGTCTCAAACGGGTGAATACTTGGCGTAGGTCCTCAATATGATCGCCACCAACCGGTGTCTTTGCTATTATGTCGTCAATGTATACTTCAACAAGTTTGGTGTGCATTCCTTCGAACACCTTGTTGATCATGCGCTGATATGTCACCCCAGCGTTTTTCAGGCCAAAGGGCATGACTGTATAGCAAAAGACACCACGATCATTTATAAAAGCTGTCTTCTCTTGATCCTCTTCGCACATCGGAATTTGGTTGTAACCAGAGTAAGCGTCCATGAAGCTCAGGTATTGATAACCAGAGGAATCATCCACCATCCGATCTATATTAGGAAGAGGATAAGGATCTTTTGGACAGCAGCGGTTGAGGTCCACGTAGTCGATGCACATTCTCCATTTACCATTGGATTTAGGGACCATCACCACATTCGAAAGCCAAGAGGAATATCGGATTTCCCTGATAAATCCGGCCTTCAGCAACTCCTCAGTTTGCTGGCAAGCTGCCTTCTGTTTCTCTGGGCCCAATCGTCTTTTCTTTTGGGCCACAGGTTTCGTCTCTGGATAGACGGAAAGTTTATGACAGCAGAATTCAGGGTCTATGCCTGGCATATCGGCTACAGTCCATGCAAAGAGGTCTTTAAACTCTTGTAAGAGAGCCAACAGTCGTTGCTCCATTTCAGTATCTAGCTTGTCATTGATATGGGTGATCTTTTCTGGAGAATCTCCCAAGACGATGTCCCTGGAACTTCCATCCGGTGTAGGCTTTGATGGGTTGAACGGATCAATGTTCAAATCCGCTCTAGGATCCAGGTCAACAAGACTTACAGATCCAGCCGATGTACCAGTATCATTAAGTTTCCTCTTTTTATTGGAGGCGTCCAGCTTTGTCATGTTGAGGCTAAGGTTGTAGCAGTACCTAGCCATCTCTTGATCACCCCGGATAGATGACACAGCATTATCCTTGTCAATGAATTTGATAAGGAGATGTGGGGTTGATACAACTGCCTCCATTGCATTCAGAGTGGGACGGCCTATGATGCCATTAAATGGTGATTTGACATCAATCACTAGCACCCGAGACCTAACCGTCCTAGCTCCTGGCTCGCCTTCAAACGAGATAAGGGTGTCAATATACCCTTTAGTTGGTTGCTTTGCACCATTGAAAGCTGTTAGTTCCTGCGTGTAAGGCTGTAAGTCTGAGTTTTTAAAACCCATTCTTTCAAAGCAATTATAGAAAATAACATCGCAGGAACTTCCCTGGTCAACAAGGATTCTTCGGACGTCCTTGTTGGCGATCACAGCAGTGATGACTACAGCGTCGTCACCACCAGGAATGGTTGGGCCAAAATCCTCGTCAGAGAAAGAGATTGTGGGAGCCTCCATCCCTCCTCTGTAAGGGTGATTGTCTTTGACTTTCCCTTGCACAGACAGAATCATTCTGTGATGATTCTTACGGGCTGTAATTGAAGCTCCTCCTCCAGCGAACCCTCCAGCAATCATGTCGATAACTTTACGTCGGCCATGACGTTGTTGCTGGGGCATGCTGTCTTTCTGTGCTGCATTATCAGTCATCACACCTTTTTGCTTCTCTGCAACAGAGAACTTTCGAACCGGACTGGGGTTATTGTCATCCCCATCGTCTGGATCTCTTTCTCTTTTCTCATTCTGTTCTGCCCTGTCAAAGGATTTTTCTTTGATCAGGTATTGCTTCAACTTGCCTTCTCTAATTAGCGTCTCAACCGCGTTCTTTAGAGCTTGGCATTCGTCAGTTGAATGACCATTTTGTTCATGAAAATCACAGTACTTACGTGAATTTCCTGGTCTTTTCATAGGGGCTGGTCTTCTGATGCCATATGTGCTGAGCATTGGCCATCCGACCTCTCTTAGAATCTGAGACGGCCTGACAGACAATTGTGCATAATGGCTGAAGGAATTGACGTGCCTTTCTCGAGGTCGAGGAGGGTGGTTATTATCCTTAGGATTTGTGAATGGCCTCTCCATGCGTTCTGACCTCGTCTTCTCCTTACCCTTCTGGGTTTGAGGAAGTGGTGCTGGGGGCTTTTTCTTTGCAGCTATTGCCTCCAAATGCATCTCTATACTCACGTATTTTGAGGCTTTCTTTCTGAACTCCTCAAAAGTTGCTGGAGGGCTCTTTGCTAATGAAAGAGCGAAAGCTGAACTCGGCTGCAATGCCTCAATAACAATATGCAGCTTGATAGATTCTGTGAGGTTAGGAACCAGGGCTGCTTCCTTGTAAAACCTCTTCAAAAAATCTTTTAAGCCCTCTGTTTCACCTTGCTTAATCTGAGCTAAGGTATGGGACGTTTTGGGCACGTCTCTGGAGATAACAAAGTGGGTTTCAAAGGCAGCTGCCATTTCCGTCCAAGAATCTATGGATCCAGAAGGCAGGCCTTTAAACCACCCAAGGGCCTCCTCAGACAATGTTCGAGGGAACATTCGGCACATCACGTCTTCATCAGCCCCCAAGTACATGGCTTCAAACACATAAGCATCAAGGTGCTTAGTTGGATCAGTTTCACCATTATACTTTCTGATGGAAAGTGGTTGAGTAGTTTGAAGGTGCTTGGGGATGTTGATGCCCATAAGTCTCCTTGAAAAAGGGACTTTCAGATTGTAAGACGATGGGGGTGCTGTTGTTGAATCTCTCTTCCTTCGGGAAGCTGCATCCTCAGAATCGCGAGTCTGTTCTCCCCCCTCAAACGTAGGGATATTTGAGTACTGAAGAGTGGTGGACTTTTCACCATCAGTCGTGTGGGGAGTGTTTCGCGTGCGAGATGATTCTTTATCCTCGCTTTGCCTTTTTTCCCTTCGTAATTCAGCGAGTTCTCTCTGAAGTTGTTTGATCAACTCGTCGCGAGGATCAGGATCAGACACAGTTACTATCTTCTTTGAGCTGCCCCCATGAGAATCAAAGTTGAGTTTTCTGAAGGCATTAGGATTGGCTCTGCCTCCAGCCTGATTCTCCATGAAGTCTTGTGCTTCGCCTTCCATGGTGGATTACCTGCTCTGTCAAAGGATATGGGAATAACTTTATCTTGTCCCACCGGGCGTGCCAATGATCTGTCCTGGACCGGGGTCAAGAGATCCGATCTCAAGCCAGTCACGAATAGTATATCAATACCGTATAAGAGACCGGATGTATGTGTATCCGGTGTAGGTATCCGTTGTCCTTGAGTGAGGAGAGCGGATTGGGCGTTCTGGAGATCCTTCACACCGACCTAACGCGTTGAAGTGGGCGAATGGTGGTGTCACCTGCAAAGATTCTCCGACGCTCAAGTCAGTAATATTCCAAGTAAGGAATGTATTTAGAGAGTAATCAGTCGTAAAAGAGCTGAAGAAGATCCTCACTTCAATCATGAAGTGAGTTCATATACCTGATTGGCTCGAATAACGAGGACTTGTTGGTGGGGAACCACCAACTCCCATTGGCATTATTATATTGCGCACTTACCTGCATGATTGGGTCAAGTGGCTATTTTATATTGAGCGTAGAGAATGTAGACTAGGATTAGGGAACAAGTTGACCATTCCCGTGAGCAGAATTTGGCTTGTAGTGTAGGGAATTATTGATCGATCCCTGTAGCAACAATCCTTGTCATTAGCACAGTGACGTGTGTATTATCCGATGTCATGGTGTTATCCTGAACAACCGGTATAGGGAGAACGCCTGATACGGAATTACAGTTCGGATGTATACCGATGACCCCAGTTACACGTAGTTGTCTTATCAAAGACGTTGAAATATGTATTGCAGATCGGACACCGGTATTGAGACCGGATCACTTACCTATATATGTGGGCCCCTTAAATTTTAATTTGCACTGGGCCAACCAGGAGTTTACACTGTTCTATAATTCCGAATAATAATATCATGAACAGCTCAACTGACATGGAAACACTTAGAGACTAGTTAGATTGAAAAGGTTTTTATTGTGAAAGTACCCGACACTAGGGAGCTACCCCAGGTCCCCTGAAGCACCCTTTCACACCCTCTCATCCCAAGGCTCACAATTAAGTCTCCTCTAATGTATCCTCGGTTTTTATAATCTGTCCCCAGACAACATCATTTTGTTTCTCTTTGATGATTCATGATGCATGAACTAGTCGCATATTTAGTTGGTTAAGGCTTTTAGAAACTCAATTATATTATCAGGGCCTACGAATCACGACATAGCCACCCCAGTAAACTGTACTTTTTCAACTTCTCAAATACGCACATAGAATTTTGGTACAGTTCCTTTTCAAATCACAAATCAAATCTCCTTATAAATTTGAGTTTCAAAGCCTTAAATATATTTCACAACTTTCTTTAGAAAGTTTATAGGTCAATTCAAAATCAATTTCTAAAAACTCAAATTCAGAATTATCAATCTTTAAAACCTTAGTACTTGAAAATTTTGTATAATATTTTTATACATTTAAATAATATGTATATATATATATATATTAAAATATTAGTAAAAATTTATTTTTATAAAATAATTTCTCTTTCTTTTTCTTTTTGATAAACTAACTAACAAATCTAAATTTTAGTAAAGATATATACATATATATTAAAAGATAAAAAGAGATTTCTAAAAACTTATGTAGTTTTATTGAAATCTAAAAAATTTCTTAAAAGTAATTTAAATAAAGATGAATAAGTAAATAAAGAAGTAGGAGATAAGTAAATTCTTACTGAATTTTAGCTTTCCGTCATGCTTGCTATATGCTCAAACTCCACAATATAGGATTATCAATCATAATCAAACATTGTCAATCACAATCAAACATCATAAAACATAAATAAATATTAACAATCATAATCAAATCAAATAATTAAACATCAGTTATAAATATGATAATTTAAAATTTAATGATTATTTAAATTAATAAATTTTGTTTTAAGTTCTATGGTCAATTCCTTGCATAGGTCTATGTAAATCCAAGATAGTCCAATCCTTGCATAGGTCTAGGTCCATATATGTCATAACAGTCCAAATCCTTGCATAGGTTCAGTCAAGTTCATAATAGTTAAGTCCTTACATAGGTTCAATCCAGTCCGCATAGGTCATAATAATTCAAGTTCTTAAATAATTATTTCAGATATTAAGTTACACAAGATGCTTAATTTATTAATAACAATTATTATAAATTTTAAGTTAAAAGTTATTATTTTAAAATAATAATATTGTTATGTTTAAAAGGAGTAGGGGACTCCTCCCAATATTCTTATGTATTTTCATATTATATCATTAATCTCACCCCCTTACCTTGATTTGCTACCAAAAGTGAATTCGCTCTGCGCCTCCAAGTTCTAACAAAATATTAATACTAATTTATTTCAGTATAAGCTTAAGATGAAAATTAAGATTGCTATCAGAATGATAAATAGTAAATATGCATAGTAATAATAAATAGTAACGGTAAATGGTAAGTCATCAATAGTAATAGTAAATAGTAATATTTGAATAGTAATAGTAAATAGTAAATCATGAATAGTAAATTTTGAATAGTAGTGGTAAATGGTAAATCATGAACAATAACAGTAAATAGTAAATTTTGAATAGTAACGGTAAATAGTAAAAATAACACAGTGGTAATTTATTTTTACTATAGTAACTTGTTCATAATAGTACTATAGTATATTAATGGTTTAAGAGTGCTAAAAAAAATAAACTAAAATTATAAAAAGAATATAGAAGAAAGTTATTACCTTACACCTCTGGTAGAACTTCTTTTTACCAAAAGAATTTACTCCCCACTAATTTCTTATGCACTATCTCTCTAGATTCTCTCTCTAATTTTTGATGTGGAAATGTTGTAAATGAGCCATCTATTTATAGGAAGAAAATTTTACTATTTAAGATTATTTAATTATTTATTTTACTATTCATGATATAAACATTTACCCACCGATGATGTAAGCGATGATGTAAGCAATGATGTCGGCAGTGGCATTTTGGTTATTAGATGAAAGGTTAAGGGTATTTTTGTCATTAAAAAAATAAAAAAAATATAAAAATTCCAAAAAATTATAAATTATATAACAATCAAAAAGTTCTAAAGAACTATAATCAAATTCCTTTGAAATTTTATTTTAAATAAGAAATAACGAAATTAGGGGTGTTACATCGATAAACCCTATAAAGCCAAATTTCCTACCTCCCTTATCAAGCTTTTTTGAGATAAATACTTCCCATTCTTACTCTCTAGAATATCTTCCACATCTGTACATTTTGTAAAAATCAAGGAATCCCATAAGAAGTAGGTAATCAAGCCTTTCCTTTGAAAACATTTTCTCTACGTCCATTATCTCTTTGTCTATGTTTATCCTTTCCTATTAGATAATCCTCCCAGCCTTTGATGATATGCTCATTGCACTCCCACATGGTTCTTCACAAGATCATTCACAACACTCAGGATTTCTCATGGGAACACCCACGAGGTTACTCTCATGGTTTTCTTTCGTTTCATAAGATTTTATGTTTTGCATGCACGGAATGATATCTTTTACTATTCTCATATTTGGTATAAAAACAACTTACTAAATAACGTTCTAAAATTGTGTACCCTTGAAAAAATAAAATTATTTATTATAAAATCAAACCAATAATCACTCTAATAAAAATGTGCATTGTTATAAAGAGGGATTTATATTACTAAAAGGATGGAGTATTGGACATATAACACAACAAGAAAATAGAATTATAGTATAAAAATAGGGTGTGAGACCTTTCCCATGCCCCATATAGTGTGGAACTTAATGGCTTTCATGTGGGACAAGTCCCACATCAACTTTGAGATTCCAAAGGGTGCGTAGACTAAGTATGGGGCATGGGGAAGCCTTGCACTCTATTTTTGAAAATTGAATTAGGTGTATGAGTATATTCAACACCTATTTTGCGTGCATATAAGATGCATTCATTTAGACACGTGGATAATTGAGATTTTAAAATCCTAGCCTATGATGGGGAGTGTGATTGGTTCCATGCCATCTTGTATTTTTTTTGCGTAATAACTTCCATCCCCTTATTTTTTCCTCACTTAAAAATTTCTCTCAAAACCTCTCAAGATCCTAAATTTTCTTTTGAATGGTTCTTTGTGTATAGGAATCTATTATGTTCCCCGTTGGTCTTATTGTGTTCATGGTGTAAAAAGGAACATTTTAATCAGAGTGAAATTTGAAAGAATTCAAAGGTTAGTAACCAATAGAGTTACTTTACGTTTATGTTAGTAACCAATAAAGTTACTTTACATTTATGCTTTAAGGTCATTAGGTTAGTCTTAAGTTTATTATATTTTATAAAATATTGACATTTGAACCTTAGGATATGTGACATGTAAGTTTATATATTATATTATACACATTAGGTAAGATAGAAATTGACATATTTACTAGGAATCATAAAATATTAAATTTCTAATCATAAATTACAAAATAAAAAATTAGAAACTTATATACAAGTTACGTATGTAGTCAATTGTTACATAATTAGTTTAGGGTTGTTAATCCTAAAATTTTTAGTTTCTAATTATAAATTACAAAGTAAACATACTATAAATTCCTAATTAGAGTTTACACTAGTGCAAAAAATGGCTACGATAACGGGATATGATCACGGTCCAGGGGAAAATCGTGTTTGAAAAATATGCGGTGGCATTTTTGTAAATATAAGGAAGTTTTTTAATCACGGTTATGAAGTAACCGTGGTCATAGGAACAGGGTTTTTTTATTTTAATTTTTATATTTTTAAAAAATGTACCTATAATCACGGTTGAGAGGAAACCGTGATTGTAGGGTATATATAATCACGGCTTTATGGGAAACCGTGATTATACTTACAACCAGGTTTTTTTATTTTAATTTTTATATTTTTAAAAAATGCACCTACAATCACGGTTGAGAGGAAACCGTGATTATAGGGCATCTATAATCACGACTTTATGGGAAACCGTGATTATATCTGCAACTAGATTTTTTTATTTTAATTTTTTTATTTTTAAAAAAATGTACCTACATTCATGGTTGAGAGGAAAACCGTGATTATAGATACCCTGCAATCACGGGTGTTTGGGAACCGTGGTCATAGGTGTTTTCAAAATATAAATTTTGAACGTCGCGCGCTCCTTCTCTTGCTCTGTTAGCTTTCTCCCATCTTTCTCTGTTAGCTTTCTCTCATCTTTCTCTCTAAAGATTTCTCCTTTTTGTTTTCTCATTACCATTGACGTTTGCATTTTTTTATGTTCTAGATCTAACGTGGTTCTACGTATATATTTTGCAGGTTTTCTTTTGCTATTCTCGTTGCGCGCCATTGACGACCACCACGCGACCCTTCTCTTATTTTCTCGTTCAACCATGTAAGGCTTCTCTTGTATACATCTCTTCTTTTCTATTTCTTTCGATTATAATGAAGGCTTTACATGTTTCTTAGTTATTCTGTTTGTTTTTGTTCTCTACGTTTTGCTTCTGTTTGTTCCTATAATGGAGGTTTTCTGTTTTAAAGGTCAACGTTGGGGTTATTTTGAGGAGGATGTTGGTGGCAACTGTGGAGATGTGCACAGAACTTTTAATCATGTTCTCTGATCGAAAGGAACGGTAGTGGTGATGGTGAGTTGGGTATGGATTGTGGCGTGGAAGATTATAGAAGGTTGGCTTTTAATCACGGTTGTGGTTGGCAACCGTGATTAAATGTGATCTATAACCACGGTTGTGAACTGTGATTAAAAGCCCTGATCTATTACCACGACTAGAACAACCACGGTTCATGAACCGTGATTAAAGGCCAATTTTAACCGTGATTAAATCCCTTTTTTGCACTAGTGTTAGGATTTAATAAAATATTTTTAAAATTACTAAATATAAATTAAAAAATAAAAATTAGAAAATTACAAATTAAATATGTATTTAGTTATTAAATAATTAAGTTATGTTAGTTAATCATAAATTTTTTAATTTTTGATTATAAATTACAAAATAAACAAATTATAAATTCCTAATAAGAGTTTAAAGTTTAATAAAAATTAATAATTAATAATTACAAATTACAAAACAAAAAATTAGAAATTTACAAATTAAATATTATTATATCATCACATGTATTATTCAAAATTGCAAAAGCCTAAACTCTAATTAGGAATTTATAATTTATTTAACTTAGTGATATGTTGACAATGCATATTTTGATATGGATTATTTATGGATGTATGATAGAATGTGTCTTTATTTAAAAATGAGTTTATTAGATGAGTTAGAGAGTTTATTAATAAAGCTTTAGAGCAACCCTATTACTATTTAGAGGGTGGTGTAAGGTGTCTGTGTGTGAGATGTGGGTGTTGTAAAATTTTGAGTAAAAGTGAGGTAACATTTCATTTGTACAAGTTTGGTTTCAACTCCAACTACCAGGTTTGGACCGATCATGACAAGGTGAAATTTAGAAGAATCGTCATATCTAAGTCACATGTAACTTTGACTTGTTTAATGCTAATGTTGGGAACAACTTACTAATTATGGGACCACATCACAAGCAAAATGAGGGAGGTAGTCTCAAGATTAATTAATAATCATTTGTATTTCTTTTTTAATGCTTAACATATTTTTAAATGATTGATGAAGGAGATAATTTTTGGAATAGTTTAGGGAAATTACTGATAATTGGTGGCCATGAGAAGATCAAGAAGCTCCTTTGAATAGGTGATTTACGCATGTAAATAGACTTGTTACCATTACAGACAAACATGAGCCTGTCATTCAGATGATCTAAACTCTCAGATGGAGGGGGATACTGAGGATGCTCGAGACGTTGATTATGTCCCAGCTAAGAGCTCCAACTCAGATAGTGGTTGCCCCCAAGAGTAGAGGCAAGGTTACCTTTAGGAGCTATATGCTCATAAGGATAAGGTCGATGGCCCTTCAAGACCTTTGGATATTTTAAGGGTTCAGCTTCAGAGCAAGCCTTCTTTAATAAAGGATTCCTCCAGGAAGATAGTTCTTACCCTTGTAAAAGGGTAAATACTTTATATTTAAATTTATGTATTTTAAATTTAATACTGAGTATTTTTTAATTTTGAGACTGATAATTATTTATTTTGAAGTGGTATTGTCTAACCAGAGATAAAGGTACTAATAAGTTGAGAAAGGTCATTCAATTGCACTTCCATGAATTGTTAAATGATTGAACGCCCGTTCCTAAGGATGTGATCGAACAAAGATGGAGGAAATGACCGATAAGTTACTTTTATTTTTCATTTGTTAATGTTCATAATGTTTTTTTAATCTTTTATATATTGTTTGTCAACTGTAAGAGGATATGACTTTCATGCCTCAACACAAGGATGTGATGAAGGCCGCATTTGAGAAGGTTGGGAAGGCACAATTCTGTCATATATTGGGAAAGGCCCATAGAGGGGGCCTTGATTGTCGGACCCCTACCATCCCTTGTGGATCGGGGAGAACGATAAGGGTGGTACGTTGCACACCATGGGTAGTAGGCCATATGTTAACATTGTTGAATTATTGGTAAGCTATTTCTCTACTTATTTGTTTTATATAGTATAAATTTAATAATCATTAAGTTATTTAATTGTTTTTCTATTAAGGAAGAGATATGTTAGCGTCCTATTGGCCCAATTAAGTTATTTCTAGTGACAAACTAGAAACAATTGGGTAAGGGGACTTCATTGATGAGCGCTCACGTCAAATGATTATAACTTGTAGTCAACTTTAATTTCATTTAAAATTTAATTAACCTATATTATTTGTAGTTTTTAATGTATTAATTACCTAGAAGAGTATCATAAGCGTCTGACTAAGCTCGAGGTTGGAAGCGAGCCTCTTAAGATGGCTGCGAGGATACAATTATGGATAAACATTGTTGGGGGGAGGCCCTATAGTCGCCATTATACCACTACCTCATTAGCCTCCAATGTTTTTTAGGGGCTATCTTCAATGACGTAGCATTCCCATTTTGCTGATGCCAAGTCCACATGTGTAGATCTAGAGGTGGCACGCCTTCAATGGGAGCTACAGGAAGTCATGGCTATAATTTAGTTGGCTGTAGGCGCGGTTCGACCAATTACAAATATACGGCCGCCCCAGCTCAAGCATAGCAAGGTGTGGGTTGTCCACGGGTAATCATCAGTATTTTGATGCTAGCCTAAAAGACCAGTCTAACGAGGAGTAGGAGAAGGAGGAGAAAGGTCACCGCCAATGTAACGCCCAATGGCAGCAATGGCGTCATGAACATTAGGCCCAACTGATTGTCTAGGGCGCTCCACCGTAGGACCAATAATGCCCTTTAGAACCGATACGCCTCAAGACCCATCACCGCTTTTGCCACAGACTTTGAGTTTATTAATTTTTTTGTTTGACTTGTATTTTATTTTATGTAAACATTATATATATTTAATGTATTTTATTTTATTTCTCATGTGATGATAATAATAATAATAATAATAATAATAATAATAATAATAATAATAATAATAATAATAATAATAAATGTAGGACATAATAGGCTAGGACTTGAGTATGGGACATGGTGTCCCATGACTCTATCTACATTGAGGAATGACGTGAGACACTTAGCCCTACACCAAGTCAGGGGATAAGAGTCGGTGTTCTATGCGAATTTTGCTTAGGGGGAGTTAACATGGGAGAGTTGTCTCGTGCCTAAACGCTTTAGTGTCAATTTTCACCCTTCCTACGCCTTTCTCTTTGTTTCTTGTAGTGTGAGTCAAGAGTAATTTTATCCCAAATTATATGATTGTTAGGTATTTAGCCACCTATTTGTGTTGGTAGTATCCTAAAAATGAAAATCCTTTGCACTTCATCACTAAATGTTATTGTTACATCCCCTTTGCCAAACATTTTAAATGAATAAACAAGTGTAGAAAAATCTAAAATCTAAAAGAATGAAAAATTAATGAAGAATGAAACGATGATTTATCCTGGACCTAGATAAATTTTACTAATTATCTCAAAGTCCAAGAAAAATTTTACAATTTTGATGAAAAACAAATTATTACTCTTAATGTTTCTGATCTTATGAGTACTAAATAAATAACCAAACATAAACTTTAAAATTTTTAAAAGATTAAACTCTTAAGAATCATAAACTTTCTCACAATGATAAACATAAGGATCACAAATAATAACAATTACGACACCATGAATTAATCGTAAAATAATGATAAACACAAGAGTTATCATACTTGATTCATTGTATGGTACTTATTATTGATTGTGATCGTCATATTATTCATTATGGAGAAGAAGATTAGTTGAGACTTTAACCTTTTAAAAATTCAAAGTTTATAATTAATTGTTTGTTTAATACTCAAGCATACAAAGAGTAATCATTTATCTTTAATCATAATTGTGAGGTTCTTTTTAAATTAGAAGATAATTAGCAAAATTAATATTTAAGTTAAATTTATAATAAAATCAAAATTTTAAAAATTATTGTACCAAACATCTCTTAACTTAAAATTACCTTTCATGTTGGAAAAAAGAGAGAGTACCAACCTTCACAATTATTTTGAAAAACCTTAATTATCATTGTTGAATGTGCATATGTTGATAAAGTTTGTCTAATTTATGAAACCTTACATATAATAAGAGATCAAAAGTAAAAATGTTTTATTAAAAATTATAAGAAATACTTAAAAATTTAAGTAAGCGTGTATTAATAATGTTTTAAAAAAATTATTTTTAATTTATTATCCGATATAAAATTGTACAGATCAAATAAACTCATATTAATGTTAATATAGATAATCGACAATGACGAGGTTATTTCAAAAAGGCTAGATTCAATTCGGCCATCAAAAGAATTTCACTTTCACTAAATTTGATATAAGAATATAGAAAAAGCAAGATAAATTACACCGTTATTTTTAGTACTAACTTCATCCTATTTAAATTCAACAATCAATTTAACTTGTTATCATTCATGGATCTAAAAAACTTGAGATGCGGGGTAAAATAATATCTTTAAATTTATATGTAAAGAAACTTTAATTTGTGTAGAAAAAATTAAATAAAATATAATTTAATCAACAATTTTATGTTATCTAGTGTTAATATATTTAAAATTAAGGTGGGGCAAATCTCCCCATATCTCCTGATGTAGACATTTATATTGATAGTTACGGTTAGGGGTCAAAAAAGTTACATATTAATCATTAATTTTACATATATGCAGTCACAAAGATTGAAGAAATTAACTAAGGCATATCAGATAAAAGAAGAATTAATGATATAAGTGTTTTGGAAAGCAAGGCGTGCATCAGTGTTTTAAGTAGCATATTAATAATAACATGTTTAGTTACGGTTGGATTTGACCAACTAAAAAAAGATTTTGGTCAACGACATAAAATATTATTATTAATCTTTAAATTATTTTATTTTTATAATTTCGTTTATTCAGTTAAAAAAAAAAAGTCTTAAATGAGGAAAACACAAACAAACAAAAGAAGCCCTAAGTGAGGAAAACACAAACAAGAATGGAAAGGGAGAAAATGGGAAGTCGTACAGTATACACACAGACACAGGGTTTGGCTCACAAGTCACTGAGTCTCTCCGGGTCCCCATACTTTTCTATCCGAGTACTTTTGTTTTTGAACAAACAACGTACACTGATAAAAGACATTATCAAATTACTATACTCGTAATCATCAATAATAGTCTTTGACAAAAGATATTCATAGCCAGTACCACAGATCTTTTTTTTTTCTTTCATCCCCGAACACTGATCCCCAGTAAAACTACCTTCGTTATATCACATTCCTCAACAGAGAATCCAAAACGTCGTTTCTTTATGGTTATCACACACATTCTCTATATTTTATATCATATCATATATCATATTATATACGTGTGTGCTTTCTAGCTAGCATAGTGTATATTACAAATATTAAAATAACAAGTTGACTAGCAACTCACTTCACTTTATACATGTTGATCTCTCAATAGTGTGTCCCTTTAATTTATTTAGCTACCCGTGGATAATCATATATCCTAGTCAGTCTAATGTACTCTTCAGACTTTAATGCCTCCCTCTCGGGATCAGAGAGAGAGAGAGAGAAGGGCATTGATGTGTTGTGGATCTTTGGTGTCTTGGTGATATATAGGGCCTTCTGCTAAAGACTAAAAATGTTGCATGTTCTGCTGCTAAATACTGAGACCGCTTGAGAAAGAGTATTGCAGGCCCATATATCTTACCTGCACAAGAAGAAAAGAATGTATATATATTAATAAATTAAAATGTTAAAAGGTTATTTCTCAAAACCAATTGATGATGTTAAGGGGTAACTTTTGACCCACAGGGTAACTTTTGACCTATAAGAATTCAAAAAAATATTTTAACTCTGATATATTAAAAGTTTCATTCCAAAACCAATTAACAATGATTAGAGTGACTTAACAAGTATTTAAACATTCAAAATATTATGAGGTAGACGATATAGAACTTCCAACAATATTAATAAATTGATTTTATGAATTAAGAGTTATACATTTTAATCTCTGCAACACTAAAATCTCAATTTGGTTTATAATTTTCAAAAATGATCCTTAATTTAATTGTTTTAAGTGGAAAACGAAAGTAAAAATAAAATACAAAGAAACTAAAATGAATAATATTTTATAATTATAGTATGAATGGCTAATTTAAAATTTTAAAATTTTCAGAAGTAAAATTCACGATCCATCCGATCTTAAGAACGAACCTGAGGACTCATAAAATAAAATGCTAACAAGTATCTAAGTAGACTTTGATTGAAAATAAACATATTAGTATTACAGAACAAATAACCAAATATTAATTTCAATTCAGTATTATGTGACATTAACTTCGAATTTTTAAAAAATAATTACATTAAGTTTCAACAAAAAGAGTTTTATTACTTATAGTAATTTATATAAAAAGTTTTTATAAGCAAATGTTATTCAAGTATATTTATCTTTTGTCGAATTTTTTTAAAAAATATTTATGTTCATTGATTCTTTAGTCAACACTATTTGATAACAATGGAAAAGAAAAAGAGAGGGTGGCAAAAGTTGATGAGATCTGAGTTTATTCACCGACTCACCGTACAATAATATAAATGGAGAATATTTAAAGATCGTTAAATGAATTTTGTGTAAATTAGTTGCAATAATTTAATTATGTATCTTCTTCTAGTGAAAATACTTAGTTAGTATTATATGTAACAAATAAAAGTAATATGAATCAATTGTATTTTATTTGAATTACACAATTAAAAGATTTTGTATATATAATAATTTTAATAACTAAATTATTCTATTTTCATAATAACAAAATCCAACAACAAAAGTCTTCTATTTAAATTTTAGTGTAAATTTATCTTCAAGTCTTCAACATAAAATTGCGTGTTAAAATAAACTAGGAGAATGGTTTGATTTGCTCCATCGATCACTACGAAAGGGATGGAAAGTAAATATTTACACTATTTTTTGGATGTTTCCAATGTTGAAGAAGCTGTGGTTGTGGTTGTGGATTTGTCCAATTAAAAAACACGTAGAGGCATATATCCTTTTATGGCAGCTTTGACAGCAGTTTTTCTTCTGTCAACTAATATCATGCTTTTTCTCACTGTGTCTTAATAATCTCCTTCGTTAATGTTGCCCTAACTAGTCCTTGTCTCTGCTTTTTTTATTAGGAACCCTTTATTTAATCTCCCAAAGCAAGTGTATTTTTCAATGCTAGGGGGTACTAATTAATTCTAACCCACGAAACTTCAACTCACTTGCTGCCATCTAGTTGATTTTAAACCATTTTAGTTATGCCTTGGTGCTTTACTCAAGATATATCTTATTTTAGATAATTCTATATATATAATCTAAAAGTAATATCTTAAAAATTTACAAAATTAAAGGTGAGAGCAATGTAGTTAGTATCATACGATTTAAATAATATGTATCGTAATTCAATATAAAACATGATTTTCTTGATATAACTCGTACGAAGGTATTGTTTATTTTGTCTGAATCATATAAGAATCAGTTGAATCACGAATCAACTTTTGATTTGAGCGATTCGTAAATATAAAAACGAGGTTCCAAATCAGGTCAGCTTTACACAATCTTAAACTTAAAAAATAAGTTTTTAAGGCTTTTTTTTTGTATGATTGGGGAGGAAACTATCGAAAATGCTTTCCTCTTTTAACCCACATAAATTTTTTTTAACCTAAAACTACATTCTAATAACTCACCAACGAATCTCCTTCTTTCTCTACATTCTAAGCATAGAAATTGGGAAATAGAATTAGACTATGCATTAGACCTCATTGGTGATTTTTGAAGGGCTGTACGAGATTTAAACACTTACATTTTAGATGATAGTTACTAATTTTAATTTCCTGTTTTGTTTTATTATATGAATTTTAGCTTATGTTTAAGTTTATTGATAAAACATGAACTTATAAATATGTTTGTTCGTTGAATTCTATTTATTATATAGAGTTTTAGTTTTGATCATGTATCTTATGATAAATTTTAAGATTCGATCCACCATTCAAAAATTAAAGTATTTTAATATACGATTCAAATCTTGATTTGACTACCATGGGTGAGAGATGTGGTAAACAGCAAATAGAAAGTGAAGATGATGCGGTAAGGGAGCATAACGGACCTGAGAGATAGAACTTCAGGTTCTGCCAATTTTTAGTGTGCTATGAGCGTGCACTGTGAAATGCAAGAGGAAAGCTAAGGGGGTTGGGATAGTTTCCGCAATTAGATTGAGTGTGCGTTTAATTTTAAGCTTTCAACTCACGTGCAATTCCAAAATTCACAATAAACATAAAAAATTAAATTACTTAGTGATAATTAGGAATAGGAATAGGCTGAGTAGGTATATTTATATGAACTCGGCTGAGCTTCATATTTAATTTTGAGGACTAATCCTCACCTTGTAGCCTGACATAGATTATCTTAATTCGACCTATTTAAAAGTTAGTTTAATTATTATCAATCAAATAAGTCTATTTTAAGCAAATCAATATGTTTCTAAAAAATTAACAACCTATATACAACATACATTTAATTAACAATTTTACATATTAAAGATGATTTTAACAAAGGTTTATCTAACCTGTATAACTTTACATATGTTAAAAGATCAAGAAATAGAAAATTTTCATTTAAAAACACCATTAATAGTTACCCACACAAATTTCTAAATAATATCTATACAAATTTCAAAAAAGTAATCCTGTGTAAGGTTGTGCAAGTTAGACAAACTCTCCTAACAAATCTTAATTGTATAAACTATAATTCGTATAAAATATTACATATACTATAAATTATATTTCTTTATAAACTTATATATAAGAGCTTAAAAAAGTTGGTCTGATAAACTAAAATTGTTTTTCAAAAACCCGTATCTAACCTATTTAATTTTAAAAAGACTTTTTAAAATGTTTTAACTTAATCTTTATATTAAATATGTTGGACCAAACTAAATCTTAAATACATTAAGTCATGAGCCAAAGGATAACCTAAACTATTTTCATCTCAATAATAATGTTTATGTGAAACTTGAAGCAAATATGAGCTCAGGTTCCTTAGAAAATTCCTAACGAGTACTTAGTCTTTGAGTACATAGATTCCAAATTATTCCTATTAAGAAAATTAACAGAATTGCTAGAAAATAAGAACAAAATCAAGGGGAGAGAGAAAAGAGAAGGAGGGAGAGAGAGAGAGAGGATTACACAGGGGAGGAAATACTTTTTTTATATAATATTTTCTTTTGTTCTTTTAAAATTTCTTTTGTTCATAAAAGATTATAGCATCTACTAAAATAAAGAATATTGGGCTTAATGGGTCTAAAGCAACATAAGAAATAAAATTTGAAACATAAATCAATAATTAAATTATCATATTAATCTAATTAGTAACATATCTGAGCCATCAATGTCATGCCCGTAAAAAGGATCTTGTCTTCAAGGTCCAATTAAACTATTATATACTATCAAATGCATAGATAAGGGTGTAGGTATTTGGTTTCTTAATTTATGTATTTTAAACGATTGATTTAATTTATAAGTTTATTGATACTTAATGATTTTTGGGACATAGCTTAGTTTTCATATCTAAAGTAGTTGTTTAATATGGTGTTAGCATATAGTTGAGGTTTTTAGAATTAAAGAAATAAATTGGGAGATAAAAGGGTAAAATTATAAAGTGAAATCATAAATATCTAAGGATATCTTTAAAGTATAAGACTAATATTATTAAAACCAGACTGGTGATTAAACCGATCAAGGTCTTATGTTAATGGTCGAACAAGTTGAATCAGTTAATTCGTTCTATTTAAAATAATAAAAATATAGTCTAAATAATTCAATTATTTCATACTCCAAAATTTCAAAATCAAACACATAAAATAAGTACCTAATAAAAAAATAAAACGACGTCATTTTGAAGGGGAAAATTTTAAAAATTAATTAATTTTCTATACCAAGTCAGCCGAGTCGTCGGATTTGAGCAAAAAAGGCTGGTTCAACCGGTTTTGTAATGGATCATTGGCGTAACCAGTCCAATAGCCTATTCAGACAGATTGGCTCACCCGATTACTAGTTTAACCGACCGGTCTCAACCAACTTTTATAACATTGCAAAGACTCTTGCAATTTCTCTACTTTTATTTTCTTTTTCATGATTTGCTTTCTTAATCTTTGTTTTCTTTTTTATATTCTTTTTAATTTTTTTCAAACAAGTACAATTGTGATGGCTCAATATTCAAAAAGCTTTAATAATGTGCACTTCTTTTTCACATAATTCATGTAAGTTCGATACGTGATATTCTAAAAGTTTCTCATATTAAACTGATATGTGTGGTTTCCATGAGAAAACTTATCACGATTTAAAACCATTTTGAAAGTTCACATCTTTTTCACACCACAAAAACCACAACATCAGGATAGTTCCTCCTCATCAAAGAAAGCATGGTTTTCCAATCTAGCATTATAATGAGGCTGATGGCTAGCTTTAGTTAAACTTTCCTGTTAGGCACACTGAAGCCTTTAACCCATCCACTAGTGTTAGTTACGCCTTTATCTACACTATCTTAACTTGAAGGTAAGTCACCTCGGGCTCTTGCTGCCTCGAGGAAGGGCCAAGGGACGAGTTATCAGTTAACCGACTATCGGCGAAACACCTAGGCGTATATTGGTGACCAAGTCACCAATAAACATGGCCCTGGTTCCTTCCAACCACATCCTTAACTTAGATGTTGACCTTTGTCTGCTAATCCACATAGTTATGGGGTTCTACTTGCTTATAAAGACGGAGATGGTACTCCTCTTTCTCAATAGCTTAAATTAATCATTATGAATGAATTCAATTAAAGAATTAATTAAATTTGAAAACAAATTAGAGTTGTGTTACTCATAATGGTGTCACCATGCAGAGCTCATATAGGGTGATAGGTCACTCAATTTGCGCCTTCTACAAATGATATATATATATATATATATGCAAAGTACCCTATATCAGGTTTTAGGTTTAGGGAAATTAATAAACATATTATCTCTTGGGAAATATCAGCGTGTGCCCCTCTGCCAGTGGTGCGCACAACTCCTCCATGGCACATCTTACACTTATCGTGCTCTGAACAACGCTATACTCGTGTTTAGGCCACTCAATGAGTAGGCTGACCTATGTCTCCTCCCCTATCTAACAGGAACAAGTAGGGGTTTGGTCGTCCTACCTCCCTCCTCACCTTTTCGAGCATGTTACTCAGATGATGTTTCACAACCTTTCTAAAGCTAATCCTCATTAATGCATGTTAGGATTTTGATAAGTGTATCATATATCTGTTGTAGTTTTGATTTGGGAACAAGAGTACATAGGGACTTGTATGGTAATTGAAAAATAATTATCTATACTAGTAAAATCATTACAAAATTATAAAAAAATATTTTCACAAATATATACAATTTGTTGTTGGTGGTGGAAGGTATTGTGATAATAAAAACATAAAAATAGAAGTAATTAAATATAAACAAAAACATTGGGATTAAGTTTTACTGTCCTTCATCTCAAGCATATATTATCCCACTTAATATGTTTGTGTAATTCAGTCAAGTCAATGTAGCATAGATTTTATTAAACTCGATCTCTCGAGTGAATAGATCCTGAGTCCTTTCCCCAAATAAATGTTCATCTCTCAGCTATTTGATAAAAGTCTTTGCATTTGAAATTGACTTTAACAACCATTAAATTCAACTTCATCCCTAGATGGAGAATATATATAATGGGAATTCCTTAACACATTTGAACGACAATAGCATTCAAACACATGTGAAATGTAGTCCCATTCAAAACATGCATTAAATATATAAATAAAATGCATCAGACATAACATTCAAATGACATAGACGCTAATTTAAATA
Source organism: Clitoria ternatea (assembly GCA_037962975.1). Taxonomy (NCBI): domain Eukaryota; kingdom Viridiplantae; phylum Streptophyta; class Magnoliopsida; order Fabales; family Fabaceae; genus Clitoria; species Clitoria ternatea. Next base: position 111,458,336 of record CM075674.1, on the reverse strand, counting down.
ATCATATTCGATGAACAACGGTGATGGAGATGACATAGCCATTGCCACTCCTCCTCAGAGACAAACTAGTCGTCCAATCTAGCATTATAAAGTTGATGGCTAGCCCTAGATGACTCTCCCTATAGTTTCTGTTGAAGTTAAGCCAACTTGGTATGCATATACTTAAACGGGGCTTGTATCTAGTTGTAATCCGCTAACTGATCTTAAACTTCCTTCAACTCAGTCTAAAGTTGTGCCACCTATAGATCTGTGTGCGACGATAAAGGGTCGATGGCAAAGGAAGACTACATCATCAACATAGACCCTCGATGAACGTTAGAGACTGTCGCGACCGGGATCGTGACGGGATGGCCGACCCTTAAAAGTAAAACGGGTTTCGAAATCCTTTCGAAAAGAAAAACAGGGAGTCGCCACCAATATTTTTTTTAGGATAAAAATATCGGGAAAAACCTCTTTTAAAACACTGGTTATGAAAAGTGAAATTCTAAGTTCGGGAGTCGAATTACAGGTGAGGAAGGTATTAGCACCTCACAACTGTCCGTTATAAAACGGTTACCTTAAATTGATAGCGCTTATTTCAAAATAATCTAGAAATTATTTTAACTTCTTTTATGAAAAGAAACATATGAAATGACAAAGCAAACACAAACAGAAAAAACATACTGAATAATAACAGTAAGAAATCTGACCAAACAGCGACAGTAAGAAAGAAGAAAACAGCAACGATTGAAGACTAAACAGTGACAGTAAGAAAACGAATAATGAAAATAAAAGATTAAGATAATAATAGTAAGAAATGACAAAGCTATGATAGTAAGAAACTCGACAAAACAATAATTATAAGAAAAAAAATAAAACAAAGTGAAATTAAAGGTTAACAGGACGTCTCATCCAAATTAACCTTAATTCCTACATAATTTTAAAGATTAAAATAAAATTAATAAAATAAAATAAAAAAAAATAAGGTTGATTAAAAAAATTATTTTTTATAAAATATAAAAAAACATGAGATTAACAAGACGTCACGTCTAAATTAACCTCATTTTAAAGAAAATACTATTTTAAAATAAAAATATTAAAACATGAGATTAACAAGACGTCGCGTCTAAATTAACCTCATTTCAAAGAAAATATTATTTTAAATAAAAAAATGAGATTAACAAGACGTCGCGTCTAAATTAACCTCCTTGCGACAATAAAATTTAAAATATTGACTATATAAAATTAATTGAAATAATAGCAGAGACAGAGAAATTGGTAACGAAAAAGTGGGCCCGACAGGAATTGATTCCCGCTCCTACGTATTCTCAAGTGTATTGAGAAATCAGGGTCACGTAGTTCTAGGAAAAATTAATTTTGAAAGAAAAATATTCAAACTATTTTTGATTGATTTTAATTTTTTAATAAAGAAAGAAAATTCATGAAGAAGGAGAAATACAAAGCGAAGTAAGATCGCACGTGTATAAACCTTCGAAACCTAATAACAACGATGTAGGCAAAAGTAATTTTGCACGACATCGCTTATAAGATCGTGATATTTATTCCAAAGAAAACACATATTTAATATTCTATTTTTTTTATTATTTTTTTATTTTTTTTATTTTTATTAAAAATTTAACATGATTAAAACTATCTACTTTTTATTTCTGAAAATAAGGAATATATTTTTTTTAAAAAATTTATCATAACATAAAAACCATTTATTCATTTTGTTATTCATAAAAAAAAAAGAAATTATTCTATTATTTCTATTATTCCGAAAAGGGCATATTTTTTGATTTTTATAAACTAATAAATCAAAACATTTTTATTTAATTTTTTTATTTGTAAAAAAAAAGGGACTCCACAGCTGTTTGGGATCTGAAGCCCATTACCATTCTAACAAAATTTAAAAGAAACAAAAAGAAACAAAAAAAAGCATTAAAAGAAATTGGGCCTCACTATTTGAGGCCCAAACTAATTAACCTACACCTAAGCAAAAAAGAAAGAAAAGGAAGAGAAGGAGAAGGGAGTGGGGCGGCGGCTAGGAGAGTGGAGGAGAGGAAGAGAGAAAAAAAAAGGAGAGGGAGAGAAGAAGGGGACTGAGAGAGACCGAGAGTGGACCGGAGGGGAGAAGGCCGGCACCGGTGGAACCTATGGAGGGACGCCGGTGGAGAGAGACCGAGAGAAGGAGTGAGTGAGGAGGAAGAGGGGGGGCGGCTCCGGCAGTGGAGGAAGAAGAAACGAGAGGGAGAGGGAGAAGAGGGAAAGAGCGACGGGGAGAGAAGAGTGAGTGACAGAGAGAGCCCGAGAGAGAGAGGGGGGAGAGAGAGGGAGGGTCACCGGTGGAGGTGACCAAGGAAGAAACAGAGAGGGAGAGAGTGAAAGACAATCTTTTTTTCTGATCTGTATTTCCTGTCTTCCTCTTGATCTATGCTGTTTATGTGTTTTTTTTATAGTTTTTAGTTTTGCTTGGTTTTGGGGTTGCTGTTGGGCAGTGATGAGGTGAGGGAGATGGGTGTTCTGGTGATGGTGCTCGGATGATAAAGAAGATGAAGAAGTTAGTGCTGTTAGGGATGAAGAAGAGATCCCGTTGTGGGTAGTGGGGTGGAGATGGGGATGAAGGAGATCCCCGAGTTTTGTGGGGTTCTGAAGGATGAAAAAGGGTGAAAGTGGAAGGAAACCAATCCCAGATTCTGCACCGGGATTTCTGGAAAGGGGGACAGAAAAATTATTATTTAATTTTTAATAATTAAAAAAAATGAAAGAATTTGGTGTTTACAGCTGCCCCTCTTTACTTTCTTTTCACGAAAGTATGAATGATTTATTCATATCGTGAAAAGGAAGTAAAGACGTAAACACCATCTTGACACTAACATCCTCAATGAGGTGACGAATTTGACAAATAGAAGACTCAAATAACACCAGCTTCGGCAACAAGAAAGACTTAAAAGTACCAACTTTGGCGATGATGACTTAAAGAAGAACCAACTTCGACCAATTAGAAAGCTTAAGAGGTATGATGAAGACCTAAAGAGTTGTCAACTTTGACAATTAGGGAAGATGAACAAGGTTCCAAATTTGACGACTAAAATTTGAGCTTCCTCCTAAAACATGAACAAATCAAGGGGTACTTCCTTAATATTGAAAATGGATTAGCCTAGAGAGGAACACTTAGAGCTTCGAAGAAATATGAATGACAGGAAATTGTCCCAACATGTTTGGATCGAAGGATACAGCCTAGGAATGGGTACCTGAAGCTTTTTGAACAAATGACCAGAGGGAGTGGGTTCCTGGGAGGCCTTTGATAGAAAACAAATGATTTGAGGGGATGCCCTTGGCTCAAATTGGGAAATGTAATAGCCTAGGAGTGGGTTCCTGAAGCTATTTGATAGAAAATAAATGACTTGGGGGATGCCCCTGGCTCAAATTGGGAAATGTAATAGCCTAGGAGTGGGTTCCTGAAGCTATTTGACAGAAAATGAATGACTTGGGGGAAATGCTCCTGGCTCAGATTGAAAAATGGGATAGCCTAGGAGTGGGTTCCTGAAGCTATTTGACAGAAAATGAATGACATGGGGGAAATGCCCCTGGCTCAGATTGAAAAATGGGATAGCCTAGGAGTGGGTTCCTGAAGCTATTTGACAGAAAATGAATGACTTGGGGGAAATGCTCCTGGCTCAGATTGAAAAATGGGATAGCCTAGGAGTGGGTTCCTAAAGCTATTTGACAGAAAATGAATGACTTGGGGGAAATGCCCCTGGCTCAGATTGAAAAATGGGATAGCCTAGGAGTGGGTTCCTGAAGCTATTTGACAGAAAATGAATGACTTGGGGGAAATGCCCCTGGCTCAGATTGAAAAATGGGATAGCCTAGGCATGAGTCCATGAGGCTTTAGCTGGGAAATAAAAGACTTGGGGTGATACCCCTAGTTCAACAGGAAAAGAAAGGATTGGGGTGCTGCCCCTTGGTTGACAGAAATAAAAGGTGCCTTGTTTGGCGGCTGGAAAGTAAAGGGTGCCTGAATAGGCGAACGGAAAGGAAAGGGTGAATGAATAAGTGAAAGTAAAGGGTGCCTGAATAGGCAAAAGTAAAGGAAAGGGTGCCTGAATAGGCAAAAGTAAAGGAAAGGGTGCCTGAATAGGCGAACGGAAATGAAAGGGTGCCTGAATAGGCGAACAGAAAGGAAAGGATGCCTGAATAGGCGAACAGAAAGGAAAGGGTGCCTGAATAGGCGAACGGAAAGGAAAGGGTGCCTGAACAGGCGAGCGGAAAGGAAAGGGTGCCTGAATAGGCGAGCGGAAAGGAAAGGGCCTGAATAGGCAACTGGAAAATAAAGGGTGCCTGAATAGGCGATTGGGAAATAAAGGGCCTGAATAGGCGACTGGAAAGTAAAGGGCCTGAATAGGCGATTGGAAAGTAAAGGGCCTGAATAGGCGAATGGAAAGTAAAGGGTGCCTGAATAGGCGATTGGAAAGTAAAGGGTGCCTGAATAGGCGATTGGAAAGTAAAGGGTGCCTGAATAGGCGATTGGAAAGTAAAGGGTGCCTGAATAGGCGATTGGAAAGTAAAGGGCCTGAATAGGCGAATGGAAAGTAAAGGGTCCCTGAATAGGCGATTGGAAAGTAAAGGGCCTGAATAGGCGAATGGAAAGTAAAAGGTGCCTGAATAGGCGATTGGAAAGTAAAGGGTGCCTGAATAGGCGATTGGAAAGTAAAGGGTGCCTGAATAGGCGAATGGAAAGTAAAGGGCCTGAATAGGCGATTGGAAGTAAAGGGTGCCTGAATAGGCGATTGGAAAGTAAAAGGGCCTGAATAGGCGAATGGAAAGTGAAGGGTGCCTGAATAGGCGATTGGAAAGTGAAGGGTGCCTGAATAGGCGATTGGAAAGTAAAGGGTGCCTGAATAGGCGATTGGAAAGTAAAGGGTGCCTGAATAGGCGATTGGAAAGTAAAGGGCCTGAATAGGCGAATGGAAAGTGAAGGGTGCCTGAATAGGCGATTGGAAAGTAAAGGGTGCCTGAATAGGCGACTGGAAAGTAAAGGGTACCTGAATAGGCGATTGGAAAGTAAAGGGCCTGAATAGGCGAATGGAAAGTAAAGGGCCTGAATAGGCGAATGGAAAGTAAAGGGTGCCTAAATAGGCGATTGGAAAGTAAAGGGTGCCTGAATAGGCGATTGGAAAGTAAAAGGGCCTGAATAGGCGAATGGAAAGTGAAGGGTGCCTGAATAGGCGATTGGAAAGTGAAGGGTGCCTGAATAGGCGATTGGAAAGTAAAGGGTGCCTGAATAGGCGATTGGAAAGTAAAGGGTGCCTGAATAGGCGATTGGAAAGTAAAGGGCCTGAATAGGCGAATGGAAAGTGAAGGGTGCCTGAATAGGCGAATGGAAAGTAAAGGGCCTGAATAGGCGAATGGAAGGAAAGGGTGCCTGAATAGGCGAACGGAAGGGAAAGGGTGCCTGAATAGGCGAACGGAAGGGAAAGTGTGCCTGAATAGGCGAACACAAAGTAAAGGGTGAGGATGTTGCCTCTCAGTTGACTGGAAGGTAAAGACCTGGGAGAGATGTACCAGTTTAACATGATTTGAAAGAATCACGGGGATCTGCCCCTTGACTGAGAGAGTGGATCTGGGGCGATGATTGAAAGAACCCTGGGGTGCCGCTTCTTGGTTGAGAGAGTAGGCCTGGGGTGATGCCCCAATTAGGAAGATTGAAGGGATTTCAGGGAACCGCTCCTTGACTGGCAGGAAGAATCTGGAGTCCACTGGAGATGTATGGTGGGCTTACTGGAGGAAAGAAATCTGGGGATGATCCAGTTCAAGCTGTCTTGGATGATTCGGGGAACTGCTCCTTGATTGGGAGAGAAAAGAAACGGGGAAAATCTGGCTGAAAGAGCTAAAGATATTGCCACTCGAACGGAGGAAGGATTTGGAGCGATACCCCAATTTTGGAAAGATTGGAAGATTTAGGGGTACTACCCCAAGGCTGGGAGAAAGATATGGGGTTGTGCCCCAGTTAGGGAGGTTGAAGAAGCTTGGGGGTACGTTCTCTTTTGACGGAGAGAGACCCGAGGTGATGTCCCAGCTCGAACTTCCCAGGAGCACGGGGTACTGCCCTTGGGTTGACAAAATGACCCGGGGGAAATGCCCCAGTTTGACATGATCTAAAGAGCTTTGGGGGAAACTGTCCCTTGACTGCAAGAGGAATCTGGGGAGATGCCCCAGTTTGATTTATCTGGGAAGTGTAGTTCCACTGGGGAAGGATTTGGTGATTCGGAGTAATGCCCCTTGATTGGAAGAGAAATCTAGAGTCCACCAGGGGAAAAGAACTTGAGAGGTTTTGGCGACCGATTCCACTGGGGAAGAGAAATTGACAGATACCGACTTTAACAGTTGAGGATGAGACTTTGAAGGATTGCCAACCTTGGCAATTATGGATGAGATTTTGAGGATTGCCATCTTTGGCGATTAAGGAGGAGTTTTCAAGGAATTGCCAATTTTAGCAATTATGGAGGAAACTTTGAAAGTGCCAGCTTTGGCGATGGAGGAAGAAACCTTGAAAGGTGCCAGCTTTGGCGACTGGGGAAGAGAACTTGAGAAGTGTCAGCTTTGGCGGTTGGTTCCACTGGGGAAGAGAAAATTGACAGATTCCGACTTTAACAGTTAAGGATGAGACTTTGAAGGTGCCTGCTTAAGTGATGGAAGAATAAACCTTGAAAGGTGCTAGCTTTGGCGATTACGGTTCCACTAGGGAAAAGAAATTAAGAAGATGCTGACTTTGGCGATTAAGGAGGAGACTTCGAGGATTGCCAACTTTGGCAATTATGGAGGAGATTTTGAGAACTGCCATCTTTGGTGATTAAGGAGGAGATTTCAAGGAATTGCCAATTTTAGCAATTATGGAGGAAACTTTGAAGGTGCCAGCTTTAGCGATGGAGGAAGAAACCTTGAAAGGTGTCTGCTTGGGCGATGGAGGAAGAAACCTTGAAAGGTGCCAGCTTTGGCGATTACGGTTCCATTGGGGAATGTATGGCAGGCCCGTCGGAGGAGAAAAATCTGATGGATGTCCCAGTTTGGGACATTTTAATGGGGGGTAACCCTACTGGGGAAAGTGTTTTCCTATTGGGGAAGGAAGGCGTGGATAACCTTTGATCAATGTGGTTCAGTCGAAAAGGTAATTCCGTTGGGTATTAGGAGGTTTTTTTTTTTTTGAGTCCATTTAGTGGTTTTTCCTCGGGAGGAGTTCTCAGTCTGTGTTCCTTTTGGGGATGAATAGTGGGTCCATCGGAGAAGAAAAATCTGGGGGATGCCCTAGTTTGGAACATCGAAAGGATTTTTTGGAGAACTGCCCCTTGACTGAAAGAGGGGAGACCTGGGGTGATGCCCCTGTTTGGAAAATTTACCTGAAGGAATTAGGGGTGCTCCTCCTTGACAGAAAGAGAATAGAGTCGTGGAGAGATGCCCTTTGACTGAAAAGATTTGAGGTGATACCCCAATTTTAGAGAAGGATCCGGGGTGATGGCCCAGTTTTGGAAAAATTGGAAGTTCTCAGGGGTACTACCCCTAGGCCGGGAGAGAAATCTGGGGAGATGCCCCAGTTTGAAAGATTGATCTGGGAGTTAACAGGAGGTCCCGTCCAAATTAACCAGGTTCTAGAGTTTGGCGTCTTTGCCGAGGAACAGGACACACTAAACTGTTAGAATGTACAAAGTTGATTTCTTGGAGATGTGACCCCTAAGATGCCTCATGAACGAGACAAAAACCTTGGGAAGATACCGGCTTCGACTACAAGGTATTGATGGACTTCATGGAAACCTGAAAGGAAAATGGAAACTTAGAAAGGCGTCGTGTTTGGCCATAGAAGGGTGTTTTGTCCAATGATTTGGGTGGGTTATGAGAAGAAACTCGAGGATAACCGACTCCAATGAGTGAGGGTGAGAGTGAGCTTTGGAGACTGATGGACATCCACCTGGAAAATGCCAGTTTTAGCGGTTGAAGCTTGACACATCTGCTTGTCGCAACATCCTGCAAGAAAGGTTAGTGGTGCAAAACAAATTGAAACTTAAAGACTTCCTGTAAAACCACAACCCTTAGAGATTCGAGGTGACTCATGACTGAAACAGAGCAGATTAAACAACTCTAGCTTTGGAAACGTGTCAGGCCCAGTCTTCATAATGATTGTATGAGGCGAGATCAAGTGACAGGAACATCTTGTCCTCACGACTTTAAATTTTCATTACCTTTTCATTTTTATATATTAAGGGAAAACATATGTCTTATCAAATCATGGAAAATCACAATAAATACGTGTCAAAAATAGGTGAGATTGTATTTACAAGTTGGGCAGGTGTAGAGGGAGGAAAGTATAGAAAGAAAAAGAAACAAGCATGGTTAAATATGAAAGATTGATAACTGGGTGAAGCAAAGAGGGTTTTACAGATCTTCTAGTGAATTTCTGAGAACAATGCATATCTCAATCCCACTTCACGACCTCAAGTTCACCAATTGACCTCGCCTCTAAGAGGGTAGTTTGACCATGGTCCACGTGCCCCAGCTTGGAGTTATACATTTTGTGTTGGAGGTTTCAGTCATATTGTCAGAATTTAGACGCTAATTTCTTGCCTGAGTCACCTTTTATTTTTTTTTGACTCACCGAGTTCTCTAACTTTTGCCTAGGCCGCCCTTTCAAGTTTTCAGCCTAGCGAGCTTTTCTCACTAACGACATCTTCTTTTTGTCTTTGCCTCTAAGAAGGTAGTTTAACCATGATTCATGTGCCCCAGTTTGGACTAACACGTTTTGCATTGGGAAACTTTAGTTACTTGGCCGAAATCTTGACCCTAATTTTTGCCTGAGCCGCCTTTTCAGGTTTTCGACTCACCGGGTTGCTCTAACTTTTGCCTAGGCCGCCCTTTCAGGTTTTCAGCCTAGCGAGCTTTCCATTTTCTTTATAATGTCTTTTTTTCTTTTCTTGTTTATTTTTGACTGCATGCTTTACAGTAAAAGGTTGAAGTTGATTACACTCCAGTTGAGTCTGCCCATCCTTTCCAGATTTAGTTTGATCCTTTGGGGAACTGATGTCATTACAAATAGCAGACCCTACTCATGTTCCATGTACCCAAGGAAATAGGGGTGAGCCTTTTGGCATCAATGAGAGGGAATTACTCTGAGTCCTCATTTTGACCTTTATTTCCTTTTTTCTCTTTTTTTTTTCTTTTTTGGATTTTTTTTGTTTTTTCATTTTTTTCTTTTGTTTGCCTTTTTTTTGTTTTGTTCTTTTTTTTATTCCCTCAATGATGTAATGACTCAATCTAACAGACTATTTCTTGATTACATAGGCATAAGGAGTAGCCCTCTTTAAGGCTAAGGTATTGATGACGACAAGGATGAAATATTATTTTCATCAAATTCCTGGCCTAATGACATCCGTGTCCCTCATACAGAAAGATGACAACTTGCTTGATGATCCAGACGTAATCAACTTGCCTTATTTGGCATGTGCATAGGACGTCAAACCTGATTTTTTTTTTTGAATCAGCTTCTAACGCAATGACTCAGCATGGTAGAACATTTCCTTGGTTACATTGGCATGAGAAGTAATTATGCGCCAGGGATGAAATATTGTCATTTGTTGCATTCTTGTCTTGATGACATCTGTGCCCCCATATAGTCTGGTGATAGCTTCCTTGATAATCTGGACATAATCAGCTTGCCTCATTTGGTATGTGCATCGGACACCAAGCCTGATTCATTTTTTATTATTATTTTTTTATTTAATTATTTTTTCTTCTTTTTTTTTCTTCTTTTTTTTTTGTCGACAAAGTTTCCCTCGATTGTGTCTGTATCTATAGGCATAAGCAGTTTACCCCTATCCATGTTGGTGACTGTTGAAGCTTCCTTAAACGACTGGCCTGCCCCTATCCATTTTCAGTACTTGTGTTGTCATTCACATAGACTCCTATCACGTCATGAAACAAGATTACTAACGCCCTCTGATAGATTGCCCCTGTGTTTTTCAAACTAAAGGACATTAATAACTTAATCGATTCTTTCGATTGTTCTTGACTCAGGGGATACCCATCTTGACCCATTTATCTGCTTCATTTGATGATTTCGCCTAAATCTTGATGGCTGAATCTCTTTAGACCCTTCTTATTCAAACATCTTGATCCATTCAGATAAGGGACCATAATCTTCCTACCCTCTTTGTCAGCATGATTGATCGGGCAATTGAAGTCGTGAAATTAGACTGTGACCTCACTGTTATCAGGAGAATCATTTTTAGACCTGTATTTATTTGGTTTGTCATGGTGAATGAAAGAAAAAGAAAAAGAAAAAAAAAGCAAATAAAGGGAAAAGGATTCAAGGCAACGATAAGGAAAGCAAGAAAAGGCATTTTGAAATTCAACACGCATTTGTTAAGAGAAACTTGAAATGATAAAAACATATTTTTGCCCTTAGTACATAAACATCCCAAAGCCTTAGGCATAGCTATTGGGTTAAAAAGTCACGAAAACACCTCTTTGATTGAAAATTTAAAGTCGCATGGAGTTTGACAGTCTCCTAGTCACAAAGCTCTCCGCCTAGCGGGCAATCACAAAGTTTGCATTATGCATCATCATGGGGGCCATGTTCAGTGGTGACGACATCTCTTCCATACTCCTAACCCTCTTTTATTGTAGTAACCCCAGAACTCCCATGGTTAGGCAAGGGGTTTATGGTAACATTGGGTCTTCCTTCTTGGAAACTTATCCACTTGGCTTTGATTAGATCCCTCACTTTGCATTTTAGGGCCTGACAATCCTCAGTAGAATGTCCTGGGGCTCCAGCATGGTAATCACATTAGACATTAGGATTATACCATTTAGGGTAAGGGGGAACCACCGGTTTCAATGGACAGGGTACCGCAAGGGAGTTGCGGATAAGGCAAGGTAAAACTTCTGTGTAGGTTATGGGAATGGGATCAAATTGAATTGGTGTTTGATTATTGACGTGTTTTCTTGTGCTTCTGATGGGATTAGGAGGCCGAGTCTGTCGTTGTGGAGGATAGTTGGCATGGGCTCTGGATTAGGGGGTTTGAAAACAGGCAAATGGAAGTGGGTAGGTGTTCGAGCAATAGATGGATGGAAGTGGGGTTGTAGTGAGGTAGGATAGGGGTTTTGGTTAGTGGTGGCCATATATGGATAAGGTACACGAAGATTGGCAGGCTGAAAGGTAGTAGGGCCTATTGGTCTTGCTTGGGCCATCTGGATAGCTTAAGCTTGGGTGGATTGTGGTTCAGGGATTTGTGGGTTTGGCTGAGGATTAGCAAAAAGGATCATCAGATGGGCAGGGTTTGAAACATGGGGTTCCATCGTTTGAAAATCATGGCCATCTTATTGGTTATGGAATATGGGAGAGTATCCTGGGGGTATCCCATAAGGTGCGAAAGGTACAGGATTACCATTTAGGCCAACAAATGTGTGTTGTGATGTAAAACCATAGGGCATTCCACGAGGTAGTCGGGGGTCAATCACTTCCTTTGCTTTCCCAGTGTTAACAGTGAGGGGGGTGGTCATGGGGTGAGTAACTTGAGCCTGTGTCAGACCAAGGCCCGAGGAATGCAGTGGGGTTAACAGTTGTTGTTGGGCATCCTCGATAACTGCAGAAGAGTCCCCTCCTGTGATTCTCTTCTCTAAAAGTTTGGCCATCTTCGCAATTTGCTCCTTTAACTGATTGACCTCATTCCTGAGGTTTTCATTTTCTTGTTCTATTTCAGCCATGAGTCTCTCCTGAAGTCGGGTTCTGTAAGGGTGTTTGCCCATGATATCTTTTGAAAAAGACAAAAATGTCAGGTGGAAATAAAGGAAATAAAACAGTAGGACAACAAAATACAATGACGCGTGAAGCAATCACAGGTCATAACGAGCATCCTTTGACTATTCTTTAGAACGACTTGTTCAAAAGTACTAAGTAGGATAAACATGGAAATTAATATGGGATAGTTGTGAAGACAGAAGAATCCTCCATTCTGAGATACGACAAGGGCCTTAAGTTTAGCCATTTCTAGCTCGGGCAACCATGACCCTTCTCTTAAAAGTTTGATCCCATGTTAATTTCCATACCTTGCTCAAGGATATTCGTTAAGCCCTAAATAGCTTCCGGTGAGAACAGAAAGAAAAGAGAGAATGAGCCATCAAGAATTGACGTGTTTTATAAATCGCTACTCCCTTGGTAACATCTTGGAAAACATCTTTACATTCGGGGAAGTAATGATTGACAAAACTTGTGACAAATCGAGAGCCACATGAGTTACGAACCTTCCAATCGTCTTCAACACTTTTTTTTATTTTTTTTTGATTTTGTTTTGATTTTGTTTTGACGACTCATAAAATTCATAACTCAGGACCCAAAGATTAAAGTAAATATGCATAAAAGGAAAGGATTGTTTGCCTATTAAAGGATCACCAATTTAAAAGTGTCATTTTTGGAAAGCAGTAATCCATTTAACGGGCAAGTGGTCCACCAATTTGGATTAAAAGGGAAAGTGAGAATAAGAGAAGGTAGAGGGAAAGCCTGCCCCTTTGTGCCCTAAGTCAGGTATTTCTGAAAGTCTTTTCCTGGGATCTATAGTTTGTCTAATAGTGACTCCTCACATTGGGTAGCTTGCACTAGACTTCTAAAAGGTCACTAGAGCCAAGATCCTACTCATGATGTAACCACAACAGTAGGGAATCTACTAGGTGCGTACATCATGAAAGGTCGAACTCTAGTTGAGGTTCTTACGATCGCCGGATGGGAAGTACATCCCAAACGACACCGCTACCAACCTCCCCTAACTTAAGCTTCATTTGGGGCCCGGGTATAGGGCGCCACTCATAAGTGTGTGAGAATTGTGAGTGTAGTGTGTGAAAGGGCATTCAATACCTGTACCTTATCCCATCCTGCACAGAGAACAAATACAGAACAATAACACAAAGTCGTCTACCCTAGGGTTCAACAATCATACAGAATTTAACAGAAAATAAATGACAAAATACATATAAAACAGAAACCACATACAAACATTGATAAAAAAAATAATAAATAAAAAAAAATAAAGGAAGAAGTTAAATAATTAATAGACTATTTAAAAATATGCGTTATCAACTTGATTGGCTTGACTCTCTAAAAATGTCCCCAGTGGAGTCGCCATCTGTCGCGACCGGGATCGTGACGGGATGGCCGACCCTTAAAAGTAAAACGGGTTTTTCGAAATCCTTTCGAAAAGAAAAACAGGGAGTCGCCACCAATATTTTTTTTAGGATAAAAATATCGGGAAAAACCTCTTTTAAAACACTGGTTATGAAAAGTGAAATTCTAAGTTCGGGAGTCGAATTACAGGTGAGGAAGGTATTAGCACCTCACAACTGTCCGTTATAAAACGGTTACCTTAAATTGATAGCGCTTATTTCAAAATAATCTAGAAATTATTTTAACTTCTTTTATGAAAAGAAACATATGAAATGACAAAGCAAACACAAACAGAAAAAACATACTGAATAATAACAGTAAGAAATCTGACCAAACAGCGACAGTAAGAAAGAAGAAAACAGCAACGATTGAAGACTAAACAGTGACAGTAAGAAAACGAATAATGAAAATAAAAGATTAAGATAATAATAGTAAGAAATGACAAAGCTATGATAGTAAGAAACTCGACAAAACAATAATTATAAGAAAAAAAATAAAACAAAGTGAAATTAAAGGTTAACAGGACGTCTCATCCAAATTAACCTTAATTCCTACATAATTTTAAAGATTAAAATAAAATTAATAAAATAAAATAAAAAAAAATAAGGTTGATTAAAAAAATTATTTTTTATAAAATATAAAAAAACATGAGATTAACAAGACGTCACGTCTAAATTAACCTCATTTTAAAGAAAATACTATTTTAAAATAAAAATATTAAAACATGAGATTAACAAGACGTCGCGTCTAAATTAACCTCATTTCAAAGAAAATATTATTTTAAATAAAAAAATGAGATTAACAAGACGTCGCGTCTAAATTAACCTCCTTGCGACAATAAAATTTAAAATATTGACTATATAAAATTAATTGAAATAATAGCAGAGACAGAGAAATTGGTAACGAAAAAGTGGGCCCGACAGGAATTGATTCCCGCTCCTACGTATTCTCAAGTGTATTGAGAAATCAGGGTCACGTAGTTCTAGGAAAAATTAATTTTGAAAGAAAAATATTCAAACTATTTTTGATTGATTTTAATTTTTTAATAAAGAAAGAAAATTCATGAAGAAGGAGAAATACAAAGCGAAGTAAGATCGCACGTGTATAAACCTTCGAAACCTAATAACAACGATGTAGGCAAAAGTAATTTTGCACGACATCGCTTATAAGATCGTGATATTTATTCCAAAGAAAACACATATTTAATATTCTATTTTTTTTATTATTTTTTTATTTTTTTTATTTTTATTAAAAATTTAACATGATTAAAACTATCTACTTTTTATTTCTGAAAATAAGGAATATATTTTTTTTAAAAAATTTATCATAACATAAAAACCATTTATTCATTTTGTTATTCATAAAAAAAAAAGAAATTATTCTATTATTTCTATTATTCCGAAAAGGGCATATTTTTTGATTTTTATAAACTAATAAATCAAAACATTTTTATTTAATTTTTTTATTTGTAAAAAAAAAGGGACTCCACAGCTGTTTGGGATCTGAAGCCCATTACCATTCTAACAAAATTTAAAAGAAACAAAAAGAAACAAAAAAAAGCATTAAAAGAAATTGGGCCTCACTATTTGAGGCCCAAACTAATTAACCTACACCTAAGCAAAAAAGAAAGAAAAGGAAGAGAAGGAGAAGGGAGTGGGGCGGCGGCTAGGAGAGTGGAGGAGAGGAAGAGAGAAAAAAAAAGGAGAGGGAGAGAAGAAGGGGACTGAGAGAGACCGAGAGTGGACCGGAGGGGAGAAGGCCGGCACCGGTGGAACCTATGGAGGGACGCCGGTGGAGAGAGACCGAGAGAAGGAGTGAGTGAGGAGGAAGAGGGGGGGCGGCTCCGGCAGTGGAGGAAGAAGAAACGAGAGGGAGAGGGAGAAGAGGGAAAGAGCGACGGGGAGAGAAGAGTGAGTGACAGAGAGAGCCCGAGAGAGAGAGGGGGGAGAGAGAGGGAGGGTCACCGGTGGAGGTGACCAAGGAAGAAACAGAGAGGGAGAGAGTGAAAGACAATCTTTTTTTCTGATCTGTATTTCCTGTCTTCCTCTTGATCTATGCTGTTTATGTGTTTTTTTTATAGTTTTTAGTTTTGCTTGGTTTTGGGGTTGCTGTTGGGCAGTGATGAGGTGAGGGAGATGGGTGTTCTGGTGATGGTGCTCGGATGATAAAGAAGATGAAGAAGTTAGTGCTGTTAGGGATGAAGAAGAGATCCCGTTGTGGGTAGTGGGGTGGAGATGGGGATGAAGGAGATCCCCGAGTTTTGTGGGGTTCTGAAGGATGAAAAAGGGTGAAAGTGGAAGGAAACCAATCCCAGATTCTGCACCGGGATTTCTGGAAAGGGGGACAGAAAAATTATTATTTAATTTTTAATAATTAAAAAAAATGAAAGAATTTGGTGTTTACAGAGACCAAGGAAGCGGTGTCATAAAGATGTCTATGCTGCCTTCTACCAACAATGTCTATTTGCGTAGCAACGTCAATAGGCTTTCCTCCAGCCTCAAGCTTATCTAATCATCGTTGGTACTCATCCTACCCATTAAAAACATTAAAAAAATATTATGAATACATATAATTTGTAAAGTTAATTAAATTTGAAATGAAATTAATGTTGACTCTAACTTACAATTGTCTAACATGATCATTCATTGACAAAGTCCCCCATGCCCATATGGCGTTGATGATTTAGGATGTGGTTCCACAACATTAGCAAGTTGCTGCTCAACAATGGCGTTAAAAATGTCAAAGTTATTCATGATAGTCGGTCCGAATCTAGAAGTTGGGTTTAAACCTAAATTTGTGTAAGTAAAATGTAACTTCACTTTTACTCAAAATCTTACAGCACTTACATCCCACACATAGACACCTTATACTATCCTCTGAGTAGTAATAAGGTTGTTATATAGCCTTAATTATAAACTCCCTAACACTCTAATAAACTCATTTTTTAAATCTTTACTATGGGGACACATTTTATAATACATCTACAAATGGCTCATTACAAAATCTACATTGTTAATATACCACTAAGTTATAACACATGTATTATTTAAAATTGAGATCGCACAAAGCTTCCAAAATAGTTTTCTAATAATATAAGGTTGGACCACCTTAAATTGTAATATGAAATTATACCAGTTTTTATATTATTTTCACATACCTTAACGGAGTGAGCTCGAGCATGAGCACGTACAAATTTGCTATCCCAACTAATATTTATTCCCAAGTGAAACTATATATATGATCTTTTTATTAAGATCATATAATGTATCCCTGCCATTATTACATATTTGAATTCCGGTGGAATCATTGTATTGAGTTTTCTTGTAATTGTATTTTCAAAAGTAAAAGCCTTATATCAATTCCTAGTCTGTAATGGATCGAATTTAAGTTTGTCGGAAAAAACTTGGAAAATTGAAGTAAAATAATGATAGTATATATTCTTTTGGTGTGAAGAATTAATGTAGGCAATATATTAAGGAATTGGAAGAAGAACTTTCTGCGTGGGTTTTGTCATTGAAATTGAAAGAAGAATCGAAGGAGATGGCCAATTAAGAAAGAGCGACACGCGGCAATAGTAGTAAGGGTTGAAGGGTTGGGCCGGGTGGTGTCTGTGAATGTGAAGACACTTTCCAATCCATTGAGATGGTGCAGTGCAGGGCATGCAGGCAATAATAATATATAGTAGCAGAGTTCCAATGGTCGATGCATATGATCATTCATATTTATAAATATATATATATTATGCAACCGATTGTAATGTAAAATTGTAATGGCATTGGTGTGGACCATATTGATATTGGCAATTTAAGTTACCCAAAACAGAAAAAGGGAAACCATGAAGCCCCTACGCATGATCCTTTTTTTTCCTTAGCTTATATCACGGAGTTTCACTGCATGAACACAATCACTCATCACAAGACCACTGTCTTCTGTTGTCGGAAGCCAAAGATAAAGAGGCCATGCAATGCAAGAAACTCATAAATGATTCAACCTCTATACCCCTGGGGCCTGCCCCTGCTCTTTGCATCACAAACCTTACTTCCCTGTCTCATCTCTGCTCCAAACACTGTACTACTTTTCCATACTCTATATATCCATATATGCATCACCATCACTTCCTTTGCCAGTACTGTTTAACTACTCTACTCTCACTCCACTCAAATTATGCATGCTATTAGCAACCTATTCCATTCTTCTCACACGCACACACCATTTTATTTATCAATAACAACTATTAACACATCTGATAAAGCCTCTGCATACGAACTCAAATACAGAAATGTTTTAATTAACACGGTTTGATATGAATAACCCTGTTTGAGTATAAGAGCTATATATCATATCATTCACTTCAGAGTGCTTCTGGTTTGATAATACTACTTGCTATATATAGTCAAGGTTCTTTTAATAATTTCATCAAACTAATTAAAGTTTAATTCTCCATCTTAATATATACACACATATATTATCTCTCCGGATACTTATTTAGGTAGGAATCGAGCTCATGTTGTAAGGTATTTATAGAAACTTAATTATACCCCGTTAGCCAACTTAGTTAGACTTTTTTATTAAATACAAAAGATTTTTGGGTAAAGAACTTTTTTTTTTCAAGTATATTCTTTATGTAGTTAGTTTAGAAACTAATTTCTAATCATAATATTTAACATCATGAAAATTTTTCTTTCATTTTGAGGATTTATTCACCTATCCTAGGAGCAATACATGAAAGTTTTGGATATCATGGGCTTAAAAGTTGGTGTTTTCGGCGTGGAAATAAAACTGATAGGGTTCGATTCGAACCTGATCATCTTAACACTTATTTTAATCATGAAGAATTTAGATATTACATAATGCATATTTATATCTCATTCACCGTTATAAAAGAAAAAAAGTTTAGATAATTAACTTAATTATAAACGCCTTACATCTACATTAATTGGGTTGGCATAACTTGAAGAAACCTAAATGGATTCAAAGCTTCTTCAGTGACAAAGAAAGAATGAATTTTCAAAAGTTTAATTACAAATGAATTTAGTTGAAAGTTCACGCGAAAAATTGTATGAAAGGTAAACCTGAAGGTCGAGTTAAATGTAATTTTGAATAAGATTCTCAAATACGTACACGTTAGATTTAGAATTGTGAAGAGACAAAAGTTTATGCTGCCCCACTGTGTATCTGTCAGTTTGGGTATACGTTTTGTTTGATTTATTTTATGCAGCAAATCAAAATATTTATGATTGGTTATCTCTTTGAGTATATATTTAAATATTTGCTTAAAATGTGATTAAATGAGAATTTGTTTATAAGATTAAAATGTAGGTTTGGGAAAATAGTCTAGTTAAATACTTAGTTAATAAGGTTTTTTATCGGATGAAAATTTTAGAAGACATCAAACTTATTAAAATATGATGAAAATATGTGTTTGTTTCACATATTCCTCTTATATAAGAAATAATTAGAAAAGGTTATAAAAAATCATAAATCGGTTTCTTATATACGTTTTAAATAATTCTTCTAATATTTTAACTGATGAAACTGTTTTATTAGATAATTTCTGATACAAAACTTGATTATTAAAGCATGTTGAAAAAGAAAATTTTAATTAGATATTTATAAGGCCCTCTAATAAATTAACCATATAATAATTTCGATCTTCCTCAAGATAAATCATTGTATGATTAGGATTATCACGGGGACAACTATATATAATCTCAAGATACACTATACATATAATCTATGTCCAGTTAACAATTTTCCTACACCGTAACATTTTGCAGATCACGAGTATCGCTATAACTATTAATTAAGTTATTTAATTCTTAATAATTATCTAATACATCGTTTGATAATTTTTAAATGTGGTTTGATGAGCGTATTAAAAATCTATTTATAATTAATCTACAGTTGAAATACCCTAATCGAGAAAGAAATATTATATGGTCACACAATATTATTGATCTCAATTACCATATTTGACAGATATCAATAAATATAATATTATATATTTTTTTATTTTTCTTAAATTTTTATCCATTCCTAGGAATCTAACGTGCTGGAAACTATGAGATATTCGAGTTTGTGTCATGAAATTTAGAATTTATTTATTAGCTTGAATTTAATGTAATAACTGTGAATGAAATTTAGTTATGGTAATGGTAATGTAATAACTGATATGCAGAAGGCGAGGACAAGAATCCATTGCATGTACGGTGATCGTACGGTTTTACAGTTTACAGGCTTACCAATGACATACATGTTTAGGCCTGGATAACTCAAGGTTTCTTGCACGTCATTTTTTCATCCTCCACTTTTTTACATTTCATATAACAGCCAATGATATATACATAGCTTCCTCTAAACATATGTCCAATAGTTTGGTTAAGATTCCATTGCAGGCTGTTTTTGAAGAAAAAGCTCCTTCGAATTCAAGTATTCCCGAAGCATTTTTATTCAAATTAACACCATTCAAGTGTTTCACAAAAAATTGAATGATGGGAACAAGGAATTGTTATATATAATAAAGAACCGTTCCAAGTTGATAATTTCTTGTTTAAAATCCTGTTCATTTGATAATAAATATGTTGAAAGTATAAGATGAAAATATTTAAACTTGGAATAATCTTCTCCACCTAACCCCTTTAACTCTTTAGTATTTACTACGTCAATCTTACGACTCTTCTATTTATTTACAAATTCTTTTAATTATAGTTTATATATATATATATATATATATATAATATTATGATATATGTTCATTCTTTTAGAATGTATATATTTTAAATTATTTACATATTAATATTTATTAAACTTAATGTTAGTTCCTAACTTTATTTATTTTAATTTTCTTGAGTGTTTCCTTTGATTCATTGTTTGATTTAATATATTAAACAAAAAATTAAAAATTGAAATGGGACTAAAATGAAAAAAATATTTGTAAATTTTTCTTTTCATTAGTCTATTTAATTAAATGAAAATATTTATTATAGTGTTGATCTCATAAAAATGCTTATTTAAGCTAGGAACATCCACATCATGGTATACTAACTCTCTTGGCGGGGATTTTTTCCCCTCCGTAAAACTCAAATACAAGACACTTGTATAAAAGAAATCAAACATATACCATTTAAACCAATCACTCATTGATTTTTAGTAATCAAGTTAATGATGTTACGACCAACCAATTATTAGAATTAACCATTAAAATCAAGATGAAAAGATCATCAGTATAATTATAAAATAAATAGAAATATTGTAAATATTTACAAAAATATTAAAAATTAAAATAGAAATAAGCCAAGTTTTTCTTTATTAAGAATAAGTTACTTTTTCTAATAAATATCTTTTTTTAAAAATTGTTTTGACCTAGCTTTTTCTTAAAAGGAGAAGAAATATTCAAAATAAATTCTAATAAATATATACTTAGAGTAAAAAACAAAAAAACATGCAGTTATAAAAAAAAAAGAGGATGAACGAAGATTGGCTGAGAAAATTTGAGAAAAACGTAGGGAAAAAACGAGAAAACGAAAGATAAAAATTGAGAGAAAAAAGGACAGAGAAAGGGACTGACACAGAGACCTGAGTTGTGAAATTAAACTTATTTCATGGTAAATTTTAGCAAATTAATTTAGTATTTTTATTAAATTTGCAATAATAAATCAATATATCTTATCATAAATTATTTGAAATTTTGATAAGTGTAGGGGATAAATAAGATATTAAATTTGATAGGTTGTTATAGGAGAAATATAACATATATAGAATAATATAGACTCAATTTAATTTTTCATTTTGTTGACACCAAAAGTTTAGAGGTATGTCTTGAACCCGGTTTTTAGGATAAAAATAAAATTTATTAAAATTTCGATTAAAAATTGAGATAAAATATAAAAAAGGAAGAAATTATTATAAATACATATTTCTTCAAATCTACACAAATCCTAGTAATAGAAAATATATGATTAGTATGTAATTATTATTAATATGATATGATAAATTTACATTTTACTATTGATAATATAATATAAAAATTGTAAAAATTATTATGAGTGAAGATGTATTTTTTAGTGATGAAAGATGCACCACTAATTATATAAATCAAATGACTATTTTGAAAATAATACTATATTATATTTATGAAAAAAATAGTTTGAATTAAATTCTCAACACATATTTAAAGTATAAAAAATAAAGTATATCCAAAAAATAAAAATAAATCAAAATTCTTATAAGAGGTTTTTACACAACAAGAGTTTCCAAACTCTCAAAGACTAGTTAATCTAATATTTGTGTCCAAAATAACAACCATTTACAATTAAACAAACTTTTTACATGAGTCAAAATATGTATTTATTTTTTATATGTTTAACAAATTTTCTTATAATAATAAACTTATAATAAAAATTAAACCTTTTAAACATATAATTTAATATATTGACGAATTACTTATTTTTGACAAATATATTTTTATCATTATAAATGATATTACAGTGATGAGTTTTAATCGAGACACTATTACGAATAATATTAACGATGACATAAAAAAATTAGTCACAAATAATAAATAGTTAGTGACGAATATATCTTTGTCATTATAGTGAGATTATAGTAACAATTTTTAATGAAGCCACTATTACAAATAATTTTATCACAAATAATAAATAATTAGGGAAAGAATTCATAATCATCACTCTAATTTTGTCACTAATCCATGTAACTTATGATGCTCGCAAACCTTCTCATTACACACTGCTATCCAAGTCACACTTTCACTTTGCACACAATTATCCAGGTCATGTGTACACGTGAGATAAGTGATTGTCTAATGAAAATATACTAACTTTTTATATTCATAGTTGTTTTTTCCTTTTTCTTTTCATCATTTAATGTGAATATTCATTTTTCTTACGCAACAAGAGTAAGAGTAGACAAACCCATAAACAATAAAGTTTCAAGTTACTTACAATGATTTGAGGTTCCCTTTGGACTACGTATACTTGTGATTGTTTACTCACGTACGAAACTGGCTATAGTTCCATGTTGATAGTTGAACAGAATTTGGGCAACTTGAATTATTTACAGCAGTGAGAAAGAATAAAGAAATGTATTGTTTGTAATGTAATGATAATTAAAAGTGATTTGAATATAGAAATGAAAACATTTTGGGTAGTGAGAATAAGGGACAAGGAAGCATGGCCTAAAAGAGAAAACAAAAGGTGATTTGGAATTGCATGCAGTGGGACAAGAGGGGCAGATCTAAACCGACCAATGGAAACATGTCCGCGTTTAAACGAAATTCAAGACGAAAACGACCCTTCATTTCAGCAAAATCAATGTGTTGTGTACACATCACACGGTTCACTTCAATTCTCCATTTTCCTTCCCCCTCATGCATGCAGGCCCTGATTTAGAAATTGACTATTGAGGGGTCCTAACACTTTTTTAACTCCCTACCTTCTTCTTTTTATCCCAATTAACTTTCAACTAACCTTCCACCCGCAACTTATCTACTATAATTATCAATTACATAAGTTTCATAAAATTAGTTTAATAAACACAATAAATACATGTGTTAAAATATTGAGATAAGTCTTATATCGATTAGAAATATAATCAATATATTTTTTATAAGACTTCAAAAAATTCTTAACTTACAAGTTAACTTTTGAGTTAAGTTAAATCCGTTATTTCTTAATATAATATTATATCCTAGTCAGAAATTTGAGTCATCCATATATTCTAAACTCTAACCTTTCCACACTAGATATGCAATCCAATCCAATCTAGTCATGAGGGGAGTTGGCAGGTGATCCGGTTCCTATATAGGTCTTTAGACACAACGGTAGTTTGACCAAGATCCGTTCTTAAAACCGATGTCTCATAAAATTTGACGTCCTAACGTCGAATCTCCGGAGTCACGTGCAAAGTCTCTGAACCGACCCCGGTGTGAGTCATTCTCTCAACACTGGAAAGTCATGGTTGACCCATGCATCAGCGTGTTAAACAAGTAACCTACAAAGTGACTGACTGGTAGGTAGAACTGTTTTGGATATGTCCCTTTCATGTGTCAGCCTTTTTGCAAGGGAGAAAAGTGCTGACACAACGTACGGACAACTTGATGAACAAGGAGACTCTTCCACTACCTCCAGATATAAGTTCTCATGCATCAACGTGAAAAAGGTAGAACATTCTCTCTAAAACTTACACTTAAGCTCTAAAATTTCCTTAAATATTCATTTGAGCGTTGGAGTGTTCTTGCAGGTAACACCCCAATTTCGTCCCACAACACGTAAGGCTGGTGCTGTTGGTACGAGAAATCACTTCAAGACCCTTATTCCTCATTGGAATTGAAGACATAATATTGGATCCCAAGTGTAAAACTCAAGCATTTTAATTAATAGTTTTAAGGACTGTCACGAGGCCGGCTTTTGCATCCTAGCCCAGACCAATTCAGCAGGAATATAACCCTTATACATCTTATAAAACAGGAGGTAAATCTTAACCCATTAGTTATATATAAAAAATGTAATGAATTTACAAATATGTTATCAAATTTATCAAGTTATATAATTGAAGGAGTTTGGTGAAATCAAGTGAAATAATTAAACACCTATGTATATGTTGGGATTCTAATTACATACGTAATCAATTATACTTGAAGTTAAATTACTAAAATGATAATTGTTAACTTGTATTCTATAAGGAATCAAAAGTGATCAATGAGTTGTGATTTCGTTGGTAATATAGACTGAGATTTGTGGGGAAAGTATCGGGTTCGATCTCAACTAAATACATTTATTGGAAGTAGCGAGAGTGTTAACTGTGATTAAATCCCTAAACAGAATTGCTTCCAAAAGAGGATACATGTTAAAAAAAATCAACCATGAAAATTTTAAGAAATTATATTGTATTTGCCTTAAATGAGGAAATTTACATTAATGATAATTTAAAATAAAAAAGATTTATTTTGGAGTGATATTAAAATGATGGTTGTGAAATGTAATAATGGTATCCGTTGTTGTAGAGATATATATGGCCAAGCATTAAAACAAAAGTGAAAAGGAGGATTAGGTGAAGTGTAGATAAGCTGTGTGTGGGGGTGGAATATGCCTGATGGTTATGAAAAGTAGAAAGGGACCACGGATGCAATATAAATGAAATGCATACGAGGGCTGGGAGGGCCCTTTAACAAATATGTTCCTGCTAGCAGTTACCAATTACCATTCCCACCCACCAAAATTTGATTATTTAATTTGTTTTTCATTACTACTGTTATCTGTTATATTATGTGGTCTTGTTCACTTCTGTCCTTATTAGTTCCCCTGCGAAGCTACGTTACATCTTTGTCACACACTCTATCTCTGATAACAGTGAATAAATGTACGGTGAGTGTGGCTCTCACAGAACTGTTTGCTGAAGTTTCATGCATAGGTACTGTGTGTCTTTTGTGAATGAGACGAGTGGGAAATGGAGTTGCATGAGACTGAGAGGGTTGAGAAGTGTGATTATGCGGTGGTGAGAGCATAGATTTAATATTAATATTAATATGATACCATAGCCATACAAAAACAAAAAATCTCTTGTGTCTGAGAAAAATCTCAATCCTTGGGAGGGTGGTAAGGTAAGGGTAGGGCAGGGCAGGGGTGTTATGTGAAACCTAGGGGTCTAAGGGTTTGAGCCTGAGGTTCACTCTTTAGCACTGTGTGTGTGGTCACTAGAGTAGAGTGTAGGTCATGGTGCCCGGGAATGCCAACAAGAATGTTTTGGTTCTTCTGACTCACTTCCTCTGTGGCCCTGCCACCACCTCTTTTGGTGCCCTCATAACCAATCATGCCCCCTCATTCAAATACTACTGCATCTCTTTCTCTTTCTCTTTTCTTTTTATTTAATGACATTTTTTCTTTTGTTTTTTTACATGGATTTTATGGTATCAAATTTATTAATTTCCTTCTGTACCATCCCTCTGCTTCCCATCACTAGTTCAAAACAAGCTTTTTTAATTCAGACACATTAAGTAAGAGCTAAAGGAAATTATTCTCCCGTTCGGTCTGAATATATCTGTAGAATTATGCTATTTAAACTTTAAAGTTAAAAGATTAAATAAAACTAGGTTTTTTTAACCTAGAAAAGCCGATATAAATTTATGTTGGATCCTAAATTTTAAATCCTAAACTGATTTTATGACCTGTTTAGGTTATATAAGTCATATTGAGATAACATATTATAATCAAAGTATGCATATTTTTAAGTTTTATTTTGTCAGTAATATTAGTTGAATTTCTATGTTTTTCCTTCTTAAACATAAAGACTCAAACTTTCCTATGATTGAATAAAAAAACTTACTCTTTTTAAAGACTTAACTATTTTCATTGCGAGTAGTTTTCTTTTTATGAATAAATGATTTTTTAAAAGAAAAAAATGGATCACCCGTATAAGACTGGACAACCTAAGTACTGAATTACAAACAGATTTTTTAAGCCCAACCATATAAAGTCCACTTATCTACATAGATCAAACGGTATGAATTGACAGTTATTGAAATCACCATGGATTAACCCATTTAAATATACATAAGTATTTTCACCAAAAAAAATATACATAAGTATTTTTTGAAAGACTGTTATTATTGATCGAAATTATAAATAAATTATTTTTTCAATTCATTAAATATTTGTGTATATATAGATATAATTCTATTTTTCTCAAAGGTATTTTCAAGACAATGGATTTAAAGAAACCATTCTAAAATCTAATAATAAACGAGATTATAATTTATACAATAAAAAACATGAAAAATATTTTAAAAATTACATTAAATAATTTTGTTTACCAATATAAACATCAAACAAGTTTCGTACTTATATGTAGTTTTACTTATATAGAACTCAAAGGAAGTACATGTTATTAGTTATTATTAAGTGAAAATATGTAGTTCTTATTAAATTAAAAATAAAATCCAAAACTAGGTCTTATTAAATTAAGTTTTAGATCTAAAATATGTGTAGGTCTTATTCCCAATATTCAGGAAAATCTTTCTTCTGAAAGTCCTTGAGATTGAACAGCAGCCACTCGTCCCCTACTTTGCTGTAAAACAGATTTCTGCTGAAACTGAGGATAAATTTTATTTAAGAAGCTTCAACCAACTAAGTGGTCTAGGTCATAGGATCTTAATCTTTTTTATTTTTACCTTTTTTTAATTTTTATATGATCTTAATCATTAAATTTTAATAAATTAAATATGCATCCTGACGCGTAAGATTTTTAATGCGCAGATTCTTTTCATTAAATTGACATATTTAGTCACATGATTGACGTGGGACTAATTTATTTCCAAAGTCATCTTTAGGCAAAATGTGAATTAGCATCCGAAAGTTTGAATAATTTGTAATTTAGTCCATAACCTTTAGAAAATATGTATCACCCTGTTTCCTGGCCGACGACGATTTTAATGGACCCTATCATAATTAGCATCCAAAAGTTTGAGTAATTTACAATTTAGTCCATAATGTATATCCTTGGAAAATATTATAATTGACGATAATCAAATATTAAATAAGACTCGGCTCCCTAAGTAATCGAAGAGTAACTTTTCGGGCCTCTCTTCACCGTTATTTGGCTTTCTTCTTCATAGGTTGCGCTTCTCACGAGTGGGTAGTAGAATAATAGTAGTAAAGATAAATCTTGTTGACCCTAAAAGAAAACAAGTAAAAATCTTGTGACAAAAATAAAACGCTTCCAATCACAGTACAAGGTTTGCCTGCTCCTTTGTTTGCATGATAGCCTCTCGCTTTGAGCTTAGCTTTCTAAGTGGCGTCTAGTTTGGCTTTTGTTGCTATAGAAAGAAACCAATTGCACGCGAAAACTGTGTTATACTTGCACCATGTCAAGTTAAACAGGGCATGTAGATGCTACTACCACTACGAAATCTTATATCATAAAATGTGAATGGCATGATAAGTATAACAGTTTTGAAATGGTGAAATGCTCACAATTATTTCCCATTTAAAACTGATGTTTAAATAACACTTTTCAATTCATGCAACACGAAAATCAGCAGTCACAAGAATCCGGGCAGAGAAAAGCTCAGACTCTTAAGCATTCCATTCCATTACAAACATATACACGTGCGTATTAATTATCAAATTTACAATACATACGACAATTCTTAGGACTTAATCATCACTGTAAGAAACTGTCATCTCCGTAGCAAAGAACATATTTTCTCCTTTGGCACATGGCAAAGTATTTTCATCCAAGTTGAGCACTATGAAGATTTACCTTCCAACTTCAATGATCCAAAATTACTCTGTACTAGTTGAGCAGCAGCACGAGCAACTGCAGATGCACGATCTGCTGATGCAATGGCAGCTCGTGCCTTCTCTAATACATCAGAGGATTGGAATTGTGTCTCACTTTTAGCGTCTCCTAAAGGGACATCATTATTTTTGTGTGATTGTTCAATTTCATTATTATTCAACCAAGAATTATTGTTAGAAGGGCTGGAAGCTTCAAGGTATTTATATTCTTGTTTATCAGGTACAGACTTGATAGAAGATTCTACAATACTATGTGACGAATTATTAGAACCCTTTTTGCTGGGAGTATGAGAAACCGCAGCTCCAGCACCAACATGCTTTGTTCCACCCTACAGGTAACATGAGAAAATCGTAATAAAATTGAAGAACATTTGAGCAAATTCCTGATACCACGCTAGAGAAGTGGACAAAATAGTTTGAAAAGTCCAGAGCATTGGTATACAAGAATCAAATAATATGCTTGAAAAATCGATGAAGTGATAAAGGTGATATCACCAGCATTCAAGGAATATATCACGTTAAAGGTATAAACCTGCCACTGTTATCACTATGTTTAGCTAAATATCTATATATAATGCAAACTTTGTCTAATCTCTGGCAGTAATCAAAATTCACACTAATGCTGTGTTTGGTAGATGAACAGAATAGACAAAATATAGTGGAACCATAGTAGTCAATCCCAAAACGCGTCGCGGGCGACCCCGAAACTGGGATCACGGCGTCATGGAGCAAATCGCGGACGCTATTTTACACTATCGCGGGTAAAATAAATAAATAAATATTGTATATGCAAAGAAAAAATAGAGATAAATAACTAAAAATATTCCAAATGCATAAGCCTTAACTAGAAAACTAATATTATCCAATGAAAAACCCTGTCTAAATTTATGAATTCATAATCTAAAGATTAAAATTCCACAAATCAAAGAACCAAAGATATGTAGAAGTAGAAATATATCACAAAATCAAGCCATTTTTCTTCTGCAAAAGTTCCTTTGTTTTCTGTTGCCAAAACAGAGTAAAATAGAGGAAGAAAAACAGTAACGAGAAAAGAGTAGAGAAAGGAAGAGCTTTGAGATGAGATGCAAAGTGTGAGGGACTGAGTTCTGAAGGTGATCATGAGTAGGGGTGAGGGAAAGAGAGAAAGAGACAAAACAAGATGATAAGGCAAAATGGGGAGTCATGCATCAAAACAAGGTAGGGATGGTCACCGGAGTCTGAAATGAAGGTAGGGGTGGTTGCCGAAGTCTGAAATGATGGTGGGGGTGGTCGCCGGGGGGTGGTCGCCGGAGTTTGAGACTAAGGTGGGGGTGGTCGCGAAGTCTGAAACCAAGGTGGGGTAGTCATCGGAAGAGTGGGTTGCTGAGAAAAAGAAAAAGCGGAAGAGAAAGAGGGAGCTGTGGGAGGGCGCGGCACACCTATTGCGGGGCACAACACACCAATCGCAGGGAGGGGCTGCACCGCATTGACACAGCGCGATCGCAGCCGCTACGGCTGCAATTGACTAACTATGAGTGGAACAGGGCTGATGTTTTGCATACCATGCTTGGTAACTTGGAATTGAACAGAAGATGCTAGGGAGTGAAGTTATATAGAGACTAGTGGTACTTATTAAGTTTGTTCTTCTCCATTCCACCTATTTTAATGGAACTAAAATGTTCCACTTTTAATTGTTTAGTACCATTCTATTCTATTGTTAAAATATAACAAACATATAACAAAACTAAAAATTATATTCCATTTTATTCTAACTTGGAGACCAAACACTACCCGAGCATGCATGTGAAAGAGCTCGTGGAAAGTTTAAGAAAATAGCTCTCATAAAGTCTTTTTAGCTTATTTCAATTAGCCACTTAATATTGCTTCCAATAAGTTCCATGATCAATTTTATAGCATAAGCAACCCTTATATAAAAAGAGCTTATTGAATAAGTGTTTAATTAGGTTGTGTACCAAAGTGCACCTAAAAGTTTCGCATACGCATCAAAAGATTTGAGAAACATACTCTCTCATAGCATAGACTATCGCATGAGGAGCAAAATAGCTAATGGTTTGGATTGCAAATAATTTGAGGTCAGAGTCAGGGATAAAATCATAATGATCGTTGGGATCATCAGAGTTAGACAAGTGAAAACTGATTACTTGTGAATGAATAAAGATAAATACACACTCCAAAACAAGGTGTTATTAAGGTGTGGCGTTTTGGGTGTAGAAGAAGAGAGATGGTGATGTGAACACAAAAGTGGATCATCTTGAAAATCAATTTGGGAAAAGGATATTAACACCACACTCAAGAAAAAGAAGAAAAGGTAAGTGATAAGTATGAATGTTGATCACCACAAATAAACTTGATAAAATCATTGATGATTCTCACAAGTTTCCTTGATACGATCGGGTTTAGTTCTTTGCCCAAGAACTCAAAGGAAGCTTTATTAGGGTGTAGAAGGAGAGAGATAGTGATGCGAACACAGAAATGGATCATCGCCTTAAAAATCAATTTAGGAAAAGGATACTGTTGAAAGTCCCATATTGCCTACAGATATGGCCAACCAAAAGTGTATAAGGTCAGGATGGTAATCCTCATCCTATGAGCTAGCTTTTAGGATTGAGTTAGGCCCAATACCCAAATTTAAGATGGTATCAGAGCTAGAGCATTCTTTCTGGTTCTTATGGGCCAAGAGTTGCCCTTTCGTTGTGGGTCAAAAGTTACCCTTTGTTTGGTCCGGCAGGCTTCGTTGGAGGGGGCGTGTTGGAAGTCCCACATTGCTTGCCTCATGATATTTCGCATGGCTTAAATACCTGTTGGGCAACTCCAACCATTGCCAATTGGTTTTGGGATGGAACCTTTAACATGGTATCAGAGCCTATCCTAGATCCGTTGTTGGGCCACCCACACGCTCCATTCCTGAATATGAGGGGGTGTGTTGAAAGTCCCATATTGCCTAGAGATATGGCCAATCAAAAGTATATAAGGTGAGGATGGTAATCCTCATCCTATGAGCTAGCTTTTAGGATTGAGTTAGGCCCAATACCCAAATTTAAGAGATACTAACGTCACACACAAAAAAAAGAGAAGGTGAGTTATAAGCAAAAATGTTGATAACCAAAAATAAACTTGCTAAGATCATTAATGATTCTCGTAGTTCCCTTGATATGATTGGGTTTAGTTCTTTGCCCAAGAACTCAAGGGAAGCTTTATTACCTTGATATGATTGGGTTTAGTTCTTTGCCCAAGAACTCAAGGGAAGCTTTATTAAGTTGTAGAAGGAGAGAGATAGTGATGCAAACACAGAAGTGGATCATCACCTTAAAAATCAATTTGGGAAAAAGATATTAACGCCACATTCAAGAAAAAGAAGCAAAGGTGAGTGATAAATATAAATGTTGATCACCACAAATAGACTTGATAAGATCATTGATGATCCTCACAGGTTTCCTTGATATGATTAGGTTTAGTTATTTTCCCAAGAACTTAAGGGAAGCTCTCAGTTGAAAATTTTCAAATTTCAAGTTCTTTTTGCATTACAAGAGTTCTCCTATATTATAAGTTAAGTGGATGTTGATAAACTTTGCACCAACATTAATTTTTCACTAACTTAAATGACTCCCCGTAGTGAATTATGATCTCACTAACATTGAAACATGCACTAAAATAACCCACTAATCCCACTAATGGCTTAGGAACACTCAAAAAGGGTTAAAAACCAACTTGGGAAATACAAAAGGCTGTTAGAAAATGCATCTCAAAAATAGTGACAACAATTATAACAAAAATAGAAAAAATGTTAGCTTTATTTATTAAATGACTTATTAACCATAAATACTTATTAGAGATAGCTGGTTGTATTAATAAATACCCTCTTTGTAACCTGTAACTAGTTCAGCCAGTAATTTCTGTTTCTATCCAAAACAGAATTCTGTTTTGGTTTACCTATATAATAGCATTCTGTACACTCAGAATATAATATAATAAAATGGATTTCTTTCTGTTTCAGTATTTATCTTCTTCTCTTTCTCTCGTTTGTTTCATTTCTTCTTTTTCCCCTTTCTCTGGTTTATTTCAATACTAAATAACTCTAGCCCATGTGTTGTCCTGTCCAGTTCGGAGATGTCAACCAGTGGTGAAGGGGGCGGTGAGGCTGGTTCCGGTGGTGCGGTAATGGTGGGGCCAGGACTGGTTTTAGTGGTGGTAGGGCTCCTTCCTCAGTTACAGGTTCCTTTGTTGTCGACAAAGATCCCAAAAAATGCACCAAAAAATAGAATCAATATTGGCTGGAAATATGGTGCTACCGTTGATGGTGATCGAACAAGAGTAATGTGTAAAGTTTGCAAGAAAAAGCTGCGAGGCATTTACAGGCTTAAACACTATTTGGCTGGCCTCTAAAGATGTTGCACAATGCAAGCAAATCACTGACAAAATTAAATAAGAAATGTGGAATTATGTGTTCAAACTGCAGGATGATGCTTTGAAGAAGGCAGAGGTAAATAGTTCAGCAAGTAGGGTTGATGATGCACAAAGTGAAGGAGGAGTGGCTGAGAAAAGGAAAAGGGATGATACCCTTGCCACTATATTCAAGAAAAAGGAGGAAGTTAAGAAACAATTAATTCTATTTCTAAGAAAAGTTTGAGGGAAGAAGCTTGTTAAGAAATTGTTGCCTTTATTACAACAATGTTATACCTTTCAATGTTGCCAATTTTGATGAGTTCAACAAGATGCTTGAATTGGTTGCTAGACATGGTTTAGGATTTAAACCACCACGCTACCATGAGATCAAAGTTAAATATTTAAAGCAAAATTGTTGATTCTACCAAGGAGGCTCTGAAGAAGCATAAGGCTTTTTGGAAGAAAACAGGTTGCACCATTATGATAGATTGATGAACTGACAAGAGAAGAACTATAGTTAATTTCTTGGTAAACAGTCCAATGGAAACTGCATTTTTGAAGTCTGTTGATGCTTCTTGATGCTTCTGATATTTCTAAGACAACTAGGAGAGTGTTTATGATGATGGATGATATTGTTGAGTAGGTGGGTAAAGAGAATGTAGTGCAAATTATCACCAACAATGCAACAAACTACAAGGCAACTAGAGATCTATTAATGGAAAAACGAAAGAGGCTATATTGGACGCCATGTGTAGCTCATTGCATCGATCTAATGCTGGAGGATCTTGAGAAGAAGTTGTCAATCCACAAGGAGACAATTGCACATGGTAAAAAAATTGCAATTTTCATCTATTAAAGGAGTGCACTTATTTCTTTATTGCATCAGTTGCCAATGGCAGAAATTTAATTAGACCAACCACTACATGTTTTGCTACCTCTTATTTGATATTTGGTTGCTTGATGGATAAAAAAGGAAGGTTGGTAAGGATGTTCACATCAAAAGAGTGTAAGTTAACCCAATTTGCTAAGCTTAAGGATGGAAAGTTTTGTGAAGCATTGGTTATGGGTAAAGAGTTTTGGAAGAATATTGTGACTTGCTTGAAGGGTGCATACCTTTAATCAAGATGCTTCGATTGGTGAATTCGGATGAGAAGCCTGCAATGGGCTTTATCTATGAAGAAATGGATCACGCAAAAGAGAAGATAGCAAAAGCATTCAAGAATGTTAAGAAAAGGTTTACCTATTACCTACATGGAATTTAATTTAATAATTTATCCTAATTCAATATATGTTTTGTATTGGAAACTACTTAAATTTTTCTCATTCTTTAGTTACCAACCTCTTTGGGATATCATTGATGAAAGATAGAACACAACCAACTTCATAGGCCTTTGCATGCTGCAGGCCTTTACCTTAATCCAATTTTTCATTATGCTCTTGAATTTAAAGTTGATTTTGAAATTAAAGGTGGATTGCCTACAACGAATGGTGGGGGATATGGAAGAGGTGAAGAAGATTAATGCTCGGTTAGAAAATTTCAAATACAAGAAGGGATTCTTTGGTAGCCAAATAGTCCTTAACGGATTTCAAATCAAAACTCTGGTACAATGGTGTGAGTCTTATGGTGATGAAACTCCGGAGTTGCAAAAGTTCGCTATTCGTGTCTTGAGTTTGACATGTAGTTCTTTCGGTTGTGCGCATAACTAGACTACATTTGAGATGGTATTATATATATTTGCTTATTTGTTTATTACCTAATGTTAGTTGCTTACTATATTATATATTTGCTAATTTCTTTATTATTTATTAATAAACTTTAGGTTCACACTAAGGGGAAGAATTGATTGAAGCAAAAGACGATGAATAATGTCATCTTTGTCATGGCTAACTCTAAATTGGCCAAGAAGAAAAATGCAAGGAAACCAAAGGAATATGCCATTGATGATCTTTCTTTTGATGATGAGTGGATTACGGACATTGATAATGCTGAAGTAGGTCAATATGGAAGATGTTGAAGATGTTAGTGAGGTTGCTGCTGGTCGGGATCCACCTAGTTCACCTCTTGATGCTCTAGAGATTCTTAGTTTCGATGATGAAGAAGGAGATGACAATGGCTTAAGCATGGTTGATGTTGATGAGGATGAAGATGATGATCCTAACTTGAATGATACATTGGATGTTTAGGCTTTGAGTTTCAAATTAGTGTCTTATGTTTGATGTGTTAGTGTTAGATTGAGTTTTATGGTAGCATGGTTGGTTTTATGTTTCTAATATTATGAATTTATGTTTTAGATTTTGAGTTTTATGTTTATGACTTTTGAGTTTGGTTTAATATTATGAGTTTAGTTTGATATTTTTAATATTTATACATAATTTAGCATTTTTCGTAGACTCTCAAATGTCGTCTTACGACACTACGAATCTATGTTTCGAGAATCCCCTCCATCTCAAGGTAGAGTCTATGTTTTAACAACCTTGGTAGATACAACATAATTAGGATTTCTACTTGTTTCCTTTTTGTTTCCTTTATTTCCTTTTTATTACATAAGATATGATTTCTTATCATCTAGGACTTGTATCTTTTATTAAGACCACATCATCAAGAATTCTTATCATCTAGGAAGCCCATGTATGTGAAAATGGCTCACGTACAAGTATTGGACAAGTATATGACACTGATACATCCTGATATGATACCTATTCATAAATATCCATGGTTTTTTAATTTTTTAATTTTAAAAAAACTATTGTTACACGGTGGACACAGCTTAAATATTGATACGTCCCAATTCTAACAATGGCTCTTCTCCTCAAGCCACCTCTAGTCTGATCTATCCTAGTTGGTTCGGTGTGGTCTGATCTAGTCTAGTATGGTTCAGTCTTGTCCGGTTCATTCTAGTCCAGTCTGGCCTGGTCTGGTTCGGGGTGGCCTAGTTCAGTCTAGTTTTGCCAGTCCGGCTTGGTTTAGTCTAGTTCTTTATGGTCTGATTTGATCTGGTCTGGTTCGGTCCAGTCTGGTCTAGTTAGGTTTGGATTGGTCTAGTCTAACTAGTTGGGCCTGGTCAAGTTTGGTCCAACTCTGAGCTCCGACAGTGCATTCCTCTTTGTGACCACCAACCACTTACGACCTAGGCTCCGGCAAACCACCTGAATCACAATGCATCACTATGACACAGCCTCCTCCGTGATCTAATCACCGCATATGCCCATCATCACCGGCATTCCCCGGTTTTTGTTCTGCTTATACCTTTCTTTTAATTGCGTTATATTCCCTGGCTTGCATTGCTTTAGTCTTTAGGAACTCCCACTTTTTGTTTTTTTATCCCTTTTGGGCCAATGAAGTTGTGACCATGGCCCATATTCCTGTTTTTACTTTTATTGCTTTATTTGTTTCTCGCACAATAAGGTCTACACAATGCCTATTTTCCTTTGTTTCCTTATTCATTAAGATACGGCATAATTCGTTTCCTTATTCATTAAGATACGACATAATTTGTTTCCTTATTTGTTAAGATATGGCATAATTAATTTCCTTTTTATTAGATAAGATGTGATTTGTTGTCATCTAGGCTTCATACCCTCTATTAAGACCATATCCTTTATTAAGACAATAATGGTTCTTTATGATTATTTACATAGATGCTATCTAGCAATAGCATCAATGATGAGTATCAAAAGGGGTCAACTTAATTTTAGTTATTTTATTTTTATTGTAATTTTTGTTTTTATTTTTAATTATATTTTTTGTATTTTTTTAGATTTTCTTAAGTGGGGTTTTAATGTTTTTGAGTTTTAGGCCATTATAATAGTTAATGAGTTTATTTCAAGTTTTAATACCACGGAAGTTAAATAGTCATTAGACATTAATGAGAATTTATTTCCTTTAAAATTTCAATAGTTTATTAAAGCTTATAAATAGAATCTCATGTAAAGCAAATTAATAAACTTGAGTTTTAAGTGAGAGTTTCTTTTAGGTTCTTGAATGAATCACTCTTCGATCTTATAAAGAATTTTCATTCTTGTGGCGATCTTAGGTTTATCAATCTTATTGTGGCGCCTACTTTCATAACTTATCACTCACTTTCTTATTTTAATTTGATTGTTGCATCAATATCCTTTGAACCTTTTACCCAAAAACATATCCTCTCTCTTTCCGCTTACGTCATTTGATATCAAAGTTTCGGCTCCTTGATTTTCAGCTATGGAAGAGATTGTGGTACTACCTTTCTATGGAGGGAGTGATGTCAAGGCTTACATATGGAGAATGGAGGAAAAGAGAAAGAGAAAAGAAGTAGAAAAAAGATTCCAAGGGGATAAAAAATGAGATAAGAGAATTTTTAAGGAAATGTTGAAAAATGACAAGGAGATAAAAAGATTGAGAAAAATAAAAAATGAAAAAATTATAAAATAGAAAATTAAAAATTAAATTGACCCCTTTTGATACTCATCAATCAAGGTCAGACATACGATATCATATTGATTTAACAGTAAATAATATTTTTAGTGTCCGCTATGAAGGAAGAACCAATAATTAATAAAATTACCAGGAGATCTTCATGATTTTTCCTAAATTCTGCCTCTGTTTTTGAAGAATCCCATGTTAGATTGTATTCTTCTGCAATATCCCTCAAGACCTTGAGTTTTACTTCTCCAGATGGAGCACTAACTGAAAGCTTTTCAATGATCTGGAATAATATAAAAAAGAACAGAAGGATTAATGATAGTAAGCAATGATACAGAAGCTGTAATTGTTTTGTTCAAAATCTGCAATCAAAGATAAATCACCGTGCGGTTCACGCCCGAATCAGGACGAAGTTCAGATATTGCAGAGACAAATTCTTTCCCATATTTAGTGGTAAACAAGTTCTTGATTTGCAATAAATCTGGTACATCTGAACATCTAGGAGCAGCAAAAATTATGCTTGCAATGGCTTCTCGCAATTCTGAAGGGCACTCCCTGTTATGTGGAGAAGGAAGGCTTCAAGTTTGATTAAAGAAACAGTTTGCTGTAAATTGTACAGGAAATTGTGCAATTGTTTGAAAACTCAATTCAATACTGGAAATGAATATTCTTAACACTAGAACTGATTTAGTGTGGCATATTATAGATACCTAGTATAAAATATTATATTGAAGACATCATAGATTCCTACTATATTGAAATAGGTAAAGAAAACTGAAACTGAAAGCATTCAATGCAAGGGAGACCACTGGATGCTCTTAGCAGCAATTATTTATTTAGTTCCTGATAGTTTCCCTTAATAAACTTACAGTAATGAATATCATGTCAAACATCACATATTCAAGGCAGCATTAGGAATTTCACATATTTCAGTGTGGTCAGGGTCAATATACACACGTGACATAAAATACAAGTATAAAAATATTATACAAGATGAGGTAGTAAATTACTATTTCTCCCTAAAGTTTTGACCAAATCAATTTTGGTGAACCAAGTTTAAAACCTTATATTTTGCCCCATTTATGTTCAGAAACATATATTTTACCCTCTTGGAATTCCTTGATGATTCAGAAACACTGTAATTACAAATAATTGTGTTTCATCTGACAACTGAGACCAAATCTAACACTTTTATGAATGTTATCTTCACCAAATATCTGCCAACAGAATACACAGCCCTTCATAATACGTTAATCAAAGAGATAATACACAGCATGTCCAATAATAACAAATTCTTGGAACTTACGGACTTACTTCTGACTCTCAATTATAGGTACACGTGCAAGAACAAATTCACAGAATAACTCCAATATTTCATATGCTGCCCATATATTTTGTTCTCGAATGATATGCTCCACCTATTTAAATCAATGCAATTAAGAAACAAGTAGTCACAACCCAGGGAGAAAAAAAGGTTCCAAGACTAGTAGCCATTCAACAAGATTTGAAGGATTACACGAATTCTAGCAATTGCCTCTTGGCCGGCCTGCAAGAATTGAGATATCTCCTTGCGCATTTGTTTCAGTTGCATATCTCTCTTGTTCTGTAGCAGCTTGATGCGTGAAATTGCCAGGTTCAGGCATGTTTTGCTACAAGATTGAAAAGAACATTCACCCAAATCCAAAGCAAAAAACAACCTTATACCACAATCTCTCCTTAAAACAATCAAAGAGACCGTCACTCTATCAAGGATCCTCGCTTTTTCATCAAAATAGCTCACCTCCCAATGAACCCACATCCGGCTATACATATTGGATATACCGAACACAAAATCTTTGGTTTTTCAGAAAAGTAAACAAAACATAAAGACCCGAGATTCGGATTGAATTTGACACAATAGACAATTTGATTTTTATTTGAGGAAGGGTGATACTGAACTGAGAAACCTAAAATCAGGTAATAAAGAAGCACACCCATATTCCAAAACCTAAAATTGGGGAATAAAGAATGGATATTATGATCAAGAAAAGTTAAATCTTTGAACAAAGAAACGGGAAGGTGGAGCAGAAATTGGAAATTACCATCGAGTGCCAAGAACGCCTCTGTTAAAGAGCTGATTAAGAAGTGACATGGTGATTTAGATGCCACTGCAAGTGCAAACCAACGTACCAAAATAACTGCTAACTGGTGTTGTCCTAGTTGCCCTTCTTTTATGTATATACCCGACCAGCCAATTATATTCTGGAGATTACTCATAAGTTACATGAATATTAAACTTGAACCGTGGTAAGAATTTCCACTCTTCCGGATTTTAACAAAGAAAACTTATTTTGAGTAGGTTTAAGAAAATTTTGATCCAACTCCAACCGATTCGACTTTGACACTCATGAATTTGGAAATACCAACACCTAAAAATGTCGTTAAGTAATTTTGTTTTAAATTATCATAATAGTTCAATAATAAAAATAAATTGATATAATTCTTAATTTATTATTTTAATATATATATATATATATGTTTATATATTATTTTAATTAGAATGTATTTTTGTTTAAAAATACATATTTAGGTTAATAAAATAAAATAAAAACAAGATATATGAATAAAAAGATATCTATAATTTATAGAAATAGAATTGAGATTCATAATTTCCAACTATCTTTCTTAAACCTGTCTTATTGTGATTTTGATAGGGTTTGGATTAGAATATCAAAATTCATCTCTTATTTACCTTATAAATATCCTTATTGATTAGTTAGACTTAACTATCCAAAATCTTAAAATATCCTAATCATTCACCTAATTAACCTATTTATGGTTTATTCTATTTGAATAATTAGAAAAGTGTGAGAAAAAAAATTGCAAGAAAAATTATTCTACTTTCTCATATTTTTCTTTCTTATCATTTTTCCTTACATTTTTCTAATCCAAATTTTTTGTGTTGGTAAATTTTTTTCTTTCTTGAGAACTGTTACTTCTTATTAATATTGATGCTGAAACAAATTTAAGATGAAATAGAAGGAAATGAAATAGGGAAAAAGTAAATTGAGGCGATGAAGTAATAATAATATAGTTCCATTATTATAAACAACACTTTGGTAAAAATCTAAGATAAAAACTCTCTTTTGCATAGCATGAACCTCGTTTATTTAACTGAACACCTACAATCAAGCCATGAGATAATGTCATTATGGACAGCAAAAATTGTGTCATCAGGTTCCCCTTCCAAAATGCCATGGTAACTTCCTTCATAGATCTTTAGTGTCTTGTCCTTGCTAGAAGCTTTCTCATAAAGAAATTGACTCGCTAATGGATCTGTCACCTTATCTGCTGCCCCATGAAGAATCAATAATGGAGCGGAAACCTGCATCACCCTCAAGAAAAATTTAAATGTTTTCGGTTGATATGACAATACTTGCATGCAAAAACAACAAATAGCCAGAGCAATAAACCAAGTTAGATTATGGAAAACAACAAGTAACAGAAAGTGAGCCAAAGCAAAAACAAACCTTTTGTAGTTGTGACTCGACATCTTGAGTAGCACTTAAAAGCTCCATACCAGTTTTCAATCGTGTTGGATCATCATAAGAAATAACATTGTAACCGGCCTATAAAAGAAAGAATTAACTCCTGCAATTAGTTTGATATAGAGTGAAAATTTGGTTGCTAATGATGAGAATAATAGAAAATAGGACATCTAACTCATCTCAAGAATTAAGATTTGTTATAAACTTTATAAATATTTACTGACTTTATTCCTAATCGATGTAATACATTTTAATAGAGAATTTAACAATCAATGATGTGAAAGTGTGAATGTGTAGATATGGATACATTAAAGCATTAATGATGATTTATGACATTTTGTTACAAAGTGAATGATGCACAGAAGGACAGAGATTCTTGAAGAATTAGGAGTAGACAAAGGTACAAACCACTTTTCTCTTTCCAGGTTCTCGGAAGGTCAGCTCAGAAAGATCTCTGTTTGGGAACAGTTTTGCCTTTGGCATCACTTTAGACAAAAGATTTAATACCTTCAAAACTGCAGCTGTTGGTAACATCTCATCTGAAATCTTAGCATCCAAACAAGAACAAGAAGTCAGGCTTTTATCTGACACTGATAGATGTGCTAATACAATCACCAAAGGCAATGTTTCCAATCATGAATGGTTTCATTTTCCTATATATTGATCTTGCACTACTTCCAATGTTGGCTGGGAAAAGTCTCTTACATTTTTTAAGACGTGCATTAATTCTTGAAATTCATTGAAAATGTGCAAGATACTAAATATTGAATCTCAATTAGAAAAATAAATTCAATGGAAATCAACATAAACGATTAGGAAAACAGACTCCAAAATTAGGCCAACTCATAATTGCATCATAAAATCCTATGAAACACATTGTTCTTATACTCAAATACTGACGATGCCTAGAATTGGTGCTCTTCAGTTCCATGTCGGAGGGAGATATTGCTGTGTAGATATTAACTGTGGTTGTCATGTTTGACATAACAGAATTCCAGGGGTGGCAATATTTATTGCCAATATATATATTTTCAATTGAAAGGTTCTAACTTTAAAAAATTGAAATTTGACCCAGAGATGACAAAGACATGATAAACATAAGAGAATTCAATTCAGTGCTCTCAAACTATAGAAAGAACCAAAACTTGAAAAAGATAATAATGAAGCTGGTGGGCTTACTTTACACATTGGTGCTACAAGGATTACTCCATCCCAATTGTTTGGTTCCTTCAACTGAGCCTTAAGAGCAATTGCTCCACCCATTGATTGCCCCAATATAAATCGAGGCAAATCTCTCACCTCAGGCCTTTCTGTCAATTGAAAGACAAAAGCATGATAATGAACAACACAACATTTTGTAGTCTCACATGATTACAACAATGAATGAATGATTAATATGACACCATGGATACTAAAAAGTTCAAGGCCATACCATTGATTTTTCTATAATGTTCTATAATGTCATCGACCAAATCTTCAAAACTTGGTATGTAACCGTGTAATCCTTCGGACAGGCCGAAACCTGGATAGTCCATAGCATAAACAGCATAGCCAGAAGCAGCTATTCGTTTGGCAACCCCTGAACAAAGTTTCAAATCCTCCCTTGTCACATTTGATAAATTTCTAACTAAGTTTTTATAAAATTGATCGTATAGTTAGTATGCTCCTAATAAGGTCAGGAATATATAACTCTTAATAAGATAACTTTTAGATAAATTAGACCTTTCATTTTTTAAGATGGTATTAAAATTTGACTAATTCTAAATATTGAATTACCGCAAATGTTTGATCTTAGATTTTAGGAGATAATTAAGATGACCCGTCATTTTCTAATAGTTTTATCTATCTTAAAAAGCTCATCATACTAAACAAATTTGATGGGTAAGTAAACAAGACATCAACAAAAAGAAACAGGGGGGTTATAACAAACCTTCAAAGAAGAAAGTGCAAGTACTGCCATACCCATGACAGAAACACAAAGCAGCCTTGATTAGAACATTGGGTTCTGGCATCCAGCTTTTGCAGAAAATTTCCAATCCCCGGGAATTCCTTTCGTACCACTAACAAACAAACATCATATTCATCACCAAATTAACAGAACAAAAGCAGAGAACCCTTCAAAAACATCCTCATAAAGTTTCATGCAAAACAAAAAAACTTACTTCTGCAGTTCTAATCCCAGCAGGAGCAGTCTAGTTTCCATTTTCAAATAAAACATAAAACACAGAAAGAGATTGAAACATCAGTGACTGGTTATTTTCTTCAACAATTGAAGCCATTTATAGACTAGGATTAATTGAAGAGTCTAAACAAACCTTGAATAAGAAATGATCCAATTGCTGATGCACTTCGCTGAAAGCTTCACGGACCCGTCTCCGGGAGGGTGCGAAATCCAGGTTCTGAGAAGCGATAGCTTTCAACTCCTCGCTGAGACCTTCGATCGTTGACTTTTTCTTCGCTGACAAAGATACCGCAGTGTTTAAGGTGTGTTTGGGTGATGGATGAGTGAATGGAAAGGGAGAGAGGGTGTGTGATGGGAACCTGAGGGTCTCCATGGTTAGTGCGGTGTGGGAAGAGGTTGGTGTTTTGAACCATGTTTTCAGCGTTGACTACAATAAAGGCTGGTCATGGTTTGTGTTCAGTTGCCTTCTCGTGGAACATAGTGGACGGTTCTGTATTCTAACGATAATACCTGAAACTTTGCTACAGAATTAACGGGTCAATAGGTCAATCCGTGTATTGGGCCAATGGTTTGGGACAATATAAAATGTTTTTGTTAATAACAATTTTACACATTTAAATTACCTTCTTTGGTTCTATTTAATTATTTAGAAAGAAAGAAAGAAAAAGGCAAAGGATGTTTAAATTTCATATATTTTTTAATTCTTTAAGTTTTTTTATAATTTTGTCTTTTAAGCTTTTAATATTTACAAATCTGTCCAAATTAATTAAATAGTTAACACGGTTAAATAGTATAACACGTAACAAACTCATCACCATTAGATAAGAGACCTTGGAATAAATGGTTGCGATATGACTTTCACTCATATTTCTCCTTCTTTTACCTCCTCTAACCCTCCTCTTTCCCTTCCCTTTCTTTCTCTTCACCACCCACCACCACCGTTAGGCAAGGGTGCATGGTAGTTAGAGATAGTGTTGTTGTGGTGGTGATTGAATTTACGTCTTGTCAGGCAAACAAAGGCATTAAAGCAAAAGTAACATTCATATTCATCAAGATATTGCTTCTCCTCCAACCCTATGTCAGTCAACTAACTTTAGTTCAATTTTCGTCATTGAAACATTCACATAATTTCTCTCTAGAAAACATAAAAAGCAACCCTCACGTTACTATAAAAACCACCCTCCCCATTCCCCCCAAGTGATTCTTCCCGATGTAGATTAATGTTTCATATATTCTTTGCTTTTCTTGTGCTTTTTTCATTCCATTTAACGCGTATCAAAACCCAACACTTTCCTCACTTTGTAATCGATTCGTAAGTCGCTTCACAAGGACCCAATTGTGGTGGGGCATGGGGTGATGGTGGGGAGAAAGAAAGGCAACCAGTGAGAATATGAGGGGACATGAAGGGTAGAAGAAGAATGAGGAGTATGGGTGATGGTCACATCACATTCATTAATTTTAAGGTCTCTTGTCTAATGGTGATAAGTTTGTCATGTGTTTGATTTTTTAATGATATTAACTATTTGATAGTTTTGAGACATATTTACAAATGTTTGGAAATGTAAATAACTATATTGACAAAAAAACTTAAAAGGACTAAATTGATAAAAAAAAACTTAAAAGAGTAAACCATAAAAATGTGAAATTTAAAGGACCAAAACATCATTTTGCTAAAGAAAAATTATTCTTATTTTTTATAAAAATTATTCTTATTTAATTATACATCTAAAGTTTCAAAACATAATTACTTTTCCATATTACTCAAATAAAATGAAGGACTAAATACATATTTCACTTATCGATGTCTCATGTTTG
The DNA here is from genome assembly GCA_037962975.1 of Clitoria ternatea. Classification (NCBI taxonomy): domain Eukaryota; kingdom Viridiplantae; phylum Streptophyta; class Magnoliopsida; order Fabales; family Fabaceae; genus Clitoria; species Clitoria ternatea. The sequence continues at coordinate 111,414,529 of CM075674.1, read as the reverse complement.
TCTCCAATCAGCCTTCTAAGATTTTTTTTTGTTAGTTAAGTCTCTTATGTTTTAAAACAATACTTAGGTCACTTTTGTCACATTTCGTCAAACTGTTAACGGAGTTATTATGTGGTATGCCCCTATGATATGTGTCTGTTTAAGCTAGATATTGACTTATATAGTTGGTTTCAATTAGGTCCTCCTTGCTTTTTAATAAGTTTCAAATAAGTCATCTAAGATATTAATGTGTTTTAATTGGGTTTCCTAAGTTGTTACATAGTCATACTTCAAAATCCAAAACATCAAAGGAGAAATGGTTTCCATAGAAGTTGATGTCGAGAACAATCTTGGGAACAAGGCTTTAGGCTCTATTTTTAGTGGTACCAAGAAACAGTTGTAGGAAAATTTAAATCCATTTTAAAGGTGTGTTGGGACCAAGGTTAAGTCACATGTCATTAACAAGGAATCCATCCACAAATTCACTTTAAGTTTCAAGATCTTTTGGACCAAAGTTGTGTTCTTGCAGCTTCTCAGAATATGGAAGACCTATAACATACACCAATTGCAAATGTTGCACACTAGTTTTCTTGGGCTTATAGAATACGGTGCATTTCTCAACTATTTTACAAACTATAATGCATGTGCTTGCAAAAGAAGAAAGCACCATGTCTATTACTAAAGTATCGAAATACAAAACGGATATCTCTTTCTCCTAGGAAACAAGATGAATGAATTGAATTTATAATTTCCATTTTTCCCTATGTAAATGTTTCTAGTGGAGCAATCAATAACAAAATTGTCTTAAAGGAAAAGGTGAAAAAAATCTTAAAGGTGGACTTTAAGTTACAAAGAAGTTAATTGTGTAATTCATATGTCACATGGGAAGAAAGCCCTTAGCATTATTAAGGCATTAGTAATTTGTGATATAATTATTTAAATGATGCCAAAACTCATAAGCTCCAAAAATAATCATCAGATGTGAAGAAATCTTAATTACTTAATCCATGAATCATAGGTAGATCTATATCTGTTGGAAGTATGCATTAATTAATAGCCTATATAGGACGTATCATTTTGAGTAAGACATTTCTATTAAATAGTTTAACAAGCTTTATTAGTCTTTGGAATAGTAGGTTAATATGAGAACTATTTATAAGTTGTCTCTAGTCAAATATTTATATGGGGATATATAAATATGTTAAAACTAGTGTGTGAGTGTGTTGATGATTTGATCTCACAAATCATGGATATAGACAATATTAAATCTTTACATTGGTACACATTAAGAGTAATGGTGTACTGAATAGACCCACTATGAGAAAGTTTAGGATCATTACATAAGTATCATAAACGGTTCTTAATGTGATAATGGTTCGATCTACAGTTATTACGATTTTTATATAAGGAGTTTATTGCTTTAATGAAAGCAAACGTCATCTATAACAAGATGATCATAAGGTTGTAATTGGATAATAAACAAATTATGTAGAGGGGTGTGAGTGATGTAGATGAGATTTCTCTCTCATATAACGGGAGTGATATCTATGAGTCACTTGATGGAGTGAAACTTAAAGATATGCATGATCATGCTAGGGAGAATAAATATTGGATATTATTCAAATAAAGTTCACTTCAATATCAAGTAAAACTGGGTCATACAAGAATAACGACGAGCATGCCTTGGACCTAATTAGATATCATGACAAAATAATCAAACATATAAAGTTTATCACTTATAGTATCTTGATATTTATATTTGGATAATGATGCATTACTAGATACCGCTTATTATATTATATTAAATATTTATATTTAATATATAAACCAAATATATTTTTTATATGGTCACACATATAGAGTAAGTCCACTAAAGGATAGTTTTTATTTTAATTTGACTGAAACTAAAACTATTGAATCTAACTCATTTAAAATAAGTAAAAACCTCATTCACTAAAGAGTGTTTATTAGGTTAGACTTGCTTATAAATAGAGCATAAGATATTCACTAATCATATTCTCGTGATACACAAAAATTCTATAAATGTTGTAGAGGCCACACTGACAAACTAGTATTCAAACGCGTCAAATCTTGTGAATCCTTTAACATGGTATCAAAGCTAGAGCATTCTTTCTGGTTCTTATGAGCCAAGAGTTGCCCTTTTATTGTGGGTCAAAAGTTACCCCTTGCCTGGTCCTGTCAATTGGTTTTGGGATGGAACCTTTAACATGGTATCAGAGCTAGAGCATTCTTTCCGGTTCTTATGGGCCAAGAGTTGCCCTTTCGGTGTGGGTCAAAAGTTACCCTTTGCCTGGTCCGACAGGCTTCGTTGGAGAGGGCGTGTTAGAAGTCCCACATCGCCTGCCTCATGATATTTTGCATGGCTTAAATACTTGTTGGGCAACTCCAACCATTGCCAATTGGTTTTGGGATGGAACCTTTAACATGGTATCAAAGCTAGAGCATTCTTTCCGGTTCTTATGGGCCAAGAGTTTCCCTTTCATTGTGGGTCAAAAGTTACCCCTTGCCTGGTCCTGCCAATTGGTTTTGGGATGGAACTCATGTGGACTCATTAAGGACAAACCTATTATTGCTTTGAAGTCTTGGTTATGCACTACAAGAGGTATTTCTTTAATAATATTTTAATTATTTGTTATTGCTTTGATACACGAAATTTGTAAGACCAATAGGATCCTTATATTTCCATTATCTATCCACAATGGACCCCCTAACAATATCCACATTATAGCTTTCTTATATAAATGGGGTATGAAAAGATTAAACAAAATAAATGCTCACCAAATTCTTATTTGGATCATGCAAGATACTTCTATGGAAAGATTTCTCCTTTTCAAGGGTAAATTTCTTTGTTATTTATCTTCCATGTTGTTTGGTTAGGATCCTTTTATTTTTGGGATTTTTTGAGGCATTACATGTAATAGCTTAGGGGACCCAATTAAAACATATTAATATATTATATGACTTTTTTAAAACTTATTAAAAAGTAAAAGACCCTAATTAAAACTAACTATATAAAGTAACATATTACTTAAATGGACACCTATCATAAGGAGCATGCCACGTAATAACTCTGTTAACAAAGTTTGACAAAGGTGATAGAAAAGGGCCTAAGTATAGTTGTTTTCAAACATAAGAAACCAAATAGGTATTTAGCCTAAAACAAAATGTATATATGTTTATAGCAAATTACTAGTGTAGGTTGGCTTGTTTTATCGACCCCTAATTCCTGGTGTATATATGTATATGATAGATTTATTAATTGAGAAAACTTGGTTGTTATTATGAAAAAATGAATAGAATAATACAGATTATTGGCATTTACTTGAATGATCCAAATTGAAAAAATATTGCAAATGATATTTTTAATGACTTTAAAATATATACAAAAATTTGTAAAATTTAAAGTTTTATAATACTATAAAGATGTTAAGATAAAATGACATTAATACATCATGAGTGTTTGATGTCTATAAGTTTGACACATTTTATTTTTTAAAAAGGTAAATTATTGTAATACATTTTTTATCAGCAAATAACAAATATATTTATTCCGGTAAAATGTATACCCTACCCCAATTAAAATAAGAGTCTTATCATGAAGTCTTTGAACACAATAATGATTCTCTCGTTCACTCAGGTAGAGAAAAGGAAACCCATCTAAATTGGCTTTGAACCAATTCCATGATCAAATTTAAATGTGTTCAAATAGTGAAAGAGAAAGTGTCTTCCTTCCTATTGAAACACATATTGTTTCAGCACAACCAAGTAGTTTAAATAAATACTACTAACCATATGGCTTCTATAACTTTCATAACCTTTTCACATATCCAAAAGCAATGTACTAGAGTATGTGTTCTTTTGCAATTCCGGGAAGAGTTTTTGATAGCTTGGCCATGCATATAATTGACTCCAAATTTAGTAAGAGACTAGGCTTCTGAAAAATAGACGATAGGAAGTCTCAACTGTTAGATTTTTCTTATTAATATATTATTATCTAAATATATTTTGTGGATTAACATTATTAAATTATTATTTCTATATTATTAATTAAATATATTTTGCTATTGGGCTTTCTGATTGGATGGACCGTGGTATATTGGCCCATTCTATGTGCCTAGTGAAAGGTTCCTGCTCTCATCTTTTTTATCTATATAATCACTATCCCATTAGGTGATTATTACACAGAGTGAGTAACACATTGAACATAAGGCACTGAGGTTGAGAGTAGTACACGCTCACTATTAGGAATTCATGGACCGTTTGTCTTCAGGTATGTTTTCAAATCATGTTACTGTTGTCATGATATGTGTTATAATTATTTTATGAATTGTATGCTGAAGTTATTTGTATATGCATATAATTATTTTCTGTAAATGGTATCAGAGCCTAGTTCTAATACGTATCATGAATGCTTCATATATTTTGTTGATTTTATATATCATGAGAGCCTTCATATATTTCTGATGCAAATAAGACACGAATCTTATAAAGATGTTCAGTATTTTTAATCTTGTCTAGTGTGTCTCCTGAAATTGAAGCAACACGTACGAAGGGCAAGCTTCTTACTGCCCAAGGCTTATTGGTGTTATTATTGATGCAATTGACACCAATCCTTTTTCTTTTATGTGGATAAATTTTCCTTCTCATCTGCTGTGCCTTTTCTTGAATTAGCAAATTGCTATACATATAATTCTTGGTCACTTGAATTTTGAAATCCACCATTCTGTATAAGGAATTGGCGTTAAACATTCGATGCAATAGTATAACTGATGTTCCGTGTGACATTATGTATAATTATGATTGTTATTATGCAATTTCATTACCATTAAACATATGCCATTATTTGTCATTAAAATATAAATGTTTTGATTCTTGCATGTGTTATAGATATGGTTTTGAATTTGGCACAATTAATATTATATATATACCATGATTGCGTTCCTTTTATGGGGTTGCCATTCTGTTTTAGATGTATTTCCTTTAATTGTTAACATTATATATATATATATATATATGTATCATGTTCATGCTGTGTGTGCCATTTGATCTGTCCTGCACCGGGGTCAAGAGATCCGGTGTCGGACCAGCCATAGAAGTTGAAGATTGTTTGAGGTTGAAGACCGGTTCTGTGAGTGTCCGGTCTATGCACCCGGTATCTCTGTATGAAGAGAGCGGTCTTGACGTCCTGGAGGTCCTTCACACCGACCTCACGCGTTGATGTGGGCGAAAGATGGTGTCACCTGCGAAGATTCTCCGACACTAAAGTCAGTAATATATTCCAAGTGTGGAATGCAAATGATCACTCTATGGGATCAAATAGATGCCTTCAGGAGAGAAGGACCAGAACCAGAACCCCTCTCCAGTAAACTGAAGTAAGTTCTAATACCTGATTGGCTCGATATACGAGGACCTGTTAGTGGGGAACCACCAACCTCCATTAAACAAGTATATTATTGTTTAATGTGCACTCACCAGCATGATTGAGGTAAGTGGCTATTTTATATTGAGCGTAGGGAAAATGGGGCTAGTTTTAGGGAGCAAGTTGATTATCCCCAAAATCAGATTATGGCTCGTAGTGTGGGGAATGGAATCATTATCTTTGTCTCTATAGCAATGCCCATAGTCTTCTGTCTGGTGACAGGTGCCTTATCCGGTGTGCATGGTGTTATCCTGGACTAACTGGTATAGGGAGAATGCCGACACGGAATTAGAGTCCGGATGTATACCGTTGACACCGGTGACATGTTATAGAATGGATACCGGTAAATAGTCTGGATCAACCTCTCAAAATTACTGAGGCAAACGGTTATAAGTAACAAAGAAGCGAGAACGGATGAAGTGTCCGGTATCTCAAATTCGGGTGGGAAGTTTCTGAGTGCAACTTTCCCGAGTAAGGTGTCTCCGAGCGCAACACTTCCACGTGGGATGTCACCGACTGAGACATTTCCGATTGAGATTGCACCGAGTGAAATGGCACCGAGTGATATGGTCGGTATCCAGACCGGATACCGCGTGGTATTGCCCCTTTGGTATCAGTCGTGCTAATGTCACAACTTTAGGGGTCGGTATCCAGACCGGATCACCATTTATATACTCTTTTCGTTTTGCGTGCCACTATAGCATAATAATGTGATTATTCTCCATACTATGTAGTTTCATTAAAATTTTATTTAATACCATGCCACCATTATTATATATATATATATAATAATAATATATAATTTTATATAATACTGTTTTTAATATACGCCCAAATTAAAAACCATGACTATATATGCGATCATGTTTTTTAAAAATTATTATATATGCATTACTGTTTTACGTGCTATTATTACATTTACATTCGTTACAATTTCCACTGTTTGTGTGCCGTTATACATGTCTTTGCAAAATAATGAATATTGCAATTGTTATATATAATATTAATTTCAAGTGGCAGTATATATTTTCTTAAAATTGTATGATATTTTTTTTATGTGATAGAATATTATACTTATTATATGATAAATATAAAATACAAAATTAGTAATGTTGTAAACAAAATTTTAATTATTGTGTACGAATGTCATCGTTTATCGTAAGACCATTTATACAGGACTTGTGAAAATAAAATATAATAAAATAAATATCTATATATAATATTACATTAATAATATCCTATCGATGTGTTGTTATTAATGTGATTTGTTGAATACTATGCATTTGTGTTTTTTATTTATGTCAATTTTGTACTAATGCCCTATCGGTGTTAGAATTTGGTGAAAAAATTTTATGCATTGTATTCTTTTGCGAATATTTCTTATTTATTATAATCTGGGACCATTAGGCGGGATTGTAATTAATAAGAAATTTTGTGATGGGTACATTATATTTTGCATGATCTAATTATGCATGTTGCTTATTTTCGTATGTCAGTATCGATGCCCACTTCGGTAAAAACATTAAACAGGACTAATTATGAGGACTGGAAGGAGTCTCTGGATCTGTATTTGGCTATGGCCAACATTGACTTAGCTTTGAGGGAAAACGAGCCACCTGTCCATACTAATGAGTCAACTACCGATCAAAGGGCTTATTGTGCAAAATGGGATCACTCGAATCGAGTGTGTTTGATTGTGATAAAATTCACCATGGAGAAGTCAATCAGACAGAGTAATGCAGAAAATGACAATGTTGCAACCTTCTTGAAATCTATTGGAGAAAAGTTCAAGACTTTTGACAAAGCTGAGAAAAGCCACTTTTCCTCACTCTTTGATCGAGCTAGATATGATGGTGTTAGCGGAGTTGGTGAGCACATGCTGAAAATGGTGCATTATCATAACAAACCGAGGGAGATGAAGCTTGAGATTGATGATAGCTACCTGATTTGGAAAATTTTAGAATCACTTCCTTCTTAATTTGATGTTTTGAGGACTTCTTATAATACTCAAAACCATGATTGGATTATTGACCAGACTATTTCCATTGTCACTCAAGAAGATGAGGCTATGAAAAAAGAAAAGTCTGGAGTTGTTTAGTTTATTGATAAACCTTACAAGAATAAGTTTAATTCCTCTTTAAGGTCTAAATCTTTTCATAAAAATAACAATGACAAGAAAATGAAGAAGATGGTTCCTAACCTTAGCCCAAATAGAAAATGTTTCAAAGGAGAATGTAAGTATTGTAAGAAGTTTAGACATATGTTGAAGGATTGTTATATCCTAAAGAAGAAGAATAAGAGGGAAGGTACACCTCTTGCTCTAGCTTGTTTTGAATCTAATGTTGTTGACGTTCCTCCTAATGCTTGGTGGTTTGACTCGGGCGCAACAATTCATGTGATGAATCCTTTGCAGGGGTTCACAAGCCTAAGGAAACCAAGTGATTCTGAATCAAAGATCGTAGTTGGAGATGGAGCTAGAGTCCTTGCTGAAGATATTGGGGTTGTTTCTTTGAGTTTGCCCTTTGGTCATGTTTTGCTTCTGATAGACGCTGTTTATGTCCCTTTTATTCGTAGAAACTTGATCTCTGTTTCTGTTTTGGATAAATGTGGTTACTCTTTTATGTTTGGCAATGGCAAATTGGACATCCATTTTGAATCTTCTTTTGTTAGACATGGGGTTTGTCGCGACCAGTGTCCCGGGTCATGACGCGGACTAGGAGAATGCAACAAAAAGAAAACGAAACTGAATTGAAACAAGGCCCTTAGGAGGTCTAAAAACTAAAGGGGTTCAGGGAGTCGCCACAAATATTTATTAAGGAAAATATCAAAAAAACCTTTAAGTGGCACTGGTTTTTAAAATGAGATTCTGTTTGGTCTGGGAGTCGAATTACAGGTAGGGAAGGTATTAATTGATCATGTATAATTTTTTTTTAAAAATGATTATTAAATATTTCATCCTTCATAAAGAATACAACCATGATAGATGTTATTTACAGATAATATACACATGAACAAAATAATAATAAGGATATTTTGAAAAAATATATAAACAGACATAAAATAAAATTAAATAATAGGACACATCACCCAAGTTTCGTTTTTTGAGTTCAAAGGAAAATAAACAAACAAGTGATTAAAAGACAATAAAATAAAAAAATAAGATGTCTCGTCTAAATTATCTTTCTTGTAATTAAAAGACAATCCATTAATTTTAATGAAAAATACATTGTTTAAAAATTTTTAAAAAAATGAATAAATAAACAAGTAAATAAATAAAAAGGTAAAAAGAGATAGACATGAGAATTAAATACATTGATGTGAAAATAAAGAAATATATATACACTTAATTCATTAAAACTAACAAATAAATTTTATTCAATCATTTTTAGATAATAAGATTAATAAGATGTCTCATCTAAATTAATCTCATTTTAAACGTAAATGAAAGATAAATGTTTAAATAAATAGATAAAAACGGGAAACATAAAATATAAAATTATAATAATAAATAAATAAATACCTATAAAACGACTTAAGAAAATTATATAAAATGATAGATAAATGATTATGTAAAAGATAACTACAAAATTATTGAGAAGAAAAATTAGAATAAATAAATACAGAAAGTTAAGATGTAGAAAAATAAATAAAAGTGTAAAAAAATAAATGAATAACTACAGAAAAATAAAGTATGGAAAAATTAAGTGCAGAAAAATAAATAAAAATAAAAAGGGTAGAAAAATAAATAAATAAAAATAAAAGTGTAGAAAAGTAAATAAAGAAAAATAAAAGTTCAAAAAATAAATAAATAAACCAATAAAATCAGAAAAATAAAGTGCAAAAAAATAAATAAATAAAAATAAATGTGCAAAAAAATAAATAAATAAAAATAAAAATGTAGAAAAATAAATAAGGAAAAAATAAAAGTGCAGAAAATAAATAAATGACAAATAACTACAGAAAAATAAAGTGCAAAAAATAAAATGCAGATAAATAAATTAATAAAAATATAAGTGTAGAAAAGTAAATAAGGAAAAATAAAAGTGCAAAAAAATAAATAAAGAAAAATAAATGTGCAGAAAAATAAATGAATAAATAAATAACTGCAGGAATATAAAGTGCGGAAAAATAAAGTGTAGAAAAATAAATAAATAAAAATAAAAATGCAGAAAAATAAATAAAGAAAAAATAAAAGTACAAAAAAATAAATAAAGAAAAAGTAAAAGTATAGACAAATAAAAGAATAAATAAAGAACTGTAGGAAAATAAAGTGCGGAAGAATAAAGTGCAGAAAAATAAATGAAGAAAATTAAAAGTGCAGAAAAATAAATAAATGAAAATAAATAAAGATGAATAAATAAAGATAAATAAATATTTTTGTATTTATTAAAAATACCTTAGTACAGTAACAATTAATGAAGAATGAGAACGGAACTCCGAAGATCGATTTTGGGTAGATTTCTCCTATTTTTGGCTTCGTTTAGACTCAATTTAAAGGTGTTTGGACACCCATTACAAGACTTTTACAATAATTTGGGTTACAAAACTTACATACCAAAACATACTAGAGTAAAACACATATTTTCCTAACACAATTTCCATATCTCTATTTTTGAAAGCAAAATCTCTAAAAAAATTACACAAAAATTTATCACTCTTTTCTCTTCTTCCTCCTTTTTTATTTGCATCATCCTCTATTTATAGAGAAAAATTGTCCTTGGATCCCTCATCACATGCCATCACTTTCTTACTTTTTCAATTTGTCCAAATTTGATGTCAATTTCCCTAATTTTCTCCAATTATCCAACTAAACTGGGTTCCACCTCAATAAATCACTGAAACCTTTTTTCTTTTTCTTTTTTTATTTTTCTTTTTTTGGATTTCTTTGGCCCTTTTTTGATTTTTTTTGGCCCATTTTCTTTTTTTATTTGATTTTTTGGCCTTTTTCTTTATATTTTTTCTAATTTTTTTTAAAAAAACATTTTGAATCCAAATGAGTAATCACTTACTTTTATAGAAACATAAACTATTTTAGAATCCTAAAATTATTTATTACACATTGGGCCATAAATAAAATACCTAATAAAGAAAAAGTACCCCCATGCTACAAGAAGTAAGAAGGTAGTCACAAAACATCGGTTTCCCGCCCTTATTCTTTCCTTCTGACTTCGACACCTATTGGTCATTGAGAAAGATTATGGAAGAAGGTTGATGAAAGGAGAAGTGTGGTAGGAAATGAGGAGAGATTGAGTATTTATAGAAATGGAGAAGGTTACTATGCAACGGTCACTATGCAATGGTCACTATGTAATTTTTTAATATTATTTGTTTTAATTTTTTTAATAATTTTTTTTACATAACAAAAATAGGTGTTCACAACTGCCTTTCTTTACTTTTTTTCATAAAAGAATATGAAATTTATTCATATTATTGATGTGAAAAGGAAGTAAAGACGTGAACACCATTAAGAATTCAAGGAAAGTTTGGAAGCTTCTGACAGAAAAAAAATAATCTGAGTCCTCTTTGATTTGAGGGAACTTTGACAATAAAGGCGGTAATGGAAGCTTTTGACAGGAAAGAAACAACCAAAGGGTGTTGCCAAAGACTTTGATAGGACATTTAGGGTAATACTTCTGACTTTTCTTTTGGGGCGTAAAAATTTAGGAATATGCCTGATGTTTTCTACTAGGGGTAAGGTAGCCCAGAGTGTATGTTTGTGCTTTGATAATGCTTTGATGTCTTCTTTTTTAGAAATTAGGTTTCTTAGGGTGTGTACCTGAGGCTTTCGACAGAAGGTGACCGTTTAAGGGTATTGCCCTAACATTTGCCTTTGAAAATAAACAGCCTAGGGATGGAAACCTGAAGCTTTGAAAGAAAATAAATGACACATGGATTGCCCCGGCGTGTTTTGATCACATGACATGGCCTAGGAATGGGTACCTGAAGCTTTGAAAGAAAATAAATAATACGTGTTTTGATCACATGACATAGTCTAGGAATGAGTACCTGAAGCTTTGAAAGAAAATAAATGACACGTGTTTTGATCACATGACATAGCCTAGGAATGGGTACCTGAAGTTTTGAAAGAAAATAAATGACACGTGTTTTGGTCACACGACATAGCCTAGGAATAGGTACCTGAAGCTTTGAAAGAAAATAAATGACATGTGTTTTGATCACATGACATTGCCTAGGAATGGGTACCTGAAGCTTTGAAAGAAAATAATTGACACGTGTTTTATGAAGAACTAAAATTTTGATATCAACAACATATATGCAAGACATGATTAACAACATGGACGCAAGACTTGAAGATTCAGTATACCATGTCAAGCACAAAAAGAGTCATGAAATCAATGAAATATTGTCATCATCAAAAAGGGGGAGAATGAAGACCATGAAGGATTTTGATAATGACAAGGCCAATGCCAGAGATCAAGAATAAAGATCCAAGACCAAGGCATAATTAAAGTAAGACTCTATAAAAAGAAAGTACGGCCATTAATATAAAAAGGTTTTAAAATTTCATACATTCTGATGGAATGTAATCGATTACCTCATTAGTGTAATCGATTACAATTAAATAAATTTTAAATTGCAATCGATTACCTCAGTAATGTAATCGATTACCATGTTTAAGTAATCGATTACCCTCATTACATAATCGATTACAATATGAACGTTATGTTTTAAAACAGATTTTAAAAGGAAGTAATCAATTACCTCTTTTATGTAATCGATTACAACGTGACCAGAAAGCATGAAACATTGCATCCTTTCATAAAAATCATGTTGAAACATTATAACTTTCCACAAAATATTATTTTATCCAAGAGGTACCTTTCCAATTATTTTAATCAATAATTTCACACCTCTTGAAGGCATTTATACTCCTATAAATAGGGATGCCCATCATTTGCAAAATGACACACTAAATACTTCCAATCTTTTCTTAAGAGCAATAATGGCCATATTCTCTTAATAGAGTTATTACTCTTTCCTGTTCCTCAATTTGTTCATCATACTCTTTAAGAGAGTTTTCTTGTAGAGTTCTTTATCTCTAAAGTGAGATTGATATTCAGAGTGGTGTATCTCTGAGGGTGTTCTTTTTGGATGTGGTGTAGCATCCAAGGGTGATGTTCTTGGATGTGGTGAAGCATCCAAGGGTGATGTGCTTGGGTGTGGTGTAGCATCCAAGACATTTTTGATCGGGGTGTGAGTCCCCATTGTGGTGTAATCAAGAGATTTGATTATAGTGAATTTCCTCAAGGGTGTCTTGAGAAGACTGGACCTAGGTAGTGGTTGGCCGAACCAGTATAAATCTCTGTTTGCACTTCTCTAACCCTTAAACTCTTTATGTTTTAAGCATTATTATTCAAATCACATATCATTGCATATTGAGTTTTTAGAGGAGAAATTTATTAGTGAAAAAAAAAGTTCCTAACTACCCAATTCACCCCCCCCCTCTCGAGTTATAGGAGGCCACCTAGACTAACAAGTGGTATCAAAGCTAGTATCTTGGAAAAGGTTTAACAACCTCAAGAAGATCCATGGCCTCTTTCAATCCCATCTTTCCTGAGGGAAACTCCATACATAGACCTCCTGTATTTAACGGAGTAGGATATCAATATTGGAAAACCCGTATGCAAATATTCATAGAAGCTACTGATATAGACATATGGGACTCCATTGAAAATGGTCCATTCATACCAACCAAAATAGTTGGAGAAGTAACCATGATTAAACCAAGAAGTGAATAGACTGATGTAGATAAAACAAAAGTCCAATATAACCTAAAGACCAAAAATATAATAACTTCTGCCTTAGGAATGGACGAGTACTTTAGAATATCCACATGCAAAACAACAAAAGAAATGTGGGATACTCTAGAAGTAACTCATGAAGGAACGAGTGAAGTGAAAAGATCTAGAATAAACATCCTGACTAGGGAGTATGAGTTGTTTAGAATGAACAACAATGAAAGCATACAAGACATGCAAAAGAGATTCACTCATATAATCAATCATCTTGCATGCTTAGGAAAAACCTTTTCAAATGAAGATTTGATTGATAAAGTATTAAGATGTTTCAAAAGGGAATGGCAACCAAAAGTAACTGCTATATCAGAATCAAAAGATTTGTCAAGCATGTCCCTTGCAACACTCTTTAGAAAATTACAAGAGCGTGAACTCGAGCTTGAAAGATTGAATCAACATGAGGAAAGTAACAAAAAGAAGAAAAGTATTGCTCTAAAAGCATCATCATCAACCATTGAAGAAAGTGATGAAGAAGATGATGAAGAAGGTATAAATGATTATAATGACCTTAAATTATTTGTTAAACAATTTAACAGGTTTCTAAAGAAAAAGGAAGGGCAAAGGAAGCCAAACTTTAGGAATTCCTTCAAAAATGATGAATCTAACCAAGGTCCAAAATGCTTTGAATGCGGAAAATATGGATATATAAAAATGGAGTGTCCAACACTAAATAAGAAGTCTGACAAGCAAGAGAAAAAGTATTCCAAAAATAAAAGAAGAGCATATATTGCCTGGGATGAAAATAATCTAAGCTTGTCCGAGGAATCAGACCATAAAGAAATGAATCTCTGCCTGATGGCAAATACTGAAGAGGTAATAGATTCAAACCCTACTTTTGATGAATTGCAAGATGCATTTGAAGATCTTCATAATGAGTATCAAAAGTTAGCTAAAAATTTTTTAACATCAAAAGCACTAACCTGAGCTTAAAAGAAAACTTATCAAAACTCAATCAAGAACTAGGACAGGTTAAAATAGAAAAGGAAAACTTAGAAACTAAGTATAAGACTAAAACTACTAATAGTCATACATGCTCAACATGTCAAAAGCATATTCTAGAGATAAATGACTTAAAAAATAAATTAGCTAAATTTACTATGGGAAGAGACAACCTAGATATACTCCTTGGAAAACAAAAATGTCATTTTAAAGCAAAACTAGGATCTGATCCTTCTAAAAAGCAAAAGTTGCAGAAAAATTTCTTTATTTCACAAAAGACCTCAACTAGCCCATTTGTTAAATTCTCTCATTATGTGAGAAAAGGTCACAGTGCATCAACATGTCATATAAGGAACAAAGGTTATACTGAGACAAAAATGATTTGGGTTCCTAAGAATATATTATCCACGTCTAACCCACAAGGACCTAAGAAAATTTGGGTACCAAGATCAAATGTTTATAATGGTGCAGGAATTATCATTGATGGGAGGCACTTAAGGATTAACTCTTACCCACAAGAAAAGTCAACACATTTCTTGAAGCATCTACCAATCAACAAGTAACAAAAAGCAATATCAAAATAACGAGTGACATCAAACAACAAGGTGCATCACTCTCTGCTAAAACTTTATGCTCTTATATTCTTTTTGCCATTGACAAAGGGGGAGTAATATATGAGAAGCAAAATAAGAGAAAAATCAATCAAACCTTGTCAACTAAACCAAAATTAAGGGGGAGAAAATCTTGTATCTTGCATGCTGTTTATTTTTCTTCTCAGGAAATATTGTCAATATCAAAAAGGGGGAGAATGAAGAACTAAAGTTTTGATATCAACAACATATATGCAAGACATGATTAACAACATGGACGCAAGACTTGAAGATTCAGTATACCATGTCAAGCACAAAAAGAGTCATGAAATCAATGAAATATTGTCATCATCAAAAAGGGGGAGAATGAAGACCATGAAGGATTTTGATAATGACAAGGCCAATGTCAGAGATCAAGAATGAAGATTCAAGACCAAGGCATAATTAAAGTAAGACTCTATAAAAAGAAAGTACGGCCATTAATATAAAAAGGTTTTAAAATTTCATACATTCTGATGGAATGTAATCGATTACCTCATTAGTGTAATCGATTACAATTAAATGAATTTTAAATTGTAATCGATTACCTCAGCAATGTAATCGATTACCATGTTTAAGTAATCGATTACCCTCATTACATAATCGATTACAATATGAACGTTATGTTTTAAAACAGATTTTAAAAGGAAGTAATCGATTACCTCTTTTATGTAATCGATTACAACGTGACCAGAAAGCATGAAACATTGTATCCTTTCATGAAAAATCATGTTGAAACATTATAACTTTCCACAAAATATTATTTTATCCAAGAGGTACCTTTCCAATTATTTTAATCAATAATTTCACACCTCTTGAAGGCATTTATACTCCTATAAATAGGGATGCCCATCATTTGCAAAATGACACACTAAATACTTCCAATCTTTTCTTAAGAGCAATAATGGCCATATTCTCTTAATAGATTTATTACTCTTTCTTGTTCCTCAATTTGTTCATCATACTCTTTAAGAGAGTTTTCTTGTAGAGTTCTTTATCTCTAAAGTGAGATTGATATTCAGAGTGGTGTATCTCTGAGGGTGTTCTTTTTGGATGTGGTGTAGCATCCAAGGGTGATGTTCTTGGATATGGTGAAACATCCAAGGGTGATGTGCTTGGGTGTGGTGTAGCATCCAAGGCATTTGTGATCGGGGTGTGAGTCCCCATTGTGGTGTAATCATGGGATTTGATTATAGTGAATTTCCTCAAGGGTGTCTTGAGAAGACTGGACGTAGGCAGTGGTTGGCCGAACCAGTATAAATCTCTGTTTGCATTTCTTTAACCCTTAAACTCTTTATGTTTTAAGCATTATTATTCAAATCACATATCATTGCATATTGAGTTTTTAGAGGAGAAATTTATTAGTGAAAAAAAAGTTCCTAACTACTCAATTCACCCCCCCCCCTCTCGAGTTATAGGAGGCCACCTAGACTTACATTTTGATCACACGACATAGCCTAGGAATGGGTACCTGAAGCTTTGAATAAGAATAAATGACACAGGGGATTGCTCCGACGTGTTTTGATCACACGACATAGCCTAGGAATGGGTACCTGAAGCTTTGAAGAAAAATAAATGACACAGGGGTGCCTTGACATTTTGAGTAGCCTAGGAATGGATACCTGAGGCTTGGACATGAGGTAAGACTTAGGGGAAATATCTCTGCCACTGTGACTTACGGTGGAGGATAGGTTTTTTGACTTTTGCAAGAGGAAATTAAATGATATGAAACTTGAAATTTATACTCAAGAAGAATATAGTATTAAGGCTGAGACTTTTTTGAAGGACTAAGATTCAAAAGAGACAGACTTTTTAGTCTTATGACTCACTGGGAATTTCGAGTGAACACAAGGATTCTTACCTTGAACATTTATCTTAGCCAATCACCTTCACTGGGATTATTGATTTTGACTCTTCCTGTGGAATATTTGTTCATGTTATAGCCTGTCAGCTCGAGCAAATATAAGAATATTGTTTGGCTGACTTTCTTGTAGCATGTTCGACCACATTTGAATCTTTTAAGAACTCTGGGAAAAGAAACTGGGGGTGTGCCTCAATCCTGCATGGAAAATAATCAAGTGGAAAACTAAAGATTAATGATCTCGTTTCCCTGGTTGACACCTGTGATCTTCATAGGAATCCATATGACTCATGGCAGAGCGAAATATCTTCAACTAACAACCACTATATACTTAAGGAGTATCAAGTTTCCCAAGATTGAAGTCACTTTGTTCCACTTATATGTCTTCCATTATTATTATTATTATTTCATTTATTTCATTTGAAAATGTTTCCCATCAATTAAATGATCCAGCGAAATGTTTATAAAGGAAAAAAAGTATTATTTGGTGGAATTCTACACATTTTTTTACAAGTTTCACATCATGATTCAAATTTACAAAGGACATCAGTATCTGCTTTGACATCTGTACTACTCCTGAAGTTTGAATTTCCCTCATCAGGTATAATACTTCTTAACAGCATCTGAATTCACTAGGAAAGGTCAGTCATCACAATCCATATTGGACAAAATCAGAGCTCCTCCTGAAAAGGCCTTCTTGACTATGAATGGTCCCTCGTAATTAGGCCTCCATTTTCCCTGATTGTCAGTCTAATTTGGTAAAATCTTCTTCAAGACTAGTTCTCCTTCTTGAAACTCACAAGGGCGTACTTTCTTTTCGTATGCTTTCTTTATACTTCTCTGATATAATTTCTCGTGACAAAGAGTACTTAACCTTTTTCCTTCTATCAAGTTCAACTAGTCATATCGGGATTGTACCCATTCGGCTTCCTCTAATTTGGCATCCATGATCACTTTCAAGGACGGGATTTCCACTTCGATTGGTAATACTACCTCTATTCCATACACCAAAGAAAATGGTGTTGCCCCTGTCGAAGTTCGAATAGAAGTGCGGTATCCATGTAGAGCAAAATGAAGTAATTCACTCTAGTCCTTGTAAGTTTTAACTATCTTCTATATGATTTTCTTTATATTCTCGTTGGCAGTTTCAACCGCTCCATTCATCTTTGGCCTGTATGGAGATGAATTAAAGTGCTTGATTTTGAAATCTTCATAAAGCTCCCTCATTATTTTGTTATTTAAGTTTATACCATTACCAGTTATGATTTAACTTGGCAAACTATATCTGCATATTAATTCTTTCTTGACAAACTTGACTACCACAGTTTTGGTTACATTGGCATAAAAAGCTTCTTCCACCCACTTTGTGAAGTAGTCAATAGTGACTAAAATAAACTGATGCCTATTTGATGCTTTTGGTTTAATGGGACCAATAACATCGATGCCCCACATTACAAAGGGTCAGGGGGCTTCTAGGACATTGAGGGATGACGAGGGAGCATGGATATTATCCGCATATGTTTGCCATTTATGGCATTTCCTGACATAGTTAAAACAGTTTGTCTTTATAGTCATCCAGTAATATCCAGCCCTTAATATTTTCCTTGCCATTGAATGCCCATTTGCATGAGTTCCAAAAGATCCTTCATGAACACTCCATATAATTTCATTAGCTTTTGTGGCATCAACATATCTGAGGAAGACTGAATCAAGATTTCTTTTATACAGTACATCCCCATTCAGAAAGAACCCCATAGCCGAATGTCTTAGAGTTCTCTTATCATTTTCAGAAGCATTTAATGGATACTCTTGATTTTGAATGTATATCTTGATATTATAAAACCAAGGCTTTCCATCTGGTTCATCTTCAATCATATGCAATACGCAGGCCTGGAATGTCTTTCTACCTCAATACGGGGCATATCACATTCTCTACTCACGTTGAACATAGAAGCCAACATGGCCAAAACATCAACCAATTGGTTATCATCCTGAGGAATATGATGGAAAGAGACTTCATCAAACCCTTTGAATAGCTCCATGATGTGAGCTTGATAAGGAATCAATTTGGTGTCCCTAGTATCCCATTCTTCCTTCAACCGATAAATCACTAAAGCAGAATCTCTATATATTTGTAGAGATTTCACTCTTCCTTCCAGTGTTGCCTGAATTCCCAAAACACAAGCTTCATATTCTACAATATTATTGGTGCAATCAAAGTAGAGTCTAGCAGTGAATGGGAAGAGTTTATCATCTGGTGAGATTAGAATAGCTCCAATCCCATGCCCTAATGCATTTGATGCCCCATCAAACATCAAAATCTAGGTTTCTTTTGGAGACTTTTTCTCTCTTGACAACATTATGATGTCCTCATCAGGGAATTCAAATGACATAGGTTGGTGATCATTCAATATCATCTAAAGCACTCCCTCTTATAGCCTTCTGGGTGACATGAATAATATCATACTCAGTCAAAGAACCTGCCAACGAGCTATTCTTCCCATCAGAGCTAGTTTTTCAAAGATGTACTTAATTGGATCCACCTTATATATCAACCAAGTAGTATAAGACAACATGTATTGCCTTAGGTGATGAGCGGCCCATGCTAATACACAACAAGTTCGTTCCATAGTGGAATATCGTGTTTCACATTCAGTGAACTTTCTGCTCAAATAGTAAATAACGTGATCTTTTCTCCCAGACTCATCATGTTGTCCCAGCACAAAACCCATAGATTCATCTATCACTGTCAAATACAACAAGAGTGGTCTTCCCGGAGTTGGAGGAACCATGATTGGTAGGGATTATAAGTATTGCTTTATTTTGTCAAAGGCCTCTTGGCAGTCATCATTCCATTGTGCTGGTTGATTTTTACGAAGCAACTTAAAGATTGGATTACATACAGCCGTTAGTTGAGAAATGAAGCGAGCTATGTAATTCAATCTTTCAAGGAATCCTTGTACTTCTTTTTCACTGCTAGAGCAGGCATTTCCGTGATCGCCTTTACTTTATCAGGGCCTACTTCAATCCCTCTTTCATTGACTATAAACCCGAGTAACTTTCCAGATCTAGCACCAAAAGTGCATTTGGCCTGATTCAATCTGAGTTTGAACTTTCTAATAAAGATTGAAATCTCTTTTGGCGTGCCGAGTGGATTTACCATTGCTTCTGCCCTTTTTAATAAATAGGGGATATCTTCAAGCGTCCCATTGGCTAAACTAGCTAACTCAGCAAAATGCTTCATCAAAGAATGGACCAAATCATCCATTTTTGCCACGTCATTTTTCATCACTTGCATTATCTCTTGGTACCTTTCCTTATCTTCCATGGCTTGCCACTTTTCTATATTGATCTCTCACTCACAAGCATTCATGACATCATTAACTTGTTGTT
The DNA here is from genome assembly GCA_037962975.1 of Clitoria ternatea. Classification (NCBI taxonomy): domain Eukaryota; kingdom Viridiplantae; phylum Streptophyta; class Magnoliopsida; order Fabales; family Fabaceae; genus Clitoria; species Clitoria ternatea. The sequence continues at coordinate 111,394,471 of CM075674.1, read as the reverse complement.
TCAGTCTGTTAATTTGTGCTTGCATGAGATCCTTTTGAGTTTGAGCTTCTTCCTTGGTTTTTACCAATATCTCCCTTAGTCATCCCTTATCTGCCATGATGACATCCCTTTGCCTGATTTTAGTTTTCAACTAAGCATTTTGCCACTCGAAGACATTAATCAAGTTGCCTCGTGTATCCTTCCTCAATTCTCTGCCTCTTGTTGACATCTTCAAAAGCATGTTCAACTTCACAACTTTTTCTTTTTAGAGATGCACATTCTTGTTGAGCTTTAATCAATTCAGCCTCCAAGACTTTGTTTTTCTCCACCATGGCGGTTAGTTTGGCTTTTAAATCCCTGACCTCTTCACTCTCATGGGGAGTTTGGATGGGAAAAACATCACTTGCAGAAATGCTAGGATCTTTGAAAGGTAGCTTGATTATAGCAACTCTATTCAAAATCCATTGGTGATAGCTTTCTCTAACGGCATGACTTCGGATACCTAATTCTTTTCCTTTCTTATGAATCTTTGTCCAAGCATCTACGACATCTTTGATGATGACAACATCATTTTCTCTTGTGAAATAATGGATGAAAGGGACTAGCAATTCTTCCTCTGGTGGTTGAAGCAGGGGGTAAGCGAGTTGTCGCTTTGCAATGAATGGATTATAGTTAATACACCCTTGAGTTCCCATAAGAGGCACATTCGGAAACTTCCCGCATTGATAGATAATGCAATCTACCTTTATCCATTGAGGGTACCACCTGATTCTTTCCGTAGACATCCCAGCTAAATGCCTTGCCCATTCACGACTGTATTTCTTGGTTAACTGACACATCCTTAGATTTGAGATAGGACATTCAAATTTTCCCACTTGACTAAAGACATGCGATGTGAGCCACACATACAACATAGGTAAACAACAAATGATCCTTTTCCCATTTCGAGTATGGCAAAAATCCATCATGCAATATACATCAGCTAGGATAGCGGTGATAGGATTTTCTCCCCTGAGCTTTCGAGCAAGAAAAACATCAATTGCCTTGTAATTAATATAATTATCAAGGCTACAAAACAAAACCACACCGTAAATAGTTAGTGCCAATCTATCCATGAATGCATTTCAATCTTCTATTGCCGCCAAGTTATGCAATTGTTGCTCAAAAATCCTTGTGCAAACCTCGGGACTTGATTTCTATTCAACTGTGCCCCTTTTAACACTCCAGGATCTAGCTTAAGGATACGAGCTATTACGAAGATAGATGCTTAATGCTCAGTTCGATGATAAGGCTTTTGATTTTCCAATGGTAAACCCAGTATTTGCTCAAACTCTTCTAATGCAGGAGCTAACTAAAAATCTTTAAAAGTAAAACATCGCAAAAGAGGATCATAAAATTGTGCTAGAGTAGTGATTCCCTCTGTCTGTACCTCGATCTCTAAGAGTTTCAAGATTTTCCCATATTTTCTTGCAAAAGTCATCTTTTGTGTAAGGCTCAACTTCTTTCCCAATGCTTGTAATTTAAGAGTATCAACCTTTCTGACCTTAAGGTGTAACAATTTTCTCAAACCTTGTGTTTTAATTATATCTTTACCAAGTCTCATGTTAATTTCCATTTCCATGTTGATACTTATCAAACTTTAATTTTCACCTTTGTACAACAAAATAATGTAAAGTCAGATCATCAACTTGCAAACTATATTTTTTTATGAAAGATTTTTTTAATAAAATGATGATTAACTAATAACTTGACAATTTATTTGCAGGAATGAGTAAAAAGTAAATTGAATGATTGCCCCATGTTGTCTTAAGTCAGGTTTTTTCCAAAAAGACCATCTAATGGGTTCTAAGGTTTTTTAATGTGATTCCTCACCAATGGTTGTTCTTCTTGGTTCTAAAAGGCCACCAAAGCTAAGATTCTATTTATGAGCTGATCACAACAGTAGGGTTCCTACATGGTGTGGGCATCATAAATAGAATCACACTTTGGCTGAGATTTTCACGCGAATCAAGATGGGAACGAATGTCCCAGATGACACTGCTAATAATTTCTCCTAACTTATGTCTTTTGTTGGGCCCGGGTATAGGGTCCCTTCTCAATAGTGTGTGCAATAATATGAGTGTTATGTGTGTGGGGGCATTCATACTTGAATTTTTACCCATTCTACACAATGAACAAACACAAGAAAAAACAAATAAAATAAGAAGTAGGAAAAATACAAATAGAATAAACAGAAAATTAATTAAACAGTGAGAATAACAGAATAAATAAATAAATAAATAGGATGAAATAACTAATAATCAATAAAAATATACAAGATTAATTTAATGATCTTGACTCTTAAAAGTCCCTATTGGAGTCGCCAACTGTCACGACCGGGGTCCCGAGTCATGACGCGGATTGGGAGAATGCAACAAAAAGAAAACGAAACCGAATTGGAACAAGGCACTTAGGAGGCCTAAAAACTAAAGGGGTTCAGGGAGTCGCCACTAATATTTATTAAGGAAAATATCAGGAAAACCTTTAAACGACACTGATTTTTAAAATGAGATTCTGTTTGGTCCGGAAGTCGAATTTCAGGTGGCGAAGGTATTAGTACCCCACATTGTCTGTCCTAAAATGGTTACCCAAACTGATCATGTATAATTTTTTTTTTAAAAATGATTATTAAATATTTCATCCTTCATAAAGAATACAACCATGATAGATGTTATTTACAGACAATATACACATGAACAAAATAATAATAAGGATATTTTTAAAAAAATATATAAACAGATATAAAATAGGCTAAATACACCTTTTGGTCCCTTATGTCTTAAGTTTTTCTAAATTGGTCCCCTATATTTTTTTTAATTCAAATTGGTCCCTGAACTTTTTAAAAACATGTCAATTTGGTCCTTCCGTTAGAAAATCACTAACGCCGTTTGCTAACATGGCATGTCCGGACACATGTCCAAATCTTATTAGTACACGTGTCACCACCAGAATATAGGACACATGTGACCTTACACTCACACACCAAATGCATTACCACTAGGCTACATGTGACTTTCATATTATATATGGCAATATTGGTATATAAAGGTAACATTTCAATATCTTCTAAATATAAATTTAATTATTTTTGATAAAATATATTTAGTTTAGTTATTATTAATAAAATACATTTAATTTTATTATTATCAATAAATATTATATAAAAATATATTTAACTTTATTATTTTTATATATAAATTTAATTATTTTTGATAAAATACTTAAAAATATATTTAGTTTAATTATTATTAATAAAATATATTTCATTTTATTATTATAAATAAATATTATTTAAAAATATATTTAATTTAATTATTAGTAATAAAATATTATATAAAAATATATTTAATTTAATTATTTTTAAATATAAATTTATTTATTTTTGATAAAATATTTAAAAATATATTTAGTTTAATCATTACTAATAAAATATATAATTTAATTATTATTATTAAAATATTATTTAAAAATATATGTAATTTAAATTATATTTTTAAATATTTTATCAAAAATAATTAAACTAAATATTAAAAATATGTTGTTTAAATATATTATTAATAGAATATTTAAAAATATATTTAATTTAATTATTTGAGATAAAAAAATTTAAAAATATATTTAGTTTAGTTATTATTAATAAAATATATTTAATTTAATTATTATTAATAAATTTATATTTAAGTAAATATATTTTTAAATATTTTATGAAAAATAATTAAATTTATATATAAAAATAGTAAAATTAAATATATTTTTATATAATATTTATTTATAATAATAAAATTAAATATATTTTATTAATAATAACTAAACTAAATATATTTTTAAATATTTTATAAAAAATAATTAAATTTATATTTAGAAGATATTGAAATGTTACCTTTATGTACCAATATTGCCATATATAATATGAAAGTCACATGTAGTCTAGTGGTAATGCATTTGGTATGTGAGTGTAAGGTCTTGGGTTCAACTCCCATCAAGTGCCATTTCTTTTAATTTTAAATTTAAGCATCACCCAATCAAAATCTGACATATGTCCTATATTCTGGTGGTGAAACGTGTACTAATAAGATTTGGACACGTGTCCGGACATGCCATGTTAGCAAACGGCGTTAGTGATTTTCTAACGGAAGGACCAAATTGACATGTTTTTAAAAAGTTCAGGACCAATTTGAATTAAAAAAATATAGGGGACCAATTTAGAAAAAACTTAAGACATAAGGGACCAAAAGGTGTATTTAGCCTATAACACATCACCCAAGTTTCGTTCTTTGAGTTCAAAGGAAAATAAACAAACAAGTGATTAAAAGACAATAAAATAAAAAAATAAGACGTCTCATCTAAATTATCTTTCTTGTAATTAAAAGACAATCCATTAATTTTATCAAAAAATACATAGTTTAAAAAAAAATTTAAAAAATGAATAAATAAACAAGTAAATAAATGAAAAGGTAAAAATAGATAGATCTATATACACTTAATTAATTAAAACTAACAAATGAATTTTATTCAATCATTTTTAGATAATAAGATTAATAAGATGTCTCTTCTAAATTAATCTCATTTCAAACTTAAAAGAAAGATAAATGGTTAAATAAATAGATAAGAGCGAGGAACATAAAATATAAAATTATAACAATAAATAAATAATTACCTATAAAACGACTTAAGAAAAATATATAAAATGATAGACAAATAATTATTTAAAAGATAACTACAAAATTATTGAGAAGAAAAATTAGAATAAATAAATTCAGAAAGTAAAGATGTAGAAAAATAAATAAAAGTGTAGAAAAATAAATGAATAAATGAATAACTGTAGAAAAATAAAGTGTGGAAAAATAAAGTGCAGAAAAATGAATAAATAAGAATAAAAGTACAAAAAAATAAATAAATAAAAATAAAAGGGAAGAAAAATAAATAAAAAAAATAAAAGTGCATAAAAGTAAATAAAGAAAAATAAAAGATTAGAAAATAAATAAATAAATCAATAATTGCAGAAAAATAAAGTGCGGAAAAATAAAGTGCAGAAAAATAAATAAATAAAAATAAAAGTGCAGAAAAACAAATAAAAATAAAAATAAAAACGTAGAAAAATAAATAAGGAAAAAATAAAAGTTTAGAAAATAAATAAATAGACAAATAATTGCAGAAAAATAAAGTGCAAAAAAATAAAATGCAGATAAATAAATTAATAAAAATAAAAGTGCAGAAAAATAAATAAAGAAAAATAAAAGTGCAAAAAAATAAATGAATAAATAAATAACTACAAGAATATAAAGTGTGAAAAAATAAAGTGCAGAAAAATAAATAAATAAATAAAAATACAGAAAAATAAATATAGAAAAAATAAAAGTATAAAAAAATAAATAAATAAAAGTAAAAGTGCAGACAAATAAAAGAATAAAGAACTGTAGGAAAATAAACTGCGGAAGAATAAAGTGTAGAAAAATAAATGAAGAAAATTAAAAGTGCAGAAAAATAAATAAATAAAAATAAATAAAAATGAATAAATAAAGATAAATAAATATTATTATATTTATTAAAAATACCTTAGTACTGTAACAATTAATGAAGAACAAGAACGGAACTCCGAAGATCAATTTTGCGTAGATTTCTCCTTTTTTGGCTTCGTTGAGACTCAATTTAAAGGTGTTTGGACACCGGTTATAAGATTTTTACAGTAATTTGGGTCACACAACTTACATACCAAAACATACTAGAGTAAAACACACATTTTCCTAACAACATTTTCATATCTTTATTTTTGAAAACAAAATCTCTAAAAAAATTACACAAAAATTTATCACTCTTTTCTCTCCTTCCTCCTTTTTCCTCCTTTTTTCATTTGCGTCATCCTCTATTTATAGAAAAAAATTGGCCTTGGATCCCTCATCACATGCCATCATTTTCTTACTTTTTCAATTTGTCCAAATTTGATGTCAATTTCCTCAATTTTCTCTAATTATCCAACCAAATTGGGTCCTACCTCAATAAATCACTGAAACCTCTTTTCTTTTTCTTTTTCTTTTTCTTTTTTTATTTTCATTTTTTGGGATTTTTTGGGCCCATTTTTGATTTTTTAGGCCTTTTTTTTGCCCATTTTCATTTTTTTCTGATTTGATTTTTTTGGCCTTTTTATTTTTAAAAAAAAAATTCAAAAATTATTTTGAATACAAATGAGTAATCACTTACTCTTATGGAAACATAAACTATTTTAGAATCCTAAAATTATTTATTACACATTGGGTCATAAATAAAATACACAATAAAGAAAAAGTACTACCCATGCTACAAGAAGCAAGAAGGTAGTCACAAAACATTAGTTTCCCGCCCTTATTCTTTCCTTCTGGCTTCGACACCTATTGGCCATTGAGAAAAATTATGGAAGAAGGTTGATGAAAGGAGAAGTGTGGTAGGAAATGAGAAGAGATTGAGTATTTATAGAAATGAAGAAGGTTACTGTAACATCCCAAAAATTTCATTCTCATGTATAATCATTTTGATTTAGACCATTAATGATATTATCCATTTTATCTCAACTTTCTACATAAATTTGGTTAGGAAAACATCTTCAATTTAATCTTTTACCATGGTAAATAATTTTAATTTTATACCTTAGGTAAAAGTTAATCAAATAACTTATTACCTATTTCCTTAGTTATTAATTTATTTGGCTTTTCCAATTACTCTCATCAAATTACCACATACTCCACTCAAAATGCGTCATCTTGTATACATTTTAATTGCTAGTTGGAGTCTGAATTTGGAAATGTGGTTAACTACAAAGTTGTTCCTCTTTTTCTTAGATTTTCAACAAGACCAAATTTGTTAAAATCAATTAAGATTTGAGAGAGATATGCCCAAAATACCAAAACTGTTTCAGAATTGGTATTTTACTTCAATCATATCATCTTGTACATATTTTAATGACTAGTTAGAGTCCGAATTTGAAAAAGTGGTAAACTACAAAGTTGTTTCTTGTTGTCTTAGCTTTCCAACAAGACTAAATGTATTAAAATCCATTAAGATATCAGAGAGATATGCCCAAAAAACCAAAACAGTGTCAGAATTGATATTTACTTCAATCATACAAGCTACATTATGTAGGCTGCGGAAATGGTCAACAATCCAGCCCATTTTTCTCACCTAAAACCTCCATTATCACCATAATTAATGAACCTAACATCCCACTACAATCCCATTATGAAAAGCTTGTCCCCCACTTATCATTTGCATCATTAAATCAACACTATATCTTGTTCCCAAGTTTGAATTCTTAGAACAAGCTAAAGTTAGTGAAGTCTCTCTCTCTTTTTCTTTCATTTTCTCCATCAAAGTCACTCTTGATCTGAAGCTAGGATAATAAGAAAACACTTTCTACCACTCTAGGATCCTCCATCAAGGTAAGAGGGGATAGGGTTATGAATAAATATGGAATGGGTAGAATTGTATGCTGTTCTAGGATTTTTAGATTTATTTTTGTAACTTGTTACTTAATGTCAAAGCTAAAAATGTATGAATTTTACTTTGACTTCTTCATCAAAGTTGTAGATCTTTTCGTTATGTGAATTTTTGAGACTTGAACCAACTAATTTGGATATGTATAGCATGAGTTATAGTCAAAATACTACAGTATGTCCGTTCTGGAATATGTACCTTCTATTTTGTGTAAATATTAATATTCTGAGAATTATACATACATATTTAGACTTTTATGTCTGCATAAAAGTTATAGCTATTTATGTTATGGATCTATAGAAAGTGGTTTCAAGTTAAAAGGATATTTGTAGCTCTAGTTATACCTAAAATACAGAAGTATGTTCATGCTGAAAACGTGTTGACATGAATCACGGTTTGTATTTTTAAACTGGAAATTTTGTGATGAGAATTAGTGTTTAGTGTCTTCATAAAAGTTTTAGATATTTGTGTTATGAGTAATTTAAAACTAGTCTCATGCCAAAATTATTTTTGTAGCTCCAGAAACGTTGAATTTACTAACATATGTATGTTTTGTTACTTTCTTTAAGATAGTTTAGTATACTATGAATTTGTGATATTTCTGTTTGGATTTGGAATTTTTGGTCCTCATAAAAATTATAGATAATGAAATTATTGAAACACAGAACTTGGTCATATTCAAAAATTATTTTTATACCATGAGTTATAGCTAATTTACTAAAGATTGCTAAACCAGTAAATTTTTCAGCAATTGGTGATAATGAAAAATGATAACCTATTGACTATTATGTGATTATGTGATGTTTCTGTTTGGAATTTAAAACTATGGTCTTCATGAATGTTGTAGATAATTTTGTTATGGAACTACAGAAAGTGGACTTACTTAAAAAAGATTTGATTTGCTCATGTTATGGTCTTGTTACTAATGTATGTTGCTGTTGTAAATTTCTAAAATTTACCTATGATGATTATTATGGATGAAAATGATATTTTCCATGTGGGTAATGATTTATTTATAAATTATTAAGGGATTATTGATTATTATGGATGTTATTGAGTGTCCTATGGATGTCATACAGTATATCTTTGTGATGAATAATTATGAATGACTAAATTAATGTATACATGAATGCCTTGTGGTTTATTGAGATATGTTGTTGAATTGTAAATCCATGATTTTGAGAATTGATATATGTGATGTGTCCTTTGAGGACTTATGGCCTTCAAGTGATTATGGAAGTATTGATATCATGGTATGTTAAATTGATAAAGAGAATTAAAGGCATTCATGCATCATAAGCATTTGGACGCACCATGGAATTTAAGGGTTCCATGATTGCCGGCCCTGGTGGGGGGTTTACTCTATAATGAGTTAAAGCCTTATTTTCGTTGAGCGCCATGAAGTGTAGGGATTCATGGTTGATGCTAAGTCCTACTTGTGTACTTCGGTACTTGAGCGCCATGAAGAGTAGGGATTCATGGTATATGCTAAGTCCTACTTGTGTACTTTGGTACTTGAGCGCTACGAAGGGTAGGGATTCGTGGCATTATGCTAAGTCCTACTTGAGTCTCTATGAGACTTTTTACTGCAGTATTCCCACTAAATCAAAATGGATCCAGCATGACATCATTTAACTAAATTAAAGATTATTAAATGTAAATGACCTTGTTTGGCATATTCATCATATCATAATTGTTTGTTGATTGTGTTTGTGCAATTTTACTTATTTTATATTTATTCTATATTTTATCTCACTCTTACATTATTTTTACAGTGCACGCTTCACAGAATGACGAGTAGTGCAATTAATGAAGTTTTTTATGTTTTATTGCTTGGACTTTGATTTCATTTGAGATTTAATGTGTTGTAATAATATTATGTACCTCGTACTGCAATCTTATTTATCATTTCCGCTATGTAAATGTATTATGTTTTATTCGTTCACGACTAGTATGCATGATAATATTCCGCATTTATCAATTTTTACGTGACCTCAGAATTTAAATTACGAATTTCAAAATGATTCTTTAAACGTGAAAAATTTATTTCAAAAATTTGGGTTAATTAATTGCAATTTATAATTTGGGTTTTGGGTGTCACAGTTACTATGCAACGGTTACTATACAATGGTCACTATGCAACGGTCACTATGTAATTTTTTAATATTATTTTTTTAAAAAAATCTAGTAATTTTTCTTACAGGACAAAAATAGGTGTTCACAGGGTTCTTCATGATAATCTTTATAAGTTGACTCTTTTTGATATGAGAGTTAATTTTGTTGTTGGGCATAAACGTGGCAGGGTTGATAAGAACTCTTCCATGTTATGGCATAGGCGCTTAGGGCATATTTCAAGGCCTTGTATTGAGAAGCTAATTAAGCATGAGATTTTGCCCGATTTGGACTTCTCTGATTTTGACACTTATGTGGCTTGTATTAAAGGTAAGCATACTGCTAAACCCAGGAACAAATTTGGGAATCGTCGTGATGTTATGTTAGAGTTGATTCACACTAACATGTGTGGGCCTATTACACCTACTGCTATAGGTGGATATAGGTATTTTATTACATTCATAAATGATTACTCTCGTTTTGGCTGGATAAATCTTCTTCAAGAGAAATCATGTTCCTTGGATGCTTTTAAAACGTTCAAGGTTGCCGCTGAATTGAAAACTGGCAAGAAGATAAAATATGTGTGGTCTGACAGAGGAGGAGAATATTATGGCAGATATGATGAGACTGGAAGGAACCCAGGACCTTTTGCTAGATATCTCCAATAATGCAACATCGAAGCTCAGTACATAATGCCAGGTACACCTGAACAAAATGGAGTAGCAGGGAGGAGAAATCGCATGCTTATGGATATGGTGAGATCTATGATGGGTCCATCTTCCTTACCAGATTTTCTTTGAAGAGATGCTTTAAGAACCGCTATATACGTTCTTAGTCAAGTACCTAGAAAGTTAGTACCAAAAACTCCTTATGAATTGATGACTGGAAAGAAACTAAGTTTGAAACATTTACGTGTTTGGGGATGTAAGGCATAAGTGAGAACCTGTAAACCTACGTTGAAGAAGCTTGATCTGAAGACTGTTAGAGGCTTCTTTATTGGTTATTGTGTGGGTTCAAGAGGTAGTAGATTCTATTGTTCTTCTCTCTCTACACGAGTAATAGAGTTTGATCGTGCAATATTCTTTGAGGATGATTTGGGTAATGAGAGCATTTCCTCACAACCAATTGTCTTTGAAGAAAATAGAGTTGAAGTACCTATGCCACAATTCTTTGTTCTGGTAATTGATACCACTTCTTTCGTACCCAATAATGAACATGTTCCTATTGCTGATGAGATTATGACAGCACCTATGGCAACTTATCAAGATCCAAACGTTACGATTGACCATGCCCATTTAAATAATGAAATTGCAGCTGCACCTGTTATTGTTGAGGCTGTGGTGAGAAGATCTCAAAGAACACATAAGTCATCCGTATTGGATGATTATATTTGCAGGGAACCAAGGATTATATGTTGACCTATGTAAAGTCTGATCAACTTAAGGTCATAGATTATTCAGATTCTGATTTTGCATGTTGCCCTGGCAACTGTAAGTTTACTTTAGGCTTTATTTTTATAATGGCAGGAAGAGCTGTATCTTGGAAGAGTGTCAAATAGACTAACACAGCTACTTCTACTATAGAGGCAGAGTATGTTTCTTGTTATGAGGCTACTCGCCAAGCTATATGGCTAAAGAATTTGATTTCTGGCTTCCACATTGTTGAAAGTATTTCTAGACCACTTGTGATTTATTGCGATAATACTGCTACCATACTTCTCTCTCAGAATAATAAGAGCTCTACTTGTTCGAAGCACTTCAATATGAAGTACTTATTTGTTAGAGAGAAAGTACTTGAGTATCAAACTCGAATTAAGCACATTGCTATTCAAAGCATGTTGGTAGATCCACTGACCAAAGGTTTGACTGTTGGAGTTTTTCAGAATCATCTAGCTCACATGGGTTTAGTCAGGTCTTTTGATGTTTTGGATTAGTGAGAGTTTCATTTTGTAATCTTTATTGAGACTTATTTCTCGTTTTGAATATGTTTAGTTGACATCATTTTATTGACATATTTTTGTTGTATTTTTTATGCTTGGAACTTATGGAAACGAAATTCATATATATAAATTATTGTAGTGTATAATGTATACCCCTATGGGATATGATTATATGCTATTGCGAATTTATTATATTTCTTGGTGATATTAATAACTTGTCATGATAATATAGATTTAGTATTTAATAATTTAATAATGTTATCCAAGTTGGAGAAATGTTAGATTTTTCTTATTAATATATTATTATATTAACATATTTTATGGATTAACATTATTAAATTATTATTTCTATATTATTAATTAAATATATTTCGCTATTGGGCTTTCTGATTGGATGGACCGTGATGGGTTGGCCCATTCTATGTGCCCAATAAGAGGTTCCCGCTCTCATCTGTTTTTGTCTATATAATCACTATCCCATTAGGTGATTATTACATAGTGAGTAACACACTGAACATAAGGCACACAGGTTGAGAGTAGTACACGCTCACTATTAGGAATTCATGGACCGCTTGTCTTCAGGTATGTTTTCAGATCATGTTTCTGTTGTCATGATATGTGTTATAATTATTTCATGAATTGTATGCTGAAGTTATTTGTATATGCATATAATTATTTTCTGCATCAATATCTACTGAGCATGAAACACACTTAGTTTACATGTTGTGCAGAATCCCCCTATTGGGAAGTGCATCTCTAGTTGGTGCCCATTCTCGGAGTAGCCTCTTAACCAAAATCGACACCTTTGGTGGGATAGTTTGCTAGCTTATTATCTTGAAGACATCTATCTTTTTTACTATCATTTTCACTACATTGACACTTTATATGCAGTAGCCATTGTGTAGTTGCCAGCTGCGTCCAATCCCCATCTCCATGTCATGTTACTTCATCTATATAACATTTGGATCCTGCAAAAGTTTATTGTATACCAACACTTCTGGATTGAACATATTTCTCCTCCAAGAAAGGAACTATCTCTACCCATCATTCTTCTATTTACTAAACACCCATTGTTTTATGGTAGTAGAAACAACCTATGGTAGTTTGTTTACAAAACTCCCTATAGGAAAGCTGGTTATCTTCCAAAACAATTAGTGTTTGTCTCATCCCCAGTTTCCTTCTTTATGTTGTTTATGAACCATCTAATTCCCTATCTTTTAGTCTTTGTAATATTTAAGTTATATGATTTACACCAGACCAACAAATTAAAAAAATAAAATACCATGCAATAAAGGTATAATAAATAACTTGTAAGAAATATTTACAGGCTTTCTTCCTATTTAGCAAAATAGAAATGAACATAGTTAGGAAAAAGTTAGATGAAGAAAAAATGACAAGTGGAAAAAATGATCTCTTGAAATATAATTGGATGGTGGATTATAAAGTACTTATCAAATATTGAGAATGATTGCAAAAGATTATTGAGAAAAATATTTCTATCATATTCATGACCTTTCTACAAGCTTATAAGATGACCATCTAATAGTGATTATTTGCCATCTTATTGGTTAATAGAAATTGCCATTGTGTATATTATGAGCAACGTACAAAATTACCAATTTATAAATTATTTGGATTGTGATTTTGAAGGTGTGGAACAGCTAGGAGTGGATTTAGAAGCCAAAAACAAAGCCCAAAATTTTGTGATTTTTCTAAACAAATGGAATGTTATATAATAAGATGGTAAATAACTTTCCTAGAGATTTAAGGCAAGCTAAAGAAAGGGAGTTCCCGAGTTTGGGGTAGGGAAATATGTTAGTGAGTAATTATACAGCTACGTTTGAAGCATTGTGTAATATGGGTGTTCATTCTCTATACCAATTTGATTTTTAAACAAAATATCATCTAATTTGGTCACATTATATGTTAGGTACCAGAGTAACAGAGTAATATCACACAACTAAAATAAAGTTAAGAAAAGAGGAATTGAACACAATAATTTTACATGGAAAACCCTCAACAAATAAGGAAAAAACCACAGGCATGACCAGAGAAATATTTTCACTAAGTGGAAGAAAAATTATTACAACTTCTCTCTATTCACAAGGAGAGAACAATGACACTCCCTCTTTAAATAAGAGAACACTCACTAGGAGAACCTCACAGGAAAACACTTTAATTTTTCGCTGAATTTTTCTCTCCAGATTCTAGTATTGATTTTGGGATGAGAAAACAAGACCAAGAGGTTTCTATTTATAGGAAAATCCCATAGCAAACTTGTGGCCATAATGCTTCCTTGAATTTCATTTGCCAATACACACTTTTATTTCCACCACAAAATTACCAACCACTCCACTTATTTAATTGCCTACCATTATTGAAAAGAAACCAAATAATTTTGATCTCCCACTTAAAGTCACTTTATGAGCTTCTCAAATCTTTCTCTTTTTGCTAGTTTCTTGTTGTAATTATGTTTATGATAGGCCATAAAAGGACTTGCACCATTTGAACTTGTTAGTATTGATCGGTTTTGTCATAATATCTGCTAGGTTGTCTTTTGTATGAATGTTCTATAGATCCACATTTCCTTCTTCTACTACTTCTCAAACAAAGTGGTATTGCACCCCTATGTGTTTCGTCCTGGAATGAAAGGCCGGATTCCTTGCAATATGCAAGGCAATCTAACAGTCACAATACACTGTAATATTTGGTTGCTTGTGCCTGAGATCTTCCAATAACCTTTGCATCCAGATTGCTTCCTTGCATGCCTGGGTAGTTCTTCTGAGAAAGCCAAACCTTCATATCTTTTATGTCTTGGTAAATTTAGATCCCTAAAATCTTATTTGTTGGTCCCAAATCCTTCATATCAAACTTCTAGCCAACTACGCCTTCAATTCCTAGATTTGATCTTTGTTGGGGCCAACAACCAACATGTCATCCACATATAACAGTAAAATGATAAAATCATCATCACTAAACCTCTTGTAGTACGTACAATGGTCTGAACATAGTTCGTTGTATCTGAGGCTCATAATGAAGGAATCAAATCTCTTGTACCAGCATTGCTTTAGATCATACATAGATTTGGTTAACCTGCAAACTAAGTTTTCTTTTCCTTGTTCTTTAAAGCCTTCTGGTTGGAGCATATATATTTTTTCTTCAAGTTTTTCATGAAGAAAAATGGTTTTTACATCTAATTGTTCAAAGATGTAAATTAAATGAAGCACACATAACTAACAATACTCTGATAGTAGTAAGTCTTACCACCGGAGAGAAAATCTCATTGAAATCAATGCCTTCTTTCTGAGCATATCGTTTGACCACCAGTCTAGCACAATATCGCTTCACTTGATCATTGCCATCTCGTTTGATCTTGTAAACCCATTTGGATGCAATGGCTTTTCAACCTTCTAGAAGTGTTACAAGCTCCCATGTTTGATTTCTATGTAAGGCTTCTATTTCTTCCTGCATTGCTGTAATCCACAGAGAAGCATCTAAACTACTCACAGCCTCTTGAAAGGTTGAAGGTTCTCCTTCTTCTGTTAGAAGACAATATGCATCATGGCTTGCCATTACATAGTCTGAGTGCCAAGATGGTTTTCTTATCTCACGTGTTGATCGTCAAACTTCTACATCGTTGGTCTCATCTAGTTCTTATTCTTTGTGCTCTGGTTCTACTTCAGAAGAATCATTTTCTCCAAACTTTTCATCTATCTAGACAGTCGTAGCTTCTTAAGAAGTGCTCTCATTTTTCTGCTCACCTTATAGTTCATTATCTATAAAAAATACATCTCTGCTGACAATAACGTTGCGGGCAGTGGGATCTCACAAGCATTACCCCTTAACACCATCAGCATAGCCCAAGAATATATATTTCCTGGATTTTGGATCCATCTTTATTCTTTCCTAGGTGTTGTACATTACATACACAGGACAACCAAATACATGTAGAGAAGAATAACCTACTGGTTTTCTTTTCCATACCTCCATTAGCGTCATAAGACCAATAGTAGTTGATGGTGACCAATTTATCACATAATAAGCAATTTTGACTGCTTTTGCCCAGAAAGACTTAGCTAGACCTGCAGTCTTCAACATAGCTCATATCTCCTTCAAGAGAGTTCTATTCATCCGCTCCGCTACACCATTCTGCTAAGGCGTATGTGGCACTGTGAATTGCCTCTAAATACCATCTTTCTTGCAAAATGCTATAAATTCACCATCTGTATATTCTTCTCCATTGTCTGTCCTCAAGCACTTGATTTTCTTACCAATTTCAAGCTCGATTTGTGCTTTGAACTCCTTAAATATTGGAAACACATCAGACTTCTTCTTGATTGGGTACACCCATAATCTCCTGGAATGATCATCAATAAAAGATACAAAATATTTTACTCCTCCCAGGGATATTTCTGGTGACTCCCACACATAAGAATGAACCAAGTCTAATATATGTTTGCTTCTAGCATTAGACTTATCAAATTTCAATCTATGCTGCTTACTAGTCACACAATGCTCACAGAAAGGTAAATTTACCAATTTGAGCTCGTGAAGGAGATTACGTTCTGCATGAATCTTCAAGCCACATTTTGACATATGGCCCAATTTGCGATGCTACATCATCGTCATTTCTTCTTGGCTGGTTGAAGCAACTAATGCATTTTCCATTTACAATGTATCTCCTAAAAGCATGTATAGATTAGCAACGATTTTCTCTGCTTTCATCACTATTATAGACCTTTTCACCACTTTCAAGATCCCTCTTTCAATATGGGTCTTGTAACCGAGGTCATCTAATTGCCCAATAGACAAAAGATTTTTCTTCAATCCCTTCACATGACGTACTCCTTGAATTATGCGAACAGTACCATCATACATTTTTAATTTGATAGTACCAACCCCAGTAATTTCCAAAGAACAATAATTTTCCATGAACACAGATCCTTTTAAGATAGGTTCATAAGTGCAAAACCAATCTCGTTGTGAAGTCATGTGCCATGTTGCTCCTGAGTCCATTACCCATACGTCAGTGGGCTGTCTTTTGCTTTTGGAACCAATTACAGCTTCGCTGTATAGGATTTCTCCATAATCAGAGGTACTAGCAACACACCCTTTAGATGTACTTGCTCTAGAAGATTTCTTCAGATTTTTCTTGTTATACCAACAATCTTTCTTTAGGTGCCCTTTCTTGCCATAATTGTAGCATTTAAAGTTCTTCCCTCTTTGAGACTTTGATCTGCTAGGATTTTGGCTCCTACTAGGGCCACGCTCTGTTGATCTTCCTCTCGCCATCGTCAAGGCTTCCGCTTGCTTTGAACTTTTTTTGCTATCTTCTTTATTTTTGTGTCTGGATTCTTCTTCAAGAATAGCTTCAACGACATCATCGAAGTGCAAGCGACCAACAATATTATTATTTGTTATATTGATGATGAACTGATCATAAGAATCTGGAAAACTCTGAAGCAGAAGTTTAGCACGCTCATTTTCTGGTATTGAAAAGTCTGACGTTGTAAGTTGAGCAAACAACGTATTCAGATTGTTGATGTGGTCCGTCACTGATGTGGACTCACTCATCCGAAGTGTATACAACCTCCACTTTAAAAATATTCTATTGTGAAGTGATTTCACCTCATATAATTTGGTGAGGGTATCCCAGATCTCCTTTGCAGTTTCCTTTTCTGCATTACTTGACAAAACTGAATTCGCCATTGCTAAGTTCAAGGTGGAAACAACGTTGTCATCCATCTCTTTCCACTTTTCATCGGTTATACCAGCGGGTCTACCTTCAATTGCCGTTGAACAATTTTCTTTTCTCAAAATTTCTTTTATCTTCAATTTCCACAGGGAGAAATTAATCTCACTGAATTTCTCAATCTCAAATTTCACCGCCATTTTTAATAACTACACCGGTTTACATAATTTCACTGTGAATAGTACAATATACATGAATAGTATTGCATATTTTTACTATACACTAGAATAATTCCAGTATACATTAACAATCACTACAAAAGTATATTACCACACGTGTGAATGGTAATCGTGAATAGTACCACATGAATAGTACTTAAGAGTAGTATCGTAGCGTCAACAACCAGTGGCTCTGATACCACTGTTAGGTACCAGAGTAACAGTAATATCACATAGCTAAAATCGAGATGAGAAAAGATGAACTAAACACACAATAATTTTATGTGGAAAATCCTCAACAGATAAGGGAAAAATTATAGACAAGACCAAAGAAATATTTTCACTAAGTGGAAGAAAAATTATTACAACTTCTCTCTACTCACAAGAAGAGAACAATGATACTCTCTCTTTAAATAGGAGAACACTCACTAGGAGAACCTCACAGGAGAACACTCTAATTTTTCTCTCTAAATTTTTCTCTCTAGATACTAGGAATTGCTTCTAGTATTGATTTTGTAATGAGAAAACAAGAGCGAGAGGTTGCTATTTATAGGAAAATCCCATAACAAACTTGTGGCCATAATGCTTCCTTGAATTTTATTGGCCAATGCACACTTTTATTTTCCACCACAAAATTGCCAACCACTCCATTTAATTAATTGCCCACCATTATTGAAAAGAAACCAAATAATTTTGCCACAAAGTGGCTTCATTCACGACATTATCAAGTTACGATTCGGTTGGAATACATGATCACATATGATTCAATCGAATCCGATCAAATGCGGTTCACTTTGGATTGATTTATTTAATTTTATATTAATTATATTTTTGATAAAATTAAGTGTAAATCATATAATTTTAACTCGTTAAAATTAAGAATAACTAATTCAAAAATAGAACACTATTTTAAGAAAATTCAATATGATCAAAAAATCACAAGTCACTACTTAAAGTGTTTTTAGTCTCACTTTAAGTTTAAGTAATGTATGTAATTTAATAAGGTCATATAATATAAAAGTAATATTGAAGATTATGGTTCGCTTGAGTTTGATTCAATTTTCTAATATAGATATAAAAACTACTCCGAATCGTACACATAATGCCATTTCAATTTAATCAGTTATTAATTTTTAGTTATTCTAAATTAATTTAGCCATTTTATTTGGTATAAATCAGATATGTAACTAGTATATTTAGGGATTCAGACAAGATTTGAAAGAAATACAAGAACCTTATAGATTAAGGATTTTGTAGAAAATAGTAAATAGATTTAGAGTTATTGAGAGTTATAAGAGGATATATAATAAATACTAGATTTCCAAGAACTTTGGATAACAAAGCTCTAACCAAAAAGGATTAGAGAGGATGAGACACCTTATTAGAGATCGTATCAGCAATTGCAGCAGTTTAGAGGCATAGGATCCACTCCAAATTTAAGACCTAAATGTGGTAAATGTTAAACTTGGTTGATTAAAAAGTCCCACATTGCTTGAAGTTGCAAAGGGACATGGTGGCTTATGCTATATATAGGCCTTAAGGCCTTTGTAATAAATACACCAAGTGTTCAAATACCCATAATTATAAATGGGTGTACTTGGGGTTGTTAAGGTGTATGAGAGTGAGGTTTGTGTGATGTATAAATTATTCACATAATATTATTCTCTGATTGTCAGTTTTGACAACGGCCGTGATTTTTCTCTGGGATTTAGAGTTTTCCACGTTAAATTCTTGTGTGTTGATTGTGTTCTTTCCTAACTTTATTTCTCTATTTTAAGGAAAATTATCTGATGAAAATGGATCTAATTTCATAACAGTGGTATCAGAGCTTCATGGTTCGTTGGGATATGAATTCTTAGTATACTTTGTGGTTGTAGCTTTGTCTGATCTTCCACATCAGAAAAGATTTATTCCCTGTGTGGTTAAAAATTTCCTTGTTATTGAAAGTGTGGTACTGTAAGTGCTTGTTTGGAAAGGTTCTGGCTAAGGAAAGACTTGGTATTTAAGCGTGTTCATTGTGACACACCTCTCTTTCCTGGGAACTAATCCTGTGCACGGTTGCAGTATTGAACACACAGTCACAATGTCAAACTATTCAAGTGTAGTGAAGTTTGACGTGGAGAGATTTGATGGAAGAATTAAGTTTGGCTTGTGGAAACGACAAGTCAAGGATGTGTTGATACAATCAGGATTACATAAGGCATATAAAGATAAACCTTCCAGTATGGAAGATGAGAAATAGGAAGAATTAGATTTGAGAGCTGCAAGTACGATTTGTCTATGTTTGGCTAAGAATGTTCTTGCAAATGTGTAGAATATTTAACAGCCAAGGATCTTTGGGAAAAACTCAAAGGGTTATATCAGGCAAAAGGCATTTCAAATCGATTGTTGTTGAAGGAACAATTCCATAATTTACGCATGGAAAATGATATGAAAATTTTAGATCATTAAAGTGCCCTCAATGGTATTGTTTCTGAACTGGAAGTTATTGGGGTCAAGGTTGATGATAAAGATAAGGCGTTAAGGCTCATATGGTCTCTTCCATCTTTCTATGGACACATCAAACCTGTTTTGATGTATGGAAAGGAAACTTTGAGTTTTAAAGAAGTTGCTGGTAAGATTATCTCTGAAGAAAGAAGAATGAAGAATGAAAATGGCTCTTTGTCAAACTCAGCATTGGTGGCTAGTAATGGGCCTTACATGAAGAAAAGGAATTTGGCATGCTAGAAATGTGGAAGGACTGGGCATGTAAAGAAAAATTATCCAGGAGGATCAACAACTGAAAGGGGCTCTAAGTCAGGTGCTAGCAATGTCTCCCTTATTTTTAGGGAAAGTGATGTTCTATAAAGATGAAATGTGTATCTTTGTGGCATGTCCGTGTTGCCATGGAAAAGTATAAGTTATTGCTAGTGGATCCACAATTGCACATAGGCATTGGTTGGCAGCATTGATGCAAAGTGTGTGGTGGAGCTTTGTCGATGGCTGAAAAACTTCCGGAGGAAGCCAACATGAAAGTTGCACCATATTTTTCAGCAAGGTTTTCGACATGTGTCGGATGAGAAATTCTTGGGATATCCCAGTTCCAAGTGATTGTACTCTTTATGGTGGAGTATGTTTATTCTATTTGAACAATGTTTGTTGGTAAAGACAATGATTGTCGGTTTAGATAATAAAATGATTGTCGGTATAGACAACGAAAGCAAGTGATTGTCGGTGTAGGAAATTGAAGCAGATGTTGTACTTTTTTAATCTTGGTGGAGATTGTTAAACTTGGTTGATTAAAAAGTTCCACATTGCTTGGAGTTACAAAGGGACATGGGGGCTTATGCTATATATAGGCCTTAAGGCCTTTGTAATAAATGCACCAAGTGTTCAAATACCCATAATTATAAATGGGTATACTTGGGGTTGTTAAGGTGTATGAGAGTGAGGTTTGTGTGATGTATAAATAATTCATATAATATTATTCTATGGTTATCGGTTTTGACAACGGCCGTGGTTTTTCTTTGGGATTTGGAATTTTCCACGTTAAATTCTTGTGTGTTGATTGTGTTTTTTCCTAACCTTATTTCTCTATTTTTAAGGAAAATTCTATGATGGAAATGGATCTAATATCCTAACAGTAAAATAAGCAACCACACGATAGAGCTACATGTACTCTATAAAAACATGTTTGATTTAGTTATGGGGAATCGTGTCATTATGCCAATAGTTTGTGATCACTTTTTAACTATTTTTCCTTTATATATAGATGCCATAACTTTTGAATCCATAATCTAATAATAATCATTATTGTTTTTAATATATGCATCATTTTAGGTTAAGAAATTAAAAATAAAACTTTTTATTAAAAATCATATTGATACTATCTTGGAAATCATGTGAAGATCACAATAATATTAATTTAAAACAAAAAAGCTATTTCTATGCTTTAGACTAGACCTATTAAAATAGATTACCTATATGACCCATATCAAGTAAAATGATTTTACTAGGCCGAAAAAGGCCCTAAAAAATATACCTTTAAATTTGTTGTGCAAGCTTGGTTAGTATTTGCCTATGAGCATATACTTTATCTTTTTCCCTTAATATTACATATTTGTAAACGAAATAGACTCAAAAGCCAAAAAAAAGTCATGAAATAAAAAGGAATTACACTATCACCTTTCAATACCAATACAATTTATAAAACCTAAATATTAATAATTTAATATAACAAGTTAGAAACGATCTAAACAATGAGTTCAATAAAAAAATTAACTTTTAGACATGTGTTTTCATTCAAAAGATGGAAATTAGTAGAGCCATAGTTGTGGCACATTGCTTAAACTAGTTGGATATCGCATTTTACTCATTGACAAATATTAACGGGTCCAATTACATTGCTTGTGTTCATCCAAAGTGTGTAATACAATTTACAAAATCAATGTGCCAAAAGCGTAATGTGATTTCTAGTCTCATGAGCAAGGTGACTAGACTCCGTTTTGCACATATGGACACCGAATGGTAAGAGGATAGGAACCAAGCCCATACATTAAGCTTGGATAGTTATCGATTTTGTTGGATCAAAATTTCCCTCCCTTATAATCCCCAGAAGTATACATTTTTAGGGTTCTCATTTGAACCTGCTGCTTATTCTTAATACTATATAACATTCTATGAATGAATATTACAATACTCATAATACAGGACAGTTTTAGAAAGCATGTCTACCTATGCAGAATTTCCCATCTAGATGGAGACCAACTTTACCTCGAAAATTAAAGATCAATACTTACACTTCTTAGAAAGATCCATCTCAAAGAGCTACAACTGACATAGTCATCAAAGACCACCGGGGAGACATCATCTTTGGCCAATCTTCATTCATTTAAGCTCTTACTATTCTCCAAACCAAGGTTTGTAAGTTAAGGGAAGTGGTCATCCTGGTAAACAACTTATAATGGAAAGACATTATAATTGAATCAGATAACCTAAATCTGATTAGGGCATGTAGGGGAGAATGTAAGTTACGTGAAATTGAACCCTTAATTCAACACATCACCTTATTTCAAAAGTCCTTTTGTTCATGTAGGTTCATGGGGACCAAAAGAGAAGCTGATGAGGCAACTAATGTGGTGGCACACTTGGCTTCTTCAAACTCGCTAGGTAGAAACTGATGGGTTTTTCTTCCACCTATATTCAAGATAAGTGTTGTCTCACTTCGGCCTAGGGACCAGATGTTTAGATGTCTCCGTTGTGCAATAGTTTCTTTCCTCTCCTTCATCGCTACACCTTGTTTAGGGTCTTCTTCTCATTAACCTTAGGCAAGTTGAGATAGTTTGGGCTTGAATGGCATTTGTTTTTTCTTTCTTTCTCCAACAAGCAGACTTGTGTTTCATTGAAATTTCTTTTTAGGCATGTGTACTGCTTCATCTTTGTTTATCTTGGGCCAATAGGCCCATTAATTATAGTATTGAATGAATTCACTTTGTTTACCAAAAAAAAAAAGAAGTATGCATTTTTAGATGCTTTAGGAGCAATAAAACACTTGTTATGTATCATTTGGTGTATCCTATGTAGGGATGGAAATGGGCTAGACCGTCCGTCAGGGGCCTATGGCTCGGCTCCTTTAAAGCCTACATAGGTCAGGCTTGTTGGGCTAGAAGGCCAGGCTTAGGCCTTTAAAAAGGCCTTTTTAACTAAACAGGTCAGGCCACAAGCTTTTTGAAAAGCCTTTGAAGCCCAACAGGTCGGCTTATTTAATTAGATTATTTGTTAATTAGTTATATATATATATTATTTATAACATAAACTAATATATATATATATATATTACGTATTTATATTTACATAATATAAATTAATATTACAATTTTACAATTAAAAAAATAAGAAGGAATGGAACACAAATTTTTTTTAGGTTGGTTTTAGCATTTTAAAAGTTTCATTATAAACAAGCCTTTTAAACAGGCTTTTAAATAGGTCAGGCCTTCAAACAGGCCATACCAGGCCTTGAAAAAAGGCTTATGACAGACTATTAGGCCAGACTTAGGCCTTGAAAATTTAATGTAAGTCAGGCTCAGGCTTTTAAAAGCCCGGCCTGACCTGGCCCATTTCCCTCCCGAATCCTATGTATGTAATAGAATATATTTACAAGTATATTAATTGTTATATAATATATATTAAACTTTCTAGGCCTGAAAATACCACAAAGCCACCTAAATTTTTTAGATTAGAGATACCTTAACTTTCTTATAAAAATTAATTGGTTTAAACCTTTTAAAATTTTTCATATATAATATTAACCTATATTATTAATTTATCTCTATTAAATATTGAGGTGACTAATTCTAAACCAACTCAACACCGTCATATGGACTGAATAATGCTATAATAAAAAAACCATTGACAATGGAAAAAAAAAAGTAACCCATATGGATTCTCATAAATGCCCCAAATTAATTTACCTAATTTAAATGCCTCTGACATTCATCTTCACCACAACGTTCTTCTTCTTGTTGTTTTTCTGCTATGTGGATCTATTTGTTCGCTTCAATGGGTCACTAAACTCGTATGTGCAATTGCGGTGATGAACTCGTGCTTTTGATTTCAAAAAACAAAATCAATCCAAGAATGTCATTATGGAGATTTCCTTATTGGATTGTGAGTGCAAAGTTTATCTATTGTGTGCATTTCTACAAAGTTGTAATCCTTCCATTTCCCTCTTCAAACAAACAAGTAATACCCATGGGTTCTTTGAATGGGCTGAAGGGGGCACAGTTAATGATGGCCAACGTGTTTGTCCCTTCTCAAGTGAATTGGTGTCATTGCATGAAGAAAATATGAAGAGGATTGGGACGCTTCAAAGGAAACTAGGGGAGGAGAAGATCAAGCCATTAGTCTTGATAATCATAACTGTGTCCTAGGCAATCACATTCATGTTGTTGTATGTGGTTACTAACCATTGAAGGTTGTTGGAATGTTAGGGGGAGGGGGTATTAACACAAATCATGGAAATCAAATGCATTATCCGTTAGGAGAAAAATATGGGTCAGAGACAATATAATTTTATATCAATTAAGTATCCCAACGAAAAAGGAAACAAAAAGGTAAACCTTAAATTCAAGTCTATCAAATCAAATTCTTGCTGCAATCAACTTAAAATCTTCTCCTAGCCTTTTCTTAGGAAAACAACTTTTTCTTTATTTCTATTATTACAGCTACTGCCAAGTTGTTACCTTATTATTTGAATATCCTTGATTTGGTTTGTCTAGGTTGAAAGTTCATGTTTATGCAAAATACGAATAAAATTCCATTTCATTTTTTCTTCTTGGTATCAAAGCTAATGTGAACACTTCACCAGTTTTTTCAGTCATGGCCTCTTTATCTTTCAATGATGGTAACTTCATCACACTCAAGCTCAGTCCAACAAATTACTCATTGTGGCATGAGAAACCAATAGGCCTTGCAGAAAGCCAAGACTTGGTTAGTCATTTTATCAATGAAGATTTTGCCCCCACCCAATACACCACACTAGATCCCAACATTACCTCAAATACAAAAAAAAAATTATCCGAAAACTAACAGAGAAATTCATTGATTGGCACATGGCTGACTATCTCCTTCAAATGTGGATAATTGAAACTGCACTCACTATAAGAATAATAAAATTTAGTATGGGGGTTTGGCACAGGACAATTTGGCTTTGTATCCCACACAAAATTCAAATTGGTTTTAGCGTGAGATAATGTCTCACACCAAATATTACTATTAGAAAAAAAGATACGCTGATTTGGCATGGGACATTAACGGTCTCATGCCAAAACTACGTTTAATGAAGGTGCTGATTCCTCTTTCCCTCATTTCCTTCATTTCTTTCTTGGTAGAAGTGCCCCCCTCTCTCACTTTCTCCCCTACATGTTCATCATCTTAACCACCTCATTGAGTGTTTATTTCAAGAGAACAAGATACCATTGTGTTCGTGATGAAAATGGAGCATTTCTAATTGATTGATTTTTTTTTGCATTTTGGCTAGAGTTTAGTTCTATTTTGACTCATTTAGTTTATGTATATTGTGTTGATTAGGAATGTAGGACTAAAACTGGATGGCATAACCTTTGGAATTAGCTAAAACATTAGGGTAGATAACTATTGCATGTCTGGTTGGTAATTTAGGAAAATTAGTCGTCTCTTTAAATTGTTAGTGGTTGTTTGTTGATGTTAATTTTTTTTGTCTCTTTATTGAGGTATGTTGTCCAATTTCTTTAAAAAATACTATGGTATAGGATTGTGAGTTAAAATTAAATTCAATGTTAATATAATTAATGTATGTTTTAGATTCTAATTGGTTAAATATATTAATATAGAAGAATAGATCGTATGTGAATGTAATGATAGAATTGATGTGGATAATAGTTTAAGAAATCAATTTATTAAAGGGGTTAAAGAACTTATCAACAAAGCTAAACAACAAGCATTTGTCATATCTGATTGTGGTATTAAATGCCCTTATGCAAAGTGTTGTTGTTTGAAAATACTGAATAGAGATGATGTTAAATTTCATTTGTACAAGTTTTGGATTTTCAATTGAATTACTTAGTTTGGACTCACATGGTAAGGTGTTTGGATATTTAACATGTACTGGTTTGTCACGGAGTAACACTATTGCTTTCTATTCAAGAGTAAATAATAATAATTTTGGCAATATGAATAACATGATACATGATGTGTTTATGAGTTGTGATGATGATGATAAATATGTTGTTGATGATGTGTATGATGATTATATGGAGAATGAATCAGAAGATCCCAACCTTTAATGTCAAAAATTCTTTAAGAAGTTGATGTCTACTAATGAACTTAGCTATAAAGGTGCCATCGAGTCCAAGTTGTTTTTTTTATGTTAAACAGTTGGTTGTTAAACCCAACAAAAATGTTCTGAAAAAATGTATTGATTTCTTTGCACAAACGTTGTATGAAGTAGCTTCCACCAATTCAACCCTGATGAAGAGGATAAGTTTGAATCTCAAAACAATTCAATAGATGAAGGTGATGATGAAGATGATGATGGTCACGCCTATGAGGAGGTGAGGCAAAATGAATAAAATAATTAATTTAATCAAACTTATATAATTAATTTAATTTGTTTGTTTTGTACATTTGTTGAATCCTAAAATGATTAAGTACGTGGGGGAAAATGACGTGGGAGATAGTGTCCGACACTAAAATGTTTTAGTGTGCGAGATTTTGGTCTTTGTAGGAGACTTTGTCCCATGCTAAAATGACTGGTTCTTGTAGTAGTGTCACTCTTTAATTACTTTATTTACTTTATAGAAAGATAAATGATATTATTTTAGTAAAAAAAGAGAAAAAACGCATTTAAAGCATTTTCTTAATCAGTGTGAAAACATCAAACTAGATAGATAACATAAACAAGGGAGTATGAACCAATGTTTGTAAACCCAGATCGACGGTAAAGGTATTAATTTACGGTTCAATTGTGGTTGAACCATTATTAAATCAATATAATTATACATATTATTAATATATAACATTAAAAATTAAATTGACAATGTATTTATAAAAAAATAAGTTAAATTTTATGATATATTTTAAAATAATACACATTACATCAAGAAAGATCTTGGTGGACTAGTAATTAATGTGTCAATTTATCTCATTTGACTAAGGTTTAAGTCTTCTCTTAAAAGTATTTTACACTTTTTAAAAATTTTGATATTGACTAGTTTGACCAATAAACCTATTTTTAAAAGGGTTTATCTAACCTATACAACTTTACACATGTTAAAATATAAAAAAATAGAAAGTTTTCCTTTAAAATCACCATTAATACTCACTCACATTTATTTTTAAACAATCTTAACACAAGTTTCAATAAAATAATTTTATTTTTATTTTTATTACAAATTAAACAAATCCTTTTTAAAATTATCATTGGTGCAGTATCATAGTTTGTAAGATTATTTTCTCCCTTTTTTCTTATCTTAACGATAAATAAGATATATTAATTAGATTATTTATCTCTACTATGATAATTATGCAACAAGTAAATAGATTGTAAAATTATCATTGATACAATATCATAGATTATAAAGTTTTAAGTTTGGTTGAACAAGTTACATGAATTATTATGAGTCTCTGACGTTAAGTTCAATTCTCAATTAAACTAAAAAACAGAGAGAATAACTATTAAGAGTAAAATGATGAGTCTCTTTAAAATTGTAATCAAATTTAATAATTTTAGCTAACTAATTTTTTATACATAAATTAGATAAAAAAATATTTGAAGGAAGGTGGTATAGAGTTGCATGTGAATGAAATGATAAACAAACCTATTTACGATTCATTATATGTATTATGTGATTGTAGGATTATTTTCTCCTTTTTGATTTCTATTTTATGTAAGCTAGGTTGTGTAAATTAAATAAACTGAAATGTGTTAGGTAAGTGTGCGCTCATTCATCCAATCTTTACTTTTATTTGTACTTTTATGTTTTTCGCATCTCCCTATTACTCCCTCCCGTCAGTGGGTAATAATGATCTGCCTCCGCCGATCCAGTTAATTAGGACAAATGAAAAAACGTCCAAAATACTGTATAATTTTAATTTTGTTTCTAAACCATCAAATTGATTTTAAACCGCACGACAACATCTTAGTTTTTTTTTTAAAAAAATAACAAAGATATAATAAAAAAATACTTTTCGAAGTCTCTAAAATCAAAACTAAAAATAAAAATAAAATTTAAATCAGATAAAGTAATAAATACTTTGTAAGGCCTATTAGTTTCATATTGAGGTTAGTCAAACCTCACCAACCAAAAAAATCTACCGTCAAATGAAATTTTAACTATTTCAAACAAATTTAAATATTTTTATTTTTATAACTTTATTTTCTAACTACGTACCAAATAGACATTAAATCTAATCTTACATATGATATTCTTAAGGGTGAGCAGAAACATCCACCCGACCGAAAACCGTAAAAACTAGAAAACAAACTGAGTTTGGTCAGTTTTGGGCGAGTAAGCGGGTAAGCGGGTAAAAGAAACGGTTAAGTTTGGACTGTACAGTTTTAGATGTTTATCAACCAAATTAACCGTATCCGACCGAACTCATTATAAACCTATATGTTTATTTTAATTAAGTCTTTATTAGATAATTGGATATATATAGTACACACTGAATACATTAAATCATTTTTCTATAGAATTGATAGAAAAAATGTATAAAAAAGTTTTAAAAATAGATTTTGGCCAAAAAAAATATTCATTACAAGTTTAAATCGAAATTATCCGTTCAAACTTAACCAAAATCGTTCATCCAAAACCCGATGAAACTGTGAGGTTATTTGATTTGTTTTAATTGAAAATAAATTACATTCGGTTAATATTAATTGAGCTATTCATCACTTGTACCGCTTAAACTTGACCGCCGAGCACCTAGCTATTTTTGTATTCACCAAAAAAAAATGCTTTAGTACGATGTGACAGGAACAGCAATTTTTCTTGTACAGTATTTCCGTCACTTTGCTACATTCCTTCCTTGCTAATCATGGTTTTATTTTCTCAAGCATGGCTTCACCAATAATGAATTCCCTTTATAGTTTCTCCGGTGGGTCCAGCGACGTTACAGATTTTAGCATCATGTCAGTCAAATCAAATGATGACGATTAGGTTTATCAGAAAATTCAAAATGAAAATATATACACACTACTTTTGGGTTACCTTGGTGCATCATATCATATCATATGAAAGAAAATAATGCCAAGCATCATATCATATCATAAGAAAGAAACACGTTGGTTCACTTCATCGTAAGTAAATTTATGTTCTTAAACATAAACATGTAGATTTAAATCTTACAATATACAAATTTTGTTGATAAATAATCTTTAAGGAGAAGTAAGAAATGTGAGATGACGAGATATTAGAGTTGATCAATTAACTATTCTAATATACTTTTTGGAGTACGTAGAGCACTAGATATTGAAGCTAGATGTGCATGTTTTGGCTGGAGGCAGCTCATTATATTGAATTCTAAAGCAATTCTAAAATAAGGTTTTTAAATTAATCAAAATAATTTTTAAGTTTTTTTCATAAGACTTAATTATCTAACTTCACGTAAATTAAGATAAAGAAGTGACTATTTATTAAAAAATTAACTATTCTAACTAAATGTATTAAATTCATCAAATATTTTTATAATTTATACTTCCAAAATTTTCATTAATATTAATCAAGATAAAGAAGTGAGTTTGTCATATTTTATTGATACTAGAGATAAACTTTAGTTAATAATAGTATTTGTTGTAATAAAAGATATTAAATATATATGGTAAATTAAAAACAATCTTACAAAAAGGATAAAGAACTCTAGAAAATTATCTTATTAAAATGACTTAAAATTTTCTCATAATTCTTAACTTATTAAATAAAATTATTTTTTAACCTTTCAAGATGGAAAATTATTTATTAATATGTGTCATAATTAAATTAATTTAATACTTGCTTTTCAATTAATAATAAAACTAATTTATTTAATATTTATTATTAAGACATTATTAATCTTAAATATAAATCATTCTCAAGACAAATACAATAATAAGCACACAAAAATCAAGTAAAAATTAAATGAAAGGACATTGGGAATTATTAACATGGCTAAATCACTAATTAAGTCCTTCACCTTTTAAAATGTTTTAACTAAGTCTCACAATGTTTTTTTGTTTAAAGTGAGTGGCTCGTCTTTTAAAGTTGTTTCAAGTAAGCCTCTTGTATTAAGTTTTTGTTTACACCATTAACATTTTGCAAACATGGCATGCATTATAAACCCATGGTCTTACATGTATGAACCATTTAGTCAATTAAGCTATGTAACATCACCTTTAAGCATTGTGTTTTGATTAGTGAAATTAGGTGTTCTATATATTACAACGCTATCATTTGAAGGAAATTGTCTTCAAGATTTACAAATTAGGGTTTCTGATTCTCTGAGATTTGTTGGGCAATTTGGTAGCCATGAAGCGTTTAGTTGGTTCATCGCTGATTAGGAGTCAAAGTAAAGGTTGGTTTGAAGCTTGGGCTCCATAATACAACTGTGATAGCAACATCAAATTTTTATTTGAATTACAAAAACAAAAGGCCACTATGGAAAGAGGTATTGGGAGTGTGGGTATTTCAGGGAAAGTGTTTTTTTCTAATACCTTACTTGCTATGTTGCCATTTTATCTTTAAGAGTCTTTAACATGGTGTTTTTATGTTTTGCCATCCATTTTCAAGGGAGAGAATATAACAATTTATTGATTTATTTGAGTGATTTTGTAATGATAAGGGAGATCAAAAGGCCATGTTGATGAGACAAAGAATAAAGATATTAGGCTTTCAAAGAGGCTTGAAGGCTTGAAGTCCAAGGAGTTATTTCCATTATTTTGTTCTTAGACATTGTTTTAGTGTTTACTATGATTGTGTAAGTTCTATGTTAGCATTGAAGTAACTTTGATGTAAGGAGCACACCATTGATGTATTGGATTTGGATTGAACAAAAATGATGTTCTTTTCACAAAATTCATGTCTTAAAATTCTAATTCTGATTGCTAAAATGATATTTAATTAAAGTAGTGATATAAAGCAGTAACATCATTCACTATGATAACATTGCATAACCAAATAAAATAGTGATATAAGTCATCCACTAATAACATTACATAATTTCATAAAGCAAAAGCCAACAATATTTATTCGAAGGAGTTTCAAAAGGACTAATAATAAACATATTGAGATGTTCAAACCAAGCAATTATGCTTGTAAAACATAGTACTTTAAAACTTTTAAAAAAAGACATATAATTGCCCATCCCCCAAAATAATAATATTATAAATCATCTATTAATTCATGTTCACTTACTTATTCCTCCCTGGAACCATCTACTGTCTTGCAATAACAATATTAGTTTATGGTCTAGTTGATGTTATGGTAGGTTGTAGAGTTGGTTCAGTAGAAATGGTTGTTGGACCTTGTTTAGAAGAAACAAGTCTTGTTCGAGCTAGAGCTTGCGAGGACTGAGTTGGAAACTTGTTGGGATTGGGTTAGAGTTTTTTAGGTTGGGCATTTCTTTTCATTTCTCTTATTTTAGGTCATGTTCTAGATTGGACCTGGATTGAAGTGTGTTGGGAGCTTATGAGGTTGTTTCATTTGTGTTTATTGTTGGGATGAGAGATGGGTTATGTTAGACATGTTTAACCTTAGGGGTTAGGATTAGGTTATGGCAGAGGGTTCAAGGGAGAGGATTCAGTGGTATCTATGGACAAATGGTTCTGTTGTGTCCATAAATACCACACACCCTTGGTAGCTAATCATTTCCTAGCTAGTTACCCTGATAAAGTTTTCTTTCTCCACAAGGTCTTTATCCTTGCCTTATTGGGCCTCTGAGGCATCTTCATGTGTGGTGGGGGTTGATCTTGTTAAAGTTAGCATGCTCCCATATATTTTCACCACTTGTGGGGTAGATTACAGGCTTATATCAAGCACCATATAGTCCTTTATGTAGTAGTCTAGAATGAAGTTTTATGATTTATAACATCCTTGTAAATTACACAATTAAAGTCTTCAACAATACATACTAAAGTTTTCAACAATGCATAGATTATATTTAAGATAAACAAAAATATTTATATAGAACTTTTTTAAGCATTGATATTAAAAAGATTACATATATATATATATATATATATATATAAAGTGTACATAAGAGTGTTTTTGTAAATACATCAGTCCAACAAAATATGTTTGGTTAGTTTATCACTGAACATGTCAGTTACTAGCTATCATCAAAATAAAACTCCAGAATCATGAGTAGCTAAATAATATAAAAAGAAATTACTCAACCATCAAGAACTACTTGAGTCATCATCAAAATACCGTCCTAAACTATCACTGAGTTGTGTTCACTATAGGATCATGCCGGAATCGTGCTGGAACACATTTTTGAGCTTTGGAATCTTGGTTTCCCGGTAAAGGATTAGTATATATTTTAAATGTACGAGTTATGAACAGATGGAGGATATACTCGTATTTATTTGTGATGATTATTTGATCGATATGGATGATGAAATTAATGAATGATGACTATATAATTGACTTGGTAGCATATTCTCTTTTGGCGATTATTGTTTATTTGATTGATGATTATAGAATCGGATGAATCTCCGTTCATATATTTGAATGATTATTTTTTATGATTAATGATGATAAATACATGTGAATTACCATTAGATTGGTATATGTACTATGGTTGATGAGGAAATTGATTGAATTGAGAAATTGTGATGAATCATAGTATTGATGTTGTGGATAAGCTTAAGATAACTTAATTAATAATAAGAATTGATTATAATGGATGGTTGTGCATAACATTTGCATAAGGATGAACATACGACTCCTGATGGGAGGGCGGCTTTTGGATAGACACATACCTTATGGTGGTTTCTTCGAATTCTACGAACGCCTTTGAGTGGGACTCAAGGCTGACTCGCAACACCGTTATTGATGTACTACTGTCACTGAGAGTGGCTGGTGTTGCAATGTGGGTGAGTGGTTGGGTACTTATAAAACGATTGCATAAGCTGAGAAATTTTTTATATACTAGAATATTAATCCCGTCATTAGAGTCAGATATGTATGCATGGGTATTAGTGTTCGATGCAACCATTCTTGAGATTAAAAGTTGTGAGACAACTATTAATGATGAATTGAGCGTTGCGAGGCAGCCATGGATATTTGACACTGTGTGATATACATTCGAATTGATGTATATGTATAAATATATATGTTAAATGGTAATGTTTATGATGATGAATTGTGATGAATTGATAAATGAATAAAATGTGATGATTATGATGATGATGGATTGAATTGTACTTGGACTAGATAGATATTTGTATATTGTGGCAAATCTGGTTCTGTATTTTTCATTTAATATACATGCTTACCTCTACACCAATTTTTAATATTGTAGTGAACCTAGATCGAGAAAAAGATTGGTGAACAGCTTGTGAAGTTAGGTTGAAAATCCTTTGGAAGGATTATACATTTAATTGTATACATTTGTACAATTTTTGTGTTATGTACAGTCTTGGCTGGCTCTTTTGGTACTATTGTATATCATAATGTAATGGTTTAAGTATCTGATAATCTCACTAGAAGTTTAGAATTTGTTTTGATACCCATACATATATAAGCATCGATGGTGAAATAAAGTTAAGTATACCCAGGAACTATTTACATTGAATTAATGTTGAATGATGGGTGATGGGTAGGTTATGGAAAGACATTAAGCCTTGGATTTGATTATTGCCAAGCTAGTGATAGTAATTATGTTGTAATAATAAAATCGGATAAGAATTTCATGTTGAGTTTTTATGAAAAATCCTGTTAAATTAGGAACTAGATATGCCAAATTGTGATCTAAGAGGTTGTGGAACCTCCAGATAGGTTGAATATGACCTATATAATATTTGATATGTGTTAGGGTTGATGGAAACCTTTTTGGATTGGAATTGAAGGGTTGAGTTGATAGAAATTACCTAAAATGGCATAAAATCATTTTACCGCATATCTCCCTCGTTTTTGGGAATTTTTGAGTGTTGTCAAACTCATTAGTTCATAATTGAATTGTATATGTTGCTTGTAAAATTTGGTAAAGATTAGGTGAGTATAAGTTAGATTTTGAGGAGTTGGAAGCGCTAAGTCTGTTATTATTGTTTCTATTTGAGTCTGTTGTTGTTTCTGTATTTAAATCTGTTGTTACTGTTTTTGTTTTGAGTTTGCTGTTGTTCTTGTATCAAGTCTACTGTTATTGTTTCTATTTGAGTCTCTTGTTGTTTATCTATTTAAGTTTGTTGTTAGTGTTTCTGTTTTGAGTCTGTTGTTATTTTTGTATTTAAATCTGTTGTTATTATTCCTGTTTTGAGTCTATTGTTGTTTCTATATTTAAGTTTATTGTTTTTATTTTTGTATTAATTTTGTTGTTGTTTGTTATATAAATATAGCTGAGACTGTTATTTTTTGTTGTATAAATATGACTAACTCTATTGTTGTTTGTTGTATAAATATGACTGCTGTTGTTATTGTTTTGTTGTTACTGATTTTTACATAATTTTAATTGTTGTCATTGCTGTTACTGCATAACTGTTTAAAAAATCCTTCATATTTTTATTTAATTTTGTCTCCATTTATAATGATATCAGAGCATAAAATTACTCTAATATCTTATTGTGACATGTTTTTGATATTTTAATTGGTGTATGATTGTCTTGTAGGTATGAAGACTTGGCCGGTACTGTCAAAGCTAGAGTTTCAGTTTATTTTGTTTTAATTTATTAGTTATGTATAGAGTTTGTTCTTTTAAACTTCTAGATTTGTACTATTTAATAGAGTCTACTTTGATATTTATAACTAATTCCTTTGTTTATGTACGTGAGAGAGATGAGTGCTGTTAATTTTTAGTATTATTAGGTGATGGTGATTTTGTTATAGATATAAAATTAAAGAAATTAATTTTTTTATAAAAAGAAAGCGTGTTAAATTATTATTCAAAATTATTACTATATTTCATGTTTTAAACAACTAACCGTTGGTATTAAGTTCATCATTAGTACATGTTATATATTTTAACTGCTGACACTAATTTTTTATTATCAGTAATTCCTGTTTCAAACTTCAAGTAGTAATTATATTCATCTGTCTGTATTCATAATTAGTCTCGGCGCATACAGAACCGTTGAAAATTACATTTTATTAATAGTGGAGCGTGTGTGTATATATATATATATATATATATATATATATATATATATATATATGAATAGTATAGTCATATATAATCATCATAATTAAAAGATTTTTAAAATTATATGATTATTTAAAAATTATAATTTTTTAAAATATTTATATAACTAATATAATTTAATCTCGGTGATATATAATAATAATAATCCAAATTTATTGTTCTCAGTTTTGTCTAAAAATAATTTTCATACAATAAATCATCTCTGTATATATATTCTATTTTATTAATTTATTTATATACATAACTATAGTAGATTAGTAGCTGAAGATTGAGAAGGAAAAATATGAATTGTTGATAAGCTAATAACCTTTAGTGTTCATGTTCAGACGGTGATTGGTGATAGGCTTTCAAACTTGTATTAATTTTATGAAAGCAAATATTATAATCTGTCTTAGTCGAACATCGAGAAAAGCATAACGGCTTTCAAATTGTTTATTTTAATTGGTAAATTTCTCCACTATTTTTCTACCCCTTTGGCTCCTTTATCTTTTAAAAGAAAAACAAAAACTTTCCTCGTTCTGGTCTAATTTTTTTTAGTCTTCATATTTTAAAAGTTGGATTAACCTCCTTTTAATTAAGGAATAATGTAATTTCACCCATCTACCAAAAAAATGGATGTAATTTAAATCAAATATAATTGGATAAAATCTCAGGAACATCACCCAATATATTTTATATTTTTCATACAAAAAATTAGATTCTAACGAACATTTTCATCTTAACTCTTAATCCCATAACATAAATTAGTTAGAAAATATTCTCTGTGAAAATGTTTTCAATAAGACTGAACTTATGAAAATATATGATTCTTAAAACTCAAGATTAAATGTTATTCATCTCTATAAAATTATTAAATTTTAGTTTTCATCTCATTATTTCATGATTTATATAACATGTTATCTAATTATCCTTTGCATTATCTAATTTAGGAGTTGTTTATTCTGAATGTGTACTAAAACCCTAGATAATTACTTTATGAAAATTAGGGTTTATTATTCGAAAAATGTCACTTGGCCTACAAGAAGACTCTGAGATCGTATTTATACAATATAAAAGAGGCTAAGATTTCAACTCAATACTAACAATAATTGCCTAAGATTATTGAGAATTAGGATATTAGAAATATTTTTCTAAAATAAATGGGTGGTTGGGGGATCCCCTCTCTACTACAGGGAAACAAAAGTTATTAATAAAAAATTAATAAAAAATTTAAAAATATAATAATGTATAACCTAACCGTATTAATTACTCTAGTAAAATAGCATAAGAAGTTAAATGTTTTTAAAGCCTCTTATATCTTTCCTTAAGATAACTATATGTCATATTGATGAACTATGTAAAGATTTGTCAAACAAATCAATTATTAATAGTGACTCTCGCGAACATTATTTTTAAAATATTATAGTTTAATACGGACAAAACATGTAACAATAATTTTACAAAGATGAAAATTGAAATTTATTAATTTTATGGTTACAAAAAAGATATTTAGCCTAATAATTAATTTTAATAGGTATATGATATATCAAAATAAGTTAATTTCAACTTATTCATATAAGTTTTGTTATTAATTTTAAATGTTGATATAAAAATTACTTATTACATTAGTTCTTAAGTTGGGTATCCAATAAGTACACCCTAAATGGGCCTAGGAGTAACCCAATGTATTAGTTGTCGATTAAGATAACTAATCCTTTCATTTACTCGTAGGACTTATAGACACCTTAATGGAAAAGGCAATTAACTAGTTTTAAAACTACTCCATATGTGAAAATCAAACTATATATCAACATCTGATTAAGAGATAACAGTCTTTTTCACTCAACCTAATCGTTGATCTAAGACTTTGGATCAATTGGGATAATTAGTCAAAAATTAATAACTATTATTATAATTTAATTACTATAACGCACATAAAAATAAATTAAGCATGTTTACGGTATTGTATTGTAATATTTCCGTTAGAAATTGTCTCATATATTAAATTTTCATTACCTTTTCTCCCTCTTTTTCATAAATAGAATGAAATTCACCTCAATTTCTTTAATGGTGGCCATAAGTAATGAAAATTTAACATAACACGGTGAGATATTTATGTCTATTTCTTGAATATAAGGACAAAAATTAATAAAATTTTAATATATGCATAAAAAATATAAGTACCTAAAACATATTTAACCTCAAAAATATAAATATTAAAATCATACAAATTTCTAAAATAATATACACTAATTGTGCCATGACAAAAATAAATAAATTAAATTTAACAAATTTCAGATTTTAGGAACAAGTTTAAAGCATCTAAAACGGTTTTATTTTTCTTTTAGAAAAAATACAATCATTAGATGAAAAATCACAATAGTCTAATAACATGCGATCAAAACATGGTTTTGAACATTTTGTACTTAAATCTAACAAATTTAAATATAGTTGATTTTAAATTTAGTGTGTTACAGAATACAAAAAGTTATCATATATATTTATAAGGTAATGTTTGATAGGAATATGATTTTTAACTATTTTTTCAAAAAATGTTTTTCATGAATAAGTGATGTCAAGGTAAATTAGTTCCCGAGTTTGATACAAGGAAAATTTACCTAGTAATATTATAATTTTATACATGAGTTAATTATAGTTTTATTTTATATTTTATGATGTTTGAGGTCAATTTATTTACCTACTTAAATAGATGGGCAACCAAGAAATGTAAATTCTTTACCTTTTAATCCTACTTATCTAGAAAACTAAACATAAGTTAAATTACCTTTTCAACTTTTATTTCAAGGAAAACAAAAAGATATCTTCTACCAAATATTCTTTTAAGGAAGTACACACATCCACTCTTTTCAAAAGGCAAGATATTATGTATGGATACAAACACACACAAAAAAATTAATGGGCGCAAAATATGACTTTATTAGATAATTATTAGTGTTTTATCGAGTTGAGTAGTGCATGGTAGGGTTGAGGGTTCAAAACACCCCTTGAGTTAAATGCATCCTAAATGGTAAGTGCTCTTAGAATTTTTAATTAGTGTTTGTTTTATATGTAGAAAAATGAGTTTTCAACCTAAAAGATATCAATTTAAATGCGTATATGGATTGCCCAGCTGATGATATTCAACTTTTAACATCCACAACCATATCTACAAAATCAACCGTC
Source organism: Clitoria ternatea (assembly GCA_037962975.1). Classification (NCBI taxonomy): domain Eukaryota; kingdom Viridiplantae; phylum Streptophyta; class Magnoliopsida; order Fabales; family Fabaceae; genus Clitoria; species Clitoria ternatea. The sequence continues at coordinate 111,356,019 of CM075674.1, read as the reverse complement.
TCCTTCAAGGCTGCAGCTTTCTAACTTGACTAACTTTAATGTAGTATCTCTTTCTCCTTGGCAAGATCTTGAACCAGAATTGTTAAATGTGGAAATGCCACAAATCTTTTTTTGACTTAATTAGTGTTTCTCTGCCAACTTTAAATTAAGAAAATAACTTTATAATATATTTTAAATAAGTGTAAAAATTAACTTGCGGAAGTACTTGATAAATCATGGCAGTAAAACGAAATTATATAGTGTCAAAATATAATTATGTTATAAGTTTTTAAAAATATATTTTTAATAGTCTTTATACAAAATATTTCCTCGGATAGAAAGTGGGCCCCATGGCAACCCCTTCTTTCCCTCATTCTAAGCAAGAATAAAGGAGATTCTAATTCCTTCTTGATCTTGGACAGATTTACTTACACTCACGTCATCTTGTGCCTGGATTAAGGAATCCTTTAGGGTTTTGTGTGTTATACGTAGCTCAACACAAAAGAAAAAAAAAACATCAATTTTTTAAAAAGTAAACTGAAGCAAACGTGTGCTTATATAATGCTCCTTTTAATTAATCATTGCATTGGGAGAGAATCTGTAGCTAATCTAGCGGCTGAATTAAGAACATAACTTAATTAAAACTGGGCCATAGATTGGAGGTTCGTATCGTTGTTGATCATTACTGGAGTCCAGCTTGTAAAACGATCACATCGAAAACGATTTCCCAGTCAAGATACATATAGCAATATAACAGGTTCTAGCTTCATTTCATGGCAAATGTAGCGTCAACGGTTATTTCACTTCCGGTGACTAAAGTGTAGCTTAATAATGCATCGAATGTCTAGGTTATGAAGAGACACAACGAATGATAAGAGAACAGTCCAATTATTTGCAAAATATAGTAGTAGCATGAGTTATCACATAACACTCAAAATCTTTTCGTAGATGTCATAGAATATAGAAGAACCATATGGGAAAAGATTTACTCGTTTTTTTTTTCCCATCAACATGTGAGACTAGATGGATAATGGTGGCCCATAAAGATTTTGAATGACGAAGCGTGGGCCTCTAGGATTAATATACAGCTCCTTTGATCAATCCGAATTATATCATGGGCCCCAAGTTAAGAAAACCTTGGCTATGATCTTTGATCTTTTGAATATATTTTCACACTTAATATTATTAGTGTGTGTTCTGCTTTTTGTTAAAAAGCAAGGTGTGCTCAACTCGGCAATTATTAGTTCTTACTCTTACTATCATTTCACATCAGTTACGTTCGTCACATCAATCTCTTGTGGGCAGTTAGCTATCTAATCGTCTAAGGAACCATGGTCCTTGTTTCATTAGTCGGCGAAACCTTTGTTTTTTCGTTTGGTGTGCATCTGAATTGACTAAAATAGCTTACATTTACTTACCCCGGGAAAAATTACAACAATAAAGTTACTTGTCTTATTGTATGTTTGGATTAGTTAATAAAAAATTATTTCCATATTCATAATTAAGGTCACGAGAAACGAATTTTGTAAAAAAAATATTTTATATAAAAAAATACTTTCTCATGCTACCTCTAATTTTAAATATGTGTTCCCCGAGTCAGAAAGGTCCCTAATCACTCTTTTATTTTAAGGAAATATCTTTAATATCTCTATTCTTATATAGTTTTAGAAGATGATTGTTAGCTAATAATTAATAGGCCGAAATCAAAGCCCATTTCTTATTGTATACATATGGTCTTAAAGCCCCATGTAGCTTCAAATGATATTTTAAGTAATAAACTTTATTCTTCTAGAGTAATTCTCTAGGGTTTGATATTTACGTATTCAGAGTGAACATTGTGGCGCCCACCGTGAGGCTCGATAAAACAGTTCCCGCATCACATAAAGAAAGATTGGCTATAAGGAAGAAGAAGATGGTGACCACATGCAGCAACCCCAACCAAAGAGAATGAAACCCTTGAGGAAACCAGGAGGAATACCAAGCAGTGATAACTAGTTGGAGGAGGTTTTGGCCCTCGTCAAAACACTACAACGGAGCTGAGAAAAGAAAACGAAGACTTGTGGAACCACCAGAGAGGGAACCTTCCAGTTACCAGAATACGCAAGCTACAAAGCAAAAGGAAGATATACCAGAACCCCCGGTTCCCTACTCAACATACCCATTCACGGAGGCAATAATGACAACCTCTACATCATTGCACTACAATCCCCTTATGATGGAAAAGTATGACGGGAAAGGAGATCCAGATGAACACCTCACTATGTTCATGACTAACCTCCTCATCATAAGAGCATCTGACGCCCTGCTATGCATATCCTTCCCCACAACCCTCACCAAATTTGTCTTACTTTGGTTCTCACACATTCCCCCGAGGAGCATGTAATGTTTTGTAGAGCTTATAAATAAATTCTTCACCAGGTTTGCATCCAGCAACACAGTCCAACAGACCTCACATAATTTAGTCAATTTAAAGAAGGGGCGAAGAGAAACACTTAAATAGTTAATGACACAGTTCAATGAACAAGCTATCCAGATTCGAGACCTCAGCTCAAAAGTAGCCTTCAACGCAATCCAAACAGGATTGCACCTAGATAAATTTTGACACCTCAACTAAGAAACCCCCCTCAGTATGTTGATTTCAGGCAAAGGGCACCACGTTACATGAACATGGAGGAATGGGAGCCGACCAGGTAGGAAATTCTGAACAGGGAGTCACAAGGATAGAACCACGAAAGAAGAACCCCTAGCCACATAAAGAACCAAGACACACGTGGCCTACCCCAACCCAAAATATGAGACATTTACCCCTCTAAATAGTAGATAAGACAAGATCATGCATAAAATTTACAACACCACGCTACTCAAACTCCTCCACCAAGGGAGTAGGTGAAAGGCTTTGATAAGACCAAGTTCAACGAGTTCCACACGACTTTTAGCCACAACATGGAGGATTGTTGGTCTATCAAGAACCAGATCAAACACCTTATTTGGCAGTGATACTTGGAGAGATTCGTTGACCAAGGAAAAGAGGCACCATGAGAAACCATGAGAAAATGAGAAAGGGAGTTGTCAAGGCAGGTAAAACTGTAGCCACGTGAATACCTCAGGCAAGAGCGTGAGCGTTCCCGATCTTGAAAGCCAGAAGACATAAAAAGCAATGGGAAAAGAATCATTCACATTATTTTTTGTGGCCTTCCAAGGAACAGAGCGGATACATCACGAGGGGGAGGACAAGTTAACTTTACACACTGTCTCCCAGGCAATGGAGCTATTACATTTGACAACTCAGATCTCCCAATGGAGGTCCCAAACAAAGATGAACCGATGGTAGTCACAATAGAGGTGGTAGAATGCATTAGTGGAAGAGTTTTAGTTAATCAAGGAAGCTTTGCAGACATCCTCTACTAGAAAGTCTTTAACTGATTCAAACTACCTTACACTTAGCTCAAAAGGTATGATGGAGCACTACCCAACTTCACGGGAGACTCAGTACAGGTCATGGGATGCAAAGAGCTAAAAATGATCTTTGGATTATGAGAAGGCAATAAAGCAATCATGGTCAAATATCTGGTAGTCAACATCCCCAGCTCTTATAATGCTAACTTAGGCACCCAACACTTAATGCATTCAGCGCAATCGTTTCCACTATCCACCTCACAATGAAATCCCACTCAGAGATGGACTTATTAGAGTTGTTCGCACTAACCCCAAAGTAGCTCAGGAATGCTACCACGAGAGTCTCCGACCTAGAGAAACTTTCATTGTGGAAGAAGACATTAAAACCGATTTTGACCCCAAAGACGAAAGGGAACATAAGTAACCTCAACTAGTAGAATCTTTAAAATTGGTGCAGGTTGGAACAGGCCTTAGTCAATGTACCTGCGTCAGCGTAATGCTTGATCAGAACCTAGAAGAATCGTTAATCAACCTCCTAGGGCGAATGACGACTTGTATGCATGGACCCCTTCAAATATGTCTGGAATTAACCCAAACATTATATGTCACTCACCGAATGTAGATCGAGAGGCAAAGCCAGTGGCAAAGGCAACGTAGACTCAAAGCCAACAGAAGAACACTTGTGAAAAAAGAAATGAACAAACTCCTAGCAGCCAATTTCATCTGAAAAGTCAGATACCCAACCTGGCTTTCCAACTTAGTCATGGTAAAAAGAGAAAATGGCAAGTGGACAATGTGCGTGGACTTCATAGACCTCAATAAGGTATACCCTAAAGACCTTATCCTTTACCCAGTATTGATCATCTAGTAGATGGTACTTCAGGATATTAGGTCCTAAGCTTCATGGATGGATATTCTAGATATAATCAAATACGAATGGATCTAAGAGATGAAGAAAAACCGCCTTTATCACTAGAGGAGCAAATTACTGCTATCAAGTAATGCCTTTTGGACTAAAGAACGTTAGAGCCACATACCAATGACTGGTGGACAAAATCTTTGTTAATCAAATTGACAAAAACATGGAACTATGTGTAGATGACATGGTACTAAAAATAAAAAATGTAAAAGACCACACCAATGACCTAGAAGAGACATTTGCTGAGTTAAGGAGACACAATATGTGCCTTAACCCAGATAAATGCTCCTTCAGAGTCCAAGGTGGTAAATTCTTATGATACATGCTAACCTATAAAGGCCTAGAAGCCAACCCGAATCAATGTCGAGCCATCTCGGAGATGTGAAGTCCATAAAACATCAAAGAAGTACAACACCTCACCGAGACAATTGCAACCATCTCTTGATTCTTTTTTAAATTTGCAGAGAGGTTTATGCCTTTCTACCAAATGTAAACAGACAAACACCTTCTAGTGGACTAAAGTGTGTGAAAAAGCCTTCGAAGATCTAAAAGACTATTTGGCTTCTCCCTCAATCCTAACAAGACCCATTCCGGGTATGGAACTCGTTATGTATCTCTCAATAGGAGAGAATACCACCAGCACAATATTGGTACAAGAAGAAAGGGAAATCCAATGACCAATGTACTTCACTAGCAAAACTTTATAGGGTGTTGAGACAAGATATCAAAGAGTAGAAAAGTTCGTATACAACCTTGTGGTCGCTGCTCGAAAGTTACAAGCTTAATTTCACAGCCACCAAATCATTGTTGGGACTAATCAACTCATCAGTAAAATTCTGCAGAAACCTGAACTAGCAGGAAGAATGGTCACTTGGGCTATACAGCTCTTCAAGTATGGAATTTGGTATAAACCGAGAGGAGCCATCAAAGCACAAATCTTAGCAGACTTTATGACAAAATTAAGATATGATAAAGAAGAATATGATGCAGAGCATGCCTTATTTACCATTTCAGTTAACGGGTCATCAAGAGTAATACTCGAATTACTAACCAGAATAGCTATAGAAGAGTCGTTGAGCAACAATCAAGTAAAATACGAGGCACTTATCGTCGGGTTGTGAATGGCCTTGATCCCGATGCATACAAGTGAAAACTGAGTCATAGTTAGTCAATCGATAGGTGGAAGGATCCAACTAAGAAAAAGATCTCACCCTTGCCAAATACCTTTCCCAAGTCAAGACACTAGTAGCAAAATTCAAGTTGTTGAAAATCGTACATGTTCCCCGAGCAGAAAATAAAATAACGAATCTACTGTCCAAATTCGTCAGCACCAAGAAAAAGAGGAATTTGAAGACACTCCTACAAATAACCCTCAATGATCCCACCATCAAGAACAAAGAACAAATGAACGAGATCACCATCATACCAGGGAAGAAAACATGGATGACCCCAATAATGGATTTTTTAACAAATGAAACTCTACCAACCGATGCCTCTGAGGCCAAGAAGATGCATACACACTTGACCATTTACACTTGATTGGAGGACGACTTGACAAGAGGAGATTCACATTACCACTCCTCAATTGCCTCAAGAAAGAACAAGCAGAGTACGTATGTAGGAACTCCATTTGGGAATCTATGGATACCACGTGGGAGTACAATCCCTAGCTACCAGGGTCCTTCGAGCAGGATACTTCTGGCCACTTTGTGCTCAGATTGCTTTGACTTTATTAAAAAGTGTTAGTTTTGTTAAAGAAATGCTAATAGAATACACAGCCACCCCAAATCGTTACATAGAATTCTTTCCCAGTGGCTCTTCAACACATGGGGAGTGGACATCTTGGAACCCTTTCCCCTGAAAAAAGGACAAGTAAAGTACCTATTAGTGGCAATAGACCTCTTCATAAAATGGATAGAAGTCGAACCTATCGCTATCATTTCTATGTTCAAGGTACAAAATTTCACCTAGAAAAACATTATCTACAAACACGAACTTCCTCATACTATCATGTTAGATAAAGGATGACAGTTCATAGACAAACATTTCATTGAGTTCTGTAAGAACTTAGGCATAAAATACTAGTTTTCATCAGTAGAGCATCTCTAGACGAATGGACAAACTGAAGCCCCACACATAGTTATTCTATAGGAGTTAAAATGAAAACTAGGATAAGTAAAATCAAGATGGAAAGAAGAGCTACCTAGAGCCCTATGGGCTTACCATACAAGTCCTCACTCAGCGGCCCACGAAACACCATTCTAACTCACATATGGAGCAGACGCGATGATCCTCGTGGACCTAGGAGAACCCTCCCTTAGAAGATTCTTCTACGACGAAGAAGAGAACGATGCGAGAAGAAAAGAAGACCTAGACCTTAGTCTGGAAGATCAAGACATAGCCTACGTCAAGATACAAGCCTTCAAACAGAAATCTGCTCAGAAGTCGAACACTCTGCTCAAACCATGACCCTTTCGGAAAGGAGACCTAGTCTTAAGAATAACTGACAACGAAAGAAGAATTAGAGAAAATGGGAAACTAGCAGCCAATTAGGAAAGCCTGTACCGGGTAAAATAAGTCATAGGAAAAAGAGCACACTGACTTGAAGAGTTAAAAGGAAGAAGCATCCCACAGACATAGAACGCTATAAATGTATTACAGTTGAATGTAACGGGTGACACTCTTTTTCCTACTTGGGGGGTTTTTTCCCACTAAATTTTTCTCCTAAGAGGTTTTAAGGAGACCCACAGAATATGAATAATGAAAATACGATTCAGTTCATCAAAAAATTCTTATGTTTAAGTCCTGAAACCCCGAGCGAGGGAGTAACGACAAATTTCCTTACGTTTAAGTCCTAAAATCCTGAACAAGGGAGCATTGGCAAATTTCTTACGTTTAAGTCCTAAAATCCTGAGTAAGGGAGTAAGCGAATTTCTTACGCTTAATTCCTAAAATATTGGGGGAGGAAGTAAAAGAAAATTTTTTGTGCTAATCCCCAATCGAAAGTCACAATATTCAATTACGAATACTACATACCTCAAGCAAAAAAGTACAAAAACTACAAATTAATAGTAAAGATACTAACACAAAAAAGTCATATTTCATTCCAAAACTAAAAATAAGTTCATACATAAGGAAGAAATCAAAAAAATCTAAAAGAACTAGCTATGAGAAGGGACCAAATAGTCATCATGCAGAGGAGAAGGAAGAGAAACTTCAACTTTAACTTAAGAAGAGGAAGCTGAAGGGTTAGTAGTGGCATCTTCTCTCTCAAAATCTGGAGGATCTATAATTTCTCATCCACCACTACCTTGAAAGGATCCACTCCCTCTCAAGATATGGCAAGAAGAGGGTTCAGAGTTCAAACCTGCGCACGACAGAGGTCAAACCCCCAGACAAACTTGTTCACCACCTCCCCCCATCAAAACTTCAATCTAATCCTGTCATTTCAAGCGTTCCTAGTGAATCAACATCCTTAGCCTTAGACTTGGTGAGACGCCCCAAACCCCAAATTAAAATAGGGGAAAATTTTTCGCGTCTTTGAAAATATTAATGAATTCAATAATTTAAGTGGTGAAGTATTTTTCACCAAACCCCTGGATCAAAATAAACCACTCCCATATATGAAGATATGGGAGGGTGAAGTTAAATGTAAATTTTTCAATCAGAGACAACGGAAGAAGTATTTACTTTGATTTAATCATTGGCTGATTGATTTTCAAGAGGAGGAATTTCTAAAAAGTGTGGGATGTAATTTATGTAGCCCAAAGAATTCAATTATACTCCTCAATACCTTTAAAATAATATTTAAGGAAGAAATAATGCATAACATTTTAAAATTTATCTTAAAATGACAAAATGAAAATCAGGGGCATACTCGCTCAAGCGTGACTCAAGTCGCTTGAGCGAGCCAGCGTGCACACGCTTGAGCGAACGCTGAGTGGCCATGAGCGAGAGAGAGAAATAAGTATCAGGGCTCAACTCGCTTGAGCGAGCCCGGTATCGCTTAAGCGAGGTACAAAAGAATATGTTGAGCGAAGCAACGGGACGCTTGAGCGAAGAAGGAGAGGAGTATCAGGGGTCGATCTCGCTTGAGCGGCCCAAGGCTCGCTTGAGCGAGATTGGTCCAGAAACGTTGGGAACTCTCTGGCCGATTTTCGCTTGGGCGAGGAACCACTCGCCTGGGCGAAAATCTTCCAGAATCAACTCTCCTTCTCCCTCACTTGAGCGCTGCCCTTCACGCCTGGGCGAAAATTGTCCAGAATTAAAACACTGATTCTGTGGCAATCTCGCTTAGGCGAAATGCACGTCCGCTTGAGCGAATTTGGGGCAGAAACGAATCCCCTGTTCCACAACAATCTCGCTCGGGCGAGATTGCTACTCGCTTGAGCGAGTTCTGCAGAATCTTAGCAGAAACGAAAATCCCATCTAACTTAGCACATGAACCATTGACTTCTCCTATCTTGGCCTCTCCTATGACCATATCTTAGTCCATTATGCATATGCCAATTCATACAATACTATACTCTAAAACTACATAATCCTTTCATTGAATCAAATACCACCAACATCATCATGCTAATATTAATTCTATGCACATAATTTACATTCAACCTCATTTTACAACATCCACAAGCTAGCATAAAACACAGCATCCTTTCATTGATCAAAGTCAAGCATTCAAATTCATTCTTTACATCTTTTGGGTCATGTAGGAAAATTGGCCTTACACAAACATGTCCAATTTTCTCCCATGACCTCCAAAATTATCAACACTACAAAATTGAGTACATAAATCTCATATACTCTACAAAACAGATTTCATGCCGGCCAAGGCTTACGCATTCCTATCCATATTTTACCTTCTTCATACTCGGCCTCCAAAAGTTGTAGGATTTAAGTCATACCTACATCAACTTTAAAAATGGCAACGGGGAGGTGAGTAACATAATCCAAATGAATCAAAGTCATACATTATGACGAAATACATGTATACTTGCATAATTAGCAATCATTACACCACATCATACATTATACACAGTACATTTTATAATTTCAAGTATACATTCACAATATCAATCATTTGGATTGCCAAACACACACATCGGGTTAGTATTCAACTCTTTCCCCTTTCAATTCCCATTCATCCGTTGCCACCAAGGGCTTTCACCTAGGCATATCTCCAGCTATATGCAAATTCTCTTAAAGCTAATGCATATGCACAAGAATTTCTTATCAAACAATGCGGATCCGACTGTGGGAAAATATATCATTAAATCAATTGTGGGACAAGCATAGGTGTGCTACTATGCCCCTACTGCAGTAGAAAAATTGTGTACACATATATCTCAATTTAAGCATGTTTATATCATCATAATTTTACTGGTACCAAACCGCTATCGCCCATCTGTAGCACTAGTCACCTTGTGACTTGCGGATCAACATCGTGGCCTCAACTACCACAAGTGCTACGGGCCCCTCCCGAACACACATCGAGAGAGCCGTGTCCCGTCGGACACCGAGGTAAACTCGCTCACCATAGAGCCGCCCGCCCACTGGGCCCGCCACATAGGGTGCCTCGTCACCAAACTATGGACAGCTTCGTGACTCATACACCGAGTCACAGGGGAAAATCACAATACGCTCGTGCACTGAGCCGCCCTCCCACTGGGCCCGCCTAGTGGAACCCCCTAAAATTCCACATAGACAGCTATGATATGCCATGGATGCAATGCAAATGCAATTTAAGTGCATCCTCACACTATGCATCCTAGATGCCACTCCACATTTAATCATTCATCACCACCACTTGGTGGATTTCAATATTCTCCTCATTCTTATCCAATCCCAATTTTCTTTGACGTATTCTCATCGATAGTTAGTGGCATACACACTCAATAAATCATATACACATATTTGGGATATTCACATCACAATCTCAATCCACATATGGTTACAAACCATCATCATACCTCATTAATATAATATTATCACATCATCAATTTTATCCCAAACACAATGCCACCTAACAATCATCATTCTAAATGCATTCAAATCAAACATATCATATCATCCATTCAAGCAACCATTAACATAATCACATATACATATTTTCACATCACCAATGGATGAAATCATGCATTTAGAAAAGTTACCCCCTCCTACCTCAAGTGAAGTAGTGATCAACGCGGTTTGATGGTCCCGCTTCGTCAATGGGGTCACTTCCTACATCACAATACATTTTACAATCAATTTTCTACTTACTCATTAAGGTTCAAATACTTATATATCAATAAATACTTGCTGTTTTTATTATTATAACTCTCAAAACTCTTTTATTTCATTTTATCCACCATAACCACCATGGGTTAGGTGCTACCCTTTATTATTATGCATTCAACAACCACACCCTTTCATGGGTTTCTCCATTATTAACTTCCATCAACCAAATATCATCACCAATGACTCTTAAACATCACATCTCACATTTATCATCAACAATTAAGGTTCATCAACCTCCATTATGCATTTCCCCCAAATTCATGAAGTTAGGGTTTCATAAAATTTCCAACAACCTTCATAAATATTTTTCTCCTTCCAACAATAAATACATCCACTTCATTACTTCACAAAGAAACCTTACTTTCATAGAATCCACATCAAACCCTTGCATTAATTACTCTCCTCAAGAACATCCATTCACATGCATAGCTCCCAAAACACATAATACCACATACTCTTAACCAAAATCTTAGCAAAAAGATGGGTATACTTACCTCAAAACCCAAAACGAAAATGGGTTCACTAGAGGGAGAGAAAGCTGTGAAAATGAGGAAGAGAAGGAGGAAGACAGCAGCTCCACAAGCCCCCTTCAAGCTCTCTTCAAAACGAAAATGGAGAGGAGATGTGGAAGATGAAGTTAAATTGCTAGGGTTTGTGGAAGGAAGAAAAGGAAGATGAAAAAGATGATGAAGAGAAGAAGAAGAAGAAGTGAAAATGCTCCCTACCATCAGCAAACCACACGTGAATAAGGAAGGAAAAATGACATTTTCAGTTTATTTTTAATCCAACTCATTAAAACTTCATCGTTTTATAACCAACAGGTTCTCAGTTCGGGCTCAATACATCATCTGAAAATTATTCCGAATACATATTCGGATTCCCGATAATATTCTCTACAACCCTGACCAATATCATCTCATTCCGAGATACTTGGTCTGACACCCATATCTCAACCGGGCTTAATTTCAGCTTAACCGGTCTCCAAAATTTACCAAAAATTTCCAAAATTATCAATTTAATTATTCTCAGTAGTTTGGGACATTAAATACTCCATATACCAATTTCTAATATTTATTCCGGTAATTAATTCTCTCATTTTAAAATTCGGGATGTTAGACTTGGCCTCTAGAGTACCCTGCCTCACCGACTCTAGAACATCTTACACCTTCTTTAGAGACACATCAGCTTCCATAGCCTTTATGGCAAGCTCTCTCCGAGCCCCCTCAGAACTTTCCAGTGTCGCCCCGACATCTTTCAACGTCGCCTCAACATTTCCCAGCACCAACTCTTTTACCTTTAATCTTTCTTCTAGATCAGTTACCCTCCTCAAAGCTTCTTCAGTCTCCCAGACCTTATTCTCCGAGACATCCTTCTCCTTATTCAGTGAGGCCACAACCTTAACTTGAGCGGTAATGTACTCATCTAGATAGCATGCCATTGACACCGTATAGAAGGAAAACATTTCCATGGAATGACAAACAGCCAAAGGGTTAGAACCGCGTACTTTGACCTATCCTTCTCAAAGATTAGAGCATAACCAATTAATTGCGGAATCAAAAAATGAGCATCTCATAAAGGTTTGTGTCAGAAGTTACGTAACAAAACAAAAAACCTACAAAAAGTATAGGTCAGTTCTTTTTCCTTATTCTTTTTTTGTGTTTTTTGGGTTGTAGTTTTTATGTTGCAATGAATGACTTCTTCTTTGAATGTATCTTCTTGGGTTATAAAGAGGTCTTGTCATTCCTATCTTCCATTCGGGATAAGGATATATTGCCAGGCTATGGCAGGAAGGGGCTTTTAATGGGTCAGTGTTAGTGTCAAACTAGAGTGTTTAGGTTGTTCTATGAATTAAAGGGTTTGTCACGCCAGGACAAACCTAGGGGAATTGGATTATAATACCTATGTTATGAGACCTTCTTTCCCTACCTTCATTTGTCTCTTCCTTTTTCAAATTTTGAATAGGGCATCTTAAATGCTCTGAATGTTGCCCCGACTCAGCTCCATCCAAATGGGTGGGCACTTATAAAGGCCTTCGAGGTTCTCTATGATTATTTTGGGCGTTCTCTTATGGTTCCTGTAACACCCCCTTATATACACGAGATATGTATATTCTTATTTATTTTTAAAATTTTAGATATATATATATATATATATATCATTTCTTATCTCGCGTATACAAGGACGTACATACATCTGATTTTCTTTGAATATTGAAAGTAAAAAAAATGTTGCCTCTCAGTATTTGTCCATAATGACAAAATAAATTTATAGAAATCATAAGTGATAAAAGATTACAGTATCAAAGTTTAAGATTCACCTTGTTACAATTATCCAACTTGATATTGTAATAAGGTAAACTAAAATTAAATTATACATCTACTACGACTGTGATCAATCATTTCATAGCCCTCGAACCATAGGTTTTTGGAATCCTACTCTTACCATATCTCTTCACCCATCCGATTGAGGATAAGACCACTTTACCCTATTGTAATTACATCCTTTCATCTTGGACTGCTAGCTATATATCACATAGCATTTATTTTGGACTCAGAAATTCAAACAAGAAGGAGTGAGAAATAAAATATAATATCTTACAGATAAGACATAAGCATAAGGGTTTTCATAAACTAATATAATAATATCAGTCATAATCTCATACACAATCAATTATGAATATATGGTTTCCATACGCATAACAATTATATTTTCATTCACAACTACCCACATAAAATGTCACAATCACATGAATGTTATGTAATGCTTTTAATGCTACTATCTCATTCAGTTTATGCATGTGGGCCCTTAAAGTTTTAATTTGCACTGGGCCAACCAGGAGTTTACACTGTTCCATAATTTTGGATAATAATAACATAAATGCCTTCATGGCATATGAACAACTCAACTGGCATGGAAACACTTAGAGACTAGTCAGATTGAGAAGGTTTTTATTGTGAAAGTACTCGACACTAGGGAGCGACCCCAGGTCACCTGAAGCACCCTTTCACACCCTCTCATCCCAAGGCTCGCAATTAAGTCTCCTCTAATGTATCCTCAGTTTCTATAATCCGTCTCCAGGCAATATCACATCTCATTTCTCTTTAATGATTCATGATGCATGAACTACTCGCATATTTAGTTGGTTAAGACTTTTACAAACTCAATTATTAAATACCATAAAGGTTCACAAATTATCTCAATAAACTGTACATTCCCATAAGTTCTTCTTTGAACTACTGTTATACAAAAATAAATTTAGTATAGTCTTCGAATTCAGATCTCACCAAAATTGAGTTTCCAAGCCTTAAATATCTCAAAACTTTCTCTTAGAAAACTTCACATATTTACATAATCTTTCTCAAATTGAATCTTAACTAGATTGAGTTTAGAAATCTCGACTATGGCAAAATATCCTTTAGTTATTTTGTTGGGGAAAACCAAAATAATTTACTTTAAACTTTTGATTACTAAAAGAAAATAATTTTTAAAATCATTAACTAAGAATACTTAAAACTATAAAAAATTTCTTTAATTCAAGAATTAATTATCTCAACCTTTAATTTTCATAAAATAGCTTCTCTCTAATACTAGATTTTATTCTAAAGATTAAAAATAAAGTTAATAAAAATAATTTCTAAGAAGAAATAAAATACTAAAATAATTATAAAATACTTTCTCTTAGAATAAAAATTTAAAGAGTAAGGTAAGAAAATTCTTACTGAGTTTTAACTTTCCGTCATGCTTGCTATATGCTCAAACTCCATATCACAAGTTCATCAATCACAATCAAATATCGTCAATCACAATTAAATATCACCACTCACGATTAAATATTGTCAATCGCAATCAATTTATCAATTATAATAAAATCAAATAAATTACTTATCATTAATAAATATTATAATTTAAAGTTTAATGGTTATTTAAGTTAATAAACTTAATTTTTAAGTCTTTATAGTCCATTCCTCACACAGGTCTATGTAAGTCCAAATAGGTCATAATAATCTAAGTCCTTGTATAGGTTTAGTTCGATCCATATAGGATATAAAAGTCTAAGTCCTTGCATAGGTTTAGTCCAGTTCATATAGGTTATAAAAGTCGAGGTCCTTGCATAGGTATTTCAGAGTAAGTTACACAAGATACTTAATTTAAAATTTATTATTTTAAAATAATAATATTATTAAATTTAAAAGGAGTAGGGGACTCCTCCCATTATTCTTATGTCTTTTCATATTATATTTTTATCCTACTCCCCCTTACCTGGAATTGCTATCAAAAGTGAATTCGCTTTGTGCCTCCGAGTTCTAAAAAAAATATTAATACTAATTTATTTCACTATAGGCACACGATAAAAATTAAGATTACTATCATAAATGATAAATAGTAATTATACATAGTAATAGTAAATAGTAACGGTAAATAATAAATCATCAATAGTAATGGTAATTAGTAATTTGTTTGACTAGTAACGGTAATTAGTAATTTTTTTGAATAGTAACGCTAAATAGTAAATCATAAATAGTAACAGTAAATAGTAAATTTTGAATAGTAGCAGTAAATGATAAATCGTGAATAGAAATGGTAAATAGTAAATTTTAAATAGTAATGGTAAATAGTAAATTTTAAATAGTAGCGGTAAATGATAAATCGTAAATAGAAATGGTAAATAGTAAATTTTGAATAGTAATGGTAAATAGTAAATTTTGAATAGTAATGGTAAATAGTAAATTTTGAATAGTAACAGTAACTAATAAATTTTGAATAATAACGGTAAATAATAATTTTGAATAATAACAATAAATGGTAAAGTGTGAATAGTAACAATAAATAGTGAATAGTAACAGTAAATCATAAAAATAACATAATGGTAATTTATTTTTACTGTAGTAACTTATTCATAATAGTACAGGTATATTAATGGTTTAAGAGTACTAAAAAGAAAAAACTAAATAATCATAAAAAGAATATAAAAGAAAGATGTTATTACCTTACACCTCCGGCAGAATCTCTTTTTACCAAAAGAATTTACTTCCCACTAATTTCTTAAGCACTGTCTCTCTAGATTCTCTCTTTAATTTTGGTGCGTAAATGTTATAAATGAGTCATCTATTTATAGGAAGAGAATTTTACTATTTAAGATTACTTAATTATTTATTTTACTATTCATGATATAAGTATTTACCAACCGGTAACTATTCATGATGTAAGTATTTACCAACCGATGATGTAAGCAATAAGTAAGCGATGATGTCGGCAGTGGCATTTTGGTTATTGGATAAAAGGTTAAGGGTATTTTAGTCATTTTCTCAAATATTTAAAAAAATTTAAAAAATTTTAGAAAATCATAAATAATGCATAGATCAAAAAGTTCTAAAGAATCATATTCTAATTCCTTCAAATTTTTATTTTAAAATTCTAATAAGAGTTAAATCTTAAATATGTAAAAACATAAATATAAGAACATAAAATATAAATTGTGAATAATAAAGATATTACAAATTCTTAGTATAATTTTCTTAATTAGTGAATACTAATTAATTCATTTTAAAATCTGCGTTCAATATATATATATTTATTTTATTATTATTTTATTATTTTAAAAAAATAATTAAATATAAATACCAAAATTTTATAAAAATATTAATTAGTTAAAAATCAACTAACTAACAGTAAGTGTTTTCTTATTAAAGAGATATTAATATCTATTTTTTATTTGAGTAGAAAATAGGATGTTACAGTTCCTGTTTTCTTTTACTTTTTCAAGCTAAAATATTCAAAGTGGGAGTTCCCATAGGGTAGGTCTCCTTAAGTGGTGTTCCTAGCCGTCGCCTGATAGAAGCCTTTGATCATTCTTATAAGAATTTTAAGGGGTCGTTCTTCAATATCCAGATGAGTCCGGATGTGATAGGGGAAGGTTTTCTTTATTACTCGGATGGTCATCCTACTTTTCCGTTGTGTTGATTCTGAGTGTCTGTTCAATACCGGATAAACTGGGAGGACTTATCGCATGCCAAGCGCGATGACGTGAAATTTTTTGCAAAGGATTTGGGACACTATTTTAGTTCCCAAGCGCCGATCTCCCTGTCCACTAACCCGGGTGCCTGGGACTCCTGGATATGTAAGTATAATAAGTAAAAGTAACTAATTTCACATATATTAAGAATAATGGTTGGAAATAGTTATTTATATTAATGTTATTAAATGTTTTATGTAGTTTCTTAAAATATCCTTAATATTATTTATTGCACAAGAAATAAGTTGTCTTAAAAATATATACAAAAAAATTATAATTGGTAATTAAGCATTTAATAATATTAAAAAAGTATAATTTACTTATAATAAAAGAAAAAATTATTAAAAATTATTTATATTTTAAATCCAAGGTAGTATATTATATTGATACCAAGTAAAAACAACAAATTAAGATAAAGCGGTACCCTGCAAGCTTATCTATCGTGGTAAAAAAATATTTTTATTAGCATGAATTCAACTACATGCTATTTAGCTATTGTTATAAACACGGGCTGACCCATGTGTAATCAAGCGTGGGCAGATGCACCACTTAAATGAAATTATTGTAAATAAGTATAATAAAAATTATATGGTGTATTTATTATATTGAAGATCCATTTATATTTATTATGCTTTTTTTTATTAAACATGTAACTTATACAAATTTTTATGAATATTTTAAACTTTTTCCTTCCTCTTAAAACTTGTCAACACACTATCTATTTAAAATGTATCTCATGTAAGAAAAATGATCATAGTTGCAAATGATAAAAAAAATTAAAACTCAAAAGTTTACATTTTTTTTGTTGAGAGCTTGTTAAAAGCTTAATTAATATTAAGGGAGGAATGCATTGTATTTCCATTCAAGAAATATCCACTTTCGTCTTTGAAGACACTTATATTCGAGTCAAAAATATTTATATTATGGTTACAGTTAACTCTTCTATAATACGTTTTTTTTATATCCATAAAACTTGAACACGAGATTTTTCTTAAAGAGAATCAAACATATATCACTTTAACAAAATTAATAATGAACTTATCATTCAGCGATTTCAAAACATGAGAGATCTCACAGGGGACAATTGCAAAGTAGATAAATTATTTGCTACTCCTTCGATCCTAAATACAAGAGATAAATGACAAAAACACACATCGAAATTTGTAATAATTACGTGAGAAAAATATTTTTCCCAAAACACCTTAAATTAGATGGTTAACATAGAAAAACATGATTAAGTAACTTTTGTACTTTCTCATAGTAAATAAAGGATATGAGACACAATTCATCATTAATTTACCTAAAAATATATAATTGTCTCTCTTATTAAGGACCAATAAATAGATTCGACTTGTGTCTTATTTTTAGGATTGGATGATGTATTATATAGTTTTAGCTTTTATGCATTTTTTTGTTCTAACTAATTACCCTTAACATAGTATTTATGTGACTATCTTCTTATCATAATAATTATTACTAATTTTTAATATTTTATTAGATTACCCATACTAACATAAGCTACTAGATCTGTCAGTGGTTATAAACTTTTACATGATTCAGTTATATAAGTCATATAATTCATTGAAACCATGTGTCAAATTTTATAAAATGAGATATTGAATAACTTCTTTTGAAAGTAAATTTCATTCCATTTCAATTCAAAGTTTCATAAAATATATGATGTCTGCAGAAATTCAAACCCGGAATTAACAAATACTCCATTCTTTCTTTTAACGAAGAAAATAGTATTTGACATCAAGTAAATAATTTTACTATAATGGTGTCAAATATATTTAAATTATATAGAATTTTATATACACGTTTTCATCGTAATATATGATAAAATCATCTATAAAATTTTCTAGTATTACGCTTCACTTCGAAAAATTTTAAAAACTTTTAATCCATCTTTTAGGATTAATTTTATGGCAGTTTTAACTACCAAAGTTCATTTAAAATCGCCACAAATTTGACTCTACATAGGTCTAGGTTTTTTTTTAAAAAAACAAATTGAAACAAAGTGTAATATAAGCATACTTTAAAGATTATTTTTGTAATTTGACCTAATATATATCATCACATAACATGATTTATTAATACCGTATTAAATTTTATAAAATGAAATACCCCATATCTTTCAATCAAATTAAATATTTAAAACTGGTTGAATTTGAAGTGTATTAATTATACTAATGAGTAATATGATTGAGTAATACATTAAGATCATGAGGAGAGTCGTAGTTTGTGGAAAGTACTAAAACCTTAAATGAGATTTAGTCCTCAACAAAATTATCTTAGGAAAAACATACACATAGTTAAAAAAAAATAGTAATTCTAATATATATATATATATATATATATATATATATATAATTTGAGAATTAATAGATATTTTATTACCTTATTTTCTTTTAACATCCAACGTAACATTTGAAATATAAGTAAATAGCTATTGTTTAATAGTAACTCTTTCTAAATATATTTTTAAATTTTACTATTAAATTAATTATTGTTTTTAAATATTTCTTTAAAATCTTGTAATTATTGATATTTCTCATATTGTTATATGAACTGGTCTAGGTCGGGGTACAATATCCAGCCTCGCGACGGTCCTTAACTCTCGTGTTTACTTTCTATTATTACACCGGTCCAGTGGGGTTCTGGTATTATATCCCCTATTCTAGTTGGGAATAAAGGTCTTAGAGTGATTCCTCGTACCAACAGTACCAACCTTAAGCGTTGTGGGGCGAAAGGGGATGTCAGCTACAAGGACTTCGATGCTCAAGTCAGTGAAAGTTCAAAAGGAATTTCAGAGCTCAAGCGTAAAGTTAGAGAGAATGTTCTTACCATGTTACGTTAGTGAATGAGTGTTTATACCTGGAGGGAGTGGAAGAGCCTTCTTGCTTTCTAACATGGTGTCAGTACTTACGTACTTCTGCAGGAAAGCTGACTTGTGACAGAGACATTTCGCAACAGCTCTACCTACCCATCAGTCACTTTGCAGGCTACTTGTTCAGCACGCTTGGGCATAAGTCAACTTTGACCCTCTAGTGTTGAGTGAATAACTCACAACGGGGTCAATTTAGGGACCTTTCGCGTGATAACGGATTTCAGTGTTAAGTCATTTCATTACGTGAGACACCGACGTTGAGAGAATAGCTCACACCGATCGTCATGTCATACCGGTTTCAGAGTATGGATTTTAGTCAAATTACCTTTAAGTCCAGGGGCCGGTCTCAGGACCGGATCATTATATATATAATTAAGTACCAATTTTTCATTTTTGACATAATCCTTCTCAATTCTCTTTTATGCAAAGTAATTTTAAGGTTTTTTGTAAAAGAATTCTTTTTAGCTTCTCATAAATTTTAATTTATGAATTCTACACTTTGATGTTTGTTATATTTTAAAAATGGTTTAAATATAAAATTAGCTTCTAAAAAAGTTTAAAATTAGGGTCAACCTTGTAAGAATTTGTTTTAGGATTTAGAGCCCTTAATATAATGTTTTTGTTAAAACTAAGTCTGTCGTTAATTTTCATTAAATGCTAAGGTGACTAATGGCTATTGTTGAGACTTTGGCAAGTGTACCAAATTTCATTATAATTTTGATAAGTATTTGAGTATCATATCCATACGAATTTGTTGGTAATTAGAAAAATAACAATCTATATTTGTGAAACCACTATAAGACTATATACAATACATTTATTCACAATTGGTTGTTTTGTGGATACTAAGGTTGTAGTGTGAGAAATATAATAACAGAGATAAATATAAACAAAAGCATTAGGATTAAGCTTCATTGTCCTCCCTCTCAAAGCATATATTATTCTACTTATCATGTTTACATAATCAACCAAGCCAATGTAGCATAAATTTCACTAAACTCGATCCACCGACAAATAGATTTTAAATCCTTTGATTCTTTTCATTCAAATATCAATCCACTGACTGTTTGATGAAAATTCTTGCATTATGCATTGGCTTTAACAACCATTAAATTCAACAATATCTCTAGACGAAGAATATAATAGGTATTTCGTTCCTCAACCCATTCGGAAACCCCAAACACACACGTGAAATATTCTCCCATTTGAAACAAACATTAGGCATACGAAACGAAATACTAACATTAATTAAAATGCATAAATCATATAAAAGTATTCAATACATAGCTAAAGAGGAAATGAGTTACACTCAAACTCGACAAAAATAAATTTTAGCCACATATTTTCATCTAGGCTACCTTAAAAACAAAGAAAATACAAAATGAGCAATGGATAGTAAGAGAAAATAAAGGGAAACTAAAAGAGATTCATTGTCTTCAAGCTGCCTCAAGGTGTCGAAAAGCCTCCACATAGTGTTCCTAACTTTCCATGGACCAAAGATCCCCTAAGTTTTGAACTAAACCTCTTTTCATGGCCTGTTGTGTGAAATAAATGTGTGTTGTTGGGAAAATCTCACCCTTATAAGCACCTTCTCATAGAGGCAAAATGATAAAATTCTGCCTACTCGCCCCAACGAGAAGACTACTCGTAGGGGAAAGCTTTCTCTATTAGAAAACTTTAAAACAAGACCCGACCGTTCAAGGTGAATTTATGAATGTTGTGAAAATCATCTCATGTTTTAAAGCATATTCCTTTACGATGCATCAAATGTATCATCTCATCGCTTCAAAATTTAATTAAGGGCTCAGAAGTGCATATTCGTTGGCTTTGCCAAAAATATAAAAGGATTCTACTTGTATGACATGCATTCACATAGTGTATTCATCTCACTCCATGTTTAGTTTTATGGGACAATTCTTCCTTTACTCATACATTCTTCTAGTCTCCCTTACACCTCCATTTATTTTGATGATCCCACAGATTCTTCCATTTCATCTCTCATTTCTACATCATCCACCACCTCATTCGTTACCCTTACTTCAATTCCAATCACTCAACCCACCCTTTCCTCCCTTAGTCATATCCTTCGTCATTCCTCTCGACAACACCAAACCCCCAAAGTCCTTTTAGATTATGTTTATCACCACAGTTCTACTACCCTTTGCCATATGAATGTTTATGACAATATGTCATGTATTCCATCCACTCACAAGTTCTTTCTTGCAACCATTGCATAAACTTCTAAACACCGAAACTATACAGAAGACTCTTTGTTTAAATGTTGGCGTGATGCGATGCAATCTTAACTTATAACTCTTGAAGCTACTTACACTTAGGACATTATAGAGTTTCCTGATTGAATCATCCCCGGTGGATGTAAATGAGTTTATTATAAGGTTAAGAACCATGTTGATGGTTCTATCAAGCGATATAAATCTCACCTTGTTGTTATTGGATACAACCAGTGTGACGTCCTGCGTTAATTTACATTTATTTCTACCCGTTTTAATAATTTTCACAATAAATTTTTCACATTTAAATAATTAAATTACATCATAATTAGGAAAATATACATTTTCATTAAAAAGTCCTAAAATAGCAATTATATAACACCTTAAAACCCCAAAAACCAATTAATTTCTAAAGAAACCAAAATCTGGAACAGAGGGTATGACGCTACGCGTGAGCTCCCCTACGCAGCCCTGACGCTGCGCGCCAGGCTGACGCTGCGCGCCAGGCTGACGCTATGCGTCAGAACACTAGTAGCAGCACCTGCTGCTGCTGCACATTTTAGGTCAATCGGCTAACTTCTAACCTACCCCATTGGCCCGTTTCAAGTCCGATGACCACAAAACTTCGCAGGCCACATGATTTCCCCAATCCGAAACTATTGGCTTTGTCCGCTTGCCAAAATTCCAACACATGCGCACTTTATGCGCAAAACACAGTTTAAACTCCTTTTGTGTAAAACCCTTGCACCAAACACCCTAAATGGGTTCCAATTGGCCCAAGACCAATACATACAGTTCCTAATTATCTTAGAAGACCTATTGGCACCTTCCGGGGGTCTTGAAACCCACCAGACCTCCAAATCATCTATCCAGTTCTTTATATTCACAGAACTAACTATATGCATAATTGCTAAAATCCATCATTTCACCATTGTATCTTTCCACTACCTCATACATACATCATAAACTAGTCATATACACTACAATCATGCATAACACAATACCTGCCCAACACTCTCAGTCATACAATGACTCCATGCCATGAATTCATCAATTCTCTATTAACTAACAATCATCAATATCATTAACATTGACCTTCATCCTCTCTTTGTCAACTCACATCATCATCATAATTGGAATCATTGTCCCCCAATCACCACACATATCTATCATTTACTATACAACGACACACATCACATATACCATTCATACATCACAATACCTGCCAATTTTATGCAATCATATAATGATTCCACACACATACCTAAACCATTGAATACTCAAGTAGCTTCGTGCTACTTGGTATCATCACATTAGTAAATATAAAATCAAGTCACACCACAATCACTAAATAATTAAATCTTACATTCCACAATCAGCAAAATAATCGCATAATAAATACTTATACATATACATTATTTTACAATAATTTCTTCTTTTCCTAGCCTCATTTAGTACTCATCTCCTCGGTGTGCACCCATTCCTGTAACACTCACTAAAACCACAAGATAGGGGGTGACTGACTGGAATTAAGAATTAATACAGAAATAAATATCAAATTTAAGGAAGGTGTAGTATAGCTACCCTCTTAATCATAATTTTCAATTATGATCATTTATCTTTCGCCTTTTCTCTTTACTTACTCTTCTAATTATCATTTTATCATAACCACATTGATTATCCAAATTAGCACTTGATTCGGTGTCGTTACCGGGCCCCTAAAGTAATAGATTACAGGCAATCCATGGTCCTCACCTAGGCCGGTGTAGGCCCCAAAGGACAACACCTCATCCAGAGGACAGCACCTCATCCAAAGGACAACACCTCGTCCAGAGGAAAGCACCTCGTCCAAAGACAACACCTCATCCAGAGACAGCACCTCGTCCAAAGGACAGCACCTCTTCCAGAGGAGAGCACCTCGTCCAGAGACAGCACCTCATCCAAAGGACAGCACCTCTTCCAGAGGACAGCACCTCGTCCAGAGGACAACACCTCGTCCAAAGGACAACACCTCATCCAAAGGACAACACCTCATTCAAAGGGCAACACCTTGTCCAAAGGACAGCACCTTATCACAGCGGCTGGTTTACAACCCCTTATGACCGGAGTCAGAGCCCCTCTGAGTGGCCTAATGATCAGAGTTAGGGGGCACAGTAACCTACCGAGTCGTAGCCTGTAAGTAACCCACGTGTATGAACCTAATCTGACACATGAAACGAGGCACTACAATGACATTCCCTCGCTATAAATACAACTAATACTCTCACAAGTGGTAAACTCTCTGGTACCCATCTTTTAGACCTGATATAGCTCCGATGTTAGAATTTGAACTGACTTGAGCGTTGAAGTGTCTTTGCAGGTACCACCCCCTTTCTCCCTCAACGCGATTGGCCGGTGTGAGGAGCTCAAGGAACCACGGTACAACCCAGAGATC
Source organism: Clitoria ternatea (assembly GCA_037962975.1). Taxonomy (NCBI): domain Eukaryota; kingdom Viridiplantae; phylum Streptophyta; class Magnoliopsida; order Fabales; family Fabaceae; genus Clitoria; species Clitoria ternatea. The sequence goes on along the minus strand of CM075674.1, from coordinate 111,331,875 downwards.
ATTCGATCCAACAACCCCGGTCCTCTAGGACCCTGGTTCTACATTTTTACCTTCCAACACTTCTACTTTGGACCCCAATCAGGGTCCCCTACTTTGGACCCCGGCTCCTATGTACCCTGGTTCCGGACGGATCATTGGCATGCCCAGTGGGACCGCGTAAATTTATGAGTCCCGCATCGAATTGATCAAGTAACATGGAGTGCCCTAGAGGAGAGGTGAAACCACGAAGGCCAGATGCGATAACCCTGGAATGGTTAAAGCCCCAGAGCGGTTGCAGTCTGGAGAGGTGAAACCCCGAAGGCCAAATGCGATAACCCGGAATGGCTAAGGCCCCAGAGCAGTTGCATACCTGGAGAGGTGAAACCCCAAAGGCCAAATGCAATAACCCCGGACTAGCTAAGGTCCCAGAGCGGTTGTACGCCAGGAGTGGTGAAACCCCAAGGCTAAAGCATCAGAAGTCGCCTAGCAGAGCTCGAGTCAGGCGACATCAATTGAGAACCACCATATAAAGCACGACTCCGGAAGAGATAAATCTCAATTTTACTTGATAACTTTTTGCATTTTGTTCTTCATAATACAGGAGCTAAGTAGCCTATGGAAGCAACTCCCAAGTCACTTCAACAGGCTAGGGGGCAAATGATCTGGCGTCGTTACCTGGCCCCTAAAGTAATGGATTATAGGCAGCCCATGGTCCTCACCTTGGCCGGTGTAGGCCCCCAAAGAACAGCACCTCGTCCAAAGGACAACACCTTATCACACCGGCTAGTTTACAACCACTTATGACCGGAGTCAGAGCCCCTCTGAGTGGCCTAATGACCGGAGTTAGGGGGCACAGTAACCTACCCAGTCGTAGCCTGCAAGTAACCCACGTGTATAAACCTAATATGGCACATGAAACGAGGCACTACAGTGACACTCCCTTGCTATAAATACAGCTAATACTCTCACAAGTGGTAAGCTCTCGCGTACTCATCTTTTAGAACCGATATAGCTCTGATGTTAGAATCTGAACTGACTTGAGCGTCGGAGTGTCTTTGTAGGTACCACCCCCTTTCGCCCTCTACACGATTGGCCAGTGTGAGGAGGTCAAGGAACCACGGTACAACCCAAAGATCATTCGATCCAACAACCCTGATCCTCTAGGACCCTGATTCCACATTTTCACCTTCCAACACTTCTACTTTGGACCCCGGCCAGGTCCCCTACTCTGGACCCCGACTCCTATGTACCCTGGTTCCAGACGGATCAGCATTATCTTAAACATATTAGGATCATCCACAGTCAAGCATACCTATTCATCCAAGTCATTCCTTTTCTGTTTCAATATTCAATACTATCATATACAATTCCTTATATTAGTTAGCCTCAAGTCTCTATATTAATTATCCTTAAGTAATCAATATCATAACATCATCAATCATTAAAGTCATTATAGAGATCATGACGTCAATATCATATTACATATGCATCATTGACTCTCATATATAATAGACTCCTAGTATCCAGATACTAAAAGGATCGACCTTCAGCTGGGGGTCCGACTTGACACCCCGTGAACCCGACTTGGTTCACCGAGCCCGACTTGGCTCCCCCTCAACCACTGGGTCATAGACCTCTGGGTAGCTCAACTGGGTCTGACTTGACCACGGAAGCCAAAAACGAGGGTAACTCATATACCGTCGATCGTCCTCCACCACATAATCACATATTCAGTCATGTAAACACAGGCATAGCCATACAATCCCTTTACTGGAAGCCTGTTAAGAGCCGCTCCTTGCTCGTGCAACACGTCAGCGACCATTCCCCGCCCTCAACAGTATCCAAGGTATCTCATACATAATACAAAACTAAATATAATTAAAACATCATCAATCACCATAATTGTCAGAAGTTGACAAGTATTCATCATACAAGGTAGCCAACTTGCTCCCATCAACATACTATCACAATTTATATCAATACAGTTAAACACCATCAACCTCAGGTATAATATCAAAAGTTGTTATATACTCACCTTGCGGGACGGTCACTTAATCCAACCTTCATAAGTCATGTTTAATACCTCTATACTCATCTTACCCATAATTCATCATAAAACAGTCAATCATAACAATGATACAATCGACATCAATGTTATACAACTCACAACAGACATCTTAACTCACAGGCATCATAATATTCAACTTCATTCAACATATATCTATACAATCATACTATTTATCACCATTACCATTTTCTCTTATTTAATCATCAATCCTACCATAGCTCTCAACATCAATTCTCTTAATCATTGTCGTCATCTTTATACTACTTATGATACAATTATTATTATTATCATTATTATTATTATTATTATTATTATTATTATTATTATTATTATTATTATTATTATTATTATTATTATTATTATTATTATTACTACATAGCTAGTCACTACCATTTATAAATGAGTTTCATCCCTGTAATTTCCTATCACCTTACTCTTTATGAATTTTAACCTTACATTCCCTCACGTAAACTTATTTTCCTCACTAACCTTAATTAAATATATATTATCAATTACCAGATATTATTCAAATTAATTTAAAACATCTAAAAGTGGCTACAACACACCCTCTTCTTATACGCCACTAGCATAATTCTGTTTCTATATTAATCTTAACCCAGCACACCCCCTTACCTCGATTTTGAGCTTTCTGAATCTTCCAATCAATTGTCGGGTTCCTCTGAAGTTTATCAAAATTCCAAGATTTAATTCAAAGAAGCTCCCACAAATATTATAATTACTAAAACTATAATCCATAACCTTAAAATAACTCTGATCCCCATTTCTAAGACCCATAACATCGAACAAGCTCCGATCCTTAAATTTGAACCTACAAGCGCCGATACATGAAATCCATTAACTCATTGCTATACCCAATGCTCCAGGGTCCTCATTCAAGTTCCAACTACCCTTAAACTCAAGAATCAAACCCCCTAACTATGCATGTTAGGTTCGGGTAGAGAGAGAAAGTGATAGTGAGGAGAAGAAACTATGAAATTGAGGGTCTCCAAGAGTTTACCTCACTTTCCTAATGCCATAAACGTGATTCATTTGAACTTCCACCAACAATCCCCCGTGGATTGAGCCATTAGGGTTCCAAAACGAAAGAGGAAGGAGAGGAAGAAGTTATCTGCATGCCTCGGGTCTGTCTCAGTTTCAACTTTTAATTCTGACTCGCGATGCTGACGCTACGCATCAACTCATTAATCCGTACCTGACGCTACGCGCCACAGCCACGCTACGCGTCAGGGCCCCCTGATTCTATTTTCCTTGGAATTTCATTTAAATTACATTTCCCACTTTTTTTCTTTATTTATTATTATTCTAAACCCAAAACACATTTTTATTTATTTTCCCTTCATTTAACACCAGGGATGTTACAACCAGATTGAAGGCCTTGACTTCTTAGACACTTTTTCTCGAGTGGCTAAGCTGTACAATGTAAGCATATTTTTGACCCTTGACTCCATCAATTCATGGTCTATTTTTCAAATGTATATAAGTAACTCTTTCTTAAATGGCACCCTAGATGAAAATGTATACATGCTACTTCCCCTTGACTTCCCTTCATCCTCTTCATCAAAGGTTTACAAGCTTCGAAAGTCTTTATATTGCCTCAAATAAGCGAGTCATTGGTAGTATGATCATCTCACTTCCCTCCTCAATTCCTATAATTATAAAGTTGCATTTTCTAATCACTCACTCTTCACCGAGGCCATGACTATCATTGATGTTCTCATTGCCTTTGGGGAATCCGTCCACAAGATTAACTTGATCAAAACATTTTTGCATGATTCCTTTGACATCAAGGATATTGGCCTCCTTAAGTTCTTCCTTGGTCTTGTATTAGCTTACTTTTAGAAGGGAATTGCTCTCCGTCAACGTAAATATTTCCATGACTTGTTAGAAGAGGTTGGTTTTTCTAGTTGAAAATCATGTTTCATTCCTTGTGAATCAATAATGGCACTATCATTTACCGATATTCCATCTTTTAAGGATATCCTTTCCTAACAGCGACTTATTGGACATTTATTATACTTAAATTCCATACGTCCAGATGTTATATATGTTGTTTAATAGCTTAGACAATTCATAAGTTCCCATATCCTAAATGACCAGTGTGCTTCCTTACATGTGCTACAATACCAAGAGATTGCTCTTGGGTGTGGCGTCTTATTCCCTCGTGACTTTGCTTTTCAGCTCTTTGGCTTTAGTCACGTTGATTAAGAAAAGTATGTTGATTTTATGTGCTCAATAAGTGGCTATTGTTTCTTCCTTAGCGACTCTCCTATCTCTTGACGTTCCAAAATTCAAGCGACGACCTCATTCTCCTTTATAAAGTTTGAGTATCATGCCCTTGCTTATGCTACCTCTGAGCCCCAATGGATTCGTTACTTACTTAGGGATCTACATTTATTATGCTAAGGTCCATGTCTTATATTGTGATAACCAGAGTTCCCTTTGTATCTTTCTAAATCTTATATTCCATGAGTGTACCAAACATCTAGACAAGCCCTATCATCGTGCGTGAGAAAATTTCTTTTTACATCCTTTGTTTTCTTTGTGTGTCTTCCTATGATCAATTGGAAAACATATTCATGAAACCTTCATCTACTAGCTACACACTGGTTTCCAAGTTGGGCAAGGTTGACATCTTCAGAGACAGGTACTGATAGAGCGAGGATGGGCTTCCACCCTTTTCTCCTGTAAAACAACATTGGTAAAGAAGCATTGTAAAGCATAAGTTAATGTGGTTGGTATATGGGATAAGCCATTACTTAGACAACTTCAAAAAGTTAATGTGGTTGGTATATGGGATAAGCCATTACTTAGACAACTTCAAAAACACAAGTCAATGCAATTGGTATATGGGATACGTCATTACTTTATGTTGTATGATAAGTTTTAAGTTTTAATTTTAATTCGTAGGAATTTTCCTATTTTTGAAATAAGAATTAAATAATTATGGGGAAAACATCAACAATTAACATATATTGTAAAAAATTATAAAAAGTACTATAATAGAAAAGTTACTGAATATCCTCAAGTTAACTTATCAGCTCTTCCATCTATTATAAAAATCACATATTCCAAGCAACATCAACTACTAGAATTCAAGAAGTCGATATCTCTTTTGTATGAGAAAGATCCAAACATATATCATTCTATAAATTTCACCCCATATTTAAATTATTTTTGGATCCATTCCTAGACATCTTCCAACCATGATCAGCTCTTGGTAGGGGGATACCTTGCTATGTATGCAAACTTGGGTGTGCATTACACAAGTTAAGTCATATATATGATTTCTTAATTGTAACAACTTTAACCTAATAATGAAAATTTAGTTGTATTTTGTTTGCTTTCCCTTGATTTCTCTCTTCTCTCTCTCTCTCTCTCTAAATTTCCTTTATTCTCTTCTCTCTTCTCTCAAGTTCTTAGTAATAGGCAAGCAAATAAAATTTTAGCTCATGTCTAGATTACATCATTACTGAGTAAATTTTCTTTATACCAGATATGGGAATAAAGAAATATATAACTTACCCATAGAAAACTAGATGAATAACAAACATTGGAATTCATTTACATGGGGTTCCTTTACCCAAGAAAGACATTTTTGAAAAAGTAGAAAAATCATACCAAACACTACCTTGAAATCTTTGTTTAGTTTTTATTTCCTTTATTACTCCCTCCAATTTACACCCAAAGTTTTGTATATAAATGAAAGGAAGATTGTTTCAAATTAAAAGGACTTCAAACTGACCTAACATATTTCTTTCTCAACTAATCTATCTGTTTTGAATGTTATTTCAATTTGATGGGTACAAAACCTAAAATTTGAGTGTGAAAGAAATAAAATTTAAAATAAAACAAAAATTTAAAGAGTTAAGTTTAACGACTTAAGTAGCCAAAGAAAATTTATAAAGAAAACTCACTTGCTTAGACAATGTCATACCTAGGGATAAGAACAGGCTGGGTCAAGTTAGGCTTTGTGAAGTTTGGGCCTGCCCGTTACTTAAGTTTGAGGTCTAACTTGACATAGACCGTATATTTAGGTATGGTCTAACATATTTAAAAGCCTAGTTTGACCCGGTAACCTATATAAAAACCTAATTTAAGTTATTGTTAATGAAAATATAAACAAACATATATTAAATAGATCAATGAGACTATCTTAAATAAATCAATTTATCTCTAAAAACCTAACAACGTAAGTATAATATACATTTAATTATCAATTTTTCATATTAAATGTGATTTTAACAAAATTTAATTTTATAAACTATAATTCATAGAAAAGTATCATATGTATTTATAAATTATAATATACTACAAATTGTATTTCTTTATAAAATTATATACAATAATTTAAAAAGGTTGGTCCGACAAGTTAAAAAGACTTTTCAAAAGCCCAAACCTAACCTATTTAATTAAATAGGCTTTTTGAAAAACTTTTGCATGTTCTTTACATTAAATAGGTTGGGCCAACCTAGGTCTTAAATAGATTAGGTCATAGGCCCCCGACAGGAAGCCTGACCTATCCCCATCCATAGTCACACCAGTTAACAAAACCAATACAAAATATTAAAAAATATTTTGTTCAAATTTTAACTAGTGAATCAGTTAGATAAAAATTTAATATTCCCTCTAGTCTTGAATATAAAAGATAAATTAAACTATTTAGTGGTCCTTAATATAAGAGATACTTATATATTTTTAGGTTAATTATTGATAAATTTCCTTGCATAGCTTTTGTTTATTGTGAGAGAGTGAAAAAGTTATTGGGTCACATTTTCTTATTTTGACAATTATTCTCAAAATTAATTCTTACATAATTGTTGCAAAAATTTGGTCTATGTAGTTTTTCCTTTTGTCTCTTGTACTATCTTCACCTTTTACTACAAGATATTTTTACTTAATCAAGTTGATTATTTTAGTAAAAGTTATTAAATTTGTTTAAAAATAGTAATAGTTTTCCAAAAGTGTTCTTAAAGTTATTAAGATTTATCATTGTACTCTTTCTATTCAATTTGTCTTCACTTATTTCTCATTTATTGTTAACTTAATTACAAGAAACATTATACGTTAATCAATTTTTCTAATATGTACCTTAAGGCATAATGAATAACATGTAACATGTAACGTTTTGTATGGTAAGAAAAAAAATAAAACAAGTTAAGGGAGTAAATGATTTGAATGGAAGACATGCATGGTGCATAAGGTAGGTAGCAATAGGAGTGAAAAGTGAATGTATATATTATGTTGCGACCAATGAGATGGTTTAAGGCAAAGCACAACCATGCCCGTGTGCCCGTGGCATGAGCGACCAAGGTGGACCATATTCCACAGTTCCATTATCGGCAACGCCAACATAGGGGCACAGCGTCATGGCCTAGCCTCCAATTGCTCTCCATGCATTCCCCATACTTCAATTACTATATCTCTTTTTCCTACACTTTGTGTCTTTTCGGTCCTAATAGTTTGTTATTTCTTTAGGAACTGAATACATCTGTTTCATCAATAAAAAAATAATATAACTTAATTTTATGTTTTATATAATTAAAATATTATATGTTATTTAATACAATTTAAACTAATTTATGTAAAAAATTATAAACCACCAAAAAATCATAAACTAAATTATAAGTCATAAACCATAATTCATAAGATATCCAATTAACGCTCTCTCATTAGGAACTTAAATTCACACATGTGGGATTTAACATAAATCATTGTGGGAAGAAGATGAAAAATTATTATTACTTAATAAAACGACTTAATTGAGATTTTATATATAATTATTTATTTATTTTTCATAATGTAACATGTATGGAAAAAATGTTACTAATTTAATTGACAACCAAACAGGCATGTAGCCTCTTGAGGTCAAGGTTGCCAAATCTAGCTACTGTAATGGAATAAGGTTTGTGTTGTTATGACAAATGAAATTATCATATTTCACATCAACTAATTTAACGAAATATCAGTTTTATGAGTATTGGTTTTAATTCATCGAGAAATTTTCTTAACAATTCTTTTTTTTTTAAACGTAAGAAAATATATAATAACTATTGTTTAATTTATATGCCTTTACGACCTTTGGTTACACATATCGTTTTTTTTTTGTTTTTACGTTTTAAATTTTTTTTTCTTGAAACCTATCTTATGAAATTTATTCTCTCTATTAACTTGGGGCATAATTAATTTTAAACCTCCAATATACATTCAGTATTAAGTATACATGCTCTAACACGATATATACTACATTAATCCTGGGATTTTTATCCCATAATGTTAATAACTGTTTATTGAAATAGGGGAAAAATTTTTTATGTAATTTTGGAAAAAATTTCTTCCTTTTTATCTATTATTTTAGGGTTTTAAGAAAGTATCTATTACCCCTTTTCTATTTATATTCTTACTTATTAAATAAATGACTATAATTAAAATGTAGACTAAATGAAAGGATAAAATAAAGTGTAAGGGTAATTTATGAAATTAGATGGAAAAAATAGACTATTTTTCAGTTTTAAATATAAGTAGATTTTAGTGAAACTTTTTCTCAATAATATAAATAAAATTATATTTTTCTAATGTCATTAAATGTTTGTTTGTCAAATATGTTATCCTTGTATATATTCCTAACACAACTAATTCTTTGTGCAATAAATAATATTAAGGGTATCTTAGGAAACTACATCAAATATTTGATAACATTAATGCAAATAACTACTTCTAGCCATGGTTTCCTTTGTTCATACTTGAAAAATCATGAACGTCCTGGTAACAAAGACAGTATATACATGCTAATCACCTTTAAAAGTACACTTTCAAGGCACTACAACATGTCTATGAACATGGTTTATTGAGGAAAAGGAAACGACAAAGTTTTTCATATAATTCAAGCCACAAGCACAACAAGAACAATTTATGGAACACCAGCCTACAAAATCAAAATTTTAACATAAGTGTACACTAGAACTAAAGGAGTAACCAAGAAGTTCAGACCATATTTTATGAAAATCTTGAAAGAAACAAGTATATTGAGTTTAAAACATCATATGCATTACAAGAGTAAACAAGTGCATCCTAAAGGGGATATGTCCTCCCACTCTTCTAATGAAAAAAAGGAAAAACAAACACTTACCTTTCACCCCCTGTTTCATATTACAAGTGCAGAAAAAGAAAAAGGTCACTCCTCTCATTTCTTTTAAAACTCCCAATTCCTCACTAAGAATAAATAAAGAAGAAGCTCTCATTTTCCCTAAAAAACATAACCCTCTTTAAAATCGAAACCCTCTCTCTCCAAATCCCCCTTCAATTTATACAAAACCCTAACTTACAAATGGCATAAGGCTTTTCCCACATCTCTCTTTTCTTTTCCTTTCTTCCCCAGATGTTGACCTTGGAAGGGAGAATGGATTGTGTGGTTAGCTCTTCTTTCCATTCTTGGCCTTCTTCTTCCTTGCTTTCCAACTCAAAAGTCCAATCTTCTCTATTTCTTTCATGGGAGCTTTGAGTTTTTAGCTAGGTGACTTAACTTGCTTGAAAGTGGGGATAAAGGGCTTGAAATAGGGATTTTGGTGGCCAAAGGGTGGAAACGCCTGAGTAAAGGGCGGTTTTTATTGTTGGATGAGAAAGAGGAAGAGAAAGAGGGTTTGAGGGGTCAGAAACCCATCTGACCTTTTTTTATTATATTATCTTCATAAAATTCCCCTAGATAAATTAGGGGGAAAATTATGCTCTTGCTTAGACGAGTGAATACTCACCTAGGTGAGTTGTCACTTTTTTTTTCATATTTTCTTCTTTTTTCTTTTCTAATATATTTTTTCTTTTTTATTTCTTTCTTTTCTTTGTTTTATGATGTTTTCAAGTATGACAAAAATGAATGTTCATAATACCGATCTCGATCGCTTAACTTTTGTAAAAAAAAGCAGAATAGTTATTGATGACATCAAATTATCCTAAATCAAAATAATATATAGCTCATTTAAGCAACTCCTAAGTCACTCCAATAGGCTAAGGGAAAATAATATAGGACTGATACCAACCCAGATAATACCAGCCTGGGGATAGTGCTCTTTGGCGTAGGACACCTCCCGTAAGCAACCTATGATACCAAATTTCCCACAAGCAGATTCCCTATAAGAAGAGCCTACGAGACATGCAGAGAGCATTACTGGCTACATACTTGCGACTGGTGTCAAGAATGTCTAGGATCATGTAGCTTTATCTATGTTTTACAAAATTCGTATCGACACAGCCACGCAGGATGTTCTCACCACCCAAATCGATAATATGCATTAATATTTCATCAAGGTACGTTCACCAACCACTCTTGAGCTTCAATATTAGTTTATTTAGTATTTACTTGAGTGTCGAAGTGTCTTTACATATGACACCCTATTTCGCCATTCAACATGAGATACTAGTATGTTGGTTGGACGGAATCACTACAAGGCTGTTAGCTCCCCACTTGACTAAGAGAGAGATAATATCAGATCCTTATTAGACCTAGAGATGGCAAAACAGGCTGGCCCTAGCTTGCCCTACCAAAGCCCAACAAATAGCGGGCCGGGAACGGGCCAAAATTTAGGGGTCGGTCCGCCAAAGTTAAAATTATAATTTCTAAAAAAAGTATGTCAAATTAAGATTAAAAAATTTTAAAAAAATTAAAGAAGATATTATTAAAAAATGTATAAGTAGTAAGAGATGTTACGTTTTTTAAAATTTTAGAAAATGAAAATATGTATGTTAATAAAATAAAGTATAAATTATTTAATTAGTAATATTTATAATTTTTTTCTTTTGACGGGCCCTGTCGGGTCGGCTCGCCTCGTCTAGATTTTGGTCTACCAAATTGGCGAGCCAAGCGGGCCAGGCCGTGGCGGGAGGTGGGCTAAAAAAATTTTCTGCCCCGCCAATTTTGACGGGCTTGGCGGGCTAGGTAACAAAGTAAGATTCAGTATCCATACCAGAAGTTCTGTCCCATATCCACGTTATCACTTTTTATTTGTGGTAATTCTGGAAGAAAAATATGATTTGTTCTTTTTCCTATTATACCATTACTTTTTAAATAAATAGATATAATTAAGATATAGAATAATGAAAAGAGAAAGGAATACAAAGTTAAACTGTAAAATTAGATAATAGAATTATGTATTCTAGTATCATTTAATATGTGCTTTTTTATTAATCTATATTTTTTTTTTCAAAATTACGTCAAATAACAAGTTTTTTTGGTTAACTATACCTTTATCATTTATCTTTTATATTAATACAAATAGAATCTATAAACCCGGAATGAATTATCATGCAATGTCCATAAAGCACACTTAAAAAATGAAAAAGAATTCTTTTTAGTAAGAATTGTAATTAAAGAATTTCTCTTAATTAATTTTTTATATATCATAATCAAACTAAAAAAGTCAACTAAAAATTATTTGCATTAATATTATTAAATATTTTAGTCAACTAAAAATTATTTACATTAATATTATTAAATATTTGATGTATTGTTTATTACTTAAAATATTTAATTAATTTATAAAAAATATGTTTACGTATATTAAAATTTACTTATAACGAATTTTGTATGGCAATTCTTTGACTAATATAAGCAGAGAGCAGTATGATACGATGTTGCTACTGCTAGGCGTTTTAAATAGGAGGTGGGATTATTTCCCCCTCCGTGAGAAGAGGAAGCTATTCACTCACTCCTTCTTTCTTTCTCTCTTTCCTTCACTCAATGCAAATGCCATCTATTCTATCATTCCCAAGATATCAACAACAATAGCTGCTGCTAAACCCTCCTTCTCCTCTTGTGTTCAATTCAATTGAAATTCCACAATGCCACAAAGAGAGAGAGAAACAAAAGTTAGTTCCCTCCCAAAGTTTGTGATTCCATAAACCCCCCCTCACTCACTGCCACTGCTAAGAGACAGCCACGCACGCTATGTGTACCCACGCACTTTTCTCCCTCTCCTCTGTCTCACCCCTCCCACACACATTTTTCTTCCTTCCTATGAGACTTTCTATTTTCCCACCTCACCCCTACCACACCCCTTACCACTACCACTACCACTACCGTTACCACTCCCCCATCAAATTCCACCACAAGGAGGATCGCCACCGCCGGAAAGACAAGGTGGTCGTGATCATGGGCGCCACCGGCTCCGGAAAGTCCCGCCTTTCCATCGACCTCGCCACCCTCTTCCCTTTCTCCGAAATAATCAACTCCGACAAAATGCAAGTCTACAAAGGCCTCGACATAACCACCAACAAGATCCCCCTCCACCAGCGCCGCGGCGTCCCCCACCACCTCCTCGGCGACGTCGACCCCTCCCTCGGCGACTTCTCCCCCGCCGATTTCCGCCGCCGCGCCTCCCACCTCATCTCCGACATCACCTCCCGGAACAACCTCCCCATCCTCGTGGGCGGTTCCAACTCCTTCGTCCACGCGCTTTTAGCCCGAAACTTTAACCCCAAAATAAACGTCTTCGATGACGTGGCCGCTTCACCCTCTTCGGAGTTGATGTATAAGTGTTGCTTCCTCTGGGTCCATATTTCCTTCCCCGTGCTATCGGTTTATTTACTGAAACGAGTCGACGACATGCTTGACTCGGGGATGGTCGACGAGTTGGCTCGGTTTTTTCTCGACGAGGCGTGTCCTACTCGAACCGGGTTCGGTCTAAGGAAGGCCATTGGGGTGCCAGAGTTCGACCGGTTTTTTAAAGCCTACCCGCCTGGATATAAAGGCGATGATGATTCCCCGCGGGAGCGTGCATACGGGGAGGCCGTGAGGGCGATTAAGGATAACACGTGTCAGCTGGCGAAGCGTCAGATTGGGAAGATCTTACGGTTAAAACGCGCCGGGTGGGACCTACGGAGGATCGACGCCACGGAGGTGTTTAGGGCGGTGCTGACATCACGCGGCGGCTCCGATGATATGTGGGAGAGACAGGTGTTGGAACCAAGCGTGAAGATTGTGAAGCGCTTCTTGATGGAGTAGGTCTTCCAGCTAAATCCAGCTACTACTCCTACTCTGATTTTTATTTTTGTTTATTTATTTTCTTTATTTTATCTCAATGCGTTTAATTTTACCCGGAAAAAGAAAGAGGGGAAATTGGGGGGGTACGGTGTACGGTGAAATATACAAAAAATGGAAATGGAAGTTGTCATGCTAATTTGGATCAGTCTCGGAGACAATGGTTGGGATAGGAGCAATGGGTTGCTGTGAGGTTCCACAATTTTTGTCGAGGAAGTAGCATAGATAATGTTGACAAAGTTTTGTTTAAATTATATTCGGTTTTTATTATTTGAGAGAAAAAGGTTGTGGAACAGGTTTCTCTCACTCACATGTTGTGTGTGGACGATGAAATGATGAGCAAATGACATAGGAAAGTTTGCAACGGCAAGGCGTTAATATTATTTGTATATATAGATGAGATGGGAATGGGAGTGTGGATGAAGGGTGGAAAATGGCATGACAACCAAATTCTCTCCAACCCCACTACATTCTATCGCTCTTCAATTAACTAAAGGACAACCATTCACTTTTTCTTTCTCTGGATCTGGATGGGGATGGGGATGGGGATCCAGGAACGACTCTGCTTGCTTGCCATGAATATCTTCATTCTCTCTCCACTCAGTACGCATTTATATATTTACATTCACACACTCCCCACATCAATATCACCTTATTAGGCCAAATTAATCCTTAAACTTTAACACACGTAAAACTAATATTCTTCCAACAATTTGTTTTGACTTCCGTGGCTAATGTACTCTGGGACTGAGGAATAATTTTTTTGTCTTTTTTTTTATTAGAACGCATTGAGAATACCAATAAAATAATCCCCAATACCCAACTCTTGTCTTCTTTGAAAGAGAGATCTATACTACCTTTCTAATAAAAAAAACTGTTAAGACACCTCATTTTGATTAGAAATATAGTTAGAATCTTAGGGTACTTGAAAAATTCCCTCTCATTAAAAATAGATTAAACCTAATATGTTTTTAATATAACTTCTGAACTCCAAATGATGGGATAAGAGTGTGTTAACGTGTAATGCATTGACTGAGAATATAATTCAAATATTCTTAATACTATTCAGATAATTTTTTAATTGATATTTTATTTAAATTCAAATCGAACAGAGTTGTTTTGGAGAAAAATATTGAATCGAATTATTATGAATAATTAGAATTTCTCTATAAAATTTTAATATAAAAGTATCATATTCAAACTTATTGTTAAGCTAGTGTAATCTCTGTAAACAAATTCTTTTGCATTGAATTTATTATAGGAATGAGTTAAAGTCAAATTTACTTCTTTTGCATTGTTAAGCTAGTGTGACACCTTTAAGAACTTACGAGTACTACCATATCAATTCACTAGTGACTCAATGTACAGCACAACATAATGTATGCGTGTGCTATATAACATAATTATTATTATGAAAAATTATGTCTATAGTAATTAGTAAAAATTATAAAAATAAAAAAATTAAAATTCTATGAAATGAATAATTTATTTGGAGATTTAACTAGTTGGCTGTGCCTTTTTCTTTCTGGTCTCATTCGTCCAGTTGTAGGCATTAGGATTTAGGAATATGAAATGACAAGCGTGTCACTTCGTAGTGGCAGCATGAAATCTCTAAGATCACCTGAAATATGGAGCCCTAAGACTCCTTTTCTAGCAGTCATGAGAAAATTTATTAATATGATAACTATAAATCCAGATTATATAATTATATATCAAGGTTAACATTAAAAGTTACTTAGAGTTAAGCATTTAAATAACATCTAATCGTTATAAGCATATTTTTCTTATTCTTATAATAATATTTTTTTCATTGTATATATATATATATATATATAGCTTTTTATTGTTCAATTATTAAAAAAGTTACATATATCATATTGTTAATTATTTATGTTTTAATTTTAAATTGAAAATCATAACTTTTTGAGATTTTTTTATTTTCTAGGATATATTTTTTTCATCATGAATGAAACTCATATTAAGACTCACTAGAATTAAATCCTTAATTGATTTCCCAAGATATTCATTATTATAGAAAATTTATAATTTTTAAATTAATTATTAATTATTTCACTACTAATAATTATGATTTTAACACTCAGCAGATAAAATGGTGGGTTGTTTTCAAAATGGAAAAGAAACCATTTGGTTAAGGAGAAATAAGAAATGTTGGTGTATATAAAGGTACTTTCTATATGAAAGACGTTATATATTTAAAAGAAAATATTTTGTATCGTGTCAATATGTACTGCAAATACATATCCTAGAGATTACAATTGATTTTTCCTTCCGTTTCTCTTTCAGTTCACGCGCAAGTAAATTTTCCCACGTGAATGTTTAACATTACATATATTACGATTTATTATAAGAGAAAAACTTTCTTATTTTAGCCATTAAATCTTATATTTAATTATCGAGATTAAAATATATTAATTATATAACTTTTGAATCACATTGATGAAAAACTCATTAAAATACTATACTATGATGAAAATATTCCAAACTTTGATTTATAATACTAGTGATTAAAAAAATATATGATTTTTGAAATTAGGAAAAAATATATAAAAGTAAATTATTTGAACATCTCTATTTGTTTGAATGTGTTATGTTGAAATTCATATCTGAATCTAAATTAGGATTAACCATATTTTTAAATTATATATGTCTCTTTCATCAAGATAATTTATAACTTATTTTCCCACATAATAATAACTTATAACTTATTTAAAAGCTCAACTTTTTAAAAACTATAAATTTTTAACTTTTAAAAGGTTATTTGAAATATTTTTTAATGTTTTATTCATTGTTTTTTAAAAGTATAACTTTTACATCACACAATGATAATATTACGTGTCAATTTAAGTGTTTAGCTTCTTTTTTAAGTTTATTTATGTCAAATATTTTTAATTAATAAGAAAATTTACCAATTACAAAGTATAACTTGTCAAGTAGTAGTCTCTCCATTTTTTATGACATTTTAATATTTGTAATATAAAAATTTTATAAAAATGTAATACTTAATTATTTATTACCTTATTCCTTTTTACTTTTTTAGTCACGAATGATTTTAAATATATTAACATGAGTTGGAGGCATTCTGTAATTAAACATACATTTAGTAATATGAGTAAAATTATAAAGCAACAAAAAATTATACATTAATTTCATAAAATGACAATAAAAAACAAATGAAAGTATAACAGAAAAACGAATGGAGTATTTTATAATAATGATGAAAATAAAAAAAAGTTGCAATGAATACCAGGTCTTATTACTTAGAGGTAGATGAGGGAGGAGTAGTGAATGATTACAGATTTAGAAAGATGAAAGTTTTGAGCATTAAATGCCATTTGTAAGGAAAGTCTTAACCTTATGTCACGCACTGCACAGAGAAAGAAATTAATTTAGCAGCATTAATGAACCGTTGTAAGGAAGCCAAAATATATGATGTTCCATTACTTGATGTTCTACAATCCAACTCTATGCTGACCTTCTCGTCACGTTGTCCTTTTTTATGTTACTAACTTATTGTCCCTTAACTTGTTGGATTCTGCTTCGGGTATTCAATATTCCACACATTCATATTTATTAAATTGGTTAATGTAAAAATTATTTATTATAAAAGATTGATTAATAAATATAAATATAAATATACTGGGGTGTCTCCAAATTTTAACATGCTGTAGTTTCTGAAGGAGTCCAGAGAAGGGGTGTCTCATTGCTACCATTGAAAAGGCTAGGCATAGGTAGTGCTCTTAGTGCAATGGAGTAATCAGAGGGTTAATTCTATAGGTCACAAGGACCAAATTCTTAGGCTCAGGGTTCAGAATTTTCTGTAAACAGGTGTGGCAAATTAAATTCTGCATATTGTACAAGTCCCAGGATGAGACAATTGGTGCTATCATCTTCTCCTAAACCCCGCCCCACCCCTCAATTCTCTTTGCCTTTGGGGGGCCAAGCTCTATTCACTTTAGCTAGTCCTACATTACAGAACCATGCTCCCATACACAAGATATGTCTAAATGTGTAAGGGGTCCCCTGCATTATAATGAGAAAAATGTTCTTTTTAATTCCTCTTAGGTTTTCAGTTCCCAATCTCTAGCTTGATGAATGCTACTAGTCAATTCTTTGGCAAACTATACTAAGATATTAGGATGGACCCCCCAACCCTCTCTATCTTTGGTCATCTATCTCTTTCCCATTCCCCCAATCATAAATTTCCCTCACCAAACATTTATATGCATTTAAAAGAAACCAAAATGTCAATTCTTTCTTGCATCATTAGTGTTTTATGCTACTGTGATATGTATCCTAAATACGGTAAATTATTTACCAAAGTATATTCACGTGTGAAGGAGTACAAATTTGGTAAGTTATGTGAGAATTTTACGTTTATCGAGTTAAAAACTTTTATATTATGGTTAAGTTAATTTTTTTAAAAAAATTTTATTCATAATATTTAGATATGTATCACTTAAACTAACCATTTGTTGATCTTTGCTTGTTTATTTGATTAATCATTTAGCATGATTAGTTTTACAATACACCTCATAAACTTTTTAAAATAATGTTACAAGATGTTTATTAAAAATTATACTATTTGAAGATTAAAAAAAGAAATTAATAATGCAACTTAGAAGCAACGAATTTTCAAGTGGCAAAGCAAATTCATATTCTAGACTCCTTATACCAGTTGCTATTACTAAACACAAAGTTGCCTTGAGCATGCATGTTTCTCTTGTTCTTTGGTCCAACTAGCCAAGTGTGGTTGTATGTTTCATGATTACATGTTCTTTGGTTTTCACCTAGGCTGCATAATTATATTCAACGCGTCCTAGAAGAACCCAATTTGGCTGACATGGATCATAGGTGTAACCACATACATAAAGTAGCCTAGTTAGCTGTATAAGGAGGAATTTTGTCAAGTTATTAGTATAATGTCACAGTTAACATAGGTGGGTTTATGACAAAGCAGAAACTTTATGTGATGCATTAAAATAGGTTTAATTGCTGCCAAAATTAATGGTTTATGGGGTTATACTACAGCTTGTAATCTCAGATCAAAGACAATAATAGAAATGTCCAAATTGATTGGTGCATGTGCACTGCGTACGAAGGAGCATGGAAACTCAGGTGTCAGGACACTGGACACTGGTTCCCTTGGGAACCAAGATTAAGGAAAATAATGGCATGTAGTTGACACTCTTAATAAAAACAAAAAGGACAGAGAAGAAATTTATAAAATGGGCAAAACAATTTTGGTATAAGCATAACCACACCACAGAGAATAAGTGCGTAGATTGCAAGTGTGTTTTGTTCTTTTCTCTTCGATGTAGAGTTAAATAATTAATTCTAGTAGTACTTCTCTTTTAATTTTTTTCCATCCTAGGAATGGAGAATTTGATCTACTCATTTCTTAAATAAGTCAATTAATTAATTAGAATTTATAATCAAAATTATATTTGGCGTCTTAAGAATTTGAACTCAATTTTGATGAAATTGAAGTAGTACACTGTAACACGGTATCTGAATTATCCAAAAAAAAGGGTATGTGAAGAAACTGCGATTGTCACCTTCTGCACGCTGAAGGAGAAGTATGTTTTTCTAATTATGGGTAGTGTGTGCGTATACATCAGTTAAGATTTTCATGTGAGGAATGTCTTATAAACTTATAAAATGATTAACAACTGTTCACACTATTTTAGTCCGATTGATTATGTAAAACATTAAATTATTTTTTATTTCCTTTAGCCTTATCGAAGCTAAACAAGTCTCATAAGAATTATTAAATCCATTAATTAGTCCCAATTAATATGCAACTATACAGGATTTGGTTGCAATTTGGTACAAGTTTACAAGAAATCTAACTCAACTTGAAGTATTCTAGAGCATGCAGTAGCAACATTGCAGTCTCTGAAATGGCTGGCGACATATTGGGAGCTAAGCTGTTTAATTTCTGTAAGCATTTTAATTTCGACTCAATCCATGTGGGAATTATTATAGTATATTGAATATTGATCCTAATACATCAATTATATTCCACTAAATAAACCAATTTAGTATACTTAGCACAAGTAGCTCCTTCCTCCCACTTAACAAGAAATTCATTGCGATAGATCAGAATTAAAGAGAGGGAAATGTGAATGAGTTGTCTAACATGACTGAAGTTGTCTAAGAATTATAAATAAAATTTCTGTTCAAATTTGTCACTAATACAGCCTCATTACTTTTTAAAATAACTCCACCATTTACAAGGGATTATTTATATGTCCATAAATTTAAAATAAAATTATGTATTGTCTCATGGTCACATAATGCAATTAATAAGGCTCAATTAAGTGATTGGACCTATAAATTTTTTTGAAATTATCATTGTAAAAGAATTTGTTAGATTTTGGTCCTTATCCTTTTTAAGTGTTAAGAACTAGTCCTTGTTATTAGTTGAAGACTATTGAGTGTTGATGTGGCTAACTGAGAGCCACATTAGTATGTGAGATCAAACACATACCACATTTAACTACCACGAACATCTTTTATTCCTTTCTCTATATTCTCTTTCTCCCTCACGATTGCAGCCCCAAACCCTAACTCCACCATTTCCACCAATCATTTCCTCCATCTTAAGGGGTTTTCTTCCCTTTTCTTTATTAATAATGAGGTTGATTCTTTTGTGATTCTTTCTTCTTGTGTGAATGAACAAACACACAAAAAGAGAAAGGGGGAGGGGTCTGAATCCTCCCTCTTTTTAAGCTCACATACATAATAAAATAAAAAAGGTTCATTTCTTTCAATATAAGAGAGAATGACTAAGGGGAAAGGAGGAGACCTTTAAATTTATATTCCTTCTACCACTCCTAAATCAACACAACCTCTACAACCACCTTTAACCATCATTATCTTTCTTTCCATAACTGAGCTCCTTTAACCATCATCACCATCCTCTTAATACAACAAATCTCAAACACCCTATTATCCATAAACCACTCTTCTTTGGTCACCATTGTTGCTTTACATCCCAATCAAACAACAACAGCCTCATCAACAAGACGAAGATTCAATAGTGAACTAACTAGTTAACACCAAAGAAAGGAGATGACACGCACATAGTTGGTGATGTGAAAATGGCATGTAGAGTAGGAGATTTCATGACAATGAGGGAGGTTGTCATGACGATGTGAGGAAAAACAACGGTTCTAGTTTGATCATAGGGAGACACAATTATGCATTATAGAGTGATGACATCATAGTGGTTCAAGGCTGCAATCTCTATAATGCAACGACGGTTGAGGTTTTAGGTTTTTGGGTTCAAAGGAGATCGAAAGGGTTGCGAAGTAGAACTAGTGGAGGCAAGCAACACATGCTCATTAGAAAAGGATATGAGTGACTAACAAAAGAAGTATGGGAGAAGAATGCTAACAAGCATCAACGATTCTAGTGAAATAGGCGGCACAATGATAGCTTTGTAGTGGGCTAGTACTGAATTGTCATA
The DNA here is from genome assembly GCA_037962975.1 of Clitoria ternatea. Taxonomy (NCBI): domain Eukaryota; kingdom Viridiplantae; phylum Streptophyta; class Magnoliopsida; order Fabales; family Fabaceae; genus Clitoria; species Clitoria ternatea. The sequence continues at coordinate 111,311,289 of CM075674.1, read as the reverse complement.
GTCACTTTGCTTCTTCTTTTTAGGTGGGACACAATGAGTATAAGGTGGTTATTTTGTGTTGATGTTTAGAGATTTGGTTGGTTGGAGTGGAAAGGGGTAGTCTAATGGTGTTTTGTGGTGGTATATTAAGGAATAATTGAAAGAGACAAGTGGTTGTGATAATGATGGTGGACTATGTTTGGTTAGGGTGGTTCCTAAGGGTAGGAATAGGTCAGTCTGCCAATAAGGGTATATGGTCTAGCCTAGTTTGACTTGACTTGTTTAGTAAAAGGATCAAACTTAAGCTTGTTAAAAATCTTATTTAATTAAAAAGGGTAAGCTCAAACTTTTAATAAAGCCTTTTTCACTATGTCAACCTATTTAAGTTTACACATATAATTTATAATTATAAAGTTATAGTTTATAAAATTAAAAAATTATTAAAATTTTAATACATAAAATTAATAATTAAATATATATTTTATGTATGTTTTTTCTTTTTTAGAAGAATGTTGGTTTATTTATGACATATTTGCTGAACTTTTTAAGATAGTTCTGTTGGCCTTTCATTAGTCTTCATGCAAATTCAGCTTTTATAAAGACTAACAACTCAAATAGACTTCTAAATGAGTTAAGTTAGGCTTAAAAATATAAACACGGTTAGATAACGGGTCAAACTCAACCTTCATATAATTAAATATCAAATCAAACTCATATTTTGTAAAGCCTAACTTGACTTAACATATTTTCACCTATAGTGGTTCTATTATTATATTTAAGATATACAGATTTATGGGTTATGGCTAAAGAATGTTGAGGTAAGGATGAGGTTGCAATTAAAGCTAGGTATACGGGTCAACCTGCCCCGCAACAGGCTAGCCCACATAAGCTCGCCCCGCAACAGGCTGGCCCGCGGAACCCGCTTTTTGGGCCCGCGACAGGCTCACGAACCAGCGGGCCAACCCGCCTATGAGATTTTTTTTGCTTTTCTTTTATTCCCTTGAAATTGTTGGGCCTAAATCATTTTTTTATGAAACCAAAAACATATGTACTTCAGCATATTTAATTATCCAAAATCTAAAAAAATCCAATCATGATTCATGGAACAAGCTCATGAAATTTTAAATTTAATAGTTTTTTCATCCAAATATAAACCTTAAACATGACAAATAGGTTTCAAATGCATGATAATAATTAATAACATCACCAATGTCTTAAAAACTCCAAATACAACTACACGAGTTTAAGTTTGGGTTAGAATTTTTAGTTTTTTATTCCTGTTTTTAATATATTTTTTATTTTTACTTGGCCTGCGGGTTCGCGGGCCAGACCTGTTTCAACTCGTGGGATACGTGGTCCTAGTCCGTGAGTCCTCTTTTTAAATGGTCTAATTTTTTTGACCTGTAACCCACATAAGGAATGACTAAACGGGTCGGCCTGTGAGCCCGAACCTGTTTACCCAACTCTAGTTGCAATGGGAGGGGGGGGGGGGGGGATGAGAAGGTGTTTAGATGTTAAATTTAGGTGATTCTCTATATATATAAGTTGTCTTTAAATTGATGCTTAATTACTTATTTAATTAAGAACATTAATTTTTATTGTGTTTAGTTGAATCATTTTGACATTTACTAGCTTAGAAACTAATTTTATGTTAATTGATAACTTGGAAATCTTAAAATACATAAAAATATAAGAAATGAAGTTGTTGTGAAAAACTGAATTTCTAACGTGCAATCTGGGTGCCCTAGAACCCATTTGAGAGCCCCAACCATAATGGAAAAAAAAAAACTGAGCCGGTGCTGGGGTGCCACGGTTGCAACATCTACCCTTCCTTTCTTCTCGAAGGACATTAAAAAATTGAAGTTAGTGTTGAGGTGATCGTTAGACTGTGAGAGAGTAGGCCATATAAGAAACATGGTAAAAAATGCATACTATCAATCAATTTCAGTATATTTTTCTAGATCTGTGGGTAACCGAAGTTAAAGTTATTGCTTACAAAGAAAAATAAGATTTAGCCGAATAGACCCATGCCGCAAACAGAGACTCATGACGCATAATGAGTACAAAATGCAATAATAGCATGGTAATTAATTTGTAGGAGGGTAAATAGTTGTTTAGTGAGAAAAGTGAAGTATTTTTAAAATTGTTGTGCAGTCCAACACTAGAAGATATAATGTCGGTGTCAGTCGTGGTTGGGAGTGAACATGCTGGTTTTAATGAAGCTGTCCTTCTAAGAATGTAGTTGAAGAATTAAGTATGGATAAAGAAAGAATAAATCAATGACAGAAAGGGAATGATAGAAAGTGGGATGGGAGATCCAAGGAATGAAAGACAAAAACTAAACTTAAGAGAGCATAGAAACTGTGTGTTCTCTGAGGCATTGCAATTGCACAATGTGGGTGCCAAATGCATATGAAGAAATGTACCAATTCCTTGATTGAATATAAAATGAAAGAATGATGGGTAATGGCTTTAGACAGTGCGCGTGCGGTTGTTTTGCGCGCATGATCCTATAACTCATCCCTAAGCCCACTATTTTTTTTATTAGGAACAACATTACTCAAGGTTCATAGAATGGCGTGTGGCCATTTTCGTTTCACCATCACAAATTTGCATGCCCACTCTTGTTTATACTATGCATCTCTTTCTCTGCTCCCACCTACACTACACCTCTTCCATGTCAGGCACTATAAAATTTAATAAACTATACCAACACTTCAATTCTCAGTTCATGCCAGGTACTCCATTGCACACGTGTCTTCACCTTTTTCTTGCTACCTCCTCCAATTTTCATTCTTTTTTTTTTTAAAAAAAAACCAGTGCTTTTCATTTATTCGTTTATCTTTTTTTAAAAAAAATAAAAATTTACCATTCAACTTTTTTTCCCTATAATTTAAATAAGTTATATTATGAAATTTAATGATTGCTTTCTTTATTTTAGCTCAAACATTTTGTTTTAAATTAAATTATTCATTAAGTTATCATTATCAATTTAATTAGACATTTTTAAGTCATTTAACTTGCTTTAATTTTTACTATTCAAACTTATTACTAACCATATATATATATATATATATTTAAATAACTTATTTTTTAAAATTATCAATCAATTGTGACTCCGTTGACAACACAAATTAAAATTATGAGAACAGTCTCATTTGATCCCTACTAAACACATTTATTAAAAAGAATGAAAAACTTTAATTATGACCATAACAAAATTGGCTCTAGTTAACACCACATTCTTTCAATTTTAAAGAATTTCCTAGTTTAGTTAATTAATTTTTAATAAAAATTTCTATGATGATAACTAATAATATTTTCCCATTACTTAAGTTTAGACATTTTATATTCTTCAAGAAACAATTATTCTAACACAAAGACTAGGTAGAATTTTTTAAAAACTTAAGTTATTTATTAAGTTATCTTGATGAATTCCATAGACATGTTTTATATTACAACTAACAGACTTTACATAAGAGGAGAAACTTGCCAACCTTAATTTAATTATTTAAGCTTAATTAAAGAACAACTTTTGTTTACTCTTGAGCATATAAAGGCTAAACCCTAGAGAATCACTCTAGGAGAATTACGGTTTAATACTAAGAGATAAGGGGGCCTTATTTATATAATAGAAAATGGGGGCCTTGACTTCGGTCCAACTACTAAGAGATAACAATTATATACTAAAATTTCAGGAATCAGAATATTAAAGATATTTTCTAAAAGAGAGAGAGATAGGGGTCCCGTGAGCCCCCTCCCAATTTTGGGGGGGGGGACAACTAATTTCCATTAAAAATAGTTAATTTAATTTAATAAATTTAATTGTCCTTTTTATATAAAGAAACATGTCTTTCATTTAAAGTTTTGAAAAAACTTTTATAAATTCCTCAAACAAATTTCTAAAAAAACATCTTATTTAATAAGATGTTATAGCAATTTATAACTTATTTAAATCAAGATCATGTAATAATCATAGTGTATGTTAGAATCAAGTATGTTTCTAAAAGACTTTGGAAAACTTAAAATTTATTTTAGGAATCCCAAGATTTGTTTATAACATACATTAAGGCTTTTAATTAAATAAAGTCTACTTACGTGTTATTTGATCATTTATTTTTAGTGTTTCAGAATACAAAGTTTGGTGCGTAAGTGTTACAAGTTAAAGGGGGAGTCCATCATTTTTAAGCAACTAAAGTCTACATTGAGAACATTTAAAATGTTTTAAGTCTGACCTAGTCTTAGGTCAGCGTCAAGAACAACATTAAAAAGAAAATTCTTTACATATGTCTCTCCCAGACTTGGACCTGCTGAGCGCCGTTCTTTAAGGAAATCATTCTTCAGACTCACCATCTCTCTCTCACAAGGTCCTTTACCTAAGCTCCAAAGCACATCAGACTCAGACTCTCTCATTTCAAGAACGACTCTCAAATTAAAGATTAAAATATGCAAAGATGCTTTCTTTAAGCTCAAACTCTGCACCTACTTCAGAGATGCTCAAAGAGACAAAACCTTGTAAGAAAACAAACGTTTGTATGGGAAGAAATCTGATGAAGCTATTCTGAACATACAAAAAAGTTGACATCATGCAAAGCTTAAGTCAAAGGCCTTCTGAAAGTCAAATGAGCCTTTTACAATATACCATGATAGACAGAAGACAACAAAATACACTTTCTCTTTGTAGTATTCGAGGTACCCTATTTTTGTGCAATACTTGGGTACCCTCTGATCCGGGGTGGTGACCAGAACCCAGTCCGGGGTACAAGAATACCATGCCACATCACCAAGATAGCGATTAAATCCATAATCCTAGTCTGAAACTGTTAATGACTACGGTTTTATTCCTTAAACCTCGGTTGTAGCTGACAACCAGACAATGAGTCAGAAGATGTATGGGCAGCTGAACCTATGGACACTGTAGCAATAATAAACTCTATAAATACCATTCATATATTACTAAAGATGATCTAATCCAATTCTAGAGAGTTACCTCCGTAATACCCTATCTTATCTTAATCACTATACTAACTTAGGCATCAAAGAATCTTCTGCAGGTACCTCTCCAGTGTGGTTTGTTGGACTTCGGCTTGATTAGGAACATCAATTCCATCCTGAACTTGAAGAACCTCGGATTCCCACTGAACCTAGGTATAAAATACCGTACTCCACTGAGACAGCGTAAAATTAAGAGTTAGAGAGGTAACTACGATCAAGGTCATTAACCCTTGACCTCGGTCAAGATACTAGACTCTTGACCCCGGTTCCAGAACAGAACACCCTCTAAACTAGACGTTGTCGTTTTCTCTTCTCTTGTGCTCCTACTCTCAAATAGCTACTCTCTTCTTCAATGGAACAATAATGACTATTTGCAAAAGCCTTTAAAAGGAAGAGACCTCAGACCAGTAAACACATAAGACTCAAACAATGAAACCCAAAAAGAGAGACTCAATCTCAAATTTTATTTACACTACTACTTGCAGTCTTAGTCTTTATTTTTCAAATTTAACTTAGTGGTACATTTGCTTAACTTCAAAATCTTTATACACCGTATCTAAGTTGTCACAAAATAATCTATCTTTCATCTCTGTTCAAGGCTGATTGAGTATCAATCTTAAGTTTCTTACGGGAAACAATTTTGACCTGAAGAGACTTTTAAAAGAATACTTCAGTCCGAGTCAGGAGTGACTTATGAAAGAATACTAGGATTAAGCCAGGAGTGACTGAAGTCAAGAATACTTGTGACACAAGTGTGCTAATTGTGTAAAAGACAATTTTACATAGTGAGAATCCTTCAGACTAAAGGGGCTGGATGTAGCTCCAAATTTTGGAAGTTAACTAGTATAAATTCATTGTGCAAATATCTCTTTCCCTTTTTCCTTTGATTAAAGTATGAGTATGACTATTAAGTTTATCGTCAATTCTTTTTAATGAGGTTCTTTTTCGAAAAGAGTTTACAGACTTATTCAACCCTCTTCTAAATCTGTCTCTAAACCTTCAGTATAATTATTTATTTAAATTAGGTTAACTTGCATTAATTTTATTTATAATAAATATTTTAATATAAACTTCGGGATGATAATATATTTTCTAATTATCAAAAGAAACACACAATGCTAAAGTTAATTGTTCAAGCTTAATATTAGAAATCTAAGAATTTGATATTTCTTAGGTTCATTTACCTTGTTTCGGTTTTTATTATGTAAGCTTATGATTAATGATATTTATTCCTTATACTAAACAAAACATGTCATCTTTTATTCAATTAATTTATCTTAAATAATAATTTCTATTATGAAATCTAATAAATATATATATTATTTAAGTTTACACATTTTATATTCTTTTAGGAACAACTAAATATACACAAAGGTTGAGTAAATAAAAATTATTTTAACTTAAATTGTTGGAAAATTTCCAATGGACTTTATGGAATTCCAAATAAAACTCAATAGCCATTACGTTAGATTATCGAATAAAAGAAGTGTTATAGGATTACCCTGATCCATTAGTCTTGATTGAAAGTAGCAAAGGAATGATTTATTGGTTCTATGGTCTTCCTCAATAGGACTTGATATTTCTCCTTGAAGGGACGGAGAAAATTAGGTTTTGATTTGACATCTTAGGGACCATGACCACTGGTTGATTATATACCTGTTAGGGTTCCCATTAAACCCTAATGGGCCAAATCCTGGTTTCCACTCATATAAGCCCATATCATTAATGTTAATAGTTTAACGGGCTCACCAATATCAGATCACTTTAATTGAGCCCAATTCAACAGCTAATATAAATTTTATAAATAATATATCAGCCCATATTAATTATTAGAAATTAAAATTTCTAAGAATCTCCCACTTGGGCTTTATATTCATTTAACTATTTATATTTACAAAATTTTTAAGGCGTGCAACTGTATGCTATTTACTTTTAAACTATCTTTAAACAATCTGGTCCATCTTATAATACAACAGGGAACCACTGCAGATTTTATCGTAATTGGATTTGATTAGACCACAATGATCATCACAATTGTATGTACTTAATAACATAGATCAAATATAGATAAGTGGCATGGAAATTACATGCAATGTGATCTTAGGCATGTCTATTTCCAACTGGTCCAAACTTTATTCTTTATAGAGATCATCACAATATAAGTTTTGTATAAAATAAGCTAAATCAAAATAACAAACATCAACTAAAACATATAGAATAAATAAGACTCCCACTTAAATTAAGATTCTTTCAGGAATTACACCCATATGAGCAATGTGCTCATGAAAAACTTTAGGTACCAAACCCTTAGTAAATGGATCAGCTAGCATAAATTTAGTCACTATGTGTTTTATAGAAATTTGTTCATTCTGAACTCTTTCCTTTACAACCAAAAACTTAACATCAATGAATTTTGACTTGGTTGTACTGTTGTTGTTGTTGGAATAAATAACTGCTGAGTTATTATCATAATAGATCTTCAATGGTCTTTCAATACCATCAACCACACACAAAATTAGTGATAAAATTTCACAGCCATATACCATGGTTGGATGCCTCAAAACAAGCAATAAACTTTGCGCCATGTTTGAAGAAGCTATAATAGTCTATTTAACAGACTTCCAAGAGATAGCTCCTCCAGCCAACATAAAAACATATCCTGATGTAGAGCATTTGCTGTCTTGACATCCAGCAAAATCAGAGTCAGTGTACCCAATGATCTCCAAATTGCCTGACTTCTGAAAAGTGAGGATATATCCTTTTGTTCTCTCCAAGTTTCGCATTACACACTTTACTGCCTTCTAATGCTGCATCCTGGGATAACTTAAGTATCTGCTACAAATGCAATATCGGGACGAGTACAAACTTGAGCGTACATAAGACTTCCCACAGCTGAAGCATAGAGAATCTTTTGCATCTCATTTATTTCAAGATCATTATTAGGACATTGTTTGAGGCTAAATTTGTCTCCCTTAGCTATCGGGGTATCTCCTGGTTTACAATCTTTCATGTCGAATCTATCTAAAACTTTATCGATATAGCTTTCTTGTGATAACCTTAAGATACCAAGAGAACGATCTCTTAGTATTTCAATGCCTAATACAAAAGTGGCTTCACCAAGATCTTTCATTTCAAAATTCTTTGTTAGAAATTTCTTGGTTTCGTGCAATAAGCCTATATCGCTGCTAGTAAAAAGTATATCATTGACATATAACACCAAGAATATATATTTACTCCCACTAAATTTATGATAAACACAATCATCAACTACATTTGCCTCAAAACCATATGAGGTAATAGTTTGATGAAATTTGTGATACCATTGATGAGAAGCTTGTTTGAGACCATAGATGGATTTCTTTAATTTGCATACCATAGACTTTGAGTCACCAATTACAAAATTTTCTGATTGCAACATGTAAATTGTTTCTTCTACGTCATCATTTAGGAACGAGGTTTTAAGATCCATCTGATGGAGCTCTAGGTCGTAATGAGCTACAAGTGCCATGATTGTCCTAAAAGAATCCTTCAAAGACACTAGAGAGAAGATTTCTTTGTAGTCGATGCCTTCTTTTTGAGTAAAGCCTTTAGCAACTAAATAGGCCTTATATCTCTCAACATTACCCTTTGAATCTCTCTTGGTTTTAAATATCCATTTGCAACCAATGGGTTTCACACCTTTAGGTAATTCAATAAGATCCCAAACATTATTGTCTTGCATAGACTTCATCTCATCCTTCATAGCATCAATCCACTTTTGCGAGTTAGAGCTTTACATAGCTTGACAGAAATTGAGTGGATCATTTTCTGTTAAACTAATGCCATCCTCATGTTCTTGAAGAAACACAACATAATTATCTAGAATTACTCTTCTTCTTTCTCTAGTGGATCTCCTCAATGGCACTTCTTGAGGTTGTTGAGCTTGCTCTATAGAATCTTGAGGGAGAACCTCATTGTTGTCTTGTGCTGGGACAATGTTAGGAATAACTCCATTATTGTCCTCTATTACAAGAGTAGATACTGGAATAGTAATAGGCACGAGAACTTGGTCATGGTTAAAAACCAGTTCTTCCTCAAAGAAAACATTCCTTATGTTCTCTTCCTTCCCAAACTCAACATCCTCAAGGAATCTCGCATTCCCTGTCTCAAAAATTGATTTAGTAGTAGGATTATAAAATTTATAGTCCTGAGAACATTCAGGATAACCAACAAAATAACAGCTAACAGTCCTTGATTCTAGCTTGCTTTCATGTGGTCTATAAGGACGCGCCTCAACTGGACAACCACAAATGTGTAAATGTTTTAAACTTAGCTTTTTTACCAGTCTATAGCTCATAAGGAGTTTTATTAACTGCTTTACTTGGCACCCTGTTTAGGATGTAAAATACAGTCTTAAGTGCTTCTCCTCACAATGACTCTAGCAAAGAAGAATGACTAATCATACTTCTCACCATATCCTTAAGAGTCCTATTTCTACATTCTGCAACATCATTCATGCTTGGTTTCCCTGGCATAATATACTGAGGAATGATGCCATATTCCATCGAAAAAATGCAAAAGGCCCTGGACATTATTCACCTGATCCATCATATCTACCATAATATTCACCTTTACAGTCAGATTTGATAGCCTTAATTTTCTTTCCAAGTTAAAGTTCAACCTCAGCTTTGAAAGTTTTGAACATGTCTACAGATTGAGACTTCTCATGAATTAAAAATAGGTAGTCGTACCTTGAATAGTCATCTATGAACGTAATGAAATATTGTTGTCCATTCCATGATGTCGGAGGGAATGGTCCCCAGATATCTGTGTGAATTAATTCTAAAATGTCTTTATCCCTTTCAACACCTAATTTTTTAGAGTTTGTTTATTTGCCCTTAATGTATTCAATACATACCTCAAACTTTGATAAGTCTAAAGGTCCAAGAATCTCATCCAACACAAGCTTTTGAATTCTCTGTTTAGAGATATGACCTAAACGCTTATGTCATAAAGTGGCTGAGTTCTCATTTAATTTACGTTTTGTTCCTCGTTAACTAATTTGCAGTATTTCATTACGAGAGGCAATAACACCAAGCATATTTAGATTATCAATCAAACAACCAGAACCAACAGTATTTGAATTTTGATAGAGACTAAATTTATTATTTCCAAATGAGCATGAAAAACCAAATTTGTCCAAATTAGAAATAGAAATTAAATTCCGCCTAAGAGACGGTATGACAAAAGTCTCAAATAAATCCAAATGAAGTCCAGTTTTTAAATGTAATCTAAAAGTTCCAATAGCCTCCACCGTAACTTTGTTGCCATCGCCAACATAGATAAATCTTTCGTTATCACTTGGTGGTCGACTCCAAAGGCAACCCTGCATGAATTCGCTAATGTGAGTAGTAGCACCAGAATCTACCCACCAAGTATCATGAGGTACAAAAAGCTAAATTAACTTCAGAACAAACAAAAGAGAGAAAATTACCTTTCTTTACACGCCAGGAGGCGTACTTGGAACACTTTTTCTTTATGTGTCCAGACTTCTTACAAAAGAAACAATTAGGTGTTTTCTCATTCTTTTTAACTTTCTTTTGTTGGGAAGTCCCTCCTACAACATCCTTATTGCTCTTTTTCTTTCTATTTTGAGAATTTGAGACCAAATGAGCACTTTCAGTTTTGTCCCTTTGTTGCTTTTCCTTCACTTGCACACAGTGAGAAATGAGCTCATTCACGGTCTATTTATCCTTTTGAGTATTATAACTCACCTTGAACTGTTCAAAGTGTGTAGGAAGAGAAATCAAAACTAAGTGCACGAGCAAGTCATCAGACAACTCTAACTTTAGTGCTTTCAGTTTTGATGCAAGATTAGACATTTCCGTAATGTACTCCCTTATGTTTCCTCTTCCTTTGTATCTCATAGAGACCAGCTTGGCAAGCAAACTGCCTGCATCAGCCTTCTCATTACTGGTGAAATATTTTTCAATAGCATCAAGGAAACCTTTGGCACTCTCGGTCTCAGAAATAGAGCCTTAAAAAACTTTTGGAACGGATCGCTTCATGATCATTAGACACATTCGGTTTGAGCGTTCCCACTTTTCAACCTTATCCACTTCTGGATTTTCCAGAGTTGGAGTGGGTTTCACAACCTAAAACGCCAGATCAAGATCCATACAGCCAAGAATTATCTCAACTGCTTCCTTCCAGACCTTGAAGTTTGTCCCATTAAGCAAAGGGATACAATTAATTTGAGTAGACAAGTTAACAGCACTAGCAACAACAACTAAAAAAATATTTATATGTAGATATCATTAAAATGAGTATTAAATAAATAAATAAAATATGCAGATAATTCTCATGATAGACCCATTACAAGATACGGAGCACAACATTAATTTTTAGTCTTTGGACTAACAAATCAATTTGTAAGTGGTACCTTTAATGCAACGATCAAATATTGATAATTGATTCTGTAAATAATAGCCTTTCTTTGGACCGACTATTACTCACATGATTTTAACTTTATTATTATCAGATATTTATCATTACAGGCAAGTTATTATTTGGCCAGATTGCATCTTCCTTTGGGATTAGTACAAAATGCGTAAATAATCTCATGCAATCAGCTTTTGTAATTTAAATTAAATTAAATTCTATAATAGGGATTGCTTTGACAATAATATTATATCAATTAATCTAATTAAAAAAATTACTAGTGTTGTCCTTCCTCACATTGGGTAGTTGTTCTAAATTACTAAAAGGCCACCAGAGTTCAGACTCCACCCATGATGTTGACCACAACGATAGGAAATCTACCATGTGTGGGCATCATGAGAAAGTCACACTCTAGTTGAGGCTCTCACGATGTCAGACAGAGACAAATGTCCCAAATGACACCGCTACACAACCTCCCATAAACTTAAGGTTTATTCAGACCCCTGGGTGTAGGGTCCCACTCAAAGTATGTGAAGGGACATAAATTAATCGTTAATTAGGGTCTTTTATCTGCTTGAATTTTTATTCAAATCAAAATATAACGACCAGATAAAAAATTACCATATATATATATATAACCTCATTTAATATATATATACATTTCAACAACAATAACAAACATTTAATGTATATATAAATGGAAATATGATTAATATATATAATTAAGAGATCAAAAATCAAGGCACGCTAATCAAGGCATATGATAATATATATTAACGTTTTTTTAAAGAATACCACAACGGCATGCCCAAAAAAATTGCCACATGCATAATATAATATTATAATATTATAACCAAAAAAAGTTAAATGCATACATTTAATAAGGTACCGTTTTGTAACACACGCAAATTCAATATTTGCTCTAAATATATTACCTTATATTTAATCTTAATATTTTCCATTTAATTGCAACAAGGTTACAAACTATTATAATATAATGTTATAAAATTATAATAACACGTGCAGATTGAATGGCAAAAGCAATTCAATGGCAGAATGGAACAAAAGGTAATATGAAAAATCAAGAAAATTCATACGACACATTTGGATCCCACATACATACAAATGTGAAACATATATATCAGCAAAAGGATAAATCCATTAGCCTTAAAATATCCAACAATCTAACAGTAAGGTGGCTCTGATACCACTTGTTGGAAAATTCCCAATGGACTTTATGGAATTCCAAATAAAACTCAATAGCAATTACATTAGATTATCGAATAAAAGAAGTGTTATAGGATTACCCTGATCCATTAGTCTTGATTGAAGGTAGCAGTAGAATGATTTGTTGGTTCTATAGTCTTCCTCAATAGGACTTGATATTTCTCCTTGATGGGACAGAGAAAATTAGGTTTTGATTTGACATCTTGGGGACCATGACCACTGGTTGATTATATACCTGTTAGGGTTCCCATTAAACCTTAACGGGCCAAATCCTGGTTTCCACTCATATAAGCCCATATCATTAATGTTAATAGTCTAACGGGTTCACCAATATCAGATCGCCTTAATTGAGCCCAATTCAATAGCTAATATAAATTCTATAAATAATATATCAACCTATATTAATTATTAGAAATGAAAATTTCTAACATAAATTACTTATTAAATTATTATGCTCAATTTCACAATTTCTTATATTACAACTAACAATATATTTTGAGATCCGGTGTGAATACCAGCCCACAGGCTAAGGTAAGTTACACCGGTAAAGAAACATGCGAAATAAATACAAAGTTGTAAGAAATCTGGACGGGGTGCATGAGCACTGATGTAATCACACGGGTCAAGATGAACAATAACGAACATCTGAGGTTCCGTATAAAATAGGTAAATAGACTCCGATCAAGAAAGCTGCTGCAGTCAGAGTCAGATACAAGTGGGCAACTTGCATCTGCCAAAGATGCAAACTTAGGATTGTAACATCCTGTTTTTAATAATAGTCCCATTTTGTAAATTATGAGGTATAGAAGGTCTGTAAGTAATAATCAATGAATAAAACATCCAATGGATGACTTGTATTACTTCAAAAATTTCATTTTGGAGTATAAATATGGAATTTATATAGATCTTTGATGATAATATCCATTTTCCGAGTGAAACATGCCTTAGAAAGGATTGTCCGAGTAAGGAAGAGGCTCTGTTCTGAGTGACTAAGATAATTCCGAGTGAAAAATTGAAATTTCGAGTGAAGGTTGTGTTTTCCGAGTGGAACATGGCCGGGAGGATCTCTTCCGAGTGGAATCCCTGTCTCAGGGACATTTCTGAGTGAAGAGGGTTTGATAGAACCTCTTCTGGGTGAAAGGATCCGAGTGATTCACCTTGGGGTGACTCACTGCCGAGTCAAATTGCTTAGAAAGACTCGTTTCCGAGTTAAATACCTTCAAATGACTCATGTCCGAGTCAATTATTTCTGAATGACTCGTTTCCTAGTCAAACACCCCAGAAAGACTCATTCCCGAGTCAAGTATTTTCCAAAGACTCGTTTCCGAGTCAATCATGGTCAGACGTTGCAATTCTGAATGAAAGATTCACTGAGTGCCTTTATTTTCGAGTGAAGTACAGAGAAAAATGTATTTTCGAGTGGCAGGGTTCCGACTGGGGACACACGGTGTATGATTGCCCAGATGTGTCAATCCTGGAATGAGATTCTGAGTGAGTGGACAACTATGAGGGAGAATCGGTTTCTAAAAAGTCTTACCGAGTGGAACCGTGTGTGTGTGGAGACTCGAATTTGGAATGGATTTACCGAGCGAAAGTCTGAGTGATAGAGGACTCGGACTGGATTATTATACTAGGTGGACCACTGATTGAGTGGTGTGTTAATTGCTGAGTGAATGACTACAAGAAAGAAGAGTCAGTTTTGAGGTAATTCACCGAGTGAGAACTGATTAAGAGTTGAGTCGGTTTAAGAAGTTTCTGCCGAGTGGGAACTTGAGAGCTTTGAGTTGGTCTGGAATGAGTTAACCGAGTGAAAAACTGATTGAGATGACTCGGACTTGAGTGATGATGCCAAGTAGACAGATTGAGAGTTGACTCAGTTTTGATATATATTGCTGAGTGAAAAACTGAGTGAAGAATGACTCGGTTGGGAATAAATTGTGCCCAAGTAAAAGGAGTCGGTTTGGGGAATGACTACCTCTGGTCGGATTTCGCTTAAGCGAATGAATTCCTCGCTTAAGCGAGTGAAGAATGGAATAAGTGAGGCTTGTGTGTCTCGCTCAAGCGAGTCGGAATTCGCTTGAGCGAAACTCCCTTCTGCCAGTGCAATGTATGGCACTCGCTCAAGCAAGAGAGGATTTTGCTTGAGCGAGAAGGACTCGGATTTCCTTCTCTTCACAATACTGACAATTTCCAGTCAGCATAGGTAGAATTTTAGTCGGTTTAGAGGCTGACCGAGTGGAATTTCAGTCAGTATTCAGTGACAGAATTTACGTTTTGACTCCAATTTTGTCTCCTTATGCATATTATAATATACCTTTTTCAATTATGCACCCTATAACTTGTAGGCGGCCAGTAATGGGCACTAATATAACCTACTTTCTTATCTAAATCTCCATTATCTCCACTAACAGCCCACTAGCAATCCACTCACGAGAAAGTTATCCCCCACTTGTCCTTGCATTATTAACATTGCCTCTGCTAAGACCAGAACTTCTTAGAACAAAGCCAGTAAATCTTCTTCCTCTCTTTTACTCTTCTCCCTCAAGGCCCTTCGATCTGAAGCTAGGACAGCAAGGAGACCATTTTCAATCAGCCAACTATCTTCAATCCAAGTAAGAGGGGACAGGGTTGTGAATGATTATGAAATGGGTAGAATTGTATGCTGTCCTAGGATTCTAGTTTTATTTTCGTATTTTATTGCTCAATTTTGAAGCTGAAAACGTATGAATTTGATTCTGACTTCTTCATAAAAGTTGTAGATCTTTTTGTTATGTGAATTCTGAGACTTGAATCAATTGATTTGGATATGTCTAGCAAAAGTTATAGCCAAAATACTACAGCATGTCTGAGTGGAATATTTATCCCATGTTTTGTGTATATATTAATATTCTGGGAATTATACATGCATAATCAGCCTTTGATGTCTTCACAACAGTTGTAGATATTTATGTTAGGAATCCATAGGAAGTAGTTTCAAGTTAAAAAGATGCTTGTAGCTCTAGATATGCCAAAAATACAGAAGTATGTTCATGCTGAAAATCTGTTAACAATGAAATACGAATCTTATTTTTAAAACTGGGAATTTGGTGGTGAGAATTAGTGATCAGTGTCTTCATAAAAGTTGTATATATTTGTGTTAGGAGTAATTTAGAACTGGTCCCATGCCAAAATTATTTTTGTAGCTCCAGAAACATTGAAATTACTAACATATGTACGTTTTGAAAACTCTCTTTGAGGCAGTTCTGTATTCTATGAATAAGAGGTGTTTCTGTTTGGAATTTGAAATTATGGTCTTCATGAAAGTTGTAGATATTTGTGTTAGAAGTAATTTAGAACTAGTCCCATGCCAAAATTATTTTTGTAGCTCCAGAAACATTGAAAATACTAACATATGTACATTTTTGAAAACTCTCTTTGAGGCAGTTCTGTATTCTGTGAATAAGAGGTGTTTCTGTTTGGAATATGAAATTATGGTCTTCATGAAAGTTGTAGATATTTGTGTTAGAAGTAATTTAGAACTGGTATCATGCCAAAATTATTTTTGTAACTCCAGAAACGTTGAAAATACTAACATATGTATGTTTTGAAAACTCTCTTTGAGGCAGTTTTGTATTATGTGGATAAGTGGTGTTTTTGT
Organism: Clitoria ternatea; assembly: GCA_037962975.1. Taxonomy (NCBI): domain Eukaryota; kingdom Viridiplantae; phylum Streptophyta; class Magnoliopsida; order Fabales; family Fabaceae; genus Clitoria; species Clitoria ternatea. Next base: position 111,295,031 of record CM075674.1, on the reverse strand, counting down.
TTGGAATTTGAAATTATGGTCTTCATGAAAGTTGTAGATAATTCTATTATGGAACTACATAAAGTAGAATCACTGAAAAAGGATTTGATTTTCTCATGTTATGGCTGTTTTACTAACGTATGTTGCTGTTGGAAATGCTGAAACTTACTTATAATGGTTATTATGCATTAAAATGATATTTTCCCTATGGGTAACAATTTATTATTGAATTCTTGAGTGACTATGAATTGTTATGGATGATGTTGAGTGTCTAATGAGTATCATACAGTTTGTATACTTTGGTGGTGAATAATTACGAATGACTAAATTGATATATATATATATACATGAATGCCTTGTGGATATTGATACATGCGGTTGAAACAGTAAATCTATGATTCTGAAAATTATTATATGTGAGGTGTCCTTTGAGGACTTGTGGTTTTCCAAGTGGTTTTAGAAATTTTGATATCATGGTATGTTAAATGATAAAGAGAATTAAAGGCATTCATGCATCATAAGCATTTGGACGCACCATGGAATTTAGGGGTTCCATGATTGCCTACCCTGGTGGGGGGTTACTCTATGATGAGTTTAAGCCCTATTTTCACAGGAGCCATGGAGTGTAGGGATTCATGGTTATGCTAAGTCCTACTTGTGTACTTCGGTACTGCAGGAGCCATGAAAGTGTAGGGATTCATGGTTATGCTAATTCCTACTTGCGCACTTATTTTCACAGGAGCCATGAAAGTGTAGGGATTCATGGTTATGCTAATTCCTACTGGAGTCTTTTTGAGACTTTTTACTGCAGTATTCCCACCAAACCAAATGGATCCAGCATGACATCATATGACTAATTAAAGATTTATAAATGAACTTGTTTGGCATATTCATCATATCATTATGCCTTGTTGGTTGTGTTTGTGCAATTTTATTTATTTTATATTTATTCTATATTTTGTCTCACTCTTACATTAATTTTTACAGTGAATGCTACACAGAATGAAGAGTGATGCCATGAATGGAGTTTACGTGAATTTTTGCTTGGAATTTGACTTTATTTTATTTTGATGGGTTGTAATAATATAATGTTTCATGTACTGTATTTTTCTAAATCGTTTTCGCTATATATAAATATTTCATGACTTTGATTATCCACGACTAGTATGTATGATAATAATCCGCGTTTATCAACTTTTACATGACTTATTACAAATTTTAAAAAATGACTTTTAAAACGCGAAAAATTTATTCGGCAAATTATTAAGGACGTCACATTGGTGGTATCAGAGCATTTTCAAAAATTCAGGACCAATTGCTATGACATGTATTCATTCTTGATATACTGTGTGAATTGTTTGATTACTTGTTTGAAACTATGTTAAGTATGTTTTATATGATTTGCCTAACTGATAAATTACAAAATGATGTGTTTGATTACTGTTTGGTAATATGATAAATGTGTTATACAATTTATTGCTTAACTGATAAACTGTAGAATACTTATAGTTATGTTATAATACAATATATTTTCCCTTAGAATTAGTATAAACCAAACTACGAATGTAGGATGGCAAGAAACAACAACAACGATATGGCAGCTGCATTCAACCACTTGGCTGAAGCCATAGAAAGACAAAATCAACCGAGAAGTGCTGGAGGACTTCACGGGCTAGATCACTTCCTAAAAAGGAAGCCATCACAATTCAAAGGAGGCTACAATCCAGAGGGAGCGTATCTATGGGTCAAGGAAATGGAACGCATCTTTCGAGCCTTGCCCTGCACAGAATGTGAAAAGGTGGAGTATGCCACCTATATGATGGTTGAAGAAGCCGAAAACTGGTGGATCCATGCCAGAATTCGTATGCTTGAGACTGACAGACCTTTGGACTGGGTCAACTTCAAAGACTGTTTCCTGGAGAAATATTTTCCAGCGAGTATGAAAAGTCGAAAAGAGCTGGAATTTATAGAGCTGAAATAAGGCTCAATGTCTGTTGGTGAGTATGCTGCAAAATTTGAAGAATTATCTCTCTTTTACCCTCCTTTTTAACAGGCTAGTGTTGAAGCCTCAAAATGTGTCAAATTCAAGAATGGGCTGAATCTTGAAATCAAAGAGGCTATCGAATATCAAGAAATTCGGAGTTTCCCCATCTTGATTAATAAATGCCAAATTTTTGAAGAAAATCACCAAGCCAGGTTGGCACAAGAAAAGGCCAATAGACAACTGAGACCTCAACCCGTTGCTTTCAAAAGGAGAGGATTGTTCTATCCAAGTCGTTTCAAGGGAGGATCATCATCATCATCTTCTGAAAGACGTAACAATATGAGATGTCTAAAGTGCGGAGGTAACCATCATATACGTGATTGTAACAGACGTCTTGAAGATGTCACTTGCTATCGTTGTAATCAGAAAGGTCACATCAGTCCAAATTGCCCCTAGAACCGCCAAAACAACAACAACAACACTATGAATCGTCAAAGAGGTTCCGATTATTAGGGAGGTCGTGGAGGAAACACGCGTGCTGATCAACCTCCAAGACAGAATAGGGGGTCAACAGACCAAAGATTGCAACCGGCAACAGGAAGAGTCTTTGCCATCAGTGGTTCAGAGGCAGACCAAGCAGACGATCTTGTGCAAAGTAAGTGTGAGATCAATGGTACCATTTTATCTGTGTTATTTGATTTATTTGATTCTGGTGCTACACATTCTTTTATTTCTGATGAGTGTGTTAGACGTCTTCAATTACCTGTGAAGCCTATGATGTATGATCTGATTGTTTCCACTCCCACCGGTACACAACTTAGGACTACTAAGGCGTGTAACGATTGTTCTGTGCTCATAGAAGGTAGAAATTTTCTTGTCGATCTTGTTTGTTTACCTTTGAAGGATCTGGAAGTAATTCTAGGGATGAACTGGTTATCGGCGAATCGAGTCTTGGTGGATTGTCATAACAAGACCGTGATATTTCCATCAGAAGAAAATCTTATTTCTGACAATCTCAAGATCTTTGCCTTATAAGGTGAAATTCAATTATTTGCCTTGTTTACTCTTTCCAAAGGAGATGGTGAATCTAAAGCAATCAAGATGCTAGTTGTTTCTGAATTCCCCGAAGTATTTCCTGAGGATATCTCAAGTTTACCTCCAAAACGCGAGATAGAATTCTCAATTGACTTAATTCCAGGAGCAGAACCAGTATCTAAGGCCCCATATCGTATGTCACCTATTGAACTGGCAGAACTGAAGAAGCAAATTGAAGAGTTGTTGGAGAAGCATTTCATCAGGCCCAGTGTGTCACCATGGGGAGCGCCAGTATTGGTCATCAAGAAGAAAGATGGAAGCATGAGATTATGTGTAGATTATCGTCAGTTGAACAAATTGACGGTAAAGAATAAATATCCTTTGCCCAGAATTGATGATTTGATAGATCAATTGAGGGGTGCTACAGTATTTTCTAAAATTGATCTACGATCAGGTTATCATCAGATTCGTGTCAAGTCTGAGGACATTCCAAAGACGGCCTTTAGAACACGCTATGGTCATTACGAGTATCTTGTGATGCCCTTCGGAGTAACCAATGCTCCAGCTGTGTTCATGGATTACATGAATCGAGTATTTCTTTCATACTTGGATCAGTTTGTTATTATTTTTATTGATGACATTCTGATTTATTCTAAGACATGGGAGGAGCATGAAAAGCATCTTCGAGTGGTATTGCAGATTCTGAAAGAGAAGCAGTTGTATGCTAAGTTGTCTAAATGTGAATTCTAGTTGAAAGAGGTAAAGTTCCTAGGCCATGTAATCTTAAACGAAGGAGTGTCTGTGGACCCTTCTAAAATAGAAGCTGTAACAAACTGGGAGAGACCTACTTCAGTCACTGAAATACGAAGCTTCCTAGGGTTAGCTGGTTATTATCGGAGATTCATTGAGGGGTTTTCTCAAATTGCCCTACCAATGACTCGTCTAACCCGGAAGAATCTACCTTTTGCTTGGACTCCAGAGTATGAGAAAAGTTTCCAGGAACTAAAAACGAAGCTGACATCTGCTCCAGTTTTAACTTTGCCTAATCCACAAGAAGACTTTGTGGTTTATTGTGATGCTTCTAAGATGGGCTTAGGTTGTGTTTTGATACAGCAACGGAAGGTGGTTGTCTATGCTTCTAGATAGTTGAGACTACATGAAATGAACTACCCGACGCATGATCTAGAATTAGCAGCGGTGGTATTTGCTTTGAAAATCTGGAGACACCATTTGTATGGAGTCAAGTTTGAAGTGTTCAGTGACCACAAGAGCTTAAAGTATTTGTTCGATCAGAAGGAATTGAACATGAGACAGCGTAGGTGGATGGAGTTTTTTAAAGATTATGATTTTGATTTGAAGTACCATCCAGGAAAAGCAAATGTGGTAGCAGATGCACTTAGCAGGAAATCCATTCATATGGCATCTTTAATGGTAAAAGAGATGGAGATGATAGAACAGTTCAGAGATATGAACTTGGGTGTGGAGTTGAAATCTTCAAAAAGTATGACCTTGGGAACTTTGAAAATAACCAATGATTTTCTGAAGCTGATAGGTGAAAGGCAGACAGAGGACTTGCAATTACAGGAGTTGAGAGAGTTGCAGGCGAATGGAAAGGATATGGGATTACAAGAAGGATCAGATAGAATTTGGAGAATCAGAAGCAGAATTTATGTACCAGATGATGTTGATCTGAGAAGGACAATCCTAGAAGAAACGCATAAAAGTATGTTGAGCATTCATCCTGGATCAACTAAGATGTATCAAGATCTGAAGAAAAGCTTTTGGTGGCCAAGGATGAAGAAAGAAATAGCTGAATATGTGTCTTCATGTCTGGTGTGTCAAAAAGCCAAAGTGGAACATCAGAAGCCATCTGGTGAACTACAACCATTGGAGATTCCTGTCTGGAAATGGGATGACATTTCAATGGACTTTGTGTCAGGTTTACCAAGGACACATTCAGGAAATAATGCAATCTGGGTTATTGTAGACAGATTGACTAAGTCTGCTCACTTCCTTCCAATGAATATGAAGAATTCTCTACAAAAGTTGGCACAATTATATGTGAAAGAGATCGTGAGACTTCATGGTGTACCATCCAGTATTGTGTCAGATAGAGATCCAAGGTTCACTTCCCGATTCTGGGGAAGCTTGCATCAGGAGTTGGGTTCGAGACTTCGATTAAGTTCAGCTTATCATCCCCAAACAGATGGACAGTCAGAGCGTACCATACAAAGTTTAGAAGACTTACTGCGATCTTGTGTACTTAAACATGGTGGTAGTTGGGAGCAGTTTCTTCCACTGATTGAATTCACGTATAACAATAGTTACCATAGCAGTATTGGTATGGCTCCATTTGAAGTATTGTATGGTAGAAAGTGTCAAACGCCCCTTTGTTGGTTAGAAACTGGTGAAAATTTGGCGTTAGGACCTGAAATTGTACAGTAAACTACTGAACAAATAGAAATAATCAGAGAGAAGATGAATGCATCCCTAGATAGACAAAAGCATTATTATGATAAAAGAAGGAAACCACTTGAATTCCAAATTGGTGATTATGTATTTTTGAAGGTTTCACCTCACAAGGGGATTGGCCGAGCATTGAAGAGTAAGAAGTTAAGTCCAAGGTTCATTGGACCATATAAAATTCTAAAGAGAATTGGCACAGTGGCTTATCAAATTGCACTTCCTCCTCATCTTACAAATTTGCACAATGTGTTCCATGTATCACAATTGAGGAAGTATGTACAAGACCCCACTCATGTGATTGCTACTGATGATGTTAAAGTTAGAGAAAATCTGACCATCCCTACAGAACCCACACAGATCATAGAAAGGTCGATTAAACACCTGAGAAACAAGAATGTACCATTAGTGAAGGTTGCATGGAAACAAGGAAATGATGTAACTCTGACTTGGGAGTGTGAAGATGCTATGAGGACACAATACCCAGAATATTTTCACTGAAGAGTGCGTCATATTAAATTTCGAGGACAAAATGTTTATTAGGGTGGGAGAAATGTAACATCCTGTTTTTAATAATAGTCCCATTTTGTAAATTATGAGGTATAGAAGGTCTGTAAGTAATAATCAATGAATAAAACATCCAATGGATGGCTTGTATTACTTCAAAAATTCCATTTTGGAGTATAAATATGGAATTTATATAGATCTTTGATGATAATATCCATTTTCCGAGTGAAACATGCCTTAGAAAGGAATGTCCGAGTAAGGAAGAGGCTCTGTTCCGAGTGACTAAGATAATTCCGAGTGAAAAATTGAAATTTCGAGTGAAGGTTGTGTTTTCCGAGTGGAACATGGCCGAGAGGATCTCTTCCGAGTGGATCTCTTTCGAGTGGAATCCCTGTCTCAGGGATATTTCTGAGTGAAGAGGGTTTGATAGAACCTCTTCTGGGTGAAAGGATCCGAGTGATTCACCTTGGGGTGACTCACTGCTGAGTCAAATTGCTTAGAAAGACTCGTTTCCGAGTCAAATGCCTTCAAATGACTCATTTCCGAGTCAATTATTTTTGAATGACTCGTTTCCGAGTCAAACACCCCAGAAAGACTCATTCCCGAGTCAAGTATTTTCCAAAGACTCGTTTCCGAGTCAATCATGGTCAGACGTTGCAATTCTGAATGAAAGATTCACTGAGTGCCTTCATTTTCGAGTGAAGTACAGAGGAAAATGTATTTCCGAGTGGCAGGGTTCCGACTGGGGACACACGGTGTATGATTGCCCAGATGTGTCAATCCTGGAATGAGATTCCGAGTGAGTGGACAACTATGAAGGAGAATCGGTTTCTAAAAAGTCTTACCGAGTGGAACCGTGTGTGTGTGGAGACTCGGATTTGAAATGGATATACCGAGCGGAAGTCTGAGTGAGAGAGGACTCGGACTGGATTATTATACTAGGTGGACCACTGATTGAGTGGTGTGTTAATTGCTGAGTGAATGACTACAAGAAAGAAGAGTCAGTTTTGAGGTAATTCACCGAGTGAGAACTGATTAAGAGTTGAGTCGGTTTAAGAAGTTTCTGCCGAGTGGGAACTTGAGAGCTTTGAGTCGGTCTGGAATGAGTTAACCGAGTGAAAAACTGATTGAGATGACTCGGACTTGAGTGATGATGCCAAGTAGACAGATTGAGAGTTGACTCGGTTTTGATATATATTGCTGAGTGAAAAACTGGGTGAAGAATGACTCGGTTGCGATTAAGTAAGAACTATAAATACTACTTATTTATTAGGACATAACAGATTTCTCATTACTCGTGACTTAATACTTTCGTAATCACTTTTTTCTTCCGTAATACCCGTACTAACTTAAGCATCGGAGCCTTTTTTCGAGGTACACCTCCGATGTTTCCCTTTCAAGTACGGTTGGAATTGACTCAAAGCTGTACCTTAACACGAAGAGCACAGGACCCCACTGGACCTGTGTGACCATTCTCCCACTAAGACGGTATAAAAATGAGAGTTTGTGAGATATTCGTCACCGGTTCCAAGAGGGTAACTTCAGACCCTCATACCGATCAGAACATTTTTGATGTACCATAAAAACCTGCCAACCTTAATTTAATTGTTTGAATTTAATTAATAAATTATATGATATATTTTAAATCAATTGTTGTCTTAATCATTTCGTAATTTAATATTTTATTTAGATGAGTATAACTTGCTTTAATTTTATTCATTATAACTATTTTTGATAAATATATGGTAAATATTTTAAAAGAAACTTAGGGATAACAAAATATACTTCATGTGGTAAATATTTTAAAAGAAGCTTATGGATAACAAAATATATTTCATGTATATCGTATGATATTCATGTCATCTTTAGTTTAATCTAATCTTAAATAAAATTTATATTATAAAATATAAGAATTACTTAGTATGAAAATACATAAGTTAAATATATCAAATATATATATTATTGTTTCAATAAACAAATAAATGAATATTCTATCCTAGTTTGATGAAATATCCTAATTCATTATAATGATTATTAATTGTTATAAATGATTTTTCTATCTTACTTTTTTTTTTTGGATAACATCTTACGTTTATGATATAAACCTTTTCATGCATGTTTTAGCTATTGGATTGGTCTTACTTTTCTATTTACCTACATTTTTTATGCAATTTTGAGATGCTTATTGTAAGTTTTAATTGAGATTTTCTCTTTGTTAATTAATATATGACAAAATACCCTCTCCTCTGTTTTATGCGTTTTGCTTTGGGAAAATAGTCTCTCTCTTTATTTCTACAAATATCATATTCAAGTGCATCTTGCTGCACCATGAATTCCACTCTCTGCGTGTTTAATCTATTTATCTCTCTCTCTCTCTCTCTCTCTCTCTCTCTCTCTCTCTCTCTCTCTCTCTCTCTCTCTCTCTCTCTCTATCCTTCAACCACGTCTCTCCTTTTATGATCTGCAGCGTGACCATAGTTTTTGTAAGATCTTTGGCATTTTTCTTACTTTAATTGAAACTATTATTTTACTATAATTTGTATTTTATTTTTGGTTTTGAATCAATGGCACGGTTCATTTTTCTAGAATTACATGTCTCCTTTTCTAATATGCAGTTTGACATTAGTTTCTATAAGATGCTTAGTAGTTTTTGTGAAAACTCTCGATGCATCTGAATGAATCACATATAATTTTTTTTTCAAGAATCAGCAACAACTCTACCATGGTCATGAACAGGAAAAAGAGAAAATGCAGAGAAAAGAGAGAACTGAAAAGAGAAAGAGATATTTAATGTATATTTATTCATTCAGCCAACTAAAAATGAAAAGAGAAAGGGTTTATATATAGGTTAGGAAAGTAACAAACTAATTAATTCTAACAAACTTTAATTAATGAGCAAAGTCAATATTTACTATAATAAATACACATTAAGAGTTTTCTTGTTCTAATTGAAATTTTTATGTTATTTTGATTCACATTTTATTTTGGTTTTGAATCAATGATGTGTTGATTTTGGTAGAATTGTCTTAACCAGTTGTTCCAAAGTCTGAATGGTGATAATGATGATTTGGGTTGAAGAGAGTTTGATTTTATCATATATTAAGAAAAAAGTTATTATTTTTAGTTGTGTGACAAAAGTAATTTATCTTCTAAACAAAGAAAGGAAATTAGTTTTTTTTTTGTTTACTATGAATATTAAGGTTGAATCTAGAATGTCAAATTATTCACACACTTCATCATTACTAAGCGGTTATTTTTAGTTTGATTTTGTATGATAAAAGAATACTTTTTACAATAAAAATTAAAAAGTAGTTATAATCACGTTTCTTACTGAACAATTTTATTAAACAAATAACTCTTTGTTCCGTAGATTTTATGAGAAGTTACGAAAAAGTTGTCATGTACTGGTGAGGATCAATCCCTACTTGTTATTCGGACCTTATCCGGCCCATTCTTACCAATAACTAGAATGGGTTCACCAAACAAAATTAGTACCCATGGTGACTGAAAAAGCAATTAGCACTCATGCTTTGTACGGAAATATACATTCTAGTTTGATTATTACTACTACTAATTAAATTAGTATCAGTGAGGTTATAAAATATTTAAGATGAAATATTATAATTCCTTTAAAAATGTCAAATTAATTGTAGTTTTTCTTACATATTTACTTTATACTAATTTTATCTTTAAATATCATAGGCTGACTTGTTGATTATGAAAAGTTCTAGAGGTATAAATGTTAGTTTGAGATTTAGTTATTTTGTTTTAAGCTATATAAGTTATACCCTCTTTCTTAATGTAATTAATTTTACCATATTTTACATTTATAAATTTTATTTTTATCTTGAATTCTTTCAATTTTACTTTTCATCTTTTATCTAAACCATGTTTTCTAACATGACATTAAAGCGAGGACATTCACCTTAAATCTTCCTTTTTTATTGCATCTTCTATTTTTTTTCCCTCTCTTGTTTAGTTTATTTTCTTTGAAAATTCCCTTTCACTTCATTGATTCATATTTGAGTTCTTTTTTATTGCCTTTGAGATCTATAGTGTTTGGTATAGAGTCCTTATTGTTGCATTTTTCACTTCAGTTTTGGTCATCAAAATTTTTTGCTAGCAAGGTGATTGATGACGGTCTTGTACTTGGAAAGCCTTCTATGGTTCTCTATTTCATGTTGATGATGTCTCTATTTCTCTTGCACAACAAGTGTTTGATGATATTTCTTATTGTTATTCAATCTCATTTGGATGTAGTTCAAGTGTAGATGATGTTGTTCTATAGATATTGATTCTATTTTGACTTCTAATTTTGTCTTGCATAGTGTTTCTTTTATATTTTCTTTTGGTTTGGTCTCGGTCTCATATGACCTCATCTTTTTTGCTTTTACCTTATGAGTTTATGGTTAAGGACTTATGTGACATCCTAGGTCAATTTATAATTATTTTTACCCGGTTTATAATTTTTACAATAAATTTTTCACGATTAAATAACTTAATCATACCCTTGATTTAGGAAATGGCTATTTTCATTTAAAAGTGCTAAAATATAAATATATATAATAATTTAAAACCCCAAAACCATTTAATTTGAAAATAAACTTAAAGCTAAAACAGGGGGCCTGACACTACACACTTGCCCCACGCGTAGCTTCAGCCCAAAGCAGCACACCCCACGCTACGCATCAGCCCTACGTGTAGCATGAGCATGACAGTAGTAGCACCTGTTGCTGTCATGGATTTTAAGCCAATCAGTCAACTTCTAACCTACCCCGTTGGCCCGTTTTAGGTCCGATTGCCACAAAACTTCACAGGCCACATGTTTTCCCCATTCCAGAACTATTGGCGCCGTCCGTTTGCCAAAATTCCAACATATGCACAAGATATACGTAAAATGCAGTTTAACCCTTTTTTGTGCAAAACCCTTACATCAAACATGTAACGTCCTAGGTTAATTTACCTTTTTATTTACATACGGCAAATTATTTTCACAATAAATTTTTCACGTTGAATAAAATTTGTATCTTAGTATAAATTAGTATTTATTCCTTTTAACATTTAATCCACTCGGTCAAGATGTAAAATACTATTTACCTCTTTTAGCTACATAAAATCATGCTCAGTATGAACAAAACCGTTTTAAAATAAATCTTTAAATAAAAGTATGTTAAAATAATAACCGATTGGAAATAGTTCTACTCGGTTTTGATAATAAATAGTATTCACTTATATGCAATCAAAATGATAATAAGAGTGCACGCAAAATAACATCCGCTCGGTAAAATGGAGTTGAAACAACGAGAGAAGAAGAAGAAGAAGAAAAAGAAGAAGAAGAAGGACAGGGGTCATTCGCCTGAGCGAGACCCCAAGGTACCTGAGCGAAATCCGAGAGTCGCTTAAGCGAGTGCCGACTCGCTTGAGCGAATGCCACACCTGAAGTCTGAGCGGACAAGACGCACATGTGGACCCACTTGGGGTTTCACTCGGTAAAATGGTTTACTCAGCACAAGGGTTTCACTCGGAAAACGCTCAACTTCCATTCACTCGGACATTCCTCACTTGACTCTTTACTACCTTTCACTCAGGAGGCTTCGCTCGGTCACAACTCCCTCGGAGATAATTCAGTCTCTTTCACTCGGTTATAGTTTCTCCGGATATCCTCACTCGGTGAATACCCTATCCTTACTTCCCTTGGAAGGAACTCAAATTTCCATTCGGACACATCCACTTCTCTTCACTCGAAATCATTATACACCTTCTTTACTCGAAACTCTCTCCCAACCAATCCCACTCGGGACATTCTAACCTTCCACCCGGAAGGGGGTCTCTCGGTTATCCCTCAATCGGGAATGAATCCGCTAGATAATGAGTTGTCACAGCAAACATGAAAACATATAGATCAATGTATTTTAAAATATAAATTCGTATCTGATTCAAATTAAGTTGGCACACAGATAATAATAAACACTCGGAAACTCCTTATACACATATACTCTACACAATCACTCAAAATCACTCGGGCCTTGGCATCGATCTCCCCCTTGGCGCGACTCCATGGCTCCGGCTTCCTCCCTGTCACTGGTTACTAAATTGAAAACAGCAGCAAGGGTGAGTGTTTGGCATCATAATTAATATAGAACGAAATGTAACAAGTTATATATATATATATATAAGTTACGTCCGATTGCATTTTCATCACTCGGTAATTATAATACATCATACTCGGCCAATAAAACAAACTTCACTCGACAAATACAACAAATGCCACTCGGCAAATATAACAAATGTCACTCGACAATTATAACAAATGTCACTCGGCAAATCTACACATCACAACTTGTAATTCATCAATTATCACAACTGACTCTCAGATAAAATTTGATGCCTAGTATCCGGATACTAAAGGATCGACCTTCAGCTGGGAGTCTGACTTGACATCCCGTGAACCCGACTTGGTTCACTGAGCCTGACTTGGCTCCCCCTCAACCACTGGGTCAAAGACCTCTGGGTAGCTTAACTGGGTCCGACTTGACCACTGAAGCCAAAACAGGGTAGTTCATACCGTTGGTCGTCCTTCACCATATAATACATTCCATCATATAAACAAACATATCATTCCGATTACCACTTGCAACTGTCAGAAACTGACCTGTGCTCACAGCGTAGGGCGATCGACTCGTCAAGCCCTTCAACATACCATACCGATTACCACAACCATCACTTATTTCATGCCATTGTAAACCATACAAACACACATGCATACACATACAACTCAGCATTAAATATTCCAAGCTCATGACATGATTAACTCAACCACACACCCGATCTTCAACTGATCGGTGTACACAGTCACATATGTACAAACATGGGCACGCAACAACATTCAATAACATTTTCTTACCCTGTTCACACCATTCAACGGCTCGGATAGGAAGTAAGTCCTATTCTAATTAATCATAACCCGAACACCCCCTTACCTTGATTCCACACTTTGATAATCTGCTCTCGGTGTCGGTCCCTTCCTCTGAGCACGGGATTCGCAGTCTCAGCTCCGTCACTCAGCCTTTAGTTGCTTAATCTACTTCCTACGGGTCACAATGTAAAAACCCGTTAACTCAACGCCCTCAGCTCTTAGGCCACATTTGAGCTCACACTTATCAAAGGAGTGGAGAACAGACTCGAATACAGCCATGCATGGCCCTTGGCTACCAGAGAAACGAAAGGGATAAGGAGCCATAAATAAAACGGATCATTGGACTAACCTTGAGGCCATGATCACAGGAATGGGGTTCGATTGAAGCTTTAACACGAACGGAGTCCTCCTCCGGCGCATGCAACTCAGCGACAAGAGAGGAGAAAATGAAGAAGAAGGAGAGACAGACCAAAAGAAGAAGTAGTTCGTAAATAATGAAGAGGGGAGAGAGAGGATTTCCTTTTATATAAAGCTCAGGGGCAAGACAGCCTTTTCCCCTATTTTATTTGCATTCTCATTAAAAGTTTTTTTTAATCAATTTCATCACATTGGATTCTTTTATAATTACCGGCAACTACGCTTATTTGCTTTCACAATGTTTAATTATTCGTAACTGTCTAATACTTTATAAGAGTATCGACCCGAGCTGGATACCGGTCAACCGGTGTGCAGGCGTAGTGCCCACACCTCGGTAATCCGAGCTAACGCTTAAGAGGTCGGACACTTCATCCGTCCTTACATCTTTGTTATGCATATCCGTTTGCATCAGCCATACAAGAAGTTGATCCGGACTATAATTCCGAGTTAGGCGTTCTCCTCACACCGGTTAATCCAAGACAACTCCAGGCACACCGGATAAGCATCAGTCATAAGACAATACGTCTTTGACCGTTCTCCCCTGCACAACCGATCTTCAACACTGTTTGGTCCTCACATCTGAGACCGGCCCGACACCAGATTCCTTGACCTCGGTTCAGGCAGATCAAATATTAAATAAATCTCTAAAACATTTGCTAATATTTTCCACTCTCCATAATTTTTATTAAAATACCAGGAATGTTACATCCACCCCCCCTAAAAGGGGATTTCGTCCCCGAAATCAGTGTTCCGATTGAAAAAGATGGGGGTACATCCGCCTCATATCCGATTCTAATTCCCAAAGTGTAGTTTATCCAATTCAAATTCTGCCATTTCACCTTCACCAACGACACCTCCTTGCTCCTTAACCGTTTCGTTTGATACTCCTTAATACTGATCGGTACAGCTTCCACCGTCAGATCTTCCTTCAAATCAATGGAGTCACTCGGTACAATCATTGTGTCACACGGAATGTAGGCTCGAAGTTATGATACGTGAAACACTTTGTGGATGTTAGTCAACGACTGGGGAAGATCCAGTCGGTAAGCAACTTCACCAATCCGTTCCAGTATTTGGTATGGTCCAATGTATTTCGGATTAAGCTTTTGGCTCTTCAAAATCTGACCTACACCTTTAGTTGGTGAAATCCTCAGGAACACCCAGTCGCCCACTTGAAACTCAAGCGGCCTATGTCGATTGTCATAATAGCTCTTTTGTCAGTCCTAGGCAATTTTTATCTTCTCCCGGATTAGAGTGACTTGTTCGTTCATCTCTTGGATCAGCTCGGGCCCCAGATGAACGACATCACCATTCTCATTCCAACATAATGGAGTACGACATTTCTGACCATAAAGGGCTTCATATGGAGCCATCCTAATGCTGCTATGATAACTGTTATTGTATGCAAACTCCACCAAAGGCAAGTATTTCTCCCATGATCCGCCCTGCTCTAACACACATGCCCTCAGCATATCCTCGAGAGTTTGTATTGTCCGCTCCGACTGGCCGTTGGTCTGGGGATGGTAAGCCGAGCTCAGTCTGTGCTCAGTACCCAGTTCTTGTTGCAAGCTCCCCCACAATCTTGAAGTAAATCGGGGATCCCGATTGGAAATAATGCTTGAGGGCACACCGTGCAGTCGTACAATCTCAGCAACATACAGCTTAGCCAATCGGTCCAGTGACCACTTCATATTCATCGCCAGGAAGTGAGCGCTCTTGGTTAGTTGGTCAACAATTACCCAAATCGCGTCGCACCCGGTTCGGGTGCGAGGTAGTCCGGATACGAAGTCCATGGTGATACTTTCCCACTTCCAGATTGGAATTTCTGGGGTTGAAGCAAACCTGGAGGTCGTTGATGTTCGACTTTGCACTTCTGGCATATCACACAGGACCTCACGTACTCGGTTATTGCCTTCTTCATGCTCGGCCACCAGAATTCCTTCTTCAAGTCATGATACATTTTCGTCACACCGGGATGAATACTCAGAGAGCTCCTGTGTGCCTCGGCTAGCACAGCTTGCCTGAAATCTCCATGTGCAGGCACCACCACTCGGTCCCGGAATCTCCATATTCCATCATTACCCCGAGTTAACTCCATATCCTTGCCTCGAGCCTGAGTATCAATTAGTTTCAGTAACTCTTCATCGTCTTTCTGAGCAGCAACAATAGACTCCAGAAATTCGTTGGAGATTTTCAACATTTCGACCGCCATTCGGTTTGGAGCGTCCATAACGACTCCAATGTTCATATCCCTAAAGCTCTCCAGCAATTCCTGCTCTCTGCCCATCAAGTAAGCCGCGTGTAACACCTTTCTGCTCAGTGCATCGGCAACAACATTCGCTTTGCCCGGGTGGTACCTCAAGTCGAAGTCATAATCTTTCAAGTACACCACCCATCTTCTCTGCCTCATATTTAGCTCCTTTTGGTCGAATAAATACTTCAAGCTTTTGTGGTCGCTGAACACCACAAAATGGGACCCATATAGGTAATGACGCCAAATCTTTAATGCATATACTACTGCTGCCAGTTCCAGATCATGGGTCGGATAATTCAATTCATGGGGTCTCAATTGCCTGGAAGCATAGGCAATCACCCGGTCGGATTGCATCAGCACGCATCCCAAACCGAACTTGGATGCATCACAATACACCATAAATTTGTAACGTCCTAGATTATTTTACATTTATTTTTATTTAAACAATTACCTTTTACGATAAATACTCCCTTATCTTAAAAATTAATCGACATTTAGGGAAAAACAATTTAATTTGAACACAACGGATGAGAGAAAGGGAAATCAGGGCGTCTCGCTTGAGCGAGGCCCCTACTCGTCTAAGCGAGATTCCGGACTCTCACTTAGACGAGGTGCTATTGGTTGAACGAACACCTTTCGCACATCGGATTATACAAAACATGCAACCGGACTCCCAAAACTTCGCTCTAACAAATGGTCCTGTGAACCCAAGGAGTTACCATAGCTACCATGAAAACATATGCAAATAACAGTAATATATTTTTGAAATATATTTTTCATTCGATCCGGTCTTAATTAAACACAACTAATAATTATACTACGAAGTTTTATACATACATATGACTCTATCAAGAGTCACTCAAATTCACTCAGACCCTGAGACCGTTCTCCCCCTTGGCGCGGCTCCATGGCTCCTTCCCCCTCCCTGTCTCTGGTTACTAAAAAAATATGCAAGGGTGAGTGTTTGGCATAATAATTAATATAGAACGGCATTTAACACTATACATGCATATTGATACATATACATCAAGCATCACCCATAAATAAACATACCAAACATAGAGTTTTTCATGCAGTAACTGTATTAAACCAACTACGCAATTCCATCACATTCCTCACATTCATCACATTCATTACATACATCACATTCATTACATGCATCACGATCACAACTGACTCTCATACAATCTGACTCCTAGTATCCGGAATCTAAAGGATTGGCCTTCAGCTGGGGGTCCTACTTGACACCCCGTGAACCCTACTTGGTTCACCGAGTCCTGCTTGACTCTCCACCTCGACCACTGGGTCCTACTTGACCACTGGGTAGCTCAACTGGGCACGAAAACCACGGGAGCCGGAAATGAGGGGCTATCATATACCGTCGGCCATCCCATACCACATAATCATTCAACAGTTTACCTTTCTCACAATAATATCAATTTCTCATCATTCGGGTAGCCTGCTTGCTAACCCGACGTCACATAACACTGATCATTTCACATTAGATTCACAAGATCATACATGATAAACTCATCCACATCCGATCATCCACAAATTAATAAACTCAGTCACACATGCACAGCATAAACACACAATTACGTTTAACAACATTTTCCTTAGTCTGTTTACGTTACCTCAAAGACCTGAATAAAAAGTGAGTCCTATTCTAATTAATTATAACCCGAACACCCCCTTACTTTGGTTCCACGCTTCGATGATCTGCTCTCTATGCCAATTTCTTTCTCTGAGCACCGGTTCTGCAGTCTCAACTCCTTCACTCAGTCTTCCGTTGCTTAGCCTACTACCTACGAATCATAAAGTATAGCTCATCACCTCAACGCCCTTAGTTCATGGATAACATCTGGACTCATGCTCACCAGAGGAGTGGAGAACAGCCACGAATATAGCCATGCATGGCTCTTAACAGCTAAAGAATAAAAGGAATAAGGGAATCATAATTGGAACGGATCAGTAGACTCACCTTGAAGTCTCGATCACAGGAATGGGGTTAAATTGAAGTTTAGACACAAATGGAGTCCCTCTCCAGCGCATGCAAATCAGCGTTAAGAGAGGAGAGAAAAACGAAAGAGAAGGAATAGACCAACAACAAGGTAACTTGTAAAATAATGAAGAGGGAAAGAAGAGAATTTCCTTATATATATAGCTCATGGGCAAGATCGTCTTTTCCTTTATTTTATTTGTATTCTTACTAAATTTAATCAATTTTTCACTATTTTAAACTATTGCATAGTTATCAAATCAATTACACGTGTTTATTCCCTCAACGTTTAAGTATTCACAATCCTCTAATAATTCGCAAGAGTATAGGCCCGATATAAATATCGGCTCCCGACGTCCTAACTTAGTGTTCATACCTTGGAAATCCGAGCTACAACCTGATAGATCGGATATCTCATCCGTGCTCACCTCATGGTTACCTACATCCGTTGTTTCAGTCATCGTGAGGTTAATCCGGTCTATAACCCCGTGTGAGGCGCTCTCTTCACAACGGTTCAGACCACACCACCTGACTCTGTCCGTTCTTCTCCTACCCTCTCGATCTTTAACTCCGCCTGCTCGCTTCAGATACCGATCTCGACACCGGCTTTTCCAATCTTTGGTTCGGACAGAATAAATGTTAAATAAAACTTCTAAAATATGTACTAACATTTCGCATTTCTTATAATTCTCATTAAAACATCAGGGATGTTACATCCACCCCCCTAAAAGGAGATTTCATCCCCGAAATCAACGTTCCGGTTGAAAAAGATGAGGGTACATTCGTCTCATATCGGATTCTAACTCCCAAGTGTAGTTTATCCAATGAAAATTCTGCCACTTCACCTTCACCAGCTGTACTTCCTTGTTCCTTAACCGTTTGGTTTGATGCTCTTCAATGCCGATTGGTACCGCCTCCACCGTCAAGTTCTCCTTCACTTCAATGGAGTCACTCGGTACAATCATGGTATCACACGGAATGTAGGCTCGAAGTTGCGATACATGGAACACGTTGTGAATGTTAGTCAACGATAGGGGAAGATCCAGTCGATAAGCGACTTCACCAATCCGTTCTAGTATTTGGTATGGTCCAATGTACTTCAGATTAAGCTTTTGACTCTTCAAAATTCGACCTACACCCTAAGTTGGTGAAATCCTTAGGAACACCCAATCACCCACTTGGAATTCAAGGGGTCTGTGCCGATTGTCATAATAGCTCTTTTGACGGTCTTGAGCAGTTTTGATCTTCTCTCGGATTAAAGCGATTTGCTCATTCATCTCTTGAATCATCTCAGGCCCCAGATGAAGGGCATCGCCGTTCTCATTCCAACATAATGGGGTACGACATTTCCGACCATAAAGAGCTTCGTATGGAGCCATCCCAATGCTGCTGTGGTAACTGTTATTATATGCAAATTCCACCAAGGGCAAGTATTTCTCCCATGATCCGCCCTGTTCCAGCACACATGCCCTTAACATATCTTCAAGAGTTTGTATAGTCCGTTCTGATTGGCCATCGGTCTGGGGATGGTAAGCTGAACTCAATTTAAGCTCAGTACCCAATTGTTGTTGCAAATTCCCCCAAAACCTTGAAGTGAATCGGGGATCCCGATCGGAGATAATGCTTGAGGGCACACCATGCAGTCGTACGACCTCAGCAACGTACAACTTAGCTAATCGATCTAACGACCACTTCATATTTATTGCCAGGAAATGCGCACTTTTGGTTAGTCGATCAATAATCACCCAAATCGCGTTGTATCCGGTTTGAGTGCGGGGTAGTCCGGACACTAAGTCCATGGTGATACCTTCCCACTTCTAGATCGGAATTTCTGGATGTTGAAGCAAACCCGGAGGTCGTTGGTGCTCAACCTTGCACTTCTGACATATCACACAGGATTTCACGTACTCGATTATTGCCTTCTTCATGTTTGGCCACCAAAATTCCTTTCTTAAGTCATGATACATTTTTGTTACTCCCGGATGTATACTCAGAGAGCTCTTGTGTGCTTCTGATAACACCGCCTGCCTGAAATCTCCATGTGCAGGCACTATCACTCGGTTTCTGAATCTCCATATACCATCGTCACCCCTCGTTATCTCCACATTTTTGCCTTGGTTCTGAGTATCAATTAGCTTCAGTAACTCTTTATCGTCTTTCTGTGCAGCTACCATCGACTCCAGAAATTCGTTGGAGATTTTTAACATTCCGATTATCATTCAGTTTGGTGCGTCCATAACAACTCCAATATTCATATCTCTAAAGTTTTCCAGTAATTCCTGTTCTCTACCCATTAGGTAAGCCATATGCAGTACCTTCCTGCTTAGCGCATCTGCCACAACATTCGCTTTGCCCGGGTGATACTTCAAATCGAAGTCATAATCCTTCAAATACTCTACCCATCTCCTCTATCTCATATTTAACTCCTTTTGATCAAATAAGTACTTTAGACTCTTGTGATCACTGAATACTACAAAGCGAGCTCCATACAAATAATGACGCCAAATCTTCAACGCGTACACTACTGCTGCAAGTTCCAGATCGTGAGTCGGGTAATTCTCCTCATGTGGCCTCAATTGCCTTGAAGCATAAGCAATTACCCGATCAGCTTGCATCAACACACACCCCAATCCAAATTTGGATGCATCACAATATACTTCAAATTCCTGTGTTACATCGGGCAGTGCAAGCACATGGGCAGTCGTTAAACATCGCTTAAGGGTTTGGAAGCTTAATTCACACTTCTCCGACCACACGAAGGGGTTTCTTTTCCTTGTCAACCGAGTCAGAGGAAGTGCTATCCGAGAAAACCCTTCAATGAAGCGTCGATAGTATCCAGCTAATCCGAGGAAACTCCTGATTTCAGTTATTGACTTCGGCCTCTCCCAAGCCATAACCGCCTTAGTTTTTGTCGGATCAACAGAGACTCCCTCTTGGGAAATTACATGCCCCAAGAATTGTACACTACTCTTCCAGAACTCACACTTAGATAATTTAGCGTACAACTTCTTCTCCCGAAGTACTTGTAAAACAAGCCGAAGATGTTGAGCATGCTCCTTGTCCGACCTCGAATATACCAAAATATCATCAATGAATACTACCACAAACTGGTCCAAGTACGGTTGAAAATTCCGATTCATATAATCCATAAAAATGGCAGGAGCGTTTGTTACTCCAAAGGGCATTACTACGTACTCGAAGTGCCCATAACGAGTCCAAAATGCTGTCTTTGGGATATCCTCCGACCTCACTCGGATTTGGCGGTATCCCGACCTCAAGTCAATCTTAGAGAACACAACGGCGCCTCGCAACTGGTCCAGTAAATCGTCAATCCGGGGTATTGGATATTTATTTTTGATGGTCAGTTTGTTCAGCTGTCGGTAATCAATGCACATTCGTATACTACCGTCCTTCTTCTTTACCAGTAACACCGGAGCGCCCCAGGGTGAGGCACTAGGTCGGATAAAGCCCTTTTCTAGTAATTCGTTTACTTGTTTCTTCACTTCGGTTAATTCCACCGAAGACATTCTATATGGCGCTCGGGACACAGGTTCTGCCCCGGGAATCAAGTCAATAGAGAAATCAATCTCTCGACTAGGAGGTAGCTCTGGAATTTCTTCCGGAAAAACATCTGAAAATTCACAAACAATCAGAATATCACTTAGCAGGAGGTTATGCCGCCCTCCGAAGCGAATAAAACAACATACGTGGTTAAGACATCGCTCACCCCGTTCTTCACGTCAAGTTCCTGGGAGAAAACAATATTCTTCCGATAACAGTCGACCAACACATGATTAGCAGCAAGCCAATCAAGACCTAGAATAACGTCTAAGTCCTTCAATGGCACACAGATAAAATTTACTCGAAAAGTACGGGTTTCGATTTGCATCGGTAGTTCCCTATATACTGTAGTTGCACGGAAAGTGGAACCAGTTGGAGTGGAAACAATAAGAGCGTTCTCCATTAAACTGATTGGCAGACCAAGCCGTCGTACACAACTTTCCGAAATAAAGGAATGGGTGGCACCTGAATCATAAATCACATCAACCAGATAACCACAGATGAGGCACTTACTCTGTACCAGATTGTCATTCCTCGTAGCTTCTGAAGCATCAAACGCAAATACACGCCCGGCCATGGCGTTCTGGGCATCGCTAGATTGGGCGTCATATCTTCCCGCTTGTGGGTTCCCTCTACCAGCTCCATTTTGACCTCCTCTCGTGAAGTTGGAACCCCGGGTCCCAGAAGAATTAGTTCGGTTATCCGTCCTGCCCTGCTGCTACCTCTAGGGGCAATCGGGCCTGAGGTGCCCTGGTCGTCCGCACTGGAAGCACACAATCTGATTAGCTTGGCAATGTTTGGCAATATGTCCTTCCTGACCACAATTGTAGCATGTACGATTCCCAGGGGGATCACCCGATCGACCAGTGGAACCCCGGCCAGAGGAGGATGAGGAGGTAGCAGAAGACTTGCCGCCCCGAAAGAATTGACCCATCCTCTTGAAGCTGAATCCTTTTGCCTTTAATGGCTTTTTATCTCTTGGCTGGGACATCCTTTGCAACTGCACTTCTTCAGTCAGTCTTGCTTTGTTCACCAAGGTCGGATAGTCCCTAATCTCCATCGGTACGATTACACTACGGAGCTCAATCCGTAGTCCAGCTTCGTATTTGGTGCACTTGCTACCTTCAGTCCCTTCTAACGAGAAAGGGTGGTAAAAATCACACAGCTCGTCAAATTTGCTGGTGTACTCAGCTACAGACATCCGGTCTTGCTCTAACTTCAGGAATTCCATTTCTTTCCGGATTTTGTAGTTGTCCGGAAAGTATTTAACAAGGAACCTCCTTCGAAAATTCGCCCATACTAACGGCTCATTAGCTGCGTTCATCTGCACCTTCACACGGGACCACTATACTCTAGCCTCATCTTTTAGTTGGTAAGTAGCAAATAAAACCTTTTGCTCTTCAGAGCACTCAAAATATTCAAAAACCTGCACGATATCCCTAATCCAGATATATGCCCCATCGTAGTCGTGTCCCCCTTTGTAAGTCGAAGGATTCCTTTTCAGGAATTTATCCAGAGTGGGACCGGACTCGGTCCTACTCATCAGCTGAGTAAATCTAGAGAAGAAATCATCTCTTCCCCTAGAACTAGTCTCTCCAGCCATTTAGTAATTTTACAATAAGCAAACACATCACCATTAATAACCAAGATCAGTCAGGGGATCATAAATTTACCTTATATTCATAGAATACTACGCCAGTGGAGTGCCAAGGGAACGGTGCCAGACCACACACAATCTCAACACAACAAAATATAATTAACTTTCATAAAACTATCACAATCACTAGATCGGCCCACACACCGGCTCTAGAAAGAACCGCTCTGATACCAAGTGTAACGTCCTAGATTATTTTGCATTTATTTTTATTTAAACAATTACCTTTTACGATAAATTCTCCCTTATCTTGAAAATTAATCGACATTTAGGGAAAAACAATTTAATTTGAACACAACGGATGAGAGAAAGGGAAATCAGGGCGTCTCGCTTGAGCGAGGCCCCTACTCGTCTAAGCGAGATTCCGGACTCTCACTTAGACGAGGTGCTATTCGTTGAACGAACACCTTTCGCACATCGGATTATACAAAACATGCAACCGGACTCCCAAAACTTCGCTCTAATAAATGGTCCTGTAAACCCAAGGAGTTACCATAGCTACCATGAAAACATATGCAAATAACAGTAATATATTTTTGAAATATATTTTTCATTCAATCCGGTCTTAATTAAACACAACTAATAATTATACTACGAAGTTTTATACACACATATGACTCTATCAAGAGTCACTCAAATTCACTCGGACCCTGGCACCGTTCTCCCCCTTGGCGCGGCTCCATGGCTCCTTCCCCCTCCCTGTCTCTGGTTACTAAAAAAAATATGCAAGGGTGAGTGTTTGGCATAATAATTAATATAGAACGGCATTTAACACTATACATGCATATTGATACATATACATCAAGCATCACCCGTAAATAAACATACCAAACATAGAGTTTTTCATGCAGTAACTGTATTAAACCAACTACGCAATTCCATCACATTCCTCACATTCATCACATTCATTACATACATCACATTCATTACATGCATCACGATCACAACTGACTCTCATACAATCTGACTCCTAGTATCCGGATACTAAAGGATTGGCCTTCAGCTGGGGGTCCTACTTGACACCCCGTGAACCCTACTTGGTTCACCGAGTCCTGCTTGACTCTCCACCTTGACCACTGGGTCCTACTTGACCACTGGGTAGCTCAACTGGGCACGAAAACCACGGGAGCCGGAAATGAGGGGCTATCATATACCGTCGGCCATCCCATACCACATAATCATTCAACAGTTTACCTTTCTCACAATAATATCAATTTCTCATCATTCGGGTAGCCTGCTTGCTAACCCGACGTCACATAACACTGATCATTTCACATTAGATTCACAAGATCATACATGATAAACTCATCCACATCCGATCATCCACAAATTAATAAACTCAGTCACACATGCACAGCATAAACACACAATTACGTTTAACAACATTTTCCTTAGTCTGTTTACGTTACCTCAAAGACCTGAATAAAAAGTGAGTCCTATTCTAATTAATTATAACCCGAACACCCCCTTACTTTGGTTCCACGCTTCGATGATCTGCTCTCTATGCCAATTTCTTTCTCTGAGCACCGGTTCTGCAGTCTCAACTCCTTCACTCAGTCTTCCGTTGCTTAGCCTACTACCTACGAATCATAAAGTATAGCTCATCACCTCAACGCCCTTAGTTCATGGACAACATCTGGACTCATGCTCACCAGAGGAGTGGAGAACAGCCACGAATATAGCCATGCATGGCTCTTAACGGCTAAAGAATAAAAGGAATAAGGGAAACATAATTGGAACAGATCAGTAGACTCACCTTGAAGTCTCAATCACAGGAATGGGGTTAAATTGAAGTTCAGACGTAAATGGAGTCCCTCTCCAGCGCATGCAAATCAGCGTTAAGAGAGGAGAGAAAAACAAAAGAGGAGGAATAGACCAACAACAAGGTAACTTGTAAAATAATGAAGAGGGAAAGAAGAGAATTTCCTTATATATATAGCTCATGGGCAAGATCGTCTTTTCCTTTATTTTATTTGTATTCTTACTAAATTTAATCAATTTTTCACTATTTTAAACTATTGCATAGTTATCAAATCAATTACACGTGTTTATTCCCTCAACGTTTAAGTATTCACAATCCTCTAATAATTCGTAAGAGTATAGGCCCGATATAAATATCGGCTCCCGACGTCCTAACTTAGTGTTCATACCTCGGAAATCCGAGCTACAACCTGATAGATCGGATATCTCATCCGTGCTCACCTCATGGTTACCTACATCCGTTGTTTCGGTCATCGTGAGGTTAATCCGGTCTATAACCCCGTGTGAGGCGCTCTCTTCACAACGGTTCAGACCACACCACCTGACTCTGTCCGTTCTTCTCCTACCCTCTCGATCTTTAACTCCGCCTGCTCGCTTCAGATACCGATCTCGACACCGGCTTTTCCAATCTTTGGTTCGGACAGAATAAATGTTAAATAAAACTTCTAAAATATTTACTAACATTTCCCATTTCTTATAATTCTCATTAAAACATCAGGGATGTTACAAAATTCCCGTGTTACATCTGGCAATGCAAGCATCGGGGCAGTCGTCAAACACCGTTTGAGAGTCTGGAAACTCAGCTTGCACTTTTCTGACCACACAAAAAGAATCTCTTTCCTTGTTAACCGAGTCAGAGGAAGTGCTATTCGAGAGAACCCTTCAATGAAACGTCGATAGTATCGAGCTAATCCGAGGAAACTTCTAATTTCAGTTACCGACCTCGGCCTCTCCCAAGCCATAACTGCCTCAATTTTTGTCGGATCGACCGAGACGTCCTCTCGGGAAATTACATGCCCCAAGAATTGCACACTACTTTCCCAGAAATCACACTTGGATAGTTTAGCATACAACTTCTTCTCTCGGAGTATCTGCAGAACGGTCTGAAGGTGTTGAGCATACTCCTCAACCGACCTCGAATACACCAGGATGTCATCAATGAATACCACCACAAACTGGTCCAAGTATGGTTGAAAAATCCGATTCATATAGTCCATGAAGATGGCAGGGGCATTCGTCACTCCAAAGGGCATTACAATGTACTCGAAGTGCCCATACCGAGTTTGAAACGCTGTCTTCGGAATATCTTCCGACTTCACTCGGATCTGGTGGTATCCCGACCTCAAGTCGATCTTAGAAAACACAACAGCGCCCCTCAACTAGTCCAACAAGTCATTAATCCGAGGCAATGGATATTTATTCTTAATCGTCAATTTATTCAGCTGTCAGTAATCGATGCCCATTCGCATGCTACCGTCCTTCTTCTTTACCAGTAACACCGGAGCACCCCATGGTGAAGCACTCGGTCGGATAAAGCCTTTTTCCAGCAGTTCATTTACTTGTTTCTTTACCTCGGCCAATTCCACCGAAGACATTCTATATGGCGCTCGGGACACAGGCTCTGCCCTGGGAATTAAGTCAATAGAGAAATCAATCTCCCGACTGGGAGGCAACTCCGGAATTTCTTCCGGAAAAACATCAGGAAATTAGCAAACAATTGGAATATCACTCGGCAGAAGGTTATACCGACCCTCCGAAGCAAATAAAATAACATATGTGGCTAAGACATCACTCACCACATCCTTCGTGTCGAGTTCCTGAGAGAAAACAATACTCTTCCGAGAGCAGTCGACCATCACATGATTAGCAGCTAGCCAATCGAGACCTAGAATAACATCTAAGCTCCTCAACGGCATACAGATAAAATTCACTCAGAAAGTACGGTCTTCGATTTGCATCGGCATATCTCTACACACGGTGGTTGCGCGAAAAGTGGAACCGGTTGGAGTGGAAACAATAAGAGCGTTCTCCATTAAACCGATCGGCAAACCAAGCCGTCGCACACAACTCTCGGAAATAAAGGAATGGGTCGTGCCCGAATCATAAATTACATCAACAAGATAGCCACAGATGAGGCACTTACCCTGTACCAAGTTGTCATTCCTCATGGCTTCTGAGGCATCAAAAGCAAATACCCGCCCGGTCATAGCATTCTGGGCACCACTGGACTGAGCATCAGATCTTCCCGATTGTTGGCCTCCCCGACCAGCACCATGCCTGCCTCCTCTCTGAAAATTGGCACCCTGAATTCCGGAAGGGTTGGTTCGGTTGCCTTGCCTGCTCTGCTGCTACCTCTGTGGGCAATCGGGCCTGAGGTGCCCCGGCTGTCCACACTGGAAGCATACAATCTGATTGGCTGGACAGTGTTTTGAAATATGGCCCTCTTGGCCACAATTGTAGCACACACGGCTACCAGAGAGATTACCCGATCGGCCAGTAGAGCCCCGACCGGAAGAGGATGAAGAAGTAACAGAAGACTTGCCGCCCCGAAAGAATTGGCCCATCCTCTTAAAGCTGAAGCCCTTTGCTTTCAGTGGCTTTTTATCTCTCGGCTGAGATGTCCTTTGTAACTGTACCTCTTCGGTCAATCTAGCTTTGTTCACCAGAGTCGGGTAGTCCCAAATCTCCATCGGTACAATTACACTACGGAGTTCAATCCGTAGTCCAGCCTCGTATTTAGCACACTTGCTGCCCTCAGTCCCTTCCAACGAGAAAGGATGGTAGAAATCACACAGCTCGTAAAACTTGCTGGTGTACTCGGTCACAGACAGCCGGCCTTGCTCCAACTTCAGGAACTCCATTTCCTTCCGGATTTTGTAGTTATCCGGGAAGTACTTAACAAGGAATCTCTTTCGGAAATTTACCCATACTAGCGGCTCATTTACCGCGTTCATATGTACCTTTGCCCGAGACCACCATACTCTAGCCTCGTCTTTTAATTGGTAGGTGGCAAACAAAACCTTTTGCTCTTCCGAGCACTCGAAGTATTCAAAGACCTGCTCTAAGTCCCTGATCCAAATGTATGCCCCGTCATAATCGTGTCCTCCCTTGTAGGCCGGGGGATTCCTTTTCAGGAATTTATCCAGAGTGGGACCGGACTCGGTCCTACTCATGAGCTGGGTAAATTTGGAGAAGAAATCGTCTCCTCCACCGAAACTGGTTCCTTCGGCCATATTGCAATTCTACAATGAGCAAACACATCACCATTAATAACCAATGCCAGCCAGGGAGTCGGAAATTTACCTCACACACATAAAATACCGCGCCAATGGAGTGCCAAGGGAACGATGCCAAGCTGCACAAACAAACACAATACAATATAATGCAACCAGCCCTCATAGGACTCATACAATCACTAGATTGACCCATACACCCGGCTCTAGAAAGAACCGCTCTGATACCAACTGTAACGTCCTAGGTTAATTTACCTTTTTATTTACATACGGCAAATTATTTTCACAATAAATTTTTCGCTTGAATAAAATTTGTATCTTAGTATGAATTAGTATTTATTCCTTTTAACATTTAATCCACTTGGTGTAGATGTAAAATAATATTTACCTCTTTTAGCTACATAAAATCATGCTCAGTATGAACAAAACCGTTCTAAAATAAATCTTTAAATAAAAGTATGTTAAAATAATAACCGATCGGAAATGGTTCTACTCGGTCTTGATAATAAATAGTATTCACTTATATGCAATCAAAATGATAATAAGAGTGCACGCAGAATAACATCCGCTCAGTAAAATGGAGTTAAAACAGCGGGAGAAGAAGAAGAAAAAGAAAAAGAAGGACAGGGGTCATTCGCCTGAGCGAGACCCCAAGGTACCTGAGCGAAATCCGAGAGTCGCTTAAGCGAGTACCGACTCGCTTGAGCGAATGCCACACCTGAAGTCTGAGCGGACAAGACGCACATGTGGACCCACTTGGGGTTTCACTCGGTAAAATGGTTTACTCGGCACAAGGGTTTCACTCGGAAAACGCTCAACTTCCATTCACTCGGACATTCCTCACTTGACTCTTTACTACCTTTCACTTAGGAGGCTTCGTTTGGTCACAATTCCCTCGGAGATAATTCAGTCTCCTTCACTCGGTTATAGTTTCTCCGGATATCCTCACTCGGTGAATACCCTATCCTTACTTCCCTCGAAAGGAACTCAGATTTCCACTCGGACACATCCACTTCTCTTCACTTGGAATCATTATACACTTTCTTCACTCGGAACTCTCTCGCAACCAATCCCACTCGGGACATTCTAACCTTCCACCCGGAAGGGGGTCTCTCGGTTATCCCTCACTCAGGAATGAATCCGCTAGATAATGAGCTGTCACAGCAAACATGAAAACATATAGATCAATGTATTTTAAAATATAAATTCGCATCCGATTCAAATTAAGTTGGCACACAGATAATAATAAACACTCAGAAACTCCTTATACACACATATACTCTACACAATCACTCAAAATCACTCGGGCCTTGGCATCGATCTCCCCCTTGGCGCGACTCCATGGCTCCGGCTTCCTCCCTGTCACTGGTTACTAAATTGAAAACAGCAGCAAGGGTGAGTGTTTGGCATCATAATTAATATAGAACTAAATGTAACAAGTTATATATATATATATATATATATAAGTTACGTCCGATTGCATTTTCATCACTCGGCAATAATAATACATCATACTCGGCCAATAAAAAAACTTCACTCGACAAATACAACAAATGCCACTCGGCAAATATAACAAATGTCACTCGGCAATTATAACAAATGTCACTCGGCAAATCTACACATCACAACTTGTAATTCATCAATTATCACAACTGACTCTCAGATAAAATTTGACGCCTAGTATCCGGATACTAAAGGATCGACCTTCAGCTGGGAGTCTGACTTGACATCCCGTGAACCCGACTTGGTTCACTGAGCCCGACTTGGCTCCCCCTCAACCACTAGGTCAAAGACCTCTGGGTAGCTTAACTGGGTCCGACTTGACCACTGAAGCCAAAACAGGGTAGTTCATACCGTTGGTCGTCCTTCACCACATAACACATTCCATCATATAAACAAACATATCATTCCGATTACCACTTGCAACTGTCAGAAACTGACCTGTGCTCACAGCGTAGGGCGACTGACTCGTCAAGCCCTTCAACATACCATACCGATTACCACAACCATCACTTATTTCATGCCATTGTAAACCATACACACACACATGCATACACATACAACTCAGCATTAAATATTCCAAGCTCATGACATGATTAACTCAACCATACACCCGATCTTCAACTGATCGGTGTACACAGTCACATATGTACAAACATGGGCACGCAACAACATTCAATAACATTTTCTTACCTTGTTCACACCATTCAACGGCTCGGATAGGAAGTAAGTCCTATTCTAATTAATCATAACCCGAACACCCCCCTTACCTCGATTCCACGCTTCGATGATCTGCTCTCGGTGTCGGTCCCTTCCTCTGAGCACGGGATTCGCAGTCTCAGCTCCGTCACCCAGCCTTTCATTGCTTAATCTACTTCCTACGGTTCAGAATGTGAAAACCCGTTAACTCAATGCCCTCAGCTCTTAGGCCATATTTGAGCTCACACTTATCAAAGAAGTGGAGAACAGACTCGAATACAGCCATGCATGGCCCTTGGCTACCAGAGAAACGAAAGGGATAAGGAGCCATAAATAAAACGGATCAGTGGACTCACCTTGAGGCCACGATCAGAGGAATGGGGTTCGATTGAAGCTTTAACACGAATGAAGTCCTCCTCCGGCGCATGCAACTCAGCGACAAGAGAGGAGAAAACGAAGAAGAAGGAGAGACAAACCAAAAGAAGAAGTAGTTCGTAAATAATGAAGAGGGGAGAGAGAGGATTTCCTTTTATATAAAGCTCAGGGGCAAGACAGCCTTTTCCCCTATTTCATTTGCATTCTCATTAAAAGTTTTTTTTAATCAATTTTATCACATTGGATTCTTTTATAATTACCGGCCAACTACGCTTATTTGCTTTCACAATGTTTAATTATTCGTAACTGTCTAATACTTCATAAGAGTATCGACCCGAGCTGGATACCGGCCAACCGGTGTCCAGGCGTAGTGCCCACACCTCGGTAATCCGAGCTAACGCTTGAGAGGTCGGACACTTCATCCGTCCTTACATCTTTGTTATGCATATCCGTTTGCCTCAGTCATACAAGATGTTGATCCGGACTATAATTCTGAGTTAGGCGTTCTCCTCACACCGGTTAATCGAAGACAACTCCAGGCACACCGGATAAGCATCAGTCACAAGACAACACGTCTTTGACCGTTCTCCCCTACACAACCTGTAACACCCCTATTTTTTTATATTAAAATTTTGAAGGAATTAAATTATAGTTCTTTAGAACTTTTTAATCTACGTATTATTTATGATTTTTTAGAATTTTTTAGAATTTTTGAATTTTTTTAATAAAATAATATTTTTTTAAATAATTTTAAATTCATATACGTGACTTAAATTAAAAATATTTATAAGAAAATGAATTTAAATTATAAGAAAATTTTCTAAAATCCGTTTCAAGTAGACTTATCTAAAAATTATCGGTTTGAGAAAAATCTTGATTTTTTCCAATCGTTAAAAAATTGGAAACATATCAATAAATTTTTATTAACAGAAAATTTTAGATTTTTAAAATTTCAGCTTTATATTACTTATTATAAAATTAGTGAGGACTGATATAATATCACTAAATTTCAAAAAGGACTCATTTTGAATATTTAAAATATACCGAGTGAAAGGTTACTATTTGACTTAATAATTTTGCCGACAGTTACTATGCAAAACACTGTGCATGTATGAAATTTTCAAAAGATGCACAGTAACCAGGAATAAAAAATTCAAAAATGTATAGTATTTTTATATTAAAATAATGGAATGCATAGTAAATTTTTTTCCTATAAATACCAAAGGATTTCTTCTTTAGAATTCACAATTTCAGATTAAGTTTTCTTAATATAGTAGTGCTAGTGAGATAGTGGTGGAAGTGAGAGAGAGAAGTAAATTTTTTTGGGAGAAGGTTCTGCCAAAATCCTAAGGTAAGAATACTTCTCTTTTATATTTTTTGGGTTATTTTCATATCGTTTTTAGAAATCTGTTATTATACTAGAAATAATATTATTTTAAGTTACTATTTTGCATAGTAAAATACTATTTCAATAGTAAATTACTATTTCAATAGTAAATTACTATTTACTGTTACTATTTACCTTTACTATTCACGTTTTACTATTTACCATTACTATTCATGATTTACTATTTACCGTTACTATTCACGTTTTACTATTTACCGATACTATTCATGTTTTACTATTTACTGTTACTATTCACGATTTACTATTCACTATTCACTATTCACTATTTAAAATTTACCATTTCTGTTTTAAGTAGTAATCTTAATCTTCATCTTATGCTTATACTGAAATAAGATTGGTATTAATATTTCTAGAAATTAGAGGCACAAAGCAAATCTCTTTTGGGTAACAATTCAAGGTAAGGGGGAGTGAGATAAGAGTATAATATGAAAAGACATAAGAATAATGAGAGGAGTCTCCTACTCCTTTTAAATTTAATAATATTATTATTTTAAAATATTAACTTTTTAACTTAAAATTTTTAATAAATTTTAAATTAAGTATCCGGTTTAACTAACTCTAACATACCTATGTAAGGACTTGGACCATTATGACCCATATGGACTGAACAATACTTATGCAAGGACTGGATTATATGGACTTACATATACCAATGCGAGGAATTGACCAAAAGGACTCAAATTGACTATATAAATAATCATTAAATTTTGCATTATGATATGTATTAATGATATTTAATTTAATTGATTTGATTATGATTGATTATATTTGTGATTGATGATGTTTAACTGTGATTGATAATATTTGATTGTTGATATTGTAATATGGAGTTTGAGCATATAGCGAGCATGACGGAAAGCTAAAATTCAGTAAGAATTTCTTACCTTACTCTTTAAATTTTTATTATCTTTTATTTTTTCTTAGAAATTATTTTTATATTTAGAATAAAAAATAGTATTTATTTTAGAAAGTAGACATTTTATGAAAATTAATTTATAACAAATTGAGATAATTAAATTTTGAATTAAAGAAATTTTTTTGTAATTTTAAGTATTTACGGTTAATGATTTAAAGATTATTCTCTTTTAATAAAATAAAATTTTAAAAAAAAAATTATTTTATTTGTCCAACTTAATAACTAAAGATATTTGAAAATAATTAAGAATTTGATCTTGTTAAGATTTAATATGAAAAAGTTTTGAGATATTTAAGGCTTAGAAACTCAATTTCAGTGAGAATTAAAAACTGTACCAAATTTATTTCTGTGGGACAGAAATTCAGAGAATTGAGAAAATGTACAGTTTATAGAAATGATGTTGTAAACCTTTTAAGGTATTTAATAATTGAGTTTCTAAAAGCCTTAACCAACTAAATACGCGAGTAGTTCATGCATCATAAATCATTAAAGCGAAATAAAATGATATTGTCTGGGGACGGATTATAGAAACCGAGGATACATTAGAGGAGGCTTAATTACGAGCCTTGGTATGAGAGGGTGTGAAAGGGTGCTTCAGGGGACCTGGGGTAGCTCCCTAGTGTCGGGTACTTTCACAATAAAAACTTTCTCAATCTGACTAGTCTCTAAGTGTTTCCATGCCAGTTGAGCTGTTCATATTATTATTATCCGGACTTATGGAACAGTGTAAACTCCTGGTTGGCCCAGTGCAAATTAAAATTTAAGGGCCCACATATATAGGTAAGTTATGATGAAGATATTGCATAATATTCAAGCATTCATAATTGATTGTGTATGTGATTGTGATTGATATTATTATGTATTGGTTTGTGAAAACCCTTTGTTGCTTATGTCTTAATCGAGATTATTATATTCAGTTTCTCACTCCTTTCTCCGTGTTTTTGTTTCATATATTCTAAATTGATGGTTCAGAGGGAAGGATCGATGAATTTCGGCAGTAGATATAGCACGTTCTAGAAAGGGAGCTCGGTATGAATACCGTGGTCCAATGAATAAATAATGTTATTAAGTAACTGCTTCTGGGCCATGGAGTTTCCTCTCTTTCTTATAATGTTTAATATTTATTTTTGTCGGATGAATGTAAAATTACTGTATAAAGTTTTAATAATATTTATGAGGTATTTCAGAAATAATGTATATAATTTATTCCGATAGTTTCTTTTTAACAATCATATCTTTAGTAAAAAAAAATTACGAATTTTTCTAGAATTTATTAAGGTGTAACAGAGGGTGTTACACAACCGATCTTCAACACTGTTTGGTCCTCACATCTGAGACCGGCCCGACACCGGATTCCTTGACCCCGGTTCAGGCAGATCAAATATTAAATAAATCTCTAAAACATTTGCTAATATTTTCCACTCTCCATAATTTTTATTAAAATACCAGGAATGTTACAAAACACCCTAAATGGATTCCAAATGGCCCAAGGCCAATGCATACACTTCCTAAATGCCCTAGGGGACCTATTGGTACCTTCCGAGGGTCCCGAAACCCACCGGACCTCAAAATTACCTATTTAGTTCCTTAACTTCATAATTATACTCTTATGCATAACTTCTAAAACCAATCAGATTCATCAATGCATCATTCAATTGCATTACACACACATCATGTGAATCATGCATTCCAACAGATCCTACTCATAACAATCATTCACACAATGGCTTCGTGCCAGCATACACTAAATTCACCTATTAACCAAAGATAACATTTTCATATATCATCATCATCGCACATAACATATTCCAACTCCAATTCATCATTATACAATTACTCATTATCATCAACCATTCACACACTTTCATCACACTAAATCAATCTAGCTATCTTACTAATCATAACATAGCTAATTCATCAATTATAATCAATAAATCACTATATACATCTACAATTCAATGTGCAATCACACTCAACATATCATTTGAACAGACAGATATTGCAGGACCTGCCCATATCATGCAATCGTGCAGTGGCTCTGTGCCACATAACGCACGACAGAACAAACCACTACAATATTATATAAATACACATTCACGCTACTAAACAACATCATGAACCTTTTTTATAACTCAACATCAACACAATTATATATATATACATCTATATCTCTTCTCGTTTCCATATCGCCCTGGCCTAATTTCGCTTTCGCCTCCGCGGTGTGCATCCATACCTGCCAGTAGTCACTAAAACCGCAATACAGGAGGTAAGTGACTGAAATTAAGAATTAATACAGAAATAAATATTAAAACTGGAAAAGGTATAACATACCTACGCTCCTAAGTACAATTATCCAGTACTAGTAATTACCTCTCATAGCCTTTCTCATTTTTACCATTCCCATCAATGTACTTACATAGTTATGTTGTTCATCTTAAACAAATACCATTATTATCATATCATGATCAATCTAACAACTCACACCACCTACGATAGACATCATCCAAAACATGTACATCAGTCAAGGTGTATAAAACACAACTGACTCTCAAACAAGGGACATAACTTCCCAGTATAATCTTATATGCATTTCTACAGCCAAATAATTGCACACCTCACATTTAACATCGTAACATCAATTATATCACATATGCACAACTGAATCTCATATAAGCAGACTCCTAGTATCCAAATACTAAAAAGATCGACCTTCAGCTGGGGGTCCTACTTGACACTTGGTTCATCGAGTCCTACTTGACTCCCCATAACCACTAAGTAGCTCAATTGGGCACAGAAACAACGGGAGTTGGAAATGAGGGTAACATATACGATTGGTCATCCTCCACCACATACTCACATAATCATCATAAACATAGTCATATAATCCCTTTATTGGAAGCCTGTCAGGAGCCGCTACTTGACCGTACAACGCACCGCGCGATCACTCCCCGCCCTCAACAGTATCCAGGGTATCTCATCCGTAATATACAACTTAATATAATTAAAACACCATCAATCATATACACAAATATCAGAAACTGACATGTGTTCTTAACTCAGAGTGGCCGACTTGCCAAACCTACCAACATACCGCCACATGATATCACAAGTCCTTATTCATATTTATTTACAACAAGTATTTATACTATTCATTTCCATCAACATTTACACAGTTCTAATCATACCAAATCAGCATTGTGAATACCATCTCTGAAAATCAAGAAATGATAAGATTTTTAAAATCAACCCCCCTTCCCCACTTCTCCCTGTTTCCCTCAGTGGCCAACTCACCCATTACCATGGTTTATGCATAATGGAAGGGTTCTATAAGAACCCATCTGGAAACCAAAAAAAAAGGGGGATCAAGGGACCAAAATCAGAAACCAAAAAATTACACAAAAAAAAAATAGAAGCCACTGCCATCAGAATTCGGAAACCGCGCCCCGCTGCTCGTGCCACCAATCTCCTCCCTCCGTGACCGCAGATCCGACAACCTCCGCTCCCTACCGGTGAGCCTCCTCCTCCGTCGCTCCCTCTCCCTTTACTCTCCATTTGATCTCCCTTTCTTTCTCCGTTCGGCCTCTCCCTTTCCTCTTCGTTCGATCTTTTTTTTTTTCTCCCGTTCAGTATCTCTCTCGTTCAGTCTCTCCCTCTCTCTCTCTCTCTCTCTCTCCGTCCAGTCTCTCTCTCTCTCTCGTGATCAGTCCTTCTCTCTCTCTCCGTTCAGTCTCTCTCTCTCGCACGAGCAGTCTCTCTCTCTCTCTTGCTCGCTCTCTCTTGCTCGCTCTCTCCCTCCCGATCTCTCCCTCCACCTCGCTCTCTCCCCCTCTCGAACTTCACTCTCCCTCTCGGTCTCTCTTTGTCACTCACTCTCTCTCAAACACTCACTCACTCACTCTCTCTGCAGCCCTTCTATCTCTTTCTTTTCTTTCCTTTAGGTTTTTAGGTTATTTAGTTTGGGCCTCAAATAGTGAGGCCCATTACTAAGGCTCCCTACTCTTTTTTATTTTTTATTTATTTTTTTTTGGTTCTGGGTCCTTAAGGCTCATTTTATTTACTTTTGTTATTATTTTCAAAAAAAAAAGACTTAAATAAAAAGTGTTTTGGTTTATTTAATAATTTTTATTTATGTTGAAATAAAAAAATCAAAAATATATCCTTTTTTTAAGAGTAATATAAATAATTTCTTTTATGAGTAACAAAACTAATAAATGGTTTTTAGTTACTTTAAATCAAAATTTTAAAATATCAAGTTTAATATCTCTTTCCTTTTAAAAAAATATAATTCCTTTTGCTAAAAACCAAAAAAATATTTTTTAAGAAATAAATAAATATCTTTTCTAAATGGTTCTTTTTATGATATTTTTTTAAAAGAGATAAAAATAAAAATATTAAGATTTAAATATTTTCTTAAAATAAAATTAGTTTTTCTATTTTAATAAAAAAAATCTAAAAACATCTCTTAGAATAAAAGTTAAATATTTTTCATATTTTTGTTTTCAATAATTAAATATTATATATGTATTTTTTTAGAATAAATTGTTTTAGGATCTTATGAGCAGATGTCGTGCAAAATTACTTTTGCCTACGTTTGCGTCATAAGCTCTCGAAGGATTATGCACGTGCGATGTACTTCGCCTTGTATTTTTCCTTCTTCATTTTCCGATAATTAATTAGAAATACTCTTATATAATTTCAAATAATACTCTTTCGAAATCAATTTCAAAGAACTACGTAACCCTGATTTCTCAAAAAGCTTGAGAATACGTAGGAGCGGGAGTCAATTCCTGTCGGGCCCACCTTCCTTCGTTTATTTTTTATGCCTTTGTTATTATCTCCATTTATTTTACCTATTTAATATTTTATAATAATTTGTTTAAAATGAGGTTAATTTAGACGAGACGTCTTGTTAATCTCATACTCTTAATATTTTATTGAAAATAATAACTTTCTTAAAATGAGGTTAATTTAGACACGACGTCTTGTTAATCTCGTGTTCTCGTGTTTTTTTATATATTTTATTTAAATAGTATTTCCTTAAAAATGAGGTTAATTTAGACGAGACGTCTTGTTGACCACATATTTTTAATATTTTATTTAAATAGTATTTCTTTAAAAATGAGGTTAATTTAGACGAGACGTCTTGTTGACCTCATATTTTTAATATTTTATTTTTAATAATGTTTCCTTAAAAATAAGGTTAATTTGGATGAGACGTCCTGTTAATCTTCAGTTTTAATCCACTTTATTATACTCCATGTTGTTCCATTTTATTTTAATCTTCGAATTGTTTATGTATCAGTTAAGGTTAATTTGGACGAGACGTCCTGTTAATCTTCACTCTTACTCTGTTTTCTCCTTTCTGTCACTGTTTAGTCAAATTTCTTTCTGTCGCTGTTTTATTGTCATTGTTTGGTTTGTTCTGTCTGTTTGCGTTCGCTTAGTTGTTTCGTGTATTTCTTTTTCTTAAAAAGAAGTTAAAAATAATATATGGGCTATTTTGAAGTGCGTGCTATCAATTTGGGGTAACCGTTTTATAACGGACAGTTGTGAGGTGCTAATACCTTCCTCACCTGTAATTCGACTCCCGAACTTAGAATTTCATTTTTATAACCAGTGCTTTAACAAAGGTTTTCCCGATATTTTATCCTTAAAAATATTGGTGGCGACTCCCTGTTTTATTTTTAAAATCGTTTCGAGGGTCGGCCGCTTCGCCGCGATCTCGGTCGCGACAGATGGCGACTCCACTGGGGAATTAGAGAGTCAAGCCAATCAAATTGATAGCACATATTTTAAATAGCCTGTTAATTACTTAACTTCTTCCTTTATTTTATTTTTTGTCAATACTTGTATATGGTTTCTATTTATATTTTGTCATCTATGTTTTGTTATGCCTGTATGTTGTTGAACCCTAGGGTAGACGACTCTGTTTTATTGTACTGTGTTTGTTCTTTGTGAAGGATTGGTAAGGTAAAGGTATTGGACGCCCCTTTCACACACTACACTCACAATTTGCACACACTTTTGAGCGAGACCCTGTACCCGGGCCCAAATAAAATTTAAGATTAGGGGAGGTTGGTAGCGGTGTCATTTGGGATGTACTTCCTGTCTGGCTATCGTGAGAACCTCAGCTAGAGTTCGACTTATTTATGATGCCCACACCTGGTAGACTTCCTACTGTTGTGGTCAACATCATGAGTAGGATCTTGGCTCTAGTGACCTTTAGACAGTAGTGCAAGCCACCTATCGTGAGATATCACTGTTAGATAAGCCCTAGAACCGATAGAAGGCCTTCAGAAAAACCCATTTTAGGCCACAAGGGGCGGACTCTTCCTATACCTTTTCTCCTTCTCACTCTCCCTTTTAATCCAAATTGTTGAACCACTTACCCGTTCAAAGGATTGCTTCTTTTTTAAAAAAAAAACTAGTGATCCTTTGATTGGGCAAAGAGTCATTTCATTTCATTAAAGTCTTTGAGTCATGAATTATGGGATTTCTGTGTCGTAAAAAAAAACGTCCAAAAAAAAAAGAGTTGATGACGATCGGAAGGTCCGTAACCCACAGGGCTCTCGGTTTGTCACGAGTTTTGTTAACCGTTACTTCCTGATTATAAAATTGTTTTCCAAAAGCTGCTAAGGGGGTATCGATTTACGAAACACGTCCTTTACCAATGACTGATTTCACTTCCTTTGTGTTCTTGCAGGAAGCTATTCAGAGCTAGGCGAATATCTTCGAGTGAAAAATAGAAATTAACATGGGGTCAGGTAGTTGTGATACAAGTGTAACTGAGTTGAGAAAGCTACTGCATGTTAAGGAAAAGAAAGTCGACACGGCTAGTTTACAGACACTGGGATTTCCAGTTAGCTCCGTCTATTGAGGAATTTGAGTGGATTTTGGGGATGCCTCTAGAAGGACAAATGCCTTACCGTCATCCGGAGCATCAAGCAAATATATTTGAGGAACGACTGATTTATTTTCTGATAATGTAACAAGCTTACCAATTATGTACTTTGTGGTATCTCAGAATGAAAGGATCTTTTGTCTCCACAACTGTCTCGTGTTAATTTCCATTTATCGCATACTTAGTACTTTTGAACGTGACGTTCTGAGGAACAGTCGAAGGATAGTCGATAAGTTCCGAATTGCTTCTCAGAATTTTGGTTTACACTCTCTTTATCGCCTTGTTTTATTTTCTTTTTCAAAAGACGTCACGGGTAGACTCCTTACTAAACCCGACTCCAAAAGAGACTCATGGCTGAGGAAGAAGCTAGGAACGGAGACTTTAGAACTGAGTTCGATCAGCTAAAAGAACAGGTGGAAGAATTAACTAGACTTTTGGAGAAGAGACACACAGAAGGAGACTCCTCTGCAGGTGCTGAGGGCGCCCAGCAACAGCCTTCCACACCTCCACTCACCATTAATGTCGTAAGACCTAACCCTGCCATTGAATCTCAGCCGCCTTATGGCCAGTACCATGCACAACAACACACGTTTGTCGGCCCTGACGGTAAACCAGTACCTTTTCCACCCTATGGCCTACCACAGGGATACTATCCCCCGCTCGCTAATCAACAAGATACTTACAACCAGCAAACTGCAAATCCTCATGCTTCACACCCCGCCCAGCCAAGTGTGCCACCACTCCATGACCCGCAGGCCTATCAAGCCCAAACCACATAAGCCCAAATGGCCCAACTGACCTACAATGCACAAGCCCAAACCACACAAGCCCAAACAGCCCAACTGACCTACAATGCACAAGCCCAAAACACACAAGCCCAAACGACCCAACCAACCTACAATGCACAAACCCAAAACATGCAGGCCCCGATAACCCAGCCGACTTACACCACACAAGCCATGGCCCAACCCCAGGGTCCCTCGCTAAATGCAGGCCCAATGAACCAGCTTTACGCATTAGCTCCGTTCAATCAGCCACACGGCTATCCGTATGGGTACACGACCCCCTACGCGGCCAATCCCCAAGATGCAACCCGTATGATCGCGGCTCCCCAAAAGGGAAAGATAAAAATCTTGGAGGAACGCTTGAGAATGATGGAAGGCACTGGTGGTTTTAGGCGGATAAATGCTTCTGAGCTATGTCTGGTCACAGACGTGGTCCTCCCGCCCAAATTTAAAATGCCGGACTTTGACAAATATCGGGGAATGACTTGTCCAAAGAATCATCTCATAATGTACTACCGAAAGATGGCATCCTATTCTTCTAATGACCAATTATTGATCCATTGCTTCCAAGATAGTCTGGCCAGGGCCGCCTTCACCTGGTACGCACACCTTGACCGAAACCATATTCGATGTTGGAATGACTTGGCAGATGCTTTTATTAGGCAATACAAATATAATATGGATATGGCACCCAACAGAGTTTAATTACAGAACATGGTGAAGGAAGATAATGAAACATTCAAGGAGTATGCCCAACGTTGGCGAGAAACAGCCGCGCAGGTGGACCCACCACTGTCAGAAAAAGAGATAGTCGCGATGTTCATCGATACGCTCCCATCACCCTTCTATGGCAAGATGATTGGTAGTGTTTCATCTAACTTCCTCGACATTGTGACTATCGGGGAAAGGGTAGAGAGCGGAATACGAACAGGAAAGATCACTCGGGGCCTATCTGGGGCAAGCACGACAAGGAACCCGGCACCTGGTGAGGGTAGGAGAAGAGATGGGGAAACTCATTCCATCTCTTCTGATCAAAAGATGGCTCTGCCAAGACCGTTCATCCCTACCACGATTCAAGCTCCCAGTCCTTATGTGGCCACCGACACTCATAGCCCGACAGCTTATACTCCCCACTTCCGTCCACCCATGGTAGGAGCGCCCGCGCCGCAACCCATGTCATACCACCGCCCACAACAAGTGATTCAACCACCCAATCCCAATGCAAGAAGACCCAACAATGAGCGCACCCCTATGCAGTTTGATCCCATCCCAATGACATATACCGAGCTTTTACCACTCCTCGTTCAAAAGGGTCTGGTCGCTCCGTGCCCCTCGAGGCCGATCCAACCTTCTTACCCAAGGGGGTATGACCCAAACGCTCATTGTGATTACCATGCTAGGGCACCAGGGCATTCCACAGAAAACTGCATGGCTTTAAAATATAAAGTGAGAGATTTGATCAAAGCCGACTGGATTAATTTTCGGGAAGGAAGCCCTAACGTGACCATAAATCCCCTGCCCAATCATGGAAGTTCGGAAGTTAATGCCGTGGTGGACGATATTGAAGATGGTTTTGATGATAATGCTGATTCGGTGGCCGCTTACCCGCCGGGTCAAGA
Source organism: Clitoria ternatea (assembly GCA_037962975.1). Taxonomy (NCBI): domain Eukaryota; kingdom Viridiplantae; phylum Streptophyta; class Magnoliopsida; order Fabales; family Fabaceae; genus Clitoria; species Clitoria ternatea. The sequence continues at coordinate 111,253,065 of CM075674.1, read as the reverse complement.
GTTCAGTGATTGGGAGGTTGTCGAACTCCCTACGATTCTTAAATGATTCACCAAAAATTTGTCATTGCCTTAATGTCTTGATTATCCCTCTGCTATGCCTAAGGCTCTGGGACTTTTCATGTAATAAGGGCGAAAAAACTTATTTTACCAGTCAATCAATAAATGCGTATTGAAATTCAAAAAAAAATTTATCCTTTTATCCTTGCTTTGATTCATTTTCTTTACTTGCTTGTTCCTCTTTTTATTTACTATAACACGCTGAATTGCAGATCCGAAAATGATCCTCTTGAGACTAGTGAAATCATAATCCTGCTTCACAATTTCGATCACCCCGTCGACTATGCCGACGAAGGAGGTAGGGAAACCTACGAGCCACTATCCAAGTTTACAAGATTGTTAGAACAGGAGGATCAAGATGGGTATACCCCTAAGTCAAGAACAATTGAAGGAATCACAGGGGCAACCTATCAGAAGGCATGGAATGACAATATGGGCAAGTCCCGAATTGGACAAGTGGTAGGCCAGTCATTTAAGGAAACCTCAACAGTTGCCAGCATAAATAGGGGGAACTTGCTTATGTCTATAAATGTAGACACAACTGAGGAAGACTATGCCAAAAAAAACAAAAAATAAAAAAACAAAAAAAATATAAAAAATGAAAAATGAAAAATAGAGCCGAGCTTGAAGTCCAATGCACATACCAAGCACGGAAAGCTGGTTACGTCCAGATCATCAAGCAAGCTGTCATTTTCTGTATTGGGGGAATAAATGTCACTGGACCAAGAACTTGCATTCTTGTCATCATCAACACCTCAACCTTAAAAGGTACGCTATTCCTCATGCTCATGTAACCAAGGAAATAGTCTATCAGATTGAGTCATTTGCATCATCAAAGGGATAAAAATGAAACAAAAAAAAATCAAAAATCAAAAATGAAAAAGAAAAAATCCAGAAAACAAAAACAAAAAAAAGGAAAAAGATAAAGGCCAAAATGATGATCCAAAGTAATTCCCTCTCATCGATGCCAAAAGACTCACCAATATTTCCTTGGGTACATGGCATAGGAGTAGAGTCTCCTATTTGAAGTGACATCAGTTCCCCAAAGGATCAAACTAAATTTGGAAAAGGTTTGGCAGACTCAACTGGAGTGTGATCAGTTTTGACTTTTTACTGTAAAGGATGCAAGAACACTTTATAAAGAAAGAGAGAAGCTCGCTAGGCTGAAAACCTGAAAGGGCAGCCTAGGCAAAAGTTAGAGCGACCCGATGAGTTGAAAACCCGAAAGGGCGACTCAGGCAAAAATTAGGGTCAAATTTCTGGTAATATGACTAAGACCTCTGACTAAAAGTTTCCAATGCAAACTGAGGCATATGGACCACGGTCAAACTACCCTTTCGAAGGCAGAATTGAACGATGTGCTTGAGGTCGTGACGTGGGATTAAGATTCTCGCTAGTCTTAGGGATTCACTAGAGGATCCTTGAACCTTCCCTGTTTCTCCTGGCCTTGACCTGCCCTATGTAACTTCATTCCATCCCATCTATTTTCCCCTTTATCCATTCTGTGTATTCTGTTTGACATATATGAATAAAATTCATCCTTTTTTCGATACGTGTTATAAATTGCATTGATCTGATAAAACATTGTGTTTTTAACAAAATAAATAAAAGAACGATGAACATTTAAAGTCGTGAGGGACAAGATGCTCCTACTACTCGACCATTACTTGAGCAATCATAACAAAGATCCAGCCCGGCACGTACTCCAAAGCTATGATTGCCTCGTTCATTCTCCTCTGTCCATGAGTTATCCTAAGGGTCGCGGTCTCACAGGATCTACCCAGTTTTCAAACTTATCTCTTTTTCCGCAGGTTATTGTAACAAACAGGCTTAGAAGAACTCAGAGCATCCCGCAACTCTTTCCCCTGTGGGCCTACAAGTCAGATTAGGTCCTTCCCCCAGTAAGACTGTAATCCAGAAATAAGCTTCAGCTAGTTCTAGGTCTCTCTCCCAGTGGAGCCACAGTCAGACTTAGGATGAGTCTATTCCCCTAGTAGAACTGTAATCTAGGGATAAAGACTTCAACTGAACCTCTGTTCTTGGTTGGGCTACAACTAAGGAAACTTCTCCAGGCTCCTCATCCCCAGTGGAACCACGATTATCAGAAATTAGCACTAACCAAGACCTCTCCCCCAGTGGAACCATAATCCTGAAGAGGACTCTTACCAGCTTCCCCCCGGTGGAATCATAATCCAAAAGCGGACTCCACGTGGCTTTTCTTCCCCAATAAATTCCTCATCACCAAACTGGGGCATCACCCCAGGTCTCTTCCATTTTTAGTCAAGTCAAGGGGCAGTACCCCGAATTTCCAAACAACTCAAACTGGGGCATTACCCCAGGTCTCTTCCACTTTTAGTCAAGTCAAGGGGTAGTACCCCGAATTTCCAAACAACTCAAACTGGGGCATTACCCCAAGTCTCTTCCACTTTCAATCAAGTCAAGGGGCAGTACCCCAAATTTCCAAACAAAACAACTGGGGCATCACCCCAGGTCTCTTCCACTTTCAGTCAAGTCAAGGGGCAGTACCCCGAATCTCCAAACAACTCAAACTGGGGCACCACCCCAGGTCTCTTCCACTTTAGATCATGGGGGCGAAACCCCACCTTTTACTTCAATCGAAGGGTCAACCCCACCTTTTACTTTTCTGTCAATCAAAGGGTCAACCCCACCTTTTACTTTCCTGTTAATCAAAGGGTCAACCCCACCTTTTACTTTCCTGTCAATCGAAGGGTCAACCCCACCTTTTACTTTCCTGTCAATCGAAGGGTCAACCCCACCTTTTACTTTCCTGTCAATCGAAGGGTCAACCCCACCTTTTACTTCAATCGAAGGGTCAACCCCACCTTTTACTTTTCTGTCAATCAAAGGGTCAACCCCACCTTTTACTTTCCTGTCAATCAAAGGGTCAACCCCACCTTTTACTTTCCTGTCAATCGAAGGGTCAACCCCACCTTTTACTTTCCTGTCAATCGAAGGGTCAACCCCACCTTTTACTTTCCTGTCAATTGAAGGGTCAACCCCACCTTTTACATTTCCTGTCAATCGAAGGGTCAACCCCACCTTTTACTTTCCTGTCAACCGAAGGGTCAACCCCACCTTTTTACTTTCCTGTCAACCGAAGGGTCAACCCCACCTTTTTACTTTCCTGTCAATCAAAGGGTCAACCCCACCTTTTACTTCTCTGTCTTTTTATCAATCAAAGGGTCAACCCCCTTATTTATTTTCTGTCAACCAGGGCATCACCCCTAATCCTTTTACTTCCTGGCAAACCAAGTGCATCCATCCATTAAATAGCTTCAGGTACACCAACCTAGGCTATTCCATTTCTCAGTCTATTCCGGGTACATCCCCTTATTTATTTTCTGTCAAATAGCTTCAGGTACACCACCCTAGGCTATCCTATTTCTCAATTGATTCTAGGTACATTCCCCAAGTCACCTGTTTTCAGGAACCCACTCCTAGGTTACCTCGTTTTGAGTCCGGGGCGTTCCCTAGACACCTGATTTCTACGAAGGAAGCCTCAGAGCAGAGCTCTAACTTCAGTTGACAGAGTTGGTACCTTGATTATCTTCCCCAATTGCCAAAGCTTGTAAGTCTTTCTTATTGCCAAAACTGGCATTGTTTGACACTCCTATTTGTCAAAGCTGTCACATTTTGAGGTTGTGGTTGTTAAGACGGTGTTCATGTCTTTACTTCCTTTTCACGATATGAACGAATCATTCATATTTTCATGAAAAGAAAGTAAAGAGGGGCAGCTGTGAACACCATCTCTGAAAATCAAGAAATGATAAGATTTTTAAAATCAACCCCCCTTCCCCACTTCTCCCTGTTTCCCTCAGTGGCCAACTCACCCATTACCATGGTTTATGCATAATGGAAGGGTTCTATAAGAACCCATCTGGAAACCAAAAAAAAAGGGGGATCAAGGGACCAAAATCAGAAACCAAAAAATTACACAAAAAAAAACAGAAGCCACTGCCATCAGAATTCGGAAACCGCGCCCCGCTGCTCGTGCCACCAATCTCCTCCCTCCGTGACCGCAGATCCGACAACCTCCGCTCCCTACCGGTGAGCCTCCTCCTCCGTCGCTCCCTCTCCCTTTACTCTCCATTTGATCTCCCTTTCTTTCTCCGTTCGGCCTCTCCCTTTCCTCTTCGTTCGATCTTTTTTTTTTCTCCCGTTCAGTATCTCTCTCGTTCAGTCTCTCCCTCTCTCTCTCTCTCTCCGTCCAGTCTCTCTCTCTCTCTCTCGTGATCAGTCCTTCTCTCTCTCTCTCCGTTCAGTCTCTCTCTCTCGCACGAGCAGTCTCTCTCTCTCTCTCTTGCTCGCTCTCTCTTGCTCGCTCTCTCCCTCCCGATCTCTCCCTCCACCTCGCTCTCTCCCCCTCTCGAACTTCACTCTCCCTCTCGGTCTCTCTTTGTCACTCACTCTCTCTCAAACACTCACTCACTCACTCTCTCTGCAGCCCTTCTATCTCTTTCTTTTCTTTCCTTTAGGTTTTTAGGTTATTTAGTTTGGGCCTCAAATAGTGAGGCCCATTACTAAGGCTCCCTACTCTTTTTTATTTTTTATTTATTTTTTTTTGGTTCTGGGTCCTTAAGGCTCATTTTATTTACTTTTGTTATTATTTTCAAAAAAAAAAAGACTTAAATAAAAAGTGTTTTGGTTTATTTAATAATTTTTATTTATGTTGAAATAAAAAAATCAAAAATATATCCTTTTTTTAAGAGTAATATAAATAATTTCTTTTATGAGTAACAAAACTAATAAATGGTTTTTAGTTACTTTAAATCAAAATTTTAAAATATCAAGTTTAATATCTCTTTCCTTTTAAAAAAATATAATTCCTTTTGCTAAAAACCAAAAAAATATTTTTTAAGAAATAAATAAATATCTTTTCTAAATGGTTCTTTTTATGATATTTTTTTAAAAGAGATAAAAATAAAAATATTAAGATTTAAATATTTTCTTAAAATAAAATTAGTTTTTCTATTTTAATAAAAAAAATCTAAAAACATCTCTTAGAATAAAAGTTAAATATTTTTCATATTTTTGTTTTCAATAATTAAATATTATATATGTATTTTTTTAGAATAAATTGTTTTAGGATCTTATGAGCAGATGTCGTGCAAAATTACTTTTGCCTACGTTTGCGTCATAAGCTCTCGAAGGATTATGCACGTGCGATGTACTTCGCCTTGTATTTTTCCTTCTTCATTTTCCGATAATTAATTAGAAATACTCTTATATAATTTCAAATAATACTCTTTCGAAATCAATTTCAAAGAACTACGTAACCCTGATTTCTCAAAAAGCTTGAGAATACGTAGGAGCGGGAGTCAATTCCTGTCGGGCCCACCTTCCTTCGTTTATTTTTTATGCCTTTGTTATTATCTCCATTTATTTTACCTATTTAATATTTTATAATAATTTGTTTAAAATGAGGTTAATTTAGACGAGACGTCTTGTTAATCTCATACTCTTAATATTTTATTGAAAATAATAACTTTCTTAAAATGAGGTTAATTTAGACACGACGTCTTGTTAATCTCGTGTTCTCGTGTTTTTTTATATATTTTATTTAAATAGTATTTCCTTAAAAATGAGGTTAATTTAGACGAGACGTCTTGTTGACCACATATTTTTAATATTTTATTTAAATAGTATTTCTTTAAAAATGAGGTTAATTTAGACGAGACGTCTTGTTGACCTCATATTTTTAATATTTTATTTTTAATAATGTTTCCTTAAAAATAAGGTTAATTTGGATGAGACGTCCTGTTAATCTTCAGTTTTAATCCACTTTATTATACTCCATGTTGTTCCATTTTATTTTAATCTTCGAATTGTTTATGTATCAGTTAAGGTTAATTTGGACGAGACGTCCTGTTAATCTTCACTCTTACTCTGTTTTCTCCTTTCTGTCACTGTTTAGTCAAATTTCTTTCTGTCGCTGTTTTGTTGTCATTGTTTGGTTTGTTCTGTCTGTTTGCGTTCGCTTAGTTGTTTCGTGTATTTCTTTTTCTTAAAAAGAAGTTAAAAATAATATATGGGCTATTTTGAAGTGCGTGCTATCAATTTGGGGTAACCGTTTTATAACGGACAGTTGTGAGGTGCTAATACCTTCCTCACCTGTAATTCGACTCCCGAACTTAGAATTTCATTTTTATAACCAGTGCTTTAACAAAGGTTTTCCCGATATTTTATCCTTAAAAATATTGGTGGCGACTCCCTGTTTTATTTTTAAAATCGTTTCGAGGGTCGGTCGCTTCGCCGCGATCCCGGTCGCGACAAGCATATACATATATTGACATATATCACCAATGCATCGCTAACCATGAACACGAATCATTATTATCTTTGATTTGCCGTCGCATCCTAACAAGGATTAACATTAAGCAACACATACGTATATTATCCATATATACATTATTCTATCATTATCAACACATCCCTTTTTACCTCAACTTTGCCTATTAACTTTAAAATCCATCACCAATCCATTCTAAATTTATCCATATTATTTTCCTATCATGGTTATTCATTATTATTTGAAATCTCTCTTCCGATTACATAGTCTTATTATCTCATTGGTATCTTCCATGCATTATCAGTCACCAATGGTCATGTTTTACATTATTGAATCCTCACTTACTCGCCTCACACTGACACATGTATATATATATATATATATATATATATATATATATATATTCATGTATATCGTGTACCATCCATTATGTTCACTTTTATTTTTATAAATTATCGAATACCTATTTTACATCATATTACTTCATTTCACACATTTTCTTACCCCATATAAGCTATTCATATTTTATACCCCTCTAATCATTTCATATCAACATATTTTACTATATGCTTACCCATTTATTTATTTCTCATTTCAAAGGATGCATTCTTACCTTCTTGTTCTCTAACTTTTCATGCAATTAAATTTCTAAATTCAATTAAAACATCTAATAGTGGCTATAATGTACACTTTCCCTAGCCGCCAAAAGCGCAAGTAAGTTTTTATATTAACCTTAACCTAGCATACCCCCTTACCTCGATTCTTAGCTTTCCAAGGCTTCTAATTACTTGCCGGGTCCTTTCTGAAATCCTTAAAACTCTAAAATAAAATTTAACGAAGCTTCAATAAATATTATAATTACCAAAACCACAACCCATAATCCTTAAATAACTCTAAACCTCAATCTTAAGTTATCAAAACTCACCATTTCCATTTTTGATCCCTGTTTCCAAGACCCATGATGTCGAACGAGCTCCGATCCTTGCTTCAAAATACACTTCAAATACCCATCGCCTCAAGGTTCTTATTTAAGCCTTAAATATCTGTTCAAGTCAAGAATTTAGCTCCCATGATGCATGCTAGCCTCGGGTAGAGAGAGAAAGAGAAGGGGAAGGAAAAGAACATGAAATTGGTAGTTTAATTTAGCTAGAGGAATCCACCCATCATGACCTTGAATTTAAGCTGCCACAGCTCGAGAAGAAGAGGGAAGAAAGAGAAAAGTGTTTTGTATGCCACAGATTATGTTTCAGGTCCTCTATAAAAGCTGATCACGAAGCTGATGTGCGTCAGGTCACTAATGTGCACTTGACGCTACGCGTCAATGCCACACTACGCGCCCTGATGCCACATCCCTTAAAAACTCCTTTTAAATCTTATTTTCCTTCCAAAATCCTTATTTATTATTATTTAAAAACCCCATTCACATTTTTTTTATCTTATTTCCAAATTATTAAACATTCGGGATATTACAACTTAATTTCTGTCTATTATGTTTAACACCTTCAATTTTCAAGCATCCTCTATATTTCTTCCTATATGTTTAACAAAGATTTTTTTCCTGTTATGCATTGATAGTGACTCATGCATTTTTTCGGTCAATGGGCATGACCTTGTAGTACATATTCTCCTTATCAGTAATAATTTGGTTGTCTTTCCATTTTACGAAGGTGTTCGGTTGGCCTCCCAATCTTGGTAGGCCTCCCCATGGTCTACCAACACTCTCAATTTTGTAGTTGGCTAACTCTATTGAGAGGATCATGGGGTCATTCCCTTGCTTGTGTACAAACATCAAATCCAAGTCAAAAAAGACAATGGGTAAATTACCTAAATTGTACTCGACATTATGGATCATTGACATGACTTTAATTATTTGCAAGGCCTCTAGTTTCCTAGGTATGGTGTGTACCTTCTCTGGGGGTCCTCTTGTTAAGTTGATCGATCATCTCACGATGAGCATTATGGTAACGTTCTACAAAAGGGTTTTCCTACCTATTCTTGACTTCCTTTTTTTCAGTCAATCATATAAGGGTTAAATCAAGAAAAAGAAATAGTTTTGTTTCTAGTGCCTCATAAAGGTAGAAATTGTAAATAATGTAAAGGAAATTTCAAGAAGACTGCCTTGCTCATTCAAACTAATACAAATGAGTGTTTTACTCTGTAGGTGTCCTGGGGCGTGAGAAGTCTGTGTGGTTAAAGTAATCTCCCATGTTATATATTATTGATAGTCATATAATTTGATTAATATTACAATTCATTAATAAGGAAAGAATGACAAAGGTGAGTGATAAAAAGAAAAGACTTATCTACCCTTGATTTTGTCTCTAACTTTTATTGTTCTTCTTAGGAGAAAAGTAGGAAAAAGAGTTTTTCTTCCACATATTTGTTCATATGTCTAGTAGGCATGGATATTGCTTTCCTATAGCTTGTTTTTGGTTCACACCGTGTCTTCGAGAGTAGCAAAGAAAGGAGAATAATTTTTACCATATTCTTCCTAACACACCAAACTTTCAAAAAATAAGCTATAGCAGACCCTCTAAAACATTTATGCCCTAAATGATGTCTACAAAACCTCTAAATACAAAAGATAAGTAAAATAGAATCATATCAATGTAAGATATAGATAAATAAATATTTAGACTATAATAGATTGATCGTATAATATCTCAACCTTTTAAGCCTATTACAAATTTGAGATAAGATATGGAAGATATGTTAAGATAAAGCCTTTATTAAGATAAAAGTTTGTCAAGACTGAACTATTATATTAGGCTGAGTGACCATGTTAGAATTAGTAGTTATGTTGAGTCAAATCATAATTGAGTTAGTGCACTTAAAACTTGTTCTTCTTATGGGCTCTAAATGTGCATATGCATATGTTTCCTATTTGAATGGAAATGGGGCGTAAGAATTTCATAAAAGGTTAATAAAATAAAAAATGCTTAGTATTACGAATTTTAATTCGTCAAATTATACGAATCTCGCTTTGTATTATATTAACATTCGTAATTTTTAAGTGACATTGAGAAATTATTCCATCATCCTTATCATTATGTTAGTGGTCAACTGATAATTAATTAAATTTTACTAAAGTTTGATGGTGAAATTTCTATAAATTATTTTAATAATTGGTGTTAGTTTTTTTATACCATTATTTTAATAACTGGTGTGAAATATTAACTTTTTATATATGTTTTACATTGGTGGTTGAGCTCACAAATGTAAAATATTGTAAAAATTTAATATTGGTTATTGAAATATCTGGTGTAAAATATTATTTTTATTTTTTAATTTTAGTTATTTAAATAATTGATAAAAATTATTTTTATATTGATTATCAAAAATTTTTACATTGATTATTAAAATAACCGCTATAAAAATATTAAAAAATATAGAAAATTTCACCAAAAACCTTATTTGTGGAATTCGAATTCTTATGAAAATTTGTACTAAATAGCATAACTCAAACAAAATAGTATACCGAGATTTAATCTAACCGTAAACCGTCTTCTGTATTTTCAACGATAAAAGTAATTAAACTCACCAAAAAGAACAAGAGCTTTATATATATAATCCATTTGCATCCTTAGATAAACATTTTCCCCGTAAACACGATTGCCAGCTTGTCAACCAAGAATCTGGTATTAGGAACGCAATTCTTGGCTTCAAAGTTCCAAAAATGCTGCATCATTTATATTATTAACTTTTTATAAGTACTTTTCAAAGGGAAACTTTGAGTTTTTTTTCAGTTTAAAACTATGTTATATCTATTGCAAGACTAGTGATGAAATAAGATTTAAATAACAAAGTCAAAGACCTTAATTAGATTCAAATGATACTTCAGAGAAAGTTACAAAAAGAAAAACATCTTCTGTACACACAATTTATAAATGTAATTCTGTAAATTGTAAGTTATATTCGGTGCCCTTTGTCCCTCTTGCGATTATTAGGGATCAAATGAAGATTCTCCCACAAGTTTGTGTTGTCAATTGAAGAATTTATTAGTAAAAGGAAGAACATAACGTATGTTGGCCAGTGTTATTTTAATGTCAATTATAATTACAAATATCATCGATAGTTAATAGATAATTGAGTTGTCATAACTAATATATAGAGAATTATTAAATGTGGGCTAACCTACTAATACAACCAAATTTTTTAGTATTAAATTATTTGGTTAAAAGTTGAAGTTGATCAATCCTAAGAAAAAAATTTATAGTCAAATAGAATTTTGACTGTTACACGACGTAAATGGTTAATATTAATCTTTAAATTTTTAAATTTTTATAACTTTGTATCTCTAACTACATACTAAACGGACACTAAATCATAAATATGATTTATTTATTTTTAATAAGATATGTTACATTAATTCAATAGCAAAACAAATATTCACATAACTTATATTATATGTAATTTAAGAGGCAGAAAAGATAGGTGAAAAATTGCTGCGCCGTCTGCGGGCGGCTAAAACACGCTCTGCAACCGCGGTCGCGGAGGCCAAACGTGTAACTATACGTAAAAGAAACAACCCACTGGGAGAAACAATACTATTTCCCTTCAACATCTTTCCCTCTGGCTTATATCACCAATTTTTCTTGTATTCTACGTGTCTTCGCTCATTTCATTTATTTACATTTTCCTCATGCTACTAGTCATATTAAATAGGTAAAAAAAATAAAATAAAACTTGTGCATAGTATAGATACTACCTTATTAATTACGGTTCAAACTCCAGCAGTCAAATCAAAGAAACACAACTCATTAGCCATTAGATCAAACCATTATCTACACTTCATGTTGACATTAATTAATAACTATTTAGCTCAAGTGTCAACGGTCAGAGTTGTTGGCTAATAAGTTTTTTCCTCCTCAATAATCCCACTTTATATATATACACACACACACGTCTCCTTCCCATATCTTTCTCTATCAAGAACCAGTTTTGCACCTTTTCCATTTTTTATCAAACAGTTTTGTATATATAGTCTTTGACATTGGTGCAGTGAGTTGAAGTCCAATTAAAAAGATGAAGCCTATTGCAAAGCTCTATGAGTTTAATGAGGAACCAAAGAAGGTTATCAATGGTCCACGTCCTTCCCCTTTGGTGATCAACAAAGATTCCCACTTGATCCGTAAGGCTTCAACAAAAGTAGTCCAGACTAAGCAACAGAAGATTCACCCCATCATCATTTACACAGAATCACCCAAGGTTATCCACACCAAGGCCCAAGATTTCATGGCTCTTGTTCAAAGACTCACGGGCATGTCAAGCAACAACGATGCTTCAATACCGAAACAAGAGGAAGCCTCTGAGAATTTTGGGTCCTCTGTGTCTGATGTGTCCAACTCCAACAACAATAGCAATAATGAAACTAGTTCACCTCTTAAGACTTGTGTTAATAAGGGTAGTTGTTGTGGTGCAAATGGTCAACACAGTCTCTGTAATAATTTGGATGTTGCTGATATGCCACTGTTCACTCCAAATTCCTTTGATTTCTTTTGCTCATCTCGATCAACGTATAAATACTCTGATTCCCCGTTTGGGATTTTGGGAAGCTTGATATCCCCTTCTGGCTTGGAATTCATGAAGGAGCTGCCTGAATATTGATTAATTTGTGGTTTTGTGATGAATTAAAGGTTGCTCTTAACTTTCTTTTTATTTTTTATTTTCTGATTTCCTTGTAAAGTTTGTTGTATTGGCTACGATGAAATTAATGTGAATTATGAGGAGATTTAATTCAATTCATTCTTTCATCAGTTTGATTGTGTTTCCGTAAATTCATTTCCCTGTTGCATTTTGTTTTCATGCATGTTGTTAATTCCATTTTACATTACAAAAAAGTTGGCGACTATTCTGTAATATTGTTAATTTCTCAATAAAACATGATATTATATCCGAACTATTTACGTTTCCACTATTTCATCTGATGTTTACTATTATTGAATCAATGCATTAAAGCATTTTGACGGTCAATTTGCGAAGACAGTGCTAATCAGTGTTAGGTGTGGTATTTTTGCAACATGTTAGTTGAATTATCTGATTTCAAACCCATTGGAAGACCTGCATCTTTAAAAGCAAAAGTCAACTCCTTGGTTATCGTACCATTTTTCTTTTGTCTCGACTTTAAATTTTTTAAGAAAGTTGCTAATATTTAATTGACATTTTGTTACAGTGGCAATTAATCTTGTATAGCCCCACCCCACCCCCACCCCACCAACATCCACATGTATAATTATACTTCTTCTGCTCTGATCTAACGTGTAACGCATAATTTTAGTAAAAAATTTGATGTTTTTTAATAAGGTATAATTATATTTCTCTTATTGATTTATTATTATTATTATTTATTAATTAATCTAAATATTCTACATGTTATTAAATATATTCGGTTACTAGTAACTATTAATAATATTTAATTAAATTTATAAGAGTAAAATTCTAATGGAACATTACGTTTTAAAAACTCACTATACTTAATTATTTCTTAATTGTTTTTATTAGGTATGATGATTCCGTTTCGTCTTATATATGAGACAAAAAAAGTATAAAATATTACATTTTTGTTTCTTCTTCTTTACATTTTTTCCTCATGCAATTAGCTTGGTCTCGAACATAAACAATACAAATTTGGAATGTTTATAAGCAAAAGTTGGTTAATTGGAGTTTATTTAATAATACAATTCCTATAATACCATTTTATTAAATAAGAGAAATGATGTGAATGACTTTTAAAATAAAGAGAGAAATCATTGTTTTAGTAATTAATAGTGGAGTTAATTTGAGAATTATATCCCACTTTTCAATAACATTAATTAAAATAAACTAACTTTCTTAATTGACGAGAAACCCGAGTAATTAGGGTAGTTTACATTGATAGCTCAAATAGAAGTCTAACAATTGGAATAGATGTTGCTAGCTATCCTTCCATGTCTATCTAACTTCTCATTAAAGACAATTTTTTTTTTACTTGACTGTTCATTTAAAATTTTAAAAGAGTATTAATTATCCATTTAGAATTTCAAGAGAGCATGAATTGTTGCTGTTGTAATACTACCCTTATTGATATTAAAAGTAAAAGAATTTTAAGAATAATAAATAAGAGACAGATAAAGATAAAATAAGAAAACAATCAATTGTTTTATAAAACTTAACAATCTTAATTATATTTCTTAGCTTGCATAATTCATTTGACAGCTAAATAGAAAAAGAGAGACATTAATATATCTCATGCAACAATAGCCGTTATTGTTGTTGTTGTTATTAATACATGAGAAATAAGAAACATACAATTATATAAAAGAATAAATATAAACAATTCATAGTATTCATTAAATAATGTGATGCCTAAATTCGAATAATAAATGCCATATATAATCCTCAAATGTCAAGAACTTTTTTTTTTGTTTCTAGGCACAAGATTTAGTGTTTTACGAATAACTTGAGCTACAACACTGCAATCGAGGTCTTAGTAGGTACACCTCCGTACCACAAATACCTACATGAAGGGAAGGAAAGGTAATTAATCCTAGATTGGGCCCAATGCAACACTATGAAGGTCTATGCTATAGGGAATTTCAACATAGGTGCATTTTAATTTTTTGCGCATAACTTTAGCTACGAGATTCCGATTGAGGTGAATCTATTGGCTACACCTCTATAGCTCAAATACCTATAACTTTGATCAAGGAAAAAGGCTAATTCAGCCTAGATTGGGCCCCATGCAGCATTATGCAAGTCTACCTTGTCGGGAGATTCCAACATAGGCGCATTTCAGTTTTTCACACATAACTTGAGTTATGAGACTCCGATTGAGGTATGAATACAGTGGCTACACCTTCGTAGCTACCTACAATTTTGATGAAGATAGGAAAGGCTAGTTTATCACACAGAATCTCTGACCTATCAAAATGCATATTCAACCTGCTAATTTATTGACAATGGTAGTGAGTTTTCTTTTAAAACTCCAAATTACTTACATGCTCAAACTACCCAAACCTCGCCTGAATGAAACCAAATTTTACCACAAGCATATTGACACTAATTATGATCTATTATCGTCAACCACACCTAAAAATTCCTAAAAATAAGGGAGATATGTGGAAAAATAGAATTTGGCCATTTTTAGGCCATTAGGACCTACCAAACCACTCAAATCCTATCAAATGAACTTCTTAAGGTCCTAACATATTTTATATAGGTCATAGAAGTTATCTACTTCATTCAGGAGTGTCAATACTTCACCGATCAAAATATGGTTCTATAAGTTCCTATTCCTTCACTAAAACGACATGCTCCCAATGTCATGCATTCCTTGCTAAATAATTATCAGTATTCTAATTCAAGGCCTATATAACCTTATCCATTATATACATAAATCGCTAGCATGAAAGTATAGGTATAGTTCCTGAGCATATAAAACATTAAATCATCATCACCATTCATATCTATACATTCATCATCATATCACCATTTACAAAACATAATCTAAACCTCTAGTGAGATATTCAACTACCTATCCACTAACAGTTATACACACACGCACACAACTACAAAAGGAGACAACCAAGGCGTGGATAATCCAAAAGTTATACAACTATATACCTTTGCTACAAATCCTTCCAAGGGATTTTACATAGCAATTCTTCATGGGTATATCACCAATCCTCGTCACATGCCAAGTTCACCGTTAAACAAAAAGTGTAAGGGGGTGAACAATTATATGTTAAATGACAAATATTGAACTGGATTATCCTCAACTCATACATATATTTATCCACTTCACACACGACATTACATAATTATAGTCAACAACACTTAATTCCTCAATCAACACAAATTCCCATTAAATCAATTGTCATTTAACATGCACATCACTCTGGATACATAAATTGCATAATCAATCATCATCAGCTACCTCGCAAAATACACAACTCAATATCACTATGCTAATGCATATGCATGCGGATCTGACTCTATCTGATGGGATTATATTGCAGTATTCAAATTCTCAACATATATAAATATCAACTTTTCTATCGGTATCGAATCACGCGCTTATTTGCAACACTGTCACTCCAAGTGATTGCGGAATCTCAACAGTTGTGGGCCAGCCTTAAAGTTCAACTCTAAAGTAGCTATGGATCCCAAAGGAAACCATCACAAGGTTTGTGCCTTACCATCAGGCCGCCTTCCTACTTAGGCTTCCTCACTGTCCCCTGCAGTCTTGCAAGCAACTTTATGTAAATGCTACGTGAAACAACTATAATTATCAACAGACCTCCTGGTTACCATCACCAGGGGATACTACTTGGTTACCATCACCAAGGGTTAGATAACAATTTCCCAACCAAGACATAACATGTAAATTCTATTAATCATAACCATTTGCATTATCAATTCAAGTCCTCAGTACTTCATAATCATTCACTTTCATCATCAACCACATCATTTTCATTTCCTCAATATTTAACAATAATTATTCATAATTTATTTCAACAATCATTAATCATTAATTTATATGAATGACACCAATTTAATTCTCAATAATTATCAATAAAGGGATACTAATAAACGCCAATCCATAACATCATTTTCATTCATAATAATCATCATATCCATTTATCATCATTCATGATTATCACACAAAGAAAATATGATTGTATCCTTATCCATTCTTAATTTATACATTTAAATTATAATGCTCTCCACCAACCTAGAATCGAGGATTCCAACTCGAACTCATGTTCCAGTCTCAATCCAGAAATAAATGTACAAGAAAAAACATATCAGCCTTCGCCGATCATTCGTCCATACCTTAAATCCATTAATTTTACCTTAATTCCAACTATTCGGGAATTCAAAACCTTACAAATATAATCAACTTCACAAAAGGGCAAGAGTTCAGAAGTTTTGACTTACGAACGTTCACTGACGGGGGTTCTGAAAGTTGGTTCCAAGTTTCAATGCAACCTATGAACTTAGAATGGTTCCAATACTACCTATAGCCATAAAATTGGAAGGAATTAAGATAGAAACCTAGAAATTAAACCAATTTCACAAGTGGATTTTCTTAAAGCTTACCTAACAATGGTGTAATCCAAAGAAAACCCACATTCCAAGCCTGCCGCTGGAAGAGGAGATGGAGAATGAGACCTTGATGTTTGTCTTCGCTTTAATGGAAAATAAAGAAAATGATAGAAATAATGAGGGTGATGCCTTCAGTTTTGAGAAAGAGAAGAAGTGATTTTTTTTCTCGTTTCCTTACTTTCATTCACGTGAGAGAGAGAAACAAAATGGGAGGAAATTTTGAGTTTAAGTTGTTAGGGAAAATGGTCATTTTATCCATTTGATTAATTTCTAAAACTAATATGGTAATTTTAAGTTACCTAAAACTTAACCAGATTAATCCTAAAATTAACGTACCTCTTTTTAATTTTAATTAACACTCCTAATTAATTATTAGATTAATAAAATTTAACCAATAATTAAAAATTAGGATGTTATAAATAAAAAGTAAAACTAAAAATGGAAACAAGAATACCTCAATATCCATGCAAGAATGATGATGAGGGTATTAGGGCTATTGCTAGGCCTAGGGCTAACGAGCTTGTTGAACGAGCCTGCTGATGAGCCTGGAACTAAAGACGATAACGATGGTGACAACAACAATGCAGACGTTGTTGCTCCTCCTCCTTAGAGATAGAATGGTTGTCCAGTCTCGCATTATACTAAGGTTAATGGCTAGCCCCGAATGAACCTACCTACTGTGGTCGCTAAAGTTGAGTTATCTAGGTCTACATTTGATAGAACTGCTTCATCCATGCTCTCATCTAGTCGTAATCTGTTATCTAACCTCTCATTTCCCCCAACTTAGCTCAAAGCCATGCCACTTCTGGATTTGTACACGATGATGAAAGGTCATTAACAGAAGAACATTGTGTCATCAAAGTAGACTGTCGATGAAAGTTAGAGGCTAAGGAAGTAATGCTATGCAGCCAACCGTGGTGCCTTCCACCAACAATGTCCATCCAGTGTTGTATCCTCCTAGCTAAGTCAAGTGACTTGCCTCCAACCTCAAGCTCATCCAAACATTGATGGTTCTATTCATGCTCATTAAAACATTAAAAAAATATTATGAATGCATATAATTTATAGAGTTAATTAAATTTGAAATGAAATTAGTGTTGTTACTTATGGCGATCTCATGGGGTCGTTGATCGATCTAGGGACTGTCTCCCAATTCTGTCGATGAGTCACAAAAAACAAGTCATAAAAAAAGCTTATATCCTTTAATTGTTAAATCCATACTATAAAACAAATAAATAATTTCTAAAATGAATTATTCGATATTTACTAATTTCCAAGCAATATCTACATATGCTCGTCAATCGATGGTGTGCGTAACTCAACCTAACACTACTTCATACTCGGGACAAGTAAGGGTCTGTCAATCCTAGCCTCTTCTATGAGCCTTCCTGAGCATGTCACTCCTGTGTATCCTTATCACCTTTGCAATGGAAACCTTTATCTTCGCCTCGTCCTCCAGGGGTGAAGGTGATGATAGACTTTTACACTTGACAAACAATATATAAAACATTAAAGGACAAAATAAAGATTAAAACATTAACAATTAACCATTCAAAGTAACTTACCAGTCACTTGTCCAACCATCGGCCTCCTGAACGGCCACCCATTACTTCCATGGTCTATGAAAGTGTTGTTTAATATCCTTTGTAAGTGTGATAATGCCCTTATCTTCAATGCAAAAGTACTTAATTCAAAACACATTTTTCAATCTTAAATATAAAAATATATATTGAATTCAAAAGACATTTATGTAAATAAAAAGTACTTACCCATCAATAGTGTGGTAAGAATGAACTTCCTGGAAGAGTCCTTATGTATCGAAATCCTATCACAAGCACAAGTCCTCAAATCCTACATATAGGGTCAAAAGGACCAACTCCTGACTCTGGAGGTGCATCATCCTCAATACCCTCTCAGATGCGTTGGGTAATATTGATGAGCTGAGATATGTGATAACACCGTCATTAATGATTTATTTGTTTATAGCATATCTCCTGGGATTTCATAGTTTCTTTTAGAATAGACCTAAAATCAAAACTAATAGAAATAAATCCTTTATTTAACCCAAATTTAAAAGAGATATATGTAATATCTAAAGAGAGTGAAAAAATAAACCGATTAAAAAAGAGTACTTGTCAATTAGTTACCTATTAATTTATCGCATGCTAAAGTAAATTCAACATGTTCAAACCCATATAAGCCATTAACCAATCAATTGCTGCAACATTATCACTTCTGCTAAGCCATCACATTTCTTCCATAATAACGAATTGCAATTGATATATGTAATTTCACTTCAGGCACTATATTTAAAAAACAAGGGAGCATGACACACATAGTCCAAGCTTCAACCAACCAGTATTCAACATTGAATTCAAAATTAAATATATATCTCACTCAATCACTTTGAAAAGATTCCTTAAGAACAATTTTGCATTACTCTCCCAATCTTTATCTATTGGACATGGACCAGCAGGATTTACAATCCAACTTTTAACATCACAATTCACACATGCTACTACTATCCTTATTATTCAACCTCATCATAAATACGTTATCACTATAGCACATACAACTTCACACTATTCATTCCCAAAGGCATGCTATCATTTCATATGTGATTCATCTAATCAAATTAGTAGAGAGAAAAAAACTTGCAATTAACAATGAACAGTGAATCTCTAGACTGTTAGCATACAATTATCAAATTCCATGACAAGTCATGATAGATAAAAATCTAATTAAGCGATATTAATTTATAGCAACAAACAATAGCCCATTGTATAAAAAATTCACCTAACAGTACAATATAATATTTAATCAAGTAGATGTAATCACAAAGCATGTATATTTACCCAATTATAACATTCTGGTGAATCACAAATCATACATCACATATACTTGCTATGTTTTATATATAAAGGGAACTTCCTATAATTCACAGCGGGCACTCGCTTTCAATTTTTTTATTTTTATTTTAAACGAGACTAGAATTATACATCGGAAGCCATTGATACATTAATTATCAAACTATTGTTACTTTTAAGAAAAGAAGAAACAAAGTTCCACCTTTTGTTGATAAAAATCTTGCATATTCAAGGAGGATTATTCATGCTCTCAACCAAATAAAACCTTAGTTTTCAAAAGAAGTACGGAGCAGACACAAAACACTATTGCATCATGAAATAGTTGCGCGTGAAAATTTTAATAATTTTATATTATCACTTTAAGAAATTCTTTTACGAGGTTTAATGCAGCAGGAGTGATAATGATCATGAACGAGAGTCAATAATCATGAGAGAAGAACAAACCAGAAAGGTGGGTACTACGTGCTAGCTGACGCAAAAAGAACTCAACTTTAATTGGTTAGAAGTTTTGAGAAGCACGAAACTGTTACAGATGAAATTCGAGCGGAACATCCATCTTGCAGCAGCAAAGCCCATTTTATGTGCTTTTTAATTTGGGCAAAATCACGTACCAAAATGAAAATTGGGGTGTTTAAATCCTTAAGATTGTTAGGTAATTTTAATATGTGAGAAGTGTGACATTAGTGCAAAGTATATATATATATGAACATAAGATATAAGCACGGTTAAAAGGTATCAGAATTAATAAGATGCACGGTGACATTTTTAAAATTTTTTGAAAAACAATATAAACATTGTTACACAATAACCATGGTTAAAACATGATATAAGCATAGTTATTCGAGCAACCGAGTTTATATTGTTTAGGGTTTATTTATTTTGGTAAATATTTACACACGGTTGAAGGGCAACCATGGTTATATATGTCAGATACAAACATGGTTGAAAAGTAACTGCGGTTATATGACTTATATTTAAACACGGTTGTTTTGACCGGTGTAGGGGGTCTGAAGTTACCCTCTTAGAACCGGTATTGAGGATCTCTCAAACTCTCACTTTTACACTGTCTTAGTGGGAGTACGATATTATACATATAGGACCAGTGGGGATCCTATGCTCTTCGTGTTAAAGTTCTGTTCTTGAGTCAATTCCAACCGCACTTGAAATGGGACACATCGGAGGTGTACCTGTAAAAGAGACTTCGATGCTTAAGTTAGTATGTGTATTACAGAATAAAGGGTAATTACGGAGGTATTAAGTTCAGAGTTATCAAAATCTGTTTTGTTCTAATAAATGAGTTGTATTTATAGTTCTTTATTAACCACAAGTGGTGATTTGACCTCCCTTGACAAGGTTTTGAGACTGCAGCTTTGGCAGGTGCAAGTTGCCCACTTGCACCTGACTCTGACTTGCAGCAACTTTCTTGACAGGGGTTTATTTATTTATTCTATACCGAACCTTGGATGTTCGATATTATTATCATATGTCAATTAATATGATTGCATCGGTATTTGCGTACCTAGTCCAGATTTCAAGTTTTAGGCGCATCTTATTTTGATCTTATCCGGGGTACTTACCCTGTGGGTCGGTATTACACTGGATCAACGGTTATATTGATTGTTATTTTATAACCGTGTTTGTACCTGTCAGATACAAATACGGCTTAGGCAACCATGGTTATAGAGTTTACTGCACAAATATTTAAACACAGTTATTGTGGTAACCGTGTTTATATGTCTTATATAAACATAACTATAGCATTAATTGTGCTTATATGTTTTAACTTTTCATGTTTCATTACGTCATACCTCGTTGAAATGTCGTGCCTCTCATTGAAAATGTCTTTCTCCCCTCTACCTCTCTAGTTTATGCTTTGCCTTCTCATTGCTTTGTCATTCTCCCCTCTGTCTCTTTAATTTATGCTTTTCATATTTTAAATGAACCATAACTGGATGGATTAATTGATGGATTTTGTCCATTCAATAAAATTTAACTCAAATCTTATCCAAATCATCTATTCGTAGGTGTATATTTTTCTCAACAATTTTGGTTAGAAAAGTGTTAAGATTCACCCCATACATTCACGACGGTATGAAAGTAGAACCGCTATCTTAAGTCCAAGGTAGTTTTCCTCAACGATTTTAATCAGCAACTGCTAAGGAAGGTCTAACTTTATCCTTTGCGTTTAAGTTAGAACCATAAAGATACGCATACACCTTTCTAAGCACTACTCGTTAAAATACCGCTATGCTAGGCGTAGAATTTGCTTGGCACTTCCCCGTGCAAGATTGCCCATGTATTTTACAACGGTACGAAATTATAACCGCTAAGATATATTCATATCAGTTTTCCGCAGCGGTTCAAGTAGAAACTGCTAAGATAGATGTAGACTTTTCTTAGCACTTTCCTTAAAAATACCACTAAGGTAGGGCTTCATAGGGCCCCAGGAAATGCGAGTAAGATTGGCCCGTGCATTTTACAGAGGTATAAAATTAAAACTGCCAAGATACTATATTGTGTCAATTTTCCTCAGCGATTTTAAATAGATACCGCTTAGATAGAAGTAGACCTTTCTTAACACTTCTCCTTAAAATACCGCTAAGATAGGCGTAGACTTTCCTTGGCAGTTCAGCGTGAAATGTGAGTAAGATTGCCCCATGCAATAGCGGTACGAGATTAGAACTGATAAGATATGTGTATACTTTTCTTAACACTTGTCCTTAAAATCTTATTAAGATTGCCCATCCATTTTATAACGGTACGAAATCAGAATCGCTATCATAAGTCTAGGTTTTTTGATAATTTTAAATAAAAATTGTTAAGGAAGGTGCACATTTTCCTAGGTAGTTCAGACTAAATCGACAAGATAAGGCTTAGACTTTCCTAAGCGGTGTTAATTAAAACTACTAAGGTAAACCATATTTTTCTTGGCAATTGGACCCGAAAGCGCTAAGATAGACATACGCATTCCTAAGCCATCCAAATAATAAATTGTTTAGCTTTGGAAAACTTTGCTTCCCGGTTCATCTGGAATCGCTAATGTAGGTTCATACTTTTCTTTGCATTCTAACATTACAAAGACTTGCTTTCACGATTTATGACTAACACCACTAAAAATCCTTTAAATAATTCCAACAAAACTAGTGATTATATATATTTATTTATTTCAAAAAATATTAGAAAAGTACATGTTAATATAAATATTTTTATGGTTCAAGTTAGTCATTATCTTTTAAATATTTATTTCTTGGCCTACCGATTATAGCAATGACATTTTTGACAGGAACCTTTTAGATTCCCAATCCACGCTAACGACGAGTGTTGGCAAATTTTGTAGCAACAGGCACTCTTGCCACCACTACATTATGAAATTTCCCTTTATTTTTTCTTGGTCTGCCAACTATAGTGACAACATTGATGATAGGAATATTTTCAAACTCTCAGTCCACTTTTGCATCATTTTGATAACCTACTCAACACATATCTCTAATGGTGACATGTCGATTTACACACAAATGCAAATCATCCGGTGGAATCACCCTCTTCATCCCACTACCCCCAGATATAGGTAGCTTCTTCTTTCTAATTTCCTCCCTCATGATCAGGCTCAACCATTTAAAAATATGTTAAACATTAAAAAATGAATATAATGATTATAAATTAATTTTGAGACCACCTCACAACATTAGCACCTTGTTGCTAAACATTGACCTTAAAAATGGTCAAAGTTATCCACAATTTAGAATATGACAATTCTTTTAAATTTCACATCTCCATGCTCGGGTCAAACCCGATAGTTGGCTTCGAAACTAAACTTGTAAAAGTGAAATGTAATCTCACTTTTACTCAAAATTATACATCTACATCTACACACAAACACTTCATACCATCCTTTGAAAAGTAATAAGATTCCTTTGTAGCCTTATTAATAAACTCCTTAACCTCCTTAATAAATTAACTTTTTAAACTTCTCCTTTGGTAACAAACTCTATTATACACAAATGACCCATCATAAAATTTGTATTGTTAACCCACTAAGTTATAAGTTATAACACATGTAATATTCAAAATTGCACATAAAACATAATTAATTATGTAAAAATTGAGTACATATTTAATTTGTATATTTCTAACTTCTTATGTTCTAAAGTTTTAATTTAAAATTTCTATTTTTTATTTTCTAAATTATAATTTGACATTTCTATTATTTTTATTTCCTAATACTTCTAGTTTGAAGTTTTTAAATTTTTTATTTTCTTAAATTCTAATTAGAAATTTATAATTTATTATAAATTTTACTTTGAAATTTCTAAATTTATGATTGTTCTAAATTATAATTTGAAATTTATAAATTTATTTTTATCTTAAACTCTAAATTATTTTAAAGTTTAATTTTAAAATTTCTAAAGTTCTAAATTTTTAAAACTCTAAAATTCTATTGTACCCATGTGTGAAATATACTATAATATACAAACTTCGAAGTAAATCATCTATCCTAAACTTAAAATGTCAACATTTTTTAAAATATCATAATCTAATTCATCTATCTTAAAGTTCTTACAACTATCCTTAAGAATTTTAAAACATAAAATTAAAGGAACCAACTATGTTACTAACCTTTGACTTGTTACAAATTCTAATTGGTTAGGAATTTTTGTTTGTGTCACGATTACAATACCACCAACTAGAAAATGAAATAATTTCCTCTGCACTCTGAATAACACAAAAGTAATTGTGGGAGGATGAGAATTTGATAGAAATTTTAAAATGTTAAAAGAGAAATGAAGGAATAATGAAATTATGGCATATTTCATGTTAGAATTTTTATGGGACGTGTCCCACACATAAGATTTTAAAATTATGGTCTTCCACCTATCACAAATCCAATAGATTACGTAGGACAAGCTCTCATGCACAACCAAACACATCTTTTTACGTGGAACATGTGCCCCACACAATGACCATTGAGTCCCACGTTTATTGTAGTGATATGTGAGCAAAACTTTGTGGTCTAGTGATTATAACAATGCTTTGGAGGTTTAACTTCCTTGTTACAATCTTGCTAACTTGTAACATGCATATGTATATTTAATATTCTTTTATTTTTAATTGACATAGTCCACTCAATTAGGATGCAGAGAAAATTTTTTTGTATGTGCTTTAATGAGAACGTATTCCTCATTTATTCTTATCAAAGATTGATATAGTCCTGAATTGCTTTGTTAAAGTGTTTCAAATCAGATTTCAAAATATTATTACATATCTTTGTAACATGTAATCGAGTTATACTTGAGAATATTGTATGCTATAACTTATTTGTTGAGTTGAAGCTGGATCAGTCTGTGCAAGATGGTTAAATCAATGTTAATGTACTCAACTTTAGAAGAACACTAAGTCATCTCAAGCTCTTGCATGATTAAAGCATAGGATACAAGTTATTCTATGTATAGATGTTGTCTAAAGTTCATGTCATCACCATCAAACATATTTCAAATACTCTCTATATTCAAAATCATCATTTATGTCAAGAGGGACTAACTTAGTTGGTTGAGTAAGGTGTATAAGTTGTTGTGAGCCTCTCAATATAAGTTCAATTCTCAATAAACAAAAAAACCATCATTTATAACCAAAACTAAAAAGACCAACACTTTCAAGATCATCATCTAGAGCCAAAGTTTAGATGCCTTAGTTATATAAAAATCAATGAATTTTAACTTAATTTTAATATTCTTTTCATTTTTTAGCAATGTTCATAAAATTAAACTAGTGAAGACCCAAAGGCATCAGTTTATTGTTCCATGGTCAATTATGGTCAAACCAAGGTCGGACCATTGATAATTAAATATATACTTCTAACAGTATATCATATTGACAAAAAATTATATAAAATTAAAAAAATTAGGGTCAAAATAATTTCAATCATATTACATGTTTTATAGGATAAAATTTATAAAAATAATTGAATAATACTAATTTATGTATATTTTTTATATAATCTTTTCTTTATTATAAAATACTTTAGAATTTAAAATTTAAAAGACAAAAATTTAATATTAGCCTAGTTAAATTTACTAGACCAATTGCCTAACTTTTGACTAATTTTGGCATAGTTGAGGGATAGTTTTTTCTCCTTAAATCTTTTATCTGATTAGTTCACCAATTTTTTGATTAAACTGATTGTCTGATTTATTTTTCTAAACATTACCTTTGTTTTCATATTAGAAGAAACATAGAAAAATGAAAAATAAAAATTTAAAATTTATAACATTTTCAAAATTTTCAAAATTTATGATTTTAAAATTAAATAAGTTTTCAAGAAAAAAAATACGGGTTACAATAGTGACTGTTTTGCTAACAACAACAATAATTAATAATCCCTCATTAGGAAATTGGAAATTGGAAATTGGTTTGTGGCTGATAGGTAGGCCCAATAGAAAATTAGGAAAAATCCAATATTTTAAGGTGTATTTACTTATCATGTTTTCCATAAAAAATATAAAAATATTTTAAGAATACACAGTGAAATAGAAAACATACTTATACCTCCAATTTGTTTTTAAAAGAAATTGATTGTAAAATGAAAAATGCAATATTACAAATTTTTATAGAAAAGAAACACTATTTATAAAATTATCCAAAATAATTTTCTAAAATTTTTCTATTGTAAAAATGACGAGTATTTTAATTTTTTTCAAAATGATAATAATGAAAAACACAATATTCAATTTTTTCCAAAATATGAAAGAAAAACAAAAAATAAAATGAAAAATTGGTTGCATTTGAATTCATTTTTAGTTATTCAAACTGAAAAATCAGTATAACGTCTAAAAATTACATTTTCACAAATTTTCATACTTTTTTCATAAAATAAAAAATTTTAAAAACATTTTAAATCTAAAAAATAAAAATTGAAGAAATAATATCCTAACTAAACACACTCTTAAATTTTGAGAGATATTTTATTTGTATGTCTCGATTATGATTAAATAGCTAAGAAAAATGATGTTTAATTTTATTAGTTTATTAATTGGTTTTCCCTTGGTTGGACTAGTATCTGTAGAATCGTATTTGTTACTATAAGTGATAAATCGTTTCCTACCTTTCCCTTTTAAAAAATAAATTGGAAAAACGTTTGTGTGGTCAAATTGATCACTCCCCCGTTCGAAAAAACCAATGCATTTTATAAAGTCGACAATATTGTATTTTCGAATGTTTATTTTTTGTTTTACTGAAAATTAAACGCAAATCAAAAAGCTCACAATAAATTAAACATCATACTCAACTAATTAAACTAATCCCTTTAGCTATATTTTTTAAATTAAAATAAAATGATAGTAACTTTTTATCAAAAAATTAATAAAAATGAAAATATTTGTGTGCGACCAAAAACGGGTTTGAATAGGCCCACCCGAATATTAATTTTACCAAAATGGGGCTATTGACCTTAATATTTACAAGAGGTAATAGAATAAGTTAACCACTGCAAATAAAGGGGTTGTCTGTTCTGGGTTGGTATCTCTAAAAAAAATTTAGAAATCAAACGAGTTTTGATTATCTTGAACAACTTAAAAAATCAATATTAACTTTTAATTTTTTTTTATTTTTATAATTATATTTTCTCAAGTGCATGCATAAAATATCCATATTTTAAACAGTTGTTTTAACTTTTACCTTAAGTACGTAGCTGAGAAGGCATTCTGATTAAATTTTTATACATAAATAAAATGAACCGGAATAAGGTCCAGCCAAAAATAAAAGTATACAGACACCGTAAAATATACGTCTTAGAAATTGTCTTCTACTTCCTAAGGTGTATTAAAGAATTTAGTGAACATGATTAGCCTAAACAACACGATGCGAGTCAAACATGGATGAAAAGAAGCTACCGAGAAGATTGTTTTGTTATTCAAATCAAATTCTACGCCACCTTTGAACTCAAGCAACTAATCCCATCCTCGTCAACAGCATTTATATTAATTAGATCAAACATTGCCCTCAAAAGCTATACTTATTAGTTTTTAAAAAGTTATAACTTTGCTGCTTGGGGTCATATATAACTCTGAAACTGAGTTATTTTTTCGGGTCAGACTCAAAATCACATAGGAATTTCTTTGATCTCTTGTTTTCTCTTGCCTTGGCTCTATCATAGAGGTTGATCCTTACTCTTCAATCCATCTAACTCCAGGAAATGCAATCTCCATGAATGAATTGATCCTATTGCCACATTGTTCATACGAGAATGATGGTATGGTTTTGGTTCCTAAGAGAAAACTAGAAGAAAAATCAAATGTGGAGAGATGGAATATGTGGCACCACTTAGTAGAAAAATAGGATAAGTGTTAGAAAGATCACCATAATAGAAGTGTTTCATTGATAAGATTAAGCTAATTTTATCACGAGATTCGTAAGAGAAATTTTCATTGTAGAAATATTTTTACATTTAATAAATAATAAAAAAATTATACAAAATAAGCTAAATTAACCCTAATTAAGTTAAATTAACCTAACTCCTAACCATAGTAAAGTAAATTTTCACTCAAACAAAGGAGCCTAGATTTCTAAAGTTCTAAAGTGGCCCAAATAGAAAAGTAAAATTATGTAAGACCCAAAACTTTAAAGTTCATACTAGGTTCAACTAACATTATAATGAAAAATGATTTTTAAATTTAAAAATAATTCTTAAACCCTAACAATAAAATCCTAAAAAGCAGCACAACTTAAACGACCTAAAAGTGACCTTAACTAAATGTCCTAAGTCCTAATCTAGACTCACCAAGATTTATCAATATTCTAAATCAACTACAATATATAATTATCAAGTAAAAGAGTAATGTAAAAGATAATTTTTTTGGGTTAATTTTTTTAAAAGGAAAAGAATATTACGGGCGACTACTTAGACCCGATTCAACAAAAAATCTTATCAAGTATGGACTTTTACTAGATCATACTTAATTAACTTGATTTTAATTCATACTCCTTATTTTAAATTCAACCGCCATATTTTTAGGTTAGGTCATACAATACAAGTATAAGGCTTTAGTTATTTTTTTTTTATTAAAAACAAACTGCCAAAGTCAATAAAATTTATAAAAGATGCGAATATATTGTGTCAAACTCTTCCCCACGATATATATTAGATCTTGACCCGTAAAGTAAAGAATAATTTACAATTTGAAATACTTAAACATTATAAATAGTAGCATGTTACATGTATGTTCAAGTTGCTTGAAGTGTATGCACACGTTAC
The DNA here is from genome assembly GCA_037962975.1 of Clitoria ternatea. NCBI lineage: Eukaryota > Viridiplantae > Streptophyta > Magnoliopsida > Fabales > Fabaceae > Clitoria > Clitoria ternatea. The sequence continues at coordinate 111,224,498 of CM075674.1, read as the reverse complement.
GTGAAATGCATGGAATAAACTGAGAATACTATTAAAAAAAAAACTTATTTGAATTAGGACAAATATCAACTTTATTGACGTGGTTTGTGAAATTTTGAAATTAAAATTAAAATCGAGGTTGATTAAATTTACAGTAATGTTAGTATTTTATTTAATTAACTCAAAAATATCTTTAATTTGATATGATATATTAGCTTATAAATTTAATTTAATTTAATTTCAATTTGTAATTAAATTTTAGTAATAGCATTTGAAAGGAATAATTAAAAACTATATTTTAAAAAATATTTGAAAGGAAGAATATTTGGCTTCTATAAAAGAATATTTTAAAAATAAAAGAATTTGTCCAAAATGCATTGATAGTGCACAAACTTTTTATACGACTACCGTATCATGATTATTGTATCACTATAAATTGTTTTCATTTATATTTACTATAAAAATTTTATTTATGATACTTGATTAACCGATAATACAAAAGGTTATATGAAATATGAAAGTAAAAAAAAAGTAATATTTAGAACTTAAATATGTTTTAATTTTTTTATAAATATTGTTAAACTACTACTATATTAAAAAAATAGGATTACTTTTTTATTGAATTTTTATTTTTATCTAAACTTTAATCAAATGTAGATTGATGTTTTGTGTTTTTGTTTGAAAACTTTAACAAAACATTTCAATTGGGTTCTTATATTATAAGAAAACTGATAATTAATGAAAAAGAATTTTTTTAAAATTGGTTATTTATTTTGATGACTTTTATTATATGATTATACAATATGATTATATAAACTTTATCTTTTCATTCAAATCGCTATTCTTTACCTTTTAAATTTTCAAAAAGTTAGATTTAGATCTGATAATGTTTTATTAAAGATTTTTTTAATTTCTATTAAAGATTATTCTGATTAGCACTTAGTGGTGTTATGATATGATTAGTATAAGTCAGATCAAGCTCAACTTAAAAGAGTAATTTATTAGGTAAAGTAGCCCTATGATTTAAGTATTTTACATCTTCCACTTATTAGTATTTTAATTCAATTTATATTTAATATTTTTTATAGTTATAGCTCTCAATAAAATTATCAATTGATAAAACTTAAAGAATATATGAAGAGTTGAATCTCAAAAATTAATTCATAAACCTCCTAACTTAAGTATCATATTAAGTTTTTTCAACTACTTAATATATGACTCTTATGAGTATTTTATTAGAAATGTCCGATGTTTTCCCCCTCTTGTTTTAATCATTGGGTCAACTTCATACCCTTAATTAGTAAGTATATGAATTGAGCTACTTCACTTCATCCACTCTTTGGCCACATGTACATTTTTAGATTTGAATTTTTTTTATTTAGATGTAAAAATTTAGTTCATGATATTTTGCAAAGCTCTCAATTTAGGTTACCTTATCCAACAGGGGAATGGATTTAGATGAGTTTAACTGAAAAGTCATAATTAGTTCTAGTTCTTTACATGACACGGCAAGCTTAATCCTATCCATGCCGGTGCCAGCTTAGTCAATAGCAAACTTCAGATTTGTTCTAACTCTATTTAACCAACGCTATTTACATTAATTTAGTACTTGTCTTTTTTCTTTTTCTTTTTTTATAAACTAGTACTTGTCATTATCTTATCACATAAAAATTGGTTATAGTATACCATTTATAAAAAAATAAGCAGGGTCTGACATGATTAAAAATATGTGTATGTAAGATGCATATCCATTCTAAAGAACATACCTGTTATCTATTATTTTATGTCTTTTATATTTTTATACATAGATTAAAAAAGATCATTAAGACTCCCTCTTATCTCTTATCTTTTTTATAAGATATAGTTTTGAAGTTTTTTTAGGTATAATTATAATTTCTATGAAATATTTTTTATGTTTTCTTATTTATTTTTATTAATTTTAAGAAGTAATAAGTTGTTTGACAAGGTAACCACATAAATCAATCAAACAAATTAAGAGATATTAGAGTTGAGTTGCGGTTCGGATTTACCCGTTCATAATGATCATCCAATTCAATCCATTTAATTTAGATTGGATTTTTTTATAAATCGGATGAAAACTGATTTGATCCAACCAATACCGACTGCAATCAGATTAGATTTGAGACTTGTAAATTTAAATATTTGATTAATATATATGTCTGACATAATTTTATATTATTTATTATTATCATTAATTGATGTTTTGCTTTGCACTATCTAACCTAATTCAACATACTCATGTCGTAGAAATGAATGGAAGAAAGCTCAACTCAAGCCATCAAACCCAACTCACTTCACTTATAATGTGATCGTAAATGCTTGATATGAATTTTATGATATTTGAAGCTTCCTATATTTATATCTTTAATAAGTTATAAATTTAATACTATCCAAACCAACTTAGATCAGATCAAAATTTTAAAAAAATTTACATAAATTCAATTCAATCTAATTAACTTTGATCAGATTGGAATTTTTTTTCGATTAAAATCTGATCCTATCTGATACTTACTCAACCCTAGAAAAGATATTAATATTTCTGCCGTCATCAAACTTATTAATTAAGTTTATAGGGGTGAACTTGAAATGTCAAATTATTTTTTTAAAAAACCAATAAACTAAACTACCAAGTAATCATTTTTATTGATCTTAATAATTCAGTTAATTTTAACTTATAAAAATGATTAGAGTATATTTATTTGCTACTCTTTTCCTGTTATAAGTTCTTTCTATACTTAACTGTTTAACAAAGGACCTAAAAATATAATAGGAAAAGTAACATTTAATTTTGTCTCTAATTCTTAACATGATAAATATTTAAAAGCAAATACAATCTCCTAAAAAGATAAATAAAAGAATAGAGGAAACATTAATTAGTGCAAAGGTATAATGTTAATGTGTGGACGGTGGCGATTACCGTGTTATTGATTATGCAGTCAATGGAATATGTATTTGATTTGGCATCTCGTGATGCGAATGCCTTTGCGAAAAGTATAATGTTAACCTAAACCAGTATACTGGCTGTGCATGAGTGAACAGTATAATATACAATGAAAAGTTCTGATATCAATTGATAAGAACCTTGGAGAAACAAGCAATAACAGTTAGCTGATGAAGTTGGAGAACTCAAGGCTTTATAAATCTCATACTTTGAATGTGAGACACAAGTCTCGTACTCTCATATCTAATCAATCGATGGAGAGAAATTCTAAATATGCAACGAATTCAAAGAATTAAGAAGAATGAACAGGACTTTATGCAAGAAAGCAATCTAAAATGTACTATTGAGAGAATTGAGATGCCTTACAGAGTGAGAATTTAATAGTGAATGAAAAACTAATTCATTTAGGAATTGCTATTTATACTATAAACCATGATTAGCTAGCTGTCAACTAACAATTGCTATATAATGATCACCGTCAAGTTGCTAAAAAGTAGTACAATGAATCAATAAGAATTAGTGTTTTCGTTGTTGTAGAAGTGTTCCTTAAGATCTGTTAAAAGAATTAGTAGACTGCTATGATAGGATTAGTGCAAGTCATATCGACTATTATACTGAAGACTTGATATGAAATATTTAGAGACACCCTAGCTCATCACAAACTCGTGATGAAATATGTTAGAATTTTGGTAAGTTGGCTAGTTAACTTCATCCACTATTTGGTTACATATATTTTTAGATTTATTTTTTTTTATTTTGGTTTAAAAATTTAATTCATATAGTGTGTTTCTCAATGTATAAGGTTACCCAATCCATGCATCTCCTGGAATGGATTTTACGCGAGTTGAACTAAAAGACATAATTTGTTTGAGGTTATATTTAATAAAATTATGAGTAAGAATTTAAGCTAATTAAATCTTAAACCTTTATTTTATTAGTTTAAATATTTGTTAGATAAAATAAATATGTTTAATAAAGGATTTTATTTAGTGCATGTGCAACATTCTTTTAAAAGTTACTTGAAATAGTATTTGAGTTTATAAGTTTTAAATTTATTTTATTTTTTACACATTTATTTTTATTAGTGTATTTTTTAAAAATACTCATATTTAATTATTTTTAAATATTTTTATATCATTTTACCTTTAAGAATTAATTTTATCAAACATATTTTAATTTAATTAACTAGTTTATCAACTTTCAACTACTAACTTTAAACTTTTAATTAATTTATCAATTTTTAACTGATTTATCCATTAGTTTTGACGAACAAATTCAGCTAAATAAATAGATCAAGTCCATTAAATGATATCCTATGTATGTGCGGGTGACATCTTCTGCCAATATAGGCTATGTTGGCAATGTCACGAGGATTTAACTAGTTTTTAGTTTATTTTATCAGCTTAAAAATTTATTAAGTAAAATAATCTAACTAGTAACATTTTTGAAAAGCTATATTTTATTTTTTCCCATTTTTATCTTCATTAGTGTGTATATATAGAGGATATATTTTATGAGAAACGTTCTTTTACATAAGAGTGAGATGAGAAAATCTGGACCGTATAACCATACAATGGATGATTGATATTAAAAGTTTTTTAAAGTCACATGATCACTTAAAAGGTCACGTGACTTCTTTAAAAACTCACATGATTAATCTCAATCATCCATTATATGATTATAGGCCCAAATTCACTAATCTCACTCTCATATAAAAAAATATTTCTCATATAATACATTCTCTCTATATATATTAGAATATCACTGTATCTATCTCAGAAAAATATATGTTATGTTATTTTATATTTAATTATAGCTAGTTTTCAAACATATTTTTATTTAATCAAGTTGTCTTGCATTTAACTTTACGCTTTCAACTAATCCATTAGTTTTATCAAACAAACTCATAATGAACTTTAAGTTTTTTCTTTAGATCTCTTAGGATATATCTACCACCGGATGGATGCATTAACAAATCTCTCCCTTAAATTGAGCTTGCACAAAACAATTATTAAGTTGTCACAAAATATCATTTCATTTCGACTTACTTGGATCAAATCGACTTTACTATCTTCTATCATTATTTAATCAACAACCTATATTACATTAATTTAGCATTTGACATTATCTTATCACAAAAAATTTGGTAATATACATGGTTATAAAAATTGAATGGGACCGGCCAATTTGATTACTGGTCAAGGTACCAATTTAGACAATTGAAAAACAAAAACAAGTATATTTCAAAACTAGTAAAGAACCGTCAAATTTTAAACTTTTTCCCCTTATGTTTTTTCTTTTTTTTTAAATTCTATTCTAAAATATGTTAAATAAATAAAAAACTCGTATAGAATATTTACATATTATTTTTATTTATTATAATCTTTTATCTTATAAAACATGTAATCTTACTTTTAGTTAACTTAATTTTTATATAATTTATTGTTAATATATTATGAATTATATTATATTATATTAAAAAAGTTATATTATATTATTACCAGTTCAACCACAATTAAACGAATAAACTGTAGAACAGTATCTTTACAAGTTTGACCACCGGTTTGATTTTTAAATAGTTGGTTATATATATTATTTCTAAAAAAAAATTAAGTAGATGGGTGTGACGTGATTTTAAAAAAAAAATGTTAGAGGACATTTCAATTGGAAAGAACATAAGAATTAGCTAAGCAAAAACTTTTTTCTAAAGGGTTTTTTCAAAGACGGACGCTCTAAAATCCCGAATTCACTATTACATGGAATCGAGTTTAAAAAATTAATTGTATTATTCGAATCAACTCAATTTCGTCTGCTTTATTCCCGAGAAGGGTGAAACATGAAAGAGATGAAATCTTATATGCTCCATGGTTACAACAATTTTTGTATATTTCATCAAATGAGAAATGTAAACTACTAATTGTGCCCTAAAAAACGGAAATTACTAATTGTCTAGTTTATTATATTATATCTAATTATTCACAATTACAAATTAAAAAATAATTAATGCCACAGTGAATATATACATCAAGATTAAATTTTGAACAAGAAAGAATTAGGCCACCATAAATCCAAGTGTGATTCCGTTACATCTTTTAACGGCGACTTGACATTTCTCATGTCACCAACCGTCCATCTGTAACGGCAGTCATCTCTGACATAAACATTCTGTACTCCGCCTGACTCCACTCCAAAGGTTTTTCCCAAGATGGGCCCCCACTCCGCGATCATCGCTGGTATCCTCCTTCTAAGGCGCATGTCCCAAACCCTCACCGCCAAGTTCCTCGATGAGTTTTCTCCGGCGAAAATCACGAGTGCCGGTGATGAACTCGAAATCACCGACGGTTCTTCGGTAGGGATTGAATGTAATCCATGCTCCTGATTGCAGTCATAAACCGACACGACGCTTCCATGAGAAGAATGGTCAAAACCAAACCCTATGGTATCCCATAGCTTAACGACACTTTTGCTACTGGCGATTTCCGAAAGCGACAAAATATCGCCAATGCTATGACGTCGTAGCAATTTGGTTGAAGAACCTCTAACTCGGAAATACTCACCCGTTTTATCTTCTTCTTTCTCCTCTTCATCGTTGTTTTCAAACTCTGGCATCGACGATGATGATGAAGGAACTTGAGTTTCATCATCATCTTCATCATCGTCGTCGGAGTAAAAATTGTCAGTGACGACGAGAAGAGAAACAGAAGGAGCGGTTTGGCGGAATCTAATGATGTGAATGGTGAGGAAGGTGGCGACTAGAGCGAGAATGAGAGCGAGGCATTTGCAAAGAGAGTAAGGAAGGTGAAAGAGAAAGCATGGGTTGTTGATGAGTGTGTGAATCAGAGGGAGTTGCATCTTTGGGTTTTTGCTCGGATCAAGAATTACGAGTATTGTGGATATATATATATATATATATATATATATATATATATATATATATATATATATATATATATGAATAGATGATGCTAACAAGAAACGATATTCGTTTGAAGGGAGTGTGTTTTGATTGAGTCATTGCGTGGATGTGGAGGTGAATCATCCAAACATGGGGGATATCCACATTCCGTAACGCTAGCTGGTAGCTGCCACTCTATATCCACGTTTATCTCGTGCATAATGTAAGGCTCCAGCTTCAAAACTCTAACTTAGGAAAAATCTAAATACGAGTAAAGAAAAAAACGTGTAATATATGTCAACTAGGGATGAAAATAAGTCAGGTAAGACTAAGTTTTGAAAAACCTGAACTTAGTCTTCATCAAATTTTTAAGGTCTGAATCTGACCTATTATCCCATAAAGTCTGATTTGTTTAAAAGTCTATTTAAAAGGTCTGTTTACAGTTAGACTTTTTAAATGGCAAAATCAACCTAAAATTTTTTTGTGTCATTCCTTCATAATTTTTTTAATTGTAAACTTGTAATATTAATTTATATTATATAAATATGTAATATATACATATATATATATATATTATTTTATGTTATAAATATATTATATGTATAACTAATTAACAATTAATCTAATTAAATATGTTAGTCCGTTGGGTTTCACATATTTTTTAAAAAGCTTATGACTTGAGCTATTTAGTTAAAAAAACATTTTCAAAAAGTCTAAATTTAACATTTTAACCCGACAAATCCAACCTATTCAAGGTTTTAAGAAAGTCGGACCATGAACCCCGAGTGAAGTCCTATTCATTTCCATTTGTAATGCGAACACGACCCCAAAGTGTGCTTCAGGGAAATTTCATTATTGCGTTTTGACAAGGTAAAACTATCTTTCCGCGAGTTTCTGCACGTAAAATTACAATGATATTGAAATTTAATTAAAATATGGGTCAACGCCGTTAAAGAATCAATGGATTTTTGCCCTTTTGGGGTATAAAAAAAATTGTAAAATGGGTAGAAAAAAATATATTTGTATGTTTGGGGTAAAAACTGTCTTTTCATGTTTACATTACGCATTTTCAAATGACGAAAAATATTACGTATTATGCAAATACGTAATACTGGTTTTTCGTACTGTGGGAAAACGTAATTGTCAGCGGTTCAAAACTTCAACCGCGGACAATGGGTATATTTAACAATTTTTTAATATATATTTAATAATTTTTTAAATATATTAAATAAACTTTCAAATATATTATATATTTAATATATATTAAAAACATTTATACTTTTAAAAACTTTATATAATATATAAATTAATACTTTAATATATATTAAAGTATAAATTTCTTAATTATATATTTAATATATATTAAATAGATTTATACTTTAAAAACTTTATTTAATATATAAATTAATAATTTTATATATATTAAAGTATAAATTTCTTAATTATATATTTAATATATATTAAATACATTTATACTTTAAAAACTTTATTAAATATATAAATTAATACTTTTATATATATTAAAGTATAAATTTATTAATTATATATTTAATATATATTAAATACATTTATACTTTAAAAACTTTATTTAATATATAAATCAATACTTTTATATATATTAAAGTGTAAATTCATACTTTAAAAAATAATTTAATATTTATTATATATATTAAATATATAATATATTAGAAAATTTATTTAATATATTTAAAAAATTATTAAATATATATTAAAAAAATTTAAATATACCCATTGTCTGCGGTTGAAGGTTTGAACCGCTGACAATTGGACTGCCATTACGTCTTCCCACAATGCGTAATCAGAAACCCACGTTTTCCCACAGTACGTAAAACTAGTATTACGTATTTCCATGATACGTAATATTATTTCGTCATTTGGAAATGTGTAATGTAAACATGAAAAGACAATTTTTACCCCAGACATACAAATATATTTTTTTTACCCCATTTTACAAAAAAAATTTCTACCCCAAAAGGGCAAAAATCCCAAGAATCAAAGTGAAAGTTGTGAAAGTTTTTATGATGCAACCGCTTAAAAATTAGACAGGGGAAATAGTAACAATGATACTTGTCAATAAAAAAGTTTTACTTTAAATTACAGGTGTCCTTAAAACATTGTTTAACATTTTACAAACATTGTTTAATTCTTTATTATTATTAAGTATATCAATTTGATTCTGTGTTAATCAAGTTTGTTTGAATTAATACATCACTCATTCAATGACCAATTATTGAAAACATGATTATTAATTAATGGATTGAAATTTATATGTTATTTTGTTGGTGACATCATACTTAATGGATATACCTAATTGATTAAAATAAATATTAGGGGCTAAAAACTAAATATTAAATTTTACAAGATCAAACCCAAAAGACCTATATTGTTATAGAAAAAAACACATGTAAGCTTTTAATTAATGCTATATATACATTTTTTATAAACAGAATGGATTCATTTAATACTGCAATGAGCCCAAGATAAACAAAGATGAAGCAATACACACGACCTAAAAAGAAATTTCAATGAAACACAAGTCTGCTTGCTAGAAAAAGAAAGAAAAAGCAAATGTCATCCAAGCCCAAACTATCTCAACTTGCCTAGAGTTGACCCTCTGATGAGAAAAAGACCCTAAACAAGATGCGATGATGGAGGAAAGGAAAGAAACCATTGCACAACGGAGACATATGAACATCTAGTCCCTAGGCTGGAGGGATACAACACTTATCTTGAACAAGGGTTTTCCTTAAGCTTGATGGAGGAGAAACCCATCAGTTTCTACCTAGCAAGTTTAAAGAAATGAAGTGTGCCACCACATGAGTTGCCTCATTAGCTTCTCTTTTGGTCCACATGATCCCACGTGAATAAAAGGACTTACGAAATAAGGTAATGTTTTGAATTAAAGGTTCAATTTCACGCAACTTATATTCTTCCCTACATGCCCTAATCAGATTTTAGTTATCTGATTCAATTATAATTTCTTTCCATTCTAAATTGTTTGCTAGGATGATCACTTCCCTTAATGCACAACCCTCGACTTAGAGAACGATAGAAGCCCAAATGAACGAATATTAGCCAAAGATGATCTCTCCCAGGTGGTCTCTAGTGAATATGTCAGTTGTAGCTCTTTAGAATGGATTTTTCCAAGAAGCGTCAACATTGATCTTTAACTTTCCAAGCAGAGGTGGTCTCTATCTAGATGGGAAAATCTGCCTAGGTAGGCCTGATTTCTGAAACTGTCTTGTATTATTAGTACTGTAATATTCATTCACTGAATGTTGTATATCATTAAGAACAAGTAACGGGTTCGGATGAAAACCATGAAAATGACTTTTATTTTTATTTAACCGAATATGCCAAAAGAGTGTAAAACAACTTTAAAGTCGGGAATTGTAATCTTCCTTCTTTATGTTAAACAGATTAATCTTTGAAGCTAACCATTACTTAACAGAGTTAGTCATTTCTTCTTTGTGTTGGTAACCAGAATTGTTAAGGCAAAAGTTACCTGATTGTTATGAAATCCCATGAGTGGGTGGACTGATTAATAAGTGAAGAAAGATGAAGATCGGAGTCATTCTGGTGGTTTTGTTGGGGAAAACAAAGAGCATCATTCCATAACCATCCATGCCTAAAAATAGATATTTGTCTCTCATCCCCTACCATCCACTGTGTAACATCCCTGGTGATTTATAATTGGAATAAATAATTAAATGCAATATGATTTGAAATAAATGGGATTAAGGGATGTAAGGTGAATTATATACTTTTAAAATAAATTTTTTAAAGGAAATGGAGGATCAGAACCTGACGCGTAGCGTAGCTGTGGCGCGTAGCGTCAGGGCAACTTAAGTGACCTGACGCGTAGCGCCATTGTGAAGCATAGCGTCAATATCGCTACCTGTTTTAAAACGGTAAAGCAATGGAATAGAGGACGCATGCAAGAAATAATTTTTTCTTCTTTCTTTGGTTGTCCCAAACCCTATAAGCCTAATCCAAGTCAATTGTGGGTAGATTCTTCAAGATAACTGCATACTTGGCTTCAGGGATGTGAGGTAAGCCTATGGGAACTCTCAATTTCATAGTTTCTTTCTCCTCATTCTCACGTTCTCTCTCTATCCGAATCTAGCATGCATAATAGGGGTTTGATTCTTGAATTAAATAGGTGTTGGAATTTGAATGAGGGGCTTTGAGGAAATGGGTATTTGAAATGTGTAGTTTCCTTCACTTCCTCTTCTTGACCGAACCCTCATGATGACTTATGTTGGACAAGTTTTTGTTTGATCCTAAATTAGGGGTTAAATTGAGTTTTTGAAGTGTTAAGAATGATGAAGAACTAATGGGTTTATGTTCGGTAATTTTAGGCACTGAAACATGAGTCGGGAGATCGATTGGCAAAGCGGGTGCTGGATTCGGAAGCCTGGAAATGAATCAAGCAAGTGTGGACGCGACCAACGCCCAGAGCAGCTGAGGAAAGCTTGGAATCGAGGTAAGAGGGTGTGTTGGGTTAAGGTTAATATAGAAATATAATTACGCAATTGGCGTATAGGAAAAGAGGTGTATTATAGCCGCTTCTAATTATTCTAAATTAACTTAGATGATTTAGTATGTGAAATGGAAGTATAAAAAGTTATTAAAGTAAAGAGGGTAAGCTAACTAATAAATTAATAAATGATTAAAAGGTGTAATAGCATTATGATAAGGAGATATTTGGAAGTAGGAAGTGAGGGTAAACCAGGAATCTTGGAGATGATGGATAAGAAATAAATGAATAAGTAAGTGAGTAATTGAATATGTCTATATGTGTTGATCACAAAAATTATCGAATAGTTTGTATAGAATAAGTAGAATTGATAAAGTGACATGATGAAGGGTGAAACATGTATATGGTAGATTATAGCATGAAATGGGAGGTAGGCGGCCTAGGTACATTCATAAGAATACATAAATGAGAGGTAGGAGATTGTGAAATCCATAATGAGAAATAAGACAGATTGTAATTGATAATACGTATATGAATGACATTAGTATGATAGAGAGATTATGTGAGAGAGAGTAATGTTATAAATCATAAGGGATGGCTTTGGTAAGGAAGAGATGTGGAAAGAGTTTATAATAAGATGGTGTGATTGTAAATTTGAATAAAAATCACAAGTTAATGATAAAATCAAAATGATGATGGATTTTGAGTTAATAGGCAAAGAGAAAGCAAATGACATGTTACTAATAATGATAGTAATGTTGTATGTATATGTGTAGGTATATGGGTATCATGAATTTGGTCTTGATTGATGATGATCTATGAGATGATATATGCATGTAATGATGTGACCTTGTCCTTGAATGAATAAAATATTCGTCATGAAGTTGTGTAGTAATTGATGTTGATGAATTATTGTATCTGTTAATTAATATTTATGATTGTGATCCATGACGATGAAATGTATGTGATGTTTATTTGGGTTGGGTCTGTGTGGCTGCCCTGAGGAGATATATTTGGGGCCTGGCCTGTGTGGCCGCCCAAGTAGAGATTTGTGGGCCGGGTCTGCGTGGCCGCCCTGGGGAGTTATAAAACGTCAATTTCTGACAATTATGAAAGAGTTTGATGATGTTGATCTAGGTATAATATGCTTCTATATGTGATTATGTGATGTGGGACGGCCATGTGTAGCCCCTTGTTTTTTGGCTCCCATGGTTTTTGTGTCCAATTGAGCTACCCAGTGGTCAAGTAAGACTCAATGGTTAAGGTGAAGAGTCAAGCAGAATTCGGTGGACTAAGTAGGGTCCGCGGGGTGTCAAGTAGGACTCTTAGCTGAAGACCGATCCTTTAGTATCCAGATACTAGGAGTCTAATATACATGAGGGTCAGTTGTGTTTTACGCTCCTTGACTTATTTATATATTTATGGCGATGCTTGTATTATGTGATGATTGAGTTCTTGAGATGTATGTGCTACGTGATGTTGATTTACTTGATGATAATGAATATAATGGCTTGGGGCTAATTAATATGTTGATTTGTGTGTAATGGAGTTGGATAATGAATTAGAGGATAAATGACTAAGCATGTATGCCTGAATTTAAGTGATAATAGTATGTAATGATGGTGTCAAGTTGGTAATTAATGTGATTGTGAAAGTATGAAGACTGGAAGGGTGAGTAAGGGGATAACGGAGATGGTAACTAATAATAATTGACGCTTATAAGTAGGGGGTAGCTAGATTACACTTTTCCTAGTTTTGATGTCCATTTCTGTATTAATTCTTAATTCCAGTCACTCACCCCCTTTTATTGTGGTTTAGTGACTGTTGACAAATTGTGGATGTACACCGCGGGGGCAGATGCTAAATGAGGCCAGGGCGAGCATGACGTTGGTATAGTAGTGACTATGTGTATGCTTATTTATTTGACAATGGACAGTGTAGAGGAATAATAATGTAGTGTTGTAATATTATTATGTTTGTGTGTTATGGGGCACAAAGCCATTGTGTGATTGCATGAAATTGGCAAGGAATGTGATGTGTGTTGCATGATTATGTGACTCATATGACTTATGCATTTTCATTGATTTTACATGATGATTGATGATTTATGATTTAGTATGTTAGTTGGATAATGATGTGAACATATGTTATGGATGAATGGATTTCAGAATGATTAGGTTATAAATGATGGAATGTGTAGATATTGGCATGGAGCCAAGTTTAGGGTTGATGATTGAAATAGGCAGGCCTTGTGTACGCTGTGATGATAATGTAGTGTGATTGTGGGATTGAATGATGGATTGATAAATTGGATGAGTTATGCATATGTTAGAAATAAGCATTTATATGAAATTAAAGAACTAAATAGGTGGTTTTATGATCTGGCATGTTTTGGGATCCCCGAAAGGTACCAATAGATTCCTTAGGTCATTTAGAAACTGTACATATAGGTCTTGGGCCATTTATTGTCTATTTAAGTGGTTTGGTGCAAGGGTTTTACGCATAATTGGTTAAAATTGCATTTTACGCATAACTTACGCATATGATGAAATTTTGGCGAACGGATAGCACCAACAATTTTAGAATGGGGAAAACAGTTGGCCCGTGAAGTTTCGTGGCAATCGAACCTGAAACGAGCTAATGAGGTAGGTCGGAAGTTGGTCAGAAGGCCTAAAACTCATGACAGCATCAGGTGTTGTTACTGTCATGCCCACGCTACGTGTGGGGCTGATGCGTAGTGCAGGATGCGCAGCTTTACGCCAGGCCCCTATTTCAGCTTTATGGTTTCTTGTGTTTTATTGACTTTTAGGGTTTTAAAATCTTGATATATTTTATATTTTAACACCTTTTGTAGAAAATGATAATTTTCCAAACATCAAATTAATTATTTCATTATTCCGTGAAAAATTCCTGGTGATTTTAATTAAACGAATAAAAATAAATGTAAAATGACCTATTAGAAAGGCCATCAAATTCTTGAGGTGGACAGTTAGAAGTTTCTTTTTTCTTAAGAAAATTACTTTCTTTCTCACATACCCTGCTTCCCATCATAAATGTCTTTTCCTGCAGACAGCTAGGCTTGTAACTTTCTCATTCCCCTACATATGATCCCTTATCAACTTTTTCCCTGAGATCTGATTGACAACTTTACTTCATCTTCCCAGAATCCTGTTCGGAGGCGGAGCTTCCGCAGCCTTGGATGGCTATGGTTGTCAAAGATTTGGATGGTGGAGCTGAAAGGTGAGGCCAAAATTTAAACTTACCTTCTTCAAAAATAGATTTCTCTTTTGGAGTTTTGCAATTTTTAAAATCATGTCCTATTACACCACAATTATAGCACAGACCCTGTAATTTCTCATACGTAAGTTGAATAGGAATCAATTGATCTTCTGTACCTGGAAAGAATAGTCCTGTGAGGATAGGAACAACGATGTTAATTTTCACTCTAACCCGTAGAAAGCTTATGAGGATCATCCCTCCCATAATGAGTTCTTCTATCTATATAGGTTTACTTTTTTTCCCTAATTTTCAAAGCATTCTCAATTCTCAAGAACTCTAGCGGGATATTGTGCAACTAGACCTAGTATAGGACCTTAGAGAAGTTCACATTACTCAAGGACTATTGAGGCTTACATTTCTGAAGGCTAAGGAGGAAGCCTATAACATTCCATGGGCTTCGGTCCATAATCATTGTGGCCACTCCAGTTTGCCTCTATTTAATCATCATAGTATTCTTCCTTATTTTAGTAATGCGAAAAGCACCAAACTTCTGCCAAAAAGCCTCTAACGTTTTCTTAATAGAAGTAAAACTCACCATTTTTGTTGTAATGAGTTTTCCAAACAAGGTATTCTCATAGAGCTCCTTAATCTATTTCTTATTAGACTCAAGTTCGACTATGGACTCATCCTATCTTCTAGTTTTGTTGACATGTTGGAGGATTCTTTCTCTATATTCATTCATTCTAGGTAAACAGAAAAGGACTAGGAAGGATGGGACAAAAACAAAAGGGAAAGAAAGGAAGAGGTGGGCCAAGACGGGATACATAGAGGATCAAGAAAAGGGTCAAGAAGGAAAAAGGAAAAAGAACAACCAAGGAACACACCTAGAACTCCTATATCAAAGGAGTAGATAGTCACCTATTGGTACCCATTGAACCAGGATTTCCTTGAAGGAATAGCATTCTCTTCCCTTTTCCCTGAGAAGAGAGAGGTTTATTATATATACATTTGAAAATTTTAAACTAAATATTATCTTTAGAATTTGTGTTTTTTTGGTTCAGCAAGAATTTGGGTTATAAGACAAAAATAACACATGAAATAGTGAATAAGTGAAAAGATGGCTCCATTGGACTCTTGTCATTATTTTGGTGAGGGAATAGAGCTTGTTAGCTAAAAAGTAATCTTTTATATTTGCTCAGAGGCATCGTTCTTCAAAAGTAATATTGTATTTAATGGGAATCAAACTTAAAAATCTTTTCATAATGTCAACTGAACTACAACTGATTGGTATCTTAAGCTAAAATTGATTATTCTTATAGTGACACCTCATGGTTAAAAAAATGATAACTAACAATGTTTTATAAACATAGGAATAAAAAAGAATTACATTGGTATGACTTAATTATAAACCCTAGATTAATTGTTTAGGTTTAATAAGTCGTTTATTATTTATTTTGTCTACATAAGAGATATATACTTAATTTAAGAAATGTCTAGTATAACTGTTGATAAAATAATGCTTCACATATATAAAAACAAAAATTAAAGTCCTAACAATCCGTTAAAATAATGATTTTGCTTAATATAGTAAAAATTAAATTAGAGAATCAATATAATAAATTATGAAAAATAAATTAAGAGATTTAGTAAATCTCAATAAATATATATATATATATATATATATATATATATATGGGGGGAGGGGGAGGATTAAAAATGAATTTAAATAGAAAATATGTAATATATTGTTTATTATTAAAAAAATTTACATCACCTTTTAAAGATATATTTTTGGGGAATTTTTTAGAAGATTCTAGATATATAAAAAGTATTTAAAAATAAATTTAAATAAACGAGTCTATTATCTATAAGTTCATTTTGTCAAATAGATCCATAAACTAGTGGAAAAGTCATAAATTATAAGTTATCACAACTTAATGAATGAACAAAAAATAGAAATAAAAAATCATACACTTTTACACTTAATTTTCTTACCAGAGAAAAACAGAGAAAGTGGGTTAAAATCAAAGTTTTCGTACTTTATTATTTAAAGTATAAAAATAACATTAAAAAATTATGTTCCAGGAAAATATCTGCCTTGCTTTTTTGTTTGATTTGAACCTTGAATATTACACTCTAAAGTTTACGTTACGCAGAAAATGTTCACTTTATTCACACAGTTCACACCACAAAATGACAAAATCACCCTAATTAAATTAATTAATTAATTAATTAATAGGTAATACATAACAGAGTTCTCTTCTAACTCACTGTTCATACACATAAATAAGTGCAGAGGAAGCTCAACATTTGCATTGTTTTGTGAAGGAGAATGATGGCGTATTACAAAATCCAGATAGTGGCTTTAGTGACATTGATGATTGTGTTTCCAAACACACAAGGATGGGGAGAAGATGGGCATGCCATAATTTGTAGAATTGCTCAGGTTACTAATTCTTTGTCCTCCTCTTATTTTCATTTGTACGAGTGTGTTTGAATAATGTATGTAGTAGCCTCAGATTACATTTCATCACATCACAACTTCCCTCTTTCTATGAACAGTCTCGCCTCAGCAATACAGCTTCAGAGGCTGTGAAAGATTTGCTGCCAAAATATGCAGAAAATGACTTAGGGAATGTGTGCTCATGGGCTGATCATGTCAGGTTTTATTTGCACTGGTCCGCTGCATTACATTTTGCTGATACACCTGACAACCTTTGCAATTACCAGTATGACAGTAAGTTCCTTTCCCATGTTACTGCGATTTTGGTATTTCTGATTATTCTATATCATAAACCTTATGGCATATACCACACATTCAGGGGATTGCAAGGATCAGAATGGAGAAAAAGGAAGATGTGTTGTGGGAGCAATTAACAATTACACTGGTCAACTACTCAACTATGGCAAAGAGACTCAATGTAAATCATTGTTATGTCCTTACAACCTCAATATTTACCCCAATGTTTTTCTTTATGTGATATCGCATTTTCTGAGTAACAAATTATTGTCTGACATTGTGAAATCATAATATCAGATAACCTCACACAAGCACTTTTATTCCTTTCACATTTTATGGGAGATGTCCATCAGGTATGCATGATATTCGAATACACTATAAGCTTATATCTGACTTAGCAATTTAGTTATGTAATGACTTTGCATGGTTAATCTGTAGCCTTTACATGTGGGCTTTACCTCAGACAGGGGAGCTAATTTAATTGATGTTCATTGGTACAATAGGAAGCAAAATCTTCATCATGTGAGTTTAATTCTCATCTTCTTCAATTACTACTATATAATCATATCACCATATGTATATAAAAAAAGACTTGGTTAGAAGAGTTAGATAAGATATACTTTGGTGATCTTTACGTCTTGAACGATTATTAGTCTTCAATTGAGAAACAGGGTTACCAAAAGAAAAACATGATCTACTTAACTATGTACTGTTTTGACTAATTTTATGTCATATAGGTTTGGGATGTCAACATAATTGAGACAGCAGAGGAAAGGTTCTATGACACTAATATTGGCGACTACATCAATGCCATTCAAGGGAATATCACGGTATTTTTTTTTTATGCATTTGCTTTCTGTTATCCCTAATCTATGGAATTGTTTGTCAAAGTTAGATGCTCACTTCAATTTGTTTGAAACAGAAAACATGGTCCGATGAAGTAAAAGGATGGGAAACCTGCGATTCTAATGAGACCATATGCCCAAATATGTATGTACCTTTGGCTCTTATTTATGTGAACTGTTGATTTTTTAATTACAGTTCAGTTTAAATATTTTTGCTGATGGCAATACATTTATATATGGGTTCCTAAAATTTCCTTCAAATACAAATCTATTTGAACCTGCTTCTTTATTTGATTTACATGTGTTTTGGAAATATAGTTGTTTAATAAACTTGGGTGCTTTCATTTTAGATATGCATCTGAAGGGATTAAAGCAGCATGCGATTGGGGATATAAAGGCGTCACAGAAAATTCAGTACTAGAAGGTAAGCAACTAAAACAACAATAAGAAAAAATATTCAACTCAAGAAAACTTTATGAGAAAATAATTAAAAGAGAACTCAGAAAATGAAAACAAAACTCTTTTTTTTTTCAGATTAAACCGTCCCCAGAAGTTTCACATATCTTTTTTCTAACAATATCATGATATAATACTCTACAGATGACTACTTCCTATCACGTTTGCCCATAGTCAGTTTGCGACTAGCTCAAGGAGGAGTTCGATTGGCTGCGACTCTCAATCGTATTTTTGGATAAAATAACATGTTATTGAAGTGATCTTGTCTGAAATATAAAACACCATTCCAAGTTGCTATGTTCGAAAGTCAGTTATCAATATTAAATTTAAAGTTTGGACAGTATATCAAAATATGAATAAATAAAATTCATTTCTACGGCTATTATTATTATATTTTTCTTTCGAATGTTAATAAAGACTATAAAAGAAAAAGCTATGACGCACATCTATAGAAACTAAACATGATACAATAAATGCAATAAAACCAAAGATCATTCTTAGAATTTAAAGATGGTGTAGATGAACCAAACCCAATTGAAAAATACGAGTGAAATGATATAAGTACAAATTTATCTATAGAGAACCTAAACAATGCGGAACCAATTGTGTATCAGCCTAATTGTGTAACAAGTTTAACCACTTTTCTTAAACTTTTAGCAAGTTGACAGGTGGGAACCACGTTCAGCTTGGAACAAAGCACATGTTTACATGAACATAAACATAAAGAAGTAGAATTAATTCTAATGTCTGAATTGAATACATTAATGAAAAAATTCTCATCAATCTTGATGGTCCAATACCATCAGTGGCTTCAGCGTCCTAGGAGTTAAACATCTACAGGTTATCATTCTCCGTCAAATTTCACTCTAGGTTCTTCCTCTTTCCTTTCCTATTGTCGATCTAAACGTTGAGTGGGCAATGATGTGACTAGAAATCGTCTTTATTGGGACCTTCGTCTTGGCACCAAGAGGCTTAAGGTGTATTTCTTTAATGAAGGCCAGGGCTAATGCAATAGAAATTTCAAAGACTAGATCCAACGTCATCAAGGTCATACTCATGCATGTCAACATTCCGACATACGTCGGTGTTGTCACCTTTGGCAATGGGTTAGAAGACATGCCAAAATCACCAAAGACGAATGGACACAGTAAGGACTTCCAATCTAATGTGTGTTTTGCAAAATTAGAGGCAGAATGAACATTGTTCATGCCAATGCTGAGTGGATCAAACTTCTTCTCTAACGTTGTCAACCTCTATAGATGAACAACGATTGAATGTGAACAAAGATCATAGTTAATTGCATGCAATGGTACTAAGCTCTGCATCATTGCTCTTTTAAAGGAGAGCACTAATAGAATTCAAAGATAGTGTACATGAACTGAACCCATTGGGAAATGGAGAAGAGGAGGGGACCAAAAGGAAGAATGGCAATGGGCCGAAATGCATTGAATGCAAATTCAGTGTTGAAAAACTTGAGGGGAATATTGGCCAAAACAAAAACGAGTGAAATTATGCAAGTAGAAATCTATTTATAGAGAACCTAAACAATGTGTTACCAATTGTGTAACTAGCTAATGTGTAACAAGTCTAACCACTTTTCTTAACAAACTATTACCAAGCGTGTGAGAGTATTCTGTCAATCATCAAAATGGTCAAATAAAGGGCTCATACGATGAAGGTAAAAACATTCTTCAGAACCGTTTATAACTCAACGCCAAGTTTTCATGTTAAACGTTTGATCATTTTTTCCAGCCACAAAAAGATGGGGGAGTTGGATCATTTTTTCATTTAACCGTATAGATTGTTACATTAGATGGTGTGAAATTTCGAAGGCATGACCTCCAAATTTGATGTACGCATCAGGAAATTGGAGGGGAAACTGCATCCTAGATACCAGTTCTGAACTGGATTCGAAACCCAGCATTAAACATGAGTTTGCACATTGGCGCCAAATATTATGGTCAAAAGTAATTGTCCCAGTTCAGGGGGACCTTTGCTTTGCTTCATCTATGTGGAACATAATCTGCAAATATCCAGCCCTATATTATTAAACGAAAAAGGGAATGGAGGAAAAGAAACAATTCGAAGGATGGATAACATAAACACATTCGTACCTTTGTTCCAACGTAAAATGTCACAAGCAAGCCACCAAGGACGGGTAACCCTGCAATGGAATCTCCGAATGAATTTTACACTATTTCACAACAATTAAGTTAAAAGCCAAAGAATCTTAACATACCTTCTTTGTGAAGGAAAGAAGAAAGCAACCAGTTAATGCCTTGAGGACCAATAACAAAACCAACCAGATTAGCCACCTGTCAAAAAATGTCAAGGTATTCAAATTAGATGAGGAGTGAGGACTATATTTTTGTTTTACGAGCAAAATCCAACAGTATGATAGCCAAAAGAAAACAAAAACAAAAACAATGGCTAATCAACACGTAAACTAAACAACCATTTACCACTCTTCCTTTTTGGTATCCACAATTATAACAATAACAGTGTCATTGATAATAGCATCATCACCGGTAATTGGTTCAAACAGTGGACAATGCATATAAAGAATGGGAGGGAAATAATACCGGAGAGCTGTTTCATAATACAAAGAGGGCATTTAAAGGACAAACCATGAGGCAGGTAATTGTGACAGCGCCAGCAACAGCACTGAATTCACGAAATATGCATTCTCCAAAAGAACCTTGAACCTGCTAATCAAACTTACCTCCATGTTAGACAGCAATAATCATAATTCAAAATAATGAAAATTCCAAATTCGGAAATGCATTACCTGAAATGTTTTGGCAGCTGATTTTAAAACCAACTCAGGGATGAAGAATAAACATGTCAACCACGCCCAAGAAAGAAGCTTCCTAAGGTCCATCAGAAAAATCAAGCATGAAATGTCTGATAAAAACTGCACAACTTTTACAAATGGAATAGATAGAACTTGACAAATAAAGTGAACATACCACTCTAAATCATGCCAGACAGCAACAAATGTGAATATAACCCATACATTCAGTAGCTTTTTCCGAGATCCCCCAAGAGGAATGTACATATACCTGAATTTCTACCCAATAAGAGTTTAAGTTATTATCTGGTAAAATGAAGTGTAAAATATAGGGAAAAGGATCAATTGCACCTCACAAGCCACTTGTTGAAAGAGGCATGCCAATTTTTCCAAAAGCCTTCCAAGTTGTGACAATTATTAATACATTTTGGCATATTCTCTGGAGCCTCGACTCCATTTATCTATAACACAATTCCAAAGTGATGACTTTCTTCAAATATTCTTCAAATCTGAAATTGGACATCTATGCTATAGATATGCTTAAAGAGTGAGTTATATACCAATGACCAAAAACGAAAAAAGCGCCAGATCAGTAAAAATTTCAGCCACATGAAGTTTAAGACCTGGAACAAATAAATAAAAACAATGACAAATGCTGATCTAATTTGGGAAATATAGTTTTCATGAATCATGATACAACACCAACTACCACTAAGCCTTATCCCACAAGGTGGGGTTGGCTCCATGATCAGTTGACGATGTTAGGCTCAGTAAAACCACTTAGTTGATGAACATGTATTCTCTTACGCCATATCCAATGATGAACACGTCCATGGGAGATAAGTTCTTCCACAAACCACTAGGTGATTAAGAAATTGTTTCAGCTACCAGACAACAAAATAGTAAATTTGGAACAAAAAAAGAAATATAAACACGGTTCTTTGAGTTCTCACCTATTAGCAAAGGCATTATAATAGAATAGATGTGTCATTAATTCCATAAGGAGAAGACTCAATATCCAACGAAAACCATAGAGTGTCACATTTCTAACCGAATTTGTATTTTGAGGAATATCTAGCTGCAAACAATTAGCACCAATTCCATCAACAAAACTGAAACTCAAACAACCCCTCAAAAACACTCAACAACAATCAGTAACCCAAGAAACATTCAGGAAGTACTGAGTAAGAGAGAAAAAAAAAGAAGAAACATGATGAATTATGTGTCTCAATTACACAGCAGAGAATGTTATATATATTGAGCCTTAAATACAAGAATTTACAGTTACCTCAGTTACTGTAATTACATAATGATATACAACACATAGTTACTTTAGTTATAATGATTCTATCACTCACCCCCATGTTGGAGCATATTAATTTTATGCACCAAATGTGTTGCATATATCTTGGGGGAGGATCATTCAAGAATCATTGATTGTAGAAGTTACTCTCTCTAATGGCCATTGCTCTTGACCTCTTGGGAACATCTCAGCAGGGCCTACTGCTTTTGCATGTGATTAATAACAAGATTCCCCTTGTTCTAGAAATTGTGTTGATTATTATTTTCTCTCGTATCTCTGTATACCTCTAGCAATACGGATACACTCCATCTAATTTAATCTCCTTACTAGAGCCTTCTATGGTGTGCTCCATAAATGCACAAATAACCTAAAAATTAAGATGAAATTTTTCCATTTTTTCAGTAATAAGTGCTACCTAAAGTTTTTCCCCAATGCATTTATTCTTAATTCTTTATTGTCTAGTATAGATGTCTACTCTCCCAACTCAACATTCTCATCTTTACTACATTGAATTTATTCTCTTGTTGGCATTCCCCACCCATTCCTCTGTTCCATACACCATTGCAGGTCTTGCAGTTATTACATGGTAAAAATTTCCCCAAGCTTGAGTGTAACCTTTTATTACAGATAATATTTGAGGTGCTCCTCCATTTCATCCACCCTGCTTAAATATTACAATGTTATATCATTAAATTTTTAGATAATGGTGACAAATTTGGTTACTTTTCCAATTCAAGCAAATAATATCTTGTATATAATTTTATTTTTTGAAAATAATAAGATGAGGGTTCACTTACGGTAACAGAACTATATCAAATGTAATAATGAAAGTCGATAATGAAACTTAAACTACAAAAATAAGTTACAGACACAGACCTGTGAGGCAAAAGCATTGAAGCTCAGTATTGGACCAGCAATATAAAGTGGTGCATACACCAAATAACAAAGGTATGTGATAAACCCGAACTTGTCAAAATGTAGACTTCTCTCCTGGTAATGTAATTAAAATTATGAACTGGAAAACATGTGTCCAGTGTCCACATACCCAACAGGAAGTATAACTACGTAAAAACAAATATTAGGGGAAGAGAAGGAATAAACATTGCTCAGCAACCACAATGAAATTTCACCTCATGCTTGATTTAACTAGCAGGTACCCTAACCTGTAAAACTTGATAGCAAGATTTTCCGGATTTACAAATATGACAACGTTGATAATGCTTCTGCAATCATTAATAAATAAAAATATAAAGTATTGGCAAAAAGATTATTAATCACATTGATACCCAAAATTATAAAGCTAAAAATTTAGTCAACAGGTTAGCAGAGCAAATGACAAAATGTTCACTATACATTGATATTGGAAATTAACATGTTTCAAGCAATGCAATGCCTAGAAAACGTCAAGATTGACCTGACCATTTAAGAAACATGAGGACAGCCTCATGATAGCTTTTAGTTTACCTAAAGGAAAATTCAATGAGGTTGTTCCTAGACCAATAGTCAATTCTGAAGAAATATAAAAACACTACAACCTAATTAAATTAGTTTGGCCTTATGTACTTGTCAAGTGGAGCATTCAAGAGAAAGATATTTAAATAGTAATCCAACATAATTTATTTTCTACATGATGCTGAAATGATTTATGCCTTTAGGTAACATCAAGAAGAACTCTCCAGTAAAAAAACTACAAAAACATTTGCCCACGGCATTATAACATATAATTATCACTGCAACAATATCAAATTAGAAGAAAAAATGTACAGTAAAGGCATATTCAAAACAAACAAGTACCACTGTGAGAAGAAAAAAAAAGTAGTACCTCATTATCAAAATGAGAATCTTGATTTGTCCAGTGATAATCAAACCCAAAGCTTATCATGCGCAAAACAACTGCCACAAACAATCTATGCTTAATATAAAGAACCATTTAAGTTATTGTTATTGGCACATTACTTGATTTTATGCAAATAAAATGAGAATACAAAGACATGCATATACAATTCATGAAATGCAAATTAAAAATAGAAAAGAAAATGTTTATATCACCAAATTGCCATAACAAGACAAGAAGTACAAAGTAAGTAATAATTGAGTTAGCATAATTCCATATAAATGTTGGTGATGGATGAGAACAATTAACTAACAAGGTGCACAGAAAAAGGAGACAGCAAATATATATAAGAAACATATAAATGGACTATTCTGAGTTTGGATACCATAGAAACTCAATTAAATAATGAAAAAACAAAAATACCGAAGTTGAAACATATGTGCCACCTAAAGCTGCCCCGGTATTGGTCCAAAAATGCCCACTGTTGTCTGCAATATAAACGCATAATCCTAAGTGGGAATAGAATTACTCCTGCCATACAATGAATCAATACAACAAATTTGATGCATCTTACCCAAATATAGAAAATGGATATCCTTCATAAACCCGATTACAGATAAGAAAAAATATGTTGTAACCCCAAGCTACAAGTGGAAAGTACTTTTTCTGTGCAAATATCTGCTGAAACAGAATTCGTCTTATATAATAACTGTGGAAAAAGTTATAAGCATGGTAGTTAAATGATACAATATAATGATTGACCAAGACATGTATTTAGGATGGATTCTAGTTATGGAGACTTGAGCATTAATAGAGAGAAAACTCATAAGTGCATTTATTTGGCCTCCAAAATTTAAAGAAACATTTTCTTGTAAACAAAAAACTGAATCTGCTGTAGTTTCAAGGCCAAACCAACCCACAAAAATGATAACCTTCTGTAATAACTGTTCCCAACCACAAATAAGAAACAAATAAACCAAGCAAAAAAAAACTACATATTCTCCGTTGGATAGACATTTTTCTTCCATAGAAAGCACACTTCTGGAGACGGCACACTTTAGGGCTGTCCTTCATTTAGAAGGCTGTTGAATGCTTGCTACAAGCTTCCTATAGAATAAAGTTTACTATACAATTCTTAGCTGGTAAAAAAGTAATGATTTAAATGATTCATGATCACACCATTCTCGATAAAGCACTCTTTAAATATTTGAAAATTCCAGAATCCTAGAAACACAAAATGTAGCATTAAAAATACACATATAGTTCACTTGTAATCAAGTAACAAATAAATCCTTTGTGTTTTCAAGTGGAAGGATACCATTCCTATAAATAAGTCATGAAATCCAACATAAGATAGATATCTTTTCATTGCTTTTCTAGATAGGATATAAGACTATGAAATATGAATAAAGCAGCCTGTGTATAATAAGTTTTAATGGAAAAAAAATAGAAGTGCTAATGCATGAATATTCTAAATAAAGAATTAAAATCAACAATATTACATATCCCAACTAGAAATAGTGTGTAACTAACACTTATTCACTGATACGTAACACGCACCTTTACAAGAAGAAAATTAATAGTAGCTATTGATAGGACAAATACGATGCTGCAAATGAAACAAACTAAAAATTAGACTTAAGAAGCTAAGGGCCTATTTGGTTTTTGTTTTCATTTCTTGTTTCTATATTTTCAGTTTTAATTACAAACCTGTCATTTTATTTCTTATTTTCAAAATTTTGTACAGGAAAAACCAAAAACAACTTTTTTTTTGTTTCCTGTTTTTACAAATTTTTTAAAATTGAAAAAGATGACAGCTTTGTAATTGAAACTAAAAACAGGAAATCCAAACAAAAACCAAACAGACCCTAAAGAAATGTCAATAGTGAAAGAAAGAATAGCATAAAAAATAAACTGTGCAATCCTTACCATGCTCCATGAAGATATGATAAGTAGGCCAGAGAAAACAAAAGCCAGACAATGGACATTCCCCTCACTCTCAAATTAAAGAAAACCCTCATCAAGTTAGCCAGCAGAGTGAAAATGCCAAAGACAAGAGTAAGAACAAGTAAATTTCCTCTAAAATTCCTCCACTGAGCATCCGAAATATCCTTTACAGAAAACAGAACAGTATGTGCATTTCATCAGAAAGAAACCTAGCCAAACTACTGATATACTTATAGACAACAAAAATGGTCATAATGACAGAAAGAGCACAATCATACATTGAGGCGACGGGGAAAGAGCCAACCCGGGCGTAGACCAAATAGCTGTTTGTAATGATCTATGAAAATCAAAACCAGAACTAGTCAATGCTATCAACAAGTTAGCAGGGGCTGAGAGAAAACACAATTAGAGAGACTATCTTATAAACTAGAGGGAAAAAGATCTGAAACAAGAGATATTATACCACGAGAGAGATGAAGGGAACGAGTGACAATGATAACATAGAAAACAAATGCATATGTCAAAAGAAAAACAAATTCCTTTTGCTTCCAGCGGCCACTCCTACTGCTATTGAAGTTGCCCTTGTTGATAACAGAAGTCCCCATTTTGAAATAAAGAACCCAAAGTCCTCTAATTAAGCACCTCAACAGCAGCAATCTTGTGTTTCCCTATGAAATTTCATGAAAAATTAAAATGAATCAACTTTGCTAGTAAAATAATTGAAGATAGAAAATTGAAGAAAGTAGTGTGATGAATGAATGGTTATGGAAGAAGGAAATCTTCACCGCTGAAAAATGAAATGGGCAGTGATTCTCTCTTTGGAGAAGGAAAGCCCCTTCATACCATCAGCAGTTTCTTTTAGAGTTGGTAACGGGTTTCTTTACAAGTGGTGTTAAATAATCCTGGATTAATTTGGACCTCCTAAACTTATGCCCAAGCCCAGCCCTCATTGGGCTGCAGCTTTTGGCGGGCTGCTTGTATTCTGTTTATCTTCAGCATTGTAACGACCCATTTAGATTGTGAAACAGTTTCCTGTTTTCAGTTTTAATTACAAAACTACCATCATTTTTCTATTTTAAAAAAAATTGTACTGAAAAGAAAAATGAAAACAGGAAACAAAAAGAAATTGTTTGCAATATTTCCTTTATAAAATTTTGAAAACAGAAAACATGATGAAAGTTTTGTAATTAAAACTGAAAACAGAAAATGAAAATAGAAAATGTTTTCACAATCCAAATGGGCCCTAAATTTGTAAAATACAAATAGGCCCAAATGAAAAGGACCTAAAAGTGTGCAGTATACAAGCAGTCCAGATATGTACAAAAACTAGGTAACATTGTATTTAAGCAAAGCAAATATTAATCTAGCAAAAGATCTAAACTGCATAGAAAATTTCAATACTTTTTGAATATAAAATTCCAGTACCAATCAAGCTAAACTTCAATTATGTTGCAAAAGTACTTGATAAAATAAATCTTACAATGGTAGCAAGAAAAATAACAGTGTATCAAATAGTTTTGGATGAGACGTTTCTATCGTCTATGAATTGTACAACAGCATATCCACACTTCAAGATAATGCTTACAAGATTGGGATGACTAAAGTAATGTTATAACCGGACCAGTCATTGACTCGGTCAACGTGTTGAGTCACTGGATCCCTAGTCATCAAACAGGTCGACTCAGTATGCTATATGCCAATGAATGAAATCTAAAATCTGACAAAGTTCAAGTCACCAAAGCAATATAAAATCTGAGGCAAAATTCATGACAAAATGTAACTAAATCTCGATATAGTATACTAATGAATACTGAATATATCAGTAGCAATTCAGCACTAACAAAGTGTAACAGAGGATGGATATTTTTTGAAAAGGCGAAGCAAAGCACTTCACTAAAAACCAAAAAATAAAGGTGCTCTACAATGTCAACAGGATAACTGGCACGCATCAAAGAAGGCTACTTGTATTTGTCACTCACACAACACAAAAACTCCCATGTCAATGACAACCCATACCCAAAGACAACATATATTATCAATAAGGCAAAATTAAGAATAACAATAGTGAACTTACTGAATAATGATAGGAATATATGACAATCAAAATGACAGAATGTAACTGAGGTTGAAATTGAATTAGATCATAATTCTTACAAAGATGTTTTTTTCTTATAATTGCCGCTTGAGAATCGGTAGAGCTAGACAGAGGCTCGACGTATGTTGGACGGTGCTTTGACGGAGACGAATGCCGAGTCGCAGAGGTGCTACGATGGAGACGAAGGGAGAGCCACGGAGCTGGACACGTTGACAGATCACGCGAGGCTAGACGGAGGCGAAGACAGGCAGGGTTGCGGAGGCGGCGCGCTGACGGCGGCAGCAACTGCACGAACTTTATAAAAATTTGGAGAAGGGAGGGCGAGGGAGGCTCGATGGGGCACGACGAACGACGAGGACGGAGGACGCGAGGTCAACAGTGGACCACGGCAGCTGCTGGTGGAGTCACGGCGCCTATGGTCAGGATCACTCTGCTCTGTTCACTCAAACCTCCCCCTTTCTTTTGCTTCGATCCTATGTTTGTTTCAATGGAAAAGGAATATCGGAAATTGAAAGGAAGAAAATCAGACGTAAAAATAAAATATTTTAAAGATTTAAATATAAAATTAGTTCCCGTATAAAATTAGAACTAATTCCCTATAAAAAAATCTTTAGGATTTATTTTTAAAAAAAATTAAGATTTATTTGTCAATAGAAAATTAATGATAGAATTTAATCTTAACAAAAAAAATTATTTCTAAAGTTAAATCCTAAAAGAAAATTTCTTAAGATTAATTATAATTTTAAACTTTTTTTAAAAGCTAATTTTATATTTAAGTATAAAAAATATACATATCAATATTGAAGGGACTAATAATTAAGTATTTCAACACTTAACAACATAAAGTTAATGACAAAGTTTGATTTTAACAAAAAAAATTAAAAGCTAAATCCTAAAAATAATTTTTTTATGAAATTAACTCGAATTTTAAAATTTTTATGAACTAATTTTATATTTAAATATTAAAATTATTTTTTAAGAGAATAAATGATAATATCATATTATTAAAATGGTATTTTGGTTTAATTTTAGATTTTTTAGGGTTAACTTTATATTTAAACCTATTTTTTTATTATTAAGAAGGAAAGGGAGTAACGGCTGAAGTCCCATTTTATTATTAAGAAGGAAAGGGAATAACGGCTAAAGTCCCATTTAAATTATTTCCTATTTTTTTAAAAGAATGGAAGATAATATGGTATTTTAGTTTAATAAATATTATTAAAAATTATAAAATTTAAAATAAATTTTTAATAAAAATTTAATTTTGGTAAGTATATTAACACGAACAACATCTACATTTTAGTGGGCCAGAAAAAATTATCTATGGAATTTGAAAGCAATAATTTAAAGGAAATAAATATGTATCACTTGTTTGTATTTTAAAATTATTTATTTTTATATAATTGATTGCTTTTTTAGACTTATATAATTGATTTAGGATTAGATATCTTTCTGGTTATGTAAAATTAATGAATTCTAGTTTTTGCCATTACAAAATTTTGTTGCCTCCTTTATCCTTCATTAATATAAAAACTTTAAAAAATAGTACTTTATTAATTTAATTATTTTTTATCTTATTCGTAGTCGTAATTTGACCAATAGATCTTCACATCTTCATCTAATATGTAATCTAATTATTGTGTGTATCACAAAAAGTAGAAATAATTAAGCATAAGGTATGATAATAGATAACTTCAACGTATTTGTTATACAAGTAAAAAAACAAAACTTGAAAAGTTAAATATTTCCACCTCAATAACATTTTATATTTGCCCTTTAGGATATTTAAGTAACATATTTGTAAATAATGTGAAGATGTATTAGACAAATCAGTTATTAGTAATGACACCCTAATGAAAGAGATTATTCTTGAAAAATTAAAATTTAATAGGGATGAAAAATATAGAAAAAGTTTTGTGATGATGAAATTCATTGATTTAATAAAGGCTAAATATAAAAATAAATCGTGTAAATTTTGATGGTCAGACCTTTGCTCGTCTCTCGTGGAGAAGGGATATATAGGTGCCCTATCGACCCAACTAAGTAGTTTCTAATGACTCACTGGAAACAACTAGGTAAGGGAAACTTTGTTGATGGGTGTTTGTGTCAGATTATCATGAGTTATAGTAAATAGACAACTTTAATTTCATTTCAAATTTAATTGACTTTACATTATTCATTGTTCTTAATGTATTAATAAGCACAAGAAGGACAATAGGCACCTAGTTGAGCTTGAGAGAAAAGGCAAGCCTCTTGAGTTGAGTGCGAGGAATCAGCTCTAGACAAAGATTATTGGTGGGAGACACCACGGTCGCCTTTATAGCACCGTCTTCTTAGCCTCCAATACTCGTTACAGGGACATCCTGGATAGCGTAACTCTCCCCTTCCATTATCGTTGAGTCCGCATGTGTAAATTCGAAGGTGGCACGTTTTTGGGAGGAGTTGCATGATATCAACGGTTGGCTAGCACATATACATAGGCTTCAAAGCCAGTTTTCCCAGCTGCAAGCCCATATGGCTAGCCTAGCTCGAGCCCGACATGGTGGGGGTAATCATCAGCATTTTACTATTACCTTGGACGACCAATCTGTCTCAGAAGATGAAAAGAAGGAGCTTCGTTGACTTTATTGTTAAGGGCAACACAACAGTCAACTGTCCAAGCTTCCACCCTGGCAAGGTCTACCCTAGGCCCAATAACCCCTCGCAAGACTCATAGTCGCTCTCGCCATGAACATTGATAGAATTTATTAGTTTGTTGTATTACTTGTATTTTATTTTATTTAAACATTTTATTTATGTATTTTTATTTCTTTTTATTTAGTGTATTTTATTTTATTTATATTATTCTTATGTAATTGTTATAATAAAAAAAGGTACAATGTAATAAGCTTAGAAAGAGGCGTGGGATGTTAGGATGTTCATCATCCAATCCAGACCAAACAAAACCGTTCAACCAATCTAAAATAACCAAACGCTTATCAAATTAACTGAAAAACTAATCAAACCACATTAGTGTGTGGATTAGAACTGAACGATAATCTTCAATATATTACTTCTACATTTATATTACATCACTAAATTACATGCATGACTTAAATTTAAAGTAAGACTTAAAAAACTCTAGGTACTCATTTGTGATTTTTTATTGTGTTGAAATTTTTTTAAGTGGTGACTTTGTTTTTGAAGTAGTTATTCTTGATTTCATTAGGTTGTAATTATATGTCTTATACTTGATTTTGTAAAAAAACATAATTAATCTAAAATCGAACAAAATGATCTAATCTAAATTGCATTTAGTTGGATTAGATGTCGTCATACATTCTAACAAAGATACAAGTTAAGAATTGGATCATATTAGATGATATTTTGTTTAAAAATTGAACTAATCCAAACTGTGAACACCCCTAGTAGGACATGGTGTCTTATGCGCCATTAGGTTTGGAAAATGGTAAGGGACATTATTACTCCATACTAAGATAAAGGAGTCAAGGTCTCAAACTAATTGGTATGAATTGAGTATGCATGGAAGGGTATGTCTTATGATAGGATGGCAAAAACAGGTCAGGCCAGGTGGGCTGGCCCGCCAAGCCCACCAAAATAAACAGGGTGGACAAAATTTTCAGCCCATCGTCCTACCACAGATCGGCTCGCCTAGCCCGCCAAACCCAATGGGCCCCACCAAAGAAAAAATTATAAATATTGATAATAAAATAATTTATACTTTATTTTATTTAAATACATACTTTCATTTTTTAAAATTAAAAAAAAGTGACGTCTCTTACTATTTATACATTTCTTTTAATAATATCTTCTTTGATTTTCTTAAAGATATTTTTAGATTTTTTATCTTAATTTGACATTTTTTTAAAAAAAATAGCGGCTTTCCAAAAAGACACACAATTTTAGCTTTGGCGGGCTAGCCCACCGGGTACCCATTAGGCAGAACAGACCCTAATTTTTAGCTCGTTTATTTAAGCGGGACGGGTGAGCCTGTTTTGCCATCCCTATCTCACAACCAAAAGGTAAAAGGTGAATTTTTTTCTCCTTAGGCGTGAGACTATGTCCCATGCCCTACACCACTTGTAGTGTCTGCCTACTAAGAAGTTCACTACTTGTTAGAGAAATTAACTAGGTTTATTTTTTCACACTTTTCTCATAAACTAAAAATAGATAATTATTTACACATCATTTTCTTATTAATTGTTTTTTATTGAACCAATAACATTAATACACCATTATTTTCTCATTCTTTTTTCTATATATATATTTTGTCTCCCTTATTTTCTTTCTAGTTGTTTGAACTAACCTTAAATCCTAATATTAAACCCTACATAAGCTGAAGAAGCACACTAAACCTTAGCCAAACTGAGTGAGTGGTGAAAATTGTGTAGTAAGTAACAAGCAATTAACACTTTACTTATGAGTTAGACTAAGTTAATTAGTCACCACTAGATTTGCACTAGTTTTTATTTCAATAGGAATTGACTACATGTTGGGGGTCTCGCAACTACTCACGCACCCTGCTCAATCAACTAAGTTGGTCCCTTTAACTTGTACTCTACACTAATTGAACTAACATGGTTTTTTTTCTAGTGATAATTACATTAACCTCTTATGACATTTAACTTAGATATACCATGACCCTTCTATTTTCACAATTACACACACCACTCATATTTTGAAATTTGGCATTGAATATGCATTATGAGGTTATTGTGAATGTAAGCCACTGTTTTACAATTTTTGAATTATCATTATGTTATTATGTAATGATGTAAGTGTTTGAAAAAAAATATTTTCTATATGATGGGTCCTCCATTGATTTAATAACCAATGGCTAAAATGTATCTTAATGTTCCCTAAGATATTTATTTAGTAATCAATAAATATTAGAAAATCACATGTGTAACACCCCCTTATATACACTAGACATATATTTATTCTTCTTGCTCTTTTTTTTAAAGATATACATATTTATCACTTCTTATCTCGTGTATACAAGGACATATATACATCTGATTTTCTTTGAATTTTGAAAGTAAAAAGTTTCAAATTATTCATAATGATAAAATGAACTTTCAGAAAATCATAAGTGATCAAAGATTACAGTATCATATCCAAAGAATAAGGTTTATTAAAGTTTAACTTTTACATTGATTTACAATCATCCAACTTAATATTGTATTAAGGTAAACTAAAACTAAAAATTGAATACTTCTACTTCGACTGTAACCAATTATTTCCTTATCTTCAAACCATGTGATTTTGAATCCTATTCTTGTCACATCTCTTCTACTATCCGATTGAGGATGAGACCAATTTACCCTCTTGTAATTTCATCCTTTCATCTTGAACTGCTAGCTATATATCATATAACATATATTTTGGACACAAAATTCAAACAAGAAGGAGTGAGAAACATAATATTATACTTTACAGATAAGACATAAGCATAAGGGTTTTCACAATCTAATATAATAATTTCAATCACAATCATATACATAATCAATTATGAATGCAGAGTTTTTATAACATAACAATTATATTTTCATTCACAACCACCCAGATAGAATGTCACAATCACATAAATGTCATGCAATGTTTTTAATACTACCATCTCATTCATTCTATGCATGTGGGTCCTTAAAGCTTTAGTTTGCACTGGGCCAACCAGGAGTTTACACTGTTCCATAAATTCCGGATAACATAAATGCCTTCATGGCATATGAATAGCTCAACTGGTATGGAAACACTTAGAGACTAGTCAGACTGAGAAAGTTTTTATTGTGAAAGTACCCGACACTAGGGAGCGACCCCAGGTCACCTGAAGCACCCTTTCACACCCTCTCATCCCAAGGCTCGCAATTAAGCCTCCTCTAATGTATCCTCGGTTTCTATAATCCATCCCCAGGCAATATCACATCTCATTTCTCTTTAATGATTCATGATGCATGAACTACTCGCATATTTAATTGGTTAAGACTTTTAGAAACTCAATTATTAAATACCATAAAGGTTCATAAAATCATCACAATTAAACTGTACATTCCCATAAGTTTTTCTTTGAACTTCTGTTATACTGAAATAATTTAGTACAGTCTTCAAATTCATATCTTACCAAAATTGAGTTTCCAAGCCTTAAATATCTCAAAACTTTCTCTTAAAAATCTTCACATATTTACATAATCTTTCTCAATTTGAATCTTAACTAGATTGAGTTTTAGAAATCTCGACAAAATATTCTTTAATTATTTCGTTGGGGAAAACCAAAATAATTTACTTTAAACTTCTAATTTCTAAAGAAAATAATTTAAAATCATTAACTAAGAATACTTAAAACTATAAAAATTTTCTTTAATTAAAGAATTAATCATCTCAACCTCTGATTTTTATAAAATAGCTTCTTTCTAATACTAGATTTTATTATAGAGATTAAAAATAAAGTTAGTGAAAATTATTTCTAAGAAGAAATAAAAGACTAAAATAATTATAAAATACTTTCTCTTGGAATAAAAATTTAAAGAGTAAGGTAAGAAAATTCTTACTGAGTTTTAACTTTCCGTCATGCTTGCTATATGCTCAAACTTCATATCACAAGGTCATCAATCATTCATCAACCACAATCAAGTATAGTAATCTCATCAATCACAATCAAATATCATCAATCATAATTGCATATTATTAATCACAGTCTAATATTATAAATCACAATATCATTAATCGAAATCAAATATAATTAATTATAATCAAGTCAAATCAACTAAATATCGCTCATAAATATAATTCAAATTTTAATGGTTATTTAAATTAGTAGATTTGATTTTGAGTCTTTATCGCACAGGTCTATATAAGTCCATATATATAATCCAGTCTTCATATAGGTATAGTTCAGTCTAGACAGGTCATAATAGTCCAAGTCCTTGCATAGGTTTAGTTCGATCCATGTAGGATATAAAAGTCCAAGTCCTTGCATTGGTTTAGTCCAGTCCGTATAAGTTATAATAATTCAGATCCATGCATAGATATTTCAGAATAAGTTACACAATCTATTAAATTTATTATTAATTTTAAGTTAAGAAGTTATTACTTTAAAATAATAATATTATTAAATTTAAAAGGAGTAGGGGATTCCTCCCATTATTCTTATGTCTTTCAGATTATATTCTTATCTCACTCCCCCTTACCTCTTGTATACCGATTCGTTATTGAAAATCTGTGCGCGCCTCGTTTCCGAGTTCTAAAATATACCAATTTCATTTTAATATAATTACAAGATGAAAATTAAGATTACTACTTAAAATAAAAATGGTAAAATTTGAATAGTGAATAGTGAATAGTGAATAGTAACAGTGAATAGTAAATCGTGAATAGTAACGATAAATAGTAAATCGTGAATAGTAACAGTAAATAGTAAAACGTGAATAGTAAAGGTAAATAGTAACAGTAAATAGTAATTTACTATTGAAATAGTAATTTACTATTGAAATAGTGTTTTACTATGTAGAATATTAACTTAAAATAATATTATTTCCAGTATAATAATAGATTTCTAAAAACGATATAAAAATAACCCTAAAAAATATAAAAGAGATGTATTCGTACCTTAGAATTTTAGCAGAACCTTCTTCCAAAAAAATTTATTTCTCTCTCTTACTTTCACCACTATCTCACTAACACTACTATATTAAGAAAACTTAATCTGAAATTATGAATTCTAAAGAAAAATTCCTTCGGTATTTATAGGAAAAAAAATTACTATGCATTCCATTATTTTAATATAAAAGTACTGTGCGTTTTTTGAAATTTAAAACCTGGTTACTGTGCACCTTTTGAAAATTTCATACATGCACAGTGTTTTGTATAGTAAATGTCAACAGAATTATTAAGCCAAATAGTAACCTTTCACTCGGTATATTTTAAATATTCAAAATTAATCCTTTTTGAAATTTAGCGATATTATATCAGTTCTCACTAATTTTATGATAAGTAATATAAAGTTTTAAATTTTAAAAATCTAAAATTTTCTGTTAATAAAAATTTATTAGTACGTTTTCGATTTTTTTACGATTGATAAAAATCAAGATTTTACTCAAACCGATAATTTTTAGATAAGTCTACTTGAAATGGATTTTAGAAAATTTTCTTATAATTTAACTTTACATTCTTGTAAATATTTTTAATTTTAAGTAACTTTATATGAATTTAAAATTATTTAAAATATATTATTTTATTAAAATAATTTAAAATTTTCAAAAAATTCCAGAAAATCATAAATATTATGTAGATCAAAAAGTTCAAAAGAACCATAGTATAATTCCTTCAAAATTTTATTTTAAAATTCTAATAAGAGTTAAATCTTAAATATGTAAAAACATAAATATAAGAACATAAAATAAAAATGGTGAATAATAAAGATATTAAAAATTCTTAATATAATTTTCTTAATTAGTGAATACTAATTAAGTCATTTTAAAATTCTCATTCAGAAATATTTTCATTTTTTTTTATTATTATTTAAAAACAAATAATTAAATATAAATAGCTAAATTTCAAAAAAAATGATAATAATAAACTAACTTATAGTAAGTATTTCTCAAGAAAGATATATTAATATCTATTTTCTATTTGTGTTGAAAATGGGATGTTACAACATGTGTTTCCTCCAAGATTCTACTTGGTCACATAATAAACTAGGTTGATATGCTCACTAAGAAATATTTGGTAATCTTCCACAAAACTTGGGAAATTAATATCCTTATAGATTAGCATATTTTATTGAGATATCTTATTAGAAGATTAGGACTATTTGATAGATACCTGGTCAAAATTAAGTTCTCTCATTTGTATATAAATAAACCATCAACGTCTTCATATATTCAAGTGACATTCTTGAGAAATAAACTTTAATTCTTATAGTATTCTTTAGGACTTGGTATTTTATAAAGTAAACATTTTGGCATCTGCTGTAAGATTGAGTCAAATTCTTGCCTAGCCTCAAAGAAAAAACACCCCAACCAAAAACAACTTTAGATGGCCAAGGAAGGAAGGCAAACACAGGATGATCAGTAAGGGGGCATCCTCGATGACATCAGATGATGAATGATGGAAGAAGTTGCAAGAGGAGACGGTCATCAAAGCCAATGACATGTTAGACACAACAACAATCATCAAAGCCCTCCAGGGTCAACTAGACCAATTGAGAAAAGAAAATAAAGATCTAAAGAAAATAGGAAAACAAAAGAATGAGGACCTCTGAAACACCACCACATCGTATACGAGAAACAATTTACTGATTGGAAATTTGTTGGTTGGTGCAAACAATACGACATGAGAAGACGTTTTTCCTCCATAGAATACCCTTAAACTAATGGCTAAGTAAAAGCTACAAATAAAGCAATTTTGTAAGAACTAAAGAGACATTTGGGAGAAGCAAATGGGAGATGGGTAGATGAACTACCAAGAATACTATGGGCTTACCATATGACACCCTACTTAGCCACAGGGATTTAAACACCATTCAGACTAACTTATGAAGCAGATGTCATGATTCTGGTGGAGATTGGAGAACCCTCACTAAGAAGAATAATATACGATAAGTAGGGGTGTTTGCAGTCCGGATCGGTTCGGTTTTATGACAAAATATCATCCAATCTGATCACTTTATTGAATTGCAGTTCAGTTCGGTTTAGTTGAAATGAATGGCACCATCCGATCCGATCAAATGCGGTTCGAATTGGATCGGTTTATGCGGTTTTTTCCTCATTTTATATTTTTTGTAAAATCAAATGAATATTATAATTATAACAATGCAAAGAATATTTTAAGTTCTCAACTATGGAAGAATCATTAATAAGTAAAATAAAACAAGTTTTCAACAATTTAAATTTAAACATAAAATAAATAAAGTACTATTTAAATAAGATTCAATGTAAAACAATAAAAATATTAAAAGTCTTGAGTCAAGATTTTAGTCTTCTTGTTCTTCCTCTAACTCGGATAAATTTTTTAAAAATAAGTGTTATCATACACTTTAAACAAAATTAAAAAATAAAATATAGAGACCAAATTAAACAAACTAATAAAACAATAAGTGAAAGAGGTTGTGACTAAATGAAATGAAAACATTAAAACATAAAACATGCGGATCGGTTCGGTTCGGTTCGGTTCTCATAGGTGGAACCGAAAACCGATCCGAACCACATATGAAATGCGGTTTTTTACGGTTTCGATTTTTATGGTTTTCGGTTTAATCAGTTTCGGTTTTCTTTGGATCGGTTGAGCGGTTTTTCACGGTCCGGATCAGTTGATTAACACCCCTAACGATAAGTAAGAAAATAATAAATAGATACAAACAAACCTCCAACTCAGAGTGGAAGACGGGGATATAGCCTATGTAAAAATAATGGTAGACAAACAAAAGGCTACTTGAAACTAGAACTCCTTTATCAAACCAAGAGAATTCGAAGAAGGCGACTTAATCCTCAGACTCATGTAACTTCTAATAAATAGACATGATAC
The DNA here is from genome assembly GCA_037962975.1 of Clitoria ternatea. Taxonomy (NCBI): domain Eukaryota; kingdom Viridiplantae; phylum Streptophyta; class Magnoliopsida; order Fabales; family Fabaceae; genus Clitoria; species Clitoria ternatea. The sequence continues at coordinate 111,185,413 of CM075674.1, read as the reverse complement.
AAACCATTGTGATCCTTAATGAAAGGGTGAGTTCTCTCTCCACTCTTTCTATAAATACATGTTTTGATAACATGTTGAAAACAACAAAAATACGATGTGTTAATGAATTAATGACACTACACTAAAGCCTTTGATTTGGGAAAGAGTTGGACTATCCTATAATCTAACACATTTAAGATAATCAAAGTGTCAACAAAATACAAATCAATTGTGGTTTATAGAGGAAAGTGTTCTAATCTATAATCTTATAATTTGTGTCCTAAATAAAAGTAACTTAGATCCAAGTGTTGTTATTCGTGTAACTATAAGTAAATGCAAAGTGGTGCATATACATACTATATATATATATATATATATATATATATATATATAAGCATTTTAAACTTTTATAGTGTTAATATGAGTAACGTGTGGAAAGAAAGATATTGAATCTCTAATATTTATAAAAATATTATATTTTCATAAAAAATCAATCATAGAATGTAGTTTGTATATGTAATTAATACTCTTTAACCTTTGCAAATTTGCATAAGTTAAAAAAATTATATTTATTAATAAATAAGGTATTTTTATTTATTTATATTAATGTATGTAATCAAATTCTTAATTATGCCTTTAATCACGGTTAAAGAACCGTGGTTGTTGCAGCCGTGGTAGTAGATGAGGGCCTTTAACCACGGTTAACAACCATGGTAATAAATCACATCTAACCATGGTTGTCGATTATAACCGTGAATATAACAGACAATTTATATTCACGGTTATAGTAGAAACCGTGGATAAAGAGAATCTATATTCACGGTTGTTTAGCACAACCGTGAATATAAGTAGTAAAAAAAATTCACTTACAGACTATTTATAATCACGGTTATGGTAGTAACCGTGGATAAATAGGGTCTATAATCACGGTTGTTTAGTACAACCGTGAATATAAGTAGTAAAAAAAATTCACTTACAGACTATTTATAATCACGGTTATGGTAGTAACCGTGGATAAATAGGGTCTATAATCACGGTTGTTACCATAACCGTGAATAAATACTGTAGTTTTTTTTTAATATGGTTTCTGTTTTATTGTTTCTCAAACCTGCATTCAGACAACCAGTACAATATACAGTATCCCAACATATCCAGCAACAAACCATATATAAAAAGAATGGTATATATATAACAATTAATTTGATATGAATTCATAACAACCTAAAAAATGAAACTATATACAATTCAGATGAATGTAACCTAATAAAATGTAAACCCTAAATCCTACACTAGATACATATTTAAGAGAATAAAGATCCTATATCTAGCTAAGTTCTTTTGCTGATTTCAATGAAGTATGAGGCCCATTGCTTTCTAACATTATCTACAAGTGTCTTAGAGAAGTATGACCGGTCCTGGAAGTACTGCAAACAATGCACAAAACAATTAGAACAAAAGCTATATTTATTACATGAAATTGATGAAATTGTTAGAAAAGTAGTCCAAATGATGAGACTTACATTTGTCCATCCATCTACTAAATGTTGTTGGACGATGGTCAGCATGGTATGCATGACGTAATAGTCACACTTGAAAGTACCCTCATGCTTATAAAACTACAATGGACATAAAATATAGAATAAGTGAATTCGCAACTTAAAAAATATATATTGAAGATTTGAATGAATACGATTGACTTACTTTTGGGTGCACCCACACAACTTTTCTTTCGCTGGACTTAACTCCAAGCAGTCGATTGTATCCAACCACCGCCCTACATCAAATAAAACATAAGATAAGTTAGAATCGTATAGGTCCAAAAATGATGTAATCGAATTTGTACTTATTTTTTAGGGATTAACTTACCAGTCTACTATACTTTTCAGGTCTTGTGAAACTGGCCGATGCATAGTATCAAAGTACAGAGCAAAATAAGCCCGGGGACAGATCACCACAAGTGTCCAGTGAGCGCTGCAGTTACCAGTGATATGTGAGACTTCAAAATGCAAAAATTAATGACAATAATTATGAAATAGAATATTACCCTTTATGATAGGAGCCCATGTATATAGCCTTCCCAGACTCAAACATCCAATTTTGGATGTATGCCTAGGTGTCCTGTGTAACGTCCTAGATTATTTTGCATTTATTATTTATTTATTTAAACAATTACCTTTTACGATAAATTCTCCCTTATCTTGAAAATTAATCGATATTTAGAGAAAAACAATTTAATTTGAACACAACGGATGAGAGAAAGGGTGTCAGGACTTCTCACTTGAGTGAGGCCCCTACTCGTTTAAGCGAGATTCTGGACTCTCACTTAAACGAGGTTCTATTCGCTGGAGCGAACACCTTTCACACATCGGATTATTCAAGACATGCAACCGAACTCTCAAAATTTCACTTTAAAAGTGGTTCGGTAAACCCAAAGAGTTACCATGGAAGCGTATGCAAGTAACAGTAATATATTTTTAAAATATAGTTTTACATCTGATCCGGTCTTAATTTAACACAACTAATAATTATACTAAGAAGTTCTTATACACATAAGACTCTATAGAAAGTCACTCGAAGTCACTCGGACCCTGGCACCGTTCTCCCTCTTGGCGCGGCTCCATGGCTCCTTCCCCCTCCCTGTCTCTGGTTACTAAAAAAAATGCAAGGGTGAGTGTTTGGCATAATAATTAATATAGAACGGCATTTAACACTATACATGCATATTGATACATACACATCAAGCATCACCCTAAATAAACATACCAAACATAGAGTTTTTCATGCAGTAACTGTATTAAACCAATTACGCAATTCCATCACATTCCTCACATTCATCACATTCATTACATGCATCACGATCACAACTGACTCTCATACAATCTGACTCCTAGTATCCGGATACTAAAGGATTGGCCTTCAGCTGGGGGTCCTACTTGACACCCTGTGAACCCTGTTTGGTTCACCGAGTCCTGTTTGACTCTCCACCTCGACCACTGGGTCCTACTTGACCACTGGGTAGCTCAACTGGGCACGAAAACCACGGGAGCCAGAAATGAGGGGCTATCATATACCGTCGGCCATCCCATACCACATAATCATTCAACAGTTTACCTTTCTCATAATAATATCAATTCCTCATCACTCGGGTAGCCTGCTTGCTAACCCTTCGTCACATAACACTGATCATTTCTCATTAGATATCACAAGATCATACATGATAAACTCATCCACATCCGATCCTTCACTAATTAATGTACTCAGTCACACATGCACAAACATAAACACACAACTACGTTTAGCAACCTTTTTCTTAACTTGTTTACGTTACTTCAATGACCTGATTAAGAAGCGAGTCCTATTCTAATTAATTATAACCCGAACACCCCCCTTACTTTGGTTCCACGCTTCGATGATCTGCTCTCTGTGCCAATTTCTTTCTCTGAGCACCGGTTTTGTAGTCTCAACTCCTTCACTCAGTCTTCCGTTGCTTAGCCTACTACCTACGAATCATAAAGTATAGCTCATCACCTCAACGCCCTTAGTTCATGGACAACATCTGGACTCATACTCACCAGAGGAGTGGAGAACAACCACGAATATAGCCATGCATGGCTCTTAACGGCCAAAGAATAAAAGAAATAAGGGAATTACAATTGGATTGGATCAGTAAACTTACCTTGAAGTCCCGATCACAGGAATGGGGTTAAATTGAAGTTTAGACACAAATGGAGTCCCTCTCCAGCACATGCAAATCAGCGTTAAGAGAGGAGAGAAAAACGAAAGAGGAGGAATAGACCAACAGCAAGGTAACTTGTAAAATAATGAAGAGGGAAAGAAGAGAATTTCCTTATATATATAGCTCATGGGCAAGATCGTCTTTTCCTTTATTTTATTTGTATTCTTACTAAATTTAATCAATTTTTCACTATTTTAAACTATTGCATAGTTATCAAATCAATTACACGTGTTTATTCCCTCAACGTTTAAGTATTCACAATCCTCTAATAATTCGCAAGAGTATAGGCCCGATATAAATATCGGCCCCCGACGTCCTAACTTAGGGTTCATACCTCGGAAATCCGAGCTACAACCTGATAGATCGGATATCTCATCCGTGCTCACCTCATGGTTACCTACATCCGTTGTTTCAGTCATCGTGAGGTTAATCCGGTCTCTAACCTCGTGTGAGGCGCTCTCCTCACAACGGTTGGACCAGACCGCCTAGCCCTGCCCGCTCATCTCCTACACTTCCGATCTTTAACTCCGCCTGCTCGCGCTTCAGATACCGACCTCGACACCGGCTTTTCCAATCTTTGGCTCGGACAGAACAAATATTAAATAAAACTTCTAAAATATTTACTAACATTTCCCATTTCTTATAATTCTCATTAAAACATCAGGGATGTTACATCCACCCCCCCTAAAAGGAGATTTCGTCCCCGAAATCAGTGTTCCGGTTGAAAAAGATGAGGGTACATTCGTTTCATATCGGATTCTAACTCCCAAGTGTAGTTTATCCAATGTAAATTCTGCCACTTCACCTTCACCAGCGGTACCTCCTTGTTCCTTAACCGTTTGGTTTGATGCTCTTCAATGCCAATTGGTACCGCCTCCATCGTCAAGTTCTCCTTCACTTCAATGGAGTCACTCGGTACAATCATGGTATCACACAGAATGTAGGCTCGAAGTTACGATACGTGGAACACATTGTGAATGTTAGTCAATGATTGGGGAAGATCCAGTCGATAAGTGACTTCACCAATCCGTTCTAGTATTTGGTATAGTCCAATGTACTTCGGATTAAGCTTTTGACTCTTCAAAATTCGACCTACACCCTTAGTCGGTGAAATTCTTAGGAACACCCAATCACCCACTTGGAATTCAAGGGGTCTGTGCCGATTGTCATAATAGCTCTTTTGACGGTCTTGAGCAATTTTTATCTTCTCTCGGATTAAAGCGATTTGCTCATTCATCTTTTGAATCATCTCAGGCCCCAGATGAAGGGCATCGCCGTTCTCATTCCAACATAATAGAGTATGACATTTCCGACCATAAAGAGCTTCGTATGGAGCCGTCCCAATGCTGCTGTGGTAACTGTTATTGTATGCAAATTCCACCAAGGGCAAGTATTTTTCCCATGATCCGCCCTGTTCCAGCACACATGCCCTTAACATATCTTCAAGAGTTTGTATAGTCCGTTCTGATTGGCCATCGGTCTGGGGATGGTAAGCCGAACTCAATTTAAGCTCAGTACCCAATTGTTGTTGCAAACTCCCCCAAAACCTTGAAGTGAATCGGGGATCCCGATCGGAGATAATGCTTGAGGGCACACCGTGCAGTCGTACGACCTCAGCAACGTACAACTTAGCTAATCGATCTAACGACCACTTCATATTTATTGCCAGGAAATGCGCACTTTTGGTTAGTCGATCAACAATCACCCAAATCGCGTTGTATCCAGTTTGAGTGCGGGGTAGTCCAGACACGAAGTCCATGGTGATACCTTCCCACTTCCAGATCGGAATTTCTGGAGGTTGAAGCAAACCTGGAGGTCGTTGGTGCTCAACCTTGCACTTCTAACATATCACACAGGATTTCACGTACTCGATTATTGCTTTCTTCATGTTTGGCCACCAAAATTCCTTTCTTAAGTCATGATACATTTTCGTTACTCCCGGATGTATACTCAGAGAGCTCTTGTGTGCTTCTGATAACACCGCCTGCCTGAAATCTCCATGTGCAGGCACTACCACTCGATTCCTGAATTTCCATATACCATCGTCACCCCTAGTTATCCCCACATTTTTGCCTTGGGTTTGAGTATCAATCAACCTCAGTAACTCTTTATCGTCTTTTTATGCAGCTACCATCGACTCCAGAAATTCGTTGGAAATTTTTAACATTCCGATTGTCATTCGGTTTGGTGCGTCCATAACAACTCCAATATTCATATCTCTAAAGTTTTCCAGTAATTCCTGTTCTCTACCCATTAGGTAAGCCACATGCAGTACCTTCCTGCTTAGCGCATCTGCCACAACATTCGCTTTGCCCGGGTGATACTTCAAATCAAAGTCATAATCCTTCAAATACTCTACCCATCTCCTCTGTCTCATATTTAACTCCTTTTGATCAAATAAGTACTTTAGACTCTTGTGATCACTGAATACTACAAAGCGAGCTCCATACAAATAATGACGCCAAATCTTCAGCGCGTACACTACTGTTGCAAGTTCTAGATCGTGAGTCGGGTAATTCTCCTCATGTGACCTCAATTGCCTCGAAGCATAAGCAATTGCCCGATCAGCTTGCATCAACACACACCCCAATCCAAATTTGGATGCATCACAATATACTTCAAATTCCTGTGTTACATCGGGCAGTGCAAGTACAGGGGCAGTAGTTAAACAACGCTTAAGAGTTTGGAAGATTAATTCACACTTCTCCGACCACACGAAGGGGTTTCCTTTCCTTGTTAACCGAGTCAGAGGAAGTGCTATCCGAGAGAACCCCTCAATGAAGCGTCGATAGTATCCAGCTAATCCGAGGAAACTCCTGATTTCAGTTATTGACTTCGGCCTCTCCCAAGCCATAACCGCCTCAATTTTTGTCGGATCAACTGAGATTCCCTCTTGGGAAATTATATGCCCCAAGAATTGTACACTACTCCCCCAGAAATCACACTTAGATAGTTTAGCGTACAACTTCTTTTCACGAAGTACTTGTAAAACAAGTCGAAGATGTTGAGCATGCTCCTCGTCCGACCTCGAATATACCAAAATATCATCAATGAATACTACCACAAACTGGTCCAAGTACGGTTGAAAAGTTCGATTCATATAATCCATAAAAATGGCAGGAGCGTTTGTTACTCCAAAGGGCATTACTACGTACTCAAAGTGCCCATAACGAGTCCGAAATGCTGTCTTTGGGATATCCTACGACCTCACTCGGATTTGGTGGTATCCCGACCTCAAGTCAATCTTAGAGAACACAACGGCGCCTCGCAACTGATCCAGTAAATCGTCAATCCGGGGTAGTGGATATTTATTTTTGATGGTCAGTTTGTTCAGCTGTCGATAATCAATGCACATTCGCATACTACCGTCCTTCTTCTTTACCAGTAACACGGGAACGCCCCAGGGTGAGGCACTAGGTCGGATAAAGCCCTTTTCTAGTAATTCGTTTACTTGTTTCTTCACTTCGGTTAATTCCACCGAAGACATTCTATATGGCGCTCGGGACACAGGTTCTGCCCCGGGAATCAAGTCAATAGAGAAATCAATCTCCCGACTGGGAGGTAGCTCCAGAATTTCTTCCGGAAAAACGTCAGAAAATTCACAAACAATCGGAATATCACTTATCAGGAGGTTATGCCGACCCTCCGAAGCGAATAAAACAATATACGTGGTTAGGATATCGCTCACCCCGTTCTTCACGTCAAGTTCCTGGGAGAAAACAATATTCTTCCGATAACAGTCGACCAACACATGATTAGCAGCAAGCCAATCAAGACCTAGAATAACGTCTAAGTCCTTCAATGGCATACAGATAAAATTTACTCGAAAAGTACGGGTTTTGATTTGTATCGGTAGTTCCCTACACACTGTAGTTGCACGGAAAGTGGAACCAGTTGGAGTGGAAACAATAACAGCGTTCTCCATTAAACTGATTGGCAGACCAAGCCGTCGCACATAACTTTCCGAAATAAAGGAATGGGTGGCACCTGAATCATAAATCACATCAACCAGATAACCACAGATGAGGCACTTACCCTGTACCAGATTGTCATTCCTCATATCTTTTGAAGCATCAAACGCAAATACACGCCCAGCCATGGCGTTCTGGGCATCGCTAGATTGGGCGTCATATCTTCCCGCTTGTGGGTTCCCTCTACCAGCTCCATTCCGACCTCCTCTCGAGAAGTTGGAACCCCGGGTCCCAAAAAAGTTAGTTCGATTATCCGTCCTGCCCTGCTGCTGCCTTTGAGGGCAATCGGGCCTGAGGTGCCCTGGTCGTCCGCACTGGAAGCACACAATCTGATTAGCTTGGCAATGTTTGGCAATGTGTCCTTCCTGACCACAATTGTAGCATGTATGATTCCCAGGGGAATTACCCGATCGACCAGTGGAGCCCCGACCTGAGGAGGTAGCAGAAGACTTGCCGCCCCGAAAGAATTGACCCATCCTCTTGAAGCTGAATCCTTTTGCCTTCAATGGCTTTTTATCTCTTGGCTGGGACATCCTTTGCAACTGCACTTCTTCTGTCAGTCTCGATTTGTTCACCAAGGTCGGATAGTCCCTAATCTCCATCGGTACGATTACACTACGGAGCTCAATCCGTAGTCCAGCTTCGTATTTGGCGCACTTGCTACCCTCAGTCCCTTCTAACGAGAAAGGGTGATAAAAATCACACAGCTCATCAAACTTGCTGGTGTACTCAGCTACAGACATCCGGTCTTGCTCTAACTTCAGGAATTCCATTTCTTTCCGGATTTTGTAGTTGTCCGGGAAGTATTTAACAAGGAACCTCCTTCGAAAATTCGCCCATACCAACGGCTCATTGGCTGCGTTCATCTGCACCTTCACGCGGGACCACCATACTCTAGCCTCATCTTTTAGTTGGTAACTAGCAAATAAAACCTTTTGCTCTTCAGAGCACTCAAAATATTCAAAAACCTGCTCGATATCCCTAATCCAGATATATGCCCTATCATAGTCGTGTCCCCCTTTGTAAGTCGGAGGATTCCTTTTCAGGAATTTATCCAGAGTGGGACCGGACTCGGTCCTACTCATCAGCTGAGTAAATCTAGAGAAGAAATCATCTCTTTCCCCAGAACTAGTCTCTCCGGCCATTTAGTAATTCTACAATAAGCAAACACATCACTATTAATAACCAAGATCAGTCAGGGGATCATAGATTTACCTTATATTCATAGAATACTACGCCAGTGGAGTGCCAAGGGAACGGTGCCAGACCACACGCAATCTCAACACAACAAAATACAATTAACTTTCATAAAACTATCACAATCACTAGATCGGCCCACACACACCGGCTCTAGAAAGAACCGCTCTGATACCAAGTGTAACGTCCTAGATTATTTTGCATTTATTTTTTTTATTTAAACAATTAACTTTTACGATAAATTCTCCCTTATCTTGAAAATTAATCGATATTTAGAGAAAAACAATTTAATTTGAACACAACGGATGAGAGAAAGGGTGTCAGGACTTCTCACTTGAGTGAGGCCCCTACTCGTTTAAGCGAGATTCCGGACTCTCACTTAAACGAGGTTCTATTCGCTGGAGCGAACACCTTTCACACATCGGATTATTCAAGACATGCAACCGGACTCTCAAAATTTCACTTTAAAAGTGGTTCGGTAAACCCAAAGAGTTACCATGGAAGCGTATGCAAGTAACAGTGATATATTTTTAAAATATAGTTTTACATCTGATCCGGTCTTAATTTAACACAACTAATAATTATACTAAGAAGTTCTTATACACATAAGACTCTATAGAAAGTCACTCGAAGTCACTCGGACCCTGGCACCGTTCTCCCTCTTGGTGCGGCTCCATGGCTCCTTCCCCCTCCCTGTCTCTGGTTACTAAAAAAAATGCAAGGGTGAGTGTTTGGCATAATAATTAATATAGAACGGCATTTAACACTATACATGCATATTGATACATACACATCAAGCATCACCCATAAATAAACATACCAAACATAGAGTTTTTCATGCAGTAACTGTATTAAACCAATTACGCAATTCCATCACATTCCTCACATTCATCACATTCATTACATGCATCACGATCACAACTAACTCTCATACAATCTGACTCCTAGTATCCGGATACTAAAGGATTGGCCTTCAGCTGGGGGTCCTACTTGACACCCCGTGAACCCTGCTTGGTTCACCGAGTCCTGCTTGACTCTCCACCTCGACCACTGGGTCCTACTTGACCACTGGGTAGCTCAACTGGGCACGAAAACCACGGGAGCCGGAAATGAGGGGCTATCATATACCGTCGGCCATCCCATACCACATAATCATTCAACAGTTTACCTTTCTCATAATAATATCAATTCCTCATCACTCGGGTAGCCTGCTTGCTAACCCTTCGTCACATAACACTGATCATTTCTCATTAGATATCACAAGATCATACATGATAAACTCATCCACATCCGATCCTTCACTAATTAATGTACTCAGTCACACATGCACAAACATAAACACACAACTACGTTTAGCAACCTTTTTCTTAACTTGTTTACGTTACTTCAATGACCTGATTAAGAAGCGAGTCCTATTCTAATTAATTATAACCCGAACACCCCCCTTACTTTGGTTCCACGCTTCGATAATCTGCTCTCTGTGCCGATTTCTTTCTCTGAGCACCGGTTCTGCAGTCTCAACTCCTTCACTCAGTCTTCCGTTGCTTAGCCTACTACCTACGAATCATAAAGTATAGCTCATCACCTCAACGCCCTTAGTTCATGGACAACATCTGGACTCATACTCACCAGAGGAGTGGAGAACAGGCACGAATATAGCCATGCATGGCTCTTAACGGCCAAAGAATAAAAGAAATAAGGGAATTACAATTGGATTGGATCAGTAAACTCACCTTGAAGTCCCGATCACAGGAATGGGGTTAAATTGAAGTTTAGACACAAATGGAGTCCCTCTCCAGCACATGCAAATCAGCGTTAAGAGAGGAGAGAAAAACAAAAGAGGAGGAATAGACCAACAGCAAGGTAACTTGTAAAATAATGAAGAGGGAAAGAAGAGAATTTCCTTATATATATAGCTCATGGGCAAGATCGTCTTTTCCTTTATTTTATTTGTATTCTTACTAAATTTAATCAATTTTTCACTATTTTAAACTATTGCATAGTTATCAAATCAATTACACGTGTTTATTCCCTCAACGTTTAAGTATTCACAATCCTCTAATAATTCGCAAGAGTATAGGCCCGATATAAATATCGGCCCCCGACGTCCTAACTTAGGGTTCATACCTCGGAAATCCGAGCTACAACCTGATAGATCGGATATCTCATCCGTGCTCACCTCATGGTTACCTACATCCGTTGTTTCAGTCATCGTGAGGTTAATCCGGTCTCTAACCTCGTGTGAGGCGCTCTCCTCACAACGGTTGGACCAGACCGCCTAGCCCTGCCCGCTCATCTCCTACACTTCCGATCTTTAACTCCGCCTGCTCGCGCTTCAGATACCGACCTCGACACCGGCTTTTCCAATCTTTGGCTCGGACAGAACAAATATTAAATAAAACTTCTAAAATATTTACTAACATTTCCCATTTCTTATAATTCTCATTAAAACATCAGGGATGTTACATCCTGCGTGGTGTTTCTTGCTTCTGTATGAGAGAGGGCTCTAAGAAACCATAAGTTCCTTGGAAACCCAAGTCCACACAGAGTTTTGTCAGAAACCTAAACAAGTTGAGACATGGTTAGCGACAAATAACTTGTATAATGAAAAAATTGGACAAAAAACGATATACTTATTGCTCCCACAGTTGAATGATGAAGATGTTCAGCATCGACGTCCCCGAAATAATCTCACACATGTCAGAATGTGTAATGTAAAGTGGTACTGCACTTGGACGGCCGAACACTAGTGGCTCCCATGGGACCTGAACAGTCTCCTCTCCTTGCTCACACCCGATGCGCCATAGCATCCGGATGGGATCGTCGGCCGGGTCTGGCCTCTTCAATGCCTGTTCCTATTGAACAATTGACAACCATCACAATTTGTACCATAATTGACAATATAACAAAATTAGTTAGTGTTTAAGGTTTTTACCTGTCCAGGGGCAACCGTCAGAAGTCTGTTGGGCCACATCAGAAAGTGGCCCACCGCCTGACCGACAGTCTTCACCTCTGGAGTTGCCACTGGCACAGCAGCATCCTCCTCGAGGACGAGCACAACAGAGACCCTGGACATACCATCAGGTAATGTCTGATGGTGAACCACAGGGCCTAAGTTGTAGACCATGCCAGTGGCAACTGGCTCCTCCGACCCGTCAATGAACAGGTCACATTGATGGGTATCTAGTGGCTCGACCCCATCATCGTCAGGGTCAGCCGCAGCGCACGACCCCTTAGTGCTAACCCTCCGTACCTACATATTTACACATCAAGCAAAAGTTATTCAACAATGAAAGAAAATGATTACAAACAATAAAACCGAGGAAATTGAATAAGGAATTTAACTTGTGGGTCGCTAGGTGGTGCAGTAGTCTCCTGGTGGTGGCTGAGTGAGGCCTTCATCTGCTCCTTGAATCGGATGATCTCCTGGTGGAGCCTAGATATCTCCTCCTGATACTCAGCCTTCACAACAGCCACCTTCTGCTCCACTATTTTCTCAAGTAAGGGGGCAGGGTCGGGAGCACCGTAATAGCTGCGGAGGCCTGTGAAATGTGAATGATTAGCCCATAATTGTTTAACAGATAACAAAATAAAAGCATACAGTTATTTACAACTTACCTACACCTCGACCAACAGCACGTACTCTTCCTGGGTTCTCTGGCCTGCCGATGGCGGTAGTCAAAATATCCTGCCTACCATGGGCTACGAAAGACCCTTGGGTTGATTGCTCAACCAAGGAATCCTGAAACCAAACAAGTTAGTATTCACTTCCTTTACGTAAACTAAAAAACAGACACTGATACAAGGGGAATACTTACTATCCGTGAGGTGACCTCCTGAGCTTGTGAGGAAGTGTATTTCCCCACTCTTCTTAATCCTGGCCCGCTTCCATTTGCCGTGGCGTGTAGGTGGGGAAGGGGGATCCACAATACCAGTGTCAGGCTAACTAGTCTGACACTGACTCAGCCTCTCCTGGGCCAGCCGCTCCTCCAACCTACGGTAACCCCCACGTGACAGTGTGTGGGGGCATTCATTCAGCTTCCTAATGTCCCGGGCTTTCTTTCTGACCGCCTACAACAAGAAAGACAAATATTCAGAGTTAGCCATTTAATTTATAATAATTTAATCATTTAAAAACCAATGTACCTGAAACTGGTCAGAATGCCTAGATGCAACAAAAGCATCCCAAGTCTCCTGATCAATGAATGGATATTTCTCTCCGGGGAACTGTCCTTTGTCCTCCCCGAATACATACCTACAATTCAGGTACATTTAAACTAAGGATTGGTACAATTTGGCAAAGCGTTGATTAAGAATTTAAAGTCCAAATATACCTCCTGGTGAGTATCAATTTGAACGACCTCCATCGCTCAGCCATAATACCGAGGATCTTCCTCCTCGCTATGTCATGTGATGGTATGTCAAAAGAATCCTACATGAAAGGAGTTAGTCCATAAAGGAGTCCTTATTATGAATTACATGAAATAATACACTAAAATAAAACTTAAATGATCTCTAAGTTACCAGAATATCACTCCATAGTTGGTTCTTCACCACCTCCTCGACATTATCCCAGTCGGGGATAATGATGGACACCTTCGACCGAGCCACGACTCCCAAATAACTGCTCAACTTCGTGGCATTTGGTCCTCCAAACCTACCAGTGTTGACCTCCATGTCAACAGGTAACCTCTCGCCCCGGTGTCGCCTAAGTGCAACGTCTGGCATCCGGGTAACACCTCTACTCTTCCGAATAGAGGAATCAGTAGCCTGTGAGTCAGACTTAAATCGTCCATCCTAATCAGCCATGAGTATCTGTCCAAACAAGGAAACACAATTGTCAAATATTTAATATAACATTTAATACAATGAATAATTAATATAACATATAATTCAATGATTCATTAACATGATTAATACCCTATGAAGATGAAATATTTTCCCACAAGCCTTCATGGTGGTCATGACGACTGGCAACTACATCATCTATGTCATGTTCCATGATAGATGTTGGAATCCGTGTTGTGGTCGATAGAATTTCCACAATATCAAGATTGGGGTCTCCAATGTGTCTACCTTGGATAACAATTGACCACCGTTTGTCAGCTGGGTCAGCAACATAAAAAACTTGCTTCACCTGCATTGCCATTATGAATGGTTCGTCCTTATGCCCTATCTTGTTGAGGTCTATCAATGCAACTCCTAAATCATCAGTTTTGACACCGTTCTTATTGTCAACCCATTTGCATTTAAACACAGGAACGGTGAAGGGACCGTAATCGACTTCCTATATATCTTTAATCACACCAAAGTAGCATGACTCGGCCATCACAGGGTTGTTGTCCTTTGAAGTTGAGAAATGTATTGACTGAGCCACAACCATCACTCCACTATTTTGATTTGTACTCTTTTCATCCTGTGTCCTTGTATAAAACGAATAGTTATTTATGTCATACCCACAAAAGGTGAGGACATCAAAGTTCGGGCCCTGTGCCAGTCGATGTAATGTCGAGGATGCGGATGCATCTTTCAGAATGGTCTTTTGGAACCACTGCATGAAACTCTTGTTGTGTTCATTCAACAACCACTTTTCAGTCATTTTAGGGTTGGTTTTCTTGACTAGCTCCTTGTGAGTGGCTAGATACGGTTGCACGTCGTCCGTGTTGTTTAAAATATACAAGTGTGCCTAAAGGACATCATCACGTGGCATGCTCTTCATTTTTTTTCCAATCGTTCCTTTCCCATCCAATCTCCCTTCATGACGAGTCGTTGGAATACCAATGCTTGCAGCATGTGACATGTATTTAGTGCAAAACTCAATTGTTTCCTCTGCAATATATCTTTCCACAATTGAAGCTTCGGGACGACGCTGGTTCTTCATATACCCTTTCAATATCTTCATATATCGCTCAACGGGATACATCCACCGTAAGAACACTGGACCACACAAACGGACCTCTCTCACTAAATGGATGATTAAGTGGACCATTATGTCAAAAAAAGAGGGCGGGAAATACATTTCAAGCTGACATAATATAAGTGATGCTTCGTGTTCCAACACATCCAATTCGCCGGGCACGATTACCTTGTAACATATGGCATGGAAAAACATACACAACCTTGTTATGACATTTCTCACATTTTTAGGAAGAATGTCACGAATGGCGATAGGCAGAAACTGTTGCATCAACATGTGACAATCGTGAAACTTCAACCCAACTAACTTCAAATCTTTCATGGAAACACAAGAGTTGATGTTGGAGCCATAACCAGACGAAACTTTCACACTTCGTAACGATTCACACAGACTTTGCTTTTCTTTTCTGGACAACGTATGACATGCTGGGGGCAAATATGTTCTTTTCCCCCTTGATTGTGGATGCAAATCCTGACGTATACCCATCAACTCCAAGTCCATACGTGAGTTTAGGCCATCCTTAGTCTTCCCGGGTATGTTTAAGAGTGTACCAACTAAACTGTCGCACACATTTTTCTCCACATGCATTACATCAATGCAGTGTCTTACATCAAGCTCCCTCCAATATGGCAGGTCAAAAAACACTGACTTTTTCTTCCAGTTGTTTTGTGTCAGGTGCTGTTTTTCTCACTTACCAAATTGTACGTTGACATCTTTCACCTTTTCATATGCCTGGCGACTAGATAGTGGTGGAGGAGCCATTTCAAAATCTTGGGCACCGTTAAAAGACTTCTTCAACCTCCGAAATAGATGATTCGCTTTAAGAAACCTTCGATGTCGAAGATAAACATTTTTCCTACCATGATGCAATCGCACAGAACTAGTCCCCTCCTCACATACTGGACAAGCTTTATGACCCTTCATGCTGTACCCGGATAAGTTACCATATGTTGGAAAGTCATTGATCATGCAAAATAACATGGCACGCAATTTGAATGACTGCCCGGTAAACCCGTCAAACACATCAACCCCGTCTTCCCACAACCTTTTGAGGTCTTCAACCAATGGAGTTAAATATACATCAATGTCATTCCCCGGTTGTCATGGACCAGAAATCATCATCGATAACATGACACATTTCCGCTTCATACATAACCATGGTGGCAAGTTGTAAACAACCAACAAAACAGGCCACGAACTATGGTTTGTGCTCAGGTTCCCAAACGGGTTCATGCCGTCTGTGGCTAGTGCAAGCCTAACATTTCTTGGTTCATGGGCAAATTCTAGAAAAATCGTATCCATTTTCTTCCATTGCGATCCATCGGCCGGATGCCTAAGTAGTCTGTCAACAACCCTTTCATCAGCATGCCATCTCATAAGTTTTGCATCATCTGCATTGGCAAACAGACGCTTTAGTCTTGGAACTATAGGCAGATACCACAACACCTTTGCAGGAGACCCTTTAGTGCATACCTCATCAGAATCCGCATCTTTCTTCTTATACCGTGACACCCCACACCTAGGACATCGATGCAACATTTCTAACTCACCCCGGAATAATACACAATCATTTGGGCATGCATGTATTTTCTCATACTCTAAACCCATAGGACACAACACCTTTTTGGCCTCATAGTTACGATTCGGCAAGGTGTTTCCAGCTGGGAGCATTTCTTTCAACAACTTCAGTAAGTCAGTGAAACTTTTATCCGTCCACCCGTTTATGGCCTTCAAATTAAACAATCGCAAAACTGCTGATAACCTCGTGAAATTGACGCAGTTTGGATACAACGGCTGCTCAGAGTCCTCACACAGAGTCGTATATACATGAGCTTTCTTAAAACCTTCTACCCCCACATCACGGATCATATCCTCGAGTCGGTCATCCATGCCGACATCGGTGTCATGCATCGAGCTTCGATTTTCAGTTTGAGAGCTGTTACTTGGCACCACCACATCTTCACCATGCCATATCCAACGCGTATAACTACGCAGAAAACCGTCACACAGTAGATGTTCTCGCACCTCTTCCAAGTCTACCCGACGCAGGTTCAAGCATTTAACACAAGGGCAAAAATACTTTCCATTCACCTCCACTGCATTCCTCGCTACGAATTCTATAAATGATTTAACTCCCCCTCGTACTCTAGACTTAGGCGTGATGCCATTATCCAACTCCGATCCATACCAACTATTTACAAGGTGCTATGATCAATCTCACTTTTTTCACAAGGTGGTGGTCCTATACCCATTCAGGATGACAATTGTTTTTATACGTCATTCATATATACAGGTTAGGAGTTATTTTAAAATTTGATGAAATTTCGGCAACATTTCGCATTGGTCTCTAAGTACACAAAATAAGAGTGGTCAAATCAAATTCAACCACAACCAAATATGCACCCAGAGAACAACACAAAATGTAAGTTATCGAAAGTTTATCAAATTTTAAAATAACTCCTAACTTGTACATACTAACAATGACGTATAAAAAATAATTGTTCATCCCAAACTGTCCAAACGGACAATTCAAGATTCAACACAAACGATGAAATTAATTAATTTAATGACCATTTGTGTCGAATCTCAAACGGGGAACTACGGTTCACTCATATGCACAACAACTTTCATACTAGTTAACTAGTTTTGCAAGATTGAAAACCACATACATACAATAGACAGAAATAACATTATATACGAGCAACCAACAACAACAGCAATAACATTATATAAGTGAAATGTAACTTTTGCTTACAACTCAACTCAAAAATCTAATAATGAAATATCAAAATTTTAAACTAAACTTCAAGAGAACAAAATTCAGAAATGGAAAATGTTTTAAAGGGAATGGTTAACAATGATGAAGTGAAAATTTTCCATTTAAAAATATCTAACTTGAACCTTATCAGGCCCTGTGTATTCAGAATGTGACATTAAATTGTTTAGATCATGTGTGAGGTGATTTATAGCACCAGGTGTCAAGATACCAAGAAGGTTTTACTTTAAGGGCAACTTAAGGAAGGACTTTGTATTTGACAAATTACATCTGGTTCATCCTAGTCAGAATCTAAAACAACTAACTCAACAATGTTTGATTTAATTTACTGAAGATCTAATTGGTCACAGAATTAAAGTTTGGTGGCCATTGGATAAGAAGTAAGTGCTAATTATAAATTTCATAGGGATCAGTGGCTGAAGCAAATAAAAACTTGATGGTAATGATTTTGGTCATTCTAATGGAGAATGGAAGAAGGTTTAAGTTTTAGTGAGGGAAGCATTTTAAGCATAATTTTGAAGATGGTTTCCCTTACACATTCATTTTAAAAACTGTTTTCTAATATTTTTATATTCTTAATTTTTTCAGCAGGCTGCATCAGTTTGAGAGCTGTTATGTCTTATGACCCTTTGAAAGGGAGGCATGTGGTAAGTTGAATGATGCTAAACTTGCCCTCAGAATTTGGCACAAACTTAATAACAAGCTTAACCAAACTTAATAACAATATAGAGACAGAGACAATGAAATGTTGGCACAATGAAACAAGCTTAACCAAACTTAATCACTAGTGGAACATTTCCTACAAGCTTCGTTCACCTTGAACAATGCACACACACAAAGACAACACATTCATTTAGTTCGACTATACGCAAGCGAAAACACACACAAATAGGTTCCACAAACAATGACAGAGCATAATAACGAGGTAGACCAGCAGTGAACGGAGAAGAAGGGTAATGGAGCACTTACTTAAAAATGGTGCGAAGATGACAACAGCACGAACGGAAGAAGGAAGAAGCAAGTGAACACGACCAGCAAAGAACAAACTCGAGGCAAAGAGGAGGACGAGGAAGAAGACGACAATTAGCGCGGAGAAGAAGAGAAAGTGAAAAAAGACTGAAAGGCGCGGCTTTTGAAGTTTCAGAAAGGATGTATATTCACGGTTCCCCTTGAAACCGTGAATATATTACACATATATTCACGGTTGAACAAACAACTGTGGATAAATGTTAACTATATCACCACGGTTACGAGCCCAACCGTGGATAAATATTAAATCTACAATCACAGTTATAGAAACATCCGTGGACATACAGTACCCAGTGATTAAACCCTAAAACCTGAACTATATATCCACGGTTGGAAATACAACAGTGATTATAGACATCAATATATATCCACGGTTAACATCATAACCGTGAACGTACCCATAAATTCACGGTTGTGCACACAACCGTGGATATATATTTCAGGTACTATATATCCACGGTTGACTCATCAACCGTGAATATATATTGATGGGTACGTTCACGGTTATGATGTTAATTGTGGATATATAGTTTTCTCTAATTATATCGTTCACCTTATAATTTCAAAAATGTCACCGCGCATGTTTTTATCACTGATCCACTTAAACCCGTGAATATATCCCGTTGTTATATCCAATTTTTGCACTAGTGATAATTTAGCAAATGAATTAAAGAGGGGATTCGGAGGAAGATATTGGAAATAAAACAAACACGAAAGTAAAATTTCCAATTCTTAAACATAAATGTAAACGATAAACGTGCATTAATTCAAATGAAATAGTTCGACTCCATGTGTGCTGCTAAGGAAAGAAATGAAAGTGAGAAAAATGAGGCTAAGTGTCCCTACTCACCAACATTTAATTGCTGACATGCTTCTTCACCGCCGCTCTATATGCTCTCTTACATTGCATTTCTACACTCTTGTGTTCTTTTCACTTCGTTTTCATCAGTCAAACACGTTACTTATATGGAAATACTTAGAAAACAGTACACGCGGAGGGCTCCATCCATTCATTTCTTTTCTGCATTTCTCATGTCTCCTTTAATTTTCAAAAGTGGTTTTAAGAACTGCATAAGAAAATAATATAGAGCATTTTTTATATCAAAAAATTTACGTAAATTCCATCTCACGTTAATCACCATAACCAAAAACACATTTCAAGTTCCACAAAGTCCTCGTATCGGTAAGCTTTTAAACTACACTTATCATCTAGATCAACTAATTAATAAGGATTAGTCTTCTTATCATTATCATTAAACTGTATTTGCGTTAAATAAAGAGCAATTTTGGATAAAAATCATTATACAAATTACATACGGATACAGACACGCCATGAGAGAGAAGAGATATGTTTTAACTCTTCTTCTTTCTGCTGAAAGATTTAACAGAGTTATCATTTGGTCAGCAAGAGTTAATTACGTAATAAGCAAGCACTTATGCTAAGTGAAAAGAAGAATAATTACTTTTCGAAAGTGTCTTTTTCTGCCAGGAAAAACAAGCATGGTATTGGCAACAACTGTGATAACAAAAGCAAGTGATGAAGACCACATAGTTGAAACAACGAAATAAGCGAGAACGTGTGAGAGAGAACTCTCTCAGAATCAGCAAAAATACAATCATTGTATAGAGTCGTCCAATTATATTTGGACATGTTTACAGAACAAAGAGGAAAATAAAAAGAGCAATAACGTGACTGTGTATAGTCGATTTAGAGGTGAATCTGATGGCAAAATGTCATGATGTGAATTTCTTTTTTTCAAATAAGTATTAACTACCCTGCTACGAAATAAAGGTTAAGTGTTTTTCTTCCTTCTTAGAAATCATTAATTTCACTTTCAAGCAATATGACACAGAACTCCCAAAAACATAAAATCAGTTGCCCAGAGTTATTCTAATTTATTTTGATCCTTTGGCATATCCACAAAGGAGGGGAGAAGATAAATTTCAATGAGTTTTGTCAAATGGGTTCTTAATTTGCAGAGTTAGTTATTAGTCGGTTACATTCCTCAGTTATCAGCATATAATCTACTTATAAGTGTCAGTTCAGGGTGTTTTGCATAACTAAAGAATAATTATAGGTGGGACCTATATTGAAAAAGAGCATAATAATATAATCACACACTTTGGTTATTCTAAACGTATAGCCTCTTGTTCCCTAGTCTACCAAACCCATTTAACAAAATTCCGTGGGGAGTATATATATATAAGTGGCCAACGGCATGTAGATACACTCACTTGAACTCATTTCCAAAGGTGTTAGCTTAAACTTTGCTCTGACACTCGCACATATCATATATTTAATTCCACCACCACTTTCTTTGCTCTTGCACCACACCGAGCAATAGCACCTAGCCAAAAACACCAACCATGTCCACAATTACAAAGAGAGAGTTGAGTTCTAATGAAGAAGAAAGTGAGCTGAGGAGAGGGCCCTGGACTCTTGAAGAAGATAGCCTACTCATACACTATATTGCTCGTCATGGTGAAGGTCGTTGGAATATGTTAGCCAAAAGTGCAGGTACAGATTCCATGTACTCTTAAAGTTGGAGGAATAAGTTCATTAATTCTCACCGTTTTTATCATACCATTTTTTTTTGGTTTTAATATTAGTTCTGTTCCAACACTCCAGGGTTGAAGAGGACTGGAAAAAGCTGCAGACTCAGAT
Organism: Clitoria ternatea; assembly: GCA_037962975.1. Taxonomy (NCBI): domain Eukaryota; kingdom Viridiplantae; phylum Streptophyta; class Magnoliopsida; order Fabales; family Fabaceae; genus Clitoria; species Clitoria ternatea. Next base: position 111,164,143 of record CM075674.1, on the reverse strand, counting down.
GGCTGAATTATTTGAAACCAGACATTAAGAGAGGGAACCTTACTCCACAAGAACAACTTTTGATCCTTGAACTCCATTCAAAGTGGGGTAACAGGTATCTAATGAGTATGCATGCACTCAAAATTGAAATGGTTAACCAATAAGTTATGGCTAAGTTGGTAATACAAATTGAGATTATGGGAAGAGCAATGAGTTTAATCCTTATTAAATATACTTTTTTAGGAGGAGTGATGGGATTTAATTGTGACTAAATCTAACTTTGAATAAGATTGTCTGCAAAGGAAGATTTATGTAATTAACAAATAAATAAATAAATAAATTTGACATTGTTGAATCACAACGAGTTTTGAGTTTAAAGTTTTTAACATGGTTTTGTTTTTGTTGCTCATAGGTGGTCGAAAATTGCTCAGCATCTGCCAGGAAGAACAGATAATGAGATTAAGAACTATTGGAGAACAAGGGTACAGAAACAGGCACGCCAACTTAACATTGAGTCAGGTAGCAAGAGATTCATTGATGCTGTCAAGTGTTTTTGGATGCCAAGGTTGCTTCAGAAGATGGAACAGAACTCTTGTCCAAGCTCTCACTCTTCCATGACAAACATGATGAATTTTGAGAATTCTGCAGAAGCTTCTATGAGTTCAATGTCAACCGGCTTCAATGTTCCTTCTATGCCTTCATCATGTCCTCCACAAAGGGAATTTCTAAGTGCTGCAAGTGCAAACCATTTAAGTACTACCTCCAACCCCACCAACCAATCTTCTGATTCCTTCCAATTCTCACAGCTACTTGAGGTTTCAGAACATCCAAAAAGTCCTCTCAATGTGTTTGAGCACAATGTTTATAGTTATCCAATCCAGGACGGCTCCTATGTTGATGCCAATAACTATGCAATGGAAGGCCAAAACATGGATCCCCTATCAGCAATGGAAACTTGTGACCTTTCACAGTTTGATTTTCAGACTGCAGGGAGTGGCTGGATGTTAGACAACATGTGTGACACTTTATGGAACATGGATGCTATGTGAAAGTGTAGAAAAGAGAAGTGCATGCATCTCAAGTTCTTTTTAGTGTGAGATGGTTTACCATTGAAAAATAATAATAGTGATAATTAGAGATTCTTATGCTATACTGATTCTTAGTGAGTAAAAAAGTCCTATAGGTAGAGACTAGTACTAATTATATGGTTATTTAATATGAATCCTCTTAAGATAGTATATTTAAATACAAAATGCAGGAGATGATATTAAAGTTCCCCTGTTTCAGATTTATTAAGAGTTGGAAAGCCTGTATTTTGACCAAGACAGTATATTTTGGATGTTATGAGTGTATTTATTTTTGGACATAACATAATGCCTTTTTCCCCCTCCCTCTCTTTTGTTTCTATTTCATGTAAATGAGAATTTTTTGCTGTTTGAGCCCCAAAATGAAAAGTGAACAATAGTGGAGTCACATCTTGTGATGATATGACACTTGAAAAATAAGTTATAAGTTAATAACGACCTCTAAAGATTGTGAAGATTGTATTTGTCTTCATATTTCCAAGTACAACCACTTACAATAAGTAGTAGTGGTTCACTCATGAAACTAATGAGTACCCTATGTGTTATCTGTGCAAACTTATTATTTTGCTTCTTGAAAAATTAGAAAGAATAGTAGATAATGGTACATAACAAAAAAAAAAGGTCCCTTCTGTAACATTGCTGGTATCTCTTCATTCCCCATCTAGTCTACCACCCTTGTAGCTTCCTTTGTTTTCTTGTTGCAATCATAAGTAGATGGTACTTTGCCAAAATTGCATTTGAATTCTCAATCGTGAGACCATTTTGTTTTACAGTGATGGCACATTTCTCACAGCTTGCCAATGAAGAAATTGACTTAGAAATATTCTAGGCTTTATGCTTATTCTCGTGAGCTCAATGTCAAGGAATTTTAACTTTTCGATGAAAAGTGCTTTCTATAGATTCAAAAATCCCTCCATGGAGAGAACATGCTTTTCCTAGTTAAAAATTATACGCTGAGCTCATCACCAGTTATTTTGCACAAAAGACTCTTAATGTAAAACTTTAGATCAGAAACTCCACCCAACTATTTTACATATAAATAAAGAAATGACTAAATCATGTTCCATATATAGTGTGACTCTCGCTTTAGGAGCTAATATTGCTTCCTTTATTTTTTTTTCAAGCACTTATATTTTCCGCATACTATGTCTTCCTTTATTAATTAATTAAATAAAAATTTATATAAATAGAATCAGTTTATAGATAAGTGAATCTTTTAAATATACTAATAATGATTGAAAAGATGAACTTTGACTATATTTTAAAAGATTAGTCTTCGACTTTCAACTTAAGATGTTCTTGAATTCACCCAAACAATATAGGGTTTAGGTTTTAATTTTGAATTCAAGATAAACTCGGGTATTTTTAATTTAGTCGAAAAAGATTTAATTTATGAACATTTTAAAAAAATACCAGAAAATAGATTTTAGTTGGAATTGAATATCCTTTGAGGAAATTTTGGACTTTATAAATCCAGCTGGTTATATTCTATTGACCATTGAATGGAGAGTTTGTTTTTAGGTGTAACATAAAATATTTATGGGGTATTGCACACTTTTATAAAATGTTTTATTTTTTATTAGTATTTTTAATTAGAATATGAAAATAATATCATTTTTCTGTTACTTTAATTGGACAGTCCAAGTAGTTTTAACAGTAATGGTCAAAACAATTATTTTTGGATATTTTACACAAGTAGTTTTATCTTTCTAAAATATATTTTTGACTAATATTTTAGTGGTTTAAATTTAAATAATTATTTTTCAAAAAATAATAATGATAAATACATTCAATATCTTTAATTAATAATTTCTTTCTGAGTATTATTAATTAATAATTAAGAAAAATATCAAAATATAAAGTTGGAAAAAATTGTAAGTAGACGACCCTGATACTAGTTGGATGCTGTCTTCGTCATAGTTCTCCCTTTTCTCAAATAATAAAAGTACTACCACCGGTGCAAATATAAAAAAAAAAATAATGGAATTTTTTCTAAAATATTTAAATGTTTTGAATATTGAATACATCCTTCTTTTATATATATATATATATATATATATATATATATATATTATCAACACAGTTAATAGTTTAAATAATAAATAATATTAAAAATATTTTAAAAAATTACATTAAATATTTAATAATTTTATGTAAATAATTATTTTCAACTAACATTCTTAAATATTATTTTTTCTTATATTTAAAATGAGATGTGATATTATTATTTTATTATAAAAATTACTATTGTTTATGAATTTTCTTTCTGATAAACATTCCTCTTCAAAAATTTTGTCCCACAACTTAATTAGAGCTTGTTTGGTTGATTATTAGGAGTTCAGGTTTGACTAACCTAAAAAAATATATGGGTTCAAATAAAAATTTGACTAGACAAAGATGTAAAAGATTTATATTAAATATTAGATTTTTTTATATTTTTATAACTTCATTTCTTCAATTGATTACCAAAGGGACACTTGATGTTCTAGACAACTTTTTTATTTTTCCGATAATATGGGAGCGCTTTTTAAAAAAAATAAAAAATTTGTTGTTTTCGTAAGAACATTAACTTGTTTTCATTTTACTTTTTGGTTTTAGGAATTTACAAAGAAAACGATATTAGAAATAATAAATTTTCATTTGATAATTTTCTTTATAAACATAGAAATATAGAATAATACTAATAATGATGACTTTTTATAATTACAAGCAAAAATTTATATCAAACAAGAATATAATTTCACCCAATAATACAGTCTACAAAATAATTTTCTTTTTTAATATTAATGATGTACTTGGTTGTCAAGAAAAATATAAAAAAAAGTATGAGAAAAGAAAAGTGTGAAAGAGTAGTGGTTAAAAAATGAGTGTTATTTAATTGATTAGGAAGTGACGTGAAATTGTGAAATTATCTTTCTATAATATTTAATTTGCTAGAAAAGTATGAAAAAAGATTGTTGAAATTATTAATATACCTTTTTATTATAAAAGGCATTTTAAGAAAAATAAATAAAAATCTTAATATATCACCATTATTTTTATTATTATTTTATTATTTATTTTATATTATTATTATTACTAATTTTTTATTTATATTATATTATATTATATTACTAATAAAAAGCAATGGCAAAAAAATCATTAGAATACACATTCATCATTCAACAATAATTTCTTACATCTTTTCATCACCATTTGTGAGAAAAAAAGTTGTATGGACCACCATTAAAAATATTCTAATTATATAAGATAATTTCTTCCCAACTCAAAATTTTTATTTTTTTTCATACAATATTTTTCTCATAATTTCTAAATAGCGAAACAAAGGTAAGGGATTGTCAATGAACAAATACAGTGTAATAAATTCCGTTTCAAAAATATCTATTTCATTGAATGTTACATCAAATCAAAATTTCTAAGTTTCAACCCTAAACTTCTTTCTGTCTATTTGTAATGCAATTATTGCATGCCCTTCCCCATTTTATTTTTACTTCTAGGGACAGTGGGACACCTACCAGCTATAGGCTATATATAATGTAACCTAGTTATTGTTTTATCTCTCACAATTTATTGATATTTTTTAATTGAAAGTTATTTGGAAACTGCTTTGGATTATTTGAATCAATTTAAATAAATTTCATTTAAGAAAACTAAACTCTCCCAACTCTTATATATTTTTCATTTATGCAAATATAATTCAAATTTTAACTTAAAATATAAATTTATCACTAATTTAACCTATATTTAACCCTTCATAAAGATTTTCTCTAATTCAAACTCTATTAATATAAACACAAATTATTGTTTTTTAATTGATTTTAAAATTTATTTAATATTTTTCAAAATTTATGACTTATTCTTGGTTAAATTTATATTAAAAAGGAATTTATAGAATTAAGAATATATAAATAATTTATCAGTAGAGGTTGGTATAAATAGTAAGCAACTTAATATCGCTTAATTCTAAGATTTTGTATATATAAAACATTCTCATTCAAAACTTCACCTGTCATATTTAAATACATAATGCAAAATGAGAGTATAGGTTGCTCTCTTCTCTGAACGAAGATGTATATGGAATATTTAAATCAATATATATAAACAACTTTTATTTGAAGAAAATATACGTGCATTAGAATTTTAAAATATAACTATAAATCTTCACAAAAAAACTTATCTCGCTTAAGTTGGATAAAAAAATGTTATAAACAATAAAATTCCCCTTTTTGAATATTAATGTAACATACTGAAGATTCAAATATGAAACTTAAAATATAGGGTTGGTTTAATAATTGAGAATCGTGAGATTAACAAAAACTAATCCACCAAACTAATTATCATGTTTGATAGTCGTGGGCCCATAACATGGAATTCGCACAGTGAGTCCTCGCTGGAATATCATTAACAAATGGATTCATTCTTTCTCAAAAATGTTACATGTAATATTTATATTAATAGGAAATAAATATTCTAACATTCTTTGTAAATTAATATTGGTGGAACTAAATTAAATATTTAATTAAGTTGGAATTAAAAGGAAATAGGATTTTAAAATAAATCAGTGATTTAAAATGGATTTTTAGAAGGATGGGATAACTTAAAAATGAATTTTAAAAGAAATGGCATTAGGAACTTGACGCGTAGTGTGGCTATGGTGCATAGTGTCAGGAGGGAATTAATGATCTGACGCATAGCGTCAGCGTCGCGATAAGCTTTTATGATGGGCATGCAAAACAGAATGGCAGAAACACCATTTTTCCTTCTCCTTTCTTCTCCTGTGCGATTTTGCCCAAACTTGGTGGGAGCTTGTAAATTCTTGGGTTTTGAGTCTTAGGAGCCAAGGTAAGGAACGTGTGAGCCTCTATTTCAAATCTCTTTCTCTTATTCTCATTTCTCCTCTCTAAAACTGAGTTTGCATGTGGCCATGGGGGTTTGGATTTCGCGTTTTATGGACTTGCGAAGCTTGGGTTTTGTGTTTGGCATGTGAAGGAAGGAAATGTACTAATGGATTGTGTGTTTTGGTGACCGTAGGTGCCGAAACGAGTGTCAGAGGGTTGATTGACGAAGCGGGTATCGAATTCAGAAGAGGAACTGTGAATCAAATGACTGGAGGATGTAACCGACACCAAGAACAAATTATTGAAGCTTGGAATTGAGGTAAGAGGGGTATTTGGGTCGTAATTAATTAGGATTGGATCATATGATAGCTTCGAAGCTTGGAAACTAATTAGGAATTGCTAAAAATAATGTAGATTAGTTGGTCAGGATTTATATAATTATTTATGTATGTTTATGTGTGACTAGATAGTTAAAGTGTTGAGAAAGTATGTTAGAATAATTAATTATGTGATAGGAAGCATGTAAATAAATATCTGTAATATGTAAATAAGTGCAATGCCTTGTAGATTGTGAGTTAGAATGAGTAATAATCATGTTTGTGATAAATATGTTAAATTGATAAATAAAGAGATGTGAAATTGATAAATCACTTGATGAGAATAATGAAATGACAATTATGGAAATGTGGTAACATGGCTGGTGAGGGCTAGGTCTATGTGACCGCCCTGTGTGGTGTTTATATGTCAACTTCTGACAGATATGAATAGAATTGGTTATGTTAAAGCCATGATGATATGATTTTGTATATGATTATGTGGTCTGGAATAGATGACAGTATGTGTAGCCCTTCGTTTTCTGGCTACCGTGGTTTTTGTGCCCAGTTGAGCTACCTAGTGGTCAAGTAAGACCCAGTGGTTCAGGTGGAGAGTCAAACAGGACTCGATGGACCAAGCAAGGTCCACGGGGTTCAAGTAGGACCCCCAGCTGAAAGTCGATCCTTTAGTATCCGGATACTAGGAGTCAGATATACATGTGAGTCAGTGGTGTTACATACATGAATTAATGTTTTTAATGTTTTTATGATGAAATTGATGATTGATTATGAATATGACTTGGATGTGAATGAAGTTTAATGTAGGATATGTGATTAGTATGAGTTTGGGAATGAGACCATGTATGTAGTTTATGTTGACTTGTAAATTATATTGTGGAATGTGTAGATATAGAGTATTATGACATAGAAGCAAGATATATGTATATTAATACAATGGAATTAGATAAGTTAATTAATAATGAGAATAGTAGGTATTAAGTAAGTACATTCATTACTCTGTTCTATATTAATTACGATACGTCAAACACTCGCCCTTTGTTGTAGTTTATTTAATCTTAGTGACCAGTGACAGGGAGGATGCTAATGCCCCAAAGGTGTGCCAAGCGAAGAGTTGATGCCAAGAAGCGATGGAAATTATGAATTAAAACTAATTATATTATGGATTAAATGTATGTAATGATATGACTTGCCTTATGTGATTGATGAATTAGTTTAGTATGTGATGGATGTGATCATGATGTGATGGCTTGATGGTGAAGTGAATATGTTATTGATAATTATGTCAATGTGTGTGTGTGAATTAAGACAAGTTATGTGAATGATGGCACAGAGCCAATTTTACGGGTTGATCATTGATATGGGCAAGTTTTGTTTGTGTGTATAAATGATATACTTGTTATGTGATGTGGTTGTGAATTGATTGATGAATCTGATGGTTTATTGTATATAGTGGAAATAAGCATTTGGGTGAAAATTAGGAATTGAGTATGCAATTTTAAGATCCGGTAGGTTTCAAGACCCCCGGAAGGGATCAATAGGTTCCCTAGGACATTAGGAAACTGCGCATATAAGCCTTGGGCCATTTAGTGTCCATTTAGGTAGTTTGGTGCAATGGTTTTGCACTTATTTGTGTTAAACTATATTTCACGCATAACTTATGCATATGATAAAATTTTGTCAAACGGATAGCGCCAACAGTTTCGGAATAGGGAAAACATGTGGTCCGCGAAGTTTTGTGGCAATCGGACCTGAAACGGGCCAATTGGGTAGGTTAGAAGTTGGCCGAATGACCTAAGTGTGTGATAGCATCAGGTGCTATCACTGATATGCTAACGCTGGGCGCCAGCATCACGCGTAGCGTGCCTGTTTCAGTTTTTGAGTTTCTTCTATTTTTAATGGCTTTTAGGGGTTTTAATTTATAACATATTTTATATTTGGTCCTTTTACTAAAAATGATTATTTTTATAAATATGAGGTAATTAAATTAATTACTTGTGAAAAAATTATTACAAAATTTAATTAAACGACCTAAAATAATTACAAAATTGACCTAGGACGTCACAAATATTATGGATATATTAAGCCTAATTAGAATATAGATTATCATATTAAGTAGAAAAAATATCTTTTTAGTTGTTGGTTTTATTATGTTTTTTAAATAGTAACCTTAATTTCTTTAGTAGTCTTTTTAGTTAGAGGCTAATCATCTTATTAGCTGACATTTTTTTTGAATGATCTTTTGCTAGCATGGAAATGGTTTCTCTTTGGTATGAGTCGTTGATGATAATCAAATCACGAATGTTTCTCCCTAAATGACAACCAAAATGACTTATTCAAAAAAAAATGACTTATTCTCTTTCACATATATTAGGCAAACCAATCTTCCATGCATGCTACATCCATACAATATACCATAGGCAGAAAAATTATTAATAATCCACATTAAACATGCCTTCATTAAATTTTTTTTGTCAACATATCATAAGTAAGAACACTAACATGTCATAAATGTTGTAACTCATAAATTAAAAGTTGCAGAAACACATCAATTTTAATTCCAAGATTATTCAGTCCCGAAATAAGTGATGACAAAAATGTAAATTATTTCATCATTCACATTTATAATGGAATGTTATAAGGAATAAACATTACAGGCTAACAAGAATACAGTGAAGTTGAGGCTTAAATATATAGTGTGAAACCATCAACATATAATCTCAACCTAACATTTCTTGGCTCACTGTAAAATTCAAGATACACATGATCAAAATGCTTCCAAGTCTCATCATCATAAGGATGATACCCTAAACCCTAAACACCACACTGGTGCAAAAAAACAAGGGCTACGAACACAGGATATGAACTTGGTTGTTTAGAAAAACTGTTTGAAAAAAAGGTGGTGACATTTTTGAAATTATCTTACTAGATGTAAGAACACGGTTCCTGAAAATAAGTTTTTAGGCCTATTATTATTATTATTATTATTATTATTATTATTATTATTATTATTATTATTATTATTATTATTATTATTATTATTATTATTATTATTTATTACACCTATCCATATGGAACTAAGTTTATAGATCCATTTTTTTTTTATTTTTAAAATACATCTATGGACTTGATTCCAGTCTGACCGTGTTCATAGATCTCTTATTCTTTTTTAATTTTTATACTAAACCTATGAACTCGGTTCCAGTATTAACTGTGTTCATAGGTCTCCCCTATAAACATGATTTTGTAGGAACCGAGTTGATAGGGTGTCCTGCATAACCGTTCTTATTTTGCAGCTCTTCATCTTTGCTTAAACCTTTTTTGCTTCTGAATGTTTGAAACCCCTACCATTGCGTTCATTGCTCTTAACCTACCCCTTTCTTGTGTCTATTGCCCCTCTCAACATACCTTTTTTTTACGCGTGAAAACTGAAACCTGCATTACGTCCTTTGCTTCTTTCTTGTAACCTGGATTGCGTGTGAAGTTGGGGTTTTCTTCTTCCTTGTACTCGCGATTAGTAAACTACGAACACCTATATATAGGTCTTTACGAGAATGTGTTTTGTTGCACATATGGCATTGTATTGAATGTGTGAGGTTATGCATTAGGACTTAGCTAGGCACGCAATACAGTTTGAATACATTACACACCACGTGTTTGATGAAAAGTCTCCATTGTTTATGACACACATAAAGTGTCATTGTTTATAAGCACTGCACACCATGTTGCTTGTTTAACTTATATATATATATATATATATATATATATATATATATATATATATATATATATATTATTCATGAATTTTTATTCTTGTCTTATTCATTTAAAATTTTATTCGTGTTTAACCACTACACACCACTATATCTTATATACTAGTACTGTACCAATTCTCCGCATAATGGATTTTCAATATGTGGCCACAAATGAAACAACATTGTTGTAAATTTGACATTATGAACACATGATATATAGGTAATTATGTAAAGTTTCCTCATATTAGTGAAAAATGACTTTCCCTTTACGTAGGTAGATATGGCCCTCACAGGGCTTAGATTCCACTCCCAAGAAGTAGAGAGGTATGACTCAGATGACTAATGTCATTGCTAGGAGCTACCAGGGACAATGATTGCATGTTGGCATTGACGTTATTATAGGGAGGACTTCAGGGCCGAGATTCGCCCAGTTTTCTAGTTACTTCGGGGTTATGGCCCGTACTCGGGTGTCCATTCTTTTACCGACATGGGATCATGTAGAGGAGGTATTGAAAAACTAAATATGGGTTGATATTTTGATAAGTAACATTATATCTAAATTGTTATAGTTCATTCTAGTTGAATTGTGATCATAACTGAGTTGTGTTTTAGGATGTCCCTACAATAGATATGTTGAGGGGGAAGGTATTATCTGGTGTGGTCGAGAGGTGGAGGGCATTCAAGACCAGACTTATACGAGAGTACATTTTTGGAAACCTCAATAGGGAGTTTCCAGGTGACAAGTGGGAAACCATTTTTCCAAATTTGGAACTCATAAGATTTATTTAGAAAGAAACAAAACAATTTAATACTTCCAACAATCAATAAGATTTAAAACATTTATATAAAGGAATTGAATTTGAATTGCATGGATAAATAAAATGCCTCCAAAATAAGAGTTAATACCATAATGTATATATTTTTGGTTCAAACAATTCTCTAGTAAAAATTTTCGTGAGTGAATCCACTCTCGTAAGTTTTTCTCCGGTTCCCATTAATTAACATAAGAGTCGTTGGATTTATCCTTACTTGATTTTAACAGAAAAAATATAACAGTAGAGGATATAGTAGTTTCTTGTTAAGTTAAACTTATAATATTATTGTTAAATAGATTTAATATTTTTATGTTTAGCATAATTTTTAAATATTTTAAATGTATAATATATTTTAGTCTCCGTAAAATAGGAGTCTTTTCATTTTGATTTTTATGAAATGTATTTTTTATTTTATATATAATTTTTATTAAAAATTTTAAATTAATCTCATTATAAACTCAAATTCATTAAGAATGTGACTAACTAAATTATATATCGACTTGTTTAGATAATTTTTCAAGTCCAACCAACTATTAATACATGGTTGTGATGATTAAAAATATATTTTTTAAGTGTTAAAAGCTTTAACAATTTAATTTTTTATCAATTTAAAAAGAATTAGTGACTGCTCGTGCCACGTGTCAATATCCATTTCAACACCTCATAATCATATAAACAAATTGATATGCAGTTTAGTTAAAAACTTCAACACTTTTAACATATTTAATTTTATAATATGAACTATAAAACTAAAATATCCAATATAAATTGAATGCATGATTGAAAAGATAGGTTAAACGGATGGATCACAATTTTAGACTCCTCCTTACTAACAAATTAATGATTAATTGTGGCCTATTAAAAAAAAGCATGTCATTCATCACTTTTGAATGGTTCAATACAAAAAATATGTTTTGAGTTTTTTCTTTTGTGTTTATATAGTTTTGAACCTGTGTGTAATTTTAAATGCTAAAAACCTATAAATTTTAATTATTTTAGTTTTTAATGTTGTAAAATCATTACATTATGTTTTAATTAATATTATTCATATAAGCTATAATTTTTATTAATATCATATCATATATAATATAAGTATTTATTAAAAATATTATTTTATTAATATAAGTTCGATCAAGCTTGAATCGAACAAATGAATTGATGGTTAGATCAATCCATTTTTTTATTAGGTGATCGGTCCACTTATTAAAATATATATTTTTTAGTTTGATATACTTTATTTGGACATATCTGAAATATGACTATTATGAATAACAAAATTCTTTTTGTCAAGATTTCACAAAATTAAATCCTGGAATGAAAATCTTGTTTGTGTTAAACTCTTTAACCATATTGAAAATTTAAAAAAGAATAAAGAGATTGATTAACTATTATCAAATTCTAATTAAAATCTACGTGCAGATAGAAACTAAAATTATCAAAGTTAAAAAATATAAGAATTTAATTAACTTAATTAAAATTTGGAAAATCAAAGAGATTAAATGTGTTAAACGTGAAAATGTGAAATCCATTTGAGAGTAATATTATAATTTTTTTTTGAGGGAGTAACATTATAATTGTAACTTAGTAATAAACTAGTTTACTCTGTACTGTACTATCTTGTTATATTTTCATTCGTGGGAATCAATAGGAAGATGAATCCGACGGCTCTCATGTCAGTTGCAGAGAACTGGGGAGAGATTTTGTTGGAGAGGATCTTTAAATTTCATAGTTGTAATTTCTTTTTTATATATTTGGAACAATCAGGAAAATTGTGCAAGACAAATCCGTTGGTAGTAAACAACGAGAGGCTTCTCTAGTGAAAGCCATGTGCATTTGTTATTAGGATCCGTTTTGAATACACATCAGCAAAGTTATAAAACTAAAAAATTTTTAAAAGTTAGTATTAATTTTTTATGTTGTTTGATAAAATAAAAATTTTATTTATTTATAATTTTTTCTTAAAATTGGTTAAATTAAGATTTAACTAACCTCAACTAAACCAAACATCTCATTAATCAATTAATTTAGAACTGGGAAAGAAAGGTTAAGTTTGACTGATCAAATGCAGGGTCCAATTCTAAGACCTTAAAACAGTAATCTCAACCAAATTCTTATCCTTTGCTAAATTAGCGGTTGGGGTGCCACCAAGACCAAATTTCAAAGAAAAAATTGTTTTAATTACAACTATGTATATATATCTAGTTTGATTTGAGTGTATAGGCTTCCCATGCGCATGATGTTTGTGACAATGACTTAATAATAATAAGGCCATTGATCTGATTTGAAAGCAACATATATATATATATATATATATATATATATATATATATATATATATATATATATATATATACATATATATATATATATATATATATATATATATGAAGCTACTTTGGTACCATAATGCAGCCAAAGGGCGTGACTACTGCGGTTTCTATGTTGAACCACAGAAAAAGACTTCTTTTAAAGTTATTGTCGGCTAGTTCTTTATTTTTTCTCTCCTATGAACAATTGAAAAGAAAAAAAAAACACCCCTCTTATTATTTGGTGAATCTAAAAACTATTTACAATAAAAAAAATTGAATATTAATCTTTTAAAACTTAAAAATTAATTAAATAATTATCTTATATGTTCAGACATACAACAAAATTAAATACTGACCAACCAAAATGAAATTTGACCAGTAGATAATAGTTCAATAGAATTTGAGCTTTTTATTCTTCATATATGTTTAATGAATCAACCTTGGTGAGTGAAAGAAAATATCTGATGAATCATTGAACTGCAGCTATTTGCATACAGTTACAGTGGCATTTTCAAAGTTTGATGGCACGGTCAAAAACAAAAAGCAAATGACTCATTTTACTCATGCATCAATAAAGCCGCCAACTGTCTATGCTTACTTGTGCATGATTCTTTCTGAAACGTGCTCAAATTTTTGAGCCACTTAATAAGTCTACAGCATCATTCCCCTTCCCCTCTTCTTTTTATGTTGAATTTTTTTTTCTTTTTTAGAAAAAGTGAAAATTGTAGAATATGTGATAATATTAATGCGTCAGCTGGATAAGTTGCCTCAGATCATAGGACTCTTTTGGTGGTGGCTGGCACCTAAGCATGTGCTTCCTTCATGGGAATTGGAATTGGAACCTCTGAAAGCCAAAGGGATTAGATTGGTAGATGGATATTGATAAATAATACTCATTCTCCCTTACTTTCAATCAAATCAACCTCTCACTTTCAAATGTAAGCGTGACTAGACCAAACTCCATAATAGGGAGAATGAGACTGCGACCCTTTTACTTTCCTTTCATTAGGATTACTAATCTTCTTCTCCTTCTTTACTTTCATTCATCATTACATTTTGCAGCCCACTGCTACAAAAACCCCTTACCCCCCATGATTTGATTAATTACTTTTTTAAGATATAATTGTTTTAATTAGTTTTCTTAGACGTAATTAAAAATCTTTTGGGTACATTTATTTTTCCAAACACATTTTTTTATGTTGCACAGTAAGATTTAAACATTCCTACAACTACAACATATTTATGTACTTTTTTGGTGCAGTTTATGATCAGAGTGTAGTCATCTGAGTTTTCAATCAAATGGTTCTTTTACCAAAACAATAAAAATAAAAATCAAATGGTTCCAAACAAATGCACCACGTTCCAAAGTGAATTGGTATCTATGAGCTATAGGATTGTCATTGTCCCTTTAGTGTTTGTTTGGATAATAATTGAGGAAATAAAGTTTTAAAAAAATAAATTTAAAGGATAATATTAGTTATTTATGTAGTTTAAAATAATCGAAATTTTCATTTATAAAACATTCGTTGATAACCAAATGAAACTTTAGTGAACTCTATTCCTCCAATTTTAACATTTAATTAAACAAATTTTAAAAGATTCGGCTGCTTATCAATCTCTAAAGGTAATAAACTATAATTGAGCTTAATAAAAGTACTCTTTTGATTTTTTTTATTTACCATAGTTTAAAAAATATTTATTTTTATTTATTGATTTAGAAGTTTAAGAAAATATTATTATTATTTTTATTATATCTTTACTTTTAAAATAAATAACCATAATATAAATGTGAAATAAATGAGGAGAAAATATAGATTGATGATAATGAAGTAAGAATTTATGAATAGAAACTTAGTGTACTACATCAACTATATATACATGTTCTAGGTGGTGGTATACGATTCAAGATGCCCCTAGGGATAACGTAGCAGAATAACTTTCGGTTTGTTGATTGATTTTGGTGGGAAATGAAATTTACGAATATCGGAACAAAATGAAACAAAATCAACATTTCCGTTGTCACGATTTTATCCCAATCATTTCACCCTTTTCACGTATACGTCAAATAAGAAGATGTTGTTTTGTAATTTAGGAAAGGCTAAAACCCCTTTTTACCCCTCTTAATGTTTAGGGATTAGGAAAAAGCCCCTCAAAAAAAAACCCTTAGGTTTTGGCCCTTATTAAATTTTAGGGTTTACGAATTTAAGGATGATGCCCTGAACTGATGAGGTGGCATGAGTTTGGGCCACCTCATCAGTCACACCTGGCAAAAATAATATTATTTTAATGAAGATAATGCTTACGTGGGATTAATTACCCTAAACCCCAAATTAAGTGGGATTAATTACCCTAAACCCCAAATTAAGAAACCCCCAAATTAAAAACCCTAATTAAGGAATGTCTTCAACATTTGGACCAGATAGTGCTTGCGTTGGCCTGCGTCTTCAACCTCTGAAGGTGAACTCAAAAAGACATGACAACATCAAATGTGTCAACTGGGTGTTCCTCATCCATAAAGAATGAACACGTTCGATGTAGATGTGGGGAGCATCCCGTTCTTCTTGTTTCAAAAACAAAGAAGAACAATGGAAGGACCTTCTGGAGGTGTCCATTTTTCTTGGTAAGTGGCCATCGTTTCATTGAGGTTCGTTGTAGTTGGGTTTTGTTTTTATGGGTTGTACTCTCTTGTCTCAGAGGAATGAAGACTGTGGGTTTTTCAAATGGGCTCATACTGCTGATACCACTCAGCTTCAACAGAGTGAAAGTGAGGGTTGTACCTGCAAGTGGGATCTTGAAAAGCTGCGTGAGGAATTCCAGCTCAAGAATACGAAAATGAAGTCTAAGTTGGTGGCTGAGAAAAGCAAATCCTCAATGTTATTGACAGTTACAATTGTATCCTGGGCCATAACTTTGATGATGATCATGTTGTATGTAGCAACAAAGCATTGAGGGTTGTGCTGTGGTGCTTCATGTTTAAAAGGGGTTAAGAAGAAGACCTTTCAATGACTAGGGTTTAGGAAAAAGCCCTTACAACTCTAAAGAGGGTTTAGGAAAAAGCCCTTACAAATGTAAAGAGGGTTTAGGAAAAAGCCCTTACAACTGTAAAGAGGGTTTAGGAAAATTGTCCATATAGCATGTAAGGTTTAAGGACTTGTTGAATGTAAGGTTTAAGGACTTGTTGAATGTAAGGTTTGTTATCCTGTTTAGGTTTGTAATGAACAAGTATTGTAATGGAATTATGTAGTTTGTTATTTCTGTGTTTATTCTAGTTTCAGTGAAGTTACTGTGGTTTCAGTGAAGTTATTCTGGTTTCAATTAAGGGACACCATGCACACAATAAGTTGTTCTTTGTGTGTCCTTTATCTCTGTTTTTGTTTAGGGACACCATGCACACAATAAGTCATCCAACCCTGGAACTCAATACACAATAATTAAGTAAAACCCATTAAATTAAAGGACCTGTTGGTCATTCTTTGTTAAAATATACATATAATTGAATGACCTATTGGTCAGGTTCCAAGGCAATACATTCATTTCATACAGTAGAGAATAAGGTAAATTCATTTGTTGACACTTTGTTGGGTTCCTAGGAAGTCATAACATTCAGTTGTAGTCTCTGCCATTGTCCCAGACCGTGTGGCCCTCCTTGCTCCCCTCCCTCCCTTTCCCCTTGGCCTTCCTCTGGGTCTTCCCCTCACAGATGGTGTTGCTGTGGCATCAGGTGGTGCATGAGACTGTCCATCAGGTTGGCCATCAGTTACATTAGGTTGCTCATCAGGTTGGCCTCCATCATGTGTAGTATCATCAACTTCACCATTTGCAGGTGCAACCTGAAAAAAAATATCACATTGTCATACTGTAGGTAAGTGATTCAGTTAAATGGACATGTTAGATACTGTACAGGTTCTATTTTGGCTTACATTTGGACATGTAGTTTTATTATGCCCAGTCCCATCACATTTGGTGCAATGATACTTGCCCACAAATCTTGGCCTTTTGGGATGATTGTCTTCTTCATAGGGGTCCCTCCTCCTAAGTTTTTTGGGTCTGCCAGGTCCCCTCTTATATGAGGGAGGGAGGACATGTGGTGCATCAACATGGGGCCACATGGTCTGGCCATTAATTGGTTGTATAATCCCTGCATAACACTTGGCATATGTGCTTTTGGAGTACCAGGGTAACACAAATTGCTCAGGTGTGTCACCTCTGTATTTCATAGCAGATACAACATGTCTACAGGGAATTCCATTCAGTTCCCACCAATTACAACTGCAATGTGTTTTAGCTAAATCAACAACAAACATGTGGTTTGAGTTGGTGTGTTTAACCTCAAAAAGCAAGTCTCCAGCCCAGACTGGAACCCATTCCCCACTGAACTCAACTTCTCTTTGAAGTCTCTTAGTTGGTCTTGGCATAAGATCTCCTTCAATTCTCCACACCTTTGATCTCAGTTTAGCAAACCTACCCAATAAATATTGTCTGATCCACTCCAACATTGTAATAATTGGCTTGTCCCTACAAGGTAGTATAACTGAGTTGAAGGCCTCACATGTGTTGTTCATGATTACATCACAGCAAGGGTAATGTGAAAAAGCATGTCTGCACCAGGTCTCTTTTGGAATTGCAATTAGCCAATCATATGCCCTCTGATCAAGCTCCTTTATCTGTTGCATTTTAGTCTCCCATCCATGAACATAAGTTGCTTTACTTGCACTGAGCATAAGATTTTTGAGTAAGGCACCCCCACCATACCTTTTCTTCAAGTTTGTGTACAAGTGTCTTACACAATACCTGTGTTCCACACCATCCAGCAACTCCTCAAAAACTTGTAACAAACCCTGAAAGTACAATTCAGTCAAGTAAATATCAAATCAAACAGAAAGCCTACATATCAAATTAAATAAGCCTTAAATCAATACCTTTTGTTGGTCAGAAATAAAAACATATCTATTGGTACTCATATCACCAATATCCTCCAGCAGCAGGGTCAAAAACCATCTCCAGCTTTGTTTATTTTCAACCTCAACCACAGCAACTGCAAGTGGGAAATATTGGTCATTCGCATCCCTTCCAACTGCAGTTAAAAGTTGACCTCCATATTTGTTTTTCAGATGGCACCCATCCACTCCAATAAAGGGCCTGCAACCACTCAAAAAACCTTGCTTGCAGGCATCCAAACACATATAAAATGCACCAAATCGAGGCTGTAAATCTCCACCCGGATCCTCCAACTGTAGTTTACATCTGTTACCATTGGATACACGTTTTAACTCTGCACTGTAGCTCCACAACATGCTGTACTGCTTGCTACCTTCACCATCTAACATATCACGTGCAAGTCTTCTCCCATTGTAGGCAGACCAATCAGTCAACTGAACAACATGTTGAGATCTAAAAATCTCTATGATTTCAGGTATTGTAAGCTTAGAGTTCACCCTTAAGTGCTTCAACAGAATCTTGGCAACCCATTTAGAATTCTGGTTTTTGTTGTCAAATACCCTGGGACAGGTGTGTTGAGGTCCAAAAGCCTTCAACATAATCACATTTGTTCTCCCTACTTTGCTACCAAAAGCCATCCAGCCACAGTCACTATTTGTACATTTCATACGACACCTCTCAGGTTCATTTTTTACAAACTTCCCCTCTCTACCCTTGTACAAGTTATACTCCTTGATGGCCTGCCTAAATTGCACCATTGTCTGGAACTCCATTCCAACCTTTAACTCATACTTCTCCCCCATCTTTTCTTCATCAAAGGCCTCATGCTGAACTCTGGCTTCCTCGTCTGTCTCAACATCAGTGTGAACTTCTTCAGTATCATACCCTGATTCGATGTCTCTGTAGTCCTCATCAGCAAGACCATGTAGGTCTTCATCCCTAAAGTAAGTCCTCTGATCAACCTGCTCACTACTGTTGGGTCCAACATTTTCCCCTGAAAACTCAGAATTCACTCCTGAATTGGGTTCACTCCTTGGCTCAGGTTCAGTCCTTGATTCAGGAGCAGGCTGCTCATCTATGTCTGGAACTTCTTCCTGCTCAGTGTTGAGACAACAACCAAAACTTTCACCTGATAAATTCCCTCCACTAGCCACCTCAGTTGGCCCATAAGTTGGGAACTCAGTTGACTCTATAGTTGGCTCCATAGTTGGCCCATAAGTGGACCTCAAACTCCTCAGTCGACTCTTGTAAATTTTTTTTCTGGTCACTACTTTATTGGGAGTTACATAAGGGCTAGACTTTACTCTCCTATTTCTGTTACCATATTGGGCTTCTTGGACCACATCTTCATGGCCCAGTTCCTTTCCAACACCTTGATGACCCATATCTCCTTGGACCACATCTTCATGGCCCACACTCACTGCCCCACCCAAACAAACAACCTCCTCAGTCTCTGTTACACAGTGTTCCACATACAAGTCAACCTCACAATTCTTATTAACTGCATACTCACCCATTTCCAGTGCATGTGTGTCCCATGTCAAACTCTTGTACTCAGACTCACTTGATTTCTTCCACCACAGCTTAAATTCCCCTCTATAACCAAGGTCTTCCACTAGTGACCTAGCCTCAAAATATGACCATCTATCCAAGTCTACATTATGAATGACATGTATTTCTTTATCAACATACAACACTGGTGGGCCCTCATCAAACTTCCCCTTATGGTGTATCACAACACTAAAACTCATACCTACATACAATATACACACATACACAAAATTATGCTTTATTAATCGCAAAAGTACAACACACGCATAAACGACAACAACAAACATGTGGTCCCTCAACCCCAAACCCCAACTTCATCCCAAAGCATATTAAATTAACAGTGTTTAAAATATACCTGCGCAGTATTAAAAATGCCCTCTTTTAGCTGTTGTCCGCTCACAGCTTTCCACAGCCACGCAACAGTAGAGCTTGCACGATACTGACACTCGAGTAGGAATCAGACACTGAACAATGAACGTGGATGGTGAACGATTTTCAGAGACGGTGAACGACAACAGAAGATACGACAGAGGGAGGGAAGGAGGGAGGGAACAGGTGATTTTCAGGGACGGTGAGGGAGAACAAAAGACACGACGGAGGGAAGGAGGGAGGAAGGGTCATTTCTCAGTAAGAGACCTTCAACTTTCCAAAACGCAGCGTTGTGGAAAAAAAAAATAACCTTGCGTAATTACCTTACTAATTACCTAAGCAATTTAATTACCTTACTTAGGGTAATTAATCCCACGTAAGCATTATCTTCATTAAAATAATATTATTTTTGCCAGGTGTGACTGATGAGGTGGCCCAAACTCATGCCACCTCATCAGTTCAGGGCATCATCCTTAAATTCGTAAACCCTAAAATTTAATAAGGGCCAAAACCTAAGGGTTTTTTTTTTAGGGGCTTTTTCCTAATCCCTAAACATTAAGAGGGGTAAAAAGGGGTTTTAGCCTTTAGGAAATGAAGTTATGAAAATAGAAAATGGTCCGTTTGATTTTCAGTTAAAGAAACAAAATTATGAAAATGGAAAAATCTAAATGTTAATATTAATTTTTCACGCTATTCGATATAATTAAAATTCTGTTTGACTGTAGGATAAATTTTTTTCATTTAGCCACCTCCGTTCCGTTACTATTAACGACAGGACAAACATCTTCAAAATTTAAAGTGTGAATACGGAAAGGCAAGATAATTTTAAGGAATTTCAAATAAAATATATATGAAAGAAGGAAAATAATCCTAATCGGTTTATTAGGTAGTGATTATTTGGCAAAGTATAAATTTAATTTTTTAAAGTCTTTTTTAGGTAATTTTTTACTCACGTATTTAAATCAATAAGTCTTACTCACAAAAACATAAACACTCTTTGGTCGTGTTTAGTTTGTAAGTTTTCTAAGAAAAATAGAAAACTATTCTTAAAAAAATTGGAAAAATAAAAAAGATGTTTGTTTACAAAATATTCAAAGAAAACTTAAAACCGGATTTTCTATTTTTTTTAAGAAAAACAAAGAAGTCTTCAAAAGAGTTTTTCAAGAAAACTAAAAAATGAAAAAGTTTTTCAAGAATTTTTTTAGTTATTTCAGGAAATTAAAATTATAGAAAACAAGCAGAAAACTTTTCCTAGAAAATTAGAATAATTTTATATAATTAAACGCAACCTTTATATTTTAACTTTTTCGGTAATTCAATTTTACTTGAGAATAATTTTTTAATAACTTTCATTAAACACAGGTAAATTTTCTTTTAAAATTTTATTCCCAGTAAAAAAAAAAAACCCTACCAAACAATCTCTTAGAATCATCCTATTTTTTACTCCAAGATTATCCATAATTTTAGTAGAGTTTATTTAATGTGAGATATATTATTCAGATAGTGACTAAAGTGGCATTTTTGGTAATGAAGTTTGACAAGATCAATATACTTAAATTCTCAAGTTTTTGAAATAGACACTTAAATTCCTATTCAAAGAATACGTCATCTATGAACTTGGGTACATAAAAGATGCATTGTGTTTATTTTGAAAACTGTGAGACATAAATACACGTACTTGTCGAAATTGGGTACCATAATGCCAATTACTATATATATATAGTAGCAACAAATTATTGCTGTTAATTGCCGTAGTCAATAGTGGTGTTGAAGGAGATGGTAAGGAGAGCAAGGTGATGATGGTGGCAGTATTAGAGTGGTGATATATATTATAGTGGTGGCAAGCTTCAATTTGAAGAAAGTGACATTTCTATCATTCTGCACTATTTTTACAATTCTCAGTTGGCTTTTCAAGTTATAAAAAGAGTTATTGATCCCTAATATTTTGAGCACAAAATACTACTAAAAGAATTACAAATAGACAATAAAATAAAATAAAAATTAAAGTAAGCATTTTTAATTCAAAAAGCTAGGACTAACAAATAAGTTTTAATAACATCAAGACTAAATTATCTTGTTTATGTAATTTCAATAACTAATTTAAAGATTTATTTCTTTTTCTAAAACATATCCTTTACTTTTAAATTTGAATATTGAGTGTAACTCAATTCTAAAAACCAATTCATATGATGATTGTTACCTTTACATTATAAACTATAGATTGGTCATATATTTAGTCAATGCAAGACTTTCAAGGCACTTTCTTATGTTCAATAATAAACATCTTGTGATACCATCTTAAATTTAGATATTGATTCTAACGCAATCTTAAAAGTTAACTTATAGGATGAAGATTATTATTACCTTGTATACTATTTATTGAACGTACCTAACCTATATAAGACTTTCAACATTTACCTTAGTTAAGGATAACACATGGATCATTACGGTCAATTTTTTGAGTGCATCGCCATTAGTCCACCAAAAAGTAAACTAGGTAAGGATTGGCCATCTAATGACAGGTAGAGACGGGCTTACCCATCAAACTTTGAAAAATAATAATAATCTAACTAAATGGAAAATGAAATCTACAAAGTGCATATGTGATGTAGGAAAATGATATAACCTTGAGGATTGTTGATCTACAAGCAACCTTGCAATTCAAAAATCAAATTCTCCTTTATTGGTTAAGTGTTAGCCGAACTGTGAAAGCTCCATGGATGAAGATTTTTAGGTCAAAAAATGCATAAAAATTAAGAGAGAAATGGAGAAAATGAATGGAGAGGAATAGGCGCCACTCAAGTGATGAGATAAGCCATTGGAGATGTTCACCATTTAGAAGGATCCAAAGATAAGAACTAGAGATAGAGACTCTAAGCACTCTTAAAATTCTAAAGAGATAACAAACTCATAACCTCTTGAAAATTTACAAAATGACATCAGCTAAGTAATTTGTGAAGGAAGCAAGCCTTATATAGGTTTCTCCTAAAGTCATTTTTTGACTTAACTTGGGCGAGCTTTTTAAAGCTTCACCCAAGACTCAAAACCCTAAAGATACATGACTCAAAAGTGACCCAAAGCAAGTATATAATCATATAAGTCTCAAATCCCTATCTAAGATTATTAATGGGCTTCTAAAATGGAAAATAATCCAAAACCTAAGCCCAATGCTAAAATACAACTCAAATGGTCCTGTTGCTACCCAATTTTGTCCGGATTGTTCTAAATCTTTGGACATTTAAAAAATATGGCTTTTAAAGAAGATGGGTCTGGTTAAAACGAAAAATAAAAAAATAAAATCAATGGGGAAGAGAGAAATAGATTTAGTGTTAAAGGTTCCATCTCAAAATCAATTGACATCCAATGGTTGGAGTCGCTTAACAGGTATTTACACCATACGATATATTATAAGGTGGGCGATGTGGGACTTCCAACACTTAGATTGAGAGTTACTTCCAAATAAATAGTTAACTCTATTTAGTCTCACATTGGAAACTTTGAGGAAAGTGGTGCTCGTTGTGTTGCTATAACAACACATGGTAACACTTTCAAAGACAGAAAAACATGTAGAAGGAGAGAGACTTGAAAAAGGTCACCGTTAAGAAAATTTTTTTGTCCCGGTAATATCAAGAGGATCGACTTGCTAAGTTTGGTCCCTATAATATCAAGAGGATCGACTCGCTGGATAGAGGTAAGTTTTTTTTCCTTTCTTTTTATTTTTTATTTTTTATTTGTTTGTTTTGTTTTGTTTGGTTGTTTGATTTTTAGTTTATTTGTTGATTATTTATTTATTTATTTACTTTGTTCTTACCTTTCTTTTTATTTTTTGTTTAATTTTGTTGATTATTAATGTTTATAGGGTTTAACTTGTGATTTCCTTTTAAAAAAAATAGTTTAATAAAACAATGCAATAATTTTATAGTGGTGTCATATGATGAACTTCATTTGCACCAATGCTATAAAATTATGAAGGAAGGTAGGTGTATAGATTACTCTATCTCATACCTTTCTTTGGCATTTTATATATATATTTTATCAAACAAAAAAATATTTTCATTTAATAAACAAGAACTTCTTTGGTTACTATAAAAAAAATCCAAAAAAACATTTTAACCCTTTCTCAAACTATAAAAATTATTTTTTCAAATTCCAACAAAACTACGTGACCCTGATTTCCCATTGCACTTGGGAATACGTAGGAGCAAGATCAATTCTTGTCGGGCTCATTCTCTTTAAAAAATTAATTTTCTTTTTATGTAAATATTTATTTTTTTCTTTTGTATCATTGGGTCAATTTTAAATTATTAAAAATAATTATACAATTTAATTAAGGTACTGTTTCTTTGGAACAGACGAATAAGGGTGCTAATACCTTTTGTATTCATAACCAACTCCCGAACCTAGAGCTCTAAAGGGTTTTTTTCTAATATTTTACCCTTTTAAAATAAAATAAAAATCTTGATGGCGATTCCACACCTTTTTATAATTTATTTTCAAAAATCAAGTTTGTGGGAATCATTATCCGGTTGTCCACGTCGCGACAGGTCCCAAGCCCAAGGATGACTATTAACTCTATCAAGTGTCCTAAAAACATACAAAATAAGGTGGTCTTACACTTCATGGATCCTTATTAATATAAGAAATCTTTAGTCCCTTACACCCCATATAGAAGGAATTCCAATGACTTTCCTTAACACTACAAGAAATAAGATGGCATAATCTTTTTGTTTCAAGGATAAAGAGATACGATGACATGGGGTCACCTTGTCTAAAGCCTCAAAGAGGATTGAAACTCTCAGAGAGACCATTATTCCAATTTAAAGCCATAAACATGGAAAAGATACAACAATGAATTACATTTACCATCTAAATAGAAAACCCAACCAAAATTAACAATTTTCTGTAAGAAAGACCAAGACATACGGTCGTAAGCCTTCATCATGTCAATTTTTTAAAAAATATAACCCTTGATATCTTTTAAGAATTTAAGAGTGAAAATTTTTGTTAAGGATAATAACATTATCCACCCCTTATTTTCTTTTTCTAAAAGCATATTGAGCTTCCCAAATTAATAATGGCATGAGGATAACTAAACGACAAGCAAGGAGTTCAATAAGAAATTGCTAACCTATGTTATGTGACACCCCGAATTATATAATGAATAAGTTTTAATATTATTAAAATTTAAATTGATTTTTTTGGTTTCTGCAAAGTTATAAAACGCCATAACAATTCAGGATGCCACAATAAACGATAGTTAAATGGGTCGATAATAAATGCATCTCACTCATATATAAATATATGAGATGGGATAACAATATTAACACAATGCAACAAAAAGGAAAATAAGAGTGTGATCATTCATGAAGTGTATTTTTTTGTAATTAACTAGGAATGTTGTAAGTGATTAAGACGTATATTAAAAAGGAATGATTAGAGTTAAGATAATAGGAACATAAGTTCACAATGGCTTGAAAATAAACAAAATATAGTGTTTGGGTATTAAGGGTTTCGTGCCTGTGAGACCCCCTTCACACCTACGAGATTTATATTGGTGTAATGCTGGTTTTTCACACCTGTTTTTGCACCTGCAAGGGTTCTGCAGATGTTAAAAAGAAATCTAACAACATTTTACACATGTTTTCGCACCTCCAGGGGTTCTGCAAATGTTGAAAAGAAATCTTGACAGCATTTTATACCTGTTTTCACACTTGTAAGGATTCTGCAAGTGTAGAAAGGTTTGACAACATTTAATGCAAAATAAGCCCCCTAGTCTAGAAATGGTTGAAATGCTATTTTGAGCATACCTTGGTCTAGAAAATGAATTTTGGGGTGAGACTTGTTGGAGCAAGACACAAATGATATGATTTTGGTTGTGTCAAAATTTCATAAGGTTTGGACACCATTTGCTATGTTTTCATGTTTGAGTTGAAAAGGTTTAGCTGCATTTAATGCAAATTTTCATAAGGTTATGTTCAAAATAGCATTTCAACCATTTTTAGTTAAAACTACGTATACCAAATTACAAATTAGGCTCACTTGGCCGTAACCCAATATGCGCACAAATTTCATACATATATTAAGACTTATAGCAAGCCTATCCATGAGGTTTAGTTCATTAAAAAAATATGACCTATTCACTTCTGTATATAGCATATTTATCATATATAATGCAAATCAAATGTAATTTTCCACACCAATGCCAATTATCATCGAATTGGACTTCCAATACTCATCATATTCACCATCATCAGGCGAATGTCAAGATTCATAAGATCATAGTCAAAACATACAACCTCAACCTTTTGCAAAAGAATTCTTAACATCCATCGTCTCTTTCTTCCTATCCTCGATACGCTTAGTACTCCAATCCATAGGATCATCCCCTTCTTAAAGCCTTAACCATCATCATTGGTAAACCCTAACAAAGGGTTAGATATGATAAAAAAAACTAGGTTATTAGAAGACGATTTCTATTGGTGATCTATTAGAGCCATTAGTTTAATTCTTTTTTTTTTTTGGTAAAGCCATTAGTTTAATTCCAAGTCCATGGGATAACCGTAACCCCCTTATATCCTAGCCCTGTAATTTCAAACCTACAAAAGAATCCACACCCTTTCGTTGAATGGGCTAGAACAGGGTCAAGCCACAGGACCAAACTGTTCCCATCAGTCTGAACACTTTCCCTAATGTCTTCCAAAAAAAAAAATGTCTAGTCGCAGAACCCAAAAGTTCTGAATATTTGGCATATAACAAAACAATTTAAATCCACTATTAATTTCTACACATGACGCTGTTCAACATTTTTTTTTCCTTTTAGTTGCTAATGATTAAAATAATTGCTAACCCACTATGATGTAATCTTGTGACACTTGACACTATCCAAAAGTTTCAAGATAACATCACATTTAAATCCATTTATTTGTTATTATTATTATTATTATTATTATTATTATTATTATTATTATTATTATTATTATTATTTTAAATGATTGTCATGATTAACTAAGAATTTTTTATACAACGTAAATAATAAACATTGAAATACGTTTAAAAATTTTTGCTGTGAAGCGATGGTTGGTTAAGACTAACCCAACCAATAATTGAATTTAGTTTTTAAAAATGAACCAATAGGATTTCTGGCCCTGTACGCTTAGGGCCCAACTACAGTTCTTTAGGGAGAATTTTAGTAATTACTATAATATGTATTAATAATAAAAAAGGATCCAACAAATTATTTTTATGACAAACGATATTAATATGAGGGCTTATTTGAAGTACGGATAATTTAGTCCTTGTATATTAATATTCAATTATACGTACGTCAAATAAGCCCAATCTAACATCTTAATTCAACTTGGATACACATAACGTTTATCCTGTCCTGTCACATTGAATGCAGCAGAAACACTCGGCGTGGTTTTCCGATAAATATTATTATGATTATTTAAAGAGAAACGATTCTTCATTACTTTTTTACACTATAAGAATGGTGCAATTCTGGTACTACGTAAGAAAATAATCTTCGAACTACAAAAACCAACCAACCGACCAACCAAAAGTAATTAAAAAACTGGGAAATCACTGATTAATCCCTTTAAAAAATGTACATTGCTTACTATTTCAAAAAGAGATTCTATGTATTATGAGCAACTATTTCAGCAGGTATTACCTGCTGACCTGCGTGTTCCACCTTGATTTAACTTCAAATCAACATTCATGAAACCTACTTTCCACCCTTACCATAGCTGTCCTTTAAGGTGACAGTCCTGTTAAAAACAAGTTTTTCAGGAGTCGAATCCCGGTCTACCACAAAATAGCCTGGAATAGCATTATAAGGGTCAGATATTGCGAGAACAATGAAATAGTCAATAGCAAAGTTGTCGATGTAAAGTACCTGATCTTTCAAATTGGAAATTGTCCCCAACTTTGGCATCCTGGATGAAGGACACGGCATATGCATTCGGAATGATCACTTTGGAATTAGGGTTTAAGTCGCCAAGCCAGTTGTCAAGTTCGGCAGGATTCTAGTGCAGTCATTTAAACAAACAGAACAAGGAAATATTAGAAAACAAGAAGATACATGTAAAAGAGAACCCAGACAAATAAAGATTGTCAACCTCTGACACGAATAGCCTCTCAAACATCCTGACTTCCACCTTTAACGGATCAACTCCGGGAGAAGGTTGACCAACCCAATGGAGAACACCCTACAAATAAAAAAATTCACATAGATCATCAATCTGATCTTACAACCTCTTGCAGACTATTTTTAAACAACAGAATTAACAAAGTTGGTAAACCTTAGGCTTTGTCTTCTTGGAAGGATCATACTCAGCCCTAATTTCAAGAACAGTCTCATTATCATCAGCTAGAATAACTTCGGTACACTTGATAGGAAATGCATATCTGCACAAAACAAAGAAAATTTTGTATACCTTGACCTATGAATTCTCCTGCACAATATCAATTTGTACCTTCAACTAACCTGAGTATCACAGATTTCCCAGGAGCAAGGCCATAATAATCTTTTGAATCTTGCATCCGGAAGTCCGATTGTTCAATATATAAAATATTGGAAAATGGAATCTAGCAACAAATGCATGGCAAAAAAGTTAGAAACATAAAAAAACGTAAAGCCGCTAACATCATATGAAGTGGCAGTACCATAATAAAGCTTTAACAATATATTGAAGGTATCAAATCATCAGTGAACACAAGCTGCACAAAATTAGTTCTCTGTAACAAGATTTCCTAAAACCTTAGCACTGCCTAAAGATGACAGTTTTCACAAGCCCAATTTCACCTTGTAGAAGGCAGAAGCATCACCAGCTTGAGCATCAGGCCATTTCTTTGCATCAACCTCAATTGCTGAGTTTGCTTCAAGATTAGTAATAACAACCTTACAAGAAGAAATGAATCCCTCTTAAACTAGTTAAATTCAAAACATAATAATTCAAAACCTGTAATGTAGAAAGAAGACAAGTAAATATACCTTAAGGGGATGTAGGACAACCATTGTGCGAGGAGCTGTCTTGTTCAATTCTTCTCTAACATGATATTCAAGGCGTTCCACAGAAATCAAAGTGCCATCACTGCAGCAGCAGGAAGAAAATAACTATATAAATTTATGCACTACCTACCACTGATCATTTTCAGCAAAATTCACTAAGAAGCAAGATAAAATGATTATTTGGAGTTAAAAATCGAGCAGATGCTAAACCACTGGTATCTAAGTTTAATATCTAAGACCAATTTTACAAAATGGAGAGGGAAATTAACCAAGATGTTTGGCACGGGAAGATTTTATGATCACAAAGTTTTAAAAATGGGAAAAGGAATGATAAAGTAGATATGGATGTGACATACAAAGAACAGGAAATGATGTGATTGCATAGGAGGAGATACCAGTGGGACACCTATGGAACAGTTGATAGAACATTGGTTAAGATGGCTTCCTTGCAAGAGAATTTGAAGTCAAGGATCTGGGTCGTCTACAATATTTCCTCAGGATGGAAATAACTCAAAACAAAAATGGTAGATATTGCCGTCTCCCAAAGAAAATACACTATATATATGTTGAGAGAAACAGGAATGCTGAGTTGCAAACAACAGATACTCCTATAGAATCAAATGCCAAACTAGGAGATGAGAAAGAAAGCAGCCTATAGATCGGGACATATATCAGAGATTAGTGGGGAAGCTAATGTATTTGAGTTTTCACACATACACATCCCGATATATGCTATGCAGTTAGCATGGTGAGTCAGTTCATGAGCAATCCCACAGAAAGTCATGGAAGCTGTAAATCAGATTCTGCGGTATCTAGAAATGGATTCTATTTTGCGGGAAATTCAAGCAGGAATGTAGAAGATTTTACAGATGCAGATTGGGCTGGCTCTATGCCAGATCAAAGGTCAACCACAGTTCCTAATGATATGGGGCAACTACATGGAGAAGTAAGAACTGTAGTTGACCATATCTAGGGACCACAGTTCCTACATGGCTCTCTATGCCATTATTTTGGCCGTGATTGCAGCTGCTACTGAAACCAGCGCTGCTACTTGAGTTTTGTAGCAGCCTAGGGACATTCCGCTCCGCTATAGTCCAGTATTAACTACTATGGTTAATGCCCTACCACTATAATGTACTAGCTTGTTCTGCTGAAATTATGGGGTTTTGGGTGTGTCTGTGAATAGAGAGAGAGAGAGAGAGAGAGCGAGATAAGAAAATAAAATAATGATTGATATTGGGGGGAATTACAATATGTTGATGGGTGCAGATGTGTCTAAAACCTAAAAGACCATTCCCTATTTATACTGATTATAATCTTAAATAATTAGGGAAATAAACCATAATAATAAATGAAAATATGATAACGAATCCTAAGAGGTATGATAGAAATAAGAATACTAATCCTAGATATTAATCTGAGATGTTATAAGATATTATCAGCTATGATAATATAATTTCATGTATTCTAACAACTACAAAACCAGTGAGTGTAAATGTTCTTTCACATGAACTTACAGCCAAAATCAGAAGCTAGGTTGCAGAGCTGGGCCAACTACCGAGTTCGTGTGCTAAATGACTACTTTTACTACCCGTTTGGTAATCAATTAGGGAAAGGGAGTTGTGAAAATGAAAATATCTAATGGTTAATATTAATCTTTCACGTTGTTTGAAACAATCAAAAATCTGTTGAACCAATAGATCTTTTTCTGTTTTTTTTTTCGTTGGTCAAACTGAGGTTAAGTACCACATTATGCCAACTTAAATAATAAGTCCATAGATATACTTATTAATAATGTTTACTTCTAATGTCCACTAGCTTTCTATTTTAGGAAGTCTACAAATATAGATTTATTTTTATATTGGCTATGATCATGAATATGTTATAGATATAGACCCTACGAAAATTCTGGCTTTAGTTATAAATATATTTATAGAAATCTTGTGACAAGCAAATTATAGAAATCTTGTTAGAAAAGACAATATATGTAACAAAAATTGTAAATTAGAAATCTATATTCATATATTGAGATGTTCAATAAAAATTAGCAGCAAATGCTTACATTCACTCACTGCTAAACCATTCTATAGGAACAAAAACTAATTGCTTGATATAAACGTAAATTGTTTATGTAATCATTGAATCCATTTTGATATTTTAGGATTTGAGGTTACCAATGAACTTTTTACCTAATTTTAAAATACGCTCATTATCATTAAGGCTTGTTATAATTTTAGAATATTGGGAAATGAATATGCAGATAAGTTGCGTGTATCATGACCATTTTTTTCCTGTGAATAAACTTTTTTAGCATAATAGATGCATTTACTTTTTATTTTGATTTAAATTATGGAAGATAATTTTTGTTTGGTAATATTTCAAATGAAAACAATTTCAATCAAATAAATATGCAGAAAATCAAACATGGCACAGGAAAGCACCAGTTTACAGCTATACAAATAAACAAACAACAACCAAGCATTTTCCCCAGTTCCCACTAGGTGAGGACCATGAGCCATGAGGTTAGCTACACAGATTAGAAGAAATGATAAGTAATAACTATCAAATCATACTCTGTAATTGTAGCGGAATCAGGTCTTTAGACTTGAACAGCAATTAATTTGATTCATAGTAAAGCAATACCAAATACAGTTAGACAAAAAATTTCCACATCATGATAACTAGGAAAGGATACAGCTAAAATGGAATTAGAATAAGTTTAGATAGTATTATTATGAACCAAAGTGCTTGATGTTTCATGGAATTTCCCCCAGTGATAACTTAGAAATAGTATAGTTCTACACAAACGATAACCAACAATAGTTGGAATGTTGGATATTCATCATACCTTCTAGTGATTCCAATTCCCCGGACAAAAGAATTGATCGCAGTTGGAGTCATGCCTCTACGACGCAAACCAGCTAGTGTCATCAAACGAGGGTCATCCCACCCATCAACCCACTTCTCCATAACTAGACGATTTAACTTCAATAAAGAATAAAGAATGATCCATAATTAGGGAATGGCAAATTATATAAACATAACAACATAGAAATTCAACATATTACAATGTGCACATTGTAGCTTGCTTCACCTTACGCTTTGACATAACTGTGTTGGAGACATTCAATCTTGAATATTCCCATACAAAAGGTTGGTAAATGCCTAATGCATGCAACAACCAATAGTACGAGGCACGACGTGTCTCAAATTCAAGTGTGCACAGCTGCACAAGATATCCATAAATTAATATACTCATAATATACACCAAAAATTATCAGCATAGCTTGTATAAAATTAACACCAGTGGTAAATGATCATGAATCTGAATGCTATTTGTCATGAATTAAGCTTCGTAGATTGGCCATAAAAGTCATTGAACACATGATGGTGTAAATATAATTATGACAACGGGTCACAATTTCTTAAATCACACAACAAAACTCCAACAGCTATAGTAAACAAAAGTGCATTTTGTACTGCAAACTATTTAGTACGACTGATATAATTTAAAAAATTCAAAATCATAAGCTAGTGTACACAAAACTGTTAACTTCTATGGTAACTACAATTTCAAAACACAACCCCAACTCAATTTTCAACAACAGAACTTTATAACTATAAAACATCAATGCAAAAGGAAAAGTTAAAATATCCAAATATCATCATCTTTACAAACATTAGGAAGAACCGTTATTATGTATACATACTACAAACAAGGAAAGGCTAAACATCTCAGATTAACAGTTTGAGGGTCCAAATAGTAAATGGGTACACAAAAGGAGAACTCAGCTTGCCAGCAAGACAATTACATAGAAACCTGGAGGAAATTTAGTGAAAGAGAACTTACTGAATGAGTGATATTCTCAAGAGAATCCACAATGCAGTGAGCATAATCATAACTTGGATAGATACACCATTTGTCTCCGGCATGAGGGTGTGGAGTAAACTAAAGGCAGAAAACATTCATTTAACAAGAAACCAACCATCATTCCCCTATAAGTTCAAGGAATCAAACATATCTAGTTGAGTAATTACCTTAATTCGATATGCAATAAGGTCATACATATTGTAGTTATCACTCTGCATGTCTTGCTTCATTCTAAGTGTGGCTTTTCCCTCTTCTATAAGGCCATGTTTCATATCATCAAAGAGTTTCAATGACTCGGAAATCGGTCGGTCTCTCCAAGGACTGTTCAATTTCTTCTCCCTATACTCCTTTATCTCATCAGGTGTCTACCAACCAAATCATTAATAAATCATGTTTATTTTTGTTGCCCTTGATAAAAATTCAATAAAATATTAACATGACATAATTATCATATCTTCCATAAGCCATTCCACATAAACTATTTTCTTCTGAAGTAGTACGTATTCCATGCAATAATTTGAGAACATTTTAAAAAATAAAAAATAATTAAATTAAATAAGTGAACAAATAGCCTAGATTTGGGGGAAAGGTAAATTTAATAAATTAAAAGAATTAATTTGAGAGTATAAGTGGCAAGAGACGTAAAGTGAACAAATAGTCTTAATGTAAAAGAAAATTTTGAATATAAAGTTTTTAAAAAAGTATAAACCAAGTGCTAAATCATGGTGAAGCCAAGCATCACAAGGAGAGAGAATAGAATACGAGATGTATTCATGTTTAAGAATAAGGACACATTCATAATATAGGAATCGATAATATAACCCCATGCAATTGAGTTTATTAGAATATAATGTATAATGTATCACCTCCACCCAAAGGGAATAACCAATGAAACATTTAATAACACAAATGAACATATTATCTTTGGTGATAAGCTATTCAGATGTTTGGATACCAACCTGATGATCAACATAAGCATGACCACTTTTTATGAGCTGCACTGCTAATTCATACAATTCTTGGAAGTAATCACTAGTGTAAGTAATCTGCAAACATAATGGTGAATTCAAGCATCATGATGAGAAAACAATAAGAGGTGTCCTTGCGTTTGAACATGAAGACACAAATACTCTCAATTCCATGAGCCAATACCTTGAAAGGTTTCCAACCCATCCATTGGACTACTTCTTCAATGTGATCAATATACTCTTTCTTTTCTGCTTCAGGATTTGTATCATCATACCTAGGAATGTCACAGAACCATCAAATTTGAAACAAAAAATTATAAAGCATGTTTCATCACAAAGATCTATTGTAGGCTTCCAAGGCATCAAACAGAATTTAATAAAAGCCAAACATGAAAATCTTCTTGATTTTATCATGAAATCCTATGTCCATGATAGGGTAAACTTAGAAAAATAAGTAAGCATTCCTCTTGAATTAAGCTCTGCATACATGGGGCAAGTATGTATTGGGAATTTAATCTTCTTTAGGATTTCAAAACAACAAAGAGGATGTAAATTAGATACACATTGATTGGCATAATGTGCCCCTTACAGATTTATTGCCATCTGTCATTAGAATTGCAAAAGATAGGAAAATTTGACCTATTCCTCCTAACAAGAAAATGAATGCTTAACATTTTGTAAGATATTCACAAAATGTCAAATCAAAATCAATCATTATAACTTTGGTCATAGTACTATCACTTCTAATTTGGCCAGGAATAATTTCATAAGAAAGGTCAGTTCAGTGCCCAACATGTTATCATAAGTGGTAAAGACAAACAAGGGCCAGCAAGTCAGTGGTCTATAGCCAGTATTCCTTCCTTCCAACCTAGTTCCTACAATTAGAGGTGCCACTAATCAAGTGTATGTGTGCCCAAGGTTTCCTCCAAACTGTCAACATCAGTCAGTCTGTCAAACAATTACAAAGCCCAAAATAATGTAGCTATTCAGTCAACATGGCAACTATTAAAGTTCGAGGGGGATTAAAAGCTCAAAATGTAACCAGTACCACCTAATCGCCAAGCATTTCAAAGTTCAAACTTAAAACCTTTTATGTTGGTCCGAAAGGCTAAAGCTAAACACACTCAAACAGTGACCAGTCGTTTCATATCCCAATAGCAACCTCTCTTTCAGAAGCAAAAGAAAAAAAGACACTAGTGACACTAACAATAAATCAACGGAAAAGTTTGAAAAAGTACACACCTCAGGTAGCAGCCTCCATTTCTGTCTTTTGCCAACCCAAAATCAATAAACATTGCCTGAACAATAACAAAGCTGTTTATTTTAAATATAAGAATGAATTGCTGATAAAAAGAAACAAACAGTGTAACAATCACATCACAATGTGAAACGTATTACATACTTTTGCATGACCAATATGCAAATATCCATTTGGTTCAGGTGGAAACCGGGTCAAAACTTTTCCACCTGTAGCTTTTAAGTGTTTGTCAAGAAGCGCCTTCGTGTTACAACATCTCAGAATACTACCATCGCTGAAAGGCACTTCAGTATGAACCTGAAATCAAAATTATCAAGCATGTTGCAGATGCAAGTTGATGAAAAGGGAAATTTTCAAACAGAAGCAGAAATACAGGCATCAAGGAAATTTTATGCAAGTTGAAAGAAAAATGCACTCAGTCCCAACCAGAAAGGTTCAATAAGTTCACAAAGCAGACCACTGTTAAAACACTCATACATGTCACAAGCAAGCAGTAGATTGGAAATGAAATGATTCCATGCAACACAAGATCAGGCTGAAGCATTGAGTTCATGGCGCAAACAAAAGAGAATAAAAGTAAATTTTATTTTTAAAATAAGAATTGAGTAAACACCTTCAAATTTTCCTCTGGATTAGGGAATATTAAAAATGGATTAAGATCTTCTTCTGGTGCCTTTTCAGGAGTAGCAACAGGTGCCGCCTTTTCCTACATAAGGATGTAAATAGAATTGTGAACAATCTATAACTGGTTATATAATAAAAAGTTAAAGAAAAAAGGTAAAACAACTGTAAACAAACTCACCTCTACTTTACCAGGTTTCTCCTTCTTCTTTCTAGCCGGCTTTTCATCATCTGCTGCTGTTCGATCACCAAGTAGTTCAAATAATTTTGCATCAACAAGTTGCTGCCATATGACAAAAGGCAAAGCAACTAAACAGTATTAAAAATTGAAAAAAAAAAATAAACCAACTACCATTCATTTATATTAAGTTCATTTCACAGCCATCACCTTGGCAACTTTTGCATCACCCCATGGCAGCCTCTTGCGCACATGCCCCAGTAACTCACCCACTAGAAAGATAGAAAAAAACTATTGAAGTTCTTAAGCACTGAAAAGATTGGTAGTTCAATATAAAAGGGAAATTTATTGCATAAGCATAACAGATGCATCAACTATTCAGTCACAAAATTCAGTTGTATATAAGAGTTCAAAAGCTATATTCCAATTCATAATTTGTATACATGGTTATACAGTACATAAATTTCATAGTCAAATCCCAATATCACATCATATCATTTAAACTTTAAATTTCAAATTTGCAATAAACGAAATCTGTGAGAATTAAATTTTTAAATCTGCCAGAGTCCAAAACTGAGCACCGACCATTCGTCCGATATCGTAGCTCCAAAATTGTAGCCTTGTTCTCCTCAATAACTTCATTAACAGTTTGTTTGATATCGTCTTCTGAAACCTCCACACCTGCTCAAAAGTGCAAAATTGAAAAATATTTAAGTTGCATAAGTGAAATAAAGAAATAGAATAATACTGCAAGAAGCGGATACACTACAAGGAATTGAACATCCAGGGCAATTTTACATGAAATATAGTTATTTCCACCAATACATGAGCTTAAGGTTAATTTTATATGAGACTAGATCAATAAAGATCTTTCTACAGTACCAACACCACAAGCTTCTTCAAACTTGCTCAAATCAAGACTCTCCGAACCCGTTGCAGCAAGAAAAGATAATGCTGCATCCAGCTGCGCTGTTGTTTTCACCTGCATGAATAATCAAAGTGAGAGGGAGAATAATTCAAGCATATAGAATCATCCAGATTCCGAACCAATATCAGTAAGCAAATCTTGGATAAAGTTTAATAACCAAACAAGAGAAAAAGACAAACGGAATCATATAAAAACATGAAACATACAGTTAGTCTCACGGTATATCCCTATCCTATAACAAAAAGACATCTAAAATGAATCCTTTTTGCGCACCTTTGATGAGACAATGTATTGTAGCAATGTTGGTCGATGAGGTAAGGCATTTGCAGGGTACTTCGTTGCAACCTGCCACATAAATCAGCAACGAGAACAATAATAACAGTTAGCAAAAGGAACAAAACCACAAAAAAAAAACTCTTCAGTACTAAGTGCGTGGAAAGTCGTAAAATATTACCGTGTAAAGTAGATTCCCAACCGTCCGGCTGCATCCATCGGTAACAGCAGCCTAAGAATCACCGAATACTCAATGAACACAACGAATTAAGGAAATGAATACATTCCGAAAATAGAAAGAAAACAAGAAATATTGATGATTATGGAAACCTCGTTGATGACGGAAGTGAGATTGGCGGTGACTTTATTGTTGGCGACGGTGTTACGAGCTGTGCGCTCGTCTAAGCCGATCTTCACAAAGAGATCGAAGCACTTCTCCTTGTCGGAGCCGTCGTCCTTGGCTGGCATCGTAACGAAATCCGATTCAGGCGAAAAGTGAGAGAGGATTTAGGGTTTTGCTTGTGACTGCGACAATAGAAATGTGTAAGAGAGAAGAAGAGAGTGTAAGAAACTAAGAATCGGTGAACGTTGGCTTACGTTCGGGATGAGGAAGCAGAGTATACAGATTCCTGGTTTCAAGATTCTTTGGGCTTTCTTTGCAAGCTTTTTCTTCATCCTGTGGACTGTGGAGAGTGACTTTAGTTTTTTTTTTTGGTGAATAAGAGTGACTTCAGTTGACTTTTACCCTTTCAACCTGGGCTTCCCCGTCTTTTTAAGTGGCTTGGGCTTCACGTAATGGGCCCGCAGTCAATTTTAATTTCCCAAGTTTAAATTTTATTACGACCGGTTGACCAAAACATTAGTATTATTTATTATTACAGGTTATTTCGACAAAAAGAATTATTACATTTTAGAAAAACATCCTTTTAAAATTTCTACATTTTTATGAGTGAAGTTCTTTATTTAAAATCTCTGTAAAGTCTCGACGGTTTTCTAATTTATTGAATAGATAATTTTTTATAACCTTAATTTATTATAAGTGTAAATCTATGTGATAAGTAAATCATTATTTAATCATTTAATTTTAAAGACATATTTTTTAAAAATCATAATATATCAATCGAAATAAATATTTCTTAATATTTTTAATGATTTCATCAATTAAACCTTATTAAGCTATGAATCGGATGAAATGTTTACAATCTTATCTTGATAGCAAAATTCCAAGTAAGAAAGTCAAATTTCTCATCGAGATCCTATGTCCGTTGGCCATGCCAATTTGCAAATAGAGAATAGTAAGTACAATACCAAAAAAAATAGTGAATAAGGTAGGAGTAAGATAGATCAAGCTTTATGATATCTAAACCAATTAAATTATCAATAAGTTTATCTTAAATAAATAAATAAAATTAAAAATGACAACATGTCTATTTTGAAATTAAGTATAGTGTAGTATTGAAAAAATCAATCTCTGCCTTTACCTCAAATAAAATGATTTGTTGGAAAATAATAGAAAAAACAAAAAGTTTGAAATAAGTGTTGACACTATTTAAAAATGATTTGTTCGCTAAATCACGAAATCCTCTCGAATACAACACACTCATCCACCTAAAAGGGCATGCCTAGAACTAACAAGAATTTCAGATAATTTAACGAAGAAAATAATATTTTTTGTGTTGTGGGAAATTGGATTAAATGTTTTAAATAATAAATGAAAGGGTATGATCGACATCCACTGAAAGACAACTTTGGTATAAAAAAGTATATGCAAAAAGACAAATCTATTCCAATGATGGTTATTCTAAAAAACTACGAGAAATACATCACTTAGGAGTGACAAAACGGGTCAACGGGCAGGCCCGAGTCAAGGCTCGCATAAGCCCGTCAAAATACAGGCCTGACAGGGCAAAAACAAGTTGAATTCGTGCCTTTTGTCTATACCTTTAGCATGTGTCGTCCCTTATTTGGGGACCGATATTAATATTGATTACTCACATTTAATTTAAAAAAAAATTAGATTTTGAATGCTTAAATTCTTATATAAAAAGTTATTTTTTCTGATTGAATTGATTATAGATTATTAGTCTAATTATAGACAATCATTTATCAATGATTGTATATAGATTTTGATAAATATAAATTTATATTAAGAATTAAAATTAACATGTATTTTTTTTGCCAGCATATATATTATAGATTCTATTGATGTTTTGTTTATCCTTACCCCGTTATACCCGCCCCTCCAAACTCATTGAAACAAGTACCCATATACGGGTTTAGGACGGGTAGCACAAATATGAATTTATACGTTCAGGTAATTTTATAAAATGTGGGTATATAACACGTTTCCCAAAATGACGTGAATGTCATCCTTAATTATAATGTACGTTAAACAAATCAATGTTGTTAGTATGGACAACATAACAGTAGAAACAAGTTTTAAAATGTAAGAATTTGTTTTAGGGTACATTCAAAAAATGTTAGAATATGATCAATCAATAAACAAAATTTTTACTAATTTTACATTGATAGTAACTGTCTGTTAGAGTAACAAATTTATAATTATTTTTAAAAGTTTATGATTTTTTAAAAGTCGGTAAAACTATTTTTGGTAAACAAGATAAAAATAAAAAATTTATATCGGAAAGTCACTTTATAACTTTATAAAAGTTATAAACCCTTTTATTAATTGTTTAGTTATTATTTTTATCTTTTTTATAATAAATTTTTAAAATATTATAAATTATAAACTATAAACTCATTTTAACAAAAAAGACCATAAGTAATGTGTAACCCTACCATTTTTATGTAGTGACGTATGACGTATCCCGGACAATCGGTGGAGTAGTAGTTTATTATCGGATGACCTGGGATTTGTTTTTCCGTTTTTTCTTTTTGCCTTTTGTACTTTGATAGTTTTGTTTGCACAGCAGCCCCAATGAGCTACAACCAGTCAACTACAAATTCAAGTGTATGCAAATTGCAATGTCACTGATTTTCCACCCCTCATATGACGTATACACTGTTGTTATTGTTATTGTTATAAACAATCAAAATAAAATTCATGTATGTAACACGGAGATGCCAATTAAATGCATCCAATCTAAGAGCCATGATATCAGATTGGGATGGTCATTACCCACGTGCCAACAGAGGAAGAATGATCCAACACTGTCAAAGTACTCTGACACACATATGCCTATGCCTCCATATCAGACCACCCACCTTACAGATTCCCTTTTCTGTTTTCCCCCTCTCCTGTGACTCTTATAAATGAACGCATCAGCATTATTATGCATTATTAATACACAAACTTTATACTAACAGCAGAACTGCAAGCTGAAAGATTCCATCCAGCCAAACAAAACACACACATTTGTAAATAGTAATTGACACTCAAGATCAAATGATCATCTAAAGAATAAGTAAATAATACACTCATCTAATTTTGTTACAACCATATTTGATTACACTAAAATAACTATCCACCAAGGTTTTTCTACAATTTCACAGAGAAGAATTTATTTGCCACTTGACCAGATTTCTTCTACAACCATGTGAGCTCAATTTCAGGAAGAGATTAATACTTAAAAAAGATGAGAAAAAGAAAAACTTAACATTTCTTACCAATCAGGCATTTTTATATGGTAATATATCAATA
This sequence comes from Clitoria ternatea, assembly GCA_037962975.1. Taxonomy (NCBI): domain Eukaryota; kingdom Viridiplantae; phylum Streptophyta; class Magnoliopsida; order Fabales; family Fabaceae; genus Clitoria; species Clitoria ternatea. The sequence goes on along the minus strand of CM075674.1, from coordinate 111,123,401 downwards.
CTTTAGTATCAATATTGACTTTAGACATTTAACTAGGCAAACACACGGCAATCATAAAATGATCTGCAGAAGTAAAATGGCTACACCTATTTTCTGTGTTGACCTCGACATAGCTAGGTTGAAAAACTAAAAGTAAAGAAGTAACTTGAGTTCCGGGGTTTGTGTTCTTGTGGAATGTTCGCAGTTCACACCTCCTTTGATAAATGTCCTTTTGCTCTAGTCCTTTTCCAGTTTCTAAATCCTATAAGTTGTTCACACCGGCAATGCAAAAGAGATAGTGTCGCGTGCCACATTGTGTATTTAAAATTTGGAAAAGGTTCATCTTCTTCTCTTAGAAGAAGCGTTCTTTTATTTATCAGCCTCATGATGTTTATATTGCTTGCAGAAGTACTAAAGGTGTGGTACTAGTACCCCTGTGATAGTGCCTAGTCATGCAACAATAATTTCCTATGAACGAGGATCATTTTTGGCTATGCTTGTTGTCCTCAATTGGACCCTACATGGCGTGCCACACAATGCTAACTAGGCATCTTATGTTTCCACCACTCAGGACAGCGTCAATAATGCTCTACGCCATAGATCAAAACATTGAAACTGTTCAGCATCTAGGAAATTAAAACAAGATTGCCTTCATGATCTTGATTGTACCCAGATCCTAAACGAGTTTAATGTTAAAAGAATTGTGATTAAATTGTAATCGTTGTTACGTACTTATAAAGGAAATATTAGACTTGTCGTCTTCTTCTTTTTTACACATTATTAGAAAACAAGCAAAGCAAAGAAGTTTTTTTTTTTGGTAATGGTAATTTATGCGCGAGAAATTCTTTCCTCTAAGTGAATATGGTTGGATTCTATCATGTATATTAAAAATATTTTGCTTGTCAGAAACAAAATTTGTTACTTCAATGATCTTTATAGTTGAATTTGATGTTTTTTTTATGGATTAGTCTTTAATATCGATTAAAAAACACAATTTGATTAAAAAAATAAAGGTTTAATTACATGTTTTCCTCTCTTAACTTTGTTAAATGTTTGATTTTGATCCTTAACTTTTAATTGTATAATCTTTGTCCTTGAACTAGTTATAACTTTTAATTTTACAATTTTAATCCTCAAATATTTATTTGTTGACATGTTTAGCCTTTATCTACTTTTTCTTCCAATTAATAATGTAAAATTATAACATATGTCGGTCTATGATAAAATATTTTAATATAATATTTATATTATTATTTCTTTAAATTAATATTTTCTATTATAATATAGCTATGAATATTTATAAAAATAATAATACAAAAATGTTATTACTTTGATAAAAAACATCAAAATGGGGACTAAATATATCAAAAATTAAATATTTTAAGAATTAAAATTGTACAATTAAAAATTAAAAGACTAAATATCAACCACCCAAATAGTTTAGAGACCAAAATAAAAAATTTGATAAAATTAAGAGACTAAAATTATAATTAAGCCCTAAAAAATTACTGCTTTATAACAAAATCTAACATATCTAGATTCTCATATCTTATATAAGGTCAGAAAATGGTTTCATAAATGGTATAAGATTTTTTTTGAGGAAAGAAGAACCCCTCTTGGAAGGGGGACACAAGAGTTTTCCTGTTTTTGCAACTCTCTTAATATGAAACTTAAAGAAGTAATTAAGATTTATATCTTTTTAAAACATTAGAAAAATACCGTTAGGAAATGAGATGTGAGCATTAGCGTAGAGAGTATAAATGGTTCTCTGCTAATCTAATTCTACATAAATAATACGAGAGATCCTTCCTTAGTCTATATTTAGTTTGTATTCATGTTGATGTATTTATTCCTATTGACAACTTTCTACCTCCACTTGTTTATTTTCGTCGTCTCACAAAGCTATTTATTTAATAGTAATTGTAGATCTTATGTTATTGGTGTTTTACTAATAAGCTACATCACTTTAATGCATCATTTTGTTATTCTTATCATGTGTGATTGCTCTCTTTTTTTAAAAAAAAAAAAAGTAGAAATTCCATTTGCAGATAATCATCTAAGTAACTCAATTGGTAAATAGTTAATACTCCCATAAGTTAATATTGAAAAAAATCTCAAAACAGTAGTTAAAAACACATGTGAGAATTTAATGAAGCCATGTCATAGAGTTCATAATAGGGCATGAAACTTCTACATAAAGAAGGATTTGGATTCTTTACAATGAATTATATATATATATATATATATATAATTTATTTAGAGGATTTTAATCATAGATGTAAAAAATACTTTTAAAATCAGTTATTAAAAAATTTGTGTTAAAATAATATAAAAATAATTTGTTACATCAATTATTTTAAAAATTAGTGTAAAAAACGTATACTTTTACATTGGTTAGTCAATAATCAATGTTAAAAGTTATCAAAGTGAGTTCAATCATGTAGTTCATTGTACATGATTCAAATCCTATAAATAAAATCTTATTGTATTGAATAAAATGATTTACAGTAAAAGATATACATAAATTTATAAGGAAATAAAAATTGTAAGGGAATTTGTACAAATTAACAAAACTAACTTAATAACTAATAACAAACTAATTAACTAACCTTTACATTCCTCTCACCATCCCTCAAGATAATAATTGGGTACCAATTATTAAGATATTACAAACAAATATTAAGGAATGAGAAATGAATTTGAAGGTATTGAATACAAATCCAACCAAAATTTTATTTGGTGTTGTATCAAACAAATTAGGTGTAGTATCGATGGACACTAAATTGATCAAATCTTTGTTTTACATTTCAATAAACAATTTAGAAAAGTACTCATTTCCTTTGACTCAATCAAATATCTCGATTGTTTTATACTAAGAACTTGATGAGATTATCGAAAAGTAATTGGTTCAAATATTATGAATCCAATTTTAACATCACAATTACCCAATTTAATTGTTAATCCAATAATAGCGAGCATGCTAATTGAAAGTCACATTGCTTATTGGGCATTTCAAGTTCCTTGCAATTCTAACACTTGATTTGGATTATTCTTGATCCGGTCCTAACACCGGCCCCCAAGAGCATGGCTTTAATGCCTTGCCAGATCAGCATTTTGAATAAAGAGAAGTACTCTTTAAATACACTACAAATACTATACGGAGTGTATACCGCCAGGGCAAGTAACGCCGCCAAGGCTCATAACTCCGTCCAGGCATGTTACTCCGCCAAGGAATGTAACCCCGCCAAAGTTGTTACTCCGCCAAGCCATAGGCTCAATATTGGCGGAATATCGAATTTCCCACACTGCGTAGCGAGCCCATACTCACAACCCCGGCACGAGATTGACTCTGTCTTGAGAGGTTAATAATGGGAATCACGCTGTCACGCATAAAGGGAAATAACAATAAAATATTAAAGCACTAACGCTTTCCAGACAAGTGGAGATACCTACTACAATAATGGTGCATGTAAACGGCGCAGGGACCCACTGCCTTTTCAGCATTATGCCTGGAGACAAGGAGCGGGTCCTACCAATAATGGAGCACCAGTAACAGGTATATAAACCACTCTCGAAAAGGTATAAGGGATCTTTTTCCCATTCTCTGAACCTTACATTCTCTTACTTGCATAATTCCCTCTGATTGTCTTTCTAAGTCTCTAAGTATTCTGAAATACTGACTTGAGCGTCGGAGAACGATTGCAGGTACCACCCCCAATCGGGTCAAGGCAACATAGATAACGTCAGGCGGACTGCGACACCGCCCAAGAGTACACTGCACTCCGCCTCAGCATACAAAGACTCTCCGTATTTACATTTATGCGCATATTGCTTTGTATCAAATACACATTTATATGTATATTTTGAGTTGTTCTACAAACATACTTCTACACCCCCTGTAAAGAACAGTTCATTGGCACGCCCAGTGGGACCCGTAAACTTGGTAATCCCACAATCTTTGATCAATCTTCATCATCAATGGAGAGACGAGAACCAGAGATGCAGAACGAGGATTCTCCTCCACGCAATCCCAGACGTCTTAACTTCGATGATGGTGCTCAGAAAAAGTAACGCAAGCTGATTCTCTAGATCCAAGAGATGACATGATTCGAATGTTGAAAGAAGAACTTGCGGAACTTCGTCGTGAAAAGGCAAACCCAGTGCACGAGAAAGCTGGTCCCGCAAAACAGCCACATCATGAATCACACATACAGGAGGAATCAAGTACTCCTCACTACTCTCGTATTCCTACATACATGGAGGAGCAACGAAGCCTCCCATTGGTGAATGCTCAGCATCAAGAAGGAAGGAGAGCAGGCTCAAACGCATCTCCCTCAGGATACAAGATGAGCATTCCATTTTCCAAAAGGCTCATGAATGCACATGTACCCAGACATTTGCAAACTATGCAGCCCATTTCTATAGGGAAATATACTGGAGAAACAGATCCCTCTAAGCATTTAGATGCTTATATCTACGAGGCCATGTTTCTAGGAGCTGAGAAGGATGTCATGTGCAGAATGTTCCCCAGAACCCTTACAGGCGAAGCTCTTAGTTGGTTCAAGAGCTTACCTTCAGGTTCCATTGATTCGTGGGAGGAGCTGGCCTCAGCTTTTGGAAGCCACTTCGTGATCTCCAGGGATGCACCCAGAACCTCTCATACCTTGGCTCAGATCAAACAAGGTGACAAAGAATCCCTGAAGGATTTCCTTAAGAGATTTTATAAGGAAGCAGCCATGGTCCCTGATCTGACAGAGGCAATCCAGTTGCATATTCTCATAGAAGCTATGCAACCAAAGTCTCCCTTCGCTTTGTCTTTGGCAAAGGGGCCTCCAACCACGATGGAGGAGTTTCGCAGGAAGGCGTCCAAGTACGTGGGCATTGAGATGCATCTGGAAGCTACTGCATCTCGCAGTAAACCTCCCCCTGCAACTCCACCTCATGACAAGGGGAAAGAGAAGTCGTTGAAGAATGACAAGTCCCACCAAAGAGACAAAGTGGGGAACCAGCCTTTCAAACAGCAAGACAGACGCGTGTTCAATTTTGCTCACTATGCACCACTGAACACAACTTGCGAGCAGATCTTGCGTGAAATAGGATGGACCACCCTCAACGTTTATGGAATTCAACGTCCACCCCCAATCAGGCGCGGTGGAAACCCAAAGAAATATTGTGAATTCCATGAGTCAGTTGGCCACACCACAGAAGAATGTAAGCAACTCAAAAATACCATTGAGGTGCTCATTCGTGAAGGTAAACTGAAACATTACCTGTTCAAAGGCAAATCTCATGATGAGCCTGAGAAGTTTAAAAAGCGACATCGTGATCGTTCTCCGGATCCTGATAGTGCTCGGGAACCAAAACGTACGACGGTGTCAGAGAAACAAAAAGGCATTGTTCTGGAGTCCGCCCAACGAGAACCAAGCCCTGAACCTAGATCACGAGGTAAAAGACAGGTGGTGGACATGATTGCTGGAGGCTTCGCAGGAGGCGGACCCTCAAACAACGCCCGGAAAAATCATCATCGTATGATCTTTGTCGCAACCTGGATCGCGACGGCGCGGCGAACGAGAGAGAAAAGATGAAACAGGGAGTCGCCACCAACGTTTTTTTTTATAGGGAAAAACATTGAAAAAAAACTAAATTCAAGGAGGGCACTGGTTAAAAAAAGTGAGATTCAAGTTCGGGAGTCGGTTACGAGTAGGGAAGGTATTAGCACCCTACATCGCCTGTCAAAGACAGTACCAAGGCTGAAAGCACGACATAAATAGCCTTAAATAAAACATGGTTTCTTCCCTTTTATTTTGAAAAATGATGGAATGGAGAAAAGGACTGTACAGACATAGAAGGCCAAAGCGAGGTTAATGGGACGTTCTTGTCCGAATTAAGCTCGACTTCGATATGAGACAGAGGGGTGAGAGGATGCCATCAAGACGTCGCGTCTAAATTGGACATCCTAGAATAAAAGGATAGGGATAGGAAAGGGATAAGCGGGACGTCTTATCCTAAGTACCCCTTCCCTATGAAATTATGGCGAGGCTTGGGCACAAAACTATGGGGAAACCAACAAGACGTCACGTCTAAATTGATTTTCACGGAAGTGACTAAAAAAAGGGAAGTTTATGAAGGAAATATAAAAAGTAAAGCAGTAAATCAACAACAGAAAAAAAAAGGAAATAAGAAAGATGGGCCCGACAGGAGTTAAAGTCCCGCTCCTACGTATTCTTGAGTTATCAAGAAATCAGGGTTACGTAGTTCTGAATATTGCTATTTTAGAGAGGGATTTGAAAGATGTTGATGGATATCATTAAAGAGGGGAATTCGTACAAAGCGAAATTCTTCGCACGTGCACGAATCCTAAGAGGGTTGTGTAGACAGGAGTGCTCCCGTACGACACTGTTTTTTACAAAACTGTTTTTTATTATGTCAACTTATTATGGAAAAGGGTAAAAAATATTAACAGCGTAAACTAAAGGTACGCAGACAACTACAATCAACAAGCAGTAAACTCACAGGAAAGTAAAACAAAAAAAGGGAACTAACAGCAAAAGAACTAAGGAATGGAGTGGAACCGGTGTGACGAGCTATGAACCGACGTGAGAGGTTGAGCACAGTGACGGTGTCGGACTGATTTCGAACCCGTACGCTGGCAGGGACAATGAACCGGAGTTGGACCCGAACTGGAGATCTGAAGGTCGCGACCGGTGTTGTGGGAGGTTGATCCGGAGTGAACGCTGTTGAGCAGTGACAAGGATTGACAACGTATGGGAGTTGGAGTGGAATCAGCTCTGTGGTGACGAGGTACGTTCGGGATACGGACGGTGTGAGAGCAGTGACTTTGTGTTAGTGAGAAAAGAAAACTTCAAACCCTTTTTCGAACTAAGGAGTCCTTTTGTGATGACTAGGGCAAGTCACTGGTTTCAGGTGGGGAGGTCAGTTAAGGATCTTGAAGAATCAGAGAGAATTTCAGAAGAGTTTTCTCGCGTAGAGGGAGAATCTGAAGGCCAACCCCTTGAGCTTCCTTGGTTGGGGCATTTATAGGGCCTTTGAGTCATGGGCTGAGGGTTTTGGGACAACCAGAAATCTCACTCGCCCATCTGTGTAGTGGTGTGCTGCTCTGGCCATTACCATTGGTGGGGAGCAGGGTTTTCAGTGGGATTTTTTAATTGCCCACTTTCGCCTCCCTGTCTGCCATTTTCCAGGGAGTGCGATTCCAGGTCACCGCGCACAATCTTCCGACCTCACCCTTCCGTTGTCAAATTTGTGACACCGGTTAGCAAAGCCATTGGTTGGACGGAGTCTCCACTGATCCGATGTGGGGCCTTAAGAACCATTGCATGTGTCTTCACACCGGCTGAATCTTTCAATGTAATCACAGGGGCCGATGTTCTCCTTCCTGGTCCGGATCTACTACCAGCCGGTGTGCCCATTTTGACCTCGGTCAAACCATGAGATCGTCTTACTTAGGCCGGACTCGCCTCGTCTTTTGTTGTCAGATCCGCGACATCGGCCGTTTAAGGTACTCCTGAGGTGAGGACGAACGTTTGGGCGGAGTTGATGTTGGCTAACACCCTGTGGAACGTTGTGTGAAGAGGGCGGAGTGCCACACCGTTTATGGGACGGTGTGTGAAGAGGCGGAGTTCCACACCGTTCATGGGGCGGAGTGCAAATGAGGGTGGTTGGCGAAGTGTTGAGGACTCATGGGCGGAGTGTTGAGGACTCATGGGCGGAGTGTTAAGGACTCATGGGCGGAGTATTGAGGACTCATGGGCGGAGTGTTAAGATGAGGACTCATGGACGGAGTTGAGGTGCGGTGTTAACTTAGGCCTCGTCCGGTGTTCCCGATTTCAAGGATGAGTCCGGTGTCATAACAATTTGGGCCGGACCAAAAGAGGTGTTCACAGATGCCCCTCTTTACTCTCTTTCACAAGAGAAATGTAAATTTCCGAGGTGAAAGGGGAGTAAAGATATGAACACCGATGTAGGGGTTGAGCAAGACCAAAATCCGGTGTGGGGCTTAATGATGTGGCATTTTAAACAGCTGACGTGTCTCAAATGTGGTCCACGTCACTGGGTGATTGGGCATTTCCACGTGTCACCAGCTAACTGGCTCTTTCAAAATTTAAAATTCGCGCCATTGGGCCGGAATGCCGAAAGTCGGCCCTTTTTAATGGGCCATGGGCCGGAATGCGGAAGGTTCTGGATCTCCGCTCCTCCCTCTATAAAAGCAACTTCGGGGATCCATCATTTTCACTCCTTTCTTGATACTGAAGTGCTGTCTCTCCGACGTTCAACCCCTCCGGTGTTCAAAGTTCTCCTCCGACGTTCAAGCTTTTCCTCCGGTGTTACGACCTGGCTCGCACTAAAAGAACTGCACGCATCGCCTCAGCAGGTAGCCATCCCAAACTTCACTTTAATTTCGTAGATAGGTCATGGGGGACACCGGTTCGAGTAATGACTCCATTGAGGTCCTGTCCGGTCCTCCTTCAATTACATCCCGGCGTCAGCCGGGTGGAGTTTCGAGCCGAGGTCCGAGTCACCAAAGTGGGGCAACTTCGGGAGCTTCACATCGGTTCGTCTCATCAGGGCATCGTTTCTCCGAATTGCCTTTGTGGGAAACAGAGGGGTTTGACACATCGTCAGGCTCCTCGTTTAACTTTGGCGCTGCTAGTGAAGGGGGAAGCAGTGCCGATTTATATCTTACTGACGATGTGGCCTTTTATAGTTGTATTCCCTTTCTTCGCCATACCCTATTGAGACAAATGTCTTGGCACACCGGATCAACTGGCTAGCTGAGAAGGCCAGAGATCCTTACTTCTGGGTTCATGAAGACCCAAAGACGATTGTCTCCCGGTATGCTGAAGACGCTGCCGATGTCACCATCGAAGATGTCGTTGTCCATGCTGATGTGGAGCATGAAAACGACTTTACTGTATTCTGCCCCCTAACCTCGGACAGGATCTGCCATCAACCGGGGTCAAGGAACCTCTTTATGTATGAGATGGTCTTCTCCAAGATCGGCGTCCGCTTTCCATTGACGGAGTTTGAGATGGGGGTACTCCGGTTTCTTGACTGCGCCCCTAGCCAACTTCATCCCAATGGCTGGGGTTTGGTAAGGTCCTTGGAAGTGCTTGGGGAGTACTTCCACTTCGTCCCCACAGTGGCCCTCTTTTTTACCTATTGCAGGGTGATGCGCCGGGGTAATTCTGGAGGGGGTCTAGGCTTCATCAACCTCCGCTGCGACTCAAAGGTGGTTAACTTCGAAAGTTACACCGAATCGGCCAAGACGGACGGGGTCAGTTTCAAACACTCCTATGTCAAAGTCGAGGTCAATGCTGGTAGGCCGGTGTTCTGGGAGAATTCTGATTTTTCTAGAAAGTTTTACACCGGTTGGACTCATGAACACTTTCTCCTGACAAGCAATGCCTACATCGTCAGTGAGAGTAACTTGTCAACCGAGTCCAAGAAAGTCCTGGACGCTCTGAAGGGTTATTCGGCCATTGCCAAGTTCTCCTGCAAGAGGCTTTTGGGGACGGAGTCCGGCCGGGATGCTTACCTTGGTAGATATTATTTAACTTTACCCTTTTCCATTATATATTCACACCGGTATTAACATTGTCTCTTTTTTTCCAGGCGAGATGGCTCGGATAGACATCCTCAGGAAACTGAGGGAGGCTGTCGAAGCCCGAAACGCTGCTGCTGCTGCACAGGAGAATAGGGTGACTCCTCGTCACACGCCGGCCAAAGTGGTGAGCATACCGGCAGAAAACATTGAGGCAATGACTCTGGGACCGGCTGAAAGGGCCCCAGCTAAAAGGAAGTCCAACATCGGCTCAACCTCCAAGCCGAAAAAACGCAAGGCTCCAACGGTTGTGGCCGAGGTGGAGGTACCAAGGGAGGAGGAGGCCGGTCCTGTAAATATTTCTCCGGTCCGGTCTCAACCCGACGACATCGTCGTCAACTCCCGCCTTTCGGACTTTCTAGAGTACGTTGGAGGGACACCGGCTCGGGTCCACATCCCCTTCAAGCTCAAGGCCGATCTTCCTGCTTCTGAAGCTCAGACTGCTGCTGAAGCTGCTATTTTTAATTTGGTTGAGGCAGCCGGGGTCCTCAGCTCTTTAGGCCGCTCTTACTATTCCGGTATCGAGGCTAAGGAATGCCTAGACCGGATGAAGAAAGCTGAGGCCTTGAGAGTCGAGGCTCAGACTGCTTTGGCCGAGAAGGAGCAGGAGCTGACTAAGAGCAAGGAGGATCTGTCCGAACTCACTGCTGCCTACACATCGGCTGCCAAGAGGGCAGATACTGCTGAGGCTAAGGTTAAAGCTTCAGAGGACGCTCTCAAAGCTCTCCGGACCGAACTGGATGAAGCCAAGGCTGCAAAGGCCGAGGTGGACAAGAAAAATAAAGAACTATCTGGGAAGCTTGCCGATGTGCAGGAAGAGCAGGCGAAGGAGCGGATGGAAGCTGAGGAGCAGATGGCTGAATTTTCGGTACTGGCCGATGTTGCCTTCAGTTCTGCCGTTCGCCAGGTTGTACACCGGAATTCCGCTATTCAACTTAACCTGAACGGTATAGGTGTCTACTATGAATTTCATGGTGGCCACCTATATGCTATGGACCGGGGTCAGGCTTCGGAACCTGAGGATATACCTTACGAACTGATGCCCCTCCCCGAAGGCCAAAGCATGGAACTGAGGACGGTGTCGGAGGAATCTGAGAGGACAGCCTCTGCTAGACCGGACTCTCCAGCACCCAACTCTTGATTTTTTTCTTTTTTTCTTAGCCTTGTTCCGGGATGGGCTCCGGAGTTTTAATTCTGTAATGGCCTCAGTGCCCTTTATTAATGCAATGCAATTTTCATCCATCAGCTTGTCTTCTCTTTTCTTTCAAAATATTTCTAAGTATCTTTTCCTTGTGACCGGTATGACTTGAAGTAACACCGTCTAATCATCAACTTGGGACACGGACTTAATTCGGTCTTTTGCGAAGCATAGAACATCGGATCGGTGTATCATGGCCACCCCGTCCACAACTTCGATTAACCTTTAAACCTTCGTTGTAGTTGACCTGACATCGGTCTTGGCAGCAACCCAATTCCATCCGAGGTGGGTTTCATGACACCGTTTGTTACGCCTCGAAGTAGTAAGAGGTGAAACCATTGGGACACCGTCTCTCGCAACTTGACAGGGTCTCTTTCATTCGACCTTGGGGGTCATAACATCGTCCTTTGGGTCATCATGTCTTAGAATAAAGTGGACCTCCTCCACTTAGTATTCACGTCGGATCAACACCGTTCTCTTTTTTTTTTTTTTTTTTTTTTCATACAGTGGGTGATAGGAAGGTAAGAGTGGGGAACTGCCCCTTGACTGAAGATAAAATATGGGGTGTGGCCCTTGATTTGTGGAAAAGTAAAGGTGGGGGATTGCCCCTTCACTGACAGGAAAATAAATTGGGGTGTGGCCCTTGGTTTGCAGAAAGGTAAAGGTGGGGGATTGCCCCTTGACTGACAGGAAAATAAATTGGGGTGTGGCCCTTGGTTTGCAGAAAAGTAAAGGTGGGGGATTGCCCCTTCACTGACAGGAAAATAAATTGGGGTGTGGCCCTTGGTTTGCAGAAAAGTAAAGGTGGGGGATTGCCCCTTGACTGACAGGAAAATAGATGTGGGGTGTGGCCCTTGGTTTGCAAAAGGTACAGGTGGGGAATTGCCCCTTGACTGACAGGAAAATAAATGTGGGGTGTGGCCCTTGATTTGCAAAAGGTAAAAGTGGGGGATTGCCCCTTGACTGACAGGAAAATAAAGGTGGGGGATTGCCCCTTGACTGACAGGAAAATAAATGTGGGGTGTGGCCCTTGGTTTGCAGAAAGGTAAAGGTGGGGAATTGCCCCTTGACTGACAGGAAAATAATGTGGGGTGTGGCCCTTGGTTTGTAAAAGGTAAAGGTGGGGGATTGCCCCTTGACTGCCAGGAAAATAAATGTGGGGTGTGGCCCTTGGTTTGCAAAAGGTAAAAGTGGGGGATTGCCCCTTGACTGACAGGAAAATAAATGTGGGGTGTGGCCCTTGGTTTGCAAAAGGTGAAGGTGGGGAATTGCCCCTTGACTGACAGGAAAATAATGTGGGGTGTGGCCCTTGGTTTGTAAAAGGTAAAGGTGGGGAATTGCCCCTTGACTGACAGGAAAATAATGTGGGGTGTGGCCCTTGGTTTGCAAAAGGTAAAGGTGGGGGATTGCCCCTTGACTGACAGGAAAACAAATGTGGGGTGTGGCCCTTGGTTTGCAAAAGGTAAAGGTGGGGGATTGCCCCTCGGTTGTCCTGACTGCGAGTTTTTGGGAAGCTGCCTGGGGGATGCTCCTGTTGGAATTGTTTAGGAAGTACAGTTCCACTGGGGAAGGATAACTTTTCTTAGTGACCTTCAAGGTACCACTGGGAAAGTATTAGGTGAGTTGGGATAGAGTAACCTGGGGGTTATCGGGGAATTGTCCTTCTAAGGAAAGAGGATGAGATCTGGGGAGATGCCCCCAGTTTGGTATGACTGCATGCTGTTAGGGAATCAACCTTTGAAAGGGAATCTGGGGAGATCCCCCAGTTTGATACGACTGAAGGTTGTTAGGGGACTGCCCCTTGAATGAAAAAATAAACCTGGGAAAATGCTCCAGTTTGACATGATTGGATGAAATCTTGGGGAACTGTCCCCTTGAATGAAAGAACGAACTCAGGGAGATGCCCCAGTTTGGGTTGACCGGGAAGTGTAGTCCCACTGGGGAAGGATTTGGGGAGTGTAGTTTTTTGATGATTATGGTTCTGCTGGGGAGTGAGAACTTGGGAAGTGCTAGCTTTGGCGATTGTAATTTCACTGGGGATGCCAATCTACTAATTTCTCTTAGGGAAAACTCCTGGTCCGGATCCTTGGTGTCAGGTTCTTCATTTCTGTGTGACGTAGTTCCATCACCCTTCAAAACAGATGGTTAGAAGCAAGAGTAATCAAAAGAATCGACATTTCGAGCGACCTCTCTCGAAAGATAGGCTTTCAGGATAACTCATGGATGAGATAGAGACAATTTCTATCTTCCAGGAACATAATTAACAGAATTGGTTATGCTTTCTCACGGGCCAGGTCTGACGCCAGGATACATTTTGCTTCACCACGACTTTTCATTTCATCACTTTTCATTTCAAAAATTTCCTCTTAAGAAAAACTTGTTCGTTTATAAGATTCAGCCGCAGACTCAGGGGAAGGAAAGGGAAAGCTTATTTTATTATTGAATATAAGTATGTACATTGGTAATGAAGGTAAAGGTAACAAAAACATATGTATAAACAATTAAAAGGTGGGAGAGAAAGAAGGCCTTTTGAACCCTCCAGCGACTCCCCGCGAGTGATAAGAATCCGGATCTTTCCTCACGACTTCGAGACCATCCTCTGATTTTACTTCTGGGAAATGATTTTGACAAAGATGCGCGTGCCTGACCAGTTTTCCTCCTCTGAAGAGTTCACGTCCTTACGCCTGAACTTGTGGCTTTTATTCTACCTGAGCCGCCCTTCCGGGTTTTCGACTCATCAAGCAGCTCTAATTTTTGCCTAGGCTGCCCCATGGGTTTTCAGCCTAGCGAGCACCTTTTTTTTCTTTTTTTTTTTTAGGCAAAATATTTCTTCACCGCGTCGGCGTTCACAGGCATTGGTAGATCCTCTCCATCCATGTTGGTGAGGATCAGAGCTCCTCCAGAGAAAGCCTTCTTCACGACGTACGGTCCTTCGTAATTAGGTGTCCATTTCCCTCGGATGTCCTTTTGGATTGGCAAGATCTTCTTGAGGACTAGGTCTCCTTCTTGGAATTGTCGAGGTCGTACCTTCTTTTCAAACGCTCGTTTCATGCGCTTCTGATACAGCTGACCATGACAAAGGGCGGTTAATCTCTTTCCATCAATCAGATTTAACTGGTCATGTCGAGCTTGGACCCACTCAGCTTCCTTTAATTCTGCCTCCATTATCACTCGAAGAGAAGGGATCTCTACTTCGAAAGGCAGGACCGCCTCCATACCATAAACCAGGGAGAATGGAGTTGCCCCAGTTGAAGTTCGGACCGAGGTACGATACCCATGTAAAGCAAAGGGGAGCATTTCACTCCAATCTCTGTAGGTCACAACCATTTTCTGTACAATCTTCCTGATGTTTTTATTGGCTGCCTCGACTGCCCCATTCATTTTAGGGCGATACGGGGAGGAATTATGATGGTGGATTTTGAAGTCTTCACAAAGTTCCTTCATCATTTTGTTATTCAAATTCATGCCATTATCAGTGATGATCTGACTCGGCAGACCGTACCGGCATATCAGTTCACGCTTGACAAATTTAACCACAACATTCCTTGTCACATTGGCGTACGAAGCAGCTTCTACCCATTTCGTGAAATAGTCGATAGCGACTAAAATGAAACGATGACCGTTAGAGGCTTTTGGCTCGATGGGTCCAATGACGTCCATACCCCACATTGAAAAGGGCCAGGGAGCTGACAAGACATTTAGGGAAGACGGTGAAGCGTGAATATGGTCCGCGTATATCTGACATTTGTGACACTTACGAACATAGGCAAAACAGTCTGACTCCATGGTCATCCAGTAGTAACCAGCCCTCAAGATCTTTCTCGACATGGCGTGCCCGTTGGTGTGAGTTCCAAAACATCCCTCGTGGACATCTCTCATGATTTTACTTGCCTCGTCGGTGTCGATGCAACGAAGAAGGATAGAGTCGTAGTTTCTCTTATAAAGCACATCACCGTTTAAGAAGAAACCCATGGCGAGCCGTCGCAGGGTTCTCTTATCATTCTCTGTAGCACCTTCGGGATATTCTTGATTTCGGACATACCTCTTGATATCGTAATACCAAGGCTTCCCATCTGACTCCCTTTCAATCATCTGGCAATATGCGGGTTCGTGGTGCCGCACTATTTCAATGAGAGGCATGTCGTAATCATTGCTCACCTTGAACATAGATGCTAGGGTAGCCAAAGCATCAGCCATTTGGTTGTCCTCTCGGGGAACATGGTGAAAAGAAACATCATCAAATTCCTTAATCAACTCCTTGATGCGAGTTTGATAGGGAATTAATTTGCTGTCTCTAGTCTCCCACTCTCCTTTTAGTTGGTGAATGACCAAGGCAGAATCCCCGTATACTTCCAATTTCTTCACTTTGGCATCTAACGCTGCTTGGATTCCCAGAGAACACGCCTCGTACTCAGCGATGTTATTGGTGCAACCAAAACATAATCGAGCACAAACGGGGATAAGTTCTCTGTCAGGTGAAATGAGGATTGCTCCGATTCCGTGTCCTAATGCGTTAGAAGCACCATCAAACCTTAGGGTCCATTTATCCTTTTGGGTTCCTTCTTCATCAATCAGGGCCATGATATCTTCGTCCGGGAAGTCAAACTGCATGGGCTGATAATCTCTTATGGGTTGATGAGCTAGGTAGTCAGCCAGAACACTTCCTTTTATAGCCTTCTGAGTGACATAGACTATATCGTACTCAGTTAGCAGGACCTGCCATCGAGCAATCCTCCCGGTTAAGGCAGGTTTTTCAAAGATATATTTGACAGGGTCCATTTTGGAAACTAGCCAAGTAGTGTGGTTTATCATGTATTGTCTCAAACGTCGGGCTGCCCATGCTAACGCACAACAGGTCCTTTCCAGAGCAGAATACCTCATCTCGCAGTCAGTGAACTTCTTGCTTAGATAATAAATGGCATGCTCTTTCTTCCCAGTCTCATCATGTTGCCCCAACACACAACCCATGGATTCATCTAACACTGTAAGGTATAAAATGAGTGGTCTTCCCGGGATAGGTGGGATCAAAACTGGCGGGTTCTGTAAGTACTGCTTTATCTTTTCAAAAGCCTTTTGACAATCCTCGTTCCATTGAACTGGTTGGTTCTTACGGAGCAGCTTGAAAATTGGCTCGCATGTTGCCGTCAACTGTGAGATGAAGCGAGCGATGTAATTTAATCTCCCTAAGAAACCTCTAACTTCCTTTTCTGTTCGGGGAGGAGACATTTCAAGAATGGCTTTAACTTTGTCGGGGTCAACCTCTATACCCCTCTTGCTTACTATGAATCCCAGTAATTTCCCGGATCTTGCGCCGAAAGTGCACTTAGCTGGGTTTAGCCTAAGCTTGAATTTTCTCAACCTTTCGAAGAGTTTCCTTAGGTCTTCCATATGCCCTTCATCTGTTTTAGACTTGGCAATAATATCATCGACGTAAACCTCTACCTCCTTGTGCATCATGTCATGGAAAAGGGTTACCATGGCCCTTTGGTAAGTTGCTCCGGCATTCTTTAGCCCAAAAGACATCACCTTATAACAGAAAGTTCCCCACAAGGTGACAAATGTGGTTTTTTCCATATCCTCGGGCGCCATCTTAATTTGATTGTATCCGGAGAAACCGTCCATGAATGAAAAGATCGTATGTTGTGCGGTATTGTCGACCAGAACATCAATCTGAGGCAGGGGGAAATCATCCTTGGGGCTAGCCCTGTTCAAATCGCGATAGTCCACACACATTCGTACTTTGCCATCCTTTTTCAGGACCGGGACGATATTTGCTACCCACTGTGGGTATTTTGCCACGGCTAAGAACCCGGCATCAAATTGCTTCTTGACTTCTTCCTTGATTTTCAAAAGCATCTCAGGTTTCATACGTCGCAGCTTCTGCTTTATTGGCGGACATTCAGGTTTTAATGGTAGCCTATGTTCGACAATGCTATTGTCCAGTCCCGGCATATCTTGGTAAGACCAGGCGAAAACATCGCTGAACTCTCTCAACAACCCAATCAGTTCCTGCCTCTGTTCTTTACTTAACGAGGTACCAATTTTGACTTCCTTTTTAACTCCTCCAATTCCCAAATCGATAACCTCGGCTATCTCTAAGTAGGGCAGAATTTCCTTATCCTCTTGTTCCAATAACCGGGTTAACTCAGGCGAGGGATCGTAGTCTTCATCATATTCCTCATTGGCGCAATCAGTTAGACAGTCAAAATCGTGAAATAAGACCGAATCCTCACTATTCTCAGATGAATCGCTTTCGGATCTGCATTTTCAGTGTATCATAGCAAATGAAAAGGAAAACAAGCAAGAGAAAGGTTTAAGTAATAGGTTACTAAACAGATCAAGCTATTTGGAAACTGACGGCATTTATTATTAAACAAACGAACAAGTTTTTATTGTTACAAAAGGAGATCCCGAAGCATAGCTACAGGATCGAACAGAAAACATGATTACTTTGATGAAATGGTACAAATCGTGGGGAATTCTATGACCTCCCAGTTGTTCAGTTCCTGACCAGGTGAGCCAGCATACACAAATCCGGGGCCTTCATCAAGATTACTCTGGATCACGGCCACTTGATCTGGAAACATTATTCCGGCGCTCTTGAAGCTCTGGTAGAGGTCACAGATGGGGATTTTCGCAGTGTTGAGTGCATGCCCGATATGACGAGTAATCCTCTTCCCTCTCCTCTCTTTTTCTTCCCCTTTTTGGTCTTTAGTGGTAGGTTGGTATCCCAGGCCGTACCTATTTTTGTTCTCAGGGAGACAGACAGGTTGAATTCTTCCTTCCAGTTCTCTTCCGAGTCCTTTTCCCGGCTTATATCCTCCTCGTAGCATGGTCTTCGCTACTGCTAGCGGTACCTTTGGGAAAGGCATACTTGTGGCGTTGGCTATCTCCAAAGCCTGGAAAGATGTCTCGAGGGCTTCCTCGGCTGCCTCTACATAGGGGGTAGTAACTGGCTTACTGACCAGAAGATCCTCCTCTCCAGAAACGATTACCAGTCTGTTATCAACGATGAACTTTAGTTTCTGGTGTAAAGTGGAAGGAACTACCCCCGCTGAATGGATCCATGGCCTCCCTAACAAGAAACTATAGGCGGGCATGATATCCATTACTTGGAAGAGAACTTGAAAGATATGGGGTCCAACTTGTATGGGTAGCTCAATTTCGCCTATGACTTCCCGTCGGGTCCCATCAAAAGCTCTTACTATCATGGAGCTCGGTCTCATGCATGCCCCATTTACGGGTAGTTTAGCTAATGTAGACTTGGGCATCACATTCAAGGATGATCCATTATCGACGAGCACTTTTGCCATAATATGGTCTTGACACTTCACAGAGATGTGGAGCGCTTTGTTGTGTCTTTTCCCTTCCACCGGCACCTCGTCATCCGTGAAAGTCAGATAGTTACTGGCCACTATATGCCCAACAATACCTTGGAACTTATCAACAGGCAAGTCATGTTTCACGTGCGCCTCACTTAGCACCTTCATCAGCGCGTTCCGATGTGATTCAGAACTTGTCAGCAGAGATAATAAGGAGATCTTGGCGGGGGTATAGTTCAACTGATCCAATACCTGGTAATCACTGTGGCGGATAAATTTTAAGAACTCCCCAGTCTCTTCTTCTGGCACAACCTTCTTTGCTTCGCCAGCGATCCCAACCTTCCCGGTTTTGCCTTCTACGGCCGTCTTGTCTTGCTTTGGCTCCGAAGGCGCATACACTCTCCCACTTCGGGTCATTCCGCCTACACCGGCGATGTTGGTAACCAACAAAGCAGGCGCCGGATCAACTATTACGGGGTTGGAAACAACTATGTCCGTGTTATACTTCCAAGGCACGGCGTGGGAGTTGTCATACGGGAATGGAGCAGGTGGTCGTGCCGTAATAGTAGTTTTGGCAGGGGTCTGCGTTAGCGGCGCATTTTTACTATAAAATATGACCAGGGGTTTTGGGGCCCGAAGTCCAGTCTGTCCCTGTATCATATTTACCTCATTGCCATGGCGCTTGCAGACTCGTATAGTGTAACTGTCCATAAACCTTTGGAGAGTTTTTCGAAACTCTTGCTGCTTTGTCGATTGGGCATCATCGAAGTCTTCATCCCACTTGTCCTTTACTAACCCTACCTCAAACATAAGGGAGTGAATTCCTTTTAGAGGCATCTGAATGTCCTCAACATTGGACGTATACTCCGCATCTTCCCCGATAGCATTGACCCCGGGTCCTTCATGATTAGGCAGAGGGTTTGTTGCCACATTTGGACTTCCTTCTCGGAAGCTTATCCAATCTGCCTGAATCAGGTCCCTTACTTTATATTTCAAAGCCAGACAATTTTCAGTAGAATGGCCTGGTGCACCCGCATGATAATCGCACCGGGCATTAGGGTCATACCCCCTAGGATAAGGTGGCTGTAATGGCCTCAAGGGACAGGGTACTACTAGAGTTTTTTCAATGAGGTGAGGCAAGAGTTCGGTATAGGATATTGGGATGGGATCGAATTGGGGTGGAGCACGGTCATTGTTCCTTCTTTGGATATTTGGCGGTGGGTTGGCTTGTGGTGCTTGGTGTGGTATCTGTGGTGGCGCAGGTGGCCGTACAACGGTTGGTCTGAATTGTGGTGGATTATGGTTTGGAATAGCTGCCACATACGGGTGCGACACGCCGGGATATACTGGCGAAAGGCTAACTGGGGTAGGTGGCCCTGCCAGGTTCCTTCTCTGGTTGTGAGAGACAAAGTTGGTCTCCCCTTCTCTTCTCCTGTTTTCGCCGAGTGTGGGTCTCCTTGCAGCTCCCATCCCAGATGGACTTTGGACTATCCTGCCGGTCCTTAGTCCATTTTCTATCCTTTCTCCAATAGTGACAATATCAGAGAAATGGGACGAGACACTTCCAATCATCTTCTCATAGAAAGGAGTTTGAAGTGTATCTATGAACATAGTGATCACCTCCTTTTCAGATAGAGGTGGGTCAACCTGTGCCGTTACTTCGCGCCACCTTTGGGCGTATTCCTTGAACGTCTCGTTATCCTTCTTAGTCATGTTCTGCAATTGTCCCCTATCCGGGGCCATGTCCAGGTTATATTTGTATTGTTGCATGAACGAGTCTGCTAGGTCTTTCCAGCAGCGTATACGAGAGCGCTCTAGATGATTGTACCATGTCAGGGGAGCCCCAACCAGGCTGTCCTGAAAACAATGAATCAGCAGAAGGTCATTTGACGCATGCGAAGCCATCTTACGGCAGTACATGGTTAGATGATTCTTCGGGCATGTCAACCCTCTGTATTTGTCAAAATCAGGCGTCTTGAATTTAGGAGGTATGACGACATCAGGGATTAGACAAAGTTCAGCAGCAGTGCCTGTCCCAAATCTACTTGTTCCTTCCATCTCCCTTAAACGCCTTTCCAAGAATTCCAACCTCTCTTCTTGGGTAGTAGCCACAGCATTTGGACTGGCAGCAGTATGTTGACTAACCTTCCCGTGTTGCTGGTAGGAATGAAACATGTCAGGGTTTGGTATGAAGGTATCTGGTTTGGCAGTGGTTTGGGGTATACGAATGGTATGAGCAGGCTGTGCTTGGGCGGCTTGTGTATGAGTAGGTGGCACCAGGGTGGCTTGTGCTTGGGTAAGCGGGTTGTTTGATTGATTAGTGTTAGGCTGGGCAGTGATGGGAACTGGGTCTTGGTGGCAAGGTTCTTCCTGGAGTGGTGGAAAATATCCGTGTGGCAAACCATACGGAGGAAAGGGAATAACATTTCCTTCCTCATCCACAAAGGTGTGTTGTTGGGTGTTTGCAGGATTTGGCCTTCTTATGCGAACAACGAGAGGAGGTGCGGTGGTCCTGGGGTTAGATCCTGTAGCCGGATCTTGACCGTGATGGGAGGTGGGTGGTTGTTGCCGGGCGTCTTCAACCCCTGCAGAAGATCCCCCTTCTGTGACTCTCCTTTCCAGGAGCTTGGCCATCTCGGCCATCTGCTCCTTGACCTGGGCGAGCTCAGCCTTCAAATTCTCATTTTCTTGTTCTATGTCAGCCATGAGTTTCTTCCTGAGCCTGGTCCCGTAAGAATGTTTACCCGTAATGTCTTTAGAAAGAAACACAAAAGAAAATTTAGAAAAGATAAGCAAATTAGAGAAAAAATTAAGTGGAACGAGGTTACGCGGGAAGCGATGTTGGAACTTGACGGATCCTTCGACTGTTCCTCAGAACGTCACGTTCAAAAGTACTAAGTAAAGCATTGAATGGAAATTATCATGAGATAGTTGTGAAGACAAAGGAATCCATTATTTCGAAAAGAGTACATTATTGCCATAAAGTGCCAAGTTACAAAGCGGAAAATAAATCAGCCATCCCTAGCTCGGGCAATCATTTCCCTCATTTTACAAATTCGTCCTCTGCAGTAGTCTAAGAACGTGGCAATTTCCCTAGGAGTGTTGACCGGGTTAGCAATTCCTTCCGCTTGTTTGAGCAAAAATGGGAGATCTTCTAGAGCCCCGTTGGCCAGGTACGCCAACTTAGCAAAACGATCCATCCATAAGTGAATGGTTTCGTTTTGTTCAGCTTCTAAGAGGCGTATGGTCTCTTGACAATCTTGCTCAATGTTTACGGCGCGTTGTCGTTCCCCACTTATCTCTTGTTCGCAAGCCTTTTTCATTTCATTGAGCTGTTGTTCCAATTTGTGGACTTGTGTCTGTAGGAGCTCTTTTTGTACCATGATATTCTGCTCATTTTCTTTTGATTGTGCCAGCATATCTTTCAGAAGACGTTTCTCAGCCAGGATGGTATCACTTTGCTTGTTCTTCATTTTTAGTTGAGAATTGGCCGCTTGAAGACATTGGTCTTGTTTTATCATGTAGCTCTCATCAATCTTTCGTTTCTTCCTGATCTCTTCAACAGCTTGCTTGTTCTCCAGGTTCTCTCTTTTCTGAAGGGTATATTCTTGCTGACATCTCAATAAGTCTTCCTCTAGCTCCTTGTTCCTGGCAGCTAACTCTTCTATTATGGTTTTTAGCGCCTTGGTTGCTTCATTCTCCGCAACAGGTGATGGAGCAGGAAGATTTTCCTGGAGACGAGTCCTGAAGGGTAATTTTATAATAGAGACCCTATTCAAGATCCACTCATAATATTCTCCTCTGACATCATGGCTTCGGGCCCCCAGCTCTCTTCCCTTTCGGTGGACTTTCTTCCATGCATTCGCTATATCCCGAATGACAAGGACACAACTTCCTTTCGAGTAATATGAGACGAAAGGAATGAGAGACTCTTCATCAGGTGGTCCAAGCAAAGGATAAGCTAGCTGACGCTTGGCTATGACGGGATTATAGTTGATACATCCTTGCGTTCCAATAAGGGGAACATTTGGGTAATTTCCACAGTGATGAATAATTGATTCAACTTCCAACCATTGGGGATACCACCTAACTTTCTCTGCTGTGAGCCCTATGAGGTGATTGGCCCACTCGCGCCCACTTTTCACTGTCAACTGACATAGCTTCAGATCAGAAACCGGACATTCGGCCCTACAAACTTGGTGGAAAACGTGTGATGTGAGCCATACATACAAAACAGGTAGACAACAAACGACCCTTTTTCCACCTTGTGTGTGACAGAAATCCATGGTGCAGTACACATTTGCTAACACAGCCGTGACAGGATTCTCAAGCCTGTGCTTGCGAGCTAGGAATACGGCGATAGCATCATAATCCACATAATTATCAATGTTGGGGAACAACACAACACCATAGATGGTAATAGCTAGAGCATCCATAAAGGCTTCCCAATCTTCCTTTTCTGCCATGACCTGCATATGTTTCTCGAGAAATTCCCGAGTAAATCCGGGGATCTGATTTCTATTTAGTTGTGCATCCCTTAAGGTGTCGGGACGGATCTTCAGAACACGGGCGATGGAAGCGATAGTTGCATGATGGTCAAGATGACGATAAGGTATCTGTCCTTCCAAAGGCATCCCCAAGATTTGTTCAAATTCTTCAATAGATGGGGCCAACTGAAAGTCTCTAAACGTGAAACATCTGAGAGGTGGGTCATAGAATTGTGCTAAGGCAGTGATCGCCTCAGTTTGCACTTCCACTTCTAACAACTTCAGAATCCTTCCATACTTTCTTGTAAAAGCCATTTTCTGTGTCAGGCTTAATTTTCTCCCCATTGTTTGCAGACTACCCATGTCAATCTTCTTGGCCTTAAGGTGCAATACTTTCCTCAACTCGGTCACATTTGTGTCACAACTGTCAGATCTCATGTTAATTTCCATACTGCTCAAAGGTACCCGCTAAATTCCAAACAGCTTCCTGCAAGAGCAAAGAGAGAGAAAAAGAAGTCAGTTACTGCTAATGTTTTGTGAACCGCTACTTCTTCATTAATTTATTGGAAAACATTTTCAGTTTGAGAAGTAGCGGTCGGCAAAACTCATGTGAAACTAAAGTCGTACGGGTTATGGATCTTCCTAACGTCATCAATATCTGCTTGAATAGAATTTTGTTTCATTTTGACGATTGGGAAGATCCATAACCCAGGACTTATAAGTACACAAAAAGTGGGGGAACTGCTTATTTGTTAAAGGATTACTTATCTTTTTTTAAAAAAGGAAAATGATTCAACCTTTGTTTGGAATAAAGTAACCCTTTGAACACGTAAGCAGTTCATCAATTTTGGACTAAAAGGGAAAGCGAGAATGAGACAAGGTATAGTAAAGTCTGCCCTTTTGTGCCTTAAGTCAGGTTCTTCTGAAAGTCTTTTCTGGGACCTATAGCTTACCTAACAGTGGTCTCCTCACATTGGGTGGCTTCCGCTAGACATCTAGAAGGTCACCAGAGCCAAGATCCTAATCATGACAGGGACGCAAACAGTGAGGAATTCACTAAGTGCATATATCACGAGAGGTCGAACTCTGGTTGAGGTTCTCACGAATACCGGATAGGAAGTACATCCCATACGATTCCGTTACCAACCCCTCCTAACTTAAGCTTCATTTGGGGCCCGGGTATAGGGCGCCACTCATAAGTGTGTGCAAATAATGTGAGTGTAGTGTGTGGAAGGGCGTTCAATACCTTTTACCTTACCCCATCCTGCACAAGGAACAAACACAGAACAAATATACAAAGTCGTCTACCCTAGGGTTCAATGATTGCAGAAAAGTAACATGGTCTTCTACCCTAGGGTTCAATCAAACATGCAACACATAGACAACGAAACAAATAACAAGATGCGAATAAAACAAGAATAAACATTCACAACAATTAACAGAAAATAAAACAAGGGGGAAGAAATCCGAGATAACAAAGGCTAAAAAGAACATGCATTTTCAATCAAACTGGCCTGACTCTCTTAAATGTCCCCAGTGGAGTCGCCATCTGTCGTAACCTGGATCGCGACGGCGCGGCGAACGAGAGAGAAAAGATGAAACAGGGAGTCGCCACCAACGTTTTTTTTTTATAGGGAAAAACATTGAAAAAAAACTAAATTCAAGGAGGGCACTGGTTAAAAAAAGTGAGATTCAAGTTCGGGAGTCGGTTATGAGTAGGGAAGGTATTAGCACCCTACATCGCCTGTCAAAGACAGTACCAAGGCTGAAAGCACGACATAAATAGCCTTAAATAAAACATGGTTTCTTCCCTTTTATTTTGAAAAATGATGGAATGGAGAAAAGGACTGTACAGACATAGAAGGCCAAAGCGAGGTTAATGGGACGTTCTTGTCCGAATTAAGCTCGACTTCGATATGAGACAGAGGGGTGAGAGGATGCCATCAAGACGTCGCGTCTAAATTGGACATCCTAGAATAAAAGGATAGGGATAGGAAAGGGATAAGCGGGACGTCTTATCCTAAGTACCCCTTCCCTATGAAATTATGGCGAGGCTTGGGCACAAAACTATGGGGAAACCAACAAGACGTCACGTCTAAATTGATTTTCACGGAAGTGACTAAAAAAAGGGAAGTTTATGAAGGAAATATAAAAAGTAAAGCAGTAAATCAACAACAGAAAAAAAAAGGAAATAAGAAAGATGGGCCCGACAGGAGTTAAAGTCCCGCTCCTACGTATTCTTGAGTTATCAAGAAATCAGGGTTACGTAGTTCTGAATATTGCTATTTTAGAGAGGGATTTGAAAGATGTTGATGGATATCATTAAAGAGGGGAATTCGTACAAAGCGAAATTCTTCGCACGTGCACGAATCCTAAGAGGGTTGTGTAGACAGGAGTGCTCCCGTACGACACTGTTTTTTACAAAACTGTTTTTTATTATGTCAACTTATTATGGAAAAGGGTAAAAAATATTAACAGCGTAAACTAAAGGTACGCAGACAACTACAATCAACAAGCAGTAAACTCACAGGAAAGTAAAACAAAAAAAGGGAACTAACAGCAAAAGAACTAAGGAATGGAGTGGAACCGGTGTGACGAGCTATGAACCGACGTGAGAGGTTGAGCACAGTGACGGTGTCGGACTGATTTCGAACCCGTACGCTGGCAGGGACAATGAACCGGAGTTGGACCCGAACTGGAGATCTGAAGGTCGCGACCGGTGTTGTGGGAGGTTGATCCGGAGTGAACGCTGTTGAGCAGTGACAAGGATTGACAACGTATGGGAGTTGGAGTGGAATCAGCTCTGTGGTGACGAGGTACGTTCGGGATACGGACGGTGTGAGAGCAGTGACTTTGTGTTAGTGAGAAAAGAAAACTTCAAACCCTTTTTCGAACTAAGGAGTCCTTTTGTGATGACTAGGGCAAGTCACTGGTTTCAGGTGGGGAGGTCAGTTAAGGATCTTGAAGAATCAGAGAGAATTTCAGAAGAGTTTTCTCGCGTAGAGGGAGAATCTGAAGGCCAACCCCTTGAGCTTCCTTGGTTGGGGCATTTATAGGGCCTTTGAGTCATGGGCTGAGGGTTTTGGGACAACC
Source organism: Clitoria ternatea (assembly GCA_037962975.1). Lineage (NCBI taxonomy): Eukaryota > Viridiplantae > Streptophyta > Magnoliopsida > Fabales > Fabaceae > Clitoria > Clitoria ternatea. The sequence goes on along the minus strand of CM075674.1, from coordinate 111,097,700 downwards.
AGAAATCTCACTCGCCCATCTGTGTAGTGGTGTGCTGCTCTGGCCATTACCATTGGTGGGGAGCAGGGTTTTCAGTGGGATTTTTTAATTGCCCACTTTCGCCTCCCTGTCTGCCATTTTCCAGGGAGTGCGATTCCAGGTCACCGCGCACAATCTTCCGACCTCACCCTTCCGTTGTCAAATTTGTGACACCGGTTAGCAAAGCCATTGGTTGGACGGAGTCTCCACTGATCCGATGTGGGGCCTTAAGAACCATTGCATGTGTCTTCACACCGGCTGAATCTTTCAATGTAATCACAGGGGCCGATGTTCTCCTTCCTGGTCCGGATCTACTACCAGCCGGTGTGCCCATTTTGACCTCGGTCAAACCATGAGATCGTCTTACTTAGGCCGGACTCGCCTCGTCTTTTGTTGTCAGATCCGCGACATCGGCCGTTTAAGGTACTCCTGAGGTGAGGACGAACGTTTGGGCGGAGTTGATGTTGGCTAACACCCTGTGGAACGTTGTGTGAAGAGGGCGGAGTGCCACACCGTTTATGGGACGGTGTGTGAAGAGGCGGAGTTCCACACCGTTCATGGGGCGGAGTGCAAATGAGGGTGGTTGGCGAAGTGTTGAGGACTCATGGGCGGAGTGTTGAGGACTCATGGGCGGAGTGTTAAGGACTCATGGGCGGAGTATTGAGGACTCATGGGCGGAGTGTTAAGATGAGGACTCATGGACGGAGTTGAGGTGCGGTGTTAACTTAGGCCTCGTCCGGTGTTCCCGATTTCAAGGATGAGTCCGGTGTCATAACAATTTGGGCCGGACCAAAAGAGGTGTTCACAATCTTATCTGTGCAGGGCAAGAACAAAGAATATCGCCCATTCAGGGACGGAGTTCAGACTCCGCCTATAACTTTCACAGATGATGATTTTGGCCCAACCATCCCTGAGGGAGATGATGCGATAGTGATCATTGCGGTGATCGCTAATATGGATGTAAAACGCATCCTAGTTGATCAGGGAAGTTCCTGCGACGTTATTTTTTATGACTGTTTTAAACGCATGGGACTGACTGACGTTGATTTGCAGCCTTACACACAGGACCTCACAGCCTTTAATGGCGCCAAACAGCCTACTAAAGGCTACTTGGACACAAGGATTACCTTCGATGGTGAACCTGGAGCAAGGACTGTGAAATCCAGGGTCCTTGTCATTGATGTTAAATCCCCATACAATGGCATCATTGGGCGGCCTACTCTGAATGCCATGGAAGCCATCGTTTCAACCCCCCACTTGTTAATCAAGTTCATCGACAAAGATAATCAAGTCTCATCTGTCAGGGGCGACCAGGAGATGGCTCGTTATTGTTACAATTTAAGTCTTAACATGGTGAAGCTTGAGACCATGTCTAAGAAAAGGAAATTGAACGAAGGAAACAGTGCGGCGGCATCCGTCAACTTGGTGGATCTTGATCCCAGGGCGGAGTCTTCTATAGACCCACTGAATCCTTTGAAACCAACTCCCGATGGTGGTTCCAAGTCTATTGTTTTGGGCAGCACCCCGGAGCAAATTACTAACATCAATGATAAGCTGGAGCCTAACATGGAAGCAAGACTGATTGCACTCCTCCATGAGTACAAGGAGATTTTTTCCTGGACAGCCGCAGACATGCCTGGTATGGATCCTAACTTCTGTTGCCACCGCCTAGCGGTGTATCCTGAAACTAAGCCAGTGGCACAAAAGAAACGGCGTATGGGTCCTGCTAAGCAAAATGCTGCTTGCGAACAAACCGAAGAGCTCCTTAAGGCGGGGTTCATCAGGGAACTCCGTTACTCTTCTTGGCTATCCAACGTGGTTATGGTGCAGAAAGCCAATGGCAAATGGCGCATGTGCATAGACTACGTTGATTTGAATAAATGTTGTCCCAAAGATCCTTATCCTCTCCCCAACATTGACAGACTGGTTGACGATTCATCAGGATACAAGTATCTATCCTTCATGGATGCTTACTCCGGATACAACCAAATTCCAATGTGTGAGGATGATTAGGAGAAAACAGCATTTATCAATGACAGAGGAGTCTTTTGCTACAATGTCATGCCGTTTGGGTTGAAGAACGCTGGGGCCACCTACCAGCGCATGATCAACAAGGTCTTTGAGGGCATGCATACAAAGCTGGTAGAGGTTTATATTGATGATATCATCGCCAAGACTCCAGAGGGAGGAGACCATGTTGAAGACCTACGCCTCATTTTTCAACGCTTGCAGCAATACAACATGAGACTCAACCCACTAAAATGTACATTTGCTGTACCTGGAGGAAGATTTTTGGGTTTCATGTTAACGCAAAGAGGCATAGAAGCTAATCCTGACAAGTGTCGTGTGATACAAGAGTTGCAGAGCCCCAAAACATTGAAAGAGGTACAATCCCTCAATGGCAAAATCGCTGCTCTAGCACGATTCATGCCAAAAATGGCTCATCGCTCTCTCCCCTTATACAAGATGCTGAAGAAGGATAAGAAATTCAATTAGGGCCCAGAGCAAGAGGCGGCCTTCCAGAGCTTGAAAAATGTCTTAGCCAGCCCTCCAATCCTGGTAAAACCAAGCCCAGGTGAGCAACTCATCGTTTATTTGTCTGTTTCAGATGAAGCGCTGGTAGTGGCCCTGGTCAAAGAAACAGTCGAAGGCCAACGACCGGTGTACTTCACTGGTAAAACATTGCATGGTGCAGAGTGCCGTTATCAGAAGATTGAGAAGGCAGCACTTGCAGTTGTTTGGGCCTCACGACGCCTGAGACCATATTTCCATGCACACCCCATCTTGATTCGCACAGACTTGCCACTCCGTACTATATTGTTCAAGCCAGACTTGGCAGGAAGGATGATCAAATGGGCCATAGAACTCTCTGAATTCGACATATCCTACGAACCAAAAACTGCTATCAAGGCACAAGTCCTAGCAGATTTCGTAGTTGAATTAACAGGCTCTAGCCCAGATGCAGATCATTCACACTGGACAGTATACGTCGATGGGTCTTCAAACAGCAAAGGATGTGGGGCAGGAATCGTTATAGAAAGTGATGACGGGGTACATCTTGAAATTTCATTGCACTTTACCTTCACTACGTCTAACAATCAGGCGGAGTATGAAGCCTGCTTAGCCGGACTCAGAGCAGCACAAGATATTGGGGCCAAAACTGTCACCCTATGCAGTGATTCTCAACTAGTCATCTCACAAATTCTTGGTGAGTATCAGGCTAAAGAACCTCTACTGCAACAATATCTGGACTGCGTCAATGAGTTGAAACAGCGCTTCGATGAAGTAACTTTCAAGCATGTACCTCGCGAAGAAAATACACGTGCTGATATCCTGTCCAGGTTAGCCAGCACAAAGAAGGCGGGGTGCACAACCACGGTTGTACAGAGTACTTTGGCGGAGCCAAGTATATCCCTTCCCTCTTTAATTCATATGATTAAAAGCCGCCCCGTTGACGACAACTCCTGGGTAACGCCAATAGTTCGTTATCTTGTTAATGGACAATTACCCACGGATGATCTTGAGCGAAAGAAGCTAAGGAGGGAGGCACCCTATTATACACTCCTGGATGGGCAGCTATACCGCCGAGGAATTTCTGTCCCGTACTTAATTTGCATAAATGAAAACGAGGTGCCAGCTGTTTTGGAAGAAGTCCATGAAGGGCAGTGTGGACATCATCCAGGGGCACGGAGTCTAGTGAGAAAAATCCTCAGGGCGGGGTATTGGTGGCCCACTATGAAGCAAGACACTGCCTCATATGTTCAAAAATGCGATCAATGTCAACAATTCGCTAATTTTCACCATACTCCAGCTGAGGAAATGTCATCATCAATAACGCCTTGGCCTTTCTATCAATGGGGTATGGATATTCTAGGTCCATTCCCAACTGCGCCCGGCGGAATCAAATACTTGATAGTTGGTGTTGATTATTTCACCAAATGGATTGAGGCAGAGGCAGTGGTGCACATAACGTCAGCCAGGACTCGAAGATTCGTTTATGAGAATATCATTGCACGTTTCGGAGTCCCTGAACGCATAGTCACTGATAATGGCACCCAGTTCACAGATCGCAAGTTCACTGAACTCTTAGAAAATCTCAGCATCACGCAGATTTTCTCTTCTGTGGAACACCCTCAAACCAATGGACAAGCAGAGGTCGCCAACAGAGAAATCTTGAAGGGCCTCAAAAAACGCCTTGGTGAGGCAAAGGGAGATTGGGCAAATCAGTTATGCCATGTTTTATGGGCATATAGAACTACCCCACACTCCACCACAAATGAATCTCCGTATCGGCTAACATATGGAGTCGAGGCTGTTATTCCCATAGAATTAACAGCTCCTTCAGCTCGAGTCCTCCATTTCAATGAGGAAGCCAATCAACAGAACCTCGCACACGAATTGGAGGTTTTGGCGGAGTTGAGAGAGGAAGCCTTTGTGAGAGATCAAGTTGTCAAAGCAAAGGCCGCCAAACGGTATAACGCACGCATGTGCGAACGCCGTTTCAAAGAGGGAGATTTGGTCCTGAGAAGGGCCAACATTGGCAACAAATTTGCGCACCAAGGCAAATTGGCACCAAATTGGGAAGGTCCATACCGAGTCATCGAAGTTTTGGGCAAGGGTACATACCGCCTAGAAAACTTGGATGGTACTCCGGTCAGAAATAAATGGAATATTTTGAATTTACGCATATATTACAGTTAGTTGGGTAATACGGTATGATCTTTTCTTCCTAACTCAAGGATCTTCCTCTGTATGCTTTCCTTGAAAGGGTTTCGAAAAGATATATCCCAACTCAATCTTTTATGTAATTCCATTCTCAATGAAATGCCTTCCTGCATTTAATCTTCACTCTAACTTTGAATTGATTATCCATGGCAGAATTTGTTCCCATGCAGATAAAACAACGACTCTAAAATTGAAGCATTGAAGCACAAACGCATAACTCTTTATTCCATAAGATCAACCAACATGCAACGCCGCTTCACAAACGGAGTCAACAAAAACTCCTTGGGGAATTGGTGTCTCAGCTATATGCTGCACCATACCGACCCTAAGGTACAAAAAACTCCTTGGGGGGAAAGGATTGGTGTCTCAGCTATATGCTGCACCATACCGACCCTAAGGTACAGAAAACTCCTTGGGGGGAAAGGATTGGTGTCTCAGCTATATGCTGCACCATACCGACCCTAAGGTACAGAAAACTCCTTGGGGGGAAAGGATTGGTGTCACAGCTATATGCTGCACCATACCGACCCTAAGGTCCTACAGGCCGCCTATGGAAAGAACTAGTGTCACAGCTATATGCTGCACTAATTCACCCCCAAGGTCCTGCAGGCTTCTTGTGGGAAGAGCTGGTGTCACAGCTATATGCTGCACCACGCTAACCCCTAAATCCAACCAATTTCTTGCAGGATGAATTGGTGTCACAGCTATATGCTGCACCATACCGCCTCGAAGGTTTAACCAAATTCTTGCAGGATGAATTGGTGTCACAGCTATATGCTGCACCATACCGCCTCGAAGGTTTAACCAAATTCTTGCAGGATGAATTGGTGTCACAGCTATATGCTGCACCATACCGCCTCAAAGGTTTAACCAATTTCTTGCAGGATGAATCGGTGTCACAGCTATATGCTGCACCATAGCAATCCTGGATTCAACAATTTTTATTTGATCAGGAATTACACTCCGATCCAAGTTCAAAAGGATGAACACTCCATCCAAAGCTTGACTCCGCCTAACTACAATGTTTTACGGAGTATATGAGTAACAAACTCAAGCACTACCCAACAAGTTCAAGTAAGTTCAACACTTGTAAAATTGTGCTTCATTAAAATTCCTTTTAAATTCCTAAGAGGCCACTCCGCCTTCTTACGGAATCCAATTCCTTTTAAATTCCTAAGAGGCTACTCCGCCCTCTTACGGAATCCAACCTCGTGGAAATTCCTAAGAGGCCACTCCGCCTTCTTACGGAATCCAATTCCTTTTAAATTCCTAAGAGGCGATTCCGCCTTCTTACGGAATCCAACCTCATTGAAATTCCTAAGAGGCCACTCCGCCTTCTTACGGAATCCAATTCCTTTTAAATTCCTAAGAGGCGATTCCGCCTTCTTACGGAATCCAACCTCGTGGAAATTCCTAAGAGGCCACTCCGCCTTCTTACGGAATCCAATTCCTTTTAAATTCCTAAGAGGCCACTCCGCCTTCTTACGGAATCCAATTCCTTTTAAATTCCTAAGAGGCGACTCCGCCTTCTTACGGAATCCAACCTCGTGGAAATTCCTAAGAGGCCACTCCGCCTTCTTACGGAATCCAATTCCTTTTAAATTCCTAAGAGGCGACTCCGCCTTCTTACGGAATCCAACCTCGTGGAAATTCCTAAGAGGCCACTCCGCCTTCTTACGGAATCCAATTCCTTTTAAATTCCTAAGAGGCGATTCCGCCTTCTTACGGAATCCAACCTCATTGAAATTCCTAAGAGGCCACTCCGCCTTCTTACGGAATTCAATTCCTTTTAGATTCCTAAGAGGCTACTACGCCTCACTATTAAAATCATTTCAATGAAATTCTAAAGAGGTTACTACGCCTCATTATTCATATTACTCCAGTTAAATTCTCAAAAAGGCTATTCCGCCCCATTACTAAATTTGTTTCATTGAAATTCCTAAGAGGCTACTTCGCCTCCTTACTGAGTTTTACTTCACCTGAATTGCAAAAAGGATATTCCGCCTCGTTATACTTAGTCATATTTCATTAAGTCCTCAGATGAATACTCCGCCTTCTCAATATCATTTTACAAGGCATAAATACGACGGACTTAAACACTACATCTATGAACAAGTATACATTTGCAGGAAATATATTTTATTGAATATTGCCAATATTAATAAAAATCCAGAGCCTATCCTGGGACAAGGCAATATTAACAAAATTCAAAAAACAAAACTTGCAAAAAGACTGAGGAGGAGACTGAGAAGCTGATCTTTAAGGGTCAGACGGCTTCCCTTCCTGCTGAGTGGAGGCGAGCTGACTTTCTCCTGGCCTGATCAGACTTTGAGAAGGAGGCAAGTCCGCCAAAACATATTCATCATTGGGCGCAGGCATATGACCTCCTTGCACAGGCACCATCAATTCTCCATTGATGAATTCGTAATAGGGATGAATACCTGTGGTGGAGAGAGCAACACCTGGGTTGCGATAGCGGAGTTGGCGAACAGCCATGCTGAAAGCATCATCAATCGCCACCTCAGCTGCGTCCAAGGCAGATTGTAATTCTTTGTCGAGCCTCTCACTGGTAGCATCTGAGGCAGTCTTCTCAGCTTCCAACTCTTGAACCCGCACTTCAAGATTTCCATATGCGGTTGCTGCCTCGCTCAACTCCGCCGCCCAGGCATCTTCAGCAATGGTTTTATTTATTTCTATGGAGACCAGCTTCTGCTGAAGAATGCTCACGTCTCCGCCCAAAACTTGGTTCTGCTGATTTAAATTTGAAACTTGTTGTTTCAGCAGAATGTTATCAACCTTGACCTGGGAAAGTCCACTCACCACCTCGCCCAGCTTTTTATTCTGTTGTTCTAGCTGGACTTTCTCAGCCTTCACCTTAGCCAACTCCTCCGTTAACTTCTTGATATTGGAGTCGGCGGTGTCCAGATGTTTGTCCTTGGCCTTGATCACCTCGGACAGCTGCTCATTGTCATGCTCCAAGCTACGAATCTTTTCCACAGACTCGTGGTAAGACGCTTGAAACATGTTCTCCTCAGCAGCAACGTCAGCTATCCGGGGAACAGAAGCCAAGAAACCATCTAACTCAGCAAGGTGCCACCTCGCAGCTGCAGCAGCCTCCGGTACCTCCTCAAAGTCGATGTTGGGGCGTAGAATGAATTCTGGGTCACGCCTCTCTGACTGGCGGAATCCCGTATTTGTAAAGTATAAAAAGGGATTCAAGCGAGACCCCGCCTCAGGCAAAGAAACAAGCCGCCTGGATGATTCCCCTGGTACATCAATGGGAAAAACGGCTGTCCCTCGGGTGGTCAAGCTCAGGGCGGGATCCTCAGAAGGGCGGACTGGGGAAGCTTGAACTCTCCCTGCCTCGTCCCCCGTATCATGGTCAGAAGAAGCTTGGAATCCCTCCGTTTCCCCCCCCCGCAACATCTTCTTCGGGGATGCCTTCAACACCGCCCATACCAGCAGAAGTACCCGTAACAGGTACCTCCTGAGGCTCCTCCAAATCAATGGCGACATCAATTGATGTCCCCGCCTCAGCCCTCTTCTTGCCCTTAGTCCTCCTTCTTTGCAAAGGATGAGGATCTACTTCTTCTTCTTCTTCAGCAGCTTCTGGTTCTTGACGTTTTTTAGAACGCCTTTCAACAGTAGCTGCTGAAGATCCTGCACCACCTTCAAAATTTACTATGTTGGTGGATGCAGGGAAGGGGAGAGTTTTTGTCAGGGCGGCACCCAGATTCCTCCTGGGCTGCACATTATTCTCCGCGTTCATTTCCCTGCGGCTCATTTGCATCTGCTTGATACGCTCCATCCCAGGGAACTCAGCGATTTCTCCTGCAAAATAACAATATGAGGATACAGTTAGAAAATGCAAGATAGAGGTAATACTCAATCACATTGCAATTGTTTGTAATATTACTCAAGTATCCTTGAGCATCCCGCCCAAGCAGCCTTCGACAAAAAATCAGCTTGTGGACGGAGTTGTACTCCTTCAATATTCGGAGTACTTCCACAGACGCCGCCGATAGAGCACCCTCTTCAACTTCATATGCTCGTTTGGTTAAGAGAAAGTGCTCATGCGTCCATGCCACTGGAAATCTATCAACACCCTCCTTATTCCGCCAAAAAACAGGTTTGTCTTTCCTGACGGATACCTTCACAAAACTCATCCTGAAGTGAAGTCCGCCTTCCTTGGCGGAGTCAGCAAACGCCTTAAAATTTAAAATCTTTGGCTCCGCCCGGAGAGTCACAAAACCCATGCCGCCGGTTTTCATATTTACTCTCCTCATAATGCGGCAGAAAGCGAAAAACAACGCCACTGTAGGCGTAAACCCCAAATGTTCAGCCATCACCTCAAAGCTGCGCACTATTCCCCAACCATTAGGATGCAGCTGGGAAGGGGCACAATCCAAGAACCTAAGCACACCCATCTGGAATTTATTCAATGGGAAGCGCACCCCTAACTGGGTAAATAGAATATCGTACATATATATGGTACGATTATCCTGAGGACGATGGCAGACCCGTTCATACGTCTTGGGTGAACGGACGATGAACCTATCCTCATACTTCTCATCCTTCCAAACCGGAACAGGCAACTCCACTACCCCTCCGCTTGTTGTCGCATGTCGAGAGGGAGCATCCTTGACATCTTCCTCAACCCAACAGTAGGGGTCACTCTCGAGTGTCTTCTCCCAATCCAGTCCATGCAACACAACATTTCGACACTCTGCCATAGTCAGCACTTGTGAATGGGAAACACCTCCTGACACAAATGAATGTACAACATTACTAAAGAACTCCACGCTGCTATAAAACGTCGAGTCCCTCCCAGTATAAAAAGCCTCATCTCCACTTTCAATGTCAGAAAACATGGGACGAACAGAAACCCTAGAACGTGACTCTGACCTCTTTCCTCTCATTTTCCTTTTTACGAACACACAATAAGGGAAAACAAAGCTAACCCAATGGAAATGAAGAAGCAGAGAAGAGGAAGAAGCAAGTACCTTAAGCTTCTGAAAAGATAGAAGAACTCCAAAGACCAATAAATTCGCAAGAGAGTAGCAAAAACGCTTTCAGCAAACAAATACGAAGTGAGGAATGAAGCAAAACATTTCCCTTCTGAAAGTTTACCTATTTATAGGCATGGCTTGGGGGGAAATAAGCGAATCATCAGAAATCTCGAGGATGTGTTTGCAGCCGTTGGATAAATCTCATCAACGGTTCTAAAATTGAAATATGCGTTTACAACCGTTGGATTTGTCTCACTGACGGTTCCTTTTTTGCTGAAACCAATAGATATACCTAAGGGCAGATATTTCATGGGCCACGTTTTCAAAATCCAAGGCCCACGGCAATAACCTCGAAAACGGTTCTCAATTGCCATCACGCGCATTTATGTCCCATCATTGGAATGGCAACCGTTACGAGGGCATACGTGGCAATAGGAGATTGAAGAATAAAAAACGTGGTTTCGAGGCGCATTAATGACAGGCGTGTTAAGTGATGACAGCTAATAAATGCACGAAAGCACTTGTCCGCAAAACCTGGACTAGCAAACACCGCCTAAACCCATGCCTACAAAAGCTAAACTTAAGTGTTATAGCTTATTAAAGTGACTCCGCCAGTCACTATAACAAGCTAGGGGGCATATGATCCGGTCCTAACACCGGCTCCCAAGAGCATGGCTTTAATGCCTTGCCAGATCAGCATTTTGAATAAAGAGAAGTACTCTTTAAATACACTACAAATACTATACGGAGTGTATACCGCCAGGGCAAGTAACGCCGCCAAGGCTCATAACTCCGTCCAGGCATGTTACTCCGCCAAGGAATGTAACCCGCCAAAGTTGTTACTCCGCCAAGCCATAGGCTCAATATTGGCGGAATATCGAATTTCCCACACTGCGTAGCGAGCCCATACTCACAACCCCGGCACGAGATTGACTCTGTCTTGAGAGGTTAATAATGGGAATCACGCTGTCACGCATAAAGGGAAATAACAATAAAATATTAAAGCACTAACGCTTTCCAGACAAGTGGAGATACCTACTACAATAATGGTGCATGTAAACGGCGCAGGGACCCACTGCCTTTTCAGCATTATGCCTGGAGACAAGGAGCGGGTCCTACCAATAATGGAGCACCAGTAACAGGTATATAAACCACTCTCGAAAAGGTATAAGGGATCTTTTTCCCATTCTCTGAACCTTACATTCTCTTACTTGCATAATTCCCTCTGATTGTCTTTCTAAGTCTCTAAGTATTCTGAAATACTGACTTGAGCGTCGGAGAACGATTGCAGGTACCATCCCCAATCGGGTCAAGGCAACATAGATAACGTCAGGCGGACTGCGACACCGCCCAAGAGTACACTGCACTCCGCCTCAGCATACAAAGACTCTCCGTATTTACATTTATGCGCATATTGCTTTGTATCAAATACACATTTATATGTATATTTTGAGTTGTTCTACAAACATACTTCTACACCCCCTGTAAAGAACAGTTCAATTCTCCATTGGTATTTATTCACTAAAACCTTTAGAGGATTTCTTCCAAGGGTTGAAACAATACCACTGAGATGATTTTCGATTCATCCAATTTTTTCCAAAATATCAAAGTTTTTCATCTTCGGCAACGGAAACATTCTTTAACTGTTATTTCTTTATGTCATCAAAGTTATCTTAATCTTTTGTAACGGATTCTTCGTTATATTTTAATTATAGATCATTGTTGTCTTCTAAGAGCTTTGATATCATTAAGAGCTTTAATACTATGACAAAGTTTTATTTCAGTTATGAATAATGAAATTCCCTATTTAATAAAATTGTATTAATTAAAATTTAAATTTCAAAATACAAGTTAAAAATATCATTCAATATAAAAAAAAACATTAGAATAGTGACTTAACAATTGATTTATCTACTCTGTTGCACAATTGTTTTATACGAGCTCTCTTGCTTAGTAATTAAAGAAAAATAGATATTTTTATTTTAATTACACTAATATCATTAAAAGATAACCTTTGCAATAACTACAATAAAAATTACAGCTTTAATATTTTTAAATAAACAACTATTTTTATATAAAAAAAACCTATCATACTTACTCTTAAATTCAATTCTCAATTTTCATCATAATAAATAAATCTCATAATATTTATATTCTAAAGATAATGATGAATAATCAATATATTTATTCTTTCATCAATGATAGTTTATGAAATATTTGAAAGATAGGATTATCAAGAAAACATGTGTCATCTATTAAAAATATTTTGAGTAACAACATCTACACTACAGTAACTTAATACTTTTGAGGTGTTTTTCTATTTTCAATGTTGGAATTCAAAACATTATTTTAAGTATAATAAGTTTTTTATTTCAGACAAAAAAATGTTTTAATGATCTTTATTTATAAGACAAAACTTATTTACCTATAAACATTTCATATCCTTTTTTTCATGTTTACTTTTATTTAAGAAAAGTTATTATTAATTTGAATTTAAGTAAGATAAAATATGAATATTATAATTTTTTATATAAAAAGTAATACAATATATTAATACGTTTATCTTAAAAATAATAAGATATGGGAGGAAATAACAATCCAGCAAGTAAAATTTTGGATCAAATTATTGTTTCCTTTCTCCCATTTACCATTGATCTGGTGGGGCATATCGTATGACACACTACAGATGCTCTGATTCCTAAAGCTTCTTTGGAAACCCTCAAAAGAGTTATCCTTTTATAGCCTTTCGGTGATTGGTTTCAACTGCTTTCCCTCTCTTTACTCTGCTTTCCCTTTACCCTTCCATAAACAGATCGCAAAGAAAAGGATCTAGTCTAGTGCAATCCATTCCACCCTCAAAATTATTAATCCTCCTCACTCCTCACTCTTCACCCACCCCAATTGTTCCTTCAGTTTTGGAACATGCACCTAGCTACCTCAGAGACCCAACACATCACAAACACTCGACCAAAAGCTAAAGCTGCAATTTCTGACTTCTCAACCCCATAATTCCCACACCCTTCTCTCCATGTGTCTCTTTCATTCCCTTTGACTCCAAACCCATTTACATTTCAACCAACACCCTCACCCCATTTCATAAATTTTGAAACTTTTCGCGGCTACCCTCATTTTCTTTCTCACTCACTCTGTTCGCAGAAACAGAGTTCCCCTGTTCCCAGAACAGAGTTCCACTGTTCTCTGACAAAGAAAAACATGGCAATTGAAGTGTGTTCTGAGATATCCAGCACAGGAATCAGCCCTCGAATCTCATTCTCACACGATCTGAAGAACACGGAAGATACAGCAGTCCCAGTTGAAGATCATCATCACCGTGGTGGATCAGATTTGTGTCTCATGGACTCAAGTTCTGACTTCGTGTTCTGCATCACCAATGGCTTAGCTCAACAACTCTCTTCAGCCGATGAACTCTTCTCCAATGGGAAAATTGTCCCAATGGAAATCAAGAAAGGTTCCATTGAACCCCATCAACATCCTGAACCCGCACCATCTCGCTCTCAACCTTCAAGTTCAACCACAGAAAAGAAGAGGCTCAAAGAGTTCTTATCTGCATCCTCTGATGAAGCAGAGAACGAGGAAGAGAAGCCATCATCAAAGTATTTCTGGCAATTCAAGCGTAGTAGTAGTTTGAATTTCGATACCACTCGTGGAAATGGCTTGATTCGTTCGTTGCAGTTCCTGTCACGAAGCAACTCAACTGGTTCTGCACCGAATCCGAAGCACACAGAGCTTCCAAGGGAAACTCAGAGACAGAGGTTGCAGAAACAGTCGTCTGTTTCGAGCAGAAGGTCATCATCTTCTTCTTCAAGTTCAAGTACATATTATTTTTATAGTTCGTCTCAAAAACCTTCGTTAAAGAAAAATGGTTCTTCTTCTGGTAATGCTGTTAGAATTAGTCCTGTTTTAAATCTACCACAAGCATATATTCCCAAAGCCACTGCAAGATTTTTTGGTTTTGGATCACTATTCTGTAATGGTAAGACTAAAAGAAAGAAGAAATAAAAGAGATAATATCATTTATTTATTTTGTTTTAAAATTGTTTTTCATGATCGAATCCTTGATGGCATATAGATTCTGCTGCTGTCTATGATTTGGGTTCATGTACTATCATGTGAGCCTAACTGTAAATCAAGGGAACAAAAAATGATTAAATATACATTTTGGGAAAATAATTATGAGGGGTGTAAATTGTAATTTTGTGAAGTGAAAACTACAGTTGAGAGATGGAAATGGACAAAAATAATTCATTCATATCACTTTGTTTAGGACCAAGGAGACAAATAAACAAGGAATCCTTCGTTCATGGTCTCTCCCATGCCCTTTCCTCCTTGTATCCTTTTTCTTAATTTTCTGTTGAAAATTTTTACATGTGACAGCCTTTTGCTCATTTCAACACTGATTGAAGACTTGTTTTTAGGTGTTCCAATTTTCTTTTTGTATGCTCATAAATATTATAAACAAACTGTTTCATGGGCCCCCTAATTTTGTTCTTTTTGTTTTATTGTGCCATCAGGACAAAGCAGTTCAGTCAAAAAGAATAGGTAAGAAGAAGAAATCATTGATTAGAATAATTAACACTTTCTCTCTTAGCTTCCCAATCTATACACACACTGATAGTTTCTCTATTTTTGCCCGCTTGCTTTCAATAGCTGATTGTTCATGCTAATGTCTAAAATGATTCAAATACTTTTTAAATCATTTAATGGTGTAACTATTAGTAGTTGTTGATTTATATTAAAATAAAATAGATGGCTATTGTTTTATTAATTCATCGACTATAATGTTTGCATGAATAATTAGGGTAACAAATCCCATTGTTCATAAGTCATAACCACTCTAACATGGCCCATTATTTGAATTCCTCGCCTTAACCAATTAATGTGACTCAAGAGCATATTGTAACTGTTTTCTCTGTTTTTGTTTTCAACATGGCCCATTCGTTGAATACACAAGTCATCAGTTAATGACTTTATCGAAGATTAGATTATTCAAAATTTCAAATGTCTTATCTCATTTTTCTTAGTTAGGGAGTGGGTCCATGACATAACACCCCTTGACTTCCCTTTAAACAAATTCGTAAGCCTTCATAACCTCCAAACAAAAATCAGGATAGAAGCCCAGAACAAAAGAAATACATAGAATCAAATTATAACGTCTATGCGTCAATTCATGTTTTACTTTCTGAGTATTATTAACCACTGTCCTTAAAGCACATATCAAGGATTTTTTGCTGATAAAAATGCATTAAAATAATTTTAGAAAATGATTTAACATTTCTCTTAAAGAAAGATGATTGCCAACTACATATTCCGACAACATCCCTAAATGGGTTGTAGGTCCATAAAAACTACTAATCGATAATGTGGTACATGAACTTCAAGTAGAGAGGTCCCATTGACCCAAACTGTTAGTATTCCTTTTCCAGTCTGAAGCCTCTTCCAATTTATGTTATTAATTATGTTGATGCCTTTCTATTCACCATTGATGTATTAAAGTAGGGCTTCGTATCTTTGGCAAATGGAAAATGCTGTCTTTTTTACGCTTTAAATGAAAAATGCTACTATTTAAATTCTGTATTGAAATATGTTTAACAAATCAGTACTATTTTTTTTGCACGAGTATGTTTCACAATTTGACTTTACATCTACATTTTTTTCTTTCCTTTATGAGTGCAACATGTTTGGTGCTTTTCAATGATGTTAGTTTTGAAAAGAGACGTCGGGTCGTGGTGGTAAGCAACTGCCTTGAAAGTAAAATTACGACAAACCTCCAATGCAATCAAAGTCAGTATTGTTTCCTATGGATTTAACCAGAAGACGCATGAGTTAGTGCACTTTGACCCTACGTATTTGAAACTCCATAACATTGCCTAGAAACAAAGAGAGAATGAAGAAAAGGAAGAAAATGAGCAAAATGCTAATTTGGAAAAAGTGTGTCTAATAAAGCTCGTTAAAGGTCCTTTTTATAGGCATTGATGGGATCAAAACGGGTAAGAAAAACATTAATGTCATAACCGACAAGAAGTAAAATGATCGAGACGATCATGATTAAGCGTAATCAAGATTTATTGGCAAAAGATTTTCTTTCTAATCTTATGACTCAACTCAACCCAACACGCCTGCCTCATTGACGCATGTGTATATAGGGCTGGTTTGCGATCCCATCCACTAGCATTTTACCCAAGATACCAAAAGGGGTTGGTAAGAATATATAAAGTCATATTCAAAAGAGTGACTTATCAATATAAGACTTTGGAAAGTGAAGGAATGCCAAAAGGCAAAGCCATTATTTTAGCAATATATAACAGGATGAGTTGGAGAAATTACACCATTAAGGCTACCTGCTTGGGGAAGACTTGTGGGGCATTGTTGGTGGTGTAGAAACAAACCCTTAAAGTGATGAAGAAGAGAATAAGAAATGGAAGATCCGAGCCAGGAAGGCCAAGTATGTCTATCAGTGTGGAAAATGAACTCTTGTAGCGGATAAAAAACTTATCAACCCCGAAGGAGGCTTAAGACACCCTCATGACCTTATTTGCAAGGAAGAACAATCCCAAGTTACAATTGTTAAAAATGAGCTAATGTCACTTAGACAAAAGGGATATGCCAATAAGTCAATATTTTATAAAAGTTAAATCTATTTGCAATGAAATTGAATATTTAGATCCCATGAATGTAATTAGGGAGACAAGAAAATAGAGAATCATCATCTTTGGAATAAATACAAATTATAATGGATTTATTATCACTATTCGAGGTTGGGCCATGGAACCCACATTAATAGAGTCAGAGAGTATCTTGGCCAATCAAAAAGCTTTAGATAATCAAATGTCTAAAGTTTTTGTTAAAGAGGAAGACAAGACCCTCTTTAGTAACAAAGGAACATTCAAGGAAGCTAAGATAGCTATGAGTTCTAGAAATGAAGGTGGGGGTTCAAGAAGAAGGCAACAAGGTTGACAAAGAGATCCATTGGGAAAAGGTCTATAACGAGAGGGAGCTATACAGCCCCAATATAGAGATGAGGAAGAAGAAAATAAATATTGTCATCGTGATGGTCAATGTTTCAAGTGTGGCAAGAAAGATCACTTTGCTCAATAATGTTAGGCCAAGAAGGTAAAAGATAATGTCATAACACTCAAGCTAAATAAGAGTGGAAAAGAATGAGACATCCAAGATTGCCAATCTCATAACTAACATCATCAGGGAATTATGTGGTGTTTGGGCCTAAAGATGTAAAGGTATATTGACGCTTGAAGCCTAACAATCTGCCACTTATGGAAGAAAGAGGACTAGATTCTGTCTACGTAATCTCATCACAAAAAACATACACGGATAACATAAAAAAGAACGGGACAACAAATTTATGGCATGCAAGGTTGGGAAAATGTGGGCTACCCACGATTGAAGGTTATGATTAAGAAGTCTATTTTGAGAGGCCTACCAAACTTGGAGATACAAGATAACATTGTTTGTGCAGCTTACTGGTTTAGAAAAGCTCATGAGCTTTCATGTGAGGAATATAGATACAAAGCAAAGACACTACTAGAGTTAGAACACTCATATATTTAGGGACAAGTGAAGCAGTCATCGGTTAGCAGAAAATGGTACATGATCATATTCATTGACGATTTGTCCAAGTATGTATGGGTAGACTTCATGAAAGAGAAATCTAAAACTTTGATAAAGTTTATACAGTTTAAAGAAAAGCTTGAGAAAAAAGTTAGATGCGGAGTCTGATGCTTATGTACTGGCAACAAGGGAGAGTATACCAAAGAGGAATTCAACCAGTACTTACAGAAGTGTGACATAAGGTGATAAGTGACTTATCAATATACTTTACAGCAAAATGGAGTTACAGAGAGAAAGAATTGGCACCTGGCAAAAACTTACAAGAGCATGTTGCATGCTAAAAATGTTCCACCATGATTTTGAGGCAGAGTGCATGAAGACAATTATATATGTCACAAACAGGCTACCTGTAACCAAACCTAGTTTTATCTAATCATATAAGAAGTTGTGGAGCACAAAGCCTTCGGTGAGTCACTTTCAAGTATTTAGGTTGTTCGTTGCGTGTTTATGACGAACAAGAAGCGTAGCAAATTTCACTACTAAAAAAAACTGTTAGCGACGGAAAAATCTGGTCACTAAATTATGCTTTGACCATTGCTAACACCATTAGCGATGACCATTATGAGGAAACAACATTGTTGCTAAATCAATCGTCGCTGACACCACAACGACGCAAAAGTCTTCCGTCGCTATTGTTTCGACAGCATAATGTCGTCGCTAATGGGGTCCCTATATTGGTGACGCATCCCTACCACTACAGGTGATACACAGCGACCACGTAACGTCGTCGCTACTTTTGCAAGTTAGTGACGACAACATGTTGTCATTGCAGATCAAACATTAGCAACGGGATCCAACGGTCGCGACTATTGGCTGCACAGCGATTACAGGTTAGTGACGAGCGTTAGTGGTCGCTGACTACTCGACCGTTGTGACGACGTTACGTGGTCGCTATTAGTACCTACACAGCGACTACCTTTTTCGTCGCTATTAGTCTCTACACAACGACCACCTTCTCTATCGTTATTAGTCTCTACACAGCGACCACCTTCTCCGTCGCTACTATTACCTACACAGCTACCACGCTACCCGTCGCTAATTTGTCTTGAATTAGAGACAAAATTTCTTCCATCGCTAATATTAATTTTTGTTCTTTTAAAATTTAAATTTTTTGACTTTTTAAAATATTAATATTTTGAATATAGGTTTTGTTCATTTAATTTTAAACAAAAAATATCAAATGACATAAAAATTATAAACGGAGGACGATAAAAAATAAATACTGAATAGAATATAATATAAACATAAAAAATACAATGTCGTGTCACTAAATACACAACCAAATGAAACATAAAAAAAGTAAAATCATGGCGGAAGGGATCCTGTGGTAGTGGTGGTGGCGGCTTAGAAGTAGGGGAGGGAGCCTCGCCATCAACTGCATCAGTAGCTCCTGCTGCATAGTAGCTCCTCGGCCCGTCGTCGGTTCGCCTCGGCCCGCTCCTCCAAAAGCTGCCTCTGACGTCACTCCTCCTGTAGCTCGTTGTTCAGGTTTTGAATGACCTAAACAACATCCGTCGGAAGGCCAGAGGAGGAAGAGGTCTTCCCTTTCTTCGCGATCTGCATACCCACGCTGCCCAACCCGAACACCCTCCTTTTCTTGTTCACGCTGCTAACAGCCTCCATGTAGATGGCGTTGTCGTCAGAACAAGACAGGGTGAGAGGTACCTCCCCCTCAGGAGTGAAAGCCACTAACTCCGCCTCCTTCTTGGCCCTCCTGGCCTGATACGCCTCCTGTAAATATAGAATAATGATAGAATTAGTAAGCTGATTTGTAAATTATAAGCATGTGTAAGTTAAAATAAAATACCGCTAGATCTGTAGTCTTTTGGTTAACCCATGCATTAGCTTTGTTCTTCTTGGTCATTTGCATGACCTTAAATAGGGAAGGCTCGTGGTGCTCCCTCAGCTCCTGTAGTGGATAACAAGCATTGAAATTATTGATGGAAAACATGTCAGACCAATCATAAAAGAAATGTTTAACATAAATATACTTATAAATCTTTTCTTATGCTCGAGGGTTGAAATGCTACCCTCAGTGTAAACTGACGTTGCAACATCGGCGGCTCTGTTTGCCTTGTTCCGAGCACTCACCTGCTGGAACAAGACACCGCCCTACTTCTGGACCATCCCGTCCCAATGGTCCTCGGGGATCCAAAGAGGGTGCCCGCCTTTGTCCCTCATCTTCCAAAGGGTACTCTTGATGATTTTGGAGGTCTTTGTAGCAAAGACCCTCCTAATCTCATCAATCATACCCTTTGTCCACTGATAATCTCGTTGTTATATGAAATGAGATTTCAATATTAAAAATAGGTATATGAAGCCATAAATTCACAACAAAGAGGAGTGTTAGCTTACCAAAAAGGTGTCAAACCACCTATCTTGGACAACCTTCCCTGCATACTGTAACGCCCCAGCCGCTTTTCAGGAATGAACGACTCTCCCCACAGACCAACATGAGACCTTTCTAGTGTGCTTTGTCCTCAATCACACACTTCCTGAGAACTTCCTAGGAGGTCACCCATCCCATAATTACTCCAAGTTAAGCATGCTTAACTTTGGAGTTCTTAAGTGATAGGCCACCGAAAAGGCTAATGCATTTGTTGGTATAGGTAGTACGAATTCATTCCTTTAAGCTATCTTTGACTGTATAGTCCCATACCTATACAGTCTTTGGATCCCTTTCATTCTGGTATGTATTCGGTTTGTTCATGTTTCCCTCCTACTAGAAGCCTGCCAGGAGCCGCTCCTTGTCCGTGCCTATGCACCGGCGATCACTCCCCGCCCTCAACAGTGCCCAGGATGTCACATTCCCCGCTGGAAGCCTGCCAGGAGCCGCTCCTTGTCCATGCCCATGCACCGGCGATCACTCCCCGCCCTCAACAGCGCCGGGATGTCACATGATATAGTAATTCACACAGCAAACACATAAAAATTAATGTGACATCCCGGCGCTGTTGAGGGCGGGGAGTGATCGCCGGTGCATGGGCACGGATAAGGAGCGGCTCCTGGCAGGCTTCCAGCGGGGAATGTGACATCCCGGGCACTGTTGAGGGCGGAGAGTGATCGCTGGTGCGTAGGCACGGACAAGGAGCGGCTCTTGGCAGGCTTCCAGTGGGAGGGACACATGAACAAACCGAATACATACCAGAATGAGAGGGATCCAAAGACTGTATAGGTATGGGACTATACAGTCTAGGATAGCTTAAAGGAATGAATTCGTACTACCTATACCAACAAATACATTAGCCTTTTCGGTGGCCTATCACTTAAGAACTCCAAAGTTAAGCGTGCTTAACTTGGAGTAATTCTGGGATGGGTGACCTCCTGGGAAGTTCTCGAGAAGTGTGTGATTGAGGACAAAGCACACTGGAAAGGTCTCGTGTTGGTCTGTGGGGAGAGTCGTTCATTCCTAAAAAGCGGCTAGGGCGTTACAGTCAATCTCACTGGGCCTTCAAAACCTTAGTAATCGCTTTGGTAGTGTGACTACTATCAACAAAGCTTTAATAACCAATAATTAAAAACAAATAAAACAAGTTACACACATGGAGGCTACCAAAATTTTGGCAGAGTCTCCCCTGTAAATATAACATTTTCAAATTTAAACGGTTGCCCTGTTACAAATAGAAAAACTCCCAGTATAGTTCAATCTATACAACTACTAAGTTAACTAACATACAACTATGTGAAGTTTTATATACAAAGCAACCAACAAGCTATCAATTAACTTAAAACAAATTATAGTATACTTACTCGTCTCTGCCAAGCAATGAGACCAGCATAGGTAGGGGGATGCCAGAGGTGGGGTGGCCTCGAGGCCAGCGTCGGTGGCCTCGAGGCCAGCGTCATCCAAACCATCAGGTGAAGCAGTCTGCTCTGGGGTGGTCTGCTATGGGGTGGTCTACTGTAGTGATGAAGGAGTGGTGGTCTGATGTGGTGTAGTCTGCTGTCATGGTGAAGGAGTGGTGGCCTGATGTGGGATGGTGGGGCCAGGTGGTGAAGGGGTGGTGGCCTGCTGACGGGATCCGGGGGGCCTCGAACCACCACCCAGGCTGAAGGGTAGTCGACATGCTGTCATCTGTAGAATAAACCATGAAAATAAATGTTAGTCTACGACTAAAAAGATATGTATGTAGTGTCACTATGGAAAATAACTACATACTCTGTGTCTGTTTCAGTTTGAAATTCCCCCTCAGTTTTAGTGTCACTATGGCTATTTGCTTCAACAGGTTCCTCAGTCTCCAAATCAGCTCTAGATTGTTTTGACTGCCAGACAACATTTTTGTCAATGTGTTTACCCCCCGTAGTGGCGAGCGTCTCATCCATTATGATTGGATCAATGTTGAATAGCAAACGACTATCGTTGAGCTCGTTCGGAGCGAGTTGATAAGCATCCTCAACCTTATCGGAGACATTATCAGTGATCTGACTTTGGGCCTTGGCCTTGATTACAGTGTACATATTTTGTGACACTCTTATCTGCAAACTCATTTCTGAACAACATACACCCGCTAACACAACACTCTATCTTCACACAACCCAACCCCAGGTTTGCCACTCTTTTCTTAGCATGGTACAAGTTTGATGGCATTTGATGATTACTAGGCATGGTGGAACCCATCAGATCAACCATCCTATTAAAATAACCTCCTAAAAGATTATAATCTGCCTTTAGGCTTAAAGCAGCTAGGGAGACGGATAATTCAGTGTGACTCTCGCACCTGTCCCACAATGGAGTTTGAGCCGCTGCCAACAAATCATAAAATCTCTTCACCTTCGGATTAGGATCCTCCTCTATATTGTCATCCTCATTCCCTGCTTGGTCATCATGTTCTAGCATACGTACGGTAGAGGGTCCAACATGGTCCATCACTATCTGCTCCATGTAGTTGTACGTATCCTTGTTTCCTTCGACCTCGTAGTAAGACTGTTACACGGTTACGGCTGATGGCCTGGGCGGTAACTACTAACCATGGTTGTACCAACAGTAGTATCTTTCCATAAACCCCTTCTCACTTAGGTGGCACATGACATCATCCGCGTATTCAAAACTCATGCATTTGCACCTTGAGCACAGACAACGAATCTTTTGAGTCGCTTCAAAACCAGGCATGTTTGCCGTAGTGAACGGAATGAACTTCAACAGCCCTATCATAAACTCCTCAGTCACTCGCCGACTGCGTTCTAGTCGGTTGTACATCTATCGCCGATTTGCCGAAACCTCCATTCACGATATCTAACAAGCAGAGTTCTGGTTACTTTGATTTAAACATTATGTGACTATCGTTCGTGAATCGCTCTCTATCTCTTTGATGTTACAAGTAGGTGGGGCCGTATCCCATTCGGGATGAACATGCAACCATTCATAGCTCGTTGATGTTATTTACAGTTTATCTTGAATTGTTGATGTTCATTTGGAATTTCGGTAGCATTTCGCATTGGTCCCCGAGTACATAGAGATACATGCGGTATGAAACACCATACGCAGACATGCACCCGGAGACAATACAAAACACTATAAACGAAATTTCAAATGAACATCAACGACACAAGATAGACCACATACAACATTGATGGGTTACGCCTTACTGGTTACAAATTCATCTCAAACTGTCCAACCAGGACAATTCAAGATCCAACACAACACAGTATGTCGACCGGTTGTCTTGAATCTTGAACGGGAACCTAATGGGTACACACACGACTAAACCCTATATTGTTAAACTTGAGTTTACTTTTTTATGTACCCTAAAACAGGGAGCCCACCGAAATTTCGACAGAGTCTCTCTTGTAAACTAGACATTTCCAAATTTTTTACAACACCCTGTTACACACAGAAGATTTTCCAGTACAGTTCAATATATGTGCTATGCATTGTATATGAAATTGAGGGAGGTAATCACCACAACCTAGTGAGCTCTACTCTCCACTAACAAACAAGAATACACATGCATAAAAACATCATGTTATCAGTACACAAAACCAATGCCTAATGAGCTCTGCTCTCCACTAACAAATAACAATACACATGAACACTTTTTAACATATGTTATCAGCACACATAAGCAATGCCTAATGAGCTTTGCTCTCCACAAACAAGTAACAATCAACATGCATACACGTCAAAAGATACAACACGCATAGCCAAAAAGTTAGTGTTAGGGGATTACCTGGGAAAGAGAGTCAGCGATGGAGATGAAGCTGATGAGAGACGAACACAGACTACGCGTAAGGTGTGCTGGTCTGCATGTGAAAGAAGTCCCAACATTCAAGAATCAATGATGCATGTTTCTATGAAAAAGAAAAAGAAGAAAAAAGGTATAGGAATGATGTCTAGAATGTTGGCATGAGGCAGAGTAAGTGGCCTCCGAAACCTATATTCTTATATTTGATAATTTACCATCAACTCTACACAGAGTAAATAAAAGATAAAAATGAAATTAATTTTTAAAAGTTAATTGAAACTATCTTTTCTTTGAATCTAAAAATATCATAATTTTTTCATTGATTAAGAGCTTGATATGTTTCCCAATAGCTACACTTTTTTTACTATTTTTTACTAGTCACAAACGGTCCAACCGGGAGAATTCAACATCCAATTCAAGAAAGAAAAGGATTGTTTTCTATCTGCATTTTTGTTACATCAATTGTAGAAATAAACAAGTCTGTAAAATGTCTTTAATCTAGAGGAACACTACAAACTCATGGATGAGGAAAAAATAAGACTTGCTCAACTCTAAGATGAGTATGTCAAGACCAATGCTTTACTTGAAGCATCAAATCAATATAGACAACAAATTTGTGAAGATGTCTCTAATCTCACGGCAATGCTCCATGAAAGGGAAACTCAACTAAAATCTTGTGAGTTGGAGACATTAAAGATAGAGACTTAAGGAACTTGAGGAAGTAAAACACAACATAGAGGCAAACTAAAGGGTTCAAAAGTTCAAGAGAAGTAAAATTAACACTGCTTTAGATTCATGTTTTAGTTTTTATGATTTTAAATAGTTTATTAACACTGCTTTAATTGCTATTTTTAGACATGGTCACAACAAGCATAAGTTTAAGGATGTATTTACCGAGTTTAAGGATTTTCTTATTCAAAGTTGTTTCTATGATAATTTTTGAGCTCTTAACAATGTTTATAGGTGATTTATAAGTCCTTTTTAAATGCTTTTTTAGAAACTTAAGTACTTTAACATTGACAAACTCTTGAAATTTAACTCATCAAAACTTTAAAAAACAAAGTAGATATTCTTGTGCTAGTATAACATTCCTAGATAATCAATATACTATTAGCCATTATCATAAACCAATTATGAGTTTATAATGATTCAGGAAGTTAAGTAACTTCACAGTTATGCTCACAAATATGGGACTTTTGCTCCAATCATAAAACAATTCCTTAAAAATGACTTCTAAAGTTGGAGTTAGAAACAGAGAATATATGAGCAAATATGAACTTGTGAACCACACTAGAATCGGGGTTTGGTCAAGCTGAAACAAACTGGTTTTGTTCAATTATGATCTGATTTCATTCAGAAAGTAGCTCTAAAACCAGTTTAGCATTGGTTTGGTTTGGTTCATAAAGCGATATTAAAACCAGCTCAGAGCAAGTTTAGTTCAAGATGTAGTTTTAAAACCAGTCTAAAATCGATTTGGTTCAAGAAGCAATTTTAAAATCAGTTCAAACAAAACTAGTTTTGAAAGTAGTTTTTTTCTAAACTATTTAAAAACCTTCAGGTTTTGACAGTTTGAACTGGTTTTAAAACTATTTCCAGAACCAAAAAAGAGACAAATGAACTGGTTTTTAGGAGGTTGGGAAGGAGAGAACAGGAACTAGGTTCAGAAATCAAAAGCAAAAGAGAGACAAATAAACTAGCATTCTATTCTTTATATTATATTATACTATATTTTGTAATATATTATTTATTACATTAGCGTGATTAAGAGTAAATTTAAAAACAAAGAAAGTAGAATAAACTATATTTTTTAAATTTTTCTATTTTTATTTGTGTACTAAAAGTCCTGGGGGTTAACTAATTTGAAGAATTATAACAATCTAAATCCTGGCAGCCAGAGTAAAGTGATTCAAATTAGCAGTAAAATTTGTTGAAATCAAACCACCAATTCTAATTCATGACATGATTTATGAAATATGCAACAAGTAGAGTTTTTGCCAATTTCAAGAACTCTTGTGTTTGCCATATGAAAATATTACGCACTTTAAAAGAACCATATTAACTGGTTGGTTGATTAGAAATTAGCTTTCGTTGAAACATGTTTTACTTGTATTATGATTTGCTGTAGTGAAGGGGAGAGACATACCAAAAATTAGCTCTCTCATTACTAAACCAGTAACATACCAAAATAATAAGCTTGGAATCAAATATGATTCGACTTCCTTTGTACGGGTGTGAACACCTCTTTTAGTCTGGTCAGTTTTTGAGGAGTGAATTAAAGAATTTAATCCGACACCGGTCAGGCAACGAGCCGGTGTGAGCTATAACAGGATGCACATCCTGACCGAACAACACTGGCCTGAAAATTTAAACCCCAAAAGGCGCACACCGTCCTTGTCACATCTTAAGTAACCAAGGCAACCGGTGTCATCCCGATGTGAAGAACTCAGGGCACTGCTACATCGTCCCTGACCCCGGACCAGAGCCCATGCTGTGATATGGAAAACACTACCAGATTCGATCCTAAAAGTTGGGTTAAATGGCAGACAAAATAAAAAATGAAAATAATAATAAAATCCCACTTCCCTCTGGTTCCCCATTATTGTCTAGTGGCCAGGCTGTTTCTCCATCACTCGTGTGGGCAAATGGAAATCTGAGCTGTAGGAGCACTCAGCAGCTTGCAAAGAAGGTAAGGAAGCCAGTATAAATTCCTTATTTCAAGAGTTTAGAGGGTCTGAATTTTGACTCCTTAATTTCTTGGAGAAAGAACAACCTTTGAATTCTTCACTTTCCTTTGATTAATACCGGCCCGGATCTTCTTCTCCAAAAAACAGCAAAATGACTCAAAACCAATACCTAGATTCTCACCCAAACCTGTCCTGGAACCCTAAAACCTTGTCCCACAAACGTGAATCCCTCGTGTTTGGCCAAACCATCACACTGGTCCCACATTACTCTCCATTCTCCGCTACACCATCCTAACCAATAACCAAGGAATCCTATATACCAGCAGCTATACCGGACTTATGCCAAGACCCTACATCGGATCCACATCCGCTTCTGCTAACCTCACATCGGTCATCTCTTTCTTCGCTAACATCAGCCAAATTAGTGAGTCAGTCTAAGTTCCTGCTAAGACGGTTTGCTTAGAATACAACCGGTGTCAACGTTAATCTCATTACCATTGCCTCACTCTGGTTCCTCTCTTTCCTTACTTCTCCTTGCTTCAGATTTTTATTTCTCTTTTTTTATGGCAAACAGACAGTAAAAAGGGTACATTTTTCCTTTCTTTAGTCCAAAAACAGTAAAAACAAAATAACATCTTCATAAATCAGTGTCGTGCAAGATTACTTTTGCCTACATTGTTGTTATGAGATTTTGAGGATTCATGCACGTGCGGAGTACTTCGCCTTGTATCCTTCCTTTCCCGTAAGTCTGATTCACCAACAAAAGATTCTCTCATAACTGTGTTTCAAAAATCAATCTCTCAAAAAACTACGTAACCCTGATTTCTCGAAAGCTCGAGATGCGTAGGAGCAGGAATTAATTCCCGTCGGGCCCATTTTTACTATCTTTCCATTTCACCTCAATTAGTTTCTTTTTTTTTGTTTTATTTATATCGTTTTGCCAAAAGGGAGGTTAATTTAGGCGTGACGTCTTGTTAACCTTTTTCACCCCTTGACCCTTTATAAAAGAGGAATTAATTTAGACGAGACGTCTTGTTAGTCCTCCTTTATCTTTCACATGTGTTCTTATTAGAAATCGAGGTTAATTCGAACGAGACGTCCTGTTGATCTTTAGGTTTTGTTTGATCAACTCTCCCCATTTTTTTACTTTACCTAACCTTGTTTTAATATTTAGTTTGTGTTAGGATTTGGGATTAATTCAGATGAGACGTCCTGTTAAACCCGCCCCATAATCTTTTATTTATTTAGTTTATTTCCTTTAATTTCAAAAAAGGGGAAGAAGTAAAAAAATGATTTCTGGGCTATTTATGATGTGTTGTCAATCTTGGTACTGCTTTAACAGGCGTTGTGGGGGCGCTAATACCTTCCCCACTCGTAACTGACTCCCGAACTTGAAATCTCATCCTTTATTAACCAGTGCTTCAACAAAGGTTTTTTTTGATATTTTACCCTAAAAAAATATCAATGGCGACTCCCTGTTTTCTTTTCGGAAGGATTTCGAAACACGTTTTATTTTCCGAGGGTCGGCCGTGCCACCGCGATCCCGGTCGCGACAACGGGCTTCTCAAGTTTCATCTCATTTACAATTAAAAGATGTGGCATTTTCAAATTCACTAAGTTCTACCAAAAATATTTTAATGCCTAATATATCTCATATTCCATCACAAACTTCACTACTACCACCAACCAACACAACAAGACAAAGCCTTCCATGTTCTCATGCTCCTAGATTTTCTGGAAGTCTTATTGATGGTTTGAGAAGGACAAATGTGTTATTGAATCATGAAGTTTCAAAGTTAAAAAACAAGTAAACCTAATGTCTTTTCTATATATAGCAATTATTTGCTTTGGTCCTGTTGAAACATAGTTTATCACTACTAACAAGTTGATGCATATTTCTTAATATATGTATATAGGTTCAAAGTTTGAAGCAAAAAAGTGATATGCAAGATATGGAAATTCAAAAGCTTCAAAAAAAGACCACAGAAGCTACTACCTTGGCTGCAGTTGAATCTTCTAATCATAGAGAAACAAAAGAATATATCAAACCTACTTTATATCAAGTATCTACATTCTATATTCTAGTGTCATTAACAGCATTCTTTATTCACAAAATATTAATAAAAATGGAATAAAGGTTAACATAGAAATAATTTATGGCTTCTTGTAACACATTTAGATTGCTACTTATTTTATATAGTATAGCATATTAATGACTTGGTATTAGATAATAGTAATAATTTAGTATTTCTCCTTACTATTAGATAATACTAATAATTTAGAATTTGACTCAATTATGCTTCACCAAAATATTTTTCAATAAGAAAAAATATGATTCCACTTTCAACTTGTAGGTCACACATATATAATAATAAGCATTCTATATTTAACTTATTTCTAATTTATCATATAGAGTTAATAATACCATCTTATATGTGAAAAATATAAAGTTGTAAAATAAAAAATGTCATAACTTAGGATATCTTGTTTTCTCAAATTGAAATCTTTATTTGTATTCAAATGAAGGAAATGATTGAGAAGCTACCTGAAGTAATTTCACAAAGTAAAGATTTGATAGTCATGCTCACTCAAGTTGAAGATTTTCTTAATGAAATTTTAGAAGATGAATGTGTATCTTCCTTACCACCAAAGTTTGAGTCCATGTACAGAAAAAAAACTAATATATTTCCCCTGGACAATAGCTCTTCCAATTTACAAAAATATAGACCAGAAGAAAATGATGTTGTAGAAGTTGATCGTAGTCAAGATGGAGTAAATTTTGTTGAAAAAAGTAATGTATCAAAGTTACAGTCAAAGCTACAAAATACAATTGATGTACATGCCTTAGACACTAGCAATTCTAAATTGCATGGACATGGATTAGAAGAAAATGTTGGTTCCTCAGAAGTTGACCCTTTTCAAGATGAAGAAAATTTACTTGAAGAAAGTAATGGATCAAAGTTAGAGTCTGGTGAAGGAAATTTACCTGCAGAAACTAATATATCAAAGCGACATAATGCACCCATATGCTTCCCTCAAGTATTAACACTCCTAATTTTTCTAAATCTAGACTAGAAGAAAATAATGATTCCTTAGAAGCTGGTCATTCTAAGGTTGGAGGATCAAATGTTGGAGCAATGATGCCTCCACAAATTTTGGAAAATGGTTCTAGATCATTAGATGCTTCAAGAACGCCTTCACAAAATTTAGAAAAATGTTCAATATCATTAGGTTATTTTGGAAAATTTTGAATCAGGTGTTTATGATTTTCTCACGCTCCAACCTGATGGTATCAACGTTTTCAAACAAATTAAATTCAGGTGAGATACATGTTTCATTTTCTATTTCAATATGATTTCACACTTGCATTTGAAATAGTTTCTTCATATTTAAAAAAGGTAGTATTTTATATGTTCAAATATGATGAGTATAAATTACTAAGGGTCCGTTTGGTTTTCAGTTGGGAAAACAGAGTTGGGAAAATAGAAAAATTTAAGGGTTGATATTGATCTTTCACGCTGTTCGAGGCTGTTAAAACTCCGTTTGACCGTATGATGTATTTTGGGGTTGGTCAAACCTAACCAACCAAGTTTAGGATCCAAACGGACCCTAAATAATATGTTAAGATGTTTTTGGTCATATCCTTACATTACTGATAAGATGTTGAGAAAAAATTTAAATTATCTAGTTTATAAGGTCTGAGACAATCCTTATTTATGAGTTAACTTTTAAGTTAAATTAAGCTTGTTGTTTTTTAATATGATATTAGAATCTGACTTCCGCCTCCACATATAGATATTTAGTTCTGTAAAATTTCATGCAACATGCAACATTTAGAATAATGATTTAGATACATGACCTTAGAATAATGATTCAAATGGAAAATTGAATTGAAAAATATTGTTTAAATATTATATTCTTAATGGTGCATTGAAAAATCTAAGACAATCACATAATTTTTAATTTTATGATTAACAAGTTCTTATATGGTTATGTTAAAAAAAGTTATTCATGTTATTGATTATTAATTTTTATCATGTCTTTTGGTATGATTAATCACTTTATGGAAGTGCAATCTATTTCCTTATTTGTATATTAATTACATTAAGAAAGAAAAATTAAAAAAGATTAGCATAAGAAGTACTTATTTGATGTAAATTTAGATATAGCATGTTGCCATGATTTAATTGATGTAGTTTATCTTACTTAGAATAAAATAGATTTTTATTCTCCTTTTGTCTGGACATATGCTTTTGTCATTTTCTCCTTAATGCTTTTATTTTCATCTAATATTTTTTTTATCATTTCATTATTTTTACGCAGTAAAAGAAGGTTCACTCCAAATCAAACAGAAGAATGGTGGAATGAAAATAAGGATAGGGTTTTTAGGAAATATTACCCATCACAACAAAAGCTAATAATTGGATCATCTAATGTCACTTTACAAACTAAAGAAAATATTGGAATATTTCCTTCTTAAACTATTCTTCCTATTCATCACTTAGATAAAATAAATTGATTTGGAAGGATCAAAACAATTTCGTTTGTAAATAAAAGTATTTTTAGACACATAAATTAAAAACTTAAAGTATTTTACAATTATATATACACACAAAGATATTTAATTAGCGGCCATAAGAATGGAAGGTGGGGGCAACGACTATCTCAATGTTGAGAAATATATATATTGTGAATTAAAGAGTCTAGTGAAATATAAAATTCATATCACTACCAAAAAAATATTTATCTTGCACTAACGCACAAATCTTATTAGTTGTTAGAACAACATTAGAATCAACAGAATTAACCAGCCAAAAAATGAACTAGAGCAACAAAAATAGAAGAGAATGAACTTGGGTGTATTGGAAATTTGTTGTATTTTGTTGGCGTGATCGAAGGGTGGGCTGAACCAGGTGAACACCGACGTTTCAATGACGACATCATCGACAACGGAGGAAGAGTGATGAGCCTTGGAGGACCGCCGGACGGAGAGTGGTGAGGTTCAGGGAGGTCGCGAGAGAGCGGGGTAGAGGTTAGAGGACGACAATGTAGGGCAGAGACAACATCAGAGGAAGGAATGGAGGGAGTGAGACGGGTGGAGGAAGTCAAAGGAAGGGATGAATGAGGGGGGGAGTCGGAGGGAGTCAGGGAAACAGAGGAGGGAAGGATTGAGAGTTAGGGCAAATCATTAGGGGAGAGACGTTGTTTGAGTATGATTAAAATCTTAGCGACGGTCTCCCTCCGTCATTAACAACGTCACTAAACCCTAAAACTGGCATATAAAGCGATGGAAGAACATCCACAATCGCTAATATAAAATACACATTAGCAACAACTACCGACGGTTCAACCATTCTGTTCCTAATCCCCTAAACCTTAGCGACGGTGTCACCTCACCGTCGCTACCTTCCCTTCTTAAACTTAAAACAATGGAGGGAAAACCAAAAATAGTAAGGGGACATTAGCGACGGCATAAGCGACGGTTGTTAGTAGGGACGGGTATATATCTGTCGCTAGGACGGCATAAGGGACAAAAATTTTCCAACATAGCGACGCAGTGCTACCGTCGCTACTGTTTTCCGCCAATAAAAAACTATAGAGGGAAAACAAAAAATAATGGAGGGAAGTATTAGCGACCGATACAGCAACAATGTGCCTCTTAGTTACGACACTAACGATGGAATTTTGCAAAATTTAGCGACGACTAGTGATGGTCGCTGATATGGTGACTAATTTTCTTTTAAGTGGGTTTTTTAGTAGTGATAGCGACGGTATCCAGCCGTCGCTACAATTTGGTGCCAACAAAAAACTTGGAGGGAAACCAAAAAAAAGAGAGGGAAGTGAAATCTAGCGACCGTACTAGCGACGGGGTAGAGGTAGCGACGGCTTTAGTGACACAATATTGCAATTTTTAGCGACGGGATTTTTCTGGTCGCTAAGGTAGTCACTAACATTCTTTTTGGGGTCCCTTTTTACATGGCTGTCGCTAACTCGGTTGCTAATTAACGACGGTGTTTGGCGGTCGCTAACTCTAAATAGCTATTTAGGATTTTTTTAGTAGTGTTTGATAAGAAAGAGATCTAATGTATATTTGTTGGTTATAATAGCCAACATAAAGGGTGAAGGTGTTGTTATCCTACTTCTGGATGGTGTTATGTATTTAGGAATATTGTGTTCAATAAAGTGTTGTTATGGTGGTTGTCACAAGTAATGCTACTTCCAAACTCAAAGCCAATCAGGGAGTAAGTGTAAAGGAAAATAGAGGTGCAACCAGAAGATAAAGAGATACAAAAGGAACAAGGAATGGTTACTAACAGATGATCAATTGATCAAGAAAGAGCAAGATTTGCGGACAAAGAGAAAAGTCCCTAGCAAAACATGTATCCATACTTGATGTTTAGAAGAAGAACGACCAAGCCAAATAAAGAAATTAAAGGAGCAGATTTTTCAACTGCAACCAAGAAGATCTACAATAGTCCAAAAGCCAAATCCAAAATATGCTAATGTGGCATGAGTAGAAAATGAAAGTAAAGAAGCCAAGCATATATAGAGAAGTAGCTCAACATAAAAGGTCAAGAAATATGATGGAAGAAGTGATCAAGGCACCAAAAGAAAAGAACCTTGGTATGAAGACAAAATTTTCATTAAAAAGAAATAATTATTGAGGGGAAGTATTAAGAAAAACAATTATCATTTTACTAACTTTCTAGAATGTCTTGCATACATATGATGAGGAATTCGCTAAAGAGAATTCTAGCTCATGGCCATTACCCTCCCCCTTCCTTTTTATTTAGCGTAGTTTTAAAAAACACGTATATTAAAAAATTATTAAATAATCTTAGAATATATAACTTCACTATTTAATTTCCTTGTTTAGCCCTATACTTTCCTTTCTTCTCATCTATTCAACATTCCCATTATATATAGTTATTTATTAAAGAGTAAGAGTATAATAAAAAATAAATAACTAATGATTTTTTAAACTTCTAAAGTGACAAATAAAATGGAATATTTTTTTTTCAAATTTACACTTTAAAAGGAAATGGAGGAGTATAATACTTCATTTGTTTCTATTTAACTGTCCATACGAAAACAAAAACTGTCTCTATTTAACTATCTACTTAGAATTTCAAAAAAGTATTAATTATCCATTTAGAATTTTAAGAGAGCATGAATGGTTGTTTTTCCAATACTACCTTTATTAATATTAGAAGTGAAAAGAATTTTAATAGAAATAAATAAACAAGAGATAAGAATAAAATAAAAAACAATCAATTATTTTATAAAATTACCAACTTTAATTACATTTTTTAATACACGTAATTCTCTTCTTTCCAGACAATTAAATAAAAAATGATGGAATATATAATAGAAATCTCCAAAATTAGGAAGAGCTTTACGGGGAAGTATGTAAGAGAAAACCATGACCACCATTCAAGTAGTATAAATTGGATGCGACACAATGTGACGAGAGAGGCAATAGCAGTGAGGAAAAGAAAGTGAAGAAGTAGTGCTCCATTTTAGTGAAAGATAATAAGTGTGAGTGAATGCTCATAATGAGTTATAAAAGTGAGTATGGGTTTTTATTGTTAAGAAATGTGAGAAACATTAAGAAAGTGTTAACCCGTTGTAGTTTTATTTAGATCTGGTTATTTTGTTAATATAAATTCTGAATTAATACCGAGCATTAATATTACTGAATTTGACCACAGCTTCTCCCATTATAGTAGTATATTTTTTCAAACAATTTTCAACCAGCATATATAAATCATCTAAAGAAGAACAATCGATGGTAAATTTTGTTAATAATAAGTTTTTTAACTTATCTTAACAAACTTGACAAATAAATCTATGATTAACAGAAAATGACTAAATAAATATTTAATTAAGTTAATTATCTAAACATTGATACTAATTAATTAATTAAAAATATATTTTTCACCTGTTGTTGGTCATGTGCAATCAAAGTAATACAATTTCTTTGTTATTCCTTGTCACCCAAAAAAAAAAGTAGTATACTTTTATTTGCTAAAAAAAAAGTAGTCAATTTTAGTCATTCTAATTTTTTAATAGCAACACTCATTAATAGTATGTATTGTTTAAAGACAACGAAGAAGAGGCATAAATGTGATGCCGAGGCACACACCGAAATTAAACGAAACCAATTCTTTACATGCATGCAATACAATAATATCGTGTTGGGTTTAAACCAAAAGAAAATAGGAACAAGCAAGGAATTGAAATAACATTTTTTGGCCCTGAGAAGATTGATATCTGAAACTGGTTGAACTTGCTTTTCTTGGGCGTGATATTGATCATAATGGGTAAGGGTGACATTGAGGCTGGGTACCCCCATGCACATGCACATGCACAGGAGGGTGGCCTGTATCCATCGATGATGGAATCACCAGAGCTACGTTGGGGATTCATACGCAAAGTTTATATTATTGTTTCTATTCAGCTTCTTTTCACAGCTGCATTTGCTTCCCTCTTCATCTTCTTTCCCCCTGCAAGGGAATTCGCCAGGCACAATGATCTTCGCCTCTTGCTTTTCCTTGGAGCCGTCATTTTCACATTCGTGTGTACGTATTATTATTATATAACTACTAATTACTTTCTCATTTTGTTTAATGATTATTTAATCTCTCTTGCGGGTTTGTGTTGGAAATTAATTATATAAAACTCATACATTGTTGTGTTTTGTACATGCATGCAGCTTTGTTTGCGTTGAGCAAATACTATGATCAACACCCGGTGAATCTCATCCTTCTCGGTCTCTATACCCTCGGCATGTCTGTTACTGTTGGAATTGCCTGTGCTTTTGTCGATGGTATGCACTTTTTCCTTGTTTTACTGTCATTATATCAT
The DNA here is from genome assembly GCA_037962975.1 of Clitoria ternatea. Taxonomy (NCBI): domain Eukaryota; kingdom Viridiplantae; phylum Streptophyta; class Magnoliopsida; order Fabales; family Fabaceae; genus Clitoria; species Clitoria ternatea. The sequence goes on along the minus strand of CM075674.1, from coordinate 111,062,567 downwards.
TTTACATAATGTCATTATTATATTTAATACACGAGGACTCAGACACCTCCTCTTTTTCATATCTTAAATAAGAATATAGGAGTTTTTATCCTCAAAGATTACCCACCTTCTTTCTTTACCGCCGGTATAAAGTTCTCTTTGGATACAGACTTTGGTTGGTCATACCTACAGTCAAACGGAGTTTTGACATCAATATCAACCCTTAAATTTCTTTATTTCCCCAACTCAGTTTCCCAACTTGAAATCAAACCGACACTAAATATAGTTTTGAAACCCCTTTATATTTTAAATGACACATACAACCCCAATTTCTTAAAGTAATCTTGCACAGAGTTTATAGTTTCTCCTAGAACTCATTGTGTACTAAAGTTTTAATTGTGTGGACGGGCACCAGCAATGATCGTGATGGAGGCTGCATTTCTGACGGGTGCGGTGACTGCTAGCCTTACGGGCTACACATTTTGGGCCGTTAAAAGAGGCAGCGATTTCAGTTTCCTAGGCCCATTCCTCTTTGCTTCCATTATGGTGATGATGTTGTTCTCAATCATTCAAGTAATTAACATTTGCTCACTCACTTTGTTTAATTTTCTGTTAATCGCATGGATTTTGTTCTGATTAATTATTATTTGTCAGTTGTTAATCCCTCTTGGACCAACCGGGCGCATGATAATTGCCGGCGTAGGTGCACTGGTAATGTGTGGTTTCATCGTATATGATACCGATGACCTCATCAAAAGATACAGCTACGATGAGTATATTTGGGCTGCTATCTCCATCTATGGTGATATTATCAACCTCTTCATGTACCTCCTTACAATTTTGAACGACCTCTAACTTTAAAGCCTTTAAAATTGTATGGGTTAGAAGACTTGGTTATTAAGATCTTCAAATTTTTAATTTAGTCTCTAACTATGTAAAAATGAAGTTTAATTTAATCCATATAAAATCACAACAAAATTTGTATAGAAAAAAAAACTTTATATAAAGTTGGAGGCTAACTTAAAGTTTTTAGAATCTCAAATTATTCTAGCCCATACAATCTTAAGAACCGACTTATAAGATAGTAATAAGTTTTATTTTTTTATTTATATTGTACGATTTTACTAATTATGAAATAGTAATAAGTTTTATCCTTTTTATTTAATTTTTTGAGGTGTTAATTTGTCAATTATGAAACATTTGACTTTTGTGATTCATAAATTTTGATTACTCAAGTTGGTTAATTAATTACATGGATTTGTATTTCACGTGAGTGTTTACATCTGCTAAAATCTCTTCTAAAAAGGTTATTTGTACATTTGTTTAAGATTTATATAAAATTACCTTTAAAGTATTTCGGATGAATAGTTTTAAAAATGATTATATATATATATATATATATATATATATATATATATATATATATATATATATATTTGGGTATGATATTTTAAAAGTAAAATTGCTTTTAGAATGTAATTTGTGAATCTAACTGGAATTTTTCTCTTTTCTTAAACTAATTTCCACCCAATGTTGGATTAATTTTGTTCATCATATATGATAAACTCAGAGCAAATAAAAGATCTACATTTCAGCCTAATCTTAGGTGTTTTTATACCTATCTCTCTTATGCTTATTTAGAAAATTCTAATTAAACGCTGATACTAGTTTAAAGTTTGTTGGTTTCACTATAAATGGTAGTTGAACTATATCAATAAAATAATACTTTAAATTGAAAAAATAATATATTTGTGATAAAATTTAAGGGAAAAATTTCCTTGGTAGATGAAAGCTTAAATATATTTTTGGTTTATATAAAATAATGATTTTTTTATTTCGATCCCTAAAAAAAACATTTCTTCTTTTACATCTTCTATTGAATATTATATTTTTGGTCCCTCTTAAATATTAAAGTTCAAAATAATAATTAAAAACAAAATATTTAATAAAAAGTGATGTCAGAAAAATTATTTTATAAAAACTGAAACAAAAATATTTATTTTATAGGAATAAAAATATATTTAAGCTTTTTATCGGTGCATAGAATATTTTTTTTTTAGAAATAATTCTGAATTGAGAAACTAGGACAAAAGCCCAAGAAATAGAAAGCCCAATAACCAAGCAACAATACATGGGACCGAAAATAAATAAAGAAGCCTAGGCCCGTTTGCTTCTATTCGGGGTAATATAACTTCTCCAAGATAGAATTCATGTAAGTATAACAAATCTCGTTCACCAATAAAAAAGTACAACAAATCTAGAAGCAGGCCTAGGCCGATGTCATTACCATTCCCCATTTTCTTAATTCTCACCCCCTTTTTCTTTTTAAAATAGTTTTATTTTAAAAGTATCATTTTCTTTATCTTATCTACCTCTCTTCCTTTACCCTCATTTCTTTCTTTCCACTTTCATTTCTCTATTATCACCGTTGTTTTTAAGTATAGAATGACTCAAACCCCATAATTTTACCACTTTCCACCACACCAGCAACCCCAATAGTATCTCGAAGAAGAAAACCCTCTTTACATGGAATACATGATAGCTAAACACTAGAGGCGTTCACGTTGCGGTTCGATTTTGAAGAAAAAAAAAGACCCAACTGTGGTTCGGTTCACAGTGCCCCAACAATCTACTTTTCTTTTTCTCTCTCTCTATGCATTTACAAGTTGTTCAAAGTACTCTGATTATTTTCTTGTAAAATAGTAAGAGTTTTACTTCTTTTCATATTCTAAATAATTAATTGAGTTATTGTAAGCTTAAACATCCCTAAGGTCTTTGCTAAAGACTTAGGAATCCTTACTTCTTTGTGAAATTATAGGAGCCTTAAAAGCCATATACTTATACAATTAGCCTAAAAAGGCTAGGTCAAAAAAGAATACTTAGGTTATTAGTCTGGAAAGGCTAAGCTATAAAAGAATACTTAGGATCCTTATAACAAAACGTGGGTTACACTTTGTTTAGTGATCAATTAATACAAACTCATGTTAGTACGAACAAGGACTAGACGTAGCCTTGGTTAAGAGGTAAACTAATATAATATTTACTTGTGTGTTATCTCTCTTTATTGTTGTATTAATATTGTTATTTCCTTACCCTTCACTTTAAAGTTTATGAAAACTCAAATAGATGTCTGAACCATCTATTAAACTATTTTATTTGCAACTAAGTCTTTGAGAAAACTTGGAGGGGTGTTTGAATGGATGTCTTACGAAAAGAATTTACCAAAGTTTTTTAATCACACTATTCAACCCCCTTCTAGTGTGAACCTCTGTTACCTTCATGTAAATATCTTTGATCTCTCTTTCTTTCTTCTAAAAATTCTCATAGCTTTATTTTGTTTTATATCTTGAACAATCAATTCAACTTTTAGACACCCCTAAGGTCTTAGAAAGACTTAGGAACCTTCTCTTCTATTTTGAAGTTGTTTGAGCTTTAAGAAACTTGTTTAAGACATGATACTTGGGTAGTTAGCATAGAGAGGCTAAGTGTGCAAAGAATACATGGAATCATTGTAAGTAAGTAGGGCTACACTTAGCATGTTGATTAGTAATACAAAATCACGTTGTGCTCGAACAAGGTGCAACCACACGTGCAAGTTTCCCTGCATGTGGCTCATTCATGATAACTTATTCAGATTTGCGCGTACCAGCGGACCGATCACTAAGTGAGGATGCTCCCTCCAGCAAGAGCGAACCTTTTCAAAACTGGTTAGGAATGGGCGTCACTATCTCAGCCCTGATCCAGCCAGGTTCTATTGATCATGTCCCCTTCCCCCTTATCTTGGGGCGTCTTTGGCTTTACGAGAGAAAGCCCGCCATAAAAGTCTTTCTCTTCTCATCCTAGATCATATTCTGGTGCATCCACAGAAGAGGAAATAGCAATGCATCTTGCTCAGCAGGCAAGGCGTAGCTTGGAGTGGTACGTAACCTTGGTTAAGAAACAAACTAATATAAAAATTGTTTGTGTTGTTCAAAATTTTTTTTGTCTCATTGTTTTAAATAAGTCTTTTTAGAAAACTCAAATAAGTATTTGAGTATCTATTTTTGAAAAAGATTTTGCCAAAATTTTAATGCACATTATTCAATCTCTCTTCAATTGTGTACTTATGTTACCTTTAATTTGGTATCATAACTTATGCATTTCAATATCATTGATTTAGTCTATTAGAACTCAATCATTTTGGCATAACTAATTAGTTATGATCTAAATAGTAGTTGCTTAGAAAGGTGATAGCATCATAATTAAGATTCTTGGGATGAAATGGTATAGTGGGATCAAAAGCCCCGAAGGCATTTTTAAAACAAGACTCTTTATGGTTTTTTCACTTTCTTTGTTTTTATTTTATTACTCCCTTAGTCATCGTTCTCTAAATCACTTTCTTTTCTTCCACTTTCACTTGTGGTTACTCAACATTCAAATATATTAACATTGGGTGTGTGATCTTTTTATATAATCCCCGTGGGTTCAACATTTAGGATCTGAGAAACTATGCTAGACTAATAGGTGCGTCTTCTTGTGGGTGTGAAGACTTGTCATGGTTTAAAATAGTTTTCTAAAATTAATCCCAATCCATGATTATGTCCACTCTAGGCTATGCGATTCAGACTTTTGTGATTCCCACAAGTATTTGTGATGAAGTTGAAACATTGTGCAAAGGTTTTATTTGGGGTTCATTAGATGAGCTAAGAAAATGCCATCTTGTTGCATGGGATGGATACCATTTGTTTGCCTAAGGAGAAAGGGGGTTGAGTTTTTGATCATTACGTGCCCTAAATAAAGCCTATTTCACTAAGCTTTGTTGGAACCTACTTAATGAACCTGATGCTCTATGGGTGAGAACCCTTCTTACAAAATACAAGGTGAATAATTTATTGCAGATTGGTCATTCTTCTCTCAAGAACGTGTCCAACGTGTATAGAAACATGTCATTCATTTCCTTGTGATACTCTTGGGGATTAGTTGGTCGCTTGGTAATGGAAGGTACACGAGCTTTTGGCGTGACTAGTGGGTTCCAGGTGAAGAACCTTTAGAGGAGTTAACTATATGGGATGTATACCAATGATAGGTATGATATCTCCCACTTTTTATTTTGTGAAGGACAGGGAATGAGATTTAGACCGCTTCTCTCATCGGTTTCCTACTTCGATTGTGAACAAATTTGTAGTTATGGTTCCCCCGAAGCATATATATATAAGGCATCTAATGATGTCCCTACATGGAATCTGAGTGGTGATGGCAACCTTTCATTTGCATTTGCGTACAACATGGTGGCAGATAGTGATACCATGACTTCAGCTCAAACGTTTATGAAGGTATGGAAATGGAGAGGTCTATAGAAGATTCATTTGTTCCTTTGGCGCTTAATGCATGACTGGTTACGTACTAATGTCGCTCGCTGTAAGAGTAATATGTCAAACAGTGACTTATGTCCTCGTTGTAATGAAGCCCCTGAAAGCATTCTTTATGCTCTTCATGCCATATCATGAAGAACATGCGAGATTGCTTTGTGCCACAAGAAGACTAGGTTTAGATTTTATTTATTAAGCCTCCAGGATTGGTTGAGTTTTAATCTAAGTTTAAGGAGAATGATGGGCTCAGGTTGGGACTGGCAGACATTTTTTGGGGTGGTAGTTTGGATGGCTTGGGTTGAAAAAAATAAATGACTTTTTAATGCAAAGGCTACACCCCTAAAAAGTTAGGTTCAAAATTTGAGTTATACTAACATGGTTTATTCCTTAAAAAAGTAACTTATGCTCTCTTAATCTTTTCAAAGGGGAGTAATGGTAAGTGAGTCCCCCCCAAGGGAAGGCGCTTTTAAACTGAACATAGATGGGTCAGTGGGTATCACTCTTTGGCGGCATACGATGGTTTGATTAGAGATGATACACTGGGAAACTATCAAAGGTTTCTTCTGCAAATTGGGCTCTTGTTCTACAATACAGCTAGAACTTTAGGGTCTTCTTCATGGTCTCCGATTGTTGGAGAAGACTACTCTTTCACATGTTCTTATAAAGATGAATTCTCAGCTTGTCATCCTTCTTGTTTCATCTGGTTGTGATCATACTCATTATGTTTGGCCTTTGGTTCAAGAGATAAAATGTTTGTTAATTCAAAGTTATGAAAATGTAAAAATTTAAAGATTAATATTAATTTTTTACACTGGAGACAATCAAAACTCTATTTTATTAATAGATTTTTTTTAATTGTTCAACTCAATGGAAACATACCTTTAAAAAAGCTAATTGGTGTGTGGATTCTGATTCTTAAGAGGTTGACTGATGTTCAGTTGAAGCATACCTTTAAAGAAATTAATTGGTCTGTGGATTCTGATTCTTCTCATTTATTTTGTTAAAAAATATTAAATAATTTCTCCTTTTATTTTTAAAATTATTCTTTTTAGTTTTTACTTAAAAAGTAACCTTTAAGATAAAAATAAAATAAGTCAAATGAAGCCTTAATATAAAAAAAAATAAGGATAATTGGCGCAATGGCTTACTAACCTTGCTTATATTTTGGTTGCGCGTGCATTTGATTGAATCCTTCCAAAGGATACGTCTAACAAATCTAATAATTAATTTGTACCGGTAAAAATAAACATGACTTATTTTTTGAATTGCATTAAACAAAAATGAATTTAATATATAAAGCTAATTAGGAATATGTGCAATATACATGTTTGTATTAATTATTAGTTATTAAATCCATCACGTATATACCGGTGAATCAACGAACCGGGTCAGTTAATATGTCTGATTTACAAGTTGGATAAAAACTGCAAGCAACGAATGAAAAGTGAAACTAAGAATTTAAACTCTTAATATCGGGTTATAACGAATGTTTTTTTAACTATATTATTGGTTATTAAATTGATGAAAACATCAGTTTAAACAAATTATGATCAAACTGAAATTCAACTGTGGTTAAACTATAGTATTAAAGAATTGATATGAACCAATCACCTAACTGGTTTACGGTTTCACCGGTTGAACCGGCCACTAAACCAATAAATCCAGTTGGCTTTACGTATATTATACACAGTAAGTCGACCATATTATTTTTTGTTGTAGTAATATAATAATATATTCTATTAATTACTTAATAACAATATACATCACCCAATATATAAAAATCAAAAAATATATTAAAATATACAATCTAAATTTATGATAATATATTATTAAAAATAGTATATTTTGATATTATTGTGATTATAAATTATTATATAAAATAAATATATGTTTATCATTGATTAATCATTATCAATATTTTTATTACATTAAAATATGACATTTATAATATTGTTTCTTTTTATTTTATATAACTTTTAATTTTAATATAAAAATTATAAATATTTTAGATATACAAAGCTTATTCAATTTAGTTAGTAAGTAACTAATTCAACTGGTAACTTAATGACTCGAGAATGTACTAGCAATCCCTTTAATTTCAATACAAGTACGTAAAAAAGGATTTGTTGGCATTTTAAAATTCAACACAAGTACTTAAAATAAATCCTGCGAGTACGTTATTAAATAATACATACGCGAGGCCAGGAACGGGGAGGGGGAAATTATACATTTGATTTAGGTGTAAACAAAATAAAATCCTAAACAAACCAAATATCCATCAAAACAAAACTAAAATTGTTGTAAAGTTTTAATTATCTCGAAATATATATTAAACACTTAAACAACATTGTTGTCGCTGTCCAAATAACCTAGCATTATTTTAAACAAGAAAATTCTATGTTAATAAATCAACAACGATAACATTCTTTAAATCCTCATCCTTTCAAAACCTTGACCACCAATAACACAAAATCAATGGTCCAGTTGACCTAGCAACACATGGAAATTAATTTAATAAATTTTAAACTCAAAAGCACAAAGGAACAAATAGACGATTTCATGAAGGGAAAATAAAAATCACCCACGAGTATTAAAGTAGCATATTAAAAAAAACACAATAAAAATAAAAATGACGGATATAATAAAACCCGGGAGAAAAAGGGAAAAAATAAAGTGAATAACCTGGGGCGCACGTTAGCAAAGAGCCGTGAAGGCGAACCCGAACGTTAAAACCGCCTTGCCTTCTTTGTTTTCTTTTGATATTTGGCTCAGTGGTGTATAAATAAGGAACCTGGGTTTTTTTTCCCGGCGAGAGTGGAACGAGAAATCTTCGATCAAAGTTATTTTCTTTGGTGTGGGTTTTTGTGCCGAGAAAATTCCTCAGCTAGGGGAGAGTTCTCGGTTTGGTGAATATAGTTTGTTTGTTTGTTTCCGGCGTGTGTTGGGTGTGGGAGAGATAAATGGTGTTTACGGGTTCGGGTGAGGAAGAAGATAACGTTCATAACATGGCTATGGGACCTGAGAGATCGAAGCCTCTTCACAATTTCATGTTACCCTGTTTGAAGTGGGGGAGTCAGCGCCACCTCAAGTGCATGAAACTCCCCTCCGACGACGCTGGAGATCGCCGATCTCCGGCGAGAAACGGGGAATTGGAGGCGGCGCCGAGTAATGCCGAGAGGAGGACGCGGCTCACCAAGGCGCGATTCCTCGGCGACGAGGGGATCGACGCCGTCAGGGAGAAGCTGATGCTTGATCTGAAGACAGAGACGGACAGGATGAAAGATGCGATTTTGGGGAAGGAGGTGGCGGTGGTGACGGCGGAGGATGAGCGGAATGCGGCGGAGGTTGCGGCTGCGGTGGAGGATGAGGCAGCGGGAGTTCGGTCGTGGAACCTGAGGAGTCGGAGAGGGTTGGGTAAGGAGAGTGGCGGGAACGGGAACGGGAACGGGAACGGGAACGGGAAGGGGTTGAGGATTGAGGAGAAGAGGGGAAGCGGAAGCTCGTCGTTGTCGCCGTTACGGACTCATAACGGCGCCGTTAAGTCTCCGTTCAATTTGAGAGGGTCTCCTGAGAAGACGGAGAGGCCCAAGTTTTCTTTGACGCTGTCGAAGAAAGAGATTGAAGAAGATTTCATCAAGATGTTGGGCCACCGTCCTCCGCGCAGGCCCAAAAAGAGGAACCGAAATGTTCAGAAGCAATTGGATGTGTGTGATTTTCTAACCTCTATTCATTCTTTTAATTCATCTCTTTCTCCTTCTCTTTCTTATTCATTCATTCGTTTGTTTTTTTTTCCTCTTCAGACCCTTTTCCCTGGCATGTGGCTCTCTGAAGTTAGTGCTGATTCCTACAAGGTTCCCGATGTTCCTGAGAATAATGGCAAGGTACGTAAATCTTAAATCTTGCTTTGAATTTTACAGTTTTGCCTTGTGATGATTCTAATTTTGAATTTGGTGTTTTTGTTTTTGCAGAGGTAGTGGTGGCATTGGGGATTGGTTGGTGGTGATGGACGTGCTTGCTGTGTTGGTGTTTCTCAGTTGATGCCTAAGCGCCTTTTTGTTGCTCTTTTACATAAATATAATAGTTCATTCTTTTGTTTATAGAATAATTCTCTCAAGAGAGATTATGGTTGGTTGTCTGGTTGCTTTTCAAGCTATCTAGTTTCAAGGACGAAGCTACTTTCGTATAGAAAGTTTAAAACTTTCAATTCAAATTTCTAGATTATGGCACTTGTTCTTTCTGGGTGTTTTTACTCGCTAGTTGCTTCTCTCTAGGCTATTTTGTGTTTTACTTTTGAATTTGATGATGTTAACTCTGCACCAAATATTGCTCCTCATTATTGCTACTTACCCCTTTACCCTCCAAAATCCTACACTCTCTGTATGCTTCGGAAATGGTGCTGGTCTTGCACAAATCATGGAATGGAATAGAATCAGAGTGTTTGCAGTCATATGTTGCTCAACTGTAAACTATGGATGCAGACTTTTCAGCTGCATTTTCTGTTTGTGCATTGCAGTTGAAGTGTCCTGTTTCCCTCTGTAATTAAATCACTAGGATGAACTTATAGGCAAGAGCATGCTAATTAGTTTATCAATAGATATGTATATATGTATATTCTAATTTATATATCAATTAAAAAAGCTTTTGCTTTTTCTCTTCAACGGGGTAGAAAATAACATCACAAGTCAATCCTCCTTACACCCTCTTGTGCATCCTACAATTGTGTTGAAATTGGCAATCTTGTCCTTACAAAATGACACGTGATCGAGTGGTTTGGCAAATGTTTAAGTTGAAGTGTTCAGTGGTGGCCCCGGTGACCATGCTCCTCTTCAATTGATCAATGTGTCCGCAGAATCATAGCCTTTTCTTCATCCTTGCCCTCACTCATCTCGCGGTTAGTTTGATTTGAAGCTGAATAAAATTCAACTTCATTAAAATTAATTTTAAATTGTTGAGGCGTGTTCTTAAATAATTTTTAACCCGAATTCTATTCATAATAAAGAATCAATTTTTAAAATTTTTGATTTAAAATTGATTGTTAATATTAAATAAACTGGTCCCTGGCTTTTCAAATATGGCGGCAACATACAGTGGGACTTGCTTTAATGAAGTAGGCCACATAGTGTTGCTTGCTTTTAGTAGGAGCAAAATGGACATACGAACATATAGCAATCTCATGAGTATGCATGTAAAAACCAAAGGGTGATCATGCTTAATGTCGTAAGAGGTTGTTTGACACATTACATATTGTCTTGAGCTTGAAATGTATATTTTTCAAGAATTTACTTAACCTTAGGCAGGAAAATATTCTTAGAATCAGTAGGGGAGTATTAGGTGAATTCCAAAAACATGTGAATTTTAGGTGATATTTGCCTTAGTATATAGTAAGGGTGGAGGGGTTGAATGGAAGGAGAAGAATGAAAAGAATATGTTTTAAAAAAAAACCTTTCTTTTACTGTATTCGTAGGGTTATTATTGTTATCATTATTATGATTTTTGACAAATTTCTCCTTCTACTTATTCATTTTCAGCTTTTCCTCGTTAATTTTCTCTCAAATCCTTAATTTTTCCTTCATTTTCTTCTTCATCCAAACTCTCAAATATATCTTTTCTTTTTTCCCCCAGTTGCTTGTATTTTTAGACATTTGTGTCTTATGCAAAATGTATACTTACGTTGAGAAAAAACGTGAAATTAACATGATTTATATATATACACACACATATATTTGACTCTTCGAGAATTATAGTATATTTACCAATAGAGACAGATCTAATTGGTTAAGGAATGAATTTATATTTTTTTGGATCCAAGTTTAAATTTTATCAATGTAAAAACTTTGTTGGTGAGTAGTCGATATAAAAACTCGTCGAGCCTTAATGCATGTTCTAAGTTGATGAGCATCTAAGACCTAACTCTTAAAAACTTTTTCATTCCAATTTCTTTAATGTGTCATAGAAAATAAAGCAAGAATAAAATTAAGTAGTATATATGTATGTATATAATTTGACTATGGGAAGATAGAAAAATATCAAAGTAAGCAGAGACGCCTGAATATGGTATTAACTCACGCTGTAAAAGATATGTATAAAAAAGAAACAACTAGTGTGATAAAAAAGAGACAAATGACATTCCTATAAAGATTGGTTTACATAGAGATCATCCTTGAATCCTTATTTGTTTGATTTAATCTTGGGCTATGATGAAGCCAATCTAAGAAAAATTAAAGTTCTCAAATGCATCCATTTTGCATATAATGTAATCCTCATAACAAACTTAATGGAAAGAATTAATTCCAAACTAGAGTTATGGAGATAAACTTTAGAATCAAAAGATTTTCGATTGACTATAAGTAAATAAAATAAAGTATATGCATTATAAGTTTAACAAGAGACGAATTAATAATGATTTGAAGGTGAAAATTAGAGATCAAGTTGAGTGTTTAAAATGGAGAAAGGCTTTAAGAGTTGTGAGTGCTTGAAAAAATACTTGATAAACTTAAAGGAAAGTTCTAGTGAAATGTTATAAGACTAATTATGTTATATGGGAGTGAATGTGGGACGGCGAAAGGTCAATAAGGACACCAAATGAAAGGGTAACTAAGATGAGAATGTCTGACACACAAAAAAATATTGAATATGTAATGACAATGTTTGAATTTGAGTTGGCATGATACCTATTGAAGAGGAAATGGTAGAAAGTCTTTTAAGATGGTTCGGCCATGTACAAAGGAGGTTGTAAATGATTTAGAGCCCTAGCTATGAAGAGAGGTTGGAGAAGACAAAAAAATACATTTAAAGAAGTTATTGGCAACGACTCTTTGGTGAATAGAATCTCTAAGGAGTTGGTGAATGATAAGAGACAATGGCGTCGCACAATTCATGTAGCTAATCTCACTTAGTGGGATAATGATTTAATGTTATTACACGTGTGTAGACATATACATGTATACTAGGTAAAGTGTGTCTCTTGAATTTCAATATACATGTATTGTAGGTAAAGAGTAGGGGTATGTAAAAAATTCAGTTTTCAAGTCTAGATCCTATTTAAGCCAAATTCAAATAAGAAAAAAAACCGGATTCTATGGATTTGGATATTAAAGGCATATCTTATATTTGGATTTGGATAAATCCAATTTTAAAAAAAAAACTGGATTTGATTAAATTCATATTTTAAAAATTAGATTTGGATAAATCCATTTTTTAAAAATTAAGTTTGAAGTCAATCTAGTTTAACATAATAAAAATGGATTAATTTTAAAATCTAATTTTTCAAATAATATAATATAATTCTTTAACTTACTTCATCTTTGATATAGTAATAACTATCCTTGAATTAAAAATATATTTAGTTTTAAAAAATTATATTTGACTTAAAAAATTAGATTAAAACTTAATTTGAGTTAAAGATTGGATTAAAAATTGGATTTGGATTGGATTTGAGGTAATCCAATTTTTACACACCCCTAGTAACGAGTACCTTTTGAATTTCAATACTTTTTGTAAATCAAATTTACAATACTAGTAACCTTAACATAGTCAAAATAATAACTTTTTTTTACATGAAAGCTACACTTTAAACTTAAAACCTTTGTTGAACTACCTAAACTCCTCACCATATTGTTTTATAACAACAATCATAATTTATTCTCACATATTTTTCAAACCAAACATAACTTATTGCAACATATGCTTTCTCAGTATTCCATTAAAATTAGAGGTGAATTCTCAATGATTAGTTTTGTATAATAGTTAGTTTAATATTACCGGGGTTAAGGATCTAGTATTATGTCCCCTATTCTAGTGGGAAATAAGGGTCTTGAAGTCCTGAAAATCCTTTACACTAAGCTTTCGTGTTGATAGGGGACGAAAGGTGGTGTCATCTGTGAAGATTCTCCGACGCTCAAGTCAGTGACCAGAAAAGGAATTCAAGGTTATCGAACGTAAGTTTGAGAATGAGTTTAATGTACCAGAGTCGTGGGAATGTAGGTATTTATATGCATGCATGTGGAGAATGAAGAGTCTTCTAGGGTTGAGGGACCATTCGTACAATGTGTCAGTGGGTGCCTTCGCATCGCCTGCGAACATTCCCCCGCGACTGTACCTTGTACTATTTGTCGGGTGACACAGATACTTTCCGGTGTGCATGGTTCTGACCTGGACTTCCGGTATAGAAAGATATCTAATACGGGCTTACAAAGATTTACCTGCTACACTGGTAAGCGAGTGCGATCAGGTGAAATTACCTTCTTACCTATGTACCAGTATCTAGATCGGATCAAATATTATAAATGCATTTCTATATATATGCAACAAAACGCATGTGTGTGTGTATGTATGTATGTATATAATATGATAATTAGTGTTTTTAAAATTTTAGACCAAATCATCATTCAATTAGTGAATCGATGACCAACCTAGGTCATTTAAACTACAAAATCGATTAATGAAACCGATATAAAAACTACCAAACTAGTAAAATTGATGAACATTGATTTTAAACAAGTGAATAACCATAAAACATCAAAAATATTGATTTATTAAAAATGCATGCATAATTGTATTCTCAATTTAGGCGCATAACTTTGTTTTTTTTTCATATATATGCAAGTATCAAAAAAATATTAAAAGATCAAACAAAATTTAATTGATTAGCAATTTCAATTAACGAGCAAATAATAAATAAGGACAAATTAAAAATAAAATAATCGTAAAAAGTACACCATAATAAATTTAAAAAGTATGAATCAAAAGAATTATTAATGAAACAAAATCTGTTAACTTGTACAGTATAACAAAAAAACCCTGTTAAATCTGTTCTAAGAGTAATACAGCGTTAAGTTAGGTGTACATATCTAAGTGGATGGATAATGGATTGCAAATTCTAACTTGTTTAGTTTGGTAGTTAGCTTAAACAAGCAACGAGCCCCTATTAGTTTTTCTAAAAAAAATCTAAATTGGTATATGTCTTTTACTTAAAGGTACACATCTTACTAAAAACAGGATAAACAAAAGAAATTATACAAAACACTTTTGTCCTGCAATTTTAAGTTGGGCTGATCTTTATTGGCCTTATTTAACATTCTTTCTTATTTTCTGATTTATTGTAATTTCTATTTATTTTATTAATTTTGTTTAATTACATTCTTTATTTTTCTCATTCAAGTCATGCACATTTTTTAAAGGTTTTTCTTTTAAATATCTATCGAGTTAAAAACCTAGAAACTAATCCTAATTCTAATCTCAATTCCAATGATCAACACCCTAAACGGTAAAGGACTGGCAGCATGATTTTCTCATTTATTTTATTTTAATTAGAACCATAAATTATTTGCTGTAACAAAAATATTTGAGGGCTTATGATACATATGAGATATGAAATAATTTAAAATTTCATAAGTAAAAAATTGTAAAAACCTTATACATTTTTAAAATTAAGAATGTGAAATTAGGGTTTATGGAGGATAATTTTTAAGTTTTTGTTTGTTTTTGTTAAACTTTGATGTTTTGAATTGACAATTTTCAAAATGAAGACATGTTAATCAATTCAATATATGAAGATTTTTAAAATTTAGAAAAAAAAATTTAATGTTTTTAGATTAAAAACGAATTAACAATAACAGGGAACAAAAATTACTCGCCTTTGCAAATAAAAAGACGTAATTATAAGTAAGAGAACAAAATCACACGCAACTCAAACTAAATTGCACGCGCTAGTGTTTGGCTGTGATATTGCTATAGCGTTTAATGCGAAGAAATAACTTCAATTAATATGCATAAATTACGATTAAATTAGTTTAGTGAAAGGAATCATTGATCTAGTTTCATGAGGTTAGGAAAGTGATTTCTTGAAGAAGCCGTGAAAGGATCAATGGAATGTAATATAAATAATAAAGGAACCAAATGAAAGGGATTGTGTGAAGGGAAAGAAAACCATTTGCCAAATCCCATGTGATACGTTATAAACTTTTTTTAAAAAATTAAGCATCCCTTTAACTAAAAATTAAATATTAATCCATTTTTCTATTATTAAAGATTAATCTGTTGAATAAATGTGAATATTTACCGAATTTAAGGATGATTTTAATGATTTTTTTAAAAAATAATGGTAATTTTATTAAACTTTTTCAATTTGATAATTGTATTTTTATCTTTCCTCTTTCATATATTACTTTTATATATTAATTAATCTTCTTTATTTTTTTTAAGAATTACATATATACATCTTTTATATATATATATATATATATATATATATATATATATATATATAAATACATATACATCTTTTATGAGTCTACAAATAGACCCATAATATTCTTTGAAATATAAAATAAAATCACCAAATATATAAATTAGTAAATAATTTTTAAAAGTTCTTTTTATTAATTTTTATACTCGGTGATTTAAATTAATAGAGAATTTTAAATTCCTACCGATACCAAAACCCAAAAACTTAATAAAGAATTTTTTTATAACCTAATGTCTTAAGTTCACGCTTTATTGAAAATAAAATTATGTGAAATAAACAGTGAAAAAAATTCAAAAAATAAAATACATTTTTCTGAAAAAAGTAAAATCTAAATATAATTATTATTATTTTTAACATAAATATAATGAGAGTCCTATTTATTAGGACACTATTTAAGGAAATAAAAATAATTTTTTATTAAAAATAATATAAAAATTACCTATTAATAAGCTTTAATGATGTTTCAAAATGAAAAGTTTTCACCTTAAAAATCAGAGCACTAGTTAACATTTTCATACAGATACGACAAATCCCGATAGTTATTTGCTGTTAAAAAATCTTAAAAAGATATTTACCTCTTCCATCCAATATTTATAAAACACAATGGTCTATTTTCATAAATTAAAAAAATTAGTTATTTTAGTTAAATCTATCACACACATACAAAATTATTGATATTAATGAAAAGAGAATATTTAATTAATAAAAATATGTGTTAATAAATGTTGTAAATTAAAAATTATTAAAAAAACTATAGTTACGGTCTTATTAAAAAAGATAGCAAGAAATTAATTAGCCTGGGAACTTGTGCAGTGGTGTATTTTCCTTAAAAAAATCAAAAAAAAGAAAACACGTGCAGGATGAATAACACAAGTCACAACCCAAAGGAACTACTGAGCCACCGATTGTGTCGGCGCCACGCAACCAATGAGACCAGAAACTTGCAAGCTACTATGATTGATTTTTTGTCTTCTCAAGATTTACAACGGTTTTGGATTCACCTGTGTTTCCCAAAAATAAAAATACTATAACTGCCGTTTAACAAGTCAAATAGTCAAAATTCTATCCATTCACAACGCTCCTTTTTAAATTAATACTGAATCAATTTCATAAATTTGCTTAGAGCTGATGTTTTGGCTTCATTAACTATTATTCGTATAAAAATTTTATCTAAACGGTTAAGTATATAATTAATGGATATGCTTTTAGCTGATTAATATAATATTTTTTTTAACAAAAAACTCCTCAACAATGGGTTTCCGTTAACTTTTTAGAACTAGAAATAAGATTAAAAAAATAAAATCAGATCTTATCAGTAATGACAGGATTGTGTCTAGAAATTTTGTATCTGTAAAATTAGAATCATTAAATATATCATATAATGTAAATAACATTATTACTTGCTAGCATCTTAATATATCATCTGAATAATTAAAGGGAAAAATAATAATAAATCGATTTTTCTAATGTTTATCCTGGGCATATTTTAAATAATTAGAAAAATAAAAATTTCTAAAAATTATAATTAATGTAATTTTTATTAATTTTTAATGTAAGTCCAACCCAAATTTTGTAATTAAACCTTTTTATTTTAAAATTGTTTAAAATTTATCATGAAACGTACATTAAAAAATTGTTAAAAAATAATATTAAAACAATTTTAAAATGATCTTTATTTACTGTATCTTGTCAATAATATCAAATTTAATGTTATTGAGTTGGAGATTCTATTTTAAAAGAATATGGAGAAAATAGGAAGAAGAAATGAGAAAACTTCTACGATAGTAAGTTGAAAATTTATTAAAAAAAAGTATTTGGATGCTAAATAATATCAAAAATTGCTACTTAATAATTAGTTATACAATACTTCAATAATTAATTATTTAGTGCCCGGTGTAACATCCTATTTTCATCACAAATAGGAAATAGATATTAATATATATTTCTTGAGAAATACTTACTATAAGTTAGTTTATTATTATCATTTTTTTAAAATTTTGGTATTTATATTTTTATTATTTGTTTTTTTTAATAATAATAATAATAAAATGAAAATATTTTTGAATGAGAATTTTAAAGTGACTTAATTAGTATTCACTAATTAAGAAAATTATATTAAGAATTTTTAATATCTTTGTTATTCACCATTTTTATTTTATGTTGTTATATTTTTATTTTTTTTACATATTTAAGATTTAACTCTTATTAGAATTTTAAAATAAAATTTTGAAGGAATTAGACTATGGTTCTTTTAAACTTTTTGATCTACATAATATTTATGATTTTCTGGAATTTTTTGAAAATTTTGAATTATTTTAATAAAATAATATATTTTAAATAATTTTAAATTCATATAAAGTTGCTTAAAATTAAAAATATTTACAAGAATGTAAAGTTAAATTATAAGAAAATTTTCTAAAATCCATTTCAAGTAGACTTATCTAAAAATTATCGGTTTGAGAAAAATCTTGATTTTTTCTAATCGTTAAAAAATTAGAAACGTATCAATAAATTTTTATTAACAGAAAATTTTAGATTTTTAAAATTTCAGCTTTATATTACTTATTATAAAATTAGTGAGGACTGATATAATATCGCTAAATTTCAAAAAGGACTCATTTTGAATATTTAAAATATACCGAGTGAAGGGTTACTATTTGACTTAATAATTTTGCCGACAATTACTATGCAAATCACTGTGCATGTATGAAATTTTCAAAAGATGCACAGTAACCTGGAATAAAAAATTCAAAAATGCATAGTACTTTTATATTAAAATAATGGAATGCATAGTAAATTTTTTTCCTATAAATACCGAAGGATTTCTTCTTTAGAATTCACAATTTCAGATTAAGTTTTCTTAATATAGTAGTGCTAGTGAGATAGTGGTGGAAGTGAGAGAGAGAAGAAAAGTTTTTGGAGAGAAGGTTCTGCCAAAATCCTAAGGTAAGAATACTTCTCTTTTATATTTTTTGGGTTATTTTTATATCGTTTTTAGAAATCTGTTATTATACTGGAAATAATATTATTTTAAGTTACTATTCTGCATAGTAAACACTATTTCAATAGTAAATTACTATTTCAATAGTAAATTACTATTCAAATAGTAAATTACTATTTACTGTTACTATTTACCATTACTATTCACGATTTACTATTTACTGTTACTATTCACGTTTTACTATTTACTGTTACTATTCACGTTTTACTATTTACTGTTACTATTTACGATTTACTATTCACTATTCACTATTCACTATTCACTATTCAAAATTTACCATTTTTTTTATTTTAAGTTGTAATCTTAATTTTCATCTTGTAATTATATTAAAATGAAATTAGTATGTTTTAGAACTCGGAGACGAGGCGCGCATGGATTTTCAATAACGAATCGGTATACAAGAGGTAAGGGGGAGTGAGATAAAAATATAATATGAAAGACATAAGAATAAAGGGAGGAGTCCCTTACTCCTTTTAAATTTAATAATATTATTATAAAGTAATAACTTCTCAACTTAAAATTTATAATAAATTTAATATACTGTGTAACTTATTCTGAAATATCTATACATAGATCTGAATTATTATAACTTATACGGACTGAACTAAACCTATGCAAGGACTTGGATTTTTATATCCTATATGGATCGAACTAAACCTATGCAAGGACTTGGAATATTATGACCTGTCTAGACTGAACTATACCTATGCGAAGACTGGATATATGGACTTATATAGACCTGTGCGAGGAATGGACTATAAGGACTCAAAATCAAATCTACTAATTTAAATAACCATTAAAAATTTGAATTATATTTATAAGCGATATTTAGTTGATTTGACTTGATTATAATTAATTATATTTGATTTCGATTAATGATATTGTGATTTATAATATTAGACTGTGATTAATAATATTCAATTATGATTGATGATATTTGATTGTGATTGATGAGATTACTATACTTGATTGTGGTTGATGAATGATTGATGATCTTGTGATATGAAGTTTGAGCATATAGCAAGCATGACGGAAAGTTAAAACTCAGTAAGAATTTTCTTACCTTACTCTTTAAATTTTTATTCCAAGAGAAAGTATTTTGTAATTATTTTAGTTTTTTTATTTCTTCTTATAAATAATTTTTATTAACTTTATTTTTAATCTCAATAATAAAATCTAGTATTAGAAGGAAGCTATTTTATGAAAATCAGAGGTTGAGATAATTAATTCTTGAATTAAAGAAAATTTTTATAGTTTTAAGTATTCTTAGTTAATGATTTTAAATTATTTTCTTTAGAAATTAGAAGTTTAAAGTAAATTATTTTGGTTTTCCCCAACGAAATAACTAAAGAATATTTTGTGGAGATTTCAAAAACTCAATCTAGTTAAGATTCAAATTGAGAAAGATTATGTAAATATATGAAGGTTTTTAAGAGAAAGCTTTGAGATATTTAAGGCTTGGAAACTCAATTTTGGTAAGATCTGAATTTGAAGACTGTACTAAATTATTTCAGTATAACAGAAGTTCAAAGAAGAACTTATGGAAATGTACAGTTTATTGTGATGATTTTGTGAACCTTTATGGTATTTAATAATTGAGTTTCTAAAAGCCTTAACCAACTAAATATGCGAGTAGTTCATGCATCATGAATCATTAAAGAGAAATGAGATGTGATATTGCCTGGGGACGGATTATAGAAACCGAGGATACATTAGAGGAGGCTTAATTGCGAGCCTTGGGATGAGAGAGTGTGAAAGGGTGCTTCAGGTGACCTGGGGTCGCTCCCTAGTGTCGGGTACTTTCACAATAAAAAACTTTCTCAGTCTGACTAGTCTCTAAGTGTTTCCACGCCAGTTGAGCTGTTCATATGCCATGAAGGCATTTATGTTATTATTATCCAGAATTTATGAAACAGTGTAAACTCCTGGTTGGCCCAGTGCAAACTAAAACTTTAAGGGCCCACATGCATAAACTGAATGAGACAGTAGCATAAGCATTACATAACATTCATGTGATTGTGACATTCTATATGGATGGTTATGAATGAAAATATAAGTGTTATGTATGTGGAAACCCTATATTCATAATTGATTGTATATGAGATTATGACTGATATTACTATATTAGTTTGTGAAAACCCTTATGCTTATGTCTTATCTGTAATATATTATATTTTGTTTCTCACTCCTTCTTGTTTGAATTTTTGTGTCCAAAATATATGTTATATGATATATAGCTAGCAGTCCAAGATGGAAGGATATATAATTACAAGAGGATAAAGTGGTCTCATTCTCAATCGATTAGATGAAGAGATATGACAAGAGTAGGATTCAAAACTCGATGGTTCAAGGACTAGGAAATGATTGTTCACATTTGTAGTAGAGGTATAGTTTAGTTTTATTTTGCCTTATTACAATATCAAGTAGATAATTGTAACAAGGTAAAGGTTAAACTTTGATAAACTCTTTCATTCGGATATAATATTGTAATGATTTATCACTTATGATTTCTATAAATTATTTTGTCATTATGGACAAATATTGAAAGACAATTTTTTTTTTACTTTCAATATTCAAAGGAAATCAGATGTATATACGTCCTTGTATACACGAGATAAAGAGTGATAAATATGTATATCTTTCTAAAAGTTTTTTTTTTAAAAGTAAGAAGAATACATATATATCTCGTGTATATAAGGGGGTGTTACACCCGGTCCCTAAACTAAGGAAAGATAGACAATTATAAAAGATCTGAATCTAGAAAGATAGTTCAGACTGGTTGTCAGTGTTGTTAGAATGCTTACTGAGTGGGTCCCGATCAAAAGTTTGCTAATGAATTAAAATCTCTAAGCAAGGGTTGCACTCTATTCCTTGTCAAATGTCAAATCAAGAGTTGACCTCCATCAAACTATAAATATCATCACTAATGGATAATCAAGTAAGTCATTTCATTACTTTTAATGTTCGGAATCTTTAAAATCCTTATTGACTTAGGCATCAGAGAGTCTATAGGTACCACCACCATCTGTTCCTGAACCAACGTTCAAAAGACCCTAGATCGTAAAGTCAAAGGACATTATGTTCCCACTAGACCAATGTTAGATAATATCAGATTCCCACTAAACTAGTATAAAAGAAAAGTGTATGAGAGACATAAGAAAACCAAAATACCCTTTGCATACCGGCCAATTCATTAGCACGCTTAATGGGACCCACAAATTGAGTCTCACATTCCCTAACATACAAGTTGGAAGTGAAGATTTGAGAACAAAACTATGGAATCATCCCGACAACAAACTACTCCAGAGGGGCATGTCCAAGATATAACCCGAGTAGGACCATGTATATTGGAATATAAACACCCTAGAGGCAACCGCTAGAAATTTCAGCATCTCCATAGTATTTTTTTGATTCCTACCTACGATGATATAGAGAAAAAATAGGGAGAAGAAATTAGTTGAAAATTATTAAAAAAAAGTATTTGGATGTGAGATAATATTAGAATTTGCTACTTAATAATACTATTTATACAATACTTCTAGAAATTAATTAGTTATCTCATGATATAATAAAAGTATTTTTTTATAATCAAGAATGAGAATAAAAATTAAAAAGAAGATTTACTCAAGTTAACTTGATAGAAGTTATAAAAAAAATATTCCTGATAAGTAAAATTAATGGGAATCTTAAGATATGAAATATTGTTTTTCAATGTTACTCAACTAAATAGGTGGGTAAACTTTGACATTATTAAATTTGGGATAAAATTACTTTTAACTCATACATAAATTTACAATATTATTGAGTAAGTTTCTTCGTATCAAACATCAAAATATAAAAAAGATAACTTACCAAGTCATTAACAAACAAACACGAGAAACAACATGCCTAAGAATCACCATATTTAGGAAAGACATTCCTAGATAAGTAGGTAAAAGTAATATCTCCTACTACCTCCGGTTCTAAATATAAGCAAACATACCTAACTTCACACATATTAAGAATAGTAGTTGGAGGTAGTATTTACATTAATGTTACCACATATTTGATTTAATTTTTTAAAATACCCTTAGTATCATTTATTACATAAAGAATTAGTGGTCTTGGAAATATATATGATGAGGACATATTTGGTAAACAAGCATTTAATGACACTGGGAATGTCTAATTTTGCTTATATTAAAGGACCAAAAAATTCTATTAAAATTTGCTTATATTTAAAACCGGAGGTAGTATTAAAGACTATTTAGGAAAAAAAAGATAATTTTCTCGTAATATAACTATAAAAAGTCAACAAAGTTAATTCACTTAATTAAAGATTGAATTTGTAATTTTTAAGATCATAAGTTTAACATGGATCAGAATTACCATCTTATTTATGAGCTGAGTAATTATTATGATAAATATAAGAATTAATAAACCGTACAATATTAAATCTATTTATTGGTATAATTGAATATTTTTTGGTGGGGGAGAGGTTCAACGGCTAGTTTCTGCGGATTCCATAAAATAAAAAACAGTACTAACAAGAAAACAGAACCGACCAAGGCTTTTACAGCTTGGCTCCGATCACCCTTTTAGCATCCTTAAAGCTCTCTCCGAACTCCTTCACCATGCCTCGCTTACCAAAATGCCAAGAAAAAGAACACCTCTTTTCCACAGAGTCTCTCTTCTCATCCACAAAGTCAAGAGATTCCGAAAGCGCAAAGAGTTCAAGCTCCTCAGGCACTATAACTATGGAGAGTACCACCATCCAAACAGAGGCCAACGATACTCCTGCTCCTTATTCTATCTGTATTCGTGCTTGGGGAACTTCGATGTAGAAAATAGTACTGCGGAGTGCCACGTGGAGGCTCTGCCCAACGTTGAAACCCAACGTCGAAACACGATGGTCGTCGTGGCTGAGGATTTGTTTCACGAGTGTTCGGGTTCGGGGGATCATGAAGATGAAACGGTTGATGAGAAAGCAGAAAGGTTCATTCAGAAATTCTATCACCAGATGAGAATGCAGACACAGGAATCTATATAACCACAAATTTTGGGCTTTAATTATTATTTTGATAATGCACGTTTCTGTTAATTGTTAAATTCTTTTTTTCCAATTATTATTTCATTTGCTTTTCTTCTGTTGTTTTAGAAATTGGAATAAAACGTTTTTATTTCTCCCTTAAGCTTGAGGACTGCAACTAAAATACTTCCGTTTTTTATTTAATGTAAATTTTTTAATAGAATCTTTTCATTTTAAATTCCGGCAACATATAAGAAAATTCGGAACAACAGAGGTAACTTTCAATTTTTATTTGTTATGAATAGGCAGTTGCCTTGCATGAAATATGCCCTCAACATTTTTACAAAACCAACTTAAAGAGGTTCAACTTAAATTTAGAATTTTTGTTATGTTCATCAGTTCAGGGGTTCAAATTAAATTTTAACTTTTGTAGATCTTTCAAATTTAACTCATTTAAATTTTTTGTTAAAAAAACTCAATTTGAAATAATTAGTATTCATAATCACTATAAGGATTAGAGTTTATTAGCTCAAATATACTTAAATTATAATAAGGGGTTTCGAGACTATTTATACAATGAGTCGTGTGAGAATGCCATAAATACATGCTCATAATGACATGAAAGCGAGTGTTTCATATATTTCTGTCTAAGGTAGAGAGAAAAGGAGGAGTGTTGTAGGTCTCACTCAATCAAGAGAAACAATTAGTAAATAATTAAATCTTTTAAGTAAATTATAAAAAATGTAAAACCTAATAATCTATAAACTTTGAAAGTAGTCTATCAATCTGATCCCCCTTTATATCTTTGATTTAAAATTTTCTTTGTTATCCCACCTTAAAATACAATTAAAATACACCCCAAAAGCTGTCAAGTTAAACTTTTCCCTTTATTATTAAGAAAAGAGAAAATGTGACTGACCAGCCTAACCCACATGGTTGGGTAACCTAAAGGGGCTGGGTTTGATACAGAGGTTCCCTTTCCCCAATCCTGAAGTTATGTCCTCCCTTCCCTTGTACATCAAAAAGAAAGAAAGAAAAAAATGAAAGGGAAAATGGACTTGTCATTACAATTCCAATTCCATCATTTGTATAGGCAGTGACTTACTTAACTTTAGACGCTATTGTACAAGTTGAATCTTCTATCGCATATAACATCTTAAGCTTTACTTCTATGAAATTCTTAATTAAAAAAGCTTTTATATTTGTCCAACTGAGTCAGCTACATGGAAGGAACCAGAACCTTAATTTTTTATTATAAAAGTAAAAAAAATGTTCAAATTACATTTAATACCATGGGTGAGTTCTCATTTTTTTGGTCAACAAAAATAAGAAACCACAGTCCTAAACAGGTCAAATAATGTAAGTTCATCGAAGATTCATAAGCTGGAAAGTATAAAACGTCAATGAAAGTGTCTTTATGGACATGATTGCAAATGTGGTCGTGTTAATATTGTCAGTTTGAAATTTGTTCCACAATGGACTAAAAGGAGTTTTACCGGTTGTAGACTTGTTGTAGGTTTTTATCATATAATAATAAAAATGCTTACATCAAAATTCAAAAAGGCATTAAAATAATTAATTAAAACTTATAACTTTTCAACATTGGATCCGAATATGTTATACTGAACTTGATAATATAACATCTTTGTGATTTGATAAAGAGATAACACAAGCTAAACAATTTAACCTGACTATCATGAAGTAAAACATTCTTTAGCAATTAAATGAAAGTAAAATAAGTTTGTACGTAAGTTTACATTTTCACAATTATGTCAAATTCTTGTGTCCAACAAACATATTACCTTAAAAAAATAATAATAAAACATATGGTGGGCAAGGGCCACTAATTTAAATTTTGCGGAAAATGCACAATATATCAAATATTATAAAGTTATTGACTTAATAATATATTCTCATATAATATTGTGGCTACAAATTTTAAAGAAATATCAAACATACAAACATAAATGAGAAGCAAATATGGTTTAAATATACCTATCATAAGGCTTGCTAAGAGGAAATGAAGCAAAACATATGCATATATAAATGGTGATAGATAACACAATGGTCCATGTTTGATATCAGCATCAAAATAAGCAAGACGGCGACAAATTTGCTCTTTCACTTTGTTCCCGGAATCATGATAGCCACTTCAATAAGTTGCAAAAAATCCCTAATAGAAGGATAAAAGAAATTACTAATGATTTAAAATGTAAATGAATATAAAGAAAGAAAAAGTAACTCCCTCACAGATTGAAAATGTGAAATAAAAAGTTTCACTTGCACAATAAGTGTTTGAGTTAGTGATTATATAGTTAAAGTCAAGGGAATTTTGAAAATATGAATGAGTTTTTACCCACTATTATACAATAAGTAATTTTAAGAATCTCATATATAGATATTGAGAACCTTCGTAAAGACAACATTAATTGTTATGTTTAAAGGTTTTTCTTCTTTGTTCTGTATTAAGATATTTGACCCTTAGTTTAGTTTAAACTTTGGAAAGTGCAACATATAGTTGACCATTTTGGCACATATCAAAGCAATACAATCTTAATTTTTTAGAGTAATTCTCTAAAGTTTTGTGCGTTCAGTGTTTAGTGTGAACATTTTGGCGCTCATCGTGAGGCTCGGCAAAATGATTCCCACAACACACGGAGAAGGATTTGCTCTAAGGAAGAAGAATATGACGACCACCCATAGCAACCTTAGCCACAAAGATGACAAAGATCCATAGGAGAACCAAGGAGGACATCAAGGTAGGGACAATCAATTGGAGGAGACTTTAGCCCTTGTCAACACACTACAGCGTATTGTGGAGAAGTTGAGAAAAGAAAATAAAGACCTAAGGAATCACTGATCAAAGGAGAAAGAAGCATCAAATTATCAGAATAAGCGAGTTACAAAGCCAAAGAAAGCAGACCAAAAAATTCAATTCCCTGCTCGGTATACCCATTCACAAAAGTTGTAATGGCGGTCCCCATACCACTACAGTATAAGCCATCTACAATGGAAAAGTATGATGGAAAAGGCAACCCAGAAGAACACCTCACCATATTTATAACCAATCTCTTCATCTCTAGAGCATCAGACACCTTTCTATGTAGAACCTTCCCTACTACCCTCACCAAATCCGTTCTGCTTTGGTTCTCACACATTCCTCGAAAAGCGTATCATGTTTCGTAGAGCTCACGAAGTAGTTCCTCACCCATTTCGCCCCAAGCCGAGCGATTCAACAAACCTCTTATAGCTTGGTCGACCTTAAGCAAGGACGAAGGGAGACACTTAAGCAGTCCCATGGCACGATTCAACAAGCAAGCCATACAGATCCAAGACATAAGCTCAGAGGTGGCCCATCACGCAACATAAACAGGATTGCATCCAGGTAATTTTCCGAATTTTTGGCCAAAAGCTTCAAATTACAATTACAATAAATTCCTAAAACTCTAAGTAAACGGATCATGGGTAACGACAAACATGTTCTAAAACTCCAAGTAAAATGGCTCGAGGGTAACAACAAATAAAGTCTTAAAACTTCGAGTAAATAGCTCGGGGGTAACAACAAACAACCTAACACTATGAGTAAACGACTTGAGGGAGACGATAATAAAGTCTTGAAACTCTGAGTAAACGGCTCAAGAATAACGAAAAACAAGTCCTAAAATTCTAATTAAACAACTAATGGGTAATGACAAACAAGTCTTAAAATTGAGTAAACGGCTCTGGGGTAACAACAATAAAGTCCTAAAACTCGGAGTAAACGACTCGAGGGTAATGACAATAAAGTCCTAAAACTCCGAGTAAACGACTTGGGGGTAACAACAAACAAATCCTAAAACTTCAAGTAAACGGCTCGGGGGTAACGACAAACAAGTCCAAAAACTCTAAGTAAACGGCTCAAGGTAACGACAACTCATCACCCAACAAATTCAGTAGTACTTTAAGTTCTAAAAACTCAAGCCCTAGTTTACGGTAAGTCATTACTCGACAAACTTAACACTATGTTAAGTCCTAAAAAGCTCGAGGAATGGCTCAGGTAATGATAAAATTCAATTGGTGAACAATAAAAGCCTAATTGCGTCACGTAATAAACTTCCAAGTGCCAACCACGAGACACCATTCTGCCCCACCTACAGAGCAAATGTAATAATTCCTGTGAAAAACTAGGAGAGCCCTTCCATAGAAGAACATCTTACAACGAACAAGAAACAAAAGACCTAGACCTTAATCTAAAAGAACGAGACATAACGTATATCAAGATACAAGCCTCCAAATAGAAACCCGCCAAAAAATGGAACACACCGCTCAAGCCACGACCTTTTTGAAAAAAGGATCTAATTCTAAAAGTATAAATACGACCTTATCTACTAGATACGAGACCAAGATCAAGATCTTTCTTTGATGTATAAATATGGTCTCAGAGCTTCCCTGTAATTCAAGTGACACATATTCAAACAATACAACCTTAATTTCCTAAAGTGATTATCTAGGATTTTGTGCATTCAGTGCTTAGTGTGAACAACATCTTTAATCATTGAACCAAGGTTGATTTTCGTTACATGTGTGTGCATATATATATATATATATATATATATATATATATATATATATGAATATTAGTATATATAACGTGAACTTGTATATATTTTTAACATTATTAGTTATAATAAATATATTGTCAAAAATATATTTTTAATATATATTCAACAATAATCTATTTTTCAATAAATATCATCAACAATATAGAAAAATATTTTCAATATATATTTAATATATTTATAATATTTAATAAATTATTAACTATATTTCATTATATTTATATTATAAAGAATAGTTTTCACGAGATATTATTAAATAATTTAAGTATTATTAACCATGTTATATTTTAAAATATATCATTAAAAATATATTTATTATAAATGATAATATCATAAATATATTCAAGTTAATAGCATATATTAATATTTATACATGTCTAATGAGGATGAACTTTAGTTCAATGGTCAAATATATATCTCACCACACCCAAGGTCTCATTTATGGTAAGGCAAGTTTTTAAATTTCTTAAGTATAAGTAAGCATCAATCAAATTATCCAAATATATATATTTTATTTAAAATGACATTTAAGTATTAACTAGTAAGTTTAAGTAAATTTATCTTTTAACTTACCAAACAGAAAAAAACAAAAATAAAAATCTTGATATGTGGCTTGGATGAACTTGCCATTTCCTATCAATGAGATTCCAAACCTACTTACCTTTGGGGACCGATAGCACTGATGAGACAGATGTGTCAATGCGTTGTATAAATCCAAGCAATCCACTTCACTTCACATGTCTCAGTTCTATATTCTAAGCCCAAAGTTATAGCTGATATTTCAGCCCATCATGTATAATTTTTTATTATTTTATACACTTATTATATTTTAAGTTACTAACTTTAATTTTTTATCTTTAAAAGACTAATTTTATGATGATAAACAACTATTTTAGAGACAATTTATTTTAGAATAATACTACATGACATTTTTTTACAATTTATAAGTTATTTAAGAAATAACAGGATAACTTAAAAAGATTCCATATCCATAATCTCTCATTGGTATCTCTTGATTGAATAAATTCCACTTAAAAAAAATACTAATCCATATCTAATATTAATTTATAAAATCAATGTTATCAATTAAAACACATTTAAATCGAATCAGATTGCTAGATTTATAGTTTTTTTTACAGAAGACTACTAAATTAATTTTCTCTATCATGCTTGCTCATAATACATAAAATCCCTGAATCTAAAAAAATAAAATCATCTGTAAATATGATGATAATTGAGAAAATAAAATAAAACATTTAAATATTGATCAAATCCAAAAAAATAAACATAAAAGCAAACGAATTCCTAAACACTCTTACAAGCTTTCATTAATAATCCGTCTAAATAAGTATAAGAAATAAAAAAAAAATAAGTTTATAATAATAAAAAATGAAAAAAGTAAAATTTGTAATAAAATAACATTGTAATAACAAACTATAGGTATAAAATATTATAAAATTGATAAATTGTTATAAAAATATTGTTATAAATAAATAAGTAACATAAATACTTTAAATTTCCATCATTCATTATTAATATCAAAATGAAACATATTTATTTATTATTGATATATCATTTAATTGTTATTCTTAACTAATATAATTATAAAATATAAAAAATAAATCTAATATATTAGTCTGTTTCTGTTTTTTATATTTTAAATTCTAAAGTGTGTTTTTATTTATCAAATATTACAAAATATATTTTAATATTGTTTATTTAAATAAAAACAATTGTATCGTAACTAGTGATAGTATATCTAATTCTAAAATATATAGTAAATACCAATATAAAATATAAAAAATAAATCAAATAAAAAAGAATAAATTATAAAAGAAAGAATAAAAGACATAAAGACTCTTCGTAATATAAAAGTGAAATGAAAATAGGGAGACCAATTCGGTCTGAAGAAAATTAGGGCGAACCGGGTCGTAGCAGAAGCGTGAGATTCGGCGTTCAGTGGAGTGTGGCAATGGCGGAAGAGCAACTCGAATTCAGGGTTTACAATTCCATGACACAGCAAAAAGAGATCTTCAAAACCAAAGTCCCTGGTAAGGTTTCCATGTACGTTTGTGGAGTTACTGCTTACGACTACAGCCATCTCGGTCACGCTCGTGCCGCCGTTTCTTTTGATATCCTTTTCAGGTATCTCTTTCCGATTCACAAATGGTAAATCTTAATGGAATTCAATGCCTTCAATTAACGCTGTGAAATTCAACCTCTTTTTCGCCACTCAATGTTTTGGTCCTTTAAAAAAAATTATTTTAATACTTGATTGGAGTTCGAGGACAACAATGCGTGGATCAGGATCAGTTTATTCTTCGTGATTTTTGTTTATTTATTTATTATTTAAGAAACTTATAATTATATTGCTCTGAGTTTTAGTCCTGCTATTATGATTATCTAGATTTACTTAATTTTGGATATCAGATTAGATTTTTCTATGACGTTTGGAACTTGAATGTTGGCACGCGTTGTTACCTTTTTTTGTTTTGTTGTTCGCTTTTTGTGGTTTATTTTTACTTATCCTAGATTTGAAGATTTGGGGTTAACATGTTGCTTGTGCTACTTGATATGGAAAACTTGTAGGTATCTCAAACACTTGGGCTATGAGGTAACATTTGTGCGGAATTTCACCGATGTTGATGACAAGGTGAGGATGCAAACAATGTCTAACCTGCTGGTGCAATTGCTACCATAGCAAAACATTGCATCATCAAAATTCTTTGATTTTTCACCCCATTTTTTCCCTTGATTTGATTCTAGTAGTTTAGTCCTGTATTAAATTTATGTGCATTTGAGCCTGTGAATGATACAGGATTACAGCATGAAATTTTAAGGATAGATACTTCAAAATGATAATGATTAAAATGAGGTTTCAGATAATACTATCTTAATTTAGTAGATCATGTGTGCTTATGTAGTAGGGCTGTAGTGGTAGTACTAGTACTAGTATCTCCCAGTTATATAAATGTGTTTGGGGATGGTCACATACTCACATGGGTTAAATGCTTCATTAGTTCATGTTGAGATAGTCCATATTATAATAAATAGTTTTTAGCTATATTTTTCATTTTTGTTTTTCTTATTTATTCACTTTAGAGTGTCAACTTTTTAATTTGAATGATTAATAATTCCAGTTTTCCAGCTTGATAAGTGATAACACTAAATTTTAGAACCATTATTGTGAAATTGATGGATTTTTTGTTTGTTGGATTACTTGGTAGAAGCAATGCTGTCGAAATCACGATACATTTTACCTGTAGAATCAAACCATCCTATAAGTTTCACATGGTAATGGATCCAATTCTGTGCCCACCTTGCAATGTAATCTGGCCTGCTGGAGTACCAGGGTCACCAGACAAACTTGACCTCATACTCATAGGATCTACAAGCAGGCAGGAGTTTTGATCCTGCAACACAGATGGTTGGGCTTTGTGACCCTGAGGTAATCCACTACTCTTCAGTTTTTGGCCTCATTCGTCCTCTCTCGCAAATCCTAGTGTATTCCCTCTCAATCCCTTCACTTATTTGGTCTCCTCTTCCTCTCAAACTTAGTTTTCCATTGTTGGTGTCCCAAATCTGTCAGCCTGTTTCAAATCTTAATCTCTGTTTGGCCTCTATTGTGTCTGTTCCAGACTTGGCTTGCATAGTCTGTACTTTCTGGTTCTCTGCCTCTGTGCCCATGACTGCCTTTGTTTTGTTATTCTTTGCTGCCTCTGCCTCCCTATGTGTTTTATATTTGCAGCTATTTAACTTATTATCCCGAGCATGAATTTTGAGTTTTTGACTTATGATTGATACCTGACCTTCATATTCATTTTCAATTTGTGTTTAATTAAATGTTAGTTTTGAATTTGAAGGTTATTTTTCTTAATAATGTGATGTGATTTATATGCATGTATATAATGTTTCAATGCAATTTTATATTTTAGGTAGGATGTTTTGATCTGGGTTATGTTACCACAATTCATATATTGTCCCCCTCTTTCCAATTGTAGATTGGACCTCAGTTTTGACTTTTGACTTTTGGCATCCTTGGTTAAAAAATTCACAAAGTTTATTGTCCTAGTAAAATTGGACCTTGGAAGTGTATTATGTTTCCTGAGCTTCTTCTTATATGATTTTTTTTGCTTATGGGAGACTTCTAATAACAGAACTGCTGCAGATAATTAAGCGAGCAAATGAGATTGGTGAGGATCCTTTGATGCTAAGCAACCGCTTTTGTGATGAATATGATACTGATATGGCTGATCTCCAGTGTGAGAGACCATCCAAGGATCCTCGTGTTTCCAACCACATTGGCGAGATAAAGGACATGATAGCGAAGGTTTAATGTTGCTATACAATCAGTGTCATTTGGTTTTGTTTGAAAAATTTTCAAGGGAGAATGTGCTGAAAACAGAAAGCTTTTTGCTCTATTTTAATTTCATGGAAATTTTACTTTGATTGTTCTGTCTGCATGCTGTTTATATTTGTCAATTTATGTTGCCAGTGACAGGTTGATTAAAACATCATTTATGTTATATGATCGGTGATCTTTATACTCTGATATGCCATGTATTTTCATAAGACTTCTATGGTACCCACTACCTACCTGGTTCTAATGAGAATGAATTTATGTTTCCTGTCCTCATGCTGAGCCTCACCCTGTTAATCCAAACTAATGAACCTTTTTTAATCGTATATACACAATCAAATAATGTTTTAACTTGTATAACTTCTTCAATCTTTCAGCAGTGTAATATCTATGTATCGTATTAATTGAGCCGGACTATGAAATTGTTTGGCACTACCATATGAGTAAGTGTGAAAAAAGGGATTTGTATAAGCTGTAAAGGACTTACTTTCATGGCAAGATGTGTGAAGCATGGAGGTACATTTAAAGGCTGAGTAGGAATATAAGGGCAGAGGGAGGGAATGAACAATCATTCTGTAGTTTTGGATGGCTGTGCCACAGGGAAGAAAACATTCCTTCTGTGATAATTTCTTTCTCATCATTTCCCTACATTTTCTTATGTAATCAGAGCTTTGTTCTCTGAATTAACTATAATCCCTTAGTTCAATCCAGTTCTTACCACAAAACAAGAGACCAGTGTGCTCATCTTTTTTATGTTTTGAGATATATGAAGCTCCAAAGCTGCCTAAAAAGCAGTAGCATTTTTACGATTTTTAATGCAAACCAACAAACAAGAAACAAATTTAATTGAGGTTGCCTGTCATTTTCATTAATGTATAGCATTGAAGTTAAAGCATGAAAATTGCCATATAAAATTGGATATAGTGGTGATGGAATGTTTGCCTTTAGTTCTAACTTCTTAGGAATCAATTAAGAATTCAAATGGTGGTGAATCATTAATGTACTGTGCAGATTATCAACAATGGCTACGCATATGAAGTTGATGGTGATGTTTTCTATGCTGTTGAAAAATTTCCAAACTATGGCAAGCTATCTGGCCAAGACCTAGAAAAAAATAGAGCTGGAGAACGTGTTGCTGTTGATCCAAGAAAGCGTCATCCAGCTGATTTTGCATTGTGGAAGGTGTGACATCCTTTACCAGTTATTTAACATTTTTGGTAACATTTAAATTCTCATTTTTATTAATAATTGCAGGCTGCTAAGGCAGGCGAGCCTAGCTGGGACAGCCCTTGGGGTCCTGGAAGGCCTGGGTGGCACATTGAATGCAGTGCGATGAGTGCTTGTTATTTAAGTCAACAATTTGATATTCATGGTGGTGGAATTGATTTAATCTTTCCTCATCATGAAAATGAGATTGCACAGAGCTGGGCTGCTGACCATGACAGCCATGTCAGCTATTGGATGCACAATGGGCATGTCACTAATAACAATGAAAAGATGTCAAAATCCTTGGGCAACTTTTTCACTATTCGGCAGGTCTGTCATTTGGCAACCTTTTCACTATCGTCCTGTTTAATGATGTTTTAAATTCTTTCTACATATTTAAGTTTTGTTTTGCATGTCAGAAGTCTCTTGCAAGATGTTTTGTGCATAACTTTCATGAGATTTTGTTTCTCTTACAGATCACTGAACGTTACCATCCACTTGCTTTGAGACACTTTTTGATTAGTGCACATTACAGATCCCCACTAAATTATTCAGTGTCACAACTGGAGAGTTCTTCAGACGCTATTTACTATATATTTCAGGTAAGCAGGCCTCTATTTCATCTGTATAAGAAATTCTGTGAGCTTAGAAGTGATGGGTGAGTTCTGTCTCAAATCTGAAATTAATGTTTTTATTTGTGGTTGTGCCTCTGCAATGTCCCTTTTTTGTGAACAACTCTGAAATTTAACCCTATACTGCTATGATTAAGTTATGCATGTTATCTCTTGGACATAATTGCCAGTCTTCTTTCCTGCTACTTAGTTGTTTATAGGAAGATGTTTCTAGCAAGTTATCCAAGAAATTCTACTCACTTTCTGTCTATTAGATGTCCAGCTTCCACAAAAGGTGATTCTTGTGTCTCATTATATTGCAAGGTAAATGAATGGTCTCTGTGGTGTATTAGTACCTGTTGGGAAAACAAGGAAAAGATATAATTAACCCAAAATGGAGTTGTTTATCAGGGTTAGGTAGTCTTGTTGCAAAAAAAGATATAATCTACCATGTTTTTGGTATGGTTTATTTGGATCTATTGACATGTATTAAATCTATGCTTATCTATGTACTGTATTGTTAGGTTTAACTGATACTTTTACTCTAGGAAACAGGAGGTTAACATGCGCGATCGTACTGATTTGCGTTGTCACAGTCTGCCACTTCAGGGGAGGAGTCACATTGCCGCTTCCTGATGTGAGTGTTGCGTTTCTGTGTGGTGTCGGCACTGCAGATTAGATCTCGAAGTGTTGCGGCACATTGGGGTAGACGTCACCAAATGGTGTCAGTTTTTGAAATTCACTAAGGGTATTTTAGTAAATACCCATTTTAAACTTTTTTAATTTAATATATTCTAAAAATTTATATGGAACCTAAAAATAAAAAGCCCCAAATAGCCTTTGAGTCTTCATTCCTTCCCCCTCACGTTTCTCTGTTTTCAGCCCACTGTTCACGCTTTCTGTCCCGCGATTGCGCCAGTGACTGCGCACCTTCTGTGGTGCTTGCGAGGTGGTTCCCTCTTCTTCTATTGACCCTCTTTGCTGCTTGGTGATGTTTTGCTTTTTGACACAGTCCCTTGTTTCTTCATCCTCTTTATCTTTGTTCCCTTCATCTAGCCATCACTGTTGGAGGTGTTTCAGACCTTTGTCAGCGTTTACGCCCCGACACTGAATTGGTCTAAATTTGGGGGACTTCGGGGAAGAAGATTGCTAAATTTGCTACTTGCTAATGTCTATTTTAGAGACAATATTTTGTTACTTCCTAGTTCCTAGTTGCTACTTCCTATCCAAACTGTTTTTTGCTGCCTTAGAAGGCTTCCTGCATCTATATTTTGCTTTATTTTAGAATTTGGATACCTAGGATGTGTTTATGACTGTTTTGAATTTGGATTTATGTAATTAGATGTGTTTAATTTTCAATTATGATGTGTTTGAACTTTTTCCCCAGCATATATACAATTATATACATGTCTAGCTTATATATTTTATTTTATTTTCTATCCGGCGATAGGATAGAATCTCACCCGCGATCTGTATGTAATTTCCCAGTTTTAGGGTTTGCAGTGATGTTCCGCGATCTTAGATTGACTACCTAGACTGCTTTTCTGTGATTTCTTGAACCAGAAGGGCTTTGTTCTCGTGGTTGTTATTGTCACCTTTTTTTCTCTGATTTGTATTGAATGACATAAAGCATTAAATCTATCTGTACCTGCGTGCAATGTTATTAGGTTTAATTGATACCATTACTCTAGGAAACAGATCCTTCGTATGTCTGTGATGTCCTAACTATGAGAAGGATTTTGTTCTTTTAGACTCTTCAAGATTGTAAAGATACTTTATCACCATTTCTACAAGAGGGAACCGAGAAGAATGGAAATGTGCCTCAAGTTAACGAGGTTGCTAAGGAGTGTATTAAGAAAATGAATGTTGAGTTTCGAACGAAAATGTCAGATGACTTGCAGACACCAGTGATACTAACTGGTGCTCTTCAAGATGCACTGAAATTTGTGAACAGTTCTTTGAAGATGTTGAAGGTATGTAATTTAATGAATTTCTTATATTGACGCTACTTACATCTTCTCTTGTTTGAAATTTGCCCATAATTTATGAAATATTGTCTATCATCCAGAAAAAAATGCCAAAAAAAACGCAGTTGCAATTGATTCAATCCTTATTGGAAGTTGAGAAAGAAGTTGGAAAAGTTTTGGAAATACTAGGATTATTGTCCTCTAAATCCTATGCTGAGGTGAGTTGTTTTCTTAACATGAGTTTAGTTGCCTGTTGTGTATAATTTGACGAGATAGCTATTCTTTTGGATTGTGAATGGACAACAATTGTTATTTGTTCATCAGGTTCTGCAGCAGTTGAAAGATAAGGCATTGAAGAGAGCGGGTCTGGCAGAAGATGAAGTGCTACATTTGATAGAAGAAAGAAGGCAAGCTAGGATCAATAAAGATTTTCCCAAGAGTGATAAGATCAGAACTGATTTGACTGCAAAGGGCATTGCACTTATGGATGTGGGCAACGAAACAATTTGGAGACCATGCATTCCGAGTGAACCACTTGTTGCAGAAGTTGTTCAGAGGGACCAGAGGGCGCCAACAGTTGAAGACAAACAGTCCACAACTCCGGTAAATCAGAAAGTTGGGGAAATTCCTGGGAATCAAGACGGGAATGGACCACATGCATCCACATGAAGGTGGAGTCAATACCCCTCCTTAACTATGATTAGTCGAGAAACGTTATAATTTATCAATATCACATGAGGCTTCTGGATTGTGTATTAGTGCAAGGCTAATGCCATGAACAAGCCTTGGTGTCTAGGAGGTGTATTATTTTTATACACTTGTATTTTTGGGTTTTTTTTGACAATAGCATGAACAGTGCCTCAACAGAAAGCCCGAATATTTTTTGCATGAATCTACAGTCTGATTATCTCTTGTCTGTTTTATATTTATGCTAGTGATCTGACATTTTTGCTAGTCACTGGTGTCTGCCAGTCCAATCATTCAACTGCCCGAATGTTCGTTTGCTATTATTTGGTTATCTTGATTATCTCTTATTTGATTTTTGGCAGGCAAATCATTGCAGTTGTGTCTAAGATCTGAAGTAGATTAAAATGTTGCGAGTTAAACTTTGATGAAGATTGTTGATGAAAATATAAAGAATCTTTGAATATTTAAATGATCGTATGCATAGTAAAACTAGATATACAAATCAATGTACTCTTGAAAACCACTGTTTGAGTTTAGGACTTCAATTTTAAACCCCCCTTAAAGTCACGTATGAGTTAGCATATAATAATTTTGTCGAAATATGCAAATGAGTGACTGAAGAGTTGGATTCGATTAGTTGGTTCTGTTAGGGTTTTTAAATAGAATAGAGACTTGTATGGATGTTATTAAATTTTAAGGATTTTTTTAGGATACTTTTTATGTATCAATTGTTTGATGAGAAGGTTAA
This sequence comes from Clitoria ternatea, assembly GCA_037962975.1. NCBI lineage: Eukaryota > Viridiplantae > Streptophyta > Magnoliopsida > Fabales > Fabaceae > Clitoria > Clitoria ternatea. The sequence goes on along the minus strand of CM075674.1, from coordinate 111,024,808 downwards.
TTGATTAAATTAAATTAGTAATTTTTAAATAAAAAATTTAATATTAAGGGCTTCATTTCTAATTAAAAAGCCTTATTTGAAAATAAAAATAAGGGAAAAGTAAAGAGTTTATATAGACATGTCATCAAGTTGGTAGGCTTTAAGTGTACAACTTTTTAAGTTATGTCCAAATCAGTGCATATCAAGAGTTAAAAGGTTGAATGTATATTTATTTAAATTATTTAGATATTTATTGAAGGTTGGTTGAGTCTACATAGACATGTCATCAAGTTGGTAGGCTTCAAGAGGATAGCCTTTCAAGTTACATCTAAATTGGTTCATATCGGAAGTTAAAAGGTTGAACACATGCTTATTTAAATTATTTGGACAGTTATTGAAGATTGATCGGCTTTGAAACACCTAGCATTGCATGATATGAAGACATAGTAACTTTAAATGTAATAGTAACTTCTTTCAAGTTAGTAGTTTTTGGGCAAACATAAAAACAAACTTACTCAGAAATTAAGGGGAATGAATTCAGAATGTTCCATTACATTCATTGTCATGGCAAATCAGAAGGATTTACAAGCACCAGTTCGTCTCTCAACTTTAAATTCCCGCATCTTTTATTTTATCGCATTTTGGTTCCATTTGAACTTTTGTTTTGTGCAGTTTTAATGCATTTGTTATATGTATTTTGTGTTATGTTTTGAACCATTATACGCCTTGCATCAATCGTTAAATTATTTAGTCGCACTTGATCTTTGTTTACTTGAAATTCAAATTGTCTTGGGTGTGATTGGTGTTGCTTTTCTAGTTGTGTTGTTATAATAATTTTCATCTCGTTTTGTTTTAATTCGTCCATAATTTACACCTTCTCTCGTATTCTATTTTTGTTTTCCACTTTAAATTTTTGTTTTACTTAAAAAAAAGACCTTAACACCATAAAGCTATCAATTTAAGAGCCCAAAGAGGACCCAATTTCTGTCCCAGATTAAACTTGTGAATCAAATAAGTTAGATTAATTTCACCCTAAACATTTTTCTTAGGAAACTAGGCGGAACATGGATAAGGTCATAAAGAATCCACACCGTTCATGTTTCTAATTTAAAACTTAATGATGTTTTATTACATAAAATCTATTACTAATCATAAGGACTGCTGTAACAAACAAGTTAATAGGATTGTTGTTGTTTAACTTTTTATTTTACAGTATATACAAATTGTTATATTTAATTTATAATTCCACCTAATTTATTTATTTTTAAATAATTGTTAGTTTATTACATCATGTATATGCTATTGAAAGAAAGTTGAACTGCTTTGGAAGAAATTAGCCTTTAACTATTCGCTTATTTAATGTGGATAATAAGGGTCAAGTTTTTTTATATCTTGGTTACTTGCAGAATTATTGGCAACTAGATTGAATCTCTATCATTCACTTCGCTTAAAAAGCTAAAATTAAATTTTAGATTAAGTTTCGAGGTTAATAGTATGAATTTTTAAAATTATAGAGGTGTAAAATTAAAGTTTGAAAAGAAAAAAAAAAGAATTTCTGAATTTCATTTATTCCTACAATATTCACCATTCTTAACTTAGAATGAAAATAAGTTAGATTGTTTATCAGGACTTATAACCTATAAATAAAAATGATGATAATAATAATAACAATATTAATATTAATATTATTCTTATATAAAAAATTAATATTATTATTTAATATAATATTTTAAGATATATTTATTAGTCCATTTAAAAGTTTAAATTCCTTGATCAACATATAAGTGTAAACATATTAGCTTATTTGACCTCAAAAAGCCTAAAAAAACACACACCATACACACACATTACCTTATTTAGTTCAATTAAAGCCCATTCCAGTCCAGCTCATACATACCTCTATTATTAGCAAATTTATTTATATATGTTAAAATGGACTATGTATAACTAAGATCGATTTCTTTTTTAAATATAAGATTAATTTACTAGCATTTGAATAAAAAAACTAAGATTAATCTTTGAAGAGAGGAAAATTTAATTTTTAAAATAAAAGATAGCAACAACATATTTTAAAATATAAGAGTACTCTGAAGTTCGTTCTATCTATCTATACAATTTAATTTAATCGTATTAACTGTAACTGGAGTAATTAACCATACATGAATATTTATCTATTTAATAATCAATTTAATTTTTAAAAAATTGGTTTTTATTTTGAGTGCTTAAAAATGTAGTTGCGTGGAAAACTAAATGAAACATTATCATTTACTATAATAATCTTACACTGTTTGACCCGAGTTAATTAATTGGAGATGAAATTAGAACAAGGATTTTATTATTATATTTTTGTTAACCCACATATATCATTCTTCTTCGTCTTCGGATGCAATTTTAAAACAAATCAAGGAAGTTAACGCTGATAAAGAAAAGGATTACTATTGAAATTATCGCCTAAACATTATTGTTTAAAATAAATTAGTTTTTTGAGCGAGTTTAAAAACTAAACTAATCAAATATTCAAAGAAAATGCCGATGAGAAACCACTCCCAGGGGTATGAGGTAAATAAGTAAGATGAGAAAAAAAGATTTTTATATTTGAAAGAAGGTAATAAACGGAACAAAAGATTTTTGAGAATCTTTCTATGAACAAATTCCTAAACTTATGTTCCATCCATGTTACCCGGAAATAAAATATTGACACTGAAACATCCCGACTTAATAAAGACCAGCTCGAAAATCGGGGGAAATTTTTCGCGTTCAAATCCGAAATCGGGAAGAAGAAAATGGAGTCAGGGTGTCACTCGCTTGGCGAGATCCTGATTCGGTTAAACGAAACCGGTAAAGGTCGCTTGAGCGAGCTCCTATTCGCTAGAGCGAGACCCTACGCTCGGTGTGTTCCTTCATTCGAAACCGGAACCTCCTTCCACTCGGGGATGGTCCCATCAGGTCATGCCTCATTCGGAAATTTCTCACTCAGTCAGATCCTTATTCTTCGCCTGGAAGATCTCATCTCGGACATAGTTCACTCAGAAGCATTTTAGCCTTCATCCTGAAATGATTCACCCGGTCATACTTCACTCGGAAACATTTTAACCTTCCTTCACTCGGAGGTAATTCCCTCGGTCATGTCTCACTCAGAAACATCTTGGCCTTCCTTCCCTCGGAAGTAGTCCTCTCGATCATGTCCCACTCGGAAACATCTTGATCTTCCTTCCCTCAGAAGTAGTCCTCTCGGACATATCTCACTCGGAACTATTTTAACCTTTCTTCGCTCGGTTCTCTCAGCTATGTCTCACTCGGAAACATCTTGACTATCCTTCCCTCGGAAGTAGTCCTCTCGGACATGTCTCACTCGGAAGTATTTTAACCTTTCTTCACTCAGAAGAGGTTCACTCAGCTATGTCTCACTCGGAAACATCTTGACTATCCTTCCCTCGGAAGTAGTCCTTTCGGACATATCTCACTCGGGTCTATTTTAACCTTTCTTCATTCGGAAGAGGTTCTCTCAACTATGTCTCAATCGGAAACATCTTGACTATCCTTCCCTCGGAAGTAGTCCTTTCGGACATATCTCACTCGGATCTATTTTAACCTTTCTTCACTCGGAAGAGGTTCTCTCAACCATGTCTCACTCGGAAACATCTTGATCTTTGACATTTCTCATACAACAACACCTCCTGGATATTTCAAGCAACATCATAGCATTACATATATATATGTCCACAATCCTGGATAGTTCAAACTCATGTATATACTTAAAACAAAACGGCATACATAGGAGCCCGTCAAGGCTATATCACAACTATATACAATATGTACACTACATCTGTGCAAGTACTCCTCACACGAGCTTGATGATCTCTCATCATTCGCCATCCCGGCCTAAATCCACTGAAAATATAGCCACAAGTAGGGGTGAGCATTATACATGTTAAATGATAGTTATTGACTCGGATCAATCATCCAATTCTTAACTATGCAATATGATGTCTCAAACAAACAACAACATACACTGTCATTCAATATAAATTACTCACATAGCATCATTTAATCAGGATTTACTCAACTCATTCAAGGCTATATAATTCATGTTATTCTCAATAACATATACACACGACCATACAAGTCACATTGCTCACAGCAACATTTATCGGTGTACATACATTCAATCAATCGGATCCAAATGTTCATTATTAAGTTTTGTGTTGCAACATAGGCTCTCAGCCTTATACTCAGCTCTCAGCTGATCCGGCCGTTTTACTGGTACCAAACCGTTTGCCCTCTCATGTAACACAGTCACTCTCAGCGACAACGGTAGTGTTACGGACAGCCCTGAGTCCTACTCAATACGCTTGCCTTGAGTCCCACTCAAGGTCTTTCATAGTATCTCATGCACATACATTTGATTACCATCTCAATAATAAGCGTCTCACGCTATATGCTCTCAGCATTTTCAATGGTGCATCTCATGCATATTGTTATTATCATTAGTACATCAATACCATTTTAAATCATTAAACGTCTCACGCCATATGCACTCGGCATTCTCATTATCATCAACATGCATCTCATGCAATACAATATGCAATCATGGACAGAAATCGACACAACACTCCATAACTCATAGATGTCACATATCCAGGTATTTCGCAAGTTATCATACAAACAGAACACACCAATCATCACATTTCAAAGTCATGTAACAAACAGTATAACAAATTTTACCTGGAACCCGTCCATAAACCATTCATTTGAAATGTTATCAAACGTTGATTGATCGCTCTCCGATCACTCTTTCTCAATTAAACGACCTTCGATTCAAGTCGTCAACCTCCGAACTTAACTTCGAAGAAACCCCGAGCTGTCTGCTCCCTCAAACTGCCCCGACCTTACCAACAATGGAGGATTTCAAGACTCCAAGACACCCCAACGCTGCCCACGAGGCGGGGATGAAGAGGAAGGAGCTTGATTGAATTTTAAAGGGAAACAGGAATGGTGCCACTGCATGCACGAAAGGAGAAGTGAGCTCAATTCTCTCTTCTTTTTCCCAGGTCAGCGTGAGTGGAAGAGTGAGACTGAAATCACTTATATTGTCAAGAGGGGCACATGCGTAATTTCCATGCCACTTTTAGTTATTCAGCTATTAACTTTAATTTGCCCATCAATGCTCGATTAGGATGTTACAGACACTTAGATTTGATAGAGTTAAATATGTTTTTAGTTTTTATATTTTTACTATTTTTTTGTCCTTTAGTTATTTTCTATTGGTTTGAATTATTATATTATTGAATATGTTGAAAATGGATCATAACATGTTAAAATTAGTCCTTAAAATATAACATTGTTAACTCAACTGCTAACTTAATTAATGAAAATATTATGTTATATGTCTCTTGTTATGTCTTTCCAACTTATTGTACTTTTTAACTTCTCAAAATGTTATTTTTCGTCAACGCATTTAAAGACCAATTTCAACATATTCAATAACATCAGTAAAAAAAAAATAACTCAATGATCAAAATAAAAAATTGATAAAAACATAGGGACTAACAACATCCTTAACCCAATTTGAGGTATAATTATTAAAATCTCCTTAATTCTATTTACCTTAGAATAATTTTTTTTGAGTGGTGGAAATTTCAAAAAATTATCTTAGAATATGTGTTTACAAACGGTACGTGGAGAGTTTGAATCTTTGCAAATGAATGAATCCTAATCTATCTTAGATTTTGACAATAGGGTGATGGTTAACGTAAACCAAATGAAGTGCTATGGAGAAAATATTAGATGTTCGTGTAGGATAGAAGATTCTTCCGTCCTTAGCCATAAAATTTGATTATGTTGTTTGTGCCATTGAAAAGTCAAAGGACTTGGACCCAATGTCTGTGGATCAATTGATGGGTTCACTTCAAACCTATGAAGAAAAGTTCAAGAGAAGACAAGAAGAGCCTTTGGAGCAAATCCTCAACGTCAAAGCCCCTTTAAGAGAAAATAAAGGTAAAAATAGCCAAAGAGGAAGAGGATGTGGATGAGGGAAAAAGGAAAAGGAGACCATGATAATTTTGACATTGGTGAAAGAATCATATTTCTAGAGGTCGTGGAAAGGAAAAAGGTTAAGGAAATTTTGGTAAAACAAATGAAGTAAGGTATGTAATATATTAAATGCTTTAATGTCACAATTATGGTCATTACTCGAGTGTAGAGTAAATGTTGAAGGAGGGAAATCTTGTTGATGATAAAAAAGAGGTTGAAGAGCTATCTTTGTTGCTAACACTCATAATGATGAGAAGAAAGATGAAAATTCATGGTATCTTGACAATGGATCAAGCAATCACATGTGTGGCTACAAGGAAAAATTTGTGAAGCTTGATGAGAAAGTGAAAGGAAATGTTTCATTTAAAGATTCTTTCAAGGGTTATAAGGGAAATGTACCATTTTAATTTCTTTAAAAGATGGTACTCACAAGATGATTAAGGTTGTTTATTATATTCACTAGTGGAAAAAATGGATATAATCACGGTTAAAAAAGGCCTTTATTCACGGTTAAAGAACCGTGGTTGTTGCATCCGTGGTAGTAGATGATGGTCTTTAACCACGGTTAACAACCGTGGTAATAAATCACATCTAACCACGGTTAAGAACAACTGTGAATATAACTTACTATTTATATTCACGGTTATGCTCGATAACCGTGAATATAAGAACTGAAAGGTGTCAGTTATATCCACCTATATTCACGGTTGTTTATCATAACCGTGAATATAAGTGTTAAAAGGTTTCAGTTACAAACTACCTATATTCAAGGTTATGAAGAACAACCATGAATAAAATGTATCTATATCCACGGTTGTCCATCATAACCGTGAATATAAGTAGTTTGTACTGAAACCTTTTAATACTTATATTCACGGTTATGATGGACAACCGTGGATAAAATATATCTATATCCACGGTTATGGTAGTAACCGTGGATAAATATAGTCTATATTCACGGTTGTTGCCATAACCGTGAATAAATACTGAGGTTTTTTTTTTAATATGGATTCTGTTTTATCGTTTCCCAACCCTGCATTCAGATAACCAGTACAGTATACAATATGCCACAGCAACAGTATATCAAAAGAATGGTATGTATATATATAACAATTTATTTTCTATATCAATTCATAACAACCTAAAAAATGAAAGTATATACAATTAAGTTGAATGTAATCTAATAAAAGTAAACCCTAAATCCTCCTAGATACATATATAAAAGAATAAAGATCCTATATCTAGCTTTGCCTAACTTCAATGAAGTGTGAGGCTCATTGCCTTCTAACATCATCTACAAGTTCCTTTGGGAAAAATGACCGGTCATTAAAGTACTGCAAACAATACACAAAACAATTAGAACAAAAGCTTTATTTATTACATGAAATTGATGAAATTGGTAGAAAAGTAGTCCAAATGATGAGACTTACATCTGTCCATCCATCTACTAAATGACAATTGCTTTTATACGTTATTCATATATACAGGTTAGGACTTATTTTAAAATTTGATGAAATTTCGGCAGCATATCGCATTGGTCTCTAAGTACACAAAATGAGAGTGGTCAAATCAAATTCAACCACAACCAAATATGCACCCAGAGAACAACACAAAATACAAGTTACCGAAAGTTTATCAAATTTTAAAATAACTCCTAACTTGTACATACTAACAGTGGCGTATAAAAAATAATTGTTCATCCCAAACTGTCCAAACGGACAATTCAAGATTCAACACAAACGATGACATTAATTAATTTAATGACCATTTGTGTCGAATCTCAAATGGGGAACTACGGTTCACTCATGCACATCCTCATACCAGTTAGCTAGTATGAGCCTACCAGTTCGCAACATTGACAACCATATACATACAAACGTAAACAAATAACATTATATGAGAGAAAAAATAGCAACAGAAATAACATTATATAATTGTGGTATTTTCAAGTAGAACTATGGTGTTGGATGATGGATTATGGAATTTGAGACATGAGGGTTGAACTTTTATTTTATGAATTATGGATATGGTGTTGGATTATGACATTTTTCAAGTTTTGTTTGGTATTGAATTTTTATTTTTTAAACATGATGGCCCGGGTTGGGTTGGTCAAAAATCCATATTGATTCATTTTATTTTTTGGGTCACTTTTTTTTGGGTCACTTTTAGTTAAGAAGAATTTTAGAGCATCTAAACTACTTCCATGAAGGAGTAACTATTATATTTGTGATAATGCTTCTACCATTACATTGTCTAAAAATCTAGTTCTACATGGAAGGAGTAAACACATTGATGTAAGATTTTATTTTTTGTGGGATTTATGTAACGATGGTGTTATTGAGCTAAATTATTGTAACACGGAAGACCAATTGGCAGACATAATGAAATATTTCCTCAATTTAATATCCATAAAGATTCTATAAACAACTCTCTTTTTAGATCAAACAATTACCACTAAAGTTGCTATTACGAGATTAATTTAAAATTCCTACCTACCGTAAGTAGGATAAGTACATACTTCTCCTAATACAAACTTTCTATAATTTTTTATGTATGTATGGGTATATGCTATATGTGATAGAAAACTCTTATAACAAATTCCATGTTTCCTCAATTTAATTTCTTAAAACACCAGCTATGATGTATATCTAAGTAATTTCCCTTTAAAATATTTTTTCTTAAAATGATTCTAATTTTGTAGATATTGCAACCTCAAAAACAGTATGATCATTACATCTACTGTTTTTATTTCAGTACTTTTTTTTTGGTAATTGATTTCAATACATATTTTGTTCTGAAGGATATCAATTCTTTCGTTTTTTTGGTGCACAAACAATAAAATTCTCGTCAGCCATTTCAGCAGAGACAGAGACAGAGTTCAGAGGCAATGTCAAAATAGCAACAATGAAAAAGATATCAATTCTCGTCAGCCATTTCTCGTCTCCACAACAATGAAAATGTCTCAGGCAATGTCAAAATAGCAGAGACAGAGTTCAGCTTCAACAATAAACACACAAACTTAGAGACAACGAAGCAAACCCATTACGATTATACAACATAACAACGAAGCAGAGGTTAAAAAGTGAACGAAAGAAGAAGGGCAACGAAGCACTTACCTGACAATGGTGAACGAAGAAGAAGAAGGGCACGCGAAGAAAAAGGAAGTGAACCCAGAAGCCTATGACCAACAAAGAACAGGACGAGGAAGAAGACGATAACCAGCGAAAGTAAGCAGAAACTGAAAAAAGAGTGAAAGGCGCGGCTTTTGAAGTTTCAGAAAGGATATATATTCACGGTTCCCCCTCACAACCGTGAATATATTAAACATATATTAACGGTTTAACAAACAACCGTGGATAAATGTTAACTATATATCCACGGTTACGATACCAACCGTGGATAAATATTAAATCTATATTCACAGTTATAGAAACAACCGTGGACATAGAGTACCCAGTGATTAAACCCTAAAACCTGAATTATATATCCACGGTTGGAAATACAACCGTGAATATTGACATCTATATATATCCACGGTTCACATCATAACCGTGAACGTACCCATCAATATATATTCACGGTTGTGATCACAACCGTCGATATATATTTCAGGTACTATATATCCACGGTTGACTCCTCAACCGTGAATATATATTGATGGGTACGTTCACGGTTATGATGTTAACCGTGGATATATAATTTTCTCTGATTAAAACGTTCACCTTATAATTTTAAAAATGCCACCGCGCATGTTTTTATCACTGATCCTCTTCTACCCGTGAATAATATCCCGTTGTTATATCCATTTTTTCCACTAATGATTCCTTAATAAAATGTTTATTTTGAATATCAAGACTAATGAAGCTAGATGCTAGAAGACTAGCACAAAAGATGAATCATGGTGTTGACATGAGATTTGGGCACTTGAATTTTGTAGCACATAAGAGCTTGTGATATGAGAAGATGGTGAAAGGGTGTCTTGCATTAATCATTCCAATCAATTGTGCGAAGCTTATTTGTTTGAGAAGAAGTTTTCCTAATGAAGCCAAGTTAAGAGCAAAAAAACCACCTAGTCTATCCTCCTTCTTATGGTATACATAAATTTTTTTTGTTCTTTATTGATGACTTTAGTAGGAAGACTTAAGTTTACTTTCTAAAGCAAAAATATAAGACATTTGTAGTTTTTAAAAATTTTTAAAGCTTTTGTAACAACAGATAATGGTTATGTAATTAGATCTCTAAGGTTCAATAGAGGTGATGAATTTACATCAAAATAATTTAATGAATTTTGAAAAAAACATGAAATTCATCATCCTTTAACATTTCTTAGATCTCCATAACAAAATAAGGGTAGCAAGGAGGAAAAATAGAACAATTCTCAACATGGTTAGACATATGTTCTAAGCAAAAAGTATGCCTAATAAATTTTGGGTCAAAGTTGTTGCATGTGTAGTTTATTTGTCCAACTATTTTCCAACAAAAAGTGTCAAAGGTTAAACACCATAAGAAACATAGGGTGGAAGGTAGCTAAGAGTTGATCATCTTAGAGCTTTTAGGAGCATCGCATATGCTCATGTGCCTGATCAAGGAATACTCAAGTGCTTGATGATAGAAGTCTGAAGTAGGTGTTCAATGGCTGTGATGCAAGTTCTAAAGGTTACAAATCGTACAACTTAAGCAATGGAAAAACAATTGAGTTAAGATGTTGAATATGATGAAAAGGTGTATGAGATTGGGAGGAGAAGCTAAACACGTATGATTTCCCCTATACTTTAAAAAGGAACATGAAGCCATTGCTCCAAATGAGTTTTCTACCTTACCCTTTTCACCAACTCCTTTAACTCATGAGGTGTCATCATCCTTCGAAGGGAGTTCAAGTGAAAGGCGAAGAAGATTTAAAAGTCTTCAAGATATATATGATGAAATTGAAATTATAAATGATGTGTTTTGTGTTTTTGTTAATAGTGGACCTTTGTATGGAAATGAAGTTATGGAGAAAAATAATGAGAGTTATGAAGTAATTGGAGTAAGATAAGAGTTTAACAAGAAAAAAAATACAGTGAAAATAGGTGAGGTTAAGTCTTAAGAGAAATGGAGCAAGAAGGTAAAGAAATGAAAAATAAAAGATTCAAGATCCAACTGTGGGTATTTTCAACAAGTCTCTTAAGTTCAAAGATTTCGTAAAATTAGATATTTTTAACAAGTCTCTTTGAAAATTTCATAAAATTGGCTGGAAGACTTGGAATGTAAGAAAAATTGTTGATAATTTTCTAATTAAGGAGGGATGTTAGAAATAATATTAGAGTAATTCAAAAATAGTTTCCGAGTTACAAAGTTAAAGGGTTAGTATACATTAAGAAGCATTATTGTTGCTTAAGGGTTATCATTTTGTTTTGGCAACCATTTAGCATTTATCATTCACATCATGGTTAATTAGTATTTTTGTAGTGGTTACAAGTTATGTTATAAGTAGATGTCCATGTCATGTATGATTTCTTCATTCTTTATAGCCTTCATATTTTAATTTCTAACATCTTGATAAATCAAATATTATGACCGTGAAGTTCAACATTTATAAATATTTAACTCATAAATGATACAATATGTTTTTCTTATTCTTTTTTACCACATGCCCATTCCTTCAAATTCTTTACTAACTTGTGGCTTGTATTTAATCAAATTCATAAGGAAAAAAATATGTCATGCATACTATTGTGGTTTCTATTCCTATGACAAATATTTGGTCAAATTCTCAATGTGTAATACTTGTTGTAGAAGCTGTTTCAGGTTCCTATTTTCATGGTGTTTTCTGAGGTAGAAATAAAGCATAGTTATATATAAATATAGTTATGTTAGTTACTTGAAGAAGTAGAACACGAAACAAAATGAAAAGAAAACAAAAGGTTTTTTTTAGTGTTTTATTAGTGAGATACAATAGAGAGTTGAGAGAAAATTCCATGAGTTTAATTTCGAGTTTAAACATATATTATTTAGTGCTTTGTAATACTATTATAGTATAAGAGAGTCTTTCTTGAATTTATTGTGTTTTAATTATTATTTGGTAGAAAGGATTATTTAGTCATTCTTTTATAATTATCTTGCATATGCTTCCCCTTACAATCATAAAGTTGTTCACACACTTAGGGGCTATTTGGATTGTGAAAATGTTTCTTGTTTTTATTTCCTAATTTCGGCTTTAATTATGAAATTGTCATCATGTTTCCTAATTTTAAAATTTGTACAAGAAACACTTAAAAAACAACTTTTTTGTTTCATGTTTTTGTTTTCCGTTTTCACTTTTTTCAATACAAATTTTTAAAAATAGAAAACATGATAATTTTTGTAATTAAAACTAAAAATAGGAAACATTTTCACAATCTAAACGAGGTCTTAGGTTGTATTTAACTTTGATTTCCTAATAAGTGGTATTAGAGTAACTTAATTACAAATGTTAATACCAAAATTTAAAGCAGAGAAACTAGAGAAAAACCATATAGTATCACAACTAGCAAGGCAAAACAACAATTTTAAAGACCTATAGACATTTGAATTCTTTTATTTGTACACTTGATTTGTTGTATGTAGATCCTATAACATTTGCTTTTGCTATGGCAAATGGTGTGATAGGAGATAAACTATCTACCTATCATGATGTAACAAACGAGTTAAAGGAATGACTAATAGTAATGAATAAAGAAATTGAATCTCCTTAGAAAAATAAGATGTTGGAGCTAGTAAAACTTTTCAAAGGGAAAAGAAATGTTGGCTACAAATGGGTTTTAAAAGGAAAGAAGGAAGCCATGACATTAAACTTCCCTGGTCCAAGGCATGACTAGTGAAGGGCTATACTTAGTAAAAGGGTGTTGACTTCTATAAAGTATTCTCTCTTGTTGTGAAACATAACTCTATTAGGATCCTCTATTGTAAGTACATTTAACTTAGAGCTAGAACAACTTGATGTAAAGATGATATTCATGCATGGTGAGCTGGAGGAGAAGATATACATGAGTCAACAAGAGGGGTTTGTTGTTCCTGAGAAGGATCATATGCTTGTTAAAGAAGTCATTTTACAGCTTGAAACAATCCCCATGGTAATGGTATAAGAGGTTTGATGCATTAATGATTGGTAATAGATATAATAAAAATAAATATGATAATTGCATATACTCTAAGGAGCTTATAGATGGTTCTAGGATTTATTTGTTATTGTATGTATATGATATGCTAATTATAGCAAGTAATAAAGCTAAAATTAGCATGCTTAAAGCTTAATTGGGAATTGAGTTTGAGATGAAAGACTTTGGAACAACAAAGAAAATTCTTGGCATGAATGTTTATAGGGAAAGACAACATGGCAAGTTGTGGTTATCGCAATAAAAGTACATAATAAGGGTGCTACAACATTTCAATATGAATCGATCGAAGCCAGTCTATGCTTCTTTAGCTGCACACTATAAGTTATCATCAATTGAGTGTCCAAGAATTAAGGAGGAAATGGAGTTTTTGTTCCGTATAGCTTATTCTAGTGTAGCTGATAGTCTCATGTATGCCATATGCACCAGGCCAAATCTTTTACATATTGTAAATGTAGTAAGTAGGTTTTAAACCAGGATAGGTACATTGAGAAGCCGTGAAATGGATCACGCGATACTTAAGAGGTGCCACTTATGTTTGTTTGGTGTTTAATGGTTAACAAACCAAAGGAGTTGTAGGCTATGCAGATTTTGACTATGCTGATAATCTGAATAACATATCATTGACAGGTTAATTATATCTTCACAGTATTTGGATGTACTATTAGCTAGAAGGCGACATTGCAACACACAATGACATTGTCAACTAATGAAGCTGAGTATATGACATTGATTGAGGCTGTTAAGGAAAACATAAGATCATGGTCTTTTGGATAGTTTTGGATTAAGTTCTTATCATATATTGTGACAATCAAAGTGTTCCTAGCTAGGAATCCAACTTATCATGAAAGGATGAAACATATTGATGTCAAGCTTCACTTTATCAGAGAAAGTGTAAGAGATGACGTAGTCAACATTGTTTGGACCTAGTCAACATTTATGTAGGTTGAAGCCTCATGCTAAAGAGTCATATATAAGCCAAGGTGGAAATTTGTTAATCGTGACTTGCATTTAGTCATCAAATCCAAAAGGAGAAAAATATTTCATGCATACTATTGTAGTTCCTATTCCTATGGTAAGTATTTGGTTAAATTGACAACGAGTAATATTTTTCGTAAAACCTACTTCGCGATTCCTATTTTGTTGGTGTTTTTTTAAGGTAGAAATAAGACACAATTTATATATAAATATAGCTATGTTAATTACTTGAAGAAGCAGAAAGTGAAACAAAAAAAAAAGAAAATAAAAGTTTTCTTTTAGTGTTTTATTAATAGGGAAGAAGAAGAAGCTTCTGAAAGAAAGAGACATAATATAATAAATTAGTGAAGAAACATGGAAGAAGAAGCTTCTGAAAGAAAGAGACTGGGTTTTTACCTTAAGTTTAAAATGTAAAATTTACTCTAGGAAAGACCAGAAACAGGGAAGAAGAAGAAGCTTCCTAAAAGAAAAAGATAATAATATATTAAAATAAATTGAATAACTATTTAAAGTCCAATTAAGTAATATAAAATAATAAAATAATAATAAACTAAAATAAAAGATAACCTGACACGTGGAGGAGAAGGACTTTCTTTTAATATAGAGTAAATAGATTGGTGAGGTATAATAAAAAATATAGATAACATTTCATCATTGTAATTTTAAGTTTAAATACTAAGGATTATACTTTTTAGTATTTTATAATACTATTGTAATAGAAAAAAATCTTACTAAAATCTCTTATATTTTAATTATTATTTAGTAAAAATAATTATTCAGTCATTCTTTATTATTATTGGTTAAAACACCTCCCATCTTGTAGTATTGTGGGACTTTGAATGATATTTAACCACATGGGATCCAGTATCTCAACCAAACTTAACACATACCTTCCCATACAAGACATGAGAATGAAATGAAATTGTAAAACTTACCACTCTCTAAAATCGGTTTTACCATGTTATGAAGCCAATAATGAGCTTGTTCTATGGATATTCTATCATCCATGTAAGACATCCCACATGACTTGCGAGTCCTGTGTAGCACTGATTCACCTATATTATCAGTTTAAATATCTATCGATGTGTTAGTGACTCACTTGATAAATTGAGATTGGGAGAGGAGTTACATGTTTAGTTTTCACTTAATTATGGTTAAGTTTAAAGAAGGATTTTCGAAGATTGTATGCATGATACGTGTAGTTAAAATATGTATAAATATCTTTATATGCTTTGGGGTGATTGGTACTTATTAGCTGGGAATGACTAGATCAGCAAACAGATGCCATTCATCAAGAGTTCTCCTCATCTCACTTTTCAGATGCACCGAATCTCCTAAATAGATTATGATAATAGTTTAGTTTTAGTTAACCATTAATGTCTTACATCTATTGGTGATTTTCAATTTCATCACCACTAATTTCCACCGTGCATTTCAGACTTTAAGACCACCTCAACTCACAAACACCGTCCAACTTGTCTCATAAAGTTGAAAGAAAATGCCTATAACCCAAGAGCTTGGTATAAAGCAAGTAGGCTGTTACTACTACCGCAACAAAGGAAAATGCTCTAGTGGGGACATCCACATTTCTTCAAAAAAGCACCAAACATTGTTCTGCCCAAAAGGACCCGATACCACCAATTTCGCTTGCAAAGGGATGCAAAAACTTGCAGATAAGGTTGTGAAAAAATGGTCCAAGTCATTGTGAGGTACGATGTTAGTGGTCGTGTGTGGTCAGCTACATATTTTCTTAATTTTTTCTGCATCCTTCAACTAATTATAACTTAAACTCACACATCAAAATCATGTCAAATTAGTAGTAGTAGTCATTCAAGCTTTTTTTTTCTTCAGAGAACAATTTTGGGTCCCATCTATATCCCTTTGTTAAATAAAAGCCTCTAGAGTGCAAGTACACGAGGAACCTTGAGCAGAGACCTAAACCAACTTTTTCTGCAAACTACTCTCATATGCACCGCAAATACTTGTCTCCAATTTGACCACAGAAGCTTTTTGAACCATAGAAATTAGAAAGAGTACAAAATGTGCCAACAGTTTCTACTGCAACTTCCTCTGGAGCATGCATGTCAGGCCTTATTAAAAAAAATATCTAGCTAGGAGAAAGAAAAATTGGATAGAGAAATTCGAAAGGTCTTGTCTTGCTTTTAAGTTTCACTCACAAGTACCAAAGGCATATTTTGAATGAAGTTTTTAGAGGAAAGGAAAGGTTTAGTAGCTATTTTTGTCACATATTCTGTATGTATGTGACGTTATTGAGTTAACATGGTAACCGTTCATAGAAAGCATCTATAGTACGCTTAGTTATGCAATGTTCAAGACCACAATTGGAAATTTCGTTTGATTCACAACAACATTATGCTTCCCTTAAGATAAGAATATGCCTTTCAAAGTTAAATAAAACTTTAAGCTATATTTGTCTCTCTAAGTTATTATCCATACAATCTGTATGTAGTAATGTGGTACAATGGAAGCTCTTTATTTATACCTTGTATCTTCGCTGCCACTTTCTAACCCGCAATCTTAGAATTATATAACATTAGGCTTCATAAATCTTATAAGGTAGGTATATGCAAATTGTAACCAAATGAAATTCTTGAAGAAAGTTGAGATTTTATGGGTTAGAAAGGGGATATATCATATGATTTTAGAGCTTGGACCTGTTATGTGAAAAAAAATAAAAATCCTTTTCTGCGATGAAGTAATAAATTTCAAATCTATAACAGTGCACCCTAGGAAACATGAAAATCTAACTTTATTAAAAGTACAGGACAAGTCGGGGACAAACACACATGTTTCACCTAAAACTTTGATCTGTACACTCTGAAAGAGTGCAAATGATCCAATACACGAATAAGGTAAGTTATTTTCACACAAACGGGTCTTAACAGTTGCTTGCTCTTTATTCTTTACGCGGATGACTCCTAAATAGTAGTTACTAGTTATTAACGAGTGTGTGAATCGTGTGCTGTGAAGGTGTGCAAGACAAAATGACAAGAATAATTATAGTATGTTTTTGAAATTTATATATTTTCTAATGACAGGGTCTTGTGTGAATTAGGTCATCTAAAAATTGAAAAAACCATATATGATAGAGGTTTGAACTTATAATCTCTCATATGAAAAATTACTAACTCAATCATTAAACCATAACTTTATTTATGGTTACATATATGGAAATTCTTGTATATATGATAACAATTCTTAATATTTTAATATTAGTTTAAATACAACATGGATGAGATGAGGTGAGTGTGTATAATAAAATATAAATTTATATTATTTTATAAATTTATATGACTTAACACATCATATTATATATTTTAAATACTAAATATATTAATATAACAACAACAAAGTCTTATTTAACTGAGGTTAATTATATTGATTATACAACGTCATTGTGTCAATGTCATGAACCTATTCCTTAGGTATTTCATTCACCAAAAGATCTCTATCAATAACCTTTTTAAGTGTTCTTTTCGGTTTTCCTCTACCTCTACTCCAATACATTACTCTCCTCATAGACATTTCTAAGGGTTTTCTTTACACATGGCGAAACTATTTTAAACAATTTTCTATCATTTTCTCTACAATAGGTGCACGCTCAAATACTTACATTTCTTATTCAGTCTTTTCTTGTATGGTCACACATCCACCTTATTATCCTCATCTCAGCTATCCTCATTTGATGTTTGTGTTGTCCTTTCACCGTTCAACATACTCCTATAAAGCATTTTTGGTCTTATGACAATTCGATGAATTCTGTTTTTAAGTTTATTTAGTACTTTTCGATCATACACAACTCTTGAAATTTTTCTACATTTCATTTACCCAGTTTGTATCCTATTAGCAACATCTTCGTTAATTTCACAATCATCTTATATTATCGAATCCAAATACTTGAACTTTGATACTTGAGGTATAACTTGATCCTCATTTTTCACCTCCAAGTTGCTATCAGTCCGTCTCTTGTTAAACTTATAGTGTATATACTTTGGTTTATTTCTAGTCAACTAAAAACCTTTGAATTCCAAAGACTGTCGCCACCAACTCCAGTTTGGAATTGACTTCTTCCTTTGACTCTGCTATGAGGACTATGTCATTTGTGAAAAGTATGCATTTAGGAATATCTTCCTGTATTAGATTTTTCAGGACGTCCAAATAAAATAAATAAGGACTAAAAGATGACCTCTATTGCGAACCAATCTTTATAGGAAAGTATTTTGTTTTGCCGCCAGACATTGTCACACTAGTAGTTACTCCCTCATACATATTCGTTATAGCTTTGGTGTACGTCACATAGACATCTCTTTTCTCCGAGGCGTACCACAACACATTTATCAGGACTCAGTCATAAGACTTTTCCATGTCCATGAAAACCATATGTAAGTCTCTCTACATACTTCAATATTCTTCTATCAAGCCTCTATGAAGGTGAATAGCTTCTGTAATTGACCACCCAAACACAAATCTAAATTGGTTCTCCACGATAGACATTTACCTTCTTAACCTTTGCTCTATCACTCTTTCCCATCGCTTTATAGTATGACTCATCAACCTAATCCCCTCAACAATTTTCATAAATATGGATATCCCCTTTATTAGTACTAAAGTATTTCTGTTGCTACCCAATTTTGTCCGGGCTCATTTAAATTTTTTTAATAATAAAAAATAAATTTCTTTAGGAGTTATTTTTAAGGAAAAAGTGAACCTATGGGCTTGATTGAATTTCAAATTTTTTAATCTGGGTTTTGATCTTTTAAGATTTTTAAATCCTTATCAGAACCATAAATTTTTGAATTCTTGAAATTCTAAAAAATTTTCAAATAAGGAAAACATGTTTAAAATTTGAATTTTAAGGATTAGATTTTTAAGAGATCAAAGAAAAATGATAGAAAAATAATAAGATAGAGATTTTAAGGAAGAGATAGATCTGTTTGAATGGGATGAGATAAATGAGTATATTATAGAATGTGATAAGGTTTATATATATATATATATATATAAATCAACTACAGATTTTATAATTAAGCTAATCCTATTTTATAAATTATTTATATGTTATGAGATTAATGAAAAGAGGAAAGAGATATTATATATTATAAAAAAAATTCACACGGAAATAATAAAAAAAATGTTCACGCCTCTGAATATGGATCACATTTATGTGAATATACAAGGCACATTAAAAATATATATTATTATACAATGAAAAAGGAAAGGCATGTTCACGTTAGAGATTAAGCTTTATATTATATAATACATGTATATGCATTCAGCTAAAGGCAAGGAAAAGGATAATTTTTTTTATAATATAATAAAATATATAAGGGATAAAGAAAGATTTAATGAATAGATATAAATATATGACACACATTGCAGAAAAAAAGGGAATGGAACGTTAGAGGGAGAGAGCACATTGATGAAATTAGGAATCCAGATTGAATTTAGTTTTTCACGCAAGAAGTACAAAGGTCACATTCACGCTGATAGCAATTGGCACCGAAATTGAAAAGAAAAAGCTAAGCATATTTGTGCAGGAGATAGGAATAAAAATTGGCGCAGAAAATTAACAACTTTAGGTATTTTCTTCTTTTCTCTTTTCTTGTTGTGATTGTATGTAATCCTAGCTTCTTAGGGAGCTAAATTATGAAATCCTTTTCCCTTTAGGGATATTCTGATAATTAGTACCATATAGTGCTTGTTAATGTTTGCTACTAACCAAGTTTAGAGTATTACATTCGTGAAATAGAGAATAATATTAATATTGGTATGTTCCTAAAATTAAAATCTTTATGACAAGACCACCAGTTAACCTATGTCTAATTTCTAGATCATAAAATATTTTGGTAATGTCAACAGGTAACTAAAATTAAAATCTTTATTGTTAGTTTGGACAAGATGTCCTGTCAACCTATATGATGTTTAATTTTTAGATCATAAAATATTTTAGTAGTGCCCATAAGCAACTATAATTAATATATTTATGAGACGTCTTGTTAGCCTAAGTTTTTTTGGATAAAATAAATTTTAATAATCTCAAAATTAATGTAGACATTAAAAAATATTTTGATAACAAATTTAGGGTCTTTATAGATTTTTTGGACGAGACGTCCTGTCAATCTATGTTAAATTTTCTAAAATTATTTAGACCATAAAACACTTTAATAATATCGATAATATAACAAAAATCAAAATATCTTTATAGATTCTTTGGACGAGACGTCCTGTTAATCTAGGTCTTCAAATAAACTTTTCATTCTTAAATCAATTTAGAGTATTAAATTTCTCTCTAAAAATATAATAAAATCAATAAAACCCAAGGTTCCTTTTTATACAACATTTGAAATTAATTTGGACGAGATGTCCTATTGGTTAACGTTTTAAATCTTGACATTTTTCAATCTACTTCGTTTTTTTTAAAATAACCCAAAGAACTACGTAACCCTGATTTCCCCTAACGCTTGGGGAATACGTCGGAGCAGGAACAATTATTCCTGTCGGGCCTAAATTTAAAAATAAATATATGACATCCTAGGTAAATTTACATTTTTTTTTGTTCAAGTAAATTTTTCAATACATTTTTCGCAATTAACAATAATAATTAAGTCCTAATTCAAAACAATATTTATTTTTCACTAAACATGTTTAAAATAATAAACAGCCATAATTAAGTCAAATAATTAAAGTGAGAAGCAGGAATTTAATTAAATGGAACCAAAAGGAAAAATGGGATCAGGGGCCTCTCGCTTGGGCGAGGCCCCAACTCGCTTAAGCGAGATCAGGAGTCTTCGCTTGAGCGAAGTGCCCACTCGCTTGAGCGAGGTTCATATTCCATCCTTGGGCGAGCCATACTCACGCTTGAGCGAAAACATACATGCATATCAGACCTTGGTTCGCTTGAGCGAGATTGTCTCGCTTGAGCGAATTAACTCCAGTGGCATTTCTAATATGACTCGTTTAAGCCATGGTCACGCTTGAGTGAGTGCACCCATACGCTTAAGCGAATCCGACTAGATGTCGTCTTTCCCATCCCTCGGTTTTGCACTCGGCAATTCAATCAACCGACTCATCCTGCTTGGCTTTCTACTCGTTAAAATTAATCCAAAACTGACTCGCCTCTCACTTGGCCTTCCACTCGGCATCTTATTCCAAATCCGAGTCATCTCTTAATCAGCCTTTCACTCGGTAATTTCATTCTAAAACCGACTCATCACCTGATAGGTCTTTCACTCAGAGAAATGTCTCAAAAATCAACTTCACACTCACTCGGGTTTCCACTCGGAAAGTATACTCCAGACTGAGCCTTTTTCTCACTCGGAATTACATACACTGAGGGTCTCCCCTCGGAATGAGTTCCTTCGAACTCGGAAATTTCCACTCGGGACACCACTACCCGGGATATCATATTGGGAGACCCATCACTCGGAATTATACACATTTCCTCACTCGGAAGGTTCAGTCTTGGACATGGCCCACTCGACATTTTACTCGGAAATTCACTACATCACTCGGAATTATACACACCTTCTAAGTTTTCCACTCTTAGTGAAAATTCCGTTCGGAATCCCAATTACTCACCATACACTCGGTCAAAACACAATCATACCAGTCACTCACTTGAGTGAGGACCAACCCAGCATTAGACTTCACACTTCCGCTCAAACCACACACACACGCTTGGGCGAACAACGTACAGTAGCTAGTTCCATCTTTATTCGCTTGAGCGAGTATATCTCGCTTGAGCGAATACACTCCAGAATCCAATCCTATGGCCTTCGCTTGAGCGAGACTCAATCCGCTCAAGCTAAAAACATCCAGTAGCTCCTCTGATACCTCAAACACCTATCGCTTGAGCGGGGATTCCCTTCGCTTGAGCGAGATTAACACAGTAGCCATTTCCTCTATCCATCGCTCAAGTGAAGTTAGAACCGCTTGAGCGAAATTGTTCCAGTGACTATACTGAAGGTACAGGACACGTTCGCTTGAGCGACAATCCAATTCGCTCAAGCGAATTATGCAGCTTATGCGTAGGAATATATGGTACTTACACAAACTAGCTTACCTAAACATTCATATGCACCCCTTTAGCTTAATTGACTCATTTACCTACATCCAAACATACAATTAAGTTGGGTTTAATTGAACATACACTTCGCTTCTAACTCCATTCCACTAAATGCACATCAATCATCTAACATTAGACAATTCACATATTGTATATCACTCATAACTCACAATCTTAAGCAAAACTTGTTTATGTCCATGCATCAAGTACACTACCATTGGCTCCATGCCAATATACATCGAATAACATTTAGTTTCTATTTGCTATCCATCACATTCATGACTATGATAGCAGTATTCCAAATTAACTCAACACAATCCAAATTAACTCATCACGCATACACAACATCCAAGCACAACATACATAAATCACAACACACATTACACATATAGTTCATTTCATAATTTCCTTAGCTCCTTGGCATCAATTCTCCTCTTGACGCATCTCTGGGGCTTCCACCTCTTCCCTGTCACTGATTACTAAATTAAAGAAACAACAGCAAGGGTGAGTGTTTGGTATCATAATTAATATAGAATGACAATTTAATGACAAGTTACATATTTGTTAATTCTGGTTTATGCCATTATTCTTACCTCTTGTTCTCATCTTCTACTTACCAATCATGGATTCAATTCCAATTCTTTTTCCCCAACTTACCAATCACAATCAACAATTACCATAAAACACTTTCATATCATCACACAATGTTAACAATGCATCGAATAACACAACTGACTCTCATATCAATTAGACGCCTAGTATCCGGATACTAAAAGGATCGGCCTTCAGCTGGGAGTCCTACTTGACACCCCGTGAACCCTGCTTGGTCCACTGAGTCCTACTTGACTCTCCACCTCAACCACTGGGTCCTACTTGACCACTGGGTAGCTCAACTGGGCACAAATAGCACGAGAGCCAGAAACGAGAGGCTGCACATACCGTCGGCCGTCCTACACCACATAATCACACATGTATATTCATACTTCACCTATCATACTGTAAGTGGCCAGCAACAAAACTCATACTCATCAATTGGGCGACCTACTTGTCAAGCCCGCCACCACATTGCCATTATACACATTAATTCATTATAATATCAAGTATTCTAATCTCATAATCACCATGACTCATACACCATTTACATTCATACAAACATACTCATACAATTATAGTTCAGTATTTATTCTCATTATTTCTATGCTTAATTCAATGACTCAATTCTGCCGTACCTATCTATTCTAATTAATTACAACCCGAACACCCCCTTACCTTGATTCCGAGCTCCAACGACTCGTTCTTGATGAGATTGGCGTTCTCTCGACGCTATGTCCAACGTCCTACGTTCGAAATCAATACCCACTTCACCGTTCGATCCTCCGACGACTGTTTCGTTACCTACGGAGGTCGAAACGCAAAACCCGTTAACGTTAAACCATCCTCATTACTTTAAAAGCCATTTTCAAGCTTCTACGCACTAGAGGAGTAAGAAGCGAAAGCTCATTCCTCCATGCATGACCATTCAGTTTAACGGAGAAAATGAAAGAGATGCGAAAGCTTAATTTAAAAGACCCATTGGACTCACCTCGAAGCTACGGTCTCAAAAACGTAGTTATCTTGAAGTTTCGGCGCAAGATCGACCTTCCACTGGTGCATGCAAGTCACGGCAGCTATGGGGAGGAAGAAGAAGGAATACTCGCGTGAAGGTGAGGAAAGAGAAAGAAAGGAAATTAAAATTTAAGACACAAGGGCTAAATAGTCATTCTTCCCTTTCTTTTGTAATTTCTTTAGAGTTTTAATTAAGTTTTTACCTTTTTACTTTCATTGGTAATTTCTAAATTTACTTCCTTCCAATTACCCTTCATTTAACCTTTTGTAATGAGTCAATCAAATAAATTTATTTATTTCTACAACATTTAATTATTTGTAATTACTTCTTTAATAATAATAATTCCCAAAGTCTTAATAAATCCGGTTGGGCAATTATTAAAAAATTTTCACCAATTAAAACTTTTCTAAAATATTAGGGATGTTACATCCACCCCCCCTAAAAAGGGATTTCGTCCCCAAAATCAACGCACCTTATTGAAAAAGATCGGGGTACAGCCGCCTCATGTCTGATTCCAACTCCCATGTGTAAGTTACTTCATTTATATTCTGCCACTTCACTTTCACCAATGGTACCTCTTTGTTTCTTAGTCGTTTAGCTTGATATCCTTCAATACAAATAGGTGCCACCTCTACAGTCAAATCTTCTTTCAGCTCAATAGAATCTTCAGGTACAATCATGGAGTCGCAAGGAATGTACGCTCGAAGTTGTGACACATGAAACACATTGTGAATATTAGTTAACGATTGGGAAAGATCCAATCGGTAAGCAACATCACCAATTCTCTCCAGAATCTGATATGGTCCGATGTACCGTAGATTAAGCTTATGGCTCTTCAGTATCCGACCTACACCTTTAGTAGGTGAGACCTTCAGGAACACCCAATCTCCCACTTGAAACTTAAGTGGCCTATGACGATTATCATAGTAACTCTTCTGATGGTCTTGTGCAATTTTCATCTTTTCACGAATCATTATCACCTGATCATTCATTTTCTGAATTAACTCAGGCCCCAAATGGATTGCATCTCCATCTTCATTCCAGCATAAAGGCGTACGATACCGTCTTCCGTATAAAGCTTCATAAGGAGCCATTCCAATGCTACTATGATAGCTGTTATTATAAGCAAACTCCACTAATGGTAGGTATCTCTCCCATGAACCACCTTGCTCCAGTACACAAGCTTTAAGCATGTCTTCCAAGGTCTGGATTATGCGCTCAGATTAGCCATCAGTCTGGGAATGATAAGCAGAACTCAACCTCAGTTCAGTACCCAATTCCTGTTGTAAACTTTCCCAGAATCTGGAAGTAAACCGAGGATCACGATCTGAAATAATACTCGCAGGTACACCATGTAATCTTACAATTTCTGCAATGTATAATCTAGCCAACCGGTCCAATGACCATTTCATGTTCATAGCTAAGAAGTGAGCACTCTTTGTCAACCTATCCATAATTACCCATATTGCATTACAACCAGAACGGGTACGGGGTAACCCGGATACGAAATCTATAGTAATGCTTTCCCATTTCCACATTGGAATCTCCGGAGGTTGAAGTAGACCTGGGGGTCTCTGGTGTTCGACCTTACACTTCTGACATATCACACAAGATCTTACATACTCTATGATTGCTTGTTTCATGCCTGGCCACTAGAACTCTCTCTTCAAATCATGGTACATTTTTGTAACACCAGGATGAATGCTAAAAGAACTTTTATGGGCTTCAGCTAACACGGCCTGCCTAAAGTCACCTTTTGTAGGCACTACAACTCTGTTTTTGAATCTCCAAATTCCATCAGTACCTTTGATTAGCTCCATATCTTTTCCTCTTGCTTGGGTATCGAGTAATTCTAGTAACTCTTCATCTTCCTCCTGAGCCACAGCTAAAGATTCTAAGAATTCATTTGAGATCTTCAGCATCCCAATTATCATTTGATTCAGAGCTTGCACAGCAACCCCAATGTTCATATCGCGAAAGTCTTCTAACAATTCTTGCTCTTTGCCCATCAAGAAGGCTACATGTAATACTTTTATACTTAAAGCGTCAGCCACAACATTTGGTTTTCCAGGATGGTATTTCAATTCAAAATCGTAATCCTTTAGGTATTCCACCCATCTCCTTTGTCTCATGTTTAACTCTTTCTGATCGAACAAGTATTTCAAGCTTTTGTGGTCACTGAATACCACAAAACGAGAACCATATAAATAATGACGCCATATTTTTAATGCAAATACCACTGCTACAAGCTCTAAATCGTGGGTAGGGTAATTTTGCTCGTGTGGTCTCAATTGCCTTGAAGCATAGGCAATCACCCTGTCATCCTACATCAGCACACATCCTAAGCCAAACTTGGATGCATCACAATATACTAAAAATTCTCTTGTCACATCTGGTAGTGCAAGCACAGGTGCAGTAGTTAAACACCGCTTCAGAGTTTGAAAACTCAATTCACACTTGTCCGACCATACAAATGGGTTCTCCTTTCTTGTCAATCGAGTTAAAGCAAGCGCAATACGAGAAAATCCTTCAATAAAACGACGATAGTAGCCAGCCAATCCAAGGAAACTCCTAATCTCCGTCACTGATTTAGGTCTCTCCCAGCCCATGACTGCTTCAATCTTGGATGGGTCAACAGATACTCCATCCCTGGAAATTACATGGCCTAAGAATTGCACACTTCCTTCCCAGAAATCACATTTAGACAGCTTGGCATATAGCCTTTTCTCCCGTAGTATCTGTAAAACAATTCAAAGATGTTGCGCATGTTCTTCAATGGACTTTGAATACACCAATATATCATCGATGAACATTACCACAAATTGATCCAAGTAGGGTTGGAAGATCCGATTCATGTAATCCATGAAGATAGCAGGAGCATTTGTCACTCCAAAGGGCATTACAACATACTCAAAGTGTCCATATCGAGTCCAGAACGCCGTCTTGGGAATATCTTCCGATTTCACTCTTATTTGATGATATCCGGACCTCAAGTCAATCTTAGAAAATACCTCAGCGCCTCTCAATTGATCTAATAGATCATCGATTCGTGGTAAAGGGTATTTGTTTTTGATTGTCAACTTATTCAGCTGCCGATGATCAATACACATTCGCATACTGCCATCCTTCTTTTTCACCAACAATACCGGAGCGCCCCAAGGGGAAGCACTTGGTCGGATAAACCCCTTTTCTAACATCTCATTCACTTGCTTCTTCACTTCAGTCAATTTCACCGAAGACATTCTATAAGGTGCACGGGACACAGGTTCGGTCCCAAGCATCAAGTATATGGCAAAGTCAATCTCCCGATTGGGAGGTAACCCCGGAATTTCTCCCGGAAATACATCAGAAAAATCACACACTACGGGAATATCATTGGGATTAAGATTATACCGTCCTTCTGAAGTAAACAGAATAGCATAAGTTACGGAAACATCACTTACCACATTCTTAGTGTCCAATTCCTGAGAGAATACTATAGTCTTGCGGTAACAATCCACCATAACATGGTTTGCAGACAAGCAATCAAAACCCAGGATAACATCTAAATCCTTCAACGACATACATATTAAATTTACCCAAAAGGAACGATCTTCAATTTGCATTGGTAATCCTCCACACATAGTGGTGGCACGGAATGTAGAACCAGTAGGGGTGGAGACATTAAGGGCATTCTCCATTAACACCACTGGTAACCCAAACCGTCTAACACAACTTTCAGAAATAAAAGAATGTGTTGCACCCGAATCATAAATTACATTTACCAGACAATCATGAATAATGCACTTACCCTGCACCAAATTATCAGTTCTTGCAACCTCTGAAGCATCAAAAGCAAACACTCGTCTAGTCATAACATTTTGAGCACCGCTAGATTGAGCATCAGTCCTCCTCGGGTGTTGGCCTCCACGACCACTGCTGTTTCTACCTCCTCTCTGAAAATTAACACCACGGGTCACAGAAGTATTAGCTCGACTGCTATGTTCACCTTGTTGCTGCCTCTATGGGCAATCTGGCCTAACCGGTTGTCCACATTGGAAGCAAACAATTTGACAAGCCGGACAATGTTTCACAATATAGCCCTCCCGGCTACAATTGTAACATGCACGACTACCAGAATGACTACCAGAACGGCCTGTAGAATTACGACCTGAAGAAGAAGAAGATGTAGCAGAAGACTTGCCACCACGGAAAAACTGACCCATCTTTTTAAAACTGAATCCTTTAGCCTTCAATGGTCTCTTGTCCCTTGATTGGGACGTCCTCTGTAACTGCACCTCCTTCGTAAGTCTGGCCTTATTTACCAGAGTAGGGTAGTCACGGATCTCCATAGGAACAATGACACTTCGGAGTTCAATTCTTAGTCCGGATTCATACTTTGCACACTTACTACCTTCGGTTCCTTCAAGAGAAAAAGGATGATAGAAATCACATAGTTCATCAAACTGCGATGTGTATTCTGCCACTGACATTCTGCCCTGCTCAAGTTTTAGGAATTCCATCTCCTTGCGGATTTTATAATTATCTGGAAAGTATTTAGCAAGAAATCTTCGCTTGAAATTCATCCACATTAATGGTTCACTCGCAGCATTCATCTGAATTCTAGTCCTTGACCACCATACATAAGCCTCATCCTTCAATTGATAAGTAGCAAATTACACTTTTTGTTCTTCAGAGCATTCAAAGTATTTAAATGTTTGCTCAATTTCCCGCATCCAGACATGAGCCCTATCATAATCATGACCTCCTCTATAAACAGGTGGATTCCTTTTCAGAAATTTATCAAGAGTGGGACTAGATTCAGTCCTACTCATCAGTTGAGAAAATTTTGAGAAGAAATCATCTCCTCCTCCAGAACTAGCTCCTTCAGCCATGAAGTAGTTCTACAATAACCAAACACATCACCATTAATAACCAATGATCTATCAGAGATAGAGTATTTACCTCATACACATATGTATAACATAATGCCGCCAGAGTGCCAAGGGAAATGATGCCAAGTTAACCTGTTACAACTTAAATAACACATAAACAATTGCAATACAATATAAAAATGGTCCGACATGGGACTCAAACAATCCTCTAACACTGCCCATTCACCCAGCTCTAGAAAGAACCGCTCTGATACCACCTGTGACATCCTAGGTAAATTTACATTTTTTTTTGTTCAAGTAAATTTTTCAATACATTTTTCGCAATTAACAATAATAATTAAGTCCTAATTCAAAACAATATTTATTTTTCACTAAACATGTTTAAAATAATAAACAGCCATAATTAAGTCAAATAATTAAAGTGAGAAGCAGGAATTTAATTAAATGGAACCAAAAGGAAAAATGGGATCAGGGGCCTCTCGCTTGGGCGAGGCCCCAACTCGCTTAAGCGAGATCAGGAGTCTTCGCTTGAGCGAAGTGCCCACTCGCTTGAGCGGGGTTCATATTCCATCCTTGAGCGAGCCATACTCACGCTAGAGCGAAAACATACATGCATATCAGACCTTGGTTCGCTTGAGCGAGATTGTCTCGCTTGAGCGAATTAACTCCAGTGGCATTACTAATATGACTCGTTTAAGCCATGGTCACGCTTGAGTGAGTGCACCCATACGCTTAAGCGAATCCGACTAGATGTCGTCTTTCCCATCCCTCGGTTTTGCACTCGGCAATTCAATCAACCGACTCATCCTGCTTGGCTTTCTACTCGTTAAAATTAATCCAAAACTGACTCGCCTCTCACTTGGCCTTCAACTCGGCATCTTATTCCAAATCCGAGTCATCTCTTAATCAGCCTTTCACTCGGTAATTTCATTCTAAAATCGACTCATCACTTGATAGGTCTTTCACTCGGAGAAATGTCTCAAAAATCGACTTCACACTCACTCGGGTTTCCACTCGGAAAGTATACTCCAGACTGAGCCTTTTTCTCACTCAGAATTACATACACTGAGGGACTCCCCTCGGAATGAGTTCCTTCGAACTCGGAAATTTCCACTCGGGACACCACTACCCGGGGTATCATATTGGGAGACCCATCACTCGGAATTATACACACTTCCTCACTCGGAAGGTTCAGTCTTGGACATGGCCCACTCGGCATTTTACTCAGAAATTCACTACATCACTCGGAATTATACACACCTTCTAAGTTTTCCACTCTTAGTGAAAATTCCGTTCGGAATCCCAATTACTCACCATACACTCGGTCAAAACACAATCATACCAGTCACTCACTTGAGTGAGGACCAACCCAGCATTAGACTTCACACTTCCGCTCAAACCACACACACACGCTTGGGCGAACAACGTACAGTAGCTAGTTCCATCTTTATTCGCTTGAGCGAGTATATCTCGCTTGAGCGAATACACTCCAGAATCCAATCCTATGGCCTTCGCTTGAGCGAGACTCAATCCGCTCAAGCTAAAAACATCCAGTAGCTCCTCTGATACCTCAAACACCTATCGCTTGAGCGGGGATTCCCTTCGCTTGAGCGAGATTAACACAGTAGCCATTTCCTCTATCCATCGCTCAAGCGAAGTTAGAACCGCTTGAGCGAAATTGTTCCAGTGACTATACTGAAGGTACAGGACACGTTCGCTTGAGCGACAATCCAATTCGCTCAAGCGAATTATGCAGCTTATGCATAGGAATATATGGTACTTACACAAACTAGCTTACCTAAACATTCATATGCACCCCTTTAGCTTAATTGACTCATTTACCTACATCCAAACATACAATTAAGTTGGGTTTAATTGAACATACACTTCGCTTCTAACTCCATTCCACTAAATGCACATCAATCATCTAACATTAGACAATTCACATATTGTATATCACTCATAACTCACAATCTTAAGCAAAACTTGTTTATGTCCATGCATCAAGTACACTACCATTGGCTCCATGCCAATATACATCGAATAACATTTAGTTTCTATTTGCTATCCATCACATTCATGACTATGATAGCAGTATTCCAAATTGACTCAACACAATCCAAATTAACTCATCACGCATACACAACATCCAAGCACAACATACATAAATCACAACACACATTACACATATAGTTCATTTCATAATTTTCTTAGCTCCTTGGCATCAATTCTCCTCTTGACGCATCTCTGGGGCTTCCACCTCTTCCCTGTCACTGATTACTAAATTAAAGAAACAACAGCAAGGGTGAGTGTTTGGTATCATAATTAATATAGAATGACAATTTAATGACAAGTTACATATTTGCTAATTCTGGTTCATGCCATTATTCTTACCTCTTGTTCTCATCTTCTACTTACCAATCATGGATTCAATTCCAATTCTTTTTCCCCAACTTACCAATCACAATCAACAATTACCATAAAACACTTTCATATCATCACACAATGTTAACAATGCATCGAATAACACAACTGACTCTCATATCAATTAGACGCCTAGTATCCGGATACTAAAAGGATCGGCCTTCAGCTGGGAGTCCTGTTTGACACCCCGTGAACCCTGCTTGGTCCACTGAGTCCTACTTGACTCTTCACCTCAACCACTGGGTCCTACTTGACCACTGGGTAGCTCAAGTGGGCAAAAACACCACGGGAGCCAGAAACGAGGGGCTGCACATACCGTCGGCCGTCCTACACCACATAATCACACATGTATATTCATACTTCACATATCATACTGCAAGTGGCCAGCAACAAAATGCATACTCATCAATTGGGCGACCTACTTGTCAAGCCCGCCACCACATTGCCATTATACACATTAATTCATTATAATATCAAGCATTCTAATCTCATAATCACCATGACTCATACACCATTTACATTCATACAAACATACTCATACAATTATAGTTCAGTATTTATTCTCATTATTTCTATGCTTAATTCAATGACTCAATTCTGCCGTACCTATCTATTCTAATTAATTACAACCCGAACACCCCCTTACCTTGATTCCGAGCTCCGACGACTCGTTCTTAATGAGATTGGCGTTCTCCCGACGCTATGTCCAACGTCCTACATTCGAAATCAACACCCACTTCACCGTTCGATCCTCCGACGACTGTTTCGTTACCTACGGAGGTCGAAACGTAAAACCCGTTAACGTTAAACCATCCTCATTACTTTAAAAGCCATTTTCAAGTTTCTACGCACTAGAGGAGTAAGAAGCGAAAGCTCATTCCTCCATGCACGACCATTCGGTTTAACGGAGAAAATGAAAGAGATGCGAAAGCTTAATTTAAAAGACCCATTGGACTCACCTCGAAGCTACGGTCTCAAAAATGTAGTTATCTCGAAGTTTTGGCGCAAGATCGACCTTCCACTGGTGCATGCAAGTCACGGCAGCTATGGGGAGGAAGAAGAAGGAATACTCGCGTGAAGGTGAGGAAGGAGAAAGAAAGGAAATTAAAATTTAAGACACAAGGGCAAAATAGTCATTCTCCCCTTTCTTTTGTAATTTCTTTAGAGTTTTAATTAAGTTTTTACCTTTTTACTTTCATTGGTAATTTCTAAATTTACTTCCTTCCAATTACCCTTCATTTAACCTTTTGTAATGAGTCAATCAAATAAATTTATTTATTTCTACAACATTTAATTATTTGTAATTACTTCTTTAATAATAATAATTCCCAAAGTCTTAATAAATCCGGTTGGGCAATTATTAAAAATTTTTTGCCAATTAAAACTTTTCTAAAATATTAGGGATGTTACAAAATATATCCCTTTAACTTATAAAATAAAATCATAACGCTTTTAACGACAACTCGATTAATTTGAACGAGACGTCCTGCTAACGCAAAATTTCTAATTTTAAATTATTAAATCAACAACAAACCTATAAGGCATTTTAAGAGGCTAAAAATTACAAATTATTAGGATTGTTCATAAAACTTAATCAAGTTAGGGTAACCGTTTAAAACGGACAGTGTGGGGTGCTAATACCTTCCCCACCTGTAATTAGACTCCTAAACTTTAAAATCTTGAATTAAGATCGGTACCTTCACGTTAGGGTTTTTCCGATGTTTTACCTAAAAAACATTGGTGGCGACTCCACGGTTTCTGGAGGGAACTCTGGAAACCTAATTTTCTTTTTACGGTCGGCCTGCCGCCGCGATCTAGGTCGTGACAGATGGCGACTCCACTAAGAACCTTAAAGAGTCAAGCCCGTTTAATTTGTTTGAGTAGATTAGAATTATCCTACATGACTTCTTGCCCATGTTTATGCCATGTGTTTTGTTGATATATGTTATTATCAAACCTTAGGGTAGAGGATGTTATATTTTGTATTATTGAACCTTAGGGTAGATGATTTTTTTTATATTGCTCTGTGTTTGTTTCTTGTGAAGGAAGGGTAAATTGCATGTATGTATGCCCCTCACACACTACACTTACACTTTTTCACACACATTCTAAGTGGGACCCTACACCTAGGGGTCTGAATAAACCATTAAGTTTAGGGGAGATTGTATAGCGGTGACATTTGGGACATTCTTCTCCGTTTGACATCGTGAAAGCCTCAGCTAGAGTGTGAGTTTCTCATGGTGCCCACACCTGGTAGACTTTCTACCGTTGTGGTCTACATCATGGGTAGAGTCTGACCTCTAGTGGCCTTTAGTGATTTAAAATAGCCACCAAATGTGAGAGGACACTATTAGAGGAACCTTAAAACCAATAAGAGGCCTTTAGACAAACCCTGTATGGGGAACACAAGGGGCAATTGTCTTTTACCTTCTTTTTTCCCTAAATTAAAAAGATTCCTTTTCCAACAAATATTTTTTTAAAAAAGAACAAAAAAAAGCCCAATAATTTGACATGGGGCAAATAGTTCAAGCTCGTTCAATCTTGTGCTTTAAATTATAGGCCTTTCTGATCGTAAGTTTTTATGCAAAGTTTTCCAAAAAGAGGATGATATAAGGTGTCTGTAATTTATTCACACAGAAATATTTTTAAGAAATAATGATAATAAGCCCACAAGTTGATTTTTTTTTCTCTTCCTTTTTTTTTTGTCTCATTCTTTTCCTTTTCCTTTTCCTTTTCACTAATACATCTTGTTCAGTAAGAAAGAAATAAATCACGGGGAGACACCCTTATAGAACTCGGCTTCAGGCAAGACTTATGGTTGAGATGGATAATGAGACTGAGAACTTAAGGAGCGAGGTTAACCATTTAAAGGAACAGATAACTGAGCTGATCAGGCTTATAGAAAAGAGAGTCAAAGATGGGGGCCCATCCATAAACAACGAGCAACAACCAACTTCTCTGTTGTACCTTCCTGGTTTTACTCCTGCCCAGGCCCAGGATGCTCTGCCTACTAACAATATTGGAAACCCGGGCAAAACTGATGATCCTCGCACCTTGCAACCTCCATCTTATGGTATGCCATATGGATGCATGCCTCCTCAAACCTTCACCGATCAGGATGGTAACCTCATACCCTTTCCGTTGTATGGTTTACCTCTTGGTTATTTTCCTCCTGTAATCTCGGGTCCACAAGATGGGAATACAATACCCGCAATAAATCCACAGGTTCATAATCAGATCCCGAGCCCACAGGCCTCTGAGCCTCAAAACACCCAGTTGCCTATAATTCAAGCAACTATACTTATTCCAAACCCACAAGGGGAAACGTAGTCAAATCCAGCATATCAAACACCACCCTTTCCTCACCTCCAATCACAATATAATTATCCTTATGGGTATGTGATGCCTCAACCTGTTGGCATGCAGACCACCAATCCTGTAATTGCAACTCCTGAGCTAAAAGGAAAGATGGAGAGTCTCGAGGAGCGTCTTCGTGTCATGGAAGGTGTGGAAGGTTTTGGCCCAACGGACGCCTCTGAACTTTGTCTAGTGTAACACCCCCTTATATACACGAGATATATATGTATTCTTCTTACTTTTAAAAAAAAAACTTTTAGAAAGATATACATATTTATCACTCTTTATCTCGTGTATACAAGGACGTATATACATCTGATTTCCTTTGAATATTGAAAGTAAAAAAAATTGTCTTTCAATATTTGTCCATAATGACAAAATAATTTATAGAAATCATAAGTGATAAATCATTACAATATTATATCCGAATGAAAGAGTTTATCAAAGTTTAACCTTTACCTTGTTACAATTATCTACTTGATATTGTAATAAGGCAAAATAAAACTAAACTATACCTCTACTACAAATGTGAACAATCATTTCCTAGTCCTTGAACCATCGAGTTTTGAATCCTACTCTTGTCATATCTCTTCATCTAATCGATTGAGAATGAGACCACTTTATCCTCTTGTAATTATATATCCTTCCATCTTGGACTGCTAGCTATATATCATATAACATATATTTTGGACCCAAAAATTCAAACAAGAAGGAGTGAGAAACAAAATATAATATATTACAGATAAGACATAAGCATAAGGGTTTTCACAAACTAATATAGTAATATCAGTCATAATCTCATATAAATCAATTATGAATATAAGGTTTCCACATACATAACACTTATATTTTCATTCATAACCATCCATATAGAATGTCACAATCACATGAATGTTATGTAATGCTTATGCTACTGTCTCATTCAGTTTATGCATGTGGGCCCTTAAAGTTTTAGTTTGCACTGGGCCAACCAGGAGTTTACACTGTTTCATAAATTCTGGATAATAATAACATAAATGCCTTCATGGCATATGAACAGCTCAACTGGCGTGGAAACACTTAGAGACTAGTCAGACTGAGAAAGTTTTTATTGTGAAAGTACCCGACACTAGGGAGCGACCCCAGGTCACCTGAAGCACCCTTTCACACTCTCTCATCCCAAGGCTCGCAATTAAGCCTCCTCTAATGTATCCTCGGTTTCTATAATCCGTCCCCAGGCAATATCACATCTCAATTCTCTTTAATGATTCATGATGCATGAACTACTCGCATATTTAGTTGGTTAAGGCTTTTAGAAACTCAATTATTAAATACCATAAAGGTTCACAAAATCATCACAATAAACTGTACATTTCCATAAGTTCTTCTTTGAACTTCTGTTATACTGAAATAATTTAGTACAGTCTTTAAATTCAGATCTTACCAAAATTGAGTTTCCAAGCCTTAAATATCTCAAAGCTTTCTCTTAAAAACCTTCATATATTTACATAATCTTTCTCAATTTAAATCTTAACTAGATTGAGTTTTTGAAATCTCCACAAAATATTCTTTAGTTATTTCGTTGGGGAAAACCAAAATAATTTACTTTAAACTTCTAATTTCTAAAGAAAATAATTTAAAATCATTAACTAAGAATACTTAAAACTATAAAAATTTTCTTTAATTCAAGAATTAATTATCTCAACCTCTGATTTTCATAAAATAGCTTCTTTCTAATACTAGATTTTATTATAGAGATTAAAAATAAAGTTAATAAAAATTATTTATAAGAAGAAATAAAAAACTAAAATAATTACAAAATACTTTCTCTTGGAATAAAAATTTAAAGAGTAAGGTAAGAAAATTCTTACTGAGTTTTAACTTTCCGTCATGCTTGCTATATGCTCAAACTTCATATCACAAGATCATCAATCATTCATCAACCACAATCAAGTATAGTAATCTCATCAATCACAATCAAATATCATCAATCATAATTGAATATTATTAATCACAGTCTAATATTATAAATCACAATATCATTAATCGAAATCAAATATAATTAATTATAATCAAGTCAAATCAACTAAATATCGTTTATAAATATAATTCAAATTTTTAATGGTTATTTAAATTAGTAGATTTGATTTTGAGTCCTTATAGTCCATTCCTCGCACAGGTCTATATAAGTCCATATATCCAGTCTTCGCATAGGTATAGTTCAGTCTAGACAGGTCATAATATTCCAAGTCCTTGCATAGGTTTAGTTCGATCCATATAGGATATAAAAATCCAAGTCCTTGCATAGGTTTAGTTCAGTCCGTATAAGTTATAATAATTCAGATCTATGTATAGATATTTCAGAATAAGTTACACAGTATATTAAA
This sequence comes from Clitoria ternatea, assembly GCA_037962975.1. Classification (NCBI taxonomy): domain Eukaryota; kingdom Viridiplantae; phylum Streptophyta; class Magnoliopsida; order Fabales; family Fabaceae; genus Clitoria; species Clitoria ternatea. The sequence continues at coordinate 110,987,972 of CM075674.1, read as the reverse complement.
TTTATTATAAATTTTAAGTTGAGAAGTTATTACTTTATAATAATATTATTAAATTTAAAAGGAGTAAGGGACTCCTCCCTTTATTCTTATGTCTTTCATATTATATTTTTATCTCACTCCCCCTTACCTCTTGTATACCGATTCGTTATTGAAAATCCATGCGCGCCTCGTCTCCGAGTTCTAAAACATACCAATTTCATTTTAATATAATTACAAGATGAAAATTAAGATTACAACTTAAAATAAAAAAAATGGTAAATTTTGAATAGTGAATAGTGAATAGTAAATCGTAAATAGTAACAGTAAATAGTAAAACGTGAATAGTAACAGTAAATAGTAAAACGTGAATAGTAACAGTAAATAGTAAATCGTGAATAGTAATGGTAAATAGTAACAGTAAATAGTAATTTACTATTTGAATAGTAATTTACTATTGAAATAGTAATTTACTATTGAAATAGTGTTTACTATGCAGAATAGTAACTTAAAATAATATTATTTCCAGTATAATAACAGATTTCTAAAAACGATATAAAAATAACCCAAAAATATAAAAGAGAAGTATTCTTACCTTAGGATTTTGGCAGAACCTTCTCTCCAAAAACTTTTCTTCTCTCTCTCACTTCCACCACTATCTCACTAGCACTACTATATTAAGAAAACTTAATCTGAAATTGTGAATTCTAAAGAAGAAATCCTTCGGTATTTATAGGAAAAAAATTTACTATGCATTCCATTATTTTAATATAAAAGTACTATGCATTTTTGAATTTTTTATTCCAGGTTACTGTGCATCTTTTGAAAATTTCATACATGCACAGTGATTTGCATAGTAATTGTCGGCAAAATTATTAAGTCAAATAGTAACCCTTCACTCGGTATATTTTAAATATTCAAAATGAGTACTTTTTGAAATTTAGCGATATTATATCAGTCCTCACTAATTTTATAATAAGTAATATAAAGCTGAAATTTTAAAAATCTAAAATTTTCTGTTAATAAAAATTTATTGATACGTTTCTAATTTTTTAACGATTAGAAAAAATCAAGATTTTTCTCAAACCGATAATTTTTAGATAAGTCTACTTGAAATGGATTTTAGAAAATTTTCTTATAATTTAACTTTACATTCTTGTAAATATTTTTAATTTTAAGCAACTTTATATGAATTTAAAATTATTTAAAATATATTATTTTATTAAAATAATTCAAAATTTTCAAAAAATTCCAGAAAATCATAAATATTATGTAGATCAAAAAGTTTAAAAGAACCATAGTCTAATTCCTTCAAAATTTTATTTTAAAATTCTAATAAGAGTTAAATCTTAAATATGTAAAAAAATAAAAATATAACAACATAAAATAAAAATGGTGAATAACAAAGATATTAAAAATTCTTAATATAATTTTCTTAATTAGTGAATACTAATTAAGTTACTTTAAAATTCTCATTCAAAAATATTTTCATTTTATTATTATTATTATTAAAAAAAACAAATAATAAAAATATAAATACCAAAATTTTAAAAAATGATAATAATAAACTAACTTATAGTAAGTATTTCTCAAGAAATATATATTAATATCTATTTCCTATTTGTGATGAAAATAGGATGTTACAACTCTACTCCCCTAAAAGGAATTTCGTCCTCGAAATTTAATATTGTTAATAAATCTTACCATAGCTAAACTAACTGAACTGTTCTAAAATATATTTCTAGTTTCCTTGGCAATTGTGTACATTTTCCTTAACATTGCCATTTATCTCTCTTTTTTTAATCTTATCTGTATTTTTTTCCTTAACTCAAAAATATTACTCGTCTTAATTTTGTCAACCATGCTCATCATAAATTGATGGTTAACTCTAAACACCTCAATAATTACGTTTCTCAATCTATTAAAATCTTACTTAACATAATCCATAACATCTATTAATTAAAATTCCTACTCGTAATATAGTAAAATGGACTGCTAAGAATTAATTACTGGACAACTAGCCGTTAGCAACTAGCCGTTGGACTAGCCGTTGGACTAGCCGTTTATGACCGTTGCAACTCTCCCTCCCTTGCTTGCTTATAAATTCTCATTCCATTCTCACTTCCTATCACAACTTCAAGGTTTCTTAGTTTCTCTCTTCTTTCTAATTTCTTCAATCTTTTTTTTTTTTTCAAGTACTATCATACTATTCGATGGCTAACCTTCCTAGAAGTAAGGAAGAACGAAGTCGGGATGGACTACAAGTTGTGGTAACAAGTGCTTCACTTCTTATAATCGTTATGATTATTTCTCTAGTTTGGATAATTTTTGTATTGCCAAGACTCTTAGACCTCTATCTATGATATACTAGATGTTCTATTTTATTTTCCTTAATGTAATCGTGTATAATAAATTATCCTAGTGAGAAAGGATAAATATGTCTTAGTCCATGTTGTACTTGTTTATCTAGTTAAATCCTTGTGGTCTTTGCTTCATGATAATCCAGGGTATGTAATCATTTCTTATTGTCTTCTATAATGAATCAAATATTCCTTAACTAAGTGATTACACATTCCATTATAATTGACTACAACCATTACATATATTTGATAAATTCTCCAATCTTAAATGATCACAAATCACTACGTTGACTTAGAAATATTCACTTGAATATTTTTTTTATAGGTAACTAAGACTTATGTAATCAATAAGTAAAGGTTCATATCTACTTCCTCATGGTTTACTAACACATTTCTTTATTTTAAATCTACAATGGTCATTACATAACAATGATTTATATCATGTATATATATTCGTCGAACAAAATCGATGACTAAAAGAAAATAACTTGATAAACATGTATCATATTGTTAGGAATCACAAAAATATTTTATGTCACAATTTCTAAATATTAAACCAATATCGATGTCTTCCAAAGATCTATAATGCTTATTTTAGGTCATTCATTGATATATTTATCACAATAAATCAATTTAAAAAAAATTCAAAAATATATGGTTAATTACATTCGATGTCACAATCATAAAAGTTTCATTAATTCATATATTTACACACATAACCATCATATATATTATTCAATCGTACACATCATAAATGAAAACTTCATCAAATCAAACAATAATTAACATATTTTATATGTCATACAAAAGAAGAATCAATACAAATAGCCAGAGATACAATTTCTAATATGATTATTTGTTATATCAAACAAGTTATAAATTATCATATTTTTTTTCATAAAGTATACATCCACACATTTTTCTTTTCAAAATATATCACCAAAGGAAAAACCATGATTCTATCTTAAAGAATTTGTTATACTAGTTTGGGATTACAACAGTTATTTACCCATTGGAATTCTAATTCACACAAGTATCTCTTACAACTTCAAGGACATGGTAAGGAATATCCTAATAGAATTTATTGAGTTTATCTCCATTTCTCCATATACTACATTAACCCAAGGTTAAATTCGTTGATCTTAACATCCTTCTTTTGACATGTCTTTCACTACTTAGTGCAAATCATTCGGGGTGATCAGTCCCGATAGTTTATAACTAAGTAGTCAAAGTCACGACAGCTCCAGTCTAGAATTCATACCAAAATATTTCTAAGAATTTTCTATTGTCTTATCTCCCTTGTTGTCTCATACCATATTGTAAAACAGGAAAATGTTAGAATATTTCACTATCACATATTAATCAGAGAATCAAACACCATACAATACATTTGGAATAAAAGGAAATAACTGCATTAGTTAATTTACCTTATCATTCCACCATACATTAAGGCCTGTACTTAAACAATGTCAAGAAAGACTTCAGAATGGCCAGTTTCTGATAATCTCTGCAATAACATTTTTCAAGTAACAGGCTATAAAGTTTTAACTTATACTTCTTATGAACTTAAAATTAGTTCCTTCTTTCTATACTCCTAATTTTTCTTCACTTACTTCTTACCATTTACTTTAATAAAATTTCCTCTTTTCTCAACCATAAAATCTCTTGTCAAACTCAACCATCAGAGTACACTAACACGCTAGTAAGACCATACCACAAGCCGGTTTGGATTGAACTGCTCTGATACCACTTTGTAACACCCCCTTATATACACGAGATATATATGTATTCTTCTTACTTTTAAAAAAAAAACTTTTAGAAAGATATACATATTTATCACTCTTTATCTCGTGTATACAAGGACGTATATACATCTGATTTCCTTTGAATATTGAAAGTAAAAAAAATTGTCTTTCAATATTTGTCCATAATGACAAAATAATTTATAGAAATCATAAGTGATAAATCATTACAATATTATATCCGAATGAAAGAGTTTATCAAAGTTTAACCTTTACCTTGTTACAATTATCTACTTGATATTGTAATAAGGCAAAATAAAACTAAACTATACCTCTACTACAAATGTGAACAATCATTTCCTAGTCCTTGAACCATCGAGTTTTGAATCCTACTCTTGTCATATCTCTTCATCTAATCGATTGAGAATGAGACCACTTTATCCTCTTGTAATTATATATCCTTCCATCTTGGACTGCTAGCTATATATCATATAACATATATTTTGGACCCAAAAATTCAAACAAGAAGGAGTGAGAAACAAAATATAATATATTACAGATAAGACATAAGCATAAGGGTTTTCACAAACTAATATAGTAATATCAGTCATAATCTCATATAAATCAATTATGAATATAAGGTTTCCACATACATAACACTTATATTTTCATTCATAACCATCCATATAGAATGTCACAATCACATGAATGTTATGTAATGCTTATGCTACTGTCTCATTCAGTTTATGCATGTGGGCCCTTAAAGTTTTAGTTTGCACTGGGCCAACCAGGAGTTTACACTGTTTCATAAATTCTGGATAATAATAACATAAATGCCTTCATGGCATATGAACAGCTCAACTGGCGTGGAAACACTTAGAGACTAGTCAGACTGAGAAAGTTTTTATTGTGAAAGTACCCGACACTAGGGAGCGACCCCAGGTCACCTGAAGCACCCTTTCACACTCTCTCATCCCAAGGCTCGCAATTAAGCCTTCTCTAATGTATCCTCGGTTTCTATAATCCGTCCCCAGGCAATATCACATCTCAATTCTCTTTAATGATTCATGATGCATGAACTACTCGCATATTTAGTTGGTTAAGGCTTTTAGAAACTCAATTATTAAATACCATAAAGGTTCACAAAATCATCACAATAAACTGTACATTTCCATAAGTTCTTCTTTGAACTTCTGTTATACTGAAATAATTTAGTACAGTCTTTAAATTCAGATCTTACCAAAATTGAGTTTCCAAGCCTTAAATATCTCAAAGCTTTCTCTTAAAAACCTTCATATATTTACATAATCTTTCTCAATTTAAATCTTAACTAGATTGAGTTTTTGAAATCTCCACAAAATATTCTTTAGTTATTTCGTTGGGGAAAACCAAAATAATTTACTTTAAACTTCTAATTTCTAAAGAAAATAATTTAAAATCATTAACTAAGAATACTTAAAACTATAAAAATTTTCTTTAATTCAAGAATTAATTATCTCAACCTCTGATTTTCATAAAATAGCTTCTTTCTAATACTAGATTTTATTATAGAGATTAAAAATAAAGTTAATAAAAATTATTTATAAGAAGAAATAAAAAACTAAAATAATTACAAAATACTTTCTCTTGGAATAAAAATTTAAAGAGTAAGGTAAGAAAATTCTTACTGAGTTTTAACTTTCCGTCATGCTTGCTATATGCTCAAACTTCATATCACAAGATCATCAATCATTCATCAACCACAATCAAGTATAGTAATCTCATCAATCACAATCAAATATCATCAATCATAATTGAATATTATTAATCACAGTCTAATATTATAAATCACAATATCATTAATCGAAATCAAATATAATTAATTATAATCAAGTCAAATCAACTAAATATCGTTTATAAATATAATTCAAATTTTTAATGGTTATTTAAATTAGTAGATTTGATTTTGAGTCCTTATAGTCCATTCCTCGCACAGGTCTATATAAGTCCATATATCCAGTCTTCGCATAGGTATAGTTCAGTCTAGACAGGTCATAATATTCCAAGTCCTTGCATAGGTTTAGTTCGATCCATATAGGATATAAAAATCCAAGTCCTTGCATAGGTTTAGTTCAGTCCGTATAAGTTATAATAATTCAGATCTATGTATAGATATTTCAGAATAAGTTACACAGTATATTAAATTTATTATAAATTTTAAGTTGAGAAGTTATTACTTTATAATAATATTATTAAATTTAAAAGGAGTAAGGGACTCCTCCCTTTATTCTTATGTCTTTCATATTATATTTTTATCTCACTCCCCCTTACCTCTTGTATACCGATTCGTTATTGAAAATCCATGCGCGCCTCGTCTCCGAGTTCTAAAACATACCAATTTCATTTTAATATAATTACAAGATGAAAATTAAGATTACAACTTAAAATAAAAAAAATGGTAAATTTTGAATAGTGAATAGTGAATAGTGAATAGTAAATCGTAAATAGTAACAGTAAATAGTAAAACGTGAATAGTAACAGTAAATAGTAAAACGTGAATAGTAACAGTAAATAGTAAATCGTGAATAGTAATGGTAAATAGTAACAGTAAATAGTAATTTACTATTTGAATAGTAATTTACTATTGAAATAGTAATTTACTATTGAAATAGTGTTTACTATGCAGAATAGTAACTTAAAATAATATTATTTCCAGTATAATAACAGATTTCTAAAAACGATATAAAAATAACCCAAAAATATAAAAGAGAAGTATTCTTACCTTAGGATTTTGGCAGAACCTTCTCTCCAAAAACTTTTCTTCTCTCTCTCACTTCCACCACTATCTCACTAGCACTACTATATTAAGAAAACTTAATCTGAAATTGTGAATTCTAAAGAAGAAATCCTTCGGTATTTATAGGAAAAAAATTTACTATGCATTCCATTATTTTAATATAAAAGTACTATGCATTTTTGAATTTTTTATTCCAGGTTACTGTGCATCTTTTGAAAATTTCATACATGCACAGTGATTTGCATAGTAATTGTCGGCAAAATTATTAAGTCAAATAGTAACCCTTCACTCGGTATATTTTAAATATTCAAAATGAGTCCTTTTTGAAATTTAGCGATATTATATCAGTCCTCACTAATTTTATAATAAGTAATATAAAGCTGAAATTTTAAAAATCTAAAATTTTCTGTTAATAAAAATTTATTGATACGTTTCTAATTTTTTAACGATTAGAAAAAATCAAGATTTTTCTCAAACCGATAATTTTTAGATAAGTCTACTTGAAATGGATTTTAGAAAATTTTCTTATAATTTAACTTTACATTCTTGTAAATATTTTTAATTTTAAGCAACTTTATATGAATTTAAAATTATTTAAAATATATTATTTTATTAAAATAATTCAAAATTTTCAAAAAATTCCAGAAAATCATAAATATTATGTAGATCAAAAAGTTTAAAAGAACCATAGTCTAATTCCTTCAAAATTTTATTTTAAAATTCTAATAAGAGTTAAATCTTAAATATGTAAAAAAATAAAAATATAACAACATAAAATAAAAATGGTGAATAACAAAGATATTAAAAATTCTTAATATAATTTTCTTAATTAGTGAATACTAATTAAGTTACTTTAAAATTCTCATTCAAAAATATTTTCATTTTATTATTATTATTATTAAAAAAAACAAATAATAAAAATATAAATACCAAAATTTTAAAAAATGATAATAATAAACTAACTTATAGTAAGTATTTCTCAAGAAATATATATTAATATCTATTTCCTATTTGTGATGAAAATAGGATGTTACATCTAGTCCTAGATGTGGTGATACCTCCCAAGTTTAAAATGATTGAATTTGAAATATACCGGGGCACGTCCTGTCCTCGGAATCATCTGACCATGTATTGTCGGAAGATGGCTTCCCATGCCTTCGATGATAAGCTACTTATTCACTGCTTCCAAGATAGTCTAGCAGGAGCCACCTTGACTGGGTATACGCATCTAGAACGCATTTGTATACACTGTTGGAGAGACTTGGCTGATGCTTTCTTAAAGCAGTACAAATACAACCTAGACATGGCGCCTGATAGGATGCAATTACAAAATATGACTAAGAAAGATGATGAGTCTTTCAAGGAATATGCCCAGCGTTAGTGAGAAGTAGCTGCGTAAGTGGACCCTCCGCTGCTAGAGAAGGAGATTGTAGCAATGTTCATTGACACCCTTCAAGCTCCTTTCTATGACAGAATTATTGGAAGTGTATCATCAAATTTTTTCGATATCGTTACCATTGGGGAAAGAGTGGAAAGCGGGGTAAGGACAAGGAAAATTGCCCATACTGCATCCGAGGAACCTTCCATGAAAAAACATGTGCAAACCGAAAAAAGAAAAGAAGGTGGGACTAATGTTGTCATCTATGATTTAAGGAATTCTCGTCAAAAGCCGTATAACCCTACATTTTTCCCCCCAGGCTAACCCCTATAAGTTCACGCCATATCCTCAAGTAGTTGCTACCACTGACAGTTACTCTCAGCCTTCCCCTCAACCACCGCGTTATTAGTCACCCATACCGTCGCACAATCATCATCATATACCAGTACAACCACCACAACAATGGACTTGGCCACTAAACCCTAATCAGAATCAGAGAAGGAGAAACGATGATCGCAATCTTGTTCAGTTTGACCCAATCCCTATGAGTTACACTAAACTGTTGCCACACCTTATCCAAAACTCCCTTGTGGTGCCCTGTCCTTCCATAACTTTTGGACCAACTTATCCCAAGGGATATGATCCAAGTACTCGGTGTGACTATCATGCTGGGGCACCGGGGCACTCAACAGAAAATTGCTTGGCTCTGAAATGCAAAGTGCAAGACCTTGTTAAAGCCAAATGGCTTAACTTCCTGGAAGGAAATCTGAACATGGCTACAAATCCCTTGCCTAACCATGAGGGCTCTGGGGTTAATGTTGTGGAAGAAGATCAAGTAGCTGTTATTGAAGACAATTCCTGTGATAATACAAGCTTTGTGCGCCCCCTGTTCACTGGTCACTTAATTTTGTAATTGGGAGGCTGTTGAGCTCCCTATGACTTTAATTTTTGATTCAAAATAATTTGTAATTGCCTTAATAACTCAATATTCCCATTACTATGCCCAAGGCTTTGGGGTCTTTTCTTTTTACAATAAGGGGAAGCATGTTTTGTCATTTTTTCCGTTAATAAATGCGTATTTGAATTTGGATATCTCTTTCTTTACACCTTTTTACCAATTCTCATTCCCTTTATTCCTCATTCGACTATTCATCCAAATACGGACCCAAAAGTGATCCATTCGAAAGCAGTAAGATTGCGATCCCATTTCATGATTTCGAGTATCCGGTTGATTACGCTGACGAGGATGGTGAGGAAGATTATGGTCTCTCGCCCGAATTAACTAGAATATTGGAACAATAGGCCAAAGAAATTTAACCCTATCAGGAAGCAATTGAGGTCATCAACTTGGGGAATAAATAAGATAAAAAAGAGTCAAGATTGACACTTCTTTGAGCCAAGAACAACGGGGAGAACTGATTAAGTTGTTGATAGAGTTTTAGGACATCTTTGCTTGGTCCTACCAGGATATGCCGGGGTTGGATAACAACATCGTGGAACATAAACTACCCTTAAAGCCTGAATGCCTCCCGGTTAAATTGAAATTGTGCCGAATGAAGCCCGAGATGCTCTTAAAGATCAAGGATGAAGTAAAGAAGCAATTCGATGCCGGATTTCTAGCTGTTGCAAAATACCCTCAATGGGTGGCCAACATTGTCCTCGTCCCAAAGAAAGACGGGAAGGTGCAGATGTGTGTGGGTTATCGAGATTTGAATAGAGCCATTCCCAAGGATGACTTTCCCTTGCCACAGATTGATGTCCTAGTCGATAATACGGCTTAAAATTCCATCTTCTCGTTCATGGATGGTTTCTCTGGGTATAACCAAATTAAAATGGCGCCTGAGGACATGGAGAAAACTACGTTTATCACCCTGTGGGGGACCTTTTGCTACAAAGTGATGTCCTTTGGTTTGAAAAATGTTGGGGCAACTTATCAAATGGCAATGGTGACCTTGTTTCATGACATGATGCACAAAGAGATAGAGGTCTATGTAGATGACATCATTGCCAAATCTCAAAGTGAGAAAGGGCACATTCATGACTTAAGAAAACTTTTTGAGCAGCTGAGAAAGTTTAGACTCAAGCTAAATCCAGATAAGTGTACTTTTGGTGCGAGATCCGGTAAATTGCTAGGATTTATAGTGAGTGAAAAAGGAATAAAAGTTGATCCTGATAAAGTCAAAGCGATTCTTGAAATGCCCCCACCTCGTACAGAAAATGAGGTCCAGGGATTCTTAGGAAGGTTAAATTATATTGCTCGATTCATTTTGCAACTGACGGCAACTTGTGAGCCTATCTTCAAGCTACTCCGCAAGAATCAACCAGGACAATGGGATGAGGATTGTCAACTAGCCTTTGACAAGATAAAACAATACTTACAGGAACCACCGATCCTGATACCTCTGACCCCTAGGAGGCCTCTTATTCTATACTTGACGGTGTTGGATGAATCCATGGGTTGCGTACTAGGGTAGCATGACGAGACAGGAAATACATGTTATTTCATACTACTTGGCTTGTATCCAAAATGGATCCAGTCAAATACATCTTTGAAAAACCTGCCTTGACTGGGAGGATTGCTCCCTAGCAAGTTTTGTTGACTGAATATGACATAACATATGTCATTCAGAAAGCCATAAAAGGAAGCGCTCTAGCAGATTATTTGGCGCAACAACCTGTGGATGACTACCAACCCTTACAATTTGAGTTGCCTGATGAGGACATCATGACCTTGATTAATGAAGAGGAAACCCAGGGAAACAAATGGATTTTAAGATTTGATGGAGCGTCTAATGCACTGGGCATGGAATAGGGGCAGTTCTGATTTCTCCAGATAAAAAGATTATCCCTATTTGTGTCAGGTTATGCTTTGACTGCACCAATAACATTGCTGAATACGAAGCATACGCTATGGGGATCCAGGTAGCGTTAGATACAAAAGTAAGGTTGCTGGAAGTTTATGGGGATTCCGCATTGGTTATTCATCAATTAAAAGGTGAATGGGAGACTAGGGATACCAAGTTAATTCCTTATCATACTCACATCAAAGAATTAATCAAGGGGTTTGACGAGATTTCTTTTCACCATGTTCCTCGCGATGACAATCAAATGGCCGATGCTTTGGCAACCCTGGCATCGATGTTCGAAATAAGCAATGATAGCGACATGCCTCTTATTAAGGTAGGCAACCATGGCCAACCTGTGTACTGCCAATCAATAGATGGGGAGACAGATGGGAAGCTGTGGTATCATGATATCAAGAATTACATCAAAAGTCGGGAGTACCCTCGGGATGCTATGGAGAACGACAAAAGAACCCTACGACGACTTTCTATGGGCTTATTCTTAAACGGCGATGTGCTTTACAAAAGGAATCATGACTTCGTACTTCTTCGATGTGTAGACATGAGTGAGGCAAAAGGGATCATGGTTGATGTTCACGAGGGATCCTTCGGAACCCATGCTAATGGCCATGCCATGGCAAGAAAGATCCTAAGGGCTGGGTATTACTGGAAAACTATGGAACCTGACTGTTTTGACTATGTTAGCAAAACCTGATTGTTTTCACGTTAGGGTTTTTCCGATGTTTTACCTAAAAAACATTGGTGGCGACTCCACGGTTTCCGGAGGGAACTCGGGAAACCTAATTTTCTTTTTACGGTCGGCCTGCCGCCGCGATCTAGGTTGCGACAACTTCTCCTTTATTCATCAAATATTTTCTTAGGCCTTAAAATCTCATATAAAGAGCTTCATTAGTCAGATGATCTCCTTCCTTAGACACTTCAATGAAAATACCATCTGGCCCTATAGTCTTTCTATTGTCCATTTTTTAAGGGCTCATTTGACCTCAACCACTCTGGTCCTACAGTAAAAAATTTAATTTTGTTCCTCCAATCCAGACACATCTTGTAGATAACCATTTGACTCAGCTCCAACATTGAAAAGCTTTTAGAAATAACCATTTCATTTATTTGTAACATTCACATTTATAACCAAAAGCTCCATTTCTTCATCCTTCACATATTTAAATTGATTCAAATATCTAAATTTTCTTTATCTATTCTTGAAAATTTTGTAAATGTTTCTTTCACCTTGTTTCATCTCTAATTCTTTATAAAACTCTTCAAAACCCTTTGATCGTGCTTCAGTCACAACCTGTTTTTGTTTCCTTGTTGGTCTTCCTATATTATCCTAATTTTTAGCTTGCTCACACAAATGTATATTATTAAATATATTAACACAAAATAAATATATTACTATTTAATAAATATATTTTGTTTGTGAAAAATCTCATGCTTTTTCTGTATTTGGTTGAGAAGAAATGGGTAAGATCTAGAAAGTTTGCTTTATATAATGTTCGGAAAGGTTTCTCAAATTGGTGTACAAAAGATCTTTTAAGCAAACTTCCAAAGGAAGCGTTGCTAACCCATGCATATAATGATTTATTTCACATTACACAATGATGTTATTACTAAACTTTAGACATAGTTAACCTAAAATTCCATCCTTCCTAATTAACCATCTAATAAGGTAGTTAGATGCTTCATTACTTTTGTATTATCTTTTTCCCTACAACTTCTTTTTCCCATTTTTGGATGTTAATACCAAACGTAATAACTTTAGGTAGACTTGTGTGAACAGGTAAAGACCCCACCCACATAAAGCCGGATCGTGGGGGCATTGGATCAGTGTTCTTTGGTCTTCCTTTTCTTTTTCTATTGGTTACCATTGCGTGAGAGAATGTTCAAAGTAAAACTTCGAATTCTTTGTTGCACACAGAAATTCTTCATTCCCATTTACCTCATAATTAAACTTTGGCTCTAGAAACTGTGGTTTTAAAAGTTTTTGTCAATATCCTTCCCCCACGTACGTAATTTAACCAATCTTAATCACGCATGGATTTCAGGTGTGATGAGTCAATCAAAATTTGCATGTCAACGAATTATATTGAAGACTACTCTCAAATTAACTTTGATTTTTTCTTTTGCCTAAAAGGTTGAATATGATTTCTAGGACTTGCAACAGCTTAATATATAATTACTATATTCCATTAGGTAGTGGCTATAGCCTATAGCGAACGCCTGTGTATCACCTACAAGCATTATTTTGGTTAAATCTTTTATAGGTGATATCGCCTAAGCAATTAAAGAATAAAGTTTTCTTAGCTAAGCTGATGACGATACACTCGATAGAAAGGTGAAGTGCCTAAGATAGGACATCCCACTACAAATCGATGGACTTTGTGTAGAAAGCTCTGTAAAAAGATAACCACTTCACTGTTAATTTTATTCTTCTGGGTTTTGTTTTTGGTAATTGTAATTGTAATTTGAAATTATAATTCTTATAGAATTATAAATTCTTTAATTTTGAATCATATAAATTAAAATGCAGAATCATAATTCTATGCTAAAATAAGGATGTGGGGGCGATAACAATGACAATGGTAATGGTGGTTGTGTCGGCGACAGTGATGGTATTAGTAGTAGCAGCGACAGTGACAATATAGTGATAGCGTTGATAGTGATAGTCATAGTAGTGAAACGACGACAATAGTGAAGGTTGTGTTGGCAGCCACGGGAGCAGTGGGGAAGGGGTGATGATGACGGTGGTAATTAAGAGTTAAGGTGACAATGATAGTAGAGCAGTAACAGCGGTGTTTAGTGTTGTGTGATTTAGAATTGGTAATTTAGATGGTAGATGTTAGGAATTTAAAATAGTTTGTTTTGGTTATATTGCAATTCCATAGGAATTGTACTTTAGAATTATAATTTCAATTCTTAGAAAGCTTCTAAAAATCAGAGTTAGAATTTCAATATTCAATTTCAATTCTAAACTTTAATTCCTTGCTCAATGCACTAAACAGACACTTGTTGATTTCGTAAGAAAATAAAGGTTTGTTGAAATTCAATCCTTAGATCTGAGTTTAAACAATTTAAAGTGATAGTTTTTTCTTAAGAAATAAATACAATAATAATGTAAAAAACCAAAGTGTAATATTATATATATAATTTTAAATAGCTTAAACCCGACCTTAAGGATTAAGTTTAATAAAACCTAATAAATCTTTGTAAAGGTTTTACATGCATACATGGTTTGCCTATGTTCTATTTTGGATCCAATAACTCCATTACCTACCTATGAAGTATATGGCCATTGCAAATGCTACCAAGCTACCCAGAGAGATGGTGAAGTCATGGAGTTTGAAAATTCCATTGTGAATAGGGCTATGTTTAGACCATATATCAAAGAAAGAGTGAAAGTGAACATAAATAACTTTGCCCATAAAAGTTTCTTCTTACTCAAAGAAGGACTCCTTCATATACCTCTTAGCATCTATGAAAGACTTCAAAGTCTTTGTTATAATTATGGCATAATAGGGAAAGAATTTAAGGGTTATCAAATACCAAGGTAAAGGTTAATCATGTTCCTAGGGTAGATTGATTTTACCTTATTTGAGCACCTAAACCCTAAACCTTTAGCTCTTTTGACTGCCTATACATGCAGAGAAAGGTTAGGAGACACAATAATGATAACCAAGAAATGACAAACCTCAAATACCCTTAACAAAAGGTGGATAAAGAAAATGATGTTTATGACATGAGCCCAAACTCTTTTTGAAAAACAAGATCAGAGGGTTTACATATTGGAATAGGACCAACAACGTTCGCTACAAATACCAGAAAGGGACTTAAAGAAAAAGGGGATATAAAGGTAACATGGTAGACATCTTACTTAAGAATTATTAAGGAAAACTCAATAATGATGGAGAGAAAATGAATATTGAAAATCCCAATGTTGCTCCAGAAGGCCCGCAACCCTAGTGATTGCTTCCCTTAGTTAGTGTAACAGTAAGGTCATTGTTGAGAAAAAATCTGGTCAAAAATATAAGTTTAAGTCTTATTGAACCAGATCCCAGATTTTATGATTTGTTTATACCGATCATCAAGTATTTTCGCTAAAGGAATAAAGTCTGAACTGTTCATAACATTTCTTCTAGTGCATAAGTAATTTCAGGATACGAAGATTAGTTTGTAAAAACAAAGGGGGAGCATGTGTGTTCTAAAAAGTCTGGTAGAACAACAAAAGTCTGATAGAAGCATCTTGGTTAAAGAACTCTCCTTCAACGTTCGAAAATTCTATTTTGGTAATGCTTCAAGAGAAATAATCATATCATATTTACGTGCTTATCATCAAAGAACAAAATCAACATAAGCAGCAGCTGTTAGCGTACCTACTCCTGTGAATTCTGAGCACAAGTCAAAAATCTCATTAGGACATCTCAGAAAGCAACCTTTTGCTCAATCAAGAATAAGTTCATGAACGGTTTTGTGCATGGAAATGCATGGGAAACTATTCTCATGAAAATACTGAAATATGATTTTGGCCTCTCTCAAGCTTGAATTCAACGTTAAGGTATGATCTCAAGAAGCTTAAGGAAAAATACCTTCAAAGGATTTCCAACGTCTACATCTACTTTCAAGAAGCAATAACAGATATATCTTTCAAGTCACTATAAATATCAAGTAAGTTTGAACATCAAATAGACAAGAAAGATCTCAGAAGAAAGTTCTTCAAGTTATCATTCAATCTCATTCTAGTTCATTTTTCTTGAAAAAGATAAAGGCCATTTTTACTTTCTAGCTCTACTTCTAGTAGACTCAGGTCTTGTGTCAAAAATACTTAGTGTTTGATCTCAAAATTGTCTATTGTTTGTACACTAAGTTCTGAAAACCTTTCTTATTCTTGTTGTTCGTATAAGTCTGGTGGGTTACCAGAATAAGTTTGTGTTGGGAAACACTTTGGCCTGAAGTGGCTTTTGAAAGAATACTTGGGTTAAGCCAGGAGTGGCTTGTTGAAAGAATACTTGGAATAAGCCAAAAGTGGCTAATGTAAAGAATACTTGTAGCACGGGTCTGGTGCTGATATTGTAAAGGAGATTTTTACAATAGTGGAAATCCTTTAAGTTAGAGAGGATTGGACGTAGCTTCTGTGTTGGAAGTGAACCAGTATAAACTCTGTGTGTTTATTTTATCTTACTCGTCATTGTTTGATTACTTGTACATTTTATTTAATTCAAAATTTAGGTGAAAAAAAGTCTAAAACTTATTCAACCCCCCTTCTAGAGCCCGAGAGGTACAAGGTGGGATTGCCCTATTCTAAAGGGGCCTCCATTGATATGATAGAGCAACATATAACCCGATTCCATAATCGTTGTGGGGGTGAGGGGATAATGGCTATCAAGATGACCCTAAGGCTTAACTGTCTATTGATGAGAAAATAATGGTTGAAGGAGTTGACTAATTTGTATCTCTTCCCACTAAAGATATAGATTGAGGGATTTAAAGGGCCACTTATATTAGTTAATTTTTGAAGAATAACTTTGCAAATAAAGTCCCCCCTCTACGATTTTAAAGAGGAAGTGAAATGAGGCTGAGTAAGAGAAAGATCTATAGGGAAGAAGGAAACTACTTGGATATCATAAAGATTATGAAATACCCCAAAGTTATGATCACTTTCTTATTACCAAGCCTGGGAGACATGGGAAAAGACAATGGAAATTAATTAGTAGGGTTGACCTTGCTTTAGGATAAGACATTGGAAATTAAAATTTTGTCAAGTTACAAGAATTTTATCCATGTAGATATTTGATTTAAAATTATGGACAAGTTATGTTGGTATTCATTTGTACACATATTTTTTTTAGCTAGAAGGTTTTTCTATATATCTTTATATAGCCTTGTTGTTCCTTACTCCAAATCTTGACACCCAATGGGAGATTTCAACAACCTTATAAGTCAATCTAAAAAGGTAGGAAAACACCCTCACTCTTAGTTTAGAATTGATTTATTTAAGGAGTTTGTGGGTGCTGAACATGGACCTTAAGGGATGCAAATTTAATTGGGTTAGAAACTGAAGATATGGTTACATGAATCTTCTATAGTCTCTTGATTTAGTTTTGATCTGATCAGTGTGCGGGATACAAAGTATACCTAGCCAAACCGGTGTCAAGTATACCTCACACTCTCTCTTGTTTTTAACCGTCTCAGTGGGAGTCTGGTATTGTACACACAGGTTCAATATGAACTCTATGCTCTTCAAGTTAAGGTAATGATTTAAGTCAATTCCAACCATGGTCTGTGGAACACACTGGGGGTGTACCTACAAAGGGGCTCTGATGCTTAAGTCAATCTGATTGTTACGAGAAATAAAGAGATTTATAGTAAATGTTGTTACTTATGAATTAATTAATGAGGTGTATTTATAGAACTTCCTTGAGTGCAAGTGGTGATTTGACCTCTCCTGACAGTGAACAGTGGCTGCAGTCTTTGTAGGTGCAAGTTGCCCACTTGCGCCTAACTCAGATTCAGGTGGTAGCTTTTCTGACCGAAGTCGTGATCTCAAATCCGTACTGGGTCTCGATGATCACCTCGGCTTTAGTGTAATTCATTCTACATTTGGTTTGACTAAGTGTTTATTTAATTTTTCTGCATTGACCGGTGTCGCTAGACTCTGGGACCGGTATGCACACCAGATCAAGTTTTAAGGCAAGTGGACCTTCACTCCCGCTACCTTTTCATTCTAGTGTATGAATCCCTCTTTTCATTAGCATGACTTATCTAGTGAAGGACTTTCAAGTATATAATTCTTGGCTAACTTACCCCTCACCAACCTTTAAGTTTACAAATGATGTCATTCTTTTTGGCAAAGCATCAATTATAGAAGTTTATTGACTCCTACATTGCCTTTAAATCTACTTTTTGGCTATAAGGAAATGTTTAAACGTATCCATAACTGAAGTCATCTATGGTAAGTTAGCTCATCCTCAGCTCAGGAAATAGATAGCCTCTGTGCTACGCATCTAAATATGGGATAATAGGAGCAGGTATTTAGGTATACATCTTGAAGAAGGTCTATTTAAAACGAATGATCTATCTTGGATCATGCACAAGATTCAATCTTAGATGGAGGGTTGAAAGAAAGTATTTCCTAATTAGACAAGGAAGGAAACCTTTATCAAAGCTGTCATTCAAATTATCCCCACCTACATGATGGATATTATGTGGTTACCAAAGTCTTTATACAAAATTATTAAATCCTTGATAGCCAAATTATGGTAGAGATAACAGGATTTAGACATTAGAGTGCATTAGAAAAGTTGGAATCTTTAATCTTATAGAAACTTTGAGGAAGGCTTGGGTTCTAAGGATTTATTTGTTTTCAATACCGCCTTCCTAGATAATTAAGCTTGGAAATTGATTTATAATCCTCAGGCTTAGTGGGCTCAGGTACCCAAGGCCAAGTACTTCCCTAGATCTAACTTTTGGTCATCTTCAAGGAGAAAAATGTCGTTTGGGATTTGGAATAGCCTAATATAAGGTAGGGTTTTCCTAAAGCTCCACATATGATGGTCAATTGGAATTGAGGAATCCATTACTAAAGTTTGTTTTTTTACATTTAACTTAGATAGTGAGTGCTAAAGATAGGACACGTGATGAATGGATGATTAATAAAGCTTTTAAGTAACTTCTAAGTAGTAGGTCTTGCATGAGTGTCATTTTCTCAAGCTATTTAAAAAAGGAGGAAATGTCTAATTAAGATAAATTTGACATTTTTTTTACAATTTTAAACATCTTGAACATCTCTCTATTCACCAAAGAGACACCTCTGGCAATTAAAGTATCAAGTAGTATGTAATAAGTTCATTTTTCATTCAAACTTTAGTCAAGTTTCCATTTTGTTTTATTAACTCAGTATAATTTCAATTAACTTTTTGTCTTTGAATCAAGAAATTCATCCTCCTACCACTATAAGAACCATCTTGATTAGAGTTGGCCAAAAGCTAACTATACTCCCCAAAAGCAAAAGTAAATGTAGTGTTTGTGTTGTCGTCAAGGAACACTCCGATATGCTCAATGCAAACATTACACAGATTTTATGATTGACATATGTAGTGTCCACTATTGTGGCATTCATTGCTTAGTATCTTAGGCGGACTCTACTACACTTGCACACATAACGTTGAGTTAAACTTACCCAAACCTATTTTATAAAAAATTCTATTTTATTTTTTCCCCTCTGGGAAATTATGTTAATATACAATAATTTTCCAAATAAATTGCCATATCCAAAACCAATTTTTCTTATCTACAATCATTTCCACTGTAATCAATTTGCATACAAAGTCATTCCTTAATCAATTCTAATTAATACAAAAACAATTAATAAGATAAGCAATAAATAAAAAAATCATTTAGCTTTAACATATTATATAATTAATTTAATGATGAAAAATAACTAAAAACACAATAAAAAAATATTGTTGAGCGTCTAATTATAGTTTGTTTGATCATAATTTGTTATCTATTAATCTTTATAAAAAAGGGGAGAAACATGTAATAATATTAAAAATAGTTTAAATATGTTTTAAAAAGCAACAATCTATTTTTTAAAAATATACTGTGACTATCTTATTTGTCATGTTCTTCCTTCGTATTTTTCTGATTATATTATGATGATCATAATCATCACCTTCATCATCGTCCTTTGAATCATATTCAGATTCAATGTCATCATTTACATCCACAATAGAATCATGTTCAATAAGTTAAATTTCCTTAATTCTTAGAAGTTGAACAACAAAATCAATTTGTTGATATTCATCGATAAATCTAGTCAATAGTTTTATGTATTATTAATCTTACAGGTGATGTTTTAGTCATTTGATACAAAGTATCTTCATCGATATCTTCAACTTCACATGTCTTCTTGATTTAGTTGTGATGATCACATGTGAAGCACACATACTGAAGAAAACAATAGAGATAATATGTAATACACTTGGTATGTATTTTGTGAAAAATGAAAGAATCATGCATAATACCATTTATTAGTGTTGATTTTGATGATAATGTATTATGAGATTATTGGTGCCTTTTCATGATGGATCATACCATTCAAAATAAAATAAGGGTATCTTTTTTTACAACTATGACTCCAATTCAAATATCTTTAACAAATTTCCATAAAAATCATCCTAACTCGTGTCAGTTACATGTTTCACACACATACATATCCACCCATCATAATTTACTATTTCCTTATCATTGCTCCCATGACTTGGCCTGTAAGTTGTATCTGTTGATGAAGTATGGCATGACACTATATTCTTATTCTCAATTATGGATTTGTGACATTGCTAGCATCATAAACCTAAACAACATATTTAGACATGGATTAAACTCTAGTTAACAACCTTACAAATTGTTTAAACCAAATATTGAAGTCGAAATGTATGAGTATAGACATAGGATCAGTGATTTTGTTCCATTCTATATAGACACCGATATAATTAAAATAGAAGTCGTTAGCAATGATTCATCTTTGTTAACAGAAAATACTAATGTCCAGCATATAGAAAATACTAAATATGGTTTAACCTCATTGAGTTACCCAAAATATGTACATGGATAGACTTGTATTCTTGATCACTCAGTCAAAACTTTCGACTTCTACCACTAGGTTATCCACACTTGTTAAAATTAAACTTTGAATTTCATTGTCCACCTACTTGCATGGATGATTCCTGATATTAGTAGCCAATAAATAGTGATTTTTAAAGGAATGAGAGGTGAAATATGTTGTGTTGTTATGCAAATAGAAATTTGAAATTGAACCTTCAACACTTGCCTTATTTTTTAATGCATATTTTGACTCTCCTATTAACCTATAAAAGCAATCAAGCGGAAATTTAAAATTTGGTTATGAAGTACAAAAATTTAAATGAGTAATTTACAAGAAGGATTGTATCGATTACCTCCAAAATGGATACATTCATTAGTAATGTAATGGGCCACCTAGCTTGGTTTCTTTGAGAGGTGAACTAGAGGACATTCCATTGAGTAAAAAAATATTGAGGCAAAACTTGTTCCGATTGACATAATGTTCTCCTCCAATATGTTTAAGCAACCAATAATGTATTTGAACATAAATCCCTAAAAAATAAATTTATCTCCACAAATGCCTTTATAATCCAATCCAATAATGACTGAAATATGCAATAGAAAGCAAACATTCAATGAACATGTGACAATCATGACTTTTCATGTTATACATGTACCATTGTTTACATCTACACATTAAACACATTCGAAGCATAACCATCGAATGTCTTCAACTCTTTAATCTATTGAAAAACAACATTTGCTTCAGATGATGCCAAAATATACTTGGCTTTGGCATCTTCATTTTTTCATTGTCTAATGCCTTCAACTAAAGATCCTTTCAGAAACACCATTGCTAACTTCAAATCTTGTCTTTTCATTGTCCTTGGTTTTATGAGGGATACTTATCATAGTGTTAAAAATATTGTCAATGATTTCTCAATGCACATGACGTCCCTATTGATACACAAGTGCTACAATGTGACAAAAGTAAAATTAGAATGTTGCAACACTAGACCATGTTTTGTTCAAACTAAGTAGTTTGATTGGAAACTCACTTGAACAGATAAGCTCTCATATCACTTTCAAGCAACATCTTGATACATCTACACTTAACACATGAGCATTTAATATTACCCTCAAATAAGAAAAATGGTAATTCTTTATCCTTTGTAATAAAATCATTAATCTCATTCAAATATTCAACTTTCAAACGCCTCATATTCAACTTTCAAACCCCTCATATTAGATTCAAGAATGTTATACAACCACCTACAAAATATTGTCTGCATTATCAACATGTCATATTCATTTCCAATAAATTTATTTTATTTATAATTATTAATAATATAAAAAGATACTTAGTAGCTTAACTGCAAATAAAATAATATTAAAAATATATAATAGAATAAAAATATAAGTATTCACATATTAAAAATTATTTTAACTTATTAACTATTCACAAATACTTAATTACTATTCATAATAACCTTATATAGTATTTCTAAAAAAAGGATAACTGTTCACAAATACTTAACTACTATTCATAATAGCCTTATATAGTATTTCTAAAAAAAATAGATAACATAACCGCTATATTATGAGCATCTCAACAAAAAAAAATCAACAATCAATAGTCATTCTAAAACAAAGTACAATAATCATTTACCATAATATTATACTAAATTTCAGTTTTAATTTTCTAACCAACCCAATATAAATGAACAAATAGCGAACAAGTAGCTGGGCTTCTCTTTCTAACTTTTCTCTCTATATTTTACCCTCACAAAGATTAATTTTTTCGGAGGTAGTTTGATGCAATTAAAAGGAAGTGTGGCATACATTTTTTTTATACTATTATCTGTGTTCATGATTCTTCTGATAGCGAACAGTGAGGAGTCAAAGATTTTATTCTTGTAATTAACATGTTATATACGCTATACATTTTTGTTTTATCCCCTTTCCCGAAATGAAATTAATTTCTCAGCCATCATTAATCTACTTTTTTCCAACCATGCATATGCCAAATGGAAGCAAAGGGTCCAACAAAAATGATTATACCTGATGCATCGGATTCAAAAGGCAATACTTTCTCCTGCATATGACTGGCGGTAAATTAACAACTTGGTGTTCTACAAAGTCAAGCGCATATATAACACTATATATAATTATAACTTAAATTTTCATGTGGGTTTATTAATTTATTTATTACAAGGGTGATGATTATGAAGTTTGAAATTATGCTTTGTAGATATCACTTAAGTCCGTGACCACCTGTAACTCTAATGGTTTAACTCTCAGTGTGGTTTAATAATATATGTTAAATTTTGACCTTTTTGCTTTTTATAACATATTTCAATAACATGTTTTAATATTTATTTTTTAAACCTACCAAAAAGTATTTATTTTTTAAAAATTTCTTCCCTACATAACACATTTTACCTCTCACTTCTCTTTTTTTTCTCTCTTAATTGCAGAAAATTATAAAAGAGTATGATAATTAGGATTTATATTTAAATTATAACCAGCTAACTGCCTGCAAATAGCATAGCGTTAATTTAGGGAAGCCAATCAAGATCCAAAATTGCGGGGGAGGAGATGAGAGAAAAAGGAGGCAAATATTGTCATAATAATTAGTCAGCTTCCAACTTACAATGTCATTAAAACAATTCTATATCTTTTTACATCATTAGAAGTTATTAATTTAAGAAAGAATTAAGTATTTTTTTATGTTTTTAAGATAATCTATTTATTTATTTGTTTATTACTTTTTAAAGTATTAGGAAGATATAATATTTCCCTTTACATTATAGTTGTGAAACCATTCTTAACCAATTAAAGCTGGTACAGTAATTAAAAAATAAGATGGGAAAAGGGTGGTAAAACTGTTAAAATGGATCAATTTAGCTCATTCAAGATGACCTATATCAAAAGTTGCTAAACTTTTCAACCAAACCCAGTTATTTCAACTTATCCGATGAATTAAAAAAATTTCAACCCAAACCGATAGAGTTGGGTTTACTTGAGGGCTGACTTAAATTTTGAAAAGTAAAAAAAAATTATAAAGTCATTTTTTAAAAATTGGTAAAATAAGAAAAATAATTAATAGTTTTTAAGGTAATTACAAAAATAGATAATTTCTTTTACAATTATTATTTCACTAGCTGAACATAAAAATGACTATGAGCGGTTTTTTTAATCATATATAGGTTAGTTTACTGTAACTTACAAGTTAAATAAGTTAGATTAGTATCAACCAAATTTTAAGATAAACTGTATTTTTTCAACATCATTTACAAATATGTCGAGTTGTCTTAGAATAGTATGTAAGTTTTGTGTCATTTTAACAACTTTAGAAAAAAAAAACAATAATAAGTTTGAATTCTCTACTAACACTAAATAATTATTTGACCAACAAATAGCATTAGCATAATGCAAGGTACTTTCATTCGGTGGAATTATTAGAAGTTAAGCTTCAATTGTAAAGGTCTGGTTCGCTAGTTGAAAAATGTGTAACAACTTTTGATCATCTTAGTGTTAAATGGGTTGAGTACCCCCTAAATTCCATCTTTGCTTATATATATATTTTAAAAAACAGACTAGCAATTGCCTATAAAACGTATATGCATGCAAAACTACATATAATGCAAATAGTGCATGATACGATGACCTGGGGATTGTATATGCGCAGCAGTTGAAATTTTGAGTATTTTATATAGACTCAAATTTAAGTATTTTATTGTTTGAAAAAAAGCCATACTACCGTTTAGATGGGATATGATACCTAATACACTGAAGGTAATAGCTGAGCTATGTTATACAATGAGGAGAAATCATTTGCCTGATAATTAAGAACATATTAAATTTCAGGTCCCAATTAATATGGACATGCATGGTTTTCTTTTGGTTTGTTCAGCATGCCAAAATTTAATCATGGGTTTAATGTGACTGATAGGAAAAGACAAGATGGCTCGACTTATTTGCTTTAATTTAGCTGATCTTGTCCTCCATTTTCATTTCAGGGGTTAAAATTCACAAAGAAAACTTGACTAGTTTGGTGACTTGGGTGTAAGCCATATTAGATATATATATATATATATTGGAGTTCAATATAGCTAGGTTTTCCTACTATGTCAAAAGGCTCTGAAAGAAGCAATAACAAAGCTTTTCTAACTGCTCTAGATTTTTCAAATGTTATATATATGATCAGGGTTTTCTAAAATCAACCATCCTTTTTGTCTTTCCACACAAATCAAAACCAAAACTACTAATTCAAGCAAACAAAATATGAGAAAGTTAAACCGAAAGAATATATATCCAACCCCGAAATAGAGTCTCAATGTTCATATTCTTTTCTTTAATTGCGGAAACTCCACCTGTTTCCAACTACGATAAAATAAAACCAAGATTGTGGTTAAGCAAGCTAGATAATATCATAATTAAAGTGGCCAAATCTTCTTTTGGCTTTGACATGCTTGTATCCAAGATCTCCATAAATATAATGGGTGGCAAAAGCACCGACCTTGCGTTATCCTATAATCCTATATTAAATATGTATTGAATTTGTGAACTTCACTTTAAGTCATGAGAATGATATAAATTAATTAATATCAAGAATTTTGGGAATATACCACTTGTCTACATGATCGTTTCTGGCTAGCTCATCACCCTCTTCCTCAAAGTTTATTCGTTTCTGTTGTTTAGAAAGTGTGTTCTTGAAATATAATTTAGTTTCGGGACCTTAATTATTCCTTTACAAGTGTTATACATTTACACCATCTCTTTTCATAAACAGTGAGAATTAAAGATACTGATGTTAACCAGTGACCACATGAATATTTTTGTGTCTACACACAAGAGATAAAAAGTATTAATTATTAAGAAAGAAATTTGTATGTTTTAATATATGATTTGTTTAATTACAACTCTCTACTTTAATTTTAAATATTAAAGGTTTGTCTTACTCTTACCCTCAAGTCTCTTAAGAGCAAGAAGTGATTCTCTCGTCTATTATTTTCTTAACAAATAAATACTCTCCATATGGTTTTTGGACAGAGACCTAGCTATATCCCAGATACCAAGCTTATTTAGCGAATCATCGAAGACAACCAGTAATATAATTATAGTGCTTAATTTGAAATAAACAGTTGTTTTTAATTTAATCGGCTCCATCCAATTGTATAAACTACACACTCCTAATATAGATATGTAATTATACAAGCATGATGAGTTAGTTTATATACATGTTTGGTTTCACATTTATCAATCGTACTAACTTTTAAATTTTAGATTTATGCACATCTTGATTTGATTTATCTTTAAACATACAATAATTAAGTAGCGATGCATTTACAAACTTTCACATTCTATCAACGTTTTTAATCCACAAGAACATAAGGCACGAACACACCATCAAAAGGGTTAAAGTAGTTTTGGCATCTAGTATTACAATAATATATTTCGAGATTAACAGGTATTTGGTTCAAAATAAGATTTCGATTTTAAATCTTGTAAATAAATTTTTTTTTATTGGGAGAACCGTTACATAAATATACATATTTACAAAATTAGGTCAAGTAAAGGATAATTGTGATTAAATAAATATAAAAATCTGCTGTGGAACAATGTTGGAACTAATATATCAATCTTCATCAAAGATTCTCTTTCTCTTTCTTGCATGCATGGCTAATGTTATTAAAGCATATTGACCATTTGGGTGACAAGGGACACAATTATATTTGCTTTTCCATTGATGTCTCCAATCAGTTATAAGGTATTCGTGTTTAATAAGGCATCAAATTAGTGGCATCATAACATACTGGCAGAAAGAAATTAACAGACCAGTTAATATCCTGCTTTCAGCATATATGTTGAAAATTCTTACCAGAAATTAACATCGTTTATATTTGAGTAAAATTTCATAATCGATGCCATATATATATATATATATATATATATATATATATATATATATATATATATATATATATATATATATATATATATATATATATATATATTAAGAAGCATTCCTTGAATCGTGTCATTGCTCAATAATACAGATGGAGCTTCATATATATGTTGGGACCATGTGATTCTGACAATATTGTTATTTACATATATAATCAGCGTAGATATCAAAGGACAAAAAGCAATGAAGCCATGATGAAAGTAGGTAAACCAATTGTGTACTATTGAGAGTAGAAATATATATCTTACTACTCTCACAAAGTATATGTTCGTGGCTAAGCTAGATATATGCATATGTATTATGAATCCAATTCTAAGTAACAAGCATTGAGCATTTACCATATGTTGGAATGGTTAATCTTGTTTTAAAATTTCACCTCGACATCATCATGTGAATACAAATTTTGTACTATTAACAACATTTCACAAAATTCCGGCAGAAACTAATTAAAAGTTGTCAAACGCCATAATATTTTTCACATTGATTGTACTTTTTGTGTCCAACCCTGTCTAAAACATGGTCTTGACTCTTGATAGAGTGAGAGAGCCGTGTCCTGCCTGTCTAAGCATTTTTATTTACCTAGCACCTCATTTACATATGGCTATAAAGTAGTATTAAAATCTTAGCTAGGCATAAGCCAAGCCACACTTGAAGTCCCAAACAAGATAAAATTATTAAAATACATGCAAGATAGAGCTACTATGTCACTCCAAATGTTAACTATATTCACCATCCAGGCATTTGCATCAAGATATGCAAATTGTTTTTTGTATTTCTTCTTAGATGTTTGTTCACTAAAAGTAATGCAAGAATTTTTCAGTATTAATTTAATTAAGGGGAGGGTGTTTGATTTGGTTAAGTTAAAAACTTGGAGTTAATTGAGGGCAAATGGGAAGGGGTTTTGTATGCTCACCCTTTGAATGGGAAAATGAGCCTTTCCTCTCTGAGCGCTGTTTGATTATTTGTACTGTGGACTTATTGTAATTTCATTTGGAGTATATCTTGTACCTGTTTAATAATTTTGTTTTGCTATTAAAAAAGATAGATATTTTCTATGAAAATTAAATTTTCATCTCCATATATAATTCATAAAATAGAAGTTAACATCAACAGTTGCTACTAATTATGGAAGTGGAACTCTAATTTTAAATGTAAATTAAACAGTACTAAGTTTTGTACCCCATAAGAAGCCAATGTGTTTTCCAAGTACTGATTTTATATATAGAGAGAGACACACACACAATGTCCTGAATAAAAATAAATCAATGCACCGATACCCTGGTAAAGATTACACAACTGGTTAGATTACTCTTATCACATCCTTTTAGCTATTTAACAAAGTTAGTTGAAAGGGAAAAAAGGTTTGAACTGGTATAAATCTAGATAGGTTCATGTACAAATTTTGAATAATAATAATAACTAACAAGCAAATTACTGCATTCGGTCTATAGTAGCTTTCTCTTGCAGTGTGTACGAAGGGAAATAATTTGCTTGAAAAAAATTGCAAATAAATATGAAAATGTACAGCTAAAGCAGCCACGTGTAATTAAGTATGCCCTTAAATGGCGCATTAAGCCTGAAGACGGTTGGTACACTATCACTAAGTTTCAAGCCGAGCGAGCCGAGACGAGATATCACGGCGCAGCTGGGGCTAGGCTAAGATGCAAGTCCAAGCCCAATGCATCATCGAAATTGGGCCCACCCTCAGCTTTGGAGAACCTACTCAAAGAGGGCCCATCAAACCCAGCATGGTGGGCCCGGGTATGTACCTGCATCGTTGACAAAGCGGATGAGGAATCTCCTACAACTCCAACGTAGGGAAACATCCCTGCACCCGCTGATTTCACACCCGTTATGGTGACGTTGCTGTTATTATTATTATTCGCCGACGGAAACGCGCAACCGTGTGACACTGACACGTGGAAGGGAGGAGGCGCGGCACGTGGCTGCACATAAACCCACGACGGTGCGCCCGCCGGTACCACCATGGAGCCCGGCGGAGCCAGGAGGTGCGGTGGATGGGCGAAGGCGGAGATGATGGGGTTCCGAACGAACGAAACGGCGGCGTTTCGTGTGGCCTGTAACTGTGCACGCTTGAGTTGTTGACGCTCTTTCTTGTGCGCGTTTTGGTGCCCGCCAAGTGCTTGTGAATTTGCGAACTCTCGGCAACAATACTGGCACTCGTATTTCCGGTCACCGGAGGAAGAAGCTCCGGCACCGGCAACGGCACCACCGGAGTCAGAAGTGGAAGTGGAAGTGGCCTTGGCGTCTTCATGCACCACTTGTTCTTCTTCCATGTTGTCTTCATGAACGCTGAAGCCAAAGAGCTTTAAGCGCGTTGGGGAAGTGGGGTTTGGTTTTTTAGTCTTGTAGTCAAATTGGGTGTCCATGACAAGGGATTGGTGAAGAAAAGGGTGGTGAAAGTGTGAAGAAGAAGGGGTAGTTTAATGTGATTGTGTTAATTAAGGAGTAGTTGCATGTGTTGGAGTGTTGGCTGGGTGTATTTATACCGAGGATTGAATGGGTTTTGACAAAAAGAAAATTTAGAAATAAAGTGGGGGGAGAAAAGTGGGGTCCTTGCGGATGTCCCAAGGAGAAGAAAGTGTGTGAAAATATGGGAACACGACCCAAGAAGACCCACAGAGAAGGGACCCAAAGGGTTGGAATTTGTCTCTTGACACAGTTTTTATCTCCATTTGCATTGCATGCCTTTTTACTCTCTCGCTAGCTTGTGCAAATTACAAAGGTGACCTTTCTTCGTCACGCCCCTAAACAATTAATCATTTGATTCGTGAACAGTTTCGGACGAAAGAAAACAAGACTACCTATTTTTATTATTAAATCGGAGGTAGATCGAGGACGAGGATTGGGAATTATGCGATGCATGTGACGAGAGTATGGCGCGGGTTCAAAGTCTTGTGTTAAATGATTGGCATTGGATCGGAGCCATAATATCATTCTCTTGAGTATGTATTCAACCACTTTTTCTTAATTATATTAACAACATCCTCGTATCTTACTTTAAAATTTAGATTAATTTTAACTGTAAAAAAATTCATTATACATGAATAGAGTATTTCATAGTTTAAACAATTCATATATAAATACAATATATATATTTTTATATAGAATTTTTTATCTACTCTTAAGAGTAATATAACACTGACTCAAAATGGCCAAACTCGTTAAACTAAAATATGTGTGATTAAGTTCTTTTCTATTTAATCATCAACAGTATCAGTTAAAAATTTTAAACTAATTTTAACTATAAAAAAAGTAATTATATAAGTTTGGATGTTTTTTACATCTCATATATAAACACAACGTAGAAACACTTATATATAGTCAAACTAATATTTTGTTTTTATAAAAAGTCTTTCATTCCCATGAGTAGACCACTCGATGTGAGACTTTATTTCTAATAATTAATGTTGTGGGAGTGATACTTGGCAAAATTCGATGTTTGATTCTTGTATTCTATCTTTTGATAAAAAAAAATAGAGGGTGTGAATACTGATCATGTATATAAACACAATGTACAAATTACTTATATAAAATCTTTCATCTACATGAGTAATATATTCGATTTAGGAATTATAAAAATACTAATTTTCCACTCTTATAAAAAGTTTTTCATTTATGTCCATGAGTAATTTACTCAATGTAAAAAATACTTATATATAAAATTTATCATTAATCCACACGAGTATATTTTTCAACGTGAACATCATTTAAACAATATATCAACTAAAGAATACACAAATATTTCAAATCACAATATTTACATGGTGATAATTTTATTTGTTCAGTGTTTAGAAGACATGGATTTAAATATTAGATTTCATATTTGATCAATTTTTTTATAATATACCACTTTTTATAATAGAGACTTATACATTTATAGCTTTCTTGCCTAGAATTGGGAATCAATGAGTCAATGTAACTGTAATAGCTAGCATATATAAATTATGTATTAGGTATGACTCGCAAAAACAAGTTTCGACCAACCTACTAGCACTTGGTGAATTATATTATATGCAATAGCTGATTAACTAATTCAAACTTTAATAGACAGTTTGGACCCATTCCTTTGTTTAATAATTTGAATGTCCAACTCATAAGTAGAGAGAGAATTATAGGGTTTGGGAAATTTATGCTCTGCTGCCTTACTACAAGTATATATGACTTTACAATGATTTTTAATGTCTTTCTTAATTAGTTTTTATTTCTTATAACAGCACCTAACTAGACCGTATATACATTATAGGGAAAAATTATATTTATATTTGTATATACATAATTCATAATTGGTTATTAAGAGACTTAATTTCATCTGTCATTTGATGTTTGAGTTTTCAAAATTGTAATTACATTAAATTCAGTAAGAAAAAAATTACTAGTTGTAATAATTTAATTTATCTGCCTCAAATTCGAACAGGATATACTAAATTAAAAAAGGGAAAGTTTAGTTAAATATCGAATTGTTTAGCCGTGGCCTAAGAAAAGTTAAGAGATTTGAAAAGTAAGATGATGGGGATTGTTTTGCTCATAGTTTGATTCATTTGAACATTGCTAAATAGACCAATCAAAAGCTTACCAGCTTGCTTGATCAACTTATAAACATATGATAAAGGAAGCCAATTCATTTATTTGACCCTCTCTCCATAATGCTCAATCCATAACTTTTTATCTGAGATTATTATTTATTATCACTTAATCAAACATCAACTTCCAAATCGGAAGTTTCCTTATTGGATATCTTTGTAATGTTGCATTTTTTTATTATATTGATAAAGGAACAAAAAGCAATGAACCACCGTGAAGCCCATGTCTCTATATCCTCCCACCCTCCAACTAACTCTGCAGCCGATACAAAGAATTGTCAAAGCACTTGCATTGCATACATGTCCCAAATTTAGACATTCAAAAACTCCATACCTCACTACCTTTATTATATTTATTTTCAATTTTACGATCTCTAGCTCAATAATCTATCTTTTATTGAGTGAATATAAAAAATGGTATAATAAAACAACAAATTATATAACATATTTTAAAAATAAGTAAATAAATTTTGCACGAGTCTGGTTAAATACAACAATATTTCTCATTTAAAAATAAAAAAATAAATATGTTTATAGACAATATTAAATTAATTAGTAAATTTAAGGATTCGTTCTCACAAAATTTTTGTTATATTTTTCATACTATTAAATTTAACTATTTTGAAATAGTCTTTATCATTTAGAAGTGTATGAACGATTGATTTATTTAATAGATCTTGATATTATTTATTAACATATCATCTAATTATCCTTATAGTAGAAAACATGTAACTTTTTTATTAAGATAATTGGAGATAATTGGTATTTTTTAATTTTTATTAATAACTTCCAAATTAGGTAATACATAGTGTAGGTAGACAATATACTAAACCACGATGTAAAAGTCTGTCAAACAAATCACATTTATCAGGAAATATAAAAGGACTAAAACAAAATATTTCAAACAATAAGGACTATTTCTTAATATTTTATATTATCGGGAAGAAAACGATAACAAAAATATTAATGAGTTAAGAAAAACATAATAAAAAATTTGTAATGATGAAAATTGAAATTACCAATTTTACGTAATTAAAAATATATTTCACCCAAATAAAAATATATCAATCAATTTATGTTACTAGTATTTCTTAAATAATTAATTAGAAAATATATTAATCATATTTAAACAGGGAATATTCACATTATGAAAAGGCTAATTAAGGTTGCGTTTAGTTACAGAAAATTATTCTAGTTTTCTAGGAAAAGTTTTTCTAGAAAAATTTTTGGAAAACATTTTCATTTTTCAGTTTTCTTGAAAAACTTCTTTGAAGACTTCTCTATTTTTTTTTTAAAATAGAAAACCCGATTTTCAGTTTTCTTTAAGTTTTCTTTGGAAATTTTGTAAACAAACACATTTTCTATTTTTTCAACTTTTTTAAGAATAATTTTCTATTTTTCTTAAAAAATTTACTAACTAAACACAACATAGGTTTCTTAACGAGAATTTTCTACGTTCACAAGACTTAAACCTGATATTTTAATTAGAGAAAATTAAATATATACCATTTGAAATAACATTAGAAAAATGATATGGAAGCGTATGTCATCTATTTCTATATTTTTAATATTTAAAAATAAAAGATGTGATACTTGCAACAATATCGAATATAATTAATAATAATCATATGCTTTGGCCTATTCCAGTTAAAACCGACACCTTCACCCACCACTATCTCTCTCTAGAAAAAAGCTTCCATAGCTATGACTATGATAGCATCATTCCATTATCCTAAACTAAACCATATATGGCACTCACATCTAACACCTTAATTCTCACTAATCACTGCTGCATGACCCACGTGTCAACATCATATTCACTCCCCACGTGAATAAATATATAGATGCTTAAGCTTAATTAGCTCATTCTAAGCTTTTCTGGATCATTGGGGGATAAATATAAAAAAGTAGAAAATTCAATGTTTGAATTTATACATGATATCGCGTATTAACTAAATATAGTGTACAAGGTGACCACTTTACTTATTGTACACTTCCCAGTTAGCTTGTTTAAAATGGCATGCATTTGAATGTTGTGACATGGAGGGAGGATATTGAATTCAATATAATAGCGTTCAGGTGTGTGTTTGCGAAACGTATGGTTTGGGTCCCCACCATTACGTGTTGTTGATGATGAATTATTGTTTATGATGTTTGCGTGATTGACGTTGAAATCTATATTTGTATATTGGTTTTCTAGCTTTGAG
Source organism: Clitoria ternatea (assembly GCA_037962975.1). Classification (NCBI taxonomy): domain Eukaryota; kingdom Viridiplantae; phylum Streptophyta; class Magnoliopsida; order Fabales; family Fabaceae; genus Clitoria; species Clitoria ternatea. The sequence continues at coordinate 110,954,518 of CM075674.1, read as the reverse complement.
AGAGATCTCTGCGAATCTTACTAACTCCGAGAGAGAGAGTGAGAGTGAGAGCTTTTTGTAGGCTTGTATTCTCCACTTCAAAAGCATAATTAATCATAATCATAATGCATGACTTATATGCCAATATTTATCATACAAATGAAAAGTAATCAAAAGGTAAACCCAGGCCTTCTTCAATTCTAAAGTCTTCTTCCCAACTCCTAATAGGACCCACCTTGTCCCCTACTACCAATATACCTTATATTTTTCTTAACACCTCTCTCTCTCTCTCTTTACGTGTTTGGTATATATTATTTTCGTTAAAATACAAATTCATCCTTCTAAAATATAGGCTTTCAAAAAATAATTCATGATCACTTTTAACCTTCGTTTTTTATTGTTAACGGTTCAACCGCGAACAATAATATAAGTGAAATTGTTGACAATGAATAATAGATGTGTTTTCTAGTTACCCCAAAAATTTAAAAGGTTAAAAGTGGTCATTTTTATTTATATGAGGTTTTACCTGAACCTTAAATTTTACAGGATGTGAATTTGTATTTTAACCTTATTATTTTTTTAGGATGTATTTATAATTGATTATTATATATGTTTGGATATGTTAGGTAAAAAATGATTTTGAAATAATCTATTTTATTTGGATTGATTCAGATAATAGACCATTTTATGTTAAAATATAAATATAAATTTGAAATTATTTGTAGTAATTAGATAAACATTTAAATTAATTAATTGATGGGATAAAATAGGTATACAAATGTTGAGTAGAAAATAATCCATTAGATTATAGATTGAGTTGGCTAGTGTTTAAAAATTCTAAAGAATTTAAAATCCCAACAAATTAATTCCTATTAATTTAATTTCTATTATTATTAAATTATTTGTTCATATAAAGGAATTTAATTCCTTCCATTTTTAAAATCACTTATTTAAAATAAGTATTTAAAAACTTTACATATGTAACATTCTTGGTGGTATGGTGGTGACAACGACCATGACAACATGGTGACAGGGGCCGAGTGTTGAGACCGTGATCACAGCGGGAGGCCGACCAAAATAAAGAAATAAAGTTCAAAAGTCCTTTTGAAAAAACAAGGAGTCACCACCAGTATTTTTTAAGGTAAAATATCGGGAAAAACCTTTTGTTAGGACACTAGTCATGAAAACGAGATTCTTAAGTTCGAGAGTCGAATTATAGGAGGGGAAGGTATTGGCACCCCACATTATCTATCGTCGCTATTATCATTAACTTAAGTCCCATTAATGACAGCCTTACATTGTCGCTAAATAAAACTTCTACTATTCTATTTCTCTTGTCGTCGTTGCTATTTTATTTCAATACATAAGCAACAGGTTTAGGCTTATTAATAAAAGCCTAACCCATTGATAATTTGGTAGACAATAATTAACTATAAATTCAAATTCACAAATTAAATTTACTATAAATTCATAAATTAAATTAACTACTTTATAATGTTAAATAATAAAAATATTAACAATTAAATTAAGGAAAAATTTATATACAAAATACAAATCTCTAAATAAAATATAAACAACATGTAAAAACTAAATACAATGTGCGAAAATGAAAAAAAAGTCAAGAAGGAGGACCAAAGGAGGAAGGTGGAGGGGTTGTTAGTTAGAAGAACTATTTGTCCACTAGCCTAGGGTAGAATCTGAAGGCAAGCAAGGTGGCCCATCATGTAACATCCTGATTTTTAATTAATTGCTAATTAAGGTTAAATTCAGGATTAAGGATTATGATTGGTTTAGTTAATGGTTAACTGGAATTTAATGGTTAATTAGATTAATTATTGAATAATGATTATAATAATAATAATGGGGAAAGGACATTGGTGCCCCTTGGGCCATGAGAGAAACTTCGGTTCTCTCTCTTTTCCCTTCCTTTTCGCGTGGTCCCCACGTTGATAGCTGATGGCTTTAGTTGGATTGGGACTTGCATTAATGAGGATGGGCTGCATCTGGGCAGTGTGAAGATGGCTGAGTGGGAGAGTGTGTGTGTGTTGATAAGGCCTTGAATGCATGTTTCCTCCTTACTCTCTTTTCATTCTTTGTAGTGTATGTTATGAAGGAGAGAAATGCTCCTCCTTCTCTCTAGAACTTGTTGGAGCTCCTGCTTCATCTTCTCCATCTCCTTCATCTTCTTCTTCCACTCCTGCATGGTGTAGAGCAGAGTGGAACTGTGTGGAGAGTGAAAACAGCGTATGGCTGTGTGCTTTGGAGGCTGGGTTCTTCCTTTGGTTCCCTGGTGCTTCCCCTTCGTCTTCTTCTTCTTCTTCTCCTTCATATGATGGGCTCGGTTGGAGCCTGCTGTAGCATGGGTGTGTGTGCCTCGGTTGTGGATTCACGATGGTTCACTGTTGATGAGGCTGTGCTGCTCTTGTGTGGATAAAGACATGCATGTTGCATGGAGGCATGGTGGTCCTCCACTGTTGTTGAAGGTGTATGGTGCTGTTGTGAAGAAGAAGGCATGCATGGTATGGTGCATGCATGGAAGCTTGGTTGTCCTCCATGGTGGTGAGGACGGTGCTGTGCCTGGAGGTCTCTCCACCGACCGGGTGGCAGAGTAGAGTGGAGCTTGGAGTGTTGATGTTGTGAGTATGTTGCGTTCAGGGGAGCTACTGGGCGTATCTCGCTCAAGTGAGAATGGCCACGCTTGAGCGAGCCAGTGAAGAAATGGTCACTGGACCCTTTTCGCTCAAACGAGTGCATGTGTGGCTTGAGCGAAAAGGATGATGTTTGATACTTGGTTGTTGAGAAGCGTGTTACTGATTGACTGGGAAGCTGTGTGGCTCTTCCCACTGCTGGAATGCCGAGCAGAGTGCTACTGTGGCTGGGCCGAGTGGTCATGTGGCTACTGGAACGTCATTTCAGGTAGGGGGCTTTGCATCTCAAATGCATAGTTTATGGACGGGTTTCTGGGTGACATTATTGCACTGTGTTGTGTTTTGTTGGATGCTGTATGTTGTTGAGTTGAACCCGGATTGATGCTTATTAATTAAGATGTGCATGATCATTCGTCCAAGAGATGTATGATGATATTTGTGATGATGTGCATTAATGCATGAGATGCATGTTATTTGTGTTATGATTGCCGAGTGCATTGTGTGGCTTGTCATTGGTCCCTATGTGGGTAATGGTATGAATAAATACATGCAATACATGATGTTAAATGTAACACCCCCTTATATACACGAGATATATATGTATTCTTCTTACTTTTAAAAAAAAACTTTTAGAAAGATATACATATTTATCACTCTTTATCTCGTGTATACAAGGACGTATATACATCTGATTTCCTTTGAATATTGAAAGTAAAAAAAAAAATTGTCTTTCAATATTTGTCCATAATGACAAAATAATTTATAGAAATCATAAGTGATAAATCATTACAATATTATATCCGAATGAAAGAGTTTATCAAAGTTTAACCTTTACCTTGTTACAATTATCTACTTGATATTGTAATAAGGCAAAATAAAACTAAACTATACCTCTACTACAAATGTGAACAATCATTTCCTAGTCCTTGAACCATCGAGTTTTGAATCCTACTCTTGTCATATCTCTTCGTCTAATCGATTGAGAATGAGACCACTTTATCCTCTTGTAATTATATATCCTTCCATCTTGGACTGCTAGCTATATATCATATAACATATATTTTGGACACAAAAATTCAAACAAGAAGGAGTGAGAAACAAAATATAATATATTACAGATAAGACATAAGCATAAGGGTTTTCACAAACTAATATAGTAATATCGGTCATAATCTCATATACAATCAATAATGAATATAGGGTTTCCACATACATAACACTTATATTTTCATTCATAACCATCCATATAGAATGTCACAATCACATGAATGTTATGTAATGCTTATGCTACTGTCTCATTCAGTTTATGCATGTGGGCCCTTAAAGTTTTAGTTTGCACTGGGCCAACCAGGAGTTTACACTGTTTCATAAATTCTGGATAATAATAACATAAATGCCTTCATGGCATATGAACAGCTCAACTGGCGTGGAAACACTTAGAGACTAGTCAGACTGAGAAAGTTTTTATTGTGAAAGTACCCGACACTAGGGAGCGACCCCAGGTCACCTGAAGCACCCTTTCACACTCTCTCATCCCAAGGCTCGCAATTAAGCCTCCTCTAATGTATCCTCGGTTTCTATAATCCGTCCCCAGGCAATATCACATCTCAATTCTCTTTAATGATTCATGATGCATGAACTACTCGCATATTTAGTTGGTTAAGGCTTTTAGAAACTCAATTATTAAATACCATAAAGGTTCACAAAATCATCACAATAAACTGTACATTTCCATAAGTTCTTCTTTGAACTTCTGTTATACTGAAATAATTTAGTACAGTCTTCAAATTCAGATCTTACCAAAATTGAGTTTCCAAGCCTTAAATATCTCAAAGCTTTCTCTTAAAAACCTTCATATATTTACATAATCTTTCTCAATTTAAATCTTAACTAGATTGAGTTTTTGAAATCTCCACAAAATATTCTTTAGTTATTTCGTTAGGGAAAACTAAAATAATTTACTTTAAACTTCTAATTTCTAAAGAAAATAATTTAAAATCATTAACTAAGAATACTTAAAACTATAAAAATTTTCTTTAATTCAAGAATTAATTATCTCAACCTCTGATTTTCATAAAATAGCTTCTTTCTAATACTAGATTTTATTATTGAGATTAAAAATAAAGTTAATAAAAATTATTTATAAGAAGAAATAAAAAACTAAAATAATTACAAAATACTTTCTCTTGGAATAAAAATTTAAAGAGTAAGGTAAGAAAATTCTTACTGAGTTTTAACTTTCCGTCATGCTTGCTATATGCTCAAACTTCATATCACAAGATCATCAATCATTCATCAACCACAATCAAGTATAGTAATCTCATCAATCACAATCAAATATCATCAATCATAATTGAATATTATTAATCACAGTCTAATATTATAAATCACAATATCATTAATCGAAATCAAATATAATTAATTATAATCAAGTCAAATCAACTAAATATCGCTTATAAATATAATTCAATTTTTTTATGGTTATTTAAATTAGTAGATTTGATTTTGAGTCCTTATAGTCCATTCCTCGCACAGGTCTATATAAGTCCATATATCCAGTCTTCGCATAGGTATAGTTCAGTCTAGACAGGTCATAATATTCCAAGTCCTTGCATAGGTTTAGTTCGATCCATATAGGATATAAAAATCCAAGTCCTTGCATAGGTTTAGTTCAGTCCGTATAAGTTATAATAATTCAGATCTATGTATAGATATTTCAGAATAAGTTACACAGTATATTAAATTTATTATAAATTTTAAGTTGAGAAGTTATTACTTTATAATAATATTATTAAATTTAAAAGGAGTAAGGGACTCCTCCCTTTATTCTTATGTCTTTCATATTATATTTTTATCTCACTCCCCCTTACCTCTTGTATACCGATTCGTTATTGAAAATTCATGCGCGCCTCGTCTCCGAGTTCTAAAACATACCAATTTCATTTTAATATAATTACAAGATGAAAATTAAGATTACAACTTAAAATAAAAAAATGGTAAATTTTGAATAGTGAATAGTGAATAGTGAATAGTAAATCGTAAATAGTAACAGTAAATAGTAAAACGTGAATAGTAACAGTAAATAGTAAAACGTGAATAGTAACAGTAAATAGTAAATCATGAATAGTAATGGTAAATAGTAACAGTAAATAGTAATTTACTATTTGAATAGTAATTTACTATTGAAATAGTAATTTACTATTGAAATAGTGTTTACTATGCAGAATAGTAACTTAAAATAATATTATTTCCAGTATAATAACAGATTTCTAAAAACGATATAAAAATAACCCAAAAAATATAAAAGAGAAGTATTCTTACCTTAGGATTTTGGCAGAACCTTCTCTCCAAAAACTTTTCTTCTCTCTCTCACTTCCACCACTATCTCACTAGCACTACTATATTAAGAAAACTTAATCTGAAATTGTGAATTCTAAAGAAGAAATCCTTCGGTATTTATAGGAAAAAAATTTACTATGCATTCCATTATTTTAATATAAAAGTACTATGCATTTTTGAATTTTTTATTCCAGGTTACTGTGCATCTTTTGAAAATTTCATACATGCACAGTGATTTGCATAGTAATTGTCGGCAAAATTATTAAGTCAAATAGTAACCCTTCACTCGGTATATTTTAAATATTCAAAATGAGTCCTTTTTGAAATTTAGCGATATTATATCAGTCCTCACTAATTTTATAATAAGTAATATAAAGCTGAAATTTTAAAAATCTAAAATTTTCTGTTAATAAAAATTTATTGATACGTTTCTAATTTTTTAACGATTAGAAAAAATCAAGATTTTTCTCAAACCGATAATTTTTAGATAAGTCTACTTGAAATGGATTTTAGAAAATTTTCTTATAATTTAACTTTACATTCTTGTAAATATTTTTAATTTTAAGCAACTTTATATGAATTTAAAATTATTTAAAATATATTATTTTATTAAAATAATTCAAAATTTTCAAAAAATTTCAGAAAATCATAAATATTATGTAGATCAAAAAGTTTAAAAGAACCATAGTCTAATTCCTTCAAAATTTTATTTTAAAATTCTAATAAGAGTTAAATCTTAAATATGTAAAAAAAATAAAAATATAACAACATAAAATAAAAATGGTGAATAACAAAGATATTAAAAATTCTTAATATAATTTTCTTAATTAGTGAATACTAATTAAGTCACTTTAAAATTCTCATTCAAAAATATTTTCATTTTATTATTATTATTATTAAAAAAACAAATAATAAAAATATAAATACCAAAATTTTAAAAAAATGATAATAATAAACTAACTTATAGTAAGTATTTCTCAAGAAATATATATTAATATCTATTTCCTATTTGTGATGAAAATAGGATGTTACAACTCTACTCCCCTAAAAGAAATTTCGTCCTCGAAATTTAATATTGTTAATAAATCTTACCATAGCTAAACTAACTGAACTGTTCTAAAATATATTTCTAGTTTCCTTGGCAATTGTGTACATTTTCCTTAACATTGCCATTTATCTCTCTTTTTTTAATCTTATCTGTATTTTTTTCCTTAATTCAAAAATATTACTCGTCTTAATTTTGTCAACCATGCTCATCATAAATTGATGGTTAACTCTAAACACCTCAATAATTACGTTTCTCAATCTATTAAAATCTTACTTAACATAATCCATAACATCTATTAATTAAAATTCCTACTCGTAATATAGTAAAATGGACTGCTAAGAATTAATTACTGGACAACTAGCCGTTAGCAACTAGCCGTTGGACTAGCCGTTTATGACCGTTGCAACTCTCCCTCCCTTGCTTGCTTATAAATTCTCATTCCATTCTCACTTCCTATCACAACTTCAAGGTTTCTTAGTTTCTCTCTTCTTTCTAATTTCTTCAATCTTTTTTTTTTCAAGTACTATCATACTATTCGATGGCTAACCTTCCTAGAAGTAAGGAAGAACGAAGTCGGGATGGACTACAAGTTGTGGTAACAAGTGCTTCACTTCTTATAATCGTTATGATTATTTCTCTAGTTTGGATAATTTTTGTATTGCCAAGACTCTTAGACCTCTATCTATGATATACTAGATGTTCTATTTTATTTTCCTTAATGTAATCGTGTATAATAAATTATCCTAGTGAGAAAGGATAAATATGTCTTAGTCCATGTTGTACTAGTTAAATCCTTGTGGTCTTTGCTTCATGATAATCCAGGGTATGTAATCATTTCTTATTGTCTTCTATAATGAATCAAATATTCCTTAACTAAGTGATTACACATTCCATTATAATTGACTACAACCATTACATATATTTGATAAATTCTCCAATCTTAAATGATCACAAATCACTGCGTTGACTTAGAAATATTCACTTGAATATTTTTTTATAGGTAACTAAGACTTATGTAATCAATAAGTAAAGGTTCATATCTACTTCCTCATGGTTTACTAACACATTTCTTTATTTTAAATCTACAATGGTCATTACATAACAATGATTTATATCATGTATATATATTCGTCGAACAAAATCGATGACTAAAAGAAAATAACTTGATAAACATGTATCATATTGTTAGGAATCACAAAAATATTTTATGTCACAATTTCTAAATATTAAACCAATATCGATGTCTTACAAAGATCTATAATGCTTATTTTAGGTCATTCATTGATATATTTATCACAATAAATCAATTTAAAAAAAATTCAAAAATATATGGTTAATTACATTCGATGTCACAATCATAAAAGTTTCATTAATTCATATATTTACACACATAACCATCATATATATTATTCAATCGTACACATCATAAATGAAAACTTCATCAAATCAAACAATAATTAACATATTTTATATGTCATACAAAAGAAGAATCAATACAAATAGCCAGAGATACAATTCCTAATATGATTATTTGTTATATCAAACAAGTTATAAATTATCATATTTTTTCATAAAGTATACATCCACACATTTTTCTTTTCAAAATATATCACCAAAGGAAAAACTATGATTCTATCTTAAAGAATTTGTTATACTAGTTTGGGATTACAACAGTTATTTACCCATTGGAATTCTAATTCACACAAGTATCTCTTACAACTTCAAGGATATGGTAAGGAATATCCTAATAGAATTTATTGAGTTTATCTCCATTTCTCCATATACTACATTAACCCAAGGTTAAATTCGTTGATCTTAACATCCTTCTTTTGACATGTCTTTCACTACTTAGTGCAAATCATTCGGGGTGATCAGTCCCGATAGTTTATAACTAAGTAGTCAAAGTCACGACAGCTCCAGTCTAGAATTCATACCAAAATATTTTTAAGAATTTTCTATTGTCTTATCTCCCTTGTTGTCTCATACCATATTGTAAAACAGGAAAATGTTAGAATATTTCACTATCACATATTAATCAGAGAATCAAACACCATACAATACATTTGGAATAAAAGGAAATAACTGCATTAGTTAATTTACCTTATCATTCCACCATACATTAAGGCCTGTACTTAAACAATGTCAAGAAAGACTTCAGAATGGCCAGTTTCTGATAATCCCTGCAATAACATTTTTCAAGTAACAGGCTATAAAGTTTTAACTTATACTTCTTATGAACTTAAAATTAGTTCCTTCTTTCTATACTCCTAATTTTTCTTCACTTACTTCTTACCATTTACTCTAATAAAATTTCCTCTTTTCTCAACCATAAAATCTCTTGTCAAACTCAACCATCAGAGTACACTAACACGCTAGTAAGACCATACCACAAGCCGGTTTGGATTGAACTGCTCTGATACCACTTTGTAACACCCCCTTATATACACGAGATATATATGTATTCTTCTTACTTTTAAAAAAAAACTTTTAGAAAGATATACATATTTATCACTCTTTATCTCGTGTATACAAGGACGTATATACATCTGATTTCCTTTGAATATTGAAAGTAAAAAAAAAATTGTCTTTCAATATTTGTCCATAATGACAAAATAATTTATAGAAATCATAAGTGATAAATCATTACAATATTATATCCGAATGAAAGAGTTTATCAAAGTTTAACCTTTACCTTGTTACAATTATCTACTTGATATTGTAATAAGGCAAAATAAAACTAAACTATACCTCTACTACAAATGTGAACAATCATTTCCTAGTCCTTGAACCATCGAGTTTTGAATCCTACTCTTGTCATATCTCTTCATCTAATCGATTGAGAATGAGACCACTTTATCCTCTTGTAATTATATATCCTTCCATCTTGGACTGCTAGCTATATATCATATAACATATATTTTGGACACAAAAATTCAAACAAGAAGGAGTGAGAAACAAAATATAATATATTACAGATAAGACATAAGCATAAGGGTTTTCACAAACTAATATAGTAATATCGGTCATAATCTCATATACAATCAATAATGAATATAGGGTTTCCACATACATAACACTTATATTTTCATTCATAACCATCCATATAGAATGTCACAATCACATGAATGTTATGTAATGCTTATGCTACTGTCTCATTCAGTTTATGCATGTGGGCCCTTAAAGTTTTAGTTTGCACTGGGCCAACCAGGAGTTTACACTGTTTCATAAATTCTGGATAATAATAACATAAATGCCTTCATGGCATATGAACAGCTCAACTGGCGTGGAAACACTTAGAGACTAGTCAGACTGAGAAAGTTTTTATTGTGAAAGTACCCGACACTAGGGAGCGACCCCAGGTCACCTGAAGCACCCTTTCACACTCTCTCATCCCAAGGCTCGCAATTAAGCCTCCTCTAATGTATCCTCGGTTTCTATAATCCGTCCCCAGGCAATATCACATCTCAATTCTCTTTAATGATTCATGATGCATGAACTACTCGCATATTTAGTTGGTTAAGGCTTTTAGAAACTCAATTATTAAATACCATAAAGGTTCACAAAATCATCACAATAAACTGTACATTTCCATAAGTTCTTCTTTGAACTTCTGTTATACTGAAATAATTTAGTACAGTCTTCAAATTCAGATCTTACCAAAATTGAGTTTCCAAGCCTTAAATATCTCAAAGCTTTCTCTTAAAAACCTTCATATATTTACATAATCTTTCTCAATTTAAATCTTAACTAGATTGAGTTTTTGAAATCTCCACAAAATATTCTTTAGTTATTTCGTTAGGGAAAACCAAAATAATTTACTTTAAACTTCTAATTTCTAAAGAAAATAATTTAAAATCATTAACTAAGAATACTTAAAACTATAAAAATTTTCTTTAATTCAAGAATTAATTATCTCAACCTCTGATTTTCATAAAATAGCTTCTTTCTAATACTAGATTTTATTATTGAGATTAAAAATAAAGTTAATAAAAATTATTTATAAGAAGAAATAAAAAACTAAAATAATTACAAAATACTTTCTCTTGGAATAAAAATTTAAAGAGTAAGGTAAGAAAATTCTTACTGAGTTTTAACTTTCCGTCATGCTTGCTATATGCTCAAACTTCATATCACAAGATCATCAATCATTCATCAACCACAATCAAGTATAGTAATCTCATCAATCACAATCAAATATCATCAATCATAATTGAATATTATTAATCACAGTCTAATATTATAAATCACAATATCATTAATCGAAATCAAATATAATTAATTATAATCAAGTCAAATCAACTAAATATCGCTTATAAATATAATTCAATTTTTTTATGGTTATTTAAATTAGTAGATTTGATTTTGAGTCCTTATAGTCCATTCCTCGCACAGGTCTATATAAGTCCATATATCCAGTCTTCGCATAGGTATAGTTCAGTCTAGACAGGTCATAATATTCCAAGTCCTTGCATAGGTTTAGTTCGATCCATATAGGATATAAAAATCCAAGTCCTTGCATAGGTTTAGTTCAGTCCGTATAAGTTATAATAATTCAGATCTATGTATAGATATTTCAGAATAAGTTACACAGTATATTAAATTTATTATAAATTTTAAGTTGAGAAGTTATTACTTTATAATAATATTATTAAATTTAAAAGGAGTAAGGGACTCCTCCCTTTATTCTTATGTCTTTCATATTATATTTTTATCTCACTCCCCCTTACCTCTTGTATACCGATTCGTTATTGAAAATCCATGCGCGCCTCGTCTCCGAGTTCTAAAACATACCAATTTCATTTTAATATAATTACAAGATGAAAATTAAGATTACAACTTAAAATAAAAAATGGTAAATTTTGAATAGTGAATAGTGAATAGTGAATAGTAAATCGTAAATAGTAACAGTAAATAGTAAAACGTGAATAGTAACAGTAAATAGTAAAACGTGAATAGTAACAGTAAATAGTAAATCATGAATAGTAATGGTAAATAGTAACAGTAAATAGTAATTTACTATTTGAATAGTAATTTACTATTGAAATAGTAATTTACTATTGAAATAGTGTTTACTATGCAGAATAGTAACTTAAAATAATATTATTTCCAGTATAATAACAGATTTCTAAAAACGATATAAAAATAACCCAAAAAATATAAAAGAGAAGTATTCTTACCTTAGGATTTTGGCAGAACCTTCTCTCCAAAAACTTTTCTTCTCTCTCTCACTTCCACCACTATCTCACTAGCACTACTATATTAAGAAAACTTAATCTGAAATTGTGAATTCTAAAGAAGAAATCCTTCGGTATTTATAGGAAAAAAATTTACTATGCATTCCATTATTTTAATATAAAAGTACTATGCATTTTTGAATTTTTTATTCCAGGTTACTGTGCATCTTTTGAAAATTTCATACATGCACAGTGATTTGCATAGTAATTGTCGGCAAAATTATTAAGTCAAATAGTAACCCTTCACTCGGTATATTTTAAATATTCAAAATGAGTCCTTTTTGAAATTTAGCGATATTATATCAGTCCTCACTAATTTTATAATAAGTAATATAAAGCTGAAATTTTAAAAATCTAAAATTTTCTGTTAATAAAAATTTATTGATACGTTTCTAATTTTTTAACGATTAGAAAAAATCAAGATTTTTCTCAAACCGATAATTTTTAGATAAGTCTACTTGAAATGGATTTTAGAAAATTTTCTTATAATTTAACTTTACATTCTTGTAAATATTTTTAATTTTAAGCAACTTTATATGAATTTAAAATTATTTAAAATATATTATTTTATTAAAATAATTCAAAATTTTCAAAAAATTTCAGAAAATCATAAATATTATGTAGATCAAAAAGTTTAAAAGAACCATAGTCTAATTCCTTCAAAATTTTATTTTAAAATTCTAATAAGAGTTAAATCTTAAATATGTAAAAAAAATAAAAATATAACAACATAAAATAAAAATGGTGAATAACAAAGATATTAAAAATTCTTAATATAATTTTCTTAATTAGTGAATACTAATTAAGTCACTTTAAAATTCTCATTCAAAAATATTTTCATTTTATTATTATTATTATTAAAAAAACAAATAATAAAAATATAAATACCAAAATTTTAAAAAAATGATAATAATAAACTAACTTATAGTAAGTATTTCTCAAGAAATATATATTAATATCTATTTCCTATTTGTGATGAAAATAGGATGTTACATTAAATATGTGTTTAATGAAATTGAATATGTTGAATGTGATTAAGTCCTGGAGCTGAGCTCAGGCAGACTCCTTGAGCGTGGCTCGGAGTGTGAGTATTGTTGATATAAGTACTGGGGTAGACTTGAGGTGAAATCCGATTGAGGGATTGTATTATTGATGAGGACGTCAGGCTTTATAGCCGAGTGAAATGAGTAAGAAACCCGAGCGGAAGATGTTTGTGATTGTCCATATTGGATGGCAGTGTGTGTTGTGATGATTGATGATATATATATATATATATATATATATATATATATATATATATATATATATATTTGTGTTGTGGATTCTGAGATTAATCCGAGCCAATATCTGTCATTTAATATGTAAAGCTCACCCCTACACCATTTTTCAGTGAATGCAGGTCGGATTGGATAATGTGATGGCCTTAAACCCGAGTAATGGGTATTTATGGTGAGGCTTTGTACATGATGTAATGTACCGAGTGTGTTTGATGTATTAAGGCCTTGGCCGACTCATATGGCATGTTGTATAATGAATATAAATACATATGTATTGGAATCCGAGTGCATGCTTTTATATATCTATGATTTACATTGAAGTCATGTACTTGTATCGGATAGTGAGGATTGGTGGATGAATGATATTAAGATACTATGCGTTCCGAGTGAATGAATAGACATATATGTAAGTGTTTTATGTTGATTTGATGCTTCTTACCGATTGGAATGTGCTGTTGATCATTGGAGGAGTGTTGAAGTATAACATAGTGTTAAAGTTAATGATTCGGAATGTCTACACATGTATATGTTAATGGTTAAGTCATTACTTGGGTTGAATATGAATGGTGAGGAATGAATAACGCTAAGCGAATAGAAACCGAGTGAAATATGATGCTGGGTGTCCCTTCCGAGTGAAATATAAAAGGCTCAGGGCCATTTCTAAGTGAATCTATAGGTAGGACTCCTCTTCCGAGTGAGATATACTCTACTAGGCTATTCCTGAGTGGTGTTGACCTTATGGGTTTACGTGAAATGTATTTTGAGTTAAGGTAAGCCTATTGGTGGTTAAGTGAAAATTGGTAGAGTGGAAATATAAGTAAACCCTGAGCGGAGAGAGGAGATTGCATATGCCCGAGTGGAAACCCGAGTGAATCTCTGACAAGTGAAGAGTTGTTGATGGTTCAGATAAGAAATAATCTAAGTATATAAGTTGTATAAGTTTTCCGAGTGAACATGGATACCTATTCCGAGCGAATGGGGTAATAAGTATGCTGAGTGGCTAAGTATTGAATAAGTCCGAGTGGGAACTTAGCTTAATAGTTTTCCCGAGTGGGTAAGTATTTCATATGTCCGAGTGACTTAACTTGGTGAATTTCTCCGAGTGTTGAGGAGTTCGGATAACTCCGAGTGAAATTGATTAAGGAGGTTATTTCTGAGTAATGGATGGTTAAGGTATTCTCTGAGAGAGATTGGGCGCGAATACCGTGTGTGTGTGACCAAATGAGTGTTGGTTGGTTTTAGAGTTAAATATCGAGTGAGATACCGCTAGAAGGATGAGTCAGACTTTGATTGATTTTCCGAGTGAAAAGCCGTGTGAAAGGATTCGGTCTCTGAATGAGTTACCGAGTGAGGTTTGACTCTAGATATCAGTATAATAAGTGACGATCGTGTAACACTCCCGAGTGAATCCGACTAGAGTATTCCGAGTGGAGCATGAAGGTGGAGACTCCTTCTGAGTGAAGGAAGGTCTAAGTATATTCTGAGTGAGAGGAATAATGAAATACCGAGTGATATTGGTTTGGTGGATTTCTGATTGTGTTGAAGATGGATACACCGAGTGGTGTTTGAATGGATCGTTTACTGAGTGGGTGGAACCCTGATTCCCGAGTAATCAAATGCCGAGTGGCGTCTCGCTTTGGCGAATGATGGATTCCCCCTAGCGAATGTGTTTGGATGAAAGGCTTATGTGTGGTATTCGCTCCAGCGAGGGTGTGTTGCTGGGAGGCTTTTGCTTTGGCCCGCTCAGGAGAATGTGTGCTCGCCCGAGCTAGTTGGTTTGTCTCGCTCAAGCGGAGTCGGGTCTCGCTTGAGCGAGTGGGTGCTGTTTCTGTTGGGTTCGCTTGAGCGTTGTTAGGCTTCCGCTGGATGGCTTTTGATTGGCCTTTACTTTTACTTGCCTTCCCTTTCCCCCCTCCTTCTCCTCGTTGTGCCAGTTTAATTATTTTGGGTAGATTATGAATGATTTGTAAACTCTAAAATTTGGAAAAATCCCCCTGTTTGGTATTTATTTATTTATTTATTTATTAAAAACTAAGGGTGTTACACATCAGCTCTGCAAACATCTCACCATGCCATCATAGAGTCTTCTGGGTCATTTGTTGCTCCTTCAACATCGTTCGATTCATAGATGTATGCTTTTACTGGAAAGTTATTATTTGAGCACTCTTCTCTGCAAGCTCCTTGTTCAGGTTCTCAATGACCTAAACATAGTCCGACGATGGAGCCATTGGGTTAGGGCGCTGTGAAGAGTAGGCAAACTCCTTGCCGAGTTGGTTGAGGTTGTACACGTTCCCTTTCTTATTCTTGCCTCTGACAACCTCTACGTAAATAGCATTTTTGTTAGCATAAAAAAGGGTCAGTGCTTCTCCATCCACCTCGCCCTTTATTTGTGTTGTAAAATTGCTCTACTATCAAAAAATAAATTTGGAAGCATTATGTATCACATATTTACTATGAATTTGCAAATCCAATAGAAACCTCCCAATTTCCCCAAGAACAAGAGGAGATAAATTATGAGAAGTAGTTTTCTAAAAATAAAACAGGATTTCTATAGAAGTTAAAAATCAACAAACAACTATACAGATATGTGTGAGAAAAAAGTTTACATATGTCACTGTTATAGCAAAAAAGAGTTTTCCTTTACGTGACTGGTTAAATTAGAGCATATGGTTCCTGCTTTGCATCAGATTACAAAAGGCCATATATACTAATTATATTTACATATAAAACCATATCAAATATACTAAATTATTGTTAAGTCGTTGTCTCTTGGTTCTTTCATTTTTCCTTTACCTTTGTTGATAAAACTTATGAAAAAGAAATACTTTAGCAGCCGATATAATTGATTAGAGATCATAACAAATAATAACAATACAAACTACCTCAAGTGTATGCTTAGTTAGAGTCTCCTTGCTAGGTGTATAGGAACATTGAGAAGTTAATATTGATATCTAGTGGCAATTTAAATAATTAAAAAAGTTCAATCAAAGTATATCAAGCAAGAGTCTTCAAGAAAGCTTAGATCAATGTTGTTTAGCATAACCACAACATCTTAGAATCCAAGAATGAAACTAAAGTACTATGCATATGATCAGGGTTTAAGAACAATCTCATTAACTAAGAAGAGCATAATTACTTTAGAATTCCAAAATCCTTATAGTAAATCACTTCGATTTTGAATTCTATTCAATGCATACAAAATCCTACACACTCATTGTGACGCCCGGCCACTTTTCAAGAATGAACGAATCTCCCACAAAAAAACACGAGACCTTTCTAGTGTGCTTTTGTCCTCACTCACACACTTCCCGAGAACTTCACAGGAGATCACCCATCCCAGAATTACTCCAAGTTAAGCACGCTTAACGTTGAAGTCCTTAAGTGGTAGGCCACCGAAAAGGCTAATGCATTTGTTGGTATAGGTAGTACAAATTTATTCTTTTAAGCTATCTTCGACTGTATAGTCTCATACCTATACAATCTTTGGATCCTTATCATTCTGGTATGTATTCAGTTCATTCATGTGTCTCTCCCACTATAAGCCAAAAGCCACTCCTTGTCTATGCCTATGCACCACCGATCACTCCCCGCCCTCAACAGTGCCTAGGATGTCACACTCCCTAGTTGAAGTCTACCAGGAGCCGCTCCTTATCTGTGCCCATGCACCGATGATCACTCTCCGCCCTTAACAACGCCAGGATGTCACACTCATTACTTCCACTTTATACTCTCACACTACATTCACACATTGCACCCACATATTCTTATAATACTACACACTCAACACTTCCACACTACACTCTCACACTACATTCACGCATTGCACTCACAACACTCACGCACTGCACTCACATTCTCATAACACTCACATTACACTCACATACCACTTATTTTCTCATAACACTCACACTACACTCTAATAGCATCCACACTCTCGTAGTATTCACACTACACTCTCACAACACTCAAACTACACTTACATACTTTCACATCACTCACATGACAGAGAAAGGCATCAATAAATAAAAAAAAATACAAAATCAAAATAAAGATGGAGAGCATCAATTTTCACACAAAAAATTTAAAAACCAAATTTTACTTCTCTTACTTATGCATTTTAAGCTAAGAACATATTCATAGAGCAAAAATAAAAGCAAAAGCAGATTCATAACAATAGAAGAATGATAGAAAGAAGGAAAGGGAAGAAAGGAAGAAAAAGGTTTGACTTGTTCACTTGGTCTGGCAAGTATTGCACTCTTTACTTTTGATTAGGTTATAAAATGTTTACCATAAGGAAAAAATAGTCAACCCAATACAAGTATCAATTGTTGCTTCAATGAGAAACAATGTCATAGTTGCATGATTATGTACCATATGCCATTCATGAAGTTGGCCTATTAAAACCTATAACGAACTAATACCCCACATTTTAAATTTTGACTCCACTTGAAACTATAACCAAACCAACAACAAAACTAAATTCTAATGTGCCATACAAAGTTATGCAAAAACAAATGGATTATCCCATGAAACCACTAAAGGCATTTCAAGTCATGGAATAATTAAAATTCTTTGATCAGTTATGACAACCCCCACAATCACTTTCAAGCTTTAAATTGTATAATTTGGCACACCACTATAGCATTAAGTTGTTATCGGTTAAACACCATCTTATTTAAAAAAATATGAAAACAACATTCCAAAATTTCTCCAATATCAGAATATAGTGAAAATTTCTTTAAAAATAATGCAATAAAAATTACTTAATCCTTGATAAAATAAATCATTGTTCCTACTTCAATTTTTACTAAAACAATAATATCTAAATCTCATTTTTTAGTAGTGGAACTCCATAGGCACCAATAAAACACTATGAGAGTGAGAAACAACATACTTTGAGAGAGAGAGAGAGAGAGAAAAGATGCTTATGCTTATGCATTTTTCAACAATGTAGTAGGGTGGTCATCAGAAACTAAGAAAAAGAAATAAAAGGGACATTGAGAAACAAAAGGATCAAAGAATGCCAAACATAAGAATCAGTGAGAAACAACATGCCTTCAGAGAAAAGGGGAAAGAGAGAGAGAGGGAAGGAGAGAGAAGGAAAGAAGTGGGGTGGCCTTTAACATCGTTGGTGATTGAGAAAGGCTTGTCGTTTGGGGTGGTCACCAACAAGGGGAGAAAACGGAGAGGCTGAAGGGGAGGGGAGGGGAAGGATGAGAAATGGAGAAAGTGAGGCTTGAGGCAAGGAGTGTGTCATCGAATAGGGTTATAGAGGAATGAGGAGGGTGGTGGAAAGGAATGTTATAGTGCAAAAGATATGGAGAAAGAAGAAACTGAGAGGGGGGCCTGTGGTCAATCAAGTATTATAGTTTAGCATTCCGTTGCTACACAGGTAACTAATTCAAAATACTTGACATGTGACATAATATGACTGGTAACTTGGCCACATATCTTTAACTAGCAATAACAAGACAAACTTGTCTCTATATTATAGTAAAATGGTGATGAGTTTAGTTACACCAACTCTTAGTTTTCAACTACTACTGTGTAGCAATAGGCGTAGCCCCAGATACTGGGAAAGACAACAATGATGAGCATGAGTCTCTTCGCTACACTTTAGCATTTCCCTCTTTCTTATTTTGATATGTGTCTCCCAATGTTAGCGACATCTACAGCAACAGACATAGCCATAAATATTGAGAAGAAAATGGCAACAGTCCTAATCCCCCTATTTTTTTTATTTAATGTGCTCACCAATTTTAGCGACGCCTGTGGCGATGGGAATCTTTTCAGATTTTCTACCAACTATAATAACAAGCTTAGCCATACATATTAGGAAGACAACAATGACAGGACTACACATTCGTTGCTACACTTTGGCATTTCCTTCTTTCCCTTTTAATGTGCCCGCCAACATTAGCGATATTGATGGCAACATGAATCTTTTTAGATTCTGTCAACTTTAGTGATAGGCCTAGCCACGAATATTGGGAAAGACAGTAACGAAGGGTATGACAGCTATCGCTAAATTTTGGCATTTCCCCATCCTTATTTAATGTGCCCACAATATTAACGATGTTTATGGAGACAAGCTCTGGCAAATAAAATAGAGACATGTAATTCCTATTGCTAAAGTCCTATTTTTTAATGTAGTGACATCAATGGAGACAAAATAGTGGAAAACACTAACGACGATAGGTTTTCCTGTTACTCTATTATATCGTCAATGATAAGATTAACAACAATACTAGTTTTTCTAATATAGATCGACATTTAACGAAGATATTGAAGATAGACCAACAAGGGATTTTAGCGACAACAGTTGGATCTATCGCTATGTCACGTAGTAAACCTTCACCAGGGGTAATTTCTGGTCGCTATTATTTGGTCGTCGCTAAAGGAGTCATTATTAGCGACAAAACATTTTCGGTGGCTAAATTCCTATAGCTAAAATAAGATTTTCAAGTAGGTTTATGGGAAGAATTAGGAAAAGTATCCACTTAAGCAATGAACCGGTGTAGTGCTTCTTCACATATAAGCTTCTCCGCACTTAGAGGAGGATTAGGCAAAGTCATAATAAATTTCTCAGTCCCATTTTCAAGAATCGACATATCCGTTTGTGTAACCCGAGGCTTACGTCGAGATCCCATAAATGGCCACGATGGTGACTCAGATAGAACTTTAATTAACTCATCACTTGAGTGGTCGTCCCCTAAATCCCAAACTTGAATAAAAAATACTATTTATAAAGAAAATTATAAGACGAGATAAGGAGAATACCTGGTGAGATTATGCGAACAGTTTTTCGAATATGAGCTAAGGATTTCAGTGTCGTAAAAATAATATTGCAGCAAAGGAAGATTTTAAAAGCAAAGTGATAGTAGTTAGAAATGAGCCCTATTTTTATAACCAAGTTATAGGGGATGAAAGAGCGCCAATGGTTAGACATAATGATGACAGAAGACATATGTGACGTTTTGTATTCTAAACGGCGGTTGCATAACAATCAAAATGTCACAACCAATGAGTGGCTTACACATGCCACAATCAAAACCCAGCCCTAAAAAAGACTACATTCCGAAATACAAGGGAGCTTTATTGGTGAAAAATCTTTGGAACAAAAACACCATATCACTTATTGGACTAAGGCAGAATACACACATATTAGTCTATTGAAGCAAACCCTAAGTCACTTCAACAAGCTGAGGGGGCAAATGATCTAAGTTTGATACTAATATTGGTATCATAACGCTCATACCGGTAGCTAGATGACTATATTTGTTATCATCATGACTTCCATAGTATTGTTCCCTACAAAGCCCTCGATAGTTTATGTCGATGACAAGTCGGTATCAAGTAGATGTTAAGGGTCATACTAAGGGCATGTCGAGTAACACTTACAATTGTCTCAGGAATGATTGAGTCCGTGTCAGTTTTTCTCAAACTTTACAAAAAAATTCTAACAAAGAAATAAAAGAAAATAACCATCACTTGACTTCTATAAATATCATTCATTTATTATGAATAAAATATGTCCAACCTAACCAAACACTTGAGCTCAGTATGGATTGAACTAGATATTATGGTATAAAATATCTCATACTTAAGTTTGGTAACCTGTGAAGGATATATTAGTATTCATTTTTGTATAGAAAAAAGAAAATATATATCTAAATATAATACTACGCAAGCTAACAAGTGACGATTATTATATGATTTATTATGCGGATCCAATGCTTATGCTCTTTAGGTTAATTTGGAAGAAAAAACCAAGGCTGGGCCACTTGAATTCCAATAGGAAGCTTGGAGTTAGCCTGTGTGGCACCCCCAAAAAAAGGAAAAAGAAAAAACATATGCATTGAATTGACAATCTCTTATGGATGCGCGTGTAGTCTCATTCATAAAGGTTAAAAGGACTTCACGTTGAGACAGTACGTAGTTGTTGCTGGGACCAGTGGTGACCAAGCAAAACGCTTGTACCAAATTTTGGCTTCCTCTTGTGTTGTTGCCTTCCGTAAATATGCCTTTCTTAATTTCTTCTTCCTTTTTAAACCCACTTTGCTACTCTAATTTGTTTGATTAGGATGTCTCACAATGGTCTCTGTTCCAATTAGTCCCAACTACAGTTTGCAACTCATTCATGCATCCACCTAATCATCACCTTTCTTCGTATTGAATTAAATATATGCCATGCTAGGGGGTCAAGTTAGGATTTAGGTTTTGACCCCCAATACACATTTTTTAACAATATTATGGAAAGTAATCGTTGGAAATTTAATTTTAGTTGGAACTTATTATTCTTTCTAAATAATATGTACAGTAAAAAATCAAACTTACTTAAAACTTACCTTTACAATTCAGTATATTCTATTAAATAACCTACAACTCTTTTGTAGGTACATGTGTCTCACTTTCTTTTCTCTCTATATGTAACACAAGTAATATAAAATACAATATGATAAAGTAATATTAAACATTGATATTATATTCGTGATTATAATTCTTATCTAATGACCAATAAATATACAGGTTTAAGTTTTATTAATATAAAAAAGTTGTTAACAGATGATTTGTAAATATCTATAAGTGTTTCTCTAATATTGAGACATACTTTTAAGTAGTAAATTTTTAAAACTCAAGTCATCTAAACTTTTATTCTTTTAAAAAAAATCTTTTATCTGAGAGTTAAAAGTCTTGCAACCATGCGCAAAGAGATTAGGAAATTGAGGGAAAGGTAACACGATATAATGAGTTCCAAAGCTAGCTAGTATTTGTTGTGACAGAACTGTCCGAACAAGATATAATACAAACATGTCTCTTTTGCAAATCTACTGCAAAAACTATTTCTCACTTATTCTTCTCTTGCACTTTTGCATTCAAAGTATGGAGTTTCTGTTATAGTTGGGCTAGGGTGACTACTGTAATGCATAACCAAGCTGAACAATATGCAGCATAGTTACTTGTATAGTGATAAACAAATTATGCTTGGTTTCTAATTTTTGGTCCGTTGTAATTTAGTCAATATAGTTGCATAGAAACATTATAGAAAAAGCATTGGCTTTTTGGGTCACTAAATGTAATAAACCAGTCACTAATTTAATTAGTGGCTACTATGCAATTTTTATTAATTATATCCTTGGTTGTTATGTTTTAGATACTAAATTAGAGATAGATTTTGTAAATACCGAATTTAGAAACAAAAATAGTGACATATTCATAAAGTCTGGTTTAGTGAATAACCTAGACAGATTTAATGACTAATTTTTAGATGCTTAGTAATTGATTTCTTAGAAACTAATGCAGTGACTGTCTTTTAGAACCCATTTTACACAAGCAATCATATTTTTCATTGGCATAGCAAAATATAGTCACTGATTTAGAATCCAGTTTCATTTATATAATTAAGTCTAGTAAGTGACCAATGCCCCCTAAATTTGTTAATTTTTATTTAATTTTGATTAAAAGTTTTCATATAACCAAATAGACATAATCAATCATCACTTTACCTTTTTCATTCCTTTTATTTTCACTTAAAATATTTTCATTTTATTTCTCTCTTACAATCAAAGGATTAAATCGTAGATGTTAGAATTTATAGTATTCTATTCCAATATGTGTAAAATATAAGTTTATTAAGTAAAACATATTTAATCATAAAATTTAAAAATATTATAGGTAATTTTCTAAATTCTTATATACTTTTTATTTTCATTTATTATGTTAAATGTGAGACTTCTTTAACATTCTCTTTTAAATTCAACATGGAGACTTGATTTATTCATTTATTTTATTATTATTCTAAGACTTGTATTAAGAAATTTCATAGGTATTTATTTTTAGTTTGTACTCCATATTTTTAGGAGTCTTTTATCTTTTGTTTTTTTTATTATATAGACTATTATGAATTCTAACCGCAGCAGGAAAAAAATTATAAAAAAAGGCGCAGAAGAAAATATATATCAAAGAAAAAGATGCCGAGTTTGAAAATGGGGAGATAAGTGAAGGCTTTCTGGTTTTGTATTTAACACAGTGGAAGGTACATATATGTTATTGGTTGGACACACTGTTCTGACTAACTTATGTTGCTGTTGCTGGTACCCACATTGGGACCACGTGTAAGTTTCGTGGCACTAGTTCCCCTTGATGTAAGTTGGGGATGGTGAGAGGATTGTCCAATCACACTTTACAAGTCTAATTGATTGATAAACAACTACCTTTATAATAATAATATATATTGTTTTTTGTGTTTTTGAACTTGCTGTAATGGTTTCCACCATCAATTTGAGAAAAACCACTTCCCTGGAGGGCATTAATCATGTTGTTGATTGAAGTGATACTGATGCCGATATTATCACTTAAGATCACCCGGATCCTGGTTATGGCCCACCAATATTTATTTATGCTTATATCAGGTAAATTTAACCAATGAAATACTATGTCATAAGATTATTTAGCGATTTGATCCTATCACATTAAAAACCCATTAACTTTCTAATCATCATCGTTTCTTTTTGCAACCATTACTTTGGAAGCATTCGTAAAGGATAAGAAGATAAACCTAATGGGAGACTTAGTTTTCAAGTTGGAAATCCTTTCCACAGATTTGTTCCAAGTGCTTTTTAATCACTCGCTATATAACAATGTGGGTATGACTCAATTAACCCTTCCATGCACTCCAAGTGACACTACCTACTTCATTTTAAAATTAATATTTTACCTAATTAAGAAACCAAATTGTTGGATGCTTTGTGGGGTGGAGTTAGCTTTAAGAATGTGTGTACCCCTCCCTCCTTCTCTCTCTCCCATATAATTAAACATACTAAGTGTCTATTTAATATGGAATTAGGAAAATAAAGTTTAAAAAAAAAAGAAATCTAATAATTAATATTAATATTTTATGTCATTTGAAATAATCAAAACTTCATCCGACTGTGAAATTAAAAAACTCATTTCTATAAAACAACGAAACAATCAGACGATTTATATATAATAATGTAATCAACGTGAAAGGTGAGCCCATATTAATATAAATGGTCAAGAATTAATATACCATTTATGACAAAAAATGGAAAATCTTCAACACCTTTTTATGGATCTAAAATTGGAAGCTCCCGTTAGATAGATGAAAGGGAACTGTAGTCAATCAGTGAGACAAAAACAAGTGCGCGGTTTGCTAAGGAAGTGACAAACATTTAGACGGCTATGTAATGGTAATGGAACATGCATGCATGGCAGTCCCAAAGACATTTGCACATGACGTTACAAAATCTAACATTATCACCTATCTATATACAGTAACCATTATTATTGGATTTTGTTATTCACACGTTGCCACCAAACTATTCGCCGCTCCCAAGATGCCCATTGGATTGTGTTATCATAAAATTGATTTTATTTCTTTTATTAAGAAATAATATATTCATACCATTTTCATATTTATGATGAACTAATTATATTCATTTTCATAAAAATTATTATTATTAGATGTAATTGAAATTTTTTTTTAAAATTGTTTCCTACCCCGGATTCCGAATGAATATACTAGAAAATCTTTTTTGGAACAATTTGGATGGTTTAGGATTTTTTTTTCTTTTGCCACTGTTGCCTAATAGTTGATAACATTTTTTTTCTTCAACTCTATCATTCTACTAAAGACTAATGATAGTTTTAGATTCCTATAATCAAAACAATAGACTACTGATCAATTAAAATATAAATTTAAAAGGTAAATTATCAAAATCACCACCATATTTTGGTAAATTATCAAAATCACCGTCATATTTAAAAGGTAATAAAATTTGTATATCTTTAACTAAATAAACTATCATAAAAAATCAAAAAATAACAAACTTTAGTGGTTAATTGTTAAATAAACTATCATAAAGTATATGTATATCTTTGCATTCAAACTTTAGTGACTAATTGTTAAATTACGATAAAATGAACACTGAAAAAATGAACAATATGAAATGAATTTCATATTTTCATTAATATATCATTTGGCTAGGACTCTATGACCACATTTCATATGGTATAAAAGTAAAAAGCTTTAGTTGAATTAGTAATTTTATTATAATATATCATAATTAACTCTTCCCTACCATAGAACAACATAGTCCATGATTTCATTCCATGAGAGTTAGTATAAGTGTATGACAACACTAAAGCAACAAACTAGCAACCTGTAAAGAAGGGGAAAGGCAAAGGTCACCACTTACCTAAATGGATATGGCAGCATTGCCGATCTAAATAGAGCATCGTTGATGAGGAAAGAAATGTTCGAGCCCCCTCCAACAAAAGAGTTTGAACACAAGGTATGTTGAAATATTCAAACGGAGCACGAGAAAGCTCAAACTCAGACCGATGGGGAATGATGATGTCCAAACCTAGGCAGTGTTGTAGTTAAGGAATGGTGAAATGTTTCGAAACATGAAGACTCTAGGAAAAAAAAGGTAACAGAGTTTCAAAAAGAAAAGAAGTAATCCCAAATTTTGATCAAGCATTCAAAAGGGCACCATTTTAGAGTAAAGTGATAACTTTATTTTTCTAAATCAAACTAATGGTTTAACTTGCGAGATCACATGAGATTACACGAGTCCAAACAAATTTCGTCAGGTGTGAGTTTCACATGAATTAACTAGTTTAGGTTGGTGAACTTGTAAACGCACACAGGTTTATGAGTTATCTCGCGAGATTAACAACCATGTGTTTATTGACTACTACACGACCCATTTTGTTACCCCGAGACATATTTCCTAGTCCATGACCTGTTTTGTTATTGAGTGACCCACGTGTTGATTGTTCTAGCCCACTCTTTTATGAAGAAATCCCTAAAAGTAAAAAGTAAACCCTAAAAGTAACATCCTAAAATGCAACCCTAGAAGTAACATTTTTCTATTTTCTCACACAATAAAAGGGTAACAAATACCTTTATTCTGGCTTTTTTTTTCTGATGACAAAATACACACTCTCTCATTCTTTACCTATGTTTTCATTTTATCTCATTTGTTTCTTCCCATACCTATGTTCTTCTTCTTATTCTTCTTTCGTTAGACCCTAAACCAATATAGTATAGGCCCATTTTGGTCTTTGGTTTGAGGGTACACCCTGCTTGACCTTATTTTCTTCTCCCATTTTCTGTTTTTTCATGTTTTATAATGTTGGGGAAAATGTCTACAAGGGAGCAACCTGGTGCTAATGATAGGGATGGACAAATTGGTGGCAATTGGAGAAGCATATATAACTACTGTGTTGGGAATAGAATCATATGTATTATCATGACTGACGGATGGACTCACAAGAAAAGAGACCTATCTTGAATTTTTTGGTAAATAGTCCTATGGGAACGTTAATTTTGAGATCAATTGATGTTTTGGACATTTGCAAAATTGCTTATAGAATTTTTAAGACGATGGATGTTGTTGAAGAAGTTAGTGAAGGAAATGTTGTCCAAATTGTCATTGATAACACAATAAATTACAAGGCAACTAGAGACTTATTAATGGAGAAAAGAAAGAAAGTCTACTAGATTCTTGTGGAGCTCATTGCATAGACATAATGTTAAAGGACTTTCAGAAGAAAATACCACTCCATAAACAAGCCATTGCAAAGGGTCAATACTACTTATATTTACTTTAGTGATTTAATCGGACCAACCATTCCACACTTTGAAACCTACTTGTGTTTGGGATGCTTGAATGAAAATAAAGGAGCATTAGTAAGGATGTTTACATCTAAAGGATGGCATGACAGGCAAGTTGCAAAAACTAAAGAAGGGAAATTTATTGAAAATCTAGTCATGGACAAGGCATTTTGAAAGGAAATTTTAAATTGCTTAAGGGTTGCTTTTCCCCTGATTAAAATGTTGTGTTTGGTGGATTATATTGATTAGCGAGCATGGCATACATCTATAGATGGATACTATAGATGGATAAAGCTAAAGAGAAAATAAAAAAGCATTCAATAATAAAGTTCAAACTTGTCAATCTTTTAAATTTATTTTTGTTTTGATTTAGAGAGTAATTCAATCTATTTTCATTTTTTAGTTACTTGCCTCTATGGAAAATTATAGATGAGAGATGAAACAATCACTTGCATAGGCCCTTGCATGATGCATAATACTATCCAAATTTCAAAGCTGATTTGGAAGTTAAGCAGGATTATACCATTTTTAGAAGAGAATGGTTAGAGACATGGAAGAAGTGAATAATGTTGACGGCTAGCTTGAGGATCTTAAGAGTAGAGCAAAGTATTTTGGAAGTGATGTAATTGAACCCTTTTATGTTATGGAATATGGATGGCTAATGAAACTATACCTTAGCTTTATACTAATTTTTCCATTCACAAGTTATTTTTAGTTTTTTTTTTGCCTATATTTTTTATATAAGTATCATTTTTTATTTTTGGAGCATCAACCCCAAATATCAAAACAATGAGGCTAGAGGCTGATAAAGAGTGCACAACCAAATATCTAAGGTACAAGGGTAGAGATTGATAAGATAAATGAGGCTAAATTAATAAAATATGTAGATGTTCAAATAGAGGGTTACATATCATCCGATATAAGTTTTATATTTTGTTATATGATGGTAATTAAGTGGTTTAGAATTGAAGAATGGAGATATAGATCCTACATTACCTTCCAACTATGTTATAGAGAGATAGTATAGCACCAAACAATGAATGAGTAAAAAAGATATTACTGATGTAAATTAACAAGTTTGAGAAAGAGAATGGAGTAGATGACTTTGCGGAGCTAACAACACCAAGTAGCTAGTTGAGTTGAGAATGATGATAACAAAGCATTGGAAGTAATGTTTTGAGCATTACCTGTTCATGAATAATAAATCACCAGACTCTTTCTCATACCTTTTTCTTTCAATCTCCAAAATCGATACTTTACCTAAAAATTAAAATTATAGAAATGATAACCAATCGTTAAAAAGCAGAGTAATTATCTAATATTTCTATTTTATGTAACAATAAATATTATAATAGTTTAATAATATATTATAATATTACATAAATAGTTATTTTAAAGTTATAATTATTTAATAAAAATTAATGATGAATTTTAATAATTATCTTATAGTTCCATATCAATAAAAAATATAATTAAAATCTGTTTTCACATAATTTATTTTCATACAATAACTTTTATTATAGTAAGAGAACAATAAAAAAATAGGGATTATAATTAAATAGTTATTTGAAGTCATATATTACAATTACTATATAATAATATCAAAAAATATATAATATAATAATATAAACTATAATAGCAGATATATTTTTCATATACTATTTTTATTAAATTCTTTATGCTCTAATATTTTTTAAATTTCTTTGAAACTAAAATAAAATTTATATTTAAACATGTTAAAAAAAGAATAAAATTTGTTATAAAAGAACATTATATTTTTTAGTTATTAACAAAATAAATTTGTATTTGATATATTATGATTTATTAGATTTTGATGTTTCAATTTTTAGAAAATAAAAAGTATATTTAAAATTTATTAAAAAGAATAATAATTTATTGTGAAATTATAATATTTTTTGGTTGATAGGATAATAATAAATAAATATTATACAAAAATAAACATTTTAGAAAACTTGTTGACTGCTATGCTCAAACACCGCACCGTTAAGTATAATTGCGCTTGGAAAATTCTCTATACTGGATTTTACTTACTTTGATGCATAACCCTTTATTAGTAGTATTTTGGGGACATTGTTTACATACACTGTAACGTATGTTTTATATAAATATAGATAATATGAAAAAAAATAAAGGGAGTGGGTGCAAGGACAAATTAACGGTGCAGGGAGAAAATCCCAAGCCTTGTTTTTGGTAAAAAAAAATACCAAGACTCTGGTTAAACATTTTTCTTATATATCAAGGAGCCCGGCCCCAACTTTGGGTCAAACAAATTAATTCCAAGCTCCAAGGTAGGCTTGAAGATTTTTTTTTGTCTTATCGAACATGTCCAAGTTATCCAAAAAAAAGGGAGTCCAAAAAATTTCCTCTTCGGAAAGAGTATCTCGCAAACACACTCAAATTAATGAACGTCACTACTTACTACACTGGATGCAAAGTAATGACTTTTTCTTGAAAAAAAAAAAGAGAGATTCCTATTTCCATGAGTTTACCTAGGATAGGAAATAGGTCAAATTATGTATAAACTTAAAGTTCTTTAAACTCCTCTAAACTTGTATTGACTTATGAGTCTATATCAAATTCACGAGTTTATAGGTTATGATTAGGGGGAAAATCTCAAAAATAATTGTTTTGTATTCAAATCCTAATTTTAGTTTTTTACAATTTTCTCTTTAACAATTACATGAGCTTATATTTTAATCATCGCTTCGTTTCTTGTTTGTCTTATGGTTATTCCCTTCTTCTAATCGTGCCTCTATTAACATTCTCTCCTCATATTGCTGCCGACCTTTTTAGCTTGTGCTCTTGTCTTTTTGGTATTTTAACTTGTGTTAAACATTGATATTCTGCTATTTTAAGTTTGGAATTTAAAAATTAAAGAAATCCAAAACAAGCTATGAAGCTAAATTATTACATAGAAGAGGCATAATGAGTTAGTCTTTCTTAAAATGGTTTGAATGTTAAGTGTTTTGACCTTTTTTTTCGCCTAGACACAGTTTTTATTATTTAAATATTATTTTAATAAATAGATCCCTATAATTGTAAGTTAACTTGCAGACTCCCGAATCTCAAACCTTTACATCCAATCTTCAATTCAAATATGCACTGGAATTGGTAAATTGTCTCGTGATTGCACATACAAATAAAAAAATTTAAAAGAAAAAAGAGTTTTACATAACAAAAATTAAAGAATAAAGATTGAAATTTATAATATAGAAGTAACTAAAGTTCCTGTTTATATTCTGATGAGACCGTGTCTGATGAGGGTGCGGCGATAGAAGATAAAGTGGAAGAAAGAAAGTGAGTGCTACAAGAATGAAGATATCATTACAAATTACAATATAAAAATTACAAATTACAATATAAAAATTATAAATGTTCAGGATGCAACAAGAGAAGGGGATGATGTGAGTCTTGTTTGTAGGAGTACAAAAATATTGGAAACGAGAGACATATACTGGTATACCTTTGATGAATCCACCACATACCAATGAACAGATTATCCAACCAGTTTACACCATTGTAGAACCAAGCACAGCGAAAATACTCCAGACATAAACTACAACCCAAATATCCGCAGCAAAATCTAAATGTATTTTAAATCAACCTCTTATCGGAACCCCTAATATTCAGATTAAACCATTTCTTTTTGCCTGATTTATCCTTCCCATCAGACCCTCCATCTTCCCCAGGGCTCTCAGCTTTGGAATCTTCCCCAGAAATTTTGCTAGAACTTCCATTGCTTAAATTACCACCACTTCCACTAATATTGGCCGGCTTCACGATGGTGAAGGAAGAATGGATACCATCCCGTTGTTTCAGAAGATCGTCTACCTGTGTAGCAATGCAGATTAACACTCAATAAGGTCAATCAGACTTAATAAAAGGCACGTTCAAATAATTAGTGTTTTTCTTTACTTTTTACTAATAATTACGAAAAATTATCACATGATTTTTACATTTATTTTCTATTTTAAAAACTTACCAAGGAAATGGTATAAACAACTAAATCATGTTTCCACCATTGCCATAAGATCTTGAAAACAGGAAATGTGAAAACAAAATGTAATGTTTGTATTGTAAATAGATATATGAAAAGTTGAAAATTGAAAATAAAACAAACCAAACACCACCTTACATTCTCCAAGTGATAGAATTTTGACTTTGTACAGATAACAGGCAAAGAGAAATCTATCCAAACATGAATATAAACAAATTTTGAAGAATATTTTGGCTTCAAATATAAACAAACGTTGAAAAATATTTTGGATTCAAATATAAACAAAAAGTATCTTCTCTATCATTAAATGATTGTTTACTAAATATATCTTTTTTGAAGATATTATCAAGATAACTAATTCTTCGTGAAATAAATTAGATTGAATTTTTTTTTTGGAAAGCACAACAAATATTTAATAACATTAATAAAAATATCTGCTTTTAACCAACATTTTTAATAAATGTGAAGTTAGTTTTTTTACTTGTATCAAAATCTGGATGAGTAAAATTTTATAGAATAGCATAAAGAAGCACAGCCCCTAAAAACAACTCCTTATACATTTGTGGGTATCTACTTACATTCAGGTTCAGATTCTACACACATAAACGAATGCTGGGTTCTTAACCATGTAGGACACAGGAGTAGTGGTTCTTTAGCATGGTAAAGGAGCACCAATGACCAAGTGATGGAGTCTGCTAGCTACCACCCTATTCTTCTGATTGAAACTATAATTTCCAACAATGGCCTGAGTGGGAATGCTATTCATGCTTAATTCTTCAAGCCTAAGTAACTAGAATTTGGATCCTCTGTTGTAGAGTAACAGAATATGGTCACATTGGAGAGGGACACTATTTTAGTTAGATAAGGATCCACCTCAATAGGTTGTAAAACCTACTAATTATATTACTCAAATTGATCTTTAAAAGATAGGATGACCACTAGGATAACCACCAACTAGGTTCCTCAAAGACGAGGATCATCAATTAAATCCTCCAAAGACTAGACCCTTTCTAAGGGTTAAAATAACCCTTTTCTTATCATTTTTAGTCATTAAGAACAGGTCTAGTGACCAACATAATGGCTTAATCAATCTTCAAAGAACTTATTCAGTAACTATCATCTTTGAGGGACCTAATTGATAGTCACCCTATCTTTCGAAGACCACTTTGACTATTTACTCAATAATATTTCATAAGAATTTTGTCTCTCCAACCTGACTATATGTAGGCCATAGTAATATATTTACTTTTAAAATAACTAATTCTTGGAAATAGAGTATATCATTGTCATGAGATAATGTTATATCAAAGACAAAACCTAAGACAGTAAGATGAACATCTTATGGCACAATGGTTAAATTCTTTCCTTTCTCCCTTTTCTAGGTCAAGCCTCCCCCCTTAAAATTAGACACCTTGTAATTGCCACTGATTATGAGTCCTATTTTTGGCCATCCAAGTAAGCTGGGTGAGAAAATTTTGAGAACGATCTAGCTTGCCTCAACTTAATGGAAGGAACAGCTACGATTGTTTCAACAAATTATCAAATATGCTAAAGACACAATCAGTATTAGAAAGATGGCAAATGTGTCTACTTCTAGAAATACACTCATGATACTCAAGTTGAAAGAACATACAGATTGTTTTTCTTTAGTGTATCTGTCCGTCACTTCCTGATAGCGAGCCAATGCCTGAAAAATATTGAGAGAAACAACACTGTAACTGTAAGTGTGCCAATACAAACTTAAAATCATTAATGATGAAAGAAAATAATAACCTTCCTATATTCTGCTTCAAATTGGCGTAGCTCATTCCTCTTTCTTAAAATTTGAGCCTCAATGTCCTTAAGTTTATGGGTGGTATCTTCATATGATTTAGCACACACTGCCTCAATTGTATAGCTGGCAGTCTTAAAGAAGTTATCTCCTACATAATTTCAACTTGATTCAGGGTATAAATAACTTAAATAGTTTGAATTAAAAAAATAGCTCAAACTAGCAAAAGAACAATGTGACAATAAATTATTCAGACCATATACAGCAAATATATGAGTGCCAGGCTTTAGTTCCGAGACTTCACAAGGTTGAAGACCTTCCAACCTTTTAAAGAAAGCCCCTTCAGGATCCTTGGCCATTGCTAACTGCACCATAGCACCACTAACAGTAACCACCAGTTTCTAAACAGCACATAGCTAAGGAAAAGAACCTTCATGGACATAATTTTAATACCGCATTCACTGTTGAGTCCATTCTATACACTTGAAAATGTAAGAAATA
This sequence comes from Clitoria ternatea, assembly GCA_037962975.1. Taxonomy (NCBI): domain Eukaryota; kingdom Viridiplantae; phylum Streptophyta; class Magnoliopsida; order Fabales; family Fabaceae; genus Clitoria; species Clitoria ternatea. The sequence continues at coordinate 110,921,061 of CM075674.1, read as the reverse complement.
CATTCCTGCAGATGTCACCTTGCCTGTTTTCTCACTATCTTCCTGTATAGAAAGACAGGTACATACAATATCAACTAAACATACACCCAATTGTGATTGCTCAAATAATACATCAATAAATCACTAGTTGCACCTTGCTCAAGTAATACATTGTTCTTAAACATACAAATAGTTTAAGAACAATGTGCATGTATATCTCACCTAATGTTTGCATCATTGTGTTTCTATGACTTTTGAGCCTAGCCCTGGTGTTCACTAACTTTATTACATAATCCAGTAGAAAGACGTGCAAAGACATTTTTGGGGACTTGGTCTTGTGCAGATGAGAAACACAAGTACCACAAGGCTTAAAAGCAGTCACTATAGTATTCAAATATGTGCTGCTGTGATGCCTTCACCTTTTTCTAGAACCAAAAACAAAATCTATTGTTTCCTAATGATTAATGGCCATCATTATAAAACATCACTAGTGTGTAATAAAACTGTTAAAAAAGAATGTGAGAAAAAGTTGCATTTCTCATGGCTTTTCCTGTTTGTTTCATTTGTCTTTATTCTATTAGAAAACTGAGGAATTATTAGAAAACTATGAGGAATTATGAGAAAATAGTTAAGTCCTATATCAGCTAGAACTATAGCCAGAATACTCCTTGTAAGGCTTGAAACAACTCAACACATGAGCTACCTTTTGAGTTGAGTTAAGTCCGTTATTTTCTCATATGGTATCAAAGTCTATCTTGTCTTGAATGTTAGGGGGTATGTGAATGGTGTGCTATGACATGTCCCATATCGACTAACAATATGACCAAAATACTTCTTATAAGGCTTAAGACAGCCCTCAACTCATTGAACTAACTTTTTGGTTAGTTAGACTTGTCATTTCTTAATAATAGTTTTTTGTTTGAGAAAAGTTTTCTGACAAAAATCAGTGGAGAAACAAGTTCCCTTAGATGGAAATCATTAACCTTTTTACCCGTGTATGGATGGTACCCCTTTTCAATATAAAATAAAGTATAATAGATTATTAGTAAATATTATATTATATTATATAAGTACATATTTTATCTTTGAATTAATATTATATTATAAAAAATGTTTTAAATTTATCAAATATAAAGCACTTTTTAAGTTATACTCCCTTCGTTTCATATTATAAGTCCCCCTTTGCAAGGGCGCACAGTTTTAGGAGACTAATTATTGTCTTGATATCATAAAAGACAATTTTATCTTTCCAAATTTTTGCTTGTTTAAAGTCAAACTCCACTATCATCTATTAATTACATAAATGTAAAACATTAAATGATTAAGGGTAAAATAGAAAAAATATAATAAATACTACTAAATTTTTTGTAGGGGCTTATAAAATGAAATACTCATTTTTAGCTTTAGGGGCTTATAATATGAAACTCAGGGAGTATTTATTTATAATTTTAAAGGGATAATACTTTCTTTTAAGTTGTTGACCATGAAAATTTTTCTTGCAGTTTTATATCAACTAAACAACCAACAAGAAAAAAAAATACTTCCTTCACATAAACCAATCAATACTATTTTCTTTTCACGCTAATTTCTCACAATTTTCTTTCTAATCATTTTTTCTCACTATTCACATCAACCAAACATAGTGCACAAGGAGGGAGAGACATAGAAAGAGAGAAAATTTGGGCTATAAGTTAGTAGATAACAGTTGGACAATAAAATATTCTAGAGATACATCCATCATTGAAGAAACTGCTAAATTTGAATTTGAAAGGGTTATGCAGCTTTACCACAAGACCTGGTTTCAAGTGATTTATACTCTCATAGTCTCATTCTCATCCTAATGGTTGTGAAGGCTCAATCACTAATTGTAGGTATAGCCATTTCAGTTTCTTATCCATTAAATTCAACGAGTAAAAGAGGGAGGAGGGAGTAAGGGTAGAAGCAGTAGAAGTAGAACAACAAATTTTTACCTGTAATGCCAAACCGTAGCCACCATTTGCATCATGTTCAAAGTAGAGCAACTGCAAAATCAGCCTCCAATATTACAATTGAATACCATACTAACCAGATGCAAAAATCCCAACAAATGGATTATGAACTGACAAAGACAGAGGAAATGTTGTAATAAAGGCATGACTGATACCTTGAATTTGCTTTGTGCAGAGGAAGTAACTCTTATTACAATACCTGACTCGGCTTGCTGCTCATTTATTGTCACACCGAAAAAATGAGCACATTGCTTCTCTACCTGCGAATAATTGTGACATAAGTGGAACAAATACACCACCAAGAAAACCACTTTATAGCATCATCCATCACAAAGAAAGTAAGAACCTTTCCGCTAACTGATGTTCCAATTGGAAGGGGTCTAACTGTAACTGTTCCATTTAGAGCTTCTTCAAGAACATTAGCTGAAATGGTTGTCTTGATAGGGACACCCAGCTTGCTGTAACAAAATAGAATAAGAAACAAAGCAAAGCAAAATAATTTTGAAAACAAGTATTTATGTACTGAAATTCACACCTGAATAATGCTGCAAACATTGTATTCACAGTCCCAAGATTAGACAAATCAATTTCCATGTCCATGCTATCAGCATCAAGTGCCTAATATGTATTAGCAAAATATCTTAAAGAAGGTTGCATAGTGATAGGAGAACAACATGTCAACATCGGGAAGAATATGAACAGAAACAGTAAAATACTTTCAGGTATATACATTAATAATCTATAGAAACATCATTTACACCCATAAAGCAGTAGAATAGTGACAAAAATCAAATTTTCAAGACTTGGCAGACCATGACAATGAAGATGGATGTATGAATTGTTGGCAGAGCTAAAATCTACTAAAATAAAGCAGGATAAGAAAACAAGATAAAACACATACGTACAAAGAACCAGTATGAAGCAAAGACCAAAATATCAAAGCTGGCATACAATTGCATGAAGTCTAATTTGAGTGCAATAAATATAAATGGGTAGATAAGCAATCTAGGTGATTTATGAGTTGCAGGTAGGGATGGAAATGGGCCAGGCCAGGCCGGGCTTTGAAAGACCTGAGCCTAGCTTATTAGCTTGTCATAGACTTTTTTTAAGGTCTGTTCTGGCCTGTTTGAAGGCCTGGCCTGTTTAAAAGGCCTGTTTATAGTGAAACTTTTAAAATGTCAAAATCAACCTAAAAAAAATTTATGTTCCATTCCCTCTTAATTTTTTTTAATTGTAAATTTGTAATATTAATTTATATTATATAAATGTAAATATCTAATATATATATATAATTTTATGTTATAAATATATTATATATATATAACTAATTAACAATTAATCTAATTAAATAGGCCGGCCTGTTGGGCTTTAAAAGCTTTTTAGAAAGCCTGTGGCCTGGCTTGGCCTGTTTAGTTAAAAAGGCCTTTTTAAAAGCCTAAGCCTGGCCTTCTAGCCCGATAAGCCTGGCCTATGTAGGCTTTAAACGAGCCGGGCCATAGGTCCCCAACGGACGGCCTGACCCATTTCCATCCCTAGTTGGAGGCAGGTAATATGAATGCTTTAGCTCCTCTCTCCCGAGATGTGCATGTTGAAAATGAGAATCTTGCAGGTTCAATTGTAGATCACCAGAAAAGTAGGATGATAAAACATGCTCCCCAGATTAAACACGGCTAACTAGTTAAGTAATGCATTTCTTATTTGTTTGCCACAACTTAGCTTATCAATGTCACAAACCATTTTTTTTGTTTCGGTGGTGTAGGAAGAGTTAAAAATAAAAATGAAGAAAGAAAAACAGACAAAGGAGAGACAACAGGGCTATAGATTCACATAGTAAGGACAGTAACCTCAAATCCAGCGCTGTCATACTGCCTTCTCTTTTCTGGGTCAGACAAGATACTATAAGAATATGCAACCTCCTTAAATAGCTCTGAAGCTTCAGGATTGCTGGCATTCTTGTCAGGGTGATACCTATCAATCACAAAAGAGATGAGTGAAAGGATCTAACACACGCTCATTACCATCATATATTCTCATTCCTATCCACGCAAAAATAACACATACATTTAAAAACTCATTAACCCTACAAAAACCAAAACATAAAACAGATAACAATTACTGTAAATTAATTTAATCTGTTGATCAACCTCTCTGCACCGCAATCCCACTTCTACGAGTCAGTTCACTTTTAACACAAAGGGTTTATTACTTACAAGATAAAATAAAATTGCTTATCACCTCAAAAGGTTTTCAATTAACCATACTCAGTTAAGAAGATTTATGCTAACATTTTAATAAGAGAGAGACCCTCTTCTGCATTGAAAAATAAGAATTCCATTTGCAAAGGAAAGTAAATCACTAGAAAACAAAAAGACCTAGCACACTTGAAGCAAACAAAAACACCAGCTTCCAAAACAAACAGAACCACATATGCAAGTACCCAGATGAAAATCTCAACACGCAAACCAAACATGAATTGCAGAAAAAGAAAGAAACAAGCTTTAAGAAGAAAACGTACTTGAGAGCAAGTTTTCTATAAGCGGTTTTAATTTCTTGATCGGATGAGTCCCTGGACACAGACAAAACCTCGTATGGGTCGCGTCGAATTGCTGGGGTAGACGGTCCTTCGATTTTCGAACCCATGCCCATTCACTCTGTCTTCAAAATAAAGAACGGTTTCAGAAAGTAAAGAGTGACGTGTTGTTATTCATCGACCCAACTGCTCCAAGAATCGAATTGGAGAGCAATAATAACAAGGGGTCCCCAGGGAAGGAGAAAGGCGCGCGATTCAAAGCGTCATTGGATCGGTGATGGAATGGGTTGTGTCCTCGGAATGGGGGAAAGTGTGGAATTCTGTGGGGTGGAAATTTGGGATCTAAGCGAAAGCGTTAGGTCAATTGAAAATAGGGAAAAAGGTTTTGAATTTGCAGGAAGAGGAAGAAACTCGATTGAATCAGGGGAAAGAGAAGGCTTTGGTGAGTGATGCTATAAGACGAAGTCCATATTTTATTTTTTTGAGTTTAATTGGGAATGCTCAAGGGTCAAGCCCTGATTTCTAGCTCCACATTTCATTTACTGATTCTCTTTTTTAAAAAATAAAACACGTCTATTTAGATCTTTATAATTTTTTTATGTGGATATAATATATTACTATATCATTGTTGTAAATACAAATAATGGAATTTAATTTAATTTCTTTGTTTAGAAAGTATCATCAACAAGCTCACATCAGAGTAGAAGGGAACTAGGGAAGGGACTTGAATTTCTCATGATATTTTTCCCAATAAAATCTTTTGTTTATATTAACTATTTTAATATGGTGGTAGAACGTTGTTTTTTTAGTCTCTCTGTTAAAAAAATTAACATATTAATTATTAAATTTACTCTATTAAAAAATCAATATGAAATTATTTAATGTGTAATATAGTAATTAAAAAAATTTAATATATGATATAAAAACATCTTAATGTATCTTAATGTATTTACAAATTACTGAAAAGGATAACTCATTAACTAAATTTTTTATTAATTTCAATTATCACTAAAGATCTCATGTTAAAATAAAGATATGTTACATTCAACATATTTTTATTTGAGAATATATCTTATATATAAGACGTAAAGAAAAAACTTTTTATTGTTGTTCAAAGATAACTTATCACTAGACCTTGAGAATTTTTAGTTATTAAATGACTTTTTCACATATTGATTGAACACCAGATAAGTATTTTGTCATTAATGACTAGGTTAAATAAAAACTAGCATAACACTTAAGTATTGACATGAAACACTTTTATGACCACCATCGTGTACATGGCATATGACACGTCAAAAATCAGGGCATGTTGTTTATGTGATACTCGTCACATTGATATGCATGGCTAACAATGAATCAAACTAACATGATAGAAGTTCAACACTCAATTTGTTAGTTGACTTTATAAACTTTGTGACGTTCTAGGTCAATTTACAATTATTTTTATTCGTTTAATTAAAATTTGCAATGAATTTTTCACTTTAGTCAATAAATAATTCCACAATAATTTGAATGGTTATTTTCTACAAATAAGATCAGAATATAAATTACATTATAATTTAAAAACTCCCTAATAGCCATTTAAGAAGGGAAACACAAAACTGAAACAGAGGTCTGACATTACGCATCAGCCTCACTCTACGCGTCAGGCTGACAGTAACAGCACTTGATGTTGTTACACATTTTAGGCCAATCGACCAACTTCTAACCTACTCAAATGGCCCGTTTTAGATCCGATTGCCACGAAACTTCACAGGCCATATGTTTTTCTCATTCTGTAACTGTTGGCGTTGCCCGTTTGCCAAAATTACATCATATACGCAAGTTATGCGTAAAATACAATTTATACCATTTAGGTGCAACCCCCTTGCACCAAATCACCTAAATGGACCCCAAATGGCCCTAGGCCTATGTGCAGAGTTTCTAAATGTCCTAGGGGATCTATTGATGCCTTTCGGGGTCCCGAAACCCCCACCGGATCTCCAAATCACCAATTTAGTTCCTTAAATTCATAAAACCCACTATATGCATAATTCCTAAAATCAATCAATTCATCAATACCTCTCCTAATTACATCACACACGTCATGTACCAATCATACACACATCAACACCTGCCCATATCAATGATCAATCATTCCATATTGACTCTGTGCCAATATTCAGATATTTTATACATATAACATATTCATTAAGGCCTAATCAACACACCAATCATCATGATTAAACTCATCATCAACATCAGTCATTAACATCACATGATTATCACTATCATCCTAATCATAACCACCATTAACAATCATGCATCAATTCATAATCACACAGTCTGATATCAAACACTAAAGCATTCATAAATCACATACACACACCATGTCATTATATATGCTAAATTCATGATATGATATGACTTGTTACATAATTTCATCACTCCTTGGCACCAATCCTCCACTTGGCGCACCTCCGGGGCATTGGCATCTTCCTTGTCACTGGTCACTAAAAATTAAATAAACCATAACAAGGGTGAGTGTTTGGCATATCGTAATTAATATAAAATGGACATGGAAAGGAACCTAAATATCTAATACTTAATTTTAACTTGCCAGTCACCTTACATTTCTACTTATAATTAGATTCATTTCCTTTAGTTCTTGGTAATCCATGATGCTCCTAAGCCTCAACTCAATTCCAAGGTAACACAATTCACATACATCGCATTAAGCATATATTCATACTTATATTAAATCACTTATCGCAAATCATCGAATTTATCAAACACTCCATGGACATCAATTCACAATTCATCATAAAGCATGCATCGATATCAAATCACACATACACAACTGACTCACATATATGTATATCAGACTCCTAGTATCCAGATACTAAAGGATCGGCCTTTAGCTGTGGGTCCTACTTGACACCCCGTGGATCCTGCTTGGTCCACCGAGTCCTGCTTGACTTTCCACCTCAACCACCGGGTCCTACTTAACCACTAAGTAGCTCAATTAGGTACAAAAACCACAGGAGCCAAAAAATGAGGGGCTATACATACCGTCTGTCGTCCCACACCACATATCACATATAATATCATATCAACATGGCATATCATCAACAACCTCTCATATAAATGTTAGAAACTGACATATGAACACCACACAGGGCGGCCACACAGATCCAACCCTCATAAGCCATGTTATCATATTTTCATACTCATCAAGTAACGTGTCAATTTAACATAATCATCGCAACACAATCATTTTTCATTCTAATTCAGAATTCACAAGGCATTTCATAAATTCATATGATTCATATATTTATTTACTTACTCCCTTTTCAGAAAATTAATTATTTTAACATACTTTCTTAATACTTAACCATCTAATCACACATAAACATACACGAATAGTTATATAAATTATAACTAATTACTTACATTATTTCTAACAATTCCTAATTGGTTTCTAAACTCCACAAGGCTACCACGCATACCAATCCTAATTAATTACGACTCGAACACCCCCTTACCTCGATTCCAAGCTTCGATAACTTGTTCTTATAGTGTCGGTTGCGTCCTCCGGTCACTCGATTCACCGCTTCTCTTCCAAACTCGACACCCACTTTGTCAAACACCCGACCAACGCTCGTTCTGGCACCTATGGTTACCAAAACACCAATTCAATTAGTACATTTCCTTCCTTACCCTTCCAAGACTCAAACCCAAGCTTTCAAGGCCATCAAAACTCAAACCCCATGCCTTTCCCTATCCATGCAATTTTTGGTTTTGAGTGAGGGAAAGAAGAGAAAAAGAAAATACTTAAAATTAAAGGTCCCTCATAGCTTACCTTAGCTTCCAATTACCCAAAACCACCAAAATTGAAGCTTCCACTAGGTGTTGGACCAAAATCACAGAGAAGGAAGAAAAAGAGAAGAGGAAGAAATGCGTTTGTTATGTTTTTACATGTCTCATTTTAAGCTGATCGTGACGCTGACGCTACGCGTCAGCTCATTAATTCCCACTTGACGCTACGCGTCAGGGCCCCTGATGCCACTTCCTTTAAAATTCAACTTAAATTGTCTTTTCCTCCTAAAATATCATTTTAAATTACAAATCTACTTTAAAACCCCATTTCCTTTTAAATCCAACTTAATCAAATATTTAATTTTACTTTTCCAATTTTAATTTATCAGGGATGTTACAAACTTTGTCTATGAATTAAATAAGCTAATTAGATCTAAAAATAAATTTTATCAACTAATTGAACTAAAATTGAGTTAGGTATAGTTTAACTTCTTTATTTTATAAACTAGCTAAATAAGTAAATAAATAAATAAATATATTTATTATTTAAAATGAATTTATACTTTTTTAATCATAAGTGTAAATTATTTTAAGCTTTTAGCTTTGTAAAATTTTTATTTTAGCCCTAATTTGTTAAAAATATTTTTAGATTTTCTTTTAAAATCATTTTTTAACGAAAAGAAATTTAAAAAAAAATGGAAAGCTTATAACTTTAGCTCACAAGCTGGTGAACTAAACCAAATAGTTTGTAAACTTCGAGCAAGTCAAACTTAAGTTGCTCAAAACTTATCATCGAGTCAAATTGATGTGAGACAAGTTTGACTCGACTTTACTCATTTCCAACCTTAATCGACATGTATGACTCATCATTGTTGATGTGTCACATGTCACGCTAGATTCTATTAGCCTAATCATTAAAAAATGATTTTTTTGTGACCAATTAATCTTTGAAAGACTTGTTTAGTAACCAAAGTCTTTCAAAGATTAAATTGGTGATTATTTAATCTTTGGAGAACCAAATAAAAGGTTTTTAAGTTAAAATACTATAATAAAGTTAATCATAATATCATGCAAAAAAATTAAGGGGAAATAATACAAAGTACTCCCTAACTTTACATTAATTATGGTAACCACAAAACTTATGAACTATTTGTTGGAGCCAAGTCTGTTTCATAAAGGACTTTGGAGATTTTAAATATTATTTTAAAGACCCAAAGATTTATTAATAACACGCATCAATGTCTTTGAAACAAAGTCTATCTACGTGTTATTTAACTTTTTTATTTGAGTGTTTTAGGTTACAAAGTTTCTGACGTGTATGTTATAACTTAAAGGGAGAGTCCAACATTTAAAGTCTGCTTTGAGCAATGCAAAATATTTTAAGTCTTTTTCAGACCTAGTCTGTGTGGGACCAAATCAAATTTATCAAAGTCTGTTATAAGGCAACGTTCAAGAGAAAAACTATCAAGTGTGCACATTCTAGACTTAGGACTGTTGAGTCACGCTCTTCATCAAATCCACTATTCAAACTCAACACATGTCTCTCTCACAACTTCAACTATCCAGTTTCAAGTTATCGACCGCTTTTGCATAGAACGGTCCTTTGATTCTAATTCAGTCTACTCAAGGATATTTTAAAGATACCTCAGACCTAGTTTTCTTCAAGTAAGACTGCTCCTAACCTGAAATAAAAAAGAAGACAAGTTTGTAAGAAAATCAAAAAGCTGATGAAGATCAGTACTTGAGTCAGAAATCTTCAAAAGGTTAATCAAGTCTATTTTGTGATAGTCCATGATAGATGAAAGACAACAAAAAGGACTTTCGCACTACAATGCTCGAGACACTTTGTTTTAGTGCAAAACCTGCATATCCTCAAACCAGACCTTTATCTTCTTCTCATCTCTCAAGTATGCATGCTCAAACGACTATCTCTTATTAATGAAATAGTAACAACTATTTGAATTAGCCTATAAATAAGAAGAGACCTCAGACCTTGAAGAAGAAGAACTCAGCGTGAACAAAGTGTATCTATAAAAAAACAGAGACTTTCATTCTCAATTCTTACATTTACTTTTTGTAGACTTAGTCTTTGTTTTCAACTTAGTGTATCTATTCTTAAGTTTAATTCTCTTATACACTAATTTATCAAACACAAACACCTCTTAATCATTTCCTGTGTCAAAGTCTGGTGTGTTACCATTCTTAGTTTATGTGGGAAACAGTTTGGCCTGAAAAGGCTTTAGAAAGAACACTTGGGTTTTGGGTTTGGAGTGACTTGTTCAAAGAATACATGGGTATAAAGCCAGGAGTGGCTAAAGTCAACGATACTTGAGGCACGAGAAGTGCAATTTGTGTAAAGACATTTTTACACAGTGAAAATCCTTGAAGTCTGAAGGTACTGGACGTAGTTTCATCGTTTGGAAGTGAACCAATATAAATCTGTTGTGTTTTTCTCTATATCCCTTATCTCTTTAAGTTTAAATATTTGTTTGTTTAAGTCTGGTGTCATTTTTGTTTAAAAAGGTTTTATTACGTAAAAAAAGTTACAGACTTATTCAACCTCCCTTCTAAGTCTATCTCTGAACATTCAATTACGTTATCTTGAATTTCTCTTCCTTGGATGAAGACAAATTGATGAAGAGAAATAAAGTTAGGAAAGAAGGGCTTAAGCCTCAATTGCATAATTTTTGCAACAACTTTGAGAACAAAATTACAACAACTTATAAGACAAAATTGAGTGACATTTTATAGATTTAGGACTTTGGAGACAAGAGAGATAAGGGTACTTTTAATTTAGGAGGGTAGTTCACCAATAGTAAAGAAGGATTTAATAGTTAGACACATTGGTTCCCTGATTGTATCCCAATTTTTATGATAGAACAACCCATTGAAAACCATTCGTGTAACACCCCTATTTTTATTTTTATATTAAAATTTTGAAGTAATTAGATTATGGCTCTTTAGAACTTTTTAATCTACGTATTATTTATGATTTTTTGGAATATTTTGGAAATTTGGAATTTTTTTATATAAAATAATATTTTTTAATAATTTTAAATTCATATAAGTGACTTAAATTAAAAATATTTATAAGAAAGTGAATGTAAATTATAAGAAAATTTTCTAAAATCCGTTTCAAATAGACTTATCTAAAAATTATCGGTTTGAGAAAAATCTTGATTTTTTCCAATCGTTAAAAAATTAGAAACGTATTAATAAATTTTTATTAACAGAAAATTTTAGATTTTTAAAATTTCAACTTTATATTACATGTTATAAAATTAGTAAGGACTGACATAATATCGCTAAATTTTAAAAAGGACTCATTTTGAATATTTAAAATATACCGAGTGAAAGGTTACTATTTGGCTTAATAATTCTGCCGACAGTTAATATGCAAAACACTGTGCATGTACGAAATTTTCAAAAGGTGCACAGTAACCTGGAATAAAAAATTCAAAAATGCATAGTACTTTTATATTAAAATAATAGAATGCATAGTAAATTTTTTTCCTATAAATACCAAAGGATTTCTTCTTTAGAATTCACAATTTCAGATTAAGTTTTCTTAATATAGTAGTGCTAGTGAGATAGTGGTGGAAGTGGGAGGGAGAAGAAAAGTTTTTGGAGAGAAGGTTCTGCCAAAATCCTAAGGTAAGAATACTTCTCTTATATATTTTTTGGGTTATTTTCATATCGTTTTTAAAAATCTGAAATAATATTATTTTAAGTTACTATTCTGCATAGTAAACACTATTTTAATAGTAAATTACTATTTCAATAGTAAGTTACTATTTGCTGTTACTATTTACCGTTACTATTCACGATTTACTATTTACTGTTACTATTCACGATTTACTATTCACTATTCACTATTCAAAATTTACCATTTCTGTTTTAAGTATTAATCTTAATTTTCGTCTTATGCTTATACTGAAATAAGATTGGTATTAATATTTCTAGAAATCGGAGGCGCAAAGTAAATCTCTTTTTGGTAACAACTCAAGGTAAGGGGGAGTGAGATAAGAGTATAATATGAAAAGACATAAGAATAATGGGAGGAGTCCCCTACTCCTTTTAAATTTAATAATATTATTATTTTAAAATATTAACTTTTTAACTTAACATTTTTAATAAATTTTAAATTAAATATCCGGTTTAACTAACTTTAACATACCTATGCAAGAACTTGGACCATTATGACCTATATGGACTGGACTATACCTATGCAAGGATTTAGACCATTATGACCCATATGGACTGAACTATACCTATGCAAGGACTGGATTATATGGACTTACATAGACCTATACGAGGAATTGACCAAAAGGACTCAAATTGACTATATTAATAACCATTAAACTTTGAATTATAATATTTATAAATAATGCTTTGTTGACTTGATTTTGATTGATATTTAATTGTGATTAATAATATTTGATGTGATTGATTTTGATTGATGATTTTGTGACGTGGAGTTTGAGCATATAGCGAGCATGACGAAAAGTTAAATTCAGTAAGAATTTTCTTACCTTACTCTTTAAATTTTTACTTTAAATCTTCTCTTCTTAGAAATTATTTTTATTAACTTTATTTTCAATATTTAGAATAAAAAAATTAGTATTTATTTTAGAAAGAAAACATTTTATGAGAATTAATTAATTAAATCTTGAGTTAAAGAAAAATTTTGTAATTTTAAGTATTTTTGGTTAATAATTATTCTCTTTTAATAAAATAAAATTTTTTAAAAGAAAATTATTTTATTTTTTTCCAACTTAATAACTAAAGATATTTGGAAATAATTGAGATTCCTAAATTTGATTTTGTTAAGATTTAATTTGAGAAAGATTATGTAAAGTTTTATATGAGAAAGTTTTTAGATATTTAAGGCTTAGAAACTCAATTTCAGTGAGATTTGAAAACTGTACCAAATCTATTTCTGTGGGACAGAAATTCAGAGAATTGAGAAAATGTACAGTTTATTGAAATGATATTGTAAACCTTTAAGGGATTTAATAATTGAGTTTCTAAAAGCCTTAACCAACTAAATACGCGAGTAGTTCATGCATCATGAATCATTAAAGTGAAATAAAATGATATTGTCTGGGGACGGATTATAGAAACCGAGGATACATTAGAGGAGGCTTAATTACGAGCATTGGGATGAGAGGGTGTGAAAGGGTGCTTCAGGGGACCTGGGGTAGCTCCCTAGTGTCGGGTACTTTCACAATAAAAACTTTCTCAATCTGACTAGTCTCTAAGTGTTTCCATGCCAATTGAGCTGTTCATATTATTATTATCCGAACTTATGGAACAGTGTAAACTCCTGGTTGGCCCAGTGCAAATTAAAATTTAAGGGCCCACATATATAGGTAAGTTATGATGAAGATATTGCATACATTCATGCATTCATAATTGATTGTGTATGTGATTGTGATTGATATTATTATGTATTGGCTTGTGAAAACCCTTTGTTGCTTATGTCTTAATCAATAATATTATATTCTGTTTCTCACTCCTTTCTCCGTGTCTTTGTTTCATATATTCTAAATTGATGGTTCAGAGAGAAGGATCGAAGAATTTCGGCAGTAGATATAGCACGTTCTAGAAAGGGAGCTCGGTATGAATACCGTGGTCCAATGAATAAATAATGTTAATAAGTAACTGCTTCTGGGCCATGGAGTTTCCTCTCTTTCTTATAATGTTTAATGTTTATTTTCTTCGGATGAATGTACAAATACTTTATAAAGTTTTAATAATATATGTGAGGTATTTCAGAAATAATGTATATAATTTATTCCGATAGTTTCTCTTTAACAATCATATCTTAAAAAAAAATTATGAATTTTTCTAGAATTTATTAAGGTGTAACAGAGGGTGTTACAATTCGGGCTAGGGCTTTGTACAAGGGGAGCACTCTAACAGTTTTTTCTATCTCAATATATGAAACTGGAGCAGTAAGAGCTTCATACATAGCTTCTGAGACTAACTTTGGAATGTTCTTAAGACAATTCTAGGTATTGATAGAGTCTTCGCCAATATAAGTATCCTGAAAATAGCCCGTAATCATCTTTAAAACCTTTTCTTGCCCTTCAACCCACATGTTATTAACATTTTTACAGTCTCGTTATTCAATTTCCCGCTCTTCTATAAAGAGTGGATACATGGAAAATCTAGTATTTGAGTCTCCGCGCTTAAGCCACTGAATCCTTGATCTTTGGAACCAATAAATTTCTTCCCGTTCTCTCACCTTGTCAATTTGAAGTTGAGTTAAAACTATTTGTTCTCGATCAGTTTCAGTAGTGCCTTTATTTAATAGGTTCTGAAGCTTGTATTGAAGTTTGGCCACTTCAATATCTAATCTCTTAAAAGTTTTCTGATGCCATTGCTAGAGGAAATTGCAACATTAAGAGTGATGTTCATGCAGCTAGTCCCAAGGGTTGTCTTTTACTCTTGCTCTGAGCCAACCATCCTTTATAATACTAGTACAATCCGGATGTTCCTCCCAAAAGGCCTTAAACTTAAAATAGGAATTGCTGGTCTTTTCTGGCTTAAAATCTAAATATAAGAGGGAGAGGTTAGAGGAGGCAGGAAAGAGACCAGTTAGGAAAGGAGAAGCAATGTTAATTTGGACTCTTACTCATAATAACTCCTTAGGATCATTCCTCCAACAATAAGATCTTCAACTTCCATTAGATCCCCAATCTTTTTCCCAATTTTGAGCACATTCTCAATAGTAAAAAATTCTAGAGGGATGCTATGTATTTAAACCCATAAAGGAACCTTAAGGAAATCCACCTTACTCAAAGCTAGATGGGGTTTACATTCCTGTAGGCTTAGAAGATGACCCATAATATGTCAAGGACTACATTCCAAGATCATAGTTACTATTTCATTTTGTTTCCATTTAATCATTATGGTGTTCTTTCCCATCTCTATAATCTAAAAAGCTCCAAACTTTTGTTAAGAGGCCTTTAAGGTTTTCTAAATAGAAGTGAAGTTCACCATTTTTGCTATAATAAGTTTTCCAAACAGGGTATTCTCATAAAGCTCTTTAATCCATTGTTTATTGGACTCAAGTTCTCCTATGAATTCATCTCAACGTCTAGTTTTATTAATGTGTTGTAGGATCTTTTCTGTGGTTTCATTCATAATGACAAACAACTACAAAATAGAGAGAAAAGGAAGGAACCACACAACTAAGAGGAAAGAAACTAAGGGGGAGAGACAAGGACACAAACACAGGTGGCCAAGGGAAGAAAAGGAGAAAGGAGAAAGCAGGCAAGGCACAATCCTCAAACCCCCAGAATAAAGGAGTAGATGATCACCGATGGTAGCCTTTGTACCAAGGATTCCTTAATAGAGTAAAGAGAACCAGAATCAGTCTTAATCGGGACCTACCTTAGATACTTATATTATCAAATCACCTCTTTCTTTCCAAGTCAGGTATAAGATTAGATATATTTTTTTTAAAACCTGTCAAAAGGAAATTTTCTAATAAAAAATAAACTACGCCGCGGATTCGGTTCCCAAAGAGCGCCAAAACTTTCCACCCACTCCCGTACTCGCCCATAAACTGCTCACTAGTCATTAGCCCGCTACCTACGATCTTTTGCGGTTAGTTTCAACTGCCAAAGAAGATTAATTAATACACCGTCTTTAAAATTCTCCCGAGTCTTTACACTCTCAAACCCAATCCGTTCGCAGTTCCTTTGGCAATGGCAACTCATAGACTCGCCTTGATAATCGAAAACCCTTCAAACCACGATGAGTTTCTGCTGTTGAAGCAATCACACCCTCCCAAATTCAACGACGAAGAATACGACTCTTTCGTCGATTCTGATCTCTGGGACTTGCCCTCGGCCCAGTTGAATCCGCTCTCAGCAGAATCGCAGTCCCCGCTTCACGTGGAAGTTGCCGGCGACCACTCTGAGGACTTTAATTTCAAGGAATTCGATGTCCGTTCGGCTCTCAACGAGGTACCGTTCTTCAATTTTAGATGTTTCGAGTTTTTATGCTTTGGTGATGATGACTTCGGTTAAACGGTTTTTAGGTGTTTGGAGAATTAGGGACTGCGGGTGTTGAAGGGGGAGATTGGAAGTTCCATAAATACGTGATGGAAGCTGCGTTTGGACCCAACTTACCCGTTAACACACTCTTCATTGTCGGAAAATTGGGAGTGGCTGGGGACAAGGACTTGCAAGGTTTGCTTGTTTTTTCAAATTTGTTGTACTTGACATTTTACAGGTTGTTATTAATTATTCGCAGATTATATATAAATTGGGTTGTGTACAAGAAATTGGTAGAACAAGTGTATTGAATTTTACTTGTGCTCATGCCTTTGTGTGCCCCATTGAGACTCTGTTTGTTTATATCTGTCCATTGAGACTCTGTTGCTCTATTTTGTTCAAATAAAATTTTTGAGAGAAAATCCCGGTTTAGAAAATATAGATTTTAAATCTCTTTGCATGTTTGGATCATGCGGTTTACACCTACCTCTTTGGGATTGTATGGCAACAGTTCAATATGATGCTTATCATTGGCCTTATATTGAGAATGGGTTGAAAGTTTCCAAGTTCACGGGCCAATCAGTTTCTTTTCATTTCTTTTGAGTGGATGGGTGGCGTTTCAGGGGATAAAAATGAAAGTGGCTTCTGTTATGCAAATGTTTTTCCCAATGATGAGTTCTTGTTCCCAGTGCACTAAATCAATCCTAATGTTTACTTTCATCATTGTTAATCTGTCTTTGCCTACCCATCATTTTAGAATTTTAATACCATAGTATGTCAATGACTCAACAACATACATGATTAATCTTAGAAGTCTATATATAACACTACAGGTTTGCATAAATGGATGTCTGTCCAAAGCTGCCTTAACTGGCTTCTGGAAGGGAAACCCCATGGTGATCGTGTTGGACCCTTGGTAGTTGTTGGTATTATAAATGAATCATCTCCCTCTACAAAGTGGAAAGTCCCTCCAGCCATAAACTATCAGGTTTACTTTTCCTAGATTTCTTGTGTTTCCTTGGTGGGACATTTATTGGATTTTGGAATTACAATTTTTGAAATAACTCTGGAAGCAGTGATATTGGAGAAGCTTTACCTTTTAAAATTATGACAAGAATTCAAATGTCCTGCAAACTACTTGTTTTAAGTGGAGATTCCAAAAATTCAAACTCTGTCCATATTAGATCAATAATCTCCTGGTGTGGAAAGTCATTTTTTGAATTTGTTCAATGCTAATGCAAGGCTCTAGTGTTGAGATTTGGCATATGGTTTGTTTACTAGATTTTCACTGCCCTTTTATATATTTAATGGTAAATATGCTTGATCACGGGTTAAAAGGACAAAATCTTCCTGATGAGCAATGCATACTATTAGTTTTTCAGCGGTTCAACAAAATTTATATCGTAAACTATTTAGTCAGAGATCATTAGCAAGGTTTGATATATGTGTACAAAATGAGAAAGAGGAGGCTGGATTTTTATTCTTCAAAGTCATTATGTTTAATTATCTAGTGCAAATGAAGATTTATTTTCACTTTCAGGAATACCCGCCTGGTGTTATACTTATTCCTATGGGAAGTAGAACACAAAAACCTTTTCGCACTACAAATTTGGTGGTTTTTGCCCCTGAGAATGTTCCAAATTATTCAGAGGAGAACAATTTTATTGCATGTGGAGATGCACTAATAGTTGATCCAGGATGTCTATCAGAATTCCATGGAGAGGTATAATTCCACATAACATTGAAACATCCAAACCTGTGCAGTTTTTTCATCTTTCCTTCTGTCTTCTATTTCATATTAATGAGATGTTTTTTTTTTTTGTTTCACATTTCATAATTTCTTTATACTTGATCATACTGATTTGGCTGTTTTTTAATATAAATTGACATTACTTCTAGACAGTTTTTTTTTTTGTTTCACATTTCATAATTTCTTTATACTTGATCATACTGATTTGGCTGTTTTTTAATATAAATTGACATTACTTCTTGACAGCAAAAGCAGAGCTAGTCCCAATTGTTTGAATTTAATGACTGTAAACTTTTCCTTCTCATATGCGCACCATTTTATTTTTGAGGCATTTACATGGAGATATGTACTTTTGATGTTTCATTCTTCTCTCCAATAGCCTACCTTCTACAAGCGGTTAATTTTCATATTACTTGGTTTTGAAATTTATGTTCCTCTTCAATTTAATCTTAACATGTTACTCCTTAATTATCAGCTAATGAAAGTTGTTACTGCTTTGCCAAGACGACTTGTGGTCTTTGTCACTCATCACCATCCTGATCATGTAGAGGGTGAGTCTTTGTTAAAACTTTAGTGACTTGGGTTTTCTTAAAAGCAGGTTATGCTACTAGCACCGGTGGTGAATGGTGAGGCAGTCATCATAAATAATCCTTTTTATTTTATCACATATTTAAGGTATAGGGAGAACCAAGAAGTAGCTAAAGACATGTCAATGCTATTGTCTATAATAGATATGCTCTTGTTTGTACCTGAAAGAAACTTACGTTTCAAATATATTTCTACCCTTAATGACAGGTCTCTCAGTTATCCAGAAGTACAATCCTGATGCTACTTTGTTAGCACATGAAAATACAATGCATCGCATAAGCAGAGGTTATAATGTTAGTTTTTGTTTTCATTTCAATAATGTACATGTAGAAAGTTTGAAACTTGTTTTTTTCCTTGATTTTTTGTTATCTTACTAACTATGCAAATAGAACAGATAAAATAAAATAAAACTATGCAACTAGAAACAGAAGTACTTTCATCCATAGTGAAATAAAATATCCTCTGTACCCGTCAAGAAATTTCATAAAAATCTCAGTATTGAATAAGACTTATTGATCATGACTTCGCTATGAATCTTAAAAAGGTTACACAGCCCAATTTTTGGTAGGGCTGGGATTAGTGCTCATGAATCACAATAATTTTTTCTGTTGCTATAATGCTATTTATATGTTAGGCAAGAGATGCTAATGGGTTTGCTAATGCTTATGCTGTAAGGGTCTAGATACAGTGGTTCTTGGTGAAATTTCCAGACAATAGTGAGGAAGCAATACAGCATTTTTTTATTGAGTGTGTTGGATAATATCTTTTCCAATAAGGTCTTAAGGCTTAGAATTTTATTAGCATGTTTAAAATCATTATGAAACCATTTCCAACTCATTTTTTTAAGATTGATTTGCAGATTAACTTTCATGTTTGGAAAAATATCAGATAAATTTAACTCACTTTATTTTAATAATTTTGTCCTTTCACCCATTACTTAGAATAATATAATTTCTCCCTCTTAAAATCTAGTAAGTGCAACATCATCTTAAAGTTAAAATTAAAATTGAATCCCTTTCCAAATAAATAAATCAAATCCACCCAATATTCCATTTGACCATTTCCATCAGACTTGAGCAGATTTTATGTCTAAAGTACACACACTAGTTTTTGATTTGTACCTTTTCAGATTAGTTCCTACATTTTTCTTTAGGTTTTTAAGTTTTGCCCCAATTTGGCAAAAATAAAACTTCTCTCCATGCCTTTAAACTAATATTTCATGATTACAGATGATTGGTCACTTGGTTATACTTCAGTTAAAGGAGAAGAAGACATTTACATTGGTGGTCAGAGATTAAGAGTTATTTTTGCCCCGGTAATTTTTACATGCTCTAATCCTAGTGTGTTTACAATAACTTCAATTTTTCTAAATCTTATATGTAAACTTGAAAATTTTGTTTAGGATGTATGACCAGGATAATGGTAAATCCACTATAAGGAAGAAAACATCCACAACGGATCTGTTAGAGATGTACATCCACTGTTATTTTAATTGGTTCCTAGAGTTATGATTGTTTCTTTAAACATTGAACGTGTGCTTTTTAGCTGCTTTAAATCCAATGTGCTTTATGAGGCAGTGTCTTGGAGTTGTAAATAGAAAATGGTTGATGGCTATCTCATGTAACTTTATAAGCATTATCAAATATTACTTGAATTCTTTACTGTTTTTGCATTAAAATCATAAGTGTGGTGAGAAAATGTTTCTTCTCTACAAAATTGCTTCTATTTTCAACTGAATATCAAAGTTTTGTTTGCCTTAGGGACACACAGATGGTCATATGGCGCTTCTTCATGTGAATACCCATTCCTTGATTGTAGGTGATCATTGTGTGGGGTAAGATTCCATACAATATCATCGATCATAGATTAAGCAAAGAGAAAATTTTGTTTTCATGTATCCATACATATTCAAATTCCATGTGTTTATGCATTTACATATATTTGGATGGTTGTGAACCTTTCCTTACCTTTGAATACCTTATCTGGAACAATGTCTTTGTTGGTTGTAGATACTTGAAATTGTAGTAAACTATTTTCTTTGGTTTTGATGCCCTTTTTGAAGTGCATGGTTGTTGTTTGTGCAGTAGTTTATTCTAATTATTAATTATGTTATTTTTTAATAAAAAAACAAGTGTATATAAATGAGTTGGTGAACTTTCAGAGTCTATGAAACTACTGAACGTATAGCTTATTTGCTATCTAGAGAATTAAAAAAAGATTAGGGTAACTACTTCCAAATATTCCTTCTTTACTTTCCAGGTCAATAAATTTATTCAAGATATAGAATAGAAAGAACACAGATATGATAGGATTAGTGTAAGAGGATGAACCTGCTGGACTTACCTTCAGAAAAATCCTCTCGAGATTTGATGAAGGAATAGGTGGTCTAACTAGTTTTGGTTTGGAGAAGGAAATGATTTGGCATGCTGAATTTTGTGTCACATTATCCAATGTTGAAGCTGTATAATTTCATCTTTTGCAGTTCTGGCATTTGCTAAGAGCCACTTCATCTTCAAGATTTTCTGTGAATTGCTCTATTCGACTAACATATTGATTTACTTCGTTTCAGTCAGGGAAGTGCCATATTGGACATAAGTTCTGGTGGAAATATGACTGTAAGTGTAAAGAAGATCTTTATATGTTGGAAATGCATAGATTCTAGCCATTATTTATAGACTGAGACCAAAAAAGAATATTATATACTACGAGTAAGAGCCATTACTTTGCATCACTGGCTTTAGTTTCCCTTGAATTAATAGTGCATTCTCTACAATTTAGACAATAAAATACACTTACCTTTGATAAATGAAAATGATTAAATAATACCACTGTATTGGATGTCCTTTTGTTCATTTTCATTTGCAGGAATACTTCCAAACGACATACAAATTTCTGGAGCTTTCACCACATGCTTTAATACCAATGCATGGGCGAGTTAACCTCTGGCCAAAGCAGATGCTGTGTGGATATTTAAAGTACTAACTGTCAATCACTTCCTTACTTTGACTGAACAAGTTAACAGTTGATATTTATGCAAGAGTCACAAACTTTGTGGACTGTTATTATTTTCAGGAATCGTAGGAGTAGAGAAGCTAATATCTTGAAAGCAATTGAAAGTGGAGCGAAAACTCTGTTTGACATTGTTGCATATGTATATTCTGATGTGGACCGCCGTTTATGGATTGCTGCATCTTCAAATGTGAGGCTCCATGTGGATCATTTAGCCCAGCAATGCAAATTACCAAAGGTAATGACTAATATGCTTGAAGCTTTAAACATCCTTGCTTCTCTGAGAATTATTAGTGTCTATATGTGAAAATCCATACTGCTTGACTAAGATTTCTAGTCTTGTCATCTTTCCCTGCTTGGTTGTTGGCTTTTATATTTGCTGCTTGCTCTGCACATCTCTCTTTGCTTTCTCTCTTTACATACTCTGGGAGTATTATTACACTACCCCAACAAGAATGTCACACATGTCACCATAGTTAATATGAAAATAAAATATTTAATATTAAATTAAATTTAAACAGTTACAGATTCATAGGGTATTATGAAGAAGGAGCCTGGGAGAGTGGGAGCATATTAGACTTTCTCCACTATGCTGCCCTACTCATTTTTATATGGCTGATGGGGTTGATACGGTTTGATGTGATGCTTACAATATCCTTTTTAGGCTCTATTAATTTCATTCATTGCTTTCTTGCCGTCCTTTACTTACAAAAGCTTCTTTGTGTTTCAACAAAATAAAAATAGCACCCCTTGTCATCTTAGTGTTCAAAATTCAAATGATGTAACACTAGACAGGCAGAAAATAACTGTTACCAAACTGTCAAATACCTCTGATGAAAATATCAAATGTACCATAGACAGAAAATGAGTATTCCATGTCTATTTTTTCTCTTTTAAAAGGTAAATCTTTTACTAGAATTTTATATTTTCCTCTTAGTTAAACCAGGTGTAACACTATTTTTTTTAATCTAATTATTCCCCTGCATCTCAGTATTTTCATGTTTATATATGATTAATTTGGGTCATAATTGTTTAAGACTCACGGGATTGCAATTCTACCTCACGGAATTGAGAAATTTGTTCAATATTTGAATGAGTGGCATAATAACATACCAAACTGAATGAAACTTAGACAATTTTTGTGAGAATGTGCAGGATTTCTCCCTAAAAAATTTCAATTCCAGTTTGGTTGCATTTGCTGACAATGTGGGTAAACTATAAAGTATGAAGAGCTGGACTGGCTGGCTCCCTGACAACCGAATCAGCTTCTTCTATTCCTTTTTTTTTTTGGGAAAATGTGTAGCTCTTTCCTCTAAGTTCGTTTGTTTGCATTGAAATGACCATATAAAGGGAACTCTATGCAGTAGTCCTATAAAATAAATACATCTTGTGTAATAATCTGAGGGGAATTACCTGTGAAATTGGCCGTTATTCTTTTGTGGAACTGACAGAAATACTCCATCTACCTTCTTAGGATTTTTCAATCCGAAAGTTCAAAACTACCTGTGGGCTTCATTTTCTCTATCGGTGGATTTGGGCTTGCACTAGTGGCAGTTTATTAGGGAAATCTGCATTTCTTATCGCTGGTGTTCTGGCTGGCGTTGCTGTATTGTACTTTAAAAAGCAAGATCAGTAAAAAGACAGGCGTTTCCCTGTGTCTGATCGAGTTAGATTGTGGTATTTGGTTATCGTTAAGCGGGGGTTGCTTAGTGGTTTGATGTAACATATTATGATATTACTGGAAGTAACTACTTTGAAACTTTGGAGGTGCTTGAAATGTTCACAGTAAGTTTGGCACCCATTTACTGGAAATTATTAGAGGAAATTTGAAGCGCCTGGGATTACCTTTCTCGTGTCCAAAAAGTGTGTGGAAAACGGAAAAGGGGGAAATTATGAAGCACAATTTTAACGGATGTTTTTTAAAATGAGGATATTTTAATTAAAAGAAAATAATTTAATCTAACTTAGTTTGTGAAATTATTTGTTCATAAAGAAATTTCTTGGCTTATTGTACACGGCTGTTTTTATCTTTTTGTCCGAGGGTCTATAAAATAAATAAATATCTTTATATTATCAAATGAAAGAGTTTAATAATTTAAGTAACAATTTTTATATTATTTTAAATCTAAAAATTAACTATCCAATCATAAATTTTAAAATATTTTTATATATGTAATTTAACAATAGTAGTGTAGTATTTGATTAAAGGAACTATTGAAATTAATTATGTTTATTTGAATTTCTGATTTTTGTTTTTAGGAAACCTTATACATGCACTTAGGAAGTAGTATCTCATTTACTTTATTTCTTATAAATTTCACCTTGTATTTATTATTTTTTGAGCCTATATATATATATATATATATATATATATATATACATGTATCCTATGAAAAACGCTATCGTATAACCATACAATTGATGATTGAGATTAATTATATGAGTTTATGAGTTTTTAAAAAGTCATATGACTTTTTAAGTGATCATGTGACTTTGAAAAACTTTTAATCAATCATCCATTATATATATATATATATATATATATATATATATATATATATATATATATATATATGTGTGTGTGTGTGTGTGTGTGTGTGTGTGTGTACTACAGAGTATCTAAAACTCAAGCATTTTCATCTAATACTTTGTTTTAAATTTTTTCTTCTTCAAGTGAAACAATAAAATAGTCTAACAATGGTAATATTAAAAAATTAAAAATTTTATTTATAGTTAATTATTAGGTCTGCATCTGTCTTGTTACTTGATGTAGACTGTATTTTTAAGTCTGTTCTATCTTGTTTAGAAGCTTAAATTATTTTGATAGGCTACAAAACTTAATTCACATTAAAACCAATAAAAACACTAACAAATATTAAGTATCAACGAACTCATCTTATATAAACAAATGAAAAGCTCTAAAAAGTTAATAATATATACAAAATATATATATTTAATTATCAATTTGTATATTTAAGTTAATTTTAACATATTTTAATCTCATAAATTTTATTTTATATATAGAAAATATCATGTGTATTTATAAAATATAATATATCATAAATTATAATTTATTTTATAAAATTATATAAGGGTTAAAGATAATAGACTGAATGAGTTAAAATTGTTATTTTCAAAAGCTAACATTCAACTTCTTTAATTAAATAGACTTTTTAAAAAATTTTAGTGTAATCTTATTATTAAAACTAAACTTTAAATAAGCTAGGCATTAGGCCCCAAAACAGACACTCTCACATATTTTTGTCCCTAATAATTTTCATGGTAAATATTATCTACACGTTCCTTAGAGCTTTTAATATTATGATTTTTTTAACCACTACTATTCATAACAACTTTTAAAATTAGGCCTTCTTTATTTATGGGCCCTGAGCAGTTGTCCACCTTACCCACCCCTTAGGGTCGAGCCTAGTAACAGGTAATAGGTAACATATAACATGTAAAAGGTAGTAGGTCAATTTCAGAGTCATGGTAAAGGTAACAAATAATAAGTAACAAGTAATAGGTAATAGGTGAATCTCAAAGTTAACAGGTAAAGACAAAAGGTAACAGGTAAAAGGTAAAAAGTAACAAGTAGTAGGTTACACATAATACGTAATGGATACATAATATAATAGATAACTTGTAACAGATAACAAATAATATGTTACAGGTAATATGTCAATTTCAAAG
Organism: Clitoria ternatea; assembly: GCA_037962975.1. Lineage (NCBI taxonomy): Eukaryota > Viridiplantae > Streptophyta > Magnoliopsida > Fabales > Fabaceae > Clitoria > Clitoria ternatea. Next base: position 110,895,717 of record CM075674.1, on the reverse strand, counting down.
TCAAGGTAAAGGTAACAGGTAACATAAAATGTAATAAGTAGTAGGTCAATTTCAAAGTCAACATGTAAAGATAAAAGGTCACAAGTAAAAAGTAACATGTAACAAGAAACAGGTAAAAGGAAACAGGTAGAAGGTAACATGTAACATGTTAATTTCATAAGGTCAAGATAACAGGTAATAGGTCAAATTCAAAGTTAATTTTTATATTACTTTAAATATGAAAATTAACTACCACACCATAAATTTTAAAATACTTCTCATATTTGTAATTTAACAATGGTAGTATAGAACTGAATTAACTTTAATTATTCATAGTAAGAATAAACGACAAAGTCTAAGAGTAGTGATATCAGAGCGACAAAGTAGTAATATTTGTCTTGTCACTCGATGTAGATTATATTTTTAAGTCTAATATGTCTTATTTAGAAGCTTAAATTATTTTGATAGACTATATAAAAACTTAATTACATTAAAACCAATAAAAATACTAGCAAACAAATATTAAATATCAATGAACTCATCTTATATAAACAAATGAGCCTCTAAAAAGTTAACAACATATGTAAAATATATATTTAACTATCAATTTTGTATATTTAAGTTGTTCTGTTCGGGAACCGGGGTCAAGAGTTTGGAATCTTGATCGGGGTTAGAGGTTAATGTCCTTAACCGTAGTTACCTCTCTAACTATCAATTTTACGCCGTCTCAGTGGAGTACAATATTTTATACCTAGGTTCAGTGGGAATTCAAGGTTCTTCAAGTATGAGTGTAATTGATGTTCCTATCCAAGCCGAAGTCCAACGAACCACACCGGAGGTGTACCTGCAGAAGATTCTCTGATGCCTAAGTCAATACAGTGATTGAGACAAGGTAAGGTATTACGGAGGTAACTCACTAGAATTAGATGATATCGCTTTAGTAATAAATGAATGGTATTTATATAGTTTACCTTGGTTTAAAAAGTGATTTGACTATCTTCCTAACTTACTGTAGCTACAGTGTCTATAGGGTCAGACTGTCCATACCGATTCTGACTCATTGCCTGGTTGTCAGCTACAAACCGGGGTTAAGGAACAGAATTAGAGTCATTTAACAGTTTTTTTAGACCATGGTTATGGATCTAACGACCATCTTGATGATGTGGCATGTTATACTAATACCCCGGTCTGGATTCTGGTTACCACCCCGGATCATAAGTTAATTTTAACATATTTTAATCTTATAAATTTAACTTTATATATAGAAAACAGGTAACATGTAACACTAATACATAATAGGTAGTAACATGTAATAAAAGTGATAGGGGTCAATTTCAAAGTCAACAAGTAAAGATAAAAGGTAACATGTAATAGATAACATGTATCAGGTAACGGATAACATGTTACAAGTAACAGATAATAGGTTAATTTCAAAGTCAAGGTTAAGGTAACTGGTGAGATAAAAGGTAACAGGTATTAGGTAGCAGATTATACGTATCATGTAATAGGTAACAATTAACAGGTAATAGGTATGTAACAGATAACTGGTAACAAGTAGGAGGTCAATTTCAATTTTTTAAGACATAAGATATCATTTTTTAGGTAGAAATAAACAGAGTGCATGTTATTATTTTTAATTTAAATTATTCATGTCCTTGATTTGATTTAAATAGTCATAGTTAACTGTTCTCGTTTCTCACCATATCATTTTATTCTTATTAGATACACTTTATATCAATAAATTATCGGTATTAAAGTTAAAAAGACATAGTTTAGTTAATGTAATTAGTTGATTTAATTGGTGTAACTAGTTAGGCAATTGGTTTAACAATTTGACCATTGATTCAACTAGTTAAGTCATTAGTAAAATTGGCTAAACTATTAATTTTAATCGGTTTGTATATATTACTGATTTGATAGGTGATTTGACCTGGTCAACCACCGATTATTAGCCTAACTAGTTGAGTTCCTCTTATAATTATGCTTGTGACTCATGTTTTTCTATTTACTGAAGTTTGTTTTACCATAAAACACTTTAATCAAATGATTGAGAATTATTTTAGTTTAATTTAAGGTTACAAGATTGAGTCACAAAAAATATAATAGTGTTGGAATTTAAAAGAAAGAGTTTTATTGCTTGTGTTCATGTCTGACATGAACTTAATTTAGTGTATCAAAAATATATACAAGAAAAATAAGGTTTAAGTAGAATAGTTTTTTCTAATAAAATAAAAAATATAAAATTGATATCTAATTCAATTTAAATGGTTTCTAATTTGATAAAATTGAATTTAAAATTTTGACTAAACCCTTAAATTAGTTAATAAAATTGTATGATTCAAATAATTTAATTCTTTTGAAGATTTCAATTTAGTATTTAACTTGATAAAGAGACACTTAATTTAGTCCTTTTATAAAGTTGGAGATTTAATTGAAATGTTTAACATCACACGGACTAAATTGTTGAACTCAAAATATAAAAGGATTTGACGTTTTACCCTGGGAGTTTTATTCAAACCTAAACATCTTTCAATTAGACGGGATGAATTTTATTTACGTAAAAATAATTTAAATTGAACTGTCAAAGTGCCGACATTCTTGTTGAATAATGTATGTTCATAACATTGGCAAAACAAATAAAATAATAAGATAAAGATAATATTAACAACTCATACTTGTAATTAGGGCTAAATAAATGGTGGACGATCGGTACTTTTGTGATTCGTATTGGTATTAATACGAACTATCACAAGAATATATAAAGATAGATCTTACACTAATGGCCAAGGTTAAGTTGGTGTATAAAATGATTATCCCTATATCAAAGATCATACCAAATAACATTTGTAAATATGTCGATTAACGTCTAATCAAACAACAACTTTCTAGTAAATCACATAAAAAACAATAACATCATCATCATATAAATTCATCCTCTCAACTTTATAAGTACCATTTCTTTAATGCATCAATGGTATAGAGGATCTGATTCTCAACCTTAAGCTCTAGTATCTAATAATAGCTTGAACATTAGAGTGCCTAGATGGATATTTATTCTCACCCCAAACATTGAAGACATTGATTGAAGAAGACTTAGAAGATAAAGGCCTTTAAATCCTAACAAAGCCAGGGGATAAGACATACAAATCTCCATGGGACCAATATCATACTTGAAATCTCATACTGCCTTTCATTTATGTTGAACAAATCATGACTCTACAATACCTTCCCACTCTTTTCTCCCTTCACCTTTCCCTAACATTGTTGTTGTCGATATGTTTGGCATAGACAAAGCAGGGATCCAGTATATGACTGAAGGCGAGAACTGGTAAGGTGTTTGATGGCCCAATATAAAGTGAATCTATGAGGAAACCTGCAAAAATGTCATATGTAACACCCCCTTATATACACGAGACATATATATATATATATTGTTATTGCTTTTAAAAACTTTTAGAAATATATATATATATATATATATTTATCATTCCTTATCTCGTGTATATAGGGACGTACGTATACATGATTTCCTTTGAATATTGAAAGTAAAAAAATGTTGTCTTTCTGACAAAACAAATTTATAGAAATCATAAGTGATAGTATTATAATTAAATGATGAGGTTTATCAAAATTTAACCTTTACCTTGTTACAATTATCTAGCTTGATATTGTAATAAGGTAAACTAAAACTAAATTATACCTCTACTACGACTGTGACCAATCATTTTCTAGTCTTCGAACCATAGGGTTTTGGAATCCTACTCTTGCCATATCTCTTCACTTATCCGATTGAGGACGAGACCACTTTATCCCTTGTAATTACATCTTTTCATCTTAGACTGCTAGCTTTATATCAACATAACATATATTTTGGACACAAATTCAAACAAAAAGGAGTGAGTAACAAAATATAATACTTTACAGATAAGACATAAGCATAAGAGTTTTCACAAACTAATATAATAATATCAGTCATACTCTCATAAATAATCAATTATGAATGTAGGGTCTTCATAAACATAACAATTATACTTTCACTCGCAACCACCCACATAGAATGTCACATTCATCAATGCCATGCAATGCTTTTAATGCTATTATCTCATTCAGTTTATGCATATAGGCCCTTAAAGTTTTAATTTGCACTGGGTCAACCAGGAGTTTACATTGTTCTATAATTCCGGATAATAACATAAATGCCTTCGTGACACATGAACAGCTCAACTGACATGAAAACACTTAGAGACTAGTCAGACTGAGAAGGTTTTTATTGTGAAAGTACCCGACACTAGGGAGCGACCCTAGGTCACCTAAAGCACCCTTTCACACCCTCTCATCCCAAGATTCGCATTTGAACCTACTCTAATGTATCCTAGGTTTCTATAATTTGTCCCCAGGCAACATCACATCTTATTTCTCTTTAATGATTCATGATGCATGAACTACTCGCATATTTAGTTGGTTAGAACTTTTAGAAACTCAATTATTAAATACCATAAAGGTTTACAATATCATCTCAATAAACTGTATATTTCCATAATTTCTTCTCTGATTTTTTGTCATATAAAAATAAATTTGGTGCAGTTTTCAAATTTAAATCTCATCAAAATTGAGTTTCCAAGCCTTAAATATCTCAAAACTTTCTCATAGAAAACTTTACATATTTACATAATCTTTCTTAAATTAAATATTAACAAGATCGAGTTTAGAAATCTTGATTATATCAAAATATCCTTTAGTTATTATGTTAGGGAAATCCAAAATAATTTACTTTAAAATTCTAATTTACTGAAAGAAATTAATTCTTAAAATCATTAAAAATTACTTAAAACTATAAATTTTTCTTTCATTCAAGAATTAACTATCTCAACCTTTTTATAAATTAATTTTCATAAAATAGTTTCTTTCTAAAATGAATATTAGATTTTATCCTAAATATTAAAAGTAAGGTTGATGAAAATAATTTTTTTAGAAGAAATAAAAGACTAAAGTAATTATAAAATACTTTTTCTTAGAATAAAAACTTAAAGTGTAAGGTAAGAATATTCTTACTGAGTTTTAGTTTTCTGTCATGTTTGCTATATGCTCAAACTTCACATTACAAGATCATCAATCACTCATCAATCACAACCAAATATTGTCAATTACAATTAAATATCATCACTTACAATCAAACATTGTCGATCACAATTAAATATCATCAATATCAAATAAATATTATCAATTATAATCAAAACAAATAAATTAAATATCATTCATAAATATCATAATTCAAAGTTTAATAGTTATTTAAATTAATAAACTTAATTTCAAGTCCTTATAGTCCATTCCTCGCATAGGTCTATGTAAGTCCATATAATCCAGTCCTTGCATAAGTTTAGTTCAGTCCATATAGGTCATAATAGTCCAAGTCCTTGCATAGGTTTAGTCCAGTTCGTATTGGTTATAAAAGTTTAAGTCCTTGCATAGGTATTTCAGAGTAAATTACACAAGATACTTAATTTAAAATTTATTATAAATTTTAAGTTAAAAAGTTATTATTTTAAAATAATAATATTATTAAATTTAAAAGGAGTAGGGGACTCCTCCCATTATTCTTATATCTTTTCATATTATATTCTTATCTCACTCCCCCTTACCTTGAATTGCTACCAAAAGTGAGTTCGCTTTGCACCTGCGAGTTCTAGAAATATTAATAACAATTTATTTCAGTATAGACATAAGATAAAAATAAAGATTACTATTTGAAACAGAAATGGTAATTAGTAATTATACATAGTAATAATAAATAGTAAAATTTAAATAGTAACAGTAAATAGTAAATTTTAAATAGTTATCATGAATAGTAACAGTAAATAGTAAATAGTAAAATATGAATAGTAACAGTAAATAGTAAATCATGAATAGTAACAATAAATTGGTAAATCATAAATAGTAATAATAAATAGTAAAAAGTAAATAGTAATAGTAAATTATAAATAGTAATATTAATAGTAAATAGTAATTTACTATTCATAATAGTGATTTACTATTGACATAGTAATTTACTATTCAGAATAGTAACTTAAAATAATATTATATCTAGTATAATAATAGATTTCTAAAATAATATGAAAATAAACATAAAAATATAAAAAAGAGTTATTCTTACCTTATAATTTTTGCAGAATATCCTTCCATAAAAATTATTTCTCTCTCTTACTCCTACCATTATGTCTCTAACACTGCCATATTAAGAAAATTTAATCTGAAAAGTGAGTTTTTCCCTACGGTGCTCCCCTCTATTTATAGCAAAATTTTGTACTGTGTATTTCATTATTTTATTATAAAAGTATTGTGCAATTTTGAAAATTTCGTTCCTGGTTACTGTGCAATATTTGAAATTTTCGTTCATGCACAATGTTTTGTATAGTAAATGTCGGCTGAATTATTAAGTCAAATAGTAACCATTCACTCAGTATATTTTAAATATTCAAAATCAGTTCTTTTCAAAATTTAGTGATATTATATCAGACCTCATTAATTTTATAATAAGTAATATAAAGTTTAAATTTTAAAAATCTAAAATTTTCTGTTAATAAAAATTTGTTGGTATCTTTCCGGTCTCCTTACGATTGGTAAAAATTAAGATTTTTACTCAAATCGATCATTTTTAAATAAGTCTACTTGAAATGGATTTTAGAAAATTTTCTTATAATTTAACTTCACTTCCTTGTAAATATTTTTAATTTTAAGTAACTTAATATGAATTTAAAATTATTTAAAATATATTATTTTATTAAAATATTTCTAAAATTTCATAAAATTCCAGAAAATCATAAATAATACATAGATTAAAATAGGTAAAAACATAAATATAAAACATAAAATAAGAGTTGTGAATAATAAAGATATTCAAAATTCTTAATATAATTTTCTTAATCAATGAATACTAATTAAGTCATTTTAAAATCCTCATTCAAAATACATATATATTTTTATTTTATTATTATTTTTAAAAAATAAAATAATTAAATATAAGTACCAAAATTTTATAAAAATATTAATTAGTTAATAATCAACTAACTAATAGTAAGTGTTTTCTCATTAAAGAGGTATTAATATCTACTTTCTATTTGAGTAAAAAATGGGATGTTACATCATAACGTGACAAATTAGAGGTGTGTCCCTTAAGGAACTTATGATGTCAATTCGGTAATAAATGCATACTTAATTAATGGAAAGAGTGTGTATCTTTGACATTTATTTATTATATTTATTAAACAACTCTGAACTCACAAACTCTTACCTACAAACCAAAGTCTAAATCATAAGATAGATAAGGGAGAGAGGAGAGCTTTTTTCTAATTTTTTTTGTTTTGGATAAGAACGATAAAGACATAAGTGATCCGGTCCGGATACCGGCCTCCATACTATGACGTCGTCTTGACTATTCTGGAAGGTCAATCGATATTAAATGTCAATATCTGAACTACCAAAATACTGTTATAGGAGCTCTCCCTTCACTGGTTATCCGAGATGGCACCTAAGACACCTGATCCGTTCTCTTTGTTCTGTTACGCATAACCGTTCGCTTATACTACAACAGGATAAGTGGTTATACTACTTATCACTATTGATACCCTGCACAACAGAAGATGTCTATGTCACCCGTCGAAAGGTGCAAAGTATAGCTACAGGAGCGATATACAAAAAAGGTGGATCTTCCCCATTCCTATGTCAGAATCGTACACTGATCATTGACCTACCCTCGATTGCACTGAGTATTGAACTACTCTGAATGATACGCTACACACGGCATCAGAGCCTCCTGGCCCACTTGCACCCAACGATTCATTTCCCACGTTCAACTATAAATAGCATATTCTCATACACATGCAAGGTGATGTTGTTCTTACTTTCAACTTACTATTGCATCGTTCAAGTTCTCTACGTTCTTATTATCTTCACTAACTTGAGCGTCGGAGAATCTTCGCAGGTAACACCACCTTTCGCCCCCGCCAACGTGAAGGTCTGGTGAGAAGGATCTCCAGGACAACGAGACTGGTCTCTCCCACTAAGAGGTCAGATTATAATACCGGATACCCACTGTACTGGTGTACAAATATTTAAATTACCAACTTTTGTGGCTGGTTCCCAGTCCGGATCCTTGACCCCGGACTAGATCAGTTCAATAAGAAATGGAGAAAGACACCAAAAGGAAAAAGTCCCATAAATGACAAAAACACCATAATCGAAATTGAGTTAGATGATAAGAGTTTTTTTTTTCAAATATTTAAAATATTTTAGAGGTCTTTTATTAGAAAAAACATTTTAAAGATAATCTTAATCTCACGTAATCACATGAATAAACTATAAAAATAAAATGTAATTGTTCTAACAGTGGTATCGTCAAAGGAATAGAGGGTGAAGAAAGGGAGGTTTGTGGAGGAGGAGTGGCGAGGCCAGGAACTATCCATTAAGACGGCCTCTATATCATGGTTAAAGGATGGTTATGTTGGCTGGTTAATTGGTGTAGCGCGGTTACACACCCTTTATGAGTCTTTTGTGTTGGAAGGCCTGACTACAATTCGTATTAGATACATGAGGGATAACATGGTTTTTTTGTCTGCCTTAGAGGGTGAAGATATTCATGAGTTAGTGAAGTGTGCTGCAGTTTGGTTGTCATTGGTGTTTGAATCTTTAATACCATGGGTACCACAGGAGATATCAGGCCAACGGTTAGCATGGATTAGGTGTACCGGATTTCCGTTGGATGTGTGGCAAGAATCATTCTTTAGTAAAGTGGTTGCTACGTTCGGATCATATGTAATGATGGATGATAACACAAGGAGTTTTGGTAGGTTGGATTACGTACGACTCTTGGTAAGAACGTCAATGAAATGTGTGGTAGTAAAACAAGATAATATTAAGATTAATGGGTGTATCTATTCTGTTTGATGTGTGGAAGAGCTAAATAGGGAGGAGGGCAAAGGATGTTGCTGTCGCAGGGGTCATGATAGGTGTTCTAATAATTCGTCAGTTGTCGGTGGGGATGATACTGAGTCGGTTATGTCACTCTTCACTGTTGGTGGTGACCGGAAAACAGTGTCTGGTGGTGGTTTTCCGGGGGTGGGTAATTCTGAGAATTTGCACAAATTTAAATTAAATGAGAATCATTTATTTTTAAATCCAGATTTGCTAATTAGGGAGGAAGTGAATGCGGATTTGCAATCAAAACATGTCTTAATGAAGGAAGCTCAAGATTCAAATTTCGGTTCAATGAACCTGGATAATGGTGCGAGTTGTAGATAGTTGAAAAAGTGTGGGTCCCAGCTGAATGAATTGGGTGTGCTAATTAGGACCAATTCGGGCAGTCTTACAAATATGGTCGGTGATATAGAATTGGGCTCCCGTTGGCATGCTATTCAAGCCCAACGTGATTCGTTAGTGGGCGTGGTTAATCAGGTTCATGCCAATGGACCAATTGCATGCAGTAACGCTTCGGCCCAAGTGCATGGTAATTCGCTCACAATAAAAGACGTGTATGGTCATTTAGTTACTAACCCATTATGCATGGAAATCACTTTCGATGTGGGGTCCACGTATGTTGGTTTGTTGGCTGTTGGTGGGGTCCAAGTTGATCGAAGGAATGGCATGGTAGATTGGATCATGATCTGGTGTTCCAGTAGGGTTCAACGAAGGGAAATCATGTGAATTCGGAGCAGTTAAAATTAGTTTTGCATGAGTGTGGGTTGTCATCTCATGAGTCAAGAGATTTATTGAAATGAAAAGCATGAGTCTATTCAGTGTGCGAATCTGATCAATGATAATCATGTGTACGCTTCAGATTTTAAACAAGTTAGTTTACCTTTGGGTGATGATTCTTTAGATAATAATAATATGAAGGTGCATGATGAGGAGTTATATAAGGCTCAATCAGAACCTCTTTTAGTAGGCTCCTTTGGGGTTTCTACTTATGGAACTAAGCGGTTTAAGAGGAGGGGTATGTGGAAACAAAAATCTAAAAAAATAAAAAAGAAAGTGCTAAAAAAGGTCCAAGTGCACGAGTGACAACAGTTTTGGGGTGAGCATGATACGACTTCGTGTATGAAGGGGGTCGAATCTGGTGGTAGTTTTAGAAGGGGGAAGATTGCTCGGGGTGATGACCAAGAGAGTAGTAGTGGTATGTGTTTGAGGGCGATTGTAGGGGGACCTCGAGGGAGAACAAATTTAATGATGAGACGTGTCAACTCTGGGATATTGGGAAGAATATAGGTGTTACTTTTGAGGGAAATGAGGCGGGAGTAATCTGGCATATGGTGGAAATGGAGGTAAGGGATCAACACGAGAAGAATAAAAGATAGGTAGGGGGTACAAATGGTGGGTTGTTGTCTATGGTTAATGAAGATTGTTAGTTACAATGTGAGGGGATTGAGTGGGAGGTTAAAAAAGAAAATGGTTAAGGAGTTGGTAAGTAGGGAGAGGGTTTCTTTCCTTGGGATCCAGGAAACCAAATTGCAATTAGTGGATAATTAGGTGGTACGTTCTATGTGGAATAATTCATATTTTGATTGGGTTACGATGCCGGCCATTGGAGCTGCTGGGGGTTTACTATGTGTATGGGATAAGGGGTTGTTTTAGAAGAGACAGGTGTTTGAAGGGTCTGGTTATTTAGGGGTGCTGGAAAGGTAATCAGTCTACATGTGTTATTTTAAATGTGTATTCGTTGTGTGTGTTGGCAGAGAAAAAACATTTGTGGGATGAGTTAATTCAGTTAAAACTGGCTCATGTAGAGTGCTAAGAGTGGTGTGTGTTTGGTGATTTCAATGTTGTAAGTTGTAGGGAGGAGAGATGTGGGACTGCCTTAGAGGAAAGTGTAGGTGGATTTGAGTCAAATCTGTTTAATAATTTTATCTTGGATATGGGGATGGTGGATCTTCTATTGCAGGGGAGGCGGTTCACATGGTATAGGCCAAACGGAAGTGCTAGAAGTAGACTTGATAGATTCTTATGTTCTCAGGAGTGGTTATCATCATTTTCAAATTGTGTTCAATTGGCATTAAATAGAACCTTGTCTGACCATTGTCTTGTGGTCTTAAGAGTGATGCAGGAGGATTGGGGTCCTAAGCCATTTTGTGTTCTTGACTGTTGGTTGCGTGAGCCTACTTTTCACTCAGTTGTGGAGGAAGCATAAAAAAGTTTACATGGTAAGGGGTAGGGTGTTGTGCTTCTTAAAGATAAGTTGAAGGGGCTAAAGCAAGTTTTAAAGGTGTGGAATAAGGAAACTTTTGGGATGGCTCATATGAAGGTGAAGGAGTTGGAGGATAAGATTAAAAATCTGGATTTAGTTGAGGAGCAAGGCGGGTTATGTGAGGAGGTGTTGTTGCGTAAGACTTTGGTGGCTGAGCTATGGAGGGTTTCTAGTGTGGAGGATTCAATTCTGTGTCAAAAGTCTAGATTGCATTGGTTGTAGGAAGATGATTCTAATACTAAATTTTTTTATGCGTCAATTAATAAGAGGAGAAGGGGTTGTGCCATTCACAAATTGTGGACTAACGACGCTTGGGTAGAAGAACCTAGCTTGGTCAAAGAAGGGGTGAAGGATTTCTTTGAGCAGAAATTTTAGGAGGATAGTTGGAAAAGGCCGGTGTTGGATGGCGTTGCTTTCTCAAGCTGGATGTAACAGATAATTTGAAAATTAATGCAAAATTTACTGAGGAGGAGATTCAGTTGGCGGTCTGGGAGTGTGATGGTTCGAAGTGTCCTGGGCCTGATGAGTTCAATTTTAAATTTATTAAATCTTTTTGGATCATGCTGAAGTCGGATGTGTGTAAAATGATGGATGATTTTTATTTATCTGGGATCCTGCTGAGAGGCATAAACGCTTCTTTTTTAGCGTTAATTCCAAAAGGGTCGACTCAGTTGGGACTTGGTGATTTTAAGCCTATTTCTTTAGTGGGTTGTCTTTATAAGATAATTGCTAAAGTTTTAGCAACACAGTTGAAAAGTGTAATTGACAGATTAATTAGTGAAAATCAATCTGCGTTTATGGGTGGAAGGAATATGTTGGATGGGGTGGTGGTGGCTAATGAGCTTATTGATGATGTGAAGTCGAGACGCAAATCCTGTTTGATCTTTAAGGTTGATTTTGAGAAGACTTACGACTCTGTATGTTGGGAATTTTTATTATATATGATGAGAAGGATGGGGTTTACGAGCAGGTGGGAACGTTGGATAAGGGGTTGTTTGATGTCTGCGTCGGTGTCGGTTCTTGTTAATGGGAGTCCAACAACAGAGTTTGTTATGAGAAGGGGTATTAGACAAGGTGACCCAATGGCTCCTTTTTTATTTCTAATTATTGCTGAGGGGTTGAGTGGGTTAATGTGCGAGGCAGTACGACAAAGCTTGTTTAAAGGTGTTTGTGTGGGTAATAAACAAGTTTGTGTCTCTCATTTGCAATTTGTGGATGATACATTATTTTTTAGGGAGTGCTCTATAAGTAATGTTTTATCTTTGAAGAGTATATTGCGGTGTTTTGAGTTGGTATCTAGACTGAAGGTGAATTTTTATAAGAGTAATTTGGTGGGTGTTGGGATGGAAGAAGCACATGTGTCATGTTATGCTGCTTTATTGAATTGTAAAATCTCTCGGTTGCCTTTTGTTTATTTGGGAATTCACGTAGGGGCTAATCCCGGACGTGTGAGTACTTGGGATCCTGTTGTTGCGTTGTTTCATAAAAAGTTATCCTCCTGGAATATGCGCTATCTATCTTTTGGTGGTCGTCTCTTTCTCTTGAAATCGGTACTATCTTCTTTACCTCTCTTTTTCTTTTCGTTTTTTAAAGCTCCTATTACTATTATTAATTTACTAACCTCTTTGCAAAGATCATTTTTATGGGGCGGTAGTGAGGAAAGGAAAAAGATTACCTAGGTAAAATAGGATCAGGTGTGTTGGGTAAAAGGAGCAGGTGGGTTGGGGGTAAGGGATTTGAGGAAATTTAACTCTGCATTATTGGGGAAATGAGTTTGGAGGTTGTTAGTTGAAAAGGAGAGTTTGTGGGGTAAAATTATTGTGTCAAAGTATGGGTCTGGTGTTCTTTCTGAGAATGAGGAGGCGTTTCACAAAGGTTCTAGATGGTGGAGAGATTTGGGGTGTGCCTTAAAAGAGTCAGATGAGGGGAGTAGTTTAGAGATAATTCCAGAAGGGTCATGGGGGACGGTTCACTTATTCGGTTTTGGTCGGATTCTTGGGTGGGGGAGAGAAGTCTTAAATCATGTTTCCCAAGGTTGGTTTCTATTTCTTCTCAACAGGAAGCATCTTTGGTTGAGATGGGTCGGAGAGAAAGGGATCATTGGAGGTGGAATTTCAGTTGGTGGAGAGAGTTATTTGTTTGGGAACAGGAATTGGTGTCACATTTGCATCAGAAGTTATTTGGGTTTGATGGTGTCCGTCTTACAGTTCCTGATTCTTGGTCGTGGTTGGGACTTCCTTCAGGTTGCTATTTTGTTTGTTCAGTATACAATATCATTTGTCAGGTTCCAGATATGTGGGAACCATATTTTGTTCATTCATTTTGGAATACTACGGTTCCTCTTAAGGTGGTGGGTTTTGGTTAGCGATTGTTGCTAGACAAAATTCAATCCAAATCCAATTTAGCTGTTCGTGGGATTAATATGGATACTACTTCTCTGCTTTATGTTTTCTGTAACGACTGTGTAGAATCTAACTCTCACTTGATGTTCACTTGCACTATATCATATATGTTATGCAAAGCTATTTTGCCTTGTAGGGTGTTTGTTCTGTGTTACCTGTTGAGGACAAAGATAGTTTTGAGTGTTTTTTGGGTCTCGATGTTTGCTCTGTAACAAAACATGGACTTGCTGTTATTTAGTTTGCTACTGTTTGGACAATTTGGGATGACTGTAATAATATCATCTATAGGAATCAGAGCGTTTGTGTGCACAGAATGTTTGAATTGGTTCAATTTAGAAGTTGGGTTTGACTTAAGTCTTGTATGAAAGGTTTCTCTAGAGGTTTTATGGAGTGGTATAGGGAACCTTTACTATGTCTTTGATTCGGGGTGGTGACCAGGACCCAGACCGGGGTCCAAGAGTGCCATGCCACGTCATTTAAAAGGCTGCAAGTCTTTAACTGAAGTCCGAAACTATTGGATGACTACAGACTCATCCCTTAACCCCGACTCGTAACTGACAAATCAGACAATGAGTCAGAAGAGGTATGGGCAACCTGACCCTACAGACACTGTAGCAACAATAAGTTAGGAATATGGTCAAATCACTTCCTAAGTTAAGGTAAACACTATAAATACAACTTATTTATTACTAAAGAAGGATTGAAAACTAATCTTGTAAGTTACCTCTGTAATATCATATTACCTTAGTGACCGTACTGACTTAAGCATCAGAGAATCTTCTGCAGGTACACCTCCAGTATGGTCCTTTGACTCCAGTACAGACAGAACATCCATAGCCACCTATACTTGAAGAACCTTGGATTCCCACTGAACCTAGGTGTAAAATACCGTACTCCACTGAGGCGGTGTAAAACTGAGAGTTAGCGAGGTAACTACAGTCTGGGAACTTAACCTTTGACCCCGGTTAAGACAATCAACTCTTGACCCCAGTTCTTGAACAGAACATTGGCACGCCCGGTGAGACTGTGTAAATTTGTGAGTCCCACATCGCACTAAACAAAGATCATGGAGCACCCTAGAGGAGACGAAACCCCGGAAGGACATGTCCAGAATGTGGCAAGGACATTAGATTATAATGAAGGTATAGTGGAGACCCCTGGGACGAAATTAAGAGCCCAAGATGTACTGCGAACAGATCCCAGGGACAAAGTTATAAGGCAGCTGCGTCAGGAGATACAAGCGCTACGAAGGGAAAATCGAAGTAGTGACCAGAGGCAACCAGAAAATCCTTATCAGTAGGAGAGATCTTTAACGTATGCGTATGATGGGAAAGAGTCTACGCATAGGACTGAAGAGATGAGTAGCCAAAGAAGGGCAGTGCATCACGACAGAGGGGGAGAATACCGGTTCAGAATCTCATTCACCCGAAGATTGATGGGTGTTCCAATTCCAAGACACCTCTAAACTCTGCAACCGTTGTCCATCGGGAAGTACACTGGAGAGTCAGACCCCGATAACCACCTAGATGCCTATGTGAATGAGTCTCTATTCCTAGGTACGAAGGAGGATGTTATATGCTGGATGTTTCTAAGGACGTTGTCCATTGAAGCTTTGGGATGGTTCAAGAGTTTGCTAACTGGGTTGATAGATTCCTGGGATGACATGGCCCATGTATTCTTACAACACTTCGTAGTGTCAAGAGATATACCTAAGACGTCGCACATATTGGCGTAGATTAAACAGGGGCCAGAAGAGAGCTTGAGAGATTTTCTGAAGAGGTTCTATAAGGAGGTCGCCCTTGTCCCAGGGTTGATGGAGGAAATACAAATGCACATTGCGGTGGAGGCCTTGCAGCCGCAATCACCTTCTGCGTTATCATTACCAAAAGGACCACCCCAGATGTTTAAAGAGTTCAGAAATAAAGCGGTAAAGTATGTTGGAAGAAAGATGCATTTAACAACTGCCAAATAGAGGAGTACAGATCAGGAAGAGAGCCAAAGATTAGAAAGAAAAACGAGGTCTGAGAAGAAGGGATCTAGTAGGGATGTACTCCCAAGACCAAAAGAAAGAAGAAATGTGAATGTAGTGCAATACACTCCTTTAGTAGTACGACCTAGTAAAATTTTGAGGGAAGTTGGCATAAGGGGAATGATGGTGTATAGAGTGAGAAAACCTTTACCTATGAAGAGAGCGGGAAACCCAAACAAGTACTACGAGTTTCACGAGCAGGCTGGACATACCACTGATGAATGTCAGTAGTTGAAGGAAGCTATCGAGATACTGATTAGAGAAGGAAAGTTGAAACAATACCTGTTTAAGCAGAGGACGAATTTGGAGCCAGAAAGAGCAACACCCCAGAGAAGGGAGATTGATCCAGCTAAGGAAGAGGCCCGGAGTTCAGAAAAGCCTGCATTATATAGGGGAAAGCCGTGGTGAATAATATTGATGACAATGACGAAGCCTGGATGAAGCCCCCACCCAGTTCAGGGAAAAGGGATGTCATTGATATGATTGCTGGAGGATTTACTAGAGGAGGAATGTCAAATTGATCAAGAAAAAACCATTTAAGGATGATCATGTTGGTGTAGGAAAAGACGAATAATAGACCATTCAGAGATGGTGTTAAAACCCCGACCATCATTTTTACTGATGACGATTATGGCCCGACGGTGCTAGAAGGTGATGATGCAGTGGTGATTGAAGCCGTGGTGGCTAATAAAACAATCAAAAGGATGTTGGTGGATCAGAGAAGTTCATGTGACATAATTTCCTACGAATGTTTCAAGAAAATAGGACTCTCAGATTTCAACTTACAGCTATATACTCAAGAGCTGACGGCATTCAATGGAGCTAAGCAGTCTACTAAAGGCTATCTGGATACCGGGCTGACATTTGAATGAGAGCAGAGGTCGAAAACAGTGCACACAAGAGTCTTGGTAATCGATGTCAAATCCCTATTCAATAGGATTATTGGGCGCCTTTCACTGAATGCCCAGGAAGTAGTAGTATCAACCCCACATCTGTTAATAAAGTTCATAAACAAGGATAACCAAGTGTCCTTTGTCCGGGGTGATCAGCAAATGGTGAGATATTGTTATAACCTCAACATTTTAATGACTAAGGTGGAGGAGTCCATAAAAAGGAAGAGACTGAATGATGGTGGACCAATACCTGAATCTGTGAACATGATAGATCTTGACCCGAGGGAAGAGCTGACGTTAGACCCAAAGAACCCTCAAAGGCCAACGCCTAAAGGTCGAGTTAAAAAGGTGATGTTGGAGGAAGACCCCGTTAGGGGTACAGAGATCAACGATTCCTTAGACCAGGGAATGGAAGAACGACTGGTCAAATTGCTGAAAGAGTTCAAGCACTTGTTCTCATGGACCACGACCGACATGCCAGGAATTGACCCGAACTTCTGCTGTCATAAATTGGCAGTGTATCCAGAGTCAAGAGGCGGCGTGTGAGCAAACTGAAGAGTTGCTAAAGGCTGGATTCATAAAGGAAGTGCAATATTCTTCCTAGGTCTCGAATGTAGTCATGGTGAAGAAGGCTAATGGCAGATGTGCACAAATTTTACAAATCTAAACAAGTGTTGTCCCAAAGACCCGTACCCCTTTCCAAGCATTGATCAGATGGTGGATGATTCATCGGGGTACCAATTCCTGTCTTTCATGGATGCATACTCTGACTATAATCAAATTTCGATGTGGAAAGAAGACGAGGATAAAATGACGTTTGTGAATGACAAAGGGGTCTTCTGCTGTACCGTCATGCCATTCAGATTGAAAAATACAGGAGCTACATACCAAAGAATGATGAACAAGGTCTTCGATGGAATGAGATCAAGATTAGTCGAGGTGTATGTTGATGACATAATAACCAAGACTCCGGTTGGGGAGACCACATCGAAGACTTGAGAAAAGTATTTCAGAGACTACAACTCTATAATATAAGGTTGAACCCATTAAAGTGCATGTTCGCAGTACCAGCAGGGAGGTTCTTAGGATTCATGTTAACGCAGAGGGGCATAGAAGCTAATCCCACCAAATGCAAGGTAGTGAGAGAATTACGAAGTCTAACCAATGTGAGGGAGGTGTAATCATTGAATGGAAAAGTGGCGACTCTATCTCGGTTCATGCCAAAGATGGCACACCGGTCATTACCCATTTACAAAGCACTAAAGAAGAACAAGGAGTTTCAATAGGGAGAAGAGCAGAAGAAAATGTTTCAAGAGCTGAAAGAAGTTCTAGCCAACCCACCGGTGTTGACGAAGCCTGACCCCGGAGAGAAATTGTTCGTTTACTTGTCCATATCTGATGAGGCAATTGGGGCCGAACTGGTAAAAGAGACAGTTAAGGGCCAGAGACTGGTGTATTTCGTTGGAAAAGTGCTACAAGGATCGGAGGGCCAGTATCAAAAATTGGAAAAGGTAGCTTTAGCATTAGTTTGGACGTCCCGACATTTAAGACAATACTTTCATGCACATCCAATCACAGTCCAGACGGATTTCCCGTTAAGGACGGTCTTTCACAAACCAGACCTGGCAGGACGAATGACAAAGTGGGTGATAGAATTATTAGAATTCGATATTTCCTATGAACCTCAGACAATTATAAAGGCTTAAGTTCTGGCGGATTTCGTGACGGAGTTGACAGGAAAAACCCCAACGCTACCACGGGAGCATTGGAAGATCTATGTTGATGGTTCGTCAAGTGAAAAAGAATGTGGGGTTACAGTGGTGATTGAGAGCGAAGACGGGGTGAGCGTTGAGATATCTCTCAGATTTGATTTCAAGACGGGGCACGCACGACGGTGCTCTGTAGCGATTCATAGTTAGTGATCTCACAAATTAATGGTAGTTATCAAGCAAAGGAGCCGTTGTTGCAACAATACTTGGCAAAGGTTAAGGAGTTAGGAGAAAGGTCCGTTGATGTGGAATTTAAACATGTCCCCAGAGAAGAAAACGTTAGAGCCGATGTTCTATCTCGGTTGGCAAGTACAAAAAAGGCGGGATGTACGACTACGGTTATATAGAGCACTTTAGCTGCTCCAAGTATCTCAAACCCACTTAAAGTGTACGCCATCCAATTCAGAGCACATCTAGAAGACTCCTGGGTCATTCCAATTATCCGGTATATGGTGAGTGGACAGCTTCCGAAATGCCCAGTCAAAAGGAAGAAGTTGAAAAAGGAACTACCAAACTTCGCATTAATAGATGAAGGGTTGTTTAGAAGGGGAGTGACGACACCTTACCTAAAATGCTTAAACAATGCCGAGGTCGATGAAGTCCTATCCGAGGTTCACGAAGGGACGTGTGGTAACCACTGTGGAGGCAGGAGCTTGGCTAAGAAAGTATTAAGGGTAGGTTATTGGTGGCTCACTCTAGCCAAAGACGCAGTGGAGTATGTCAAAAATGTGATACATGTCAAAAGGATAGTAATGAGCACCATGTCCCAGCCGAAGAGTTATTCACATCCGCGGTCCCATGGCCTTTCTACCAATGGGGCATGGATATTTTAGGACCTTTCCCAAAGGCTCCAAGTGGAGTGAAATACCTAATAGTCGGGGTGGGATATTTTACAAAGTGAATTGAAGCGGAAGCAGCAATGCATATCACCACGGCACGGATGCGAAGATTCTTTTATGAGAATATAGTCACAAGATTCGGAAATACCAGGAAGAGTAATAACGGATAATGGGATGCAGTTCACAGATACCAAGTTTAGAAGTTTACTTGATAGACTACGAATTAAACAAGTATTCTCATCGGTTGAACACCCTCAGACCAATGGTCAGGCCGGGGTTGCAAATAGAGAAATCCTTAAAGGATTAAAGAAAGGCCTTGGTGAAGCGAAAAGGGAATGGGCCAACCAGATATGTCACGTTTTATGCGCACATCAGATAACTCCTCATTCATCCATTGGTGAGGCCTCATTCTAGTTGGTATATAGAGTAGACACGGTGATACCAGTAGAAATAAATTTAATCTCTCCAAGGGTCCAACAATTTGATACGATGGATAATTATCAAAGATTAAGGAATGAGCTGGATCTGTTACCCGAAGTCAGAGAAGTAGCTTTTGTCCGAGATCAAGTTGTCAAAGCCAAAGTTGCATTGCACTATAATGTGAAGGTTCAGCAAAGAAGGTTTAATGTAGGCGATCTCGTCCTAAGGAAGGCATCAGTTTGAAATCGCTTTGTGCATTAAGGAAAACTAGCACCAACATGGGAAGGGCCATACCGGGTGAATGAAGTCACACCAAGAGGAGCGTACTTGTCGGAAACTTTAGAGGGAGAGGTGTTTAAGAATAAATGGAATGTAAAGAACCTTCATGTGTATTAGCTAACCGACACTACAAGTCATGCACTCTTTTTTCCAACCCAAGGTTTTTCCCATAGGGTTTACTTGAGAGGTTTTAATGAGGTATGCAGCTAGGGTGCTATTCTATCAATGAAATACAGCTTTATGAATGAGCATGATAACAATCTCTTTCAACAATCTTCCTCAGCCCAGAGTGTTTTAAGCTTTATTAAACCCCGGAGTAGTCTAAGGACCCCAAAGTGGTTTAAGTTTTATTAAACCCGGAGTGGTCAAAGGACCCCAGAGTGGTTTAAGTTTTATTAAACCCGGAGTGGTCAAAGGACCCCAGAGTGGTTTAAGTTTTATTAAACCCCGGAGTGGTCTAAAGACCCCAAAATGGTTTAAGTTTTATTAAATCCCGGAGCGGTCCAAGGACCTCGAAATGGTTTAAAGTTTTGTTTAAACTCCAGAGCGGTCTAAGGACCCCAGAGTGGTGAAGTTTTAGTAAACCTCAGAATGAATAATACTTCTTAACAAACTTCAGATTTTAAATGTGATCCGGTCTGGATACCGGCCCCAAGGTTATCCGGTCTGGATACCGATCCTAAGGGTAAAAGGCCATCTTAGCTGTCCTAGAGGTCAACCGGTATCCCCGGATAATGATCTAGTAGGTATATATATTAATTTGGACTG
Source organism: Clitoria ternatea (assembly GCA_037962975.1). NCBI lineage: Eukaryota > Viridiplantae > Streptophyta > Magnoliopsida > Fabales > Fabaceae > Clitoria > Clitoria ternatea. The sequence goes on along the minus strand of CM075674.1, from coordinate 110,875,106 downwards.
AACACCGGCTCCAAGGTTACAAAGTCATCTAACCGTCTTAGAGGACAACCGATCTCACAGGGTAATGATCCGATTGGTTAACACATTCGGCGAGTCTCTCCTACACCGGGTGGTTTATCCGCTCTCCTACACCGGGTGGCTGATCCGTCCTCTAACCGACTACCCCAGTGTCATAACGAGGAAGGTAGTCTGCACAGTGGAATATGTCCCTTTCATTCACCGACAGGAGTGGGTACAATCACCAACGGAATTTACGGAAAAGGTGATTATCTTCCATCCCTGTTTCAGAATTGTACACTGATAATTCACCTACCCTCCTGACATACTCTGAATACTGGGCTACTCGGATTGTCTCTTTATACACGTTAACAAAATCTACGGGCCCACAGGCATCCAACGATTCACCTTCCACGCTCAATTATAAATACCATATTCCAATACACACAAAAGGTTACGTTCTTCTTGCTCTCAGACTCTCTATTATACTACTTGAGTATTAACTGAGTTTATACACTTTTCTAACTTGAGCTTCAGAGAGTCTTCGCAGGTGGCACCACCTGTCGCCCACACCAACGCGTGAGGTCGGTGTGAAGGATCTCCAGGACAACGATACCGGTTTCTCTCACCGAGAGGTCGGATTACAGAGACCGGATACACACAGAACCGGTCTCCAACCTCATTCAACCCATAACTCTTGTGGCTGGACCGACGACGGATCCTAGACCCCGGTCAGGACCAGATCATTGGCACGCCCAGTGGGACTCGGTAGAGTTATTCCTACTTTCTGCAAAAGTTAGTAGTCGACCATGGATGGAGATGGACGCGATGTTGTGGATGGTCATGTGGAAGATATGACCCATCGACAAGCTGGTGGGAGACTCGTTTCTGACTCACCAACAACCCCTGACCCTCGAGATGAAGTTATTAGGTAGCTCAGGGAAGAGTTGATGGAGTTGCGAAGGGAGAAAGGAGGGACTGGAGACAGAGTGATGTCTCAGGCGGAGGATACTCGCCATGCATCTGCGAGAGAGAAATCAACCACTCTCCAGTACTCAAAGATCCCTACTTACGAGGAGAGGGGACAAACTCTAGATTCTGGGGACAGGATCAGTGCAAGGAGAAAGGAGCAGGTAGTGATGACTTCTGGGGCATATCGACTCAATGTCCCTTTCTCAAGGAGGCTCATGAGTATACTAATCCCCAAACACCCGCAAACGACCCAACCACTTTCAATCGGAAAGTACAGTGGGGAGACTGATCCCACTAAACATCTCGATGCTTACACGTATGAGGCCATGTACCTGGGAGCCGATGAAGATGTGATGTGCAGGATGTTTCCACGAACCCTGACGGAGGAGGCTCTCAATTGGTTCAAAAGTTTACCCTCGGGGTCAATAGACTCTTGGGAGGAAATGGCGACTTCATTTGAGAGCCATTTCAGTATCTCTAAAGATGTTCCAAGGACTTCTCATACCTTAGCTCAGATAAGGCAGGGAGAAAGTGAAACTCTTAAGGAGTTTTTGAAGAGATTTTACAAGGAGGCTGCTTTGGTACCTAATCTCACGGAGGCTATTCAGCTTCATATTATTGTTGAAGCTCTACAACCTGGATCCGCCTTTGCTTTGTCTTTGGCAAAGAGTCCTTCAACGACATTGGAGGAATTTCGAAGAAAAGCTTCGAAGTACGTAGGTATTGAAATGCACTTGGAAGCAACAGCGGCGAGAGGGAAATCCCCAACGCCACATCAACCACAACGGAGAGATAAGGACAGACCCCCATCGGAACACATGGAGAGGCCGTTCGGTGGTAACACTTTCGATATCCCTACTCAGCAGTACCAGGAAAACCGAGTAAGTGCGTTTAGCAGTTATACTCCACTAAACTCTAAGTGTTCACAAATTCTGAGGGAGATCGGATGGCCAACACTTAGTACATACGAGGTCAGAAAACCGCCCCAGCTTCGCAAACATGGTGACCCTCGGAAATACTGCGAATTCCATGAGCAAAAGGGCCACTCGGCAAACGAATGTCAAGCCTTGAAAAATACTATTGAGACCCTGATCCGAGAGGGTAAACTCAAACAGTACCTTTTCAAAGAAGGGACTTTTGATGGACCAGACCGGATTGAGAAAAGGGGAAGGTATCACGAGTACGGTGATGACGATAGTTCCACTCCGATCAGAAGGTTTACTGCTTATGAAAAGCAGAAGAGAGTTCTGGTTGGTGAGCCTGCACGGCAAAATGTTATGTCCCAACAACATCAGGGCCATCGAGAGGTCATTGATTAGGGATCAGACCATCAAAGCTAAGAACACCCTCTGCTGCTGTAGCTAGTCAGTAAAACGGTGTGCATTCTTTCCTTACTTGGGTTTTTCCGATTGGGTTTTACCAAAAAAAAGGTTTAACGAGGCATAACCCCGACTCGGCTCTCTTTTTCTCTCTTTTGTATTATAATAATTAATGAAATATTCTCTCTGTTCACCTATTGCCTTTATGATTTTATTTGATGCACAACTGTGTTGTGACAAGATACTTTCAGGATGGATGATCCTAACAATGTCGTTAGTGATGAACCTCTTCGAAGGTATAACTGGGTGAACCATATTTCGAAGGCTCGGATTATAGGATTAAACCGAATTTTGAGTACGGTTAGTAGGATTAAACCGAACACCGGTGAAGACCTGGGTTGTAGGATTTAACCGAACCTCAGGAAATGGGTTGTAGGATTGAACCGAACCCCATTCGAAGGCTCGGATTATAGGATTAAACTGAATTCCGAGTACGGTTAAGATTAAACCGAACACCGGTGAAGACCTGGGTTGTAGGATTAAACCGAACCTCAGGAAATGGGTTGTAGGACTGCACCGAACCCCATTCGAAGACCGGTGAATGGGTAAAATCCAACACCGAGTATGAAGACCGGTGAATGGGTAAAATCCAACACCGAGTATGAAGACCGGTGAATGGGTAAAATCCAACACCGAGTATGAAGAACGGTGAATGGGTAAAATCCAACACCGATTGAGAAGGCTAGTGAATGGGTAAAATCCAACACCGAGTATGAAGAACGGTGAATGGTAAAATCCAACACCAATTGAGAAGGCCGGTGAATGTGTAAAATCCAACACCAAGTATGAAGGTCGGTGAATGGGTAAAATCCAATGCCGATTGAAGAAGAACGGTGAATGGGTAAAATCCAACACCGATTGAAGAGGTACGGTTAGTAGGATTAAACCGAACGCCATTGAAGGCTTGGATTGTAGAATTAAACCGAACTCCAAGTACGGCTAGTAGGTTTGGCCGAACATTGAAGAATTAATCGTCATTCTCATTATTGAAATCGCTCGGAAGTACTTTCCCCGAGAGTTCTTCACTTGGGAATATCTCACTTCGGAGTCAATCGTAATCCTCATTACTGAATCCGCTCGGAAGTACTCTCCCCGAGAATTCCTCACTCAAACACTTCAAAGTCAGGCTCACGAATTCTTTAGCCGGTAAAGTCTCACTGAAGTCCGACTCGCGAATTCTTTAAATTGAGAATATCACTTCGAGGTTGCAATCAGGAATTATTTATTCGGGAAAGTCTCTACCCGAAACATACTCATTCAAAGTCAAAGTCTATCTGTCCAGAAGTGTTTCACCCGGAAAATGCTCCACTCGGTGCCATACCACGCGGGAATCAGAGATATCTCACTCGGTGCTATCCCGCTCAGAAATATCAGTAAGTGTCACACTCGGGGACACCCCACTCAGGAAAGTTGCACTCGAAAACTTCCAACCTGAATGAAGACTCGGATTGTAGGACTAAACCGAACTCCGAGTGTGGTTGGTATAATTAAACCGAGCGCCGTTGAAGGACCATTTGGAATCTTCCACCCAGGAATTATCAATCAGAAATCTTCCACATGGGAACGGTCACTCGGAAATCCTCTTCCCGGAAGGATCAATCTGAGAGCTTCCACTCGGAAGTATCACTCGGAATTTTTTAATAGGACTCGGATAACGCGTACGTACTTTTACCAAACAGCACGAGGAGGTTACAGGTAATGGAACGTCCCAGGTGACACGGCCAGAACCAACCTCACTCGGAGTCGCTCATTCAAAAGTCAATTACCAATTCAGAGTCTCTCACTTGGAACCGATCACCCGATAACGCTCGGGGACAATATTCAACGGTTAACGAGTATTGCGAAGGTAAAAACTTAACATGTATTCTTGCAGGTTATGATGGCATACAGACCTCTCGTGAACTGCATAGCTTATATGAGCAACTTACAATCCCTCACACAAGCTAGGGGACAAATGATCTGGTCTGGATACCGGTCCCAAGGTTATCCGGTCTGGATACCGGTCCTAAGGGTAAAAGGCCATCTTAGCCGTCCTAGAGGTCAACCGGTATCCCCGGATAATGATCTAGTAGGTATATATATTAATCCGGACTGAACACCGGCTCCAAGGTTACGAAGTCATCTAACCCTCTTAGAGGACAACCGATCTCACAGGGTAATGATCCGATTGGTTAACACATTCGGCGAGTCTCTCCTACACCGGGTGGCTTATCCGCTCTCCTACAGCGGGTGGCTGATCCGTTCTCTAACCGACTGCCCCAGTGTCATAACAAGGAAGGTACTCTGCACAGCGGAATATGTCCCTTTCATTCACCGACAGGAGTGGGTACAATCACCAACAGAATTTACAGAAAAGGTGATTATCTTCCATCCTTGTGTCAGAATCGTACACTGATAATTCACCTACCCTCCTGACATACTCTGAATACTGGGCCACTCGGATTGTCTCTTTATACACGTTATCAGAATCTACGGGCCCACTGGCACCCAACGATTCACCTTCCACGCTCAATTATAAATACCATATTCCAATACACACAAAAGGTTACGTTCTTCTTGCTCTCAGGCTCTCTATTATACTGCTTGAGTATTAACTGAGTTCATACACTTTTCTAACTTGAGCGTCGGAGAGTCTTCGCAGGTGGCACCACCTGCCGCCCACACCAACGCGTGAGGTTAGTGTGAAGGATCTCCAGGACAACGAAACCGGTTTCTTTCACCGAGAGGTCAGATTACAGAGACCGGATACAAACTGAACTGGTTTCCAACCTCATTCAACCCATAACTCTTGTGGCTGGACCGACGGTGGATCCTAGACCCCGGTCGGGACCAGATCAAAATGGTATATCAAGAAAAATTGAGCAAAACAACCAAAATATCAATATTACTAAAAGGTAATTACAAAAAAGGCACGACGGCCAAAGTGATCAAAATTCAAAATGGGCGGAGCTCATCCCGCCTACAGAGAAAAAATGAAACTAAGGATTTGGTGGAGGACCTTCCTCCTCTTCACCCTCGGAACCGGCGTTAGCTTCCTCGGCGTTTGGTCCCCAAAACCGTCATCCTCTCCCGCCGTCAAAGGAAGAAGCTTGAGAGGCTCGTCAGAAGGAGCAAAGGACTGACCACCCATTTCGATCACCAACTCACCATTCCGGAACCAGTTGAAAAAACTAATTCCATTCAGGTTGAGAGGGGTATCCCGGTTTCGGTGGATGACCTGGCGGACTGCATGACTAAAGGAGTCCATGGCAGCATAAGCAAATTGCAGCATATCTTCCTGGTACTTGTTCTGCTCATCTGTGACCGCCATGGACAACTCCTCATTCTTCTGGCGAAGTTCGGTCACCTGGCCCTCCAGTTCGGCCACCTTTCTGAGTAGTCCGTCCTTTTTCTTCTTCCATCTCTTCTCAAATCGCTAAAAAGCTTGATTGGACTCATTGAAGGACTTAATCCTCTGATGAGCTCGACTACAATCCTCGGAGAGATGGGAGTTTTTGTGATGGTCCAGCTCCAGCTTCAAACCGTCGGTGGTGGCGGAATAGATGGCGGAGAGAGTTTTGATGTTGTACCACATCGCCATCTCCAAGGCAAATGTGATATCATCCTTCTTTAACCCAGGCTTGAGGCGGAAGGGGAGTTCACAACCGGCATTGGGAGGAAAGGTCCTAGTTATTAAGTCCTCCAAAGCATCCATACCGGAACGAGGAAGGGGAGGAATATCATCATCCACCAGAGTCTCAATAGCCACCCTCTTGCCCTTGTCAACCGCTCGAGGGGCGGGGTTCACCTTTTGCTTCTTAGACGCCCCGACGGCTTGTCCTTTATCCTTCCGCTTCCCAGGGGCGTCTTTAACATTAATCATCTCGCCGGGAATCTGGAGTCCGAAATACTTCCTCATCTTTGGGGTGACGTTATTTTTGGCCGTAGTGTCAACCACTGACCCCTTCATCAGCTTGTGGAGGTTTTCCAGGGCGATGGCACTCATGTTCCCTGAAAAGCATAAAGGACAATTAGTAAACCAAGGTATACAAATATATGAAAACAAATAAGGAGATGGGTATATACCCAAATGAGCGAGATACTCATCCCGTGTCTCCGCGGTGCCAAGAAGAGAGCGGCACTTGATGGGGGCACCCCAGGAGATATTGTGGAGGGTGTCAACCACCGTCTTGCAGATTCAGAGAGGGAGGACTCGTCAATGGCATAAGCCAAACTCTCCAGCAAAAAATGCTTATGAGACCAGCCAGTGTGGATCCTGAACCGGCCTTCCTCATCCTTCCATAAAGGAGGCTCCGTCCTTTTATGAAGTTTCAGGAAGGAGTTCTTGAAGGAGCCTCCGGTGATTTTGTAGGAGTCTGCATAGGTCTCGAAGTTGACGATGTCACTCTGACACTGTAGATTGACGAACCCCGTTCCAGTTCCACCTGGCGCATCACACGAGCAAACCGGAAGAAGATGACGATGGTGGGGGTGAAGCCGAGGTGCTTACCCAGGACTTCAAGAGAGAGGACCAAGGCCTAGCCGTTGGGATGAAGTTGGCTGGGGGCGATGTCTAAAAAACGCAACACCCCCATCTCAAACTTATTTATGGGGAATCGGACTTCCACCTTGGTTATTGTGTAATCATGAAAATAAATGAAGCGGTCCCTCGGAATGTGGTAGATCCGCTCTGTGAGTGTGGGAGCAAAAAGGGCAAATGAATTGGCGTACTTCTTGGGGCGCCAGTGATACTCAATTTCAAGTTCCACCCTGTCTGAAGGCTTGGCGAGGCGGTTGTAAATAGAGAGCACGTCCTGAGAGACCCAAAAATAGGGATTTTCAGCCTTATGAGCTAACCAGTTTACTTTGTCTGTAATCATAAAGGTGTCGTCGGGATCGTTCCTCAAAACTGACGAGCCGACGACGTCCATAGATACAACGTGCGCTAAAAAAGGGACATTCGAGTAAAAGTCAGTATCATCAGCGTAGTAATGCACTACGCTGGAGTCCTCACTCCAACCGGAGACACAAGAGGAAGAGGTGAATGAGGATTTCGAACTCTAGAAGTGGAAGACTCCGCTTGGGAGGTTGCGCCCAAGTCAACCGGAGTCATCCACCTACGGATATCCGTTTGAGTAAGCCGAGGTCCCTGACAAGGAACCTCGGGTGGTCAAGATATTGAAGGGTTTGAAATAATCTCACAAGAGGGATCTTGTTCTTGGCAGTGGTTAGATGAAAAGGAAGACATGGTAAAGAGATGGGTTCTTTAAAGGCTACTTGTAAGGATGATGCGAGCAGTTCTTTGAGTACGAGCCAGGACGAAGTGGAAGAACAAAACAGACAATGGTTGAGTAGAGTTTTGGTAAGAAAATGAATGAAGTGAAGCAGTAGAAACACTTGCTTTTATAGGCAAAAAAGGTATGGGCCAAAGTTCAACCGTCGTGGCCCATGGATGAAGTAGAAGACGAAGCGTCGCGGCCCAAAAGGAATGTCGTTTCGCCTGAGAGTGACGTCATCTGATGGCGCGTGGGAAAGACAACCAATCGCGACTGGACATGTCAGCAATCCACGTGAAATGGTAGCTTTTACAGGTGAGGCGCATTAAATGCCTAACCTAACCCGAAATATATCTAACGACGGATGTATTGGCACATCGGTACTCACATCTCGACAATTTTTCAACCGGGGTCTAAATAGTTCATCTATTGTAGCAACACTACAAAAATAAACTAAGGGGCAAATGATCCGGGGTGGTGACCAGTACCCAAACCGGGGTCCAAGAGCGCCATGCCATGTCATTTAAAAGGCTGCAAGTCTTTAACCGAAGTCCGAAACTGTTGGATAACGACGGACTCATCCCTTAACCTTAGCTCGTAACTGACAAATCAAACAATGAGTCAGAAGAGGTATGGGCAACCTGACCCTACAGACACTGTAGCAACAGTAAGTTAGGAATATGGTCAAATCATTTCCTAAGCAAAGGTAAACACTATAAATACAACTCATTTATTACTGAAGAAGGATCGAAAACTAATCTTGTAAGTTAACTTCGTAATATCATATTACCTTAGTGACCGTACTGACTTAAGCATAAGAGAATCTTCTGCAAGTACACCTCCGGTGTGGTCCTTTGACTCCAGTACGGACGGAACATCAATATCCACCTATACTTAAAGAACCTTGGATTCCCATTGAACATAGGTGTAAAATACCGTACTCCATTAAGGTGGTGTAAAACTGAGAGTTAGCGAGGTAACTACGGTCAGGGAACTTAACCTTTGAACCCGGTCAAGACAGTCAACTCTTGACCCTGGTTCTTAAACAGAACAGTCTTGAAAAGGTTGTAACCGCTTTATTTTTGTATATGGGTATTTTAATATTATAATATTATTTTTTGCTGATAAAAAAAAATTGAACATAACATCATCTAGGAACTTTTTTTTTGGTCAAGTCTATGAAGTTGACCGTGAGGAAAAAACAAGGAATAGCGTAAACTAGGCGGCAACGAAATTTGTTGTCTTATGCTCCACATTGAAAACATCTGAATGATATAAACCTCACCCTTTCATTTTCATTTATCCAACTTCTTTCTTTCATTTACTTATTGTCCTCTTCACCCTTTTCTCTCTTTCTTGTTACACCGAATATTAAACTGGGTTTTCTAAACTTACATTTATAACACCTTTTTACTAATTAAATTTTATTAATTTAAGCATTGTATTTAAAGTTTTTATAAAATACCACAATACAAAATTTTATATGATTTAAAAATAATTGACATTTCGTTTCATTATTTTATCTAGTATTTACAATATGTTATTTAAATATAAAAAATATATTATTAGGTTACATATTTATATATGCCTAAATTATTCAAAATGTAATATAGTTATATTAGATAACATCGTAGTTGAATGGTTAAATTAATAAAATTTACCTTTTAATAAAAAAATTAATTGAAGTACGTTTAAAAGATAAAATATTTTACATTGTCATGTAATCGTGGATTATCATATAATTGACTAATTTAATTAGAATATATTGAAAATTTAATTTTTTGAAAAAACTTATCCAATCTTGGATTATTTTGTAAGTAAAATTGTTACGTGTGTTAGCACCTTGTTAGTGTGTTAGCACGATATAGAATATATTACTATCCCGCACATAGGCTGGTATGGAGACCAGATCATTTGCCCCTAGCTTGTTTGAGGGACCATATACCGATTGCTCAAATGAGCTATATCGTCTGCTTTGGAAAAAATTCATGACTGAAGCAGTTTGACACAAATATTTACAAATCTGGGGCAGTTTCCTGTAAATTTACGTGTTTGGGTCACTTTTTTGTGTGTCAGAATAAATTTAGGCGACTTGGGAAACGTTAACATTTTTGACGATTTGCCCCTGGTGTGACACGTGGCTGTGTCGTCAAAAGTTCTTACGACACAGCCAGTGTCGTCATAACTTAATACGACACACCTTGTTTGTCGCCAAAAGAGTAAACAACAGACCATGTGTCCTGTACAACGCACCTGTGTCGTGTAGAAAAAATAAAATATAAACAAAAGAAATATTTTTGACGACACATACCTTATCAACAAAATATAATAATTTTAAATATTAAAATTTTCAATTTTCTAATTGTAAACAAGGTTATATATATTAAAACATCACTATTTTTTTAAATATATATTAAACCATTATTAATTTTTTTAATATAACTTAAATCTAACTTAATAAAGTATTATATTTTTTAACTTAAATTAATTTTGAAAATAAAATTTTCAAAATTAAAATAGTATATGAGAAAATTTTAAAAATTTTTAAAAAATTAAAATAGTATAAAAAAATTAACTAATCCAACCAAGATATAATAATTTTAAATATTATAATTTTAAATTTACTAACCCTATTTATATATTAAATGATTACTTATTTTTTAAAACGTAACTTAATAAACACATATTAAACCATTATTACTTTTGTTAAATATAACTTGAATCTAACTTAACAAATATATATATATATATAACTTAAATTATTTTCAATTTTAAAAATTTAAATATTATAACTTATATAGTTTCTGTCGTCAGAAAAGTTCACAACACAGCCCTCCACGTCGTGCGAACCAATCAGAATGTGTCGTCACAATTTCTGACGACACCACTTTTCATATGTCGTCACAATTTCGGGCGACACACAAACAGCCCCAGACAACGTAAATAACCTTGAAACAGCCTCATATTTGCATTTATTTTTTTCAAATGCCTCATTCAAACACATTACCCTGTCTGCTCTAGTCACCTATTATAAGTGTGGGTAAGAGAATAGATTCTTAACTTAGAAAAAATTTTCAAAAATTTCAATTGCTCTTCTTCGTAATTGACATTCATTGCGCAGTAACTAAAATGCAACTTTTGTTATAATGTAAGCTATGCAAACCCCCGCGTAATGGTTACTATTCAAAAATTAGGCCTACCAGACTGGTAGTGAAACGTTGAGGCCCTTCAACTTTGAAACGACGTGGCCTGTTTGATCTTAAAATGACGCATTGTTGCACTTGCACCCGACCACGCCTATAAAAGGTCGCTCTAGATGGCTCTGTTGAGTACTTGCCCTTTTTCACATACTGAAACTCTACTGAAATTGCAAAGAGACTCTAAACTGCAAAGAGGCTCTGTGGAGTACTTGCCCTCAACTCAGGTAGCCATCTTATCCTTTCTCATCCCAATTTTAGTTATTGGTTAATTTTATTGATCAAGTAATTAAATCAAGGGTACTAAGGTGATTAACGCAAGTACGCTAATTTTTAATAATTTATCTAGGTAATTTTTAGGTAACCTAAAGCTACCAATTAATCTCTGAAATTAACTAAACGCTCAAAATTATCAAATTAGCCCTAATTCTTTTAATTCTAATACCCCCTCCAATTTCATTTTTTTCTTCCATGCCTGAATGCCAATATTCCATATTCTTCAAATTCAATTCATCACGTTACTACCTCTCCACTTGCCATATGGATTCCACTTTCACGCTAGTATGCTTGCAAATTGCCACCTTATGCTACGCATTACTTCACCCGTGCCACTTTCAATTTTAGTTCATGCAATGCTTCCATTTCTTTAATTAAATTTCATTCCACCTTGTCAATTTCAATTCTTTTCTTCAAGCTCTGCTCACCACCACCGAACATCATCTTCAAATTCCAATTTCAATTAATCATCACAATCACGCCTGCTGCATGCTATATATATATAATTGTTTCATTTCTTCCAATTTCTCTCTCCCGATCTCTGTGGACATGATCACTGAGGAAAAGCTGGCATAATGCTCTTGCTTTTCTTCAAGTCTCAAGTTCAATTCCCAGCCATTAATGATGAATAATCATTGTTCGTGTTGTTGTAATTCATGACCCTTTCCTTTGTTTTCCTTTAATTTTGAAGTTAATTTCAGCATTTAATCATGGTTATTGGGTTCTAAAACTCGGTGAAGTGAATAGTTGTGTTTTGAGGTGGTATGAAAAAGCTAAATTGAGGTGTTAAAAGTTGTAAAACAGCAGTGTTAAAAGTCTAAGATAGTGATGTTAAAAGCTGAAATTTAGCGGTGTTAAAAGTTGTAATTAAAACCTAAACTTTTCAATAGGTGGAAAAAGTCAAATTTTTGGGTGGTGTTAAAAACAAATTTTTTTAAGAAATTTTAAAGATTGAATTTTAGATATTAAAAATTTGAATTTTTTAGTATAAAATATAGGGTTGGATTTTCTAAAGAAATTCTTGAAGGAATTTGGTTTAAAGAAGTTTTATAAAAATTTAAATTAATTAAGAAGTGTTATAAAATTATTTAAAATATTGAGTTTTAGAAGGTTTTAAATGGGTTCTAAAACCTTAAGTAAAATGTTTCCAAATATTTAAAGGAATTATGAACCGAAGAAAACTTGATTTTTAACAAAAAAAAGGGTGCTAAAAATAATAATGATTAAATCTTAGAATTTATTGGAATTATTGAAATTATTAAAGTTGATTATTTAAGTGTAAAAAAGTGATTTTAAGTAGCGTATAAATTATTAAAATAATTATTTAATTTACGAATTTCTGACTTTGAAAACCAAAAATCGATGATTGAATCGGAGCGTTCAAGGAACGTTTCAAGCTTTAAAATTGAGGATTCCAATTAGGGGGAGTATTATATACCTTAAATGCATGAGTTAGAAATAGATTAGGGGATAGTTTGATATTTAATTGAATTGATGATGTGATTATGTTTACTCTTGATATGTGATGATTGTATAACTATCCCCTGTTGTATGTAGTTAGCATGAGATGCTTGATGATGTGATACTACTATACGGCGATGAATGGATTGTGATTCCCGTTCCTATGTGCAGTTGATAAGTATGAGGTATTGATGATGATATTGATTTGATATGATTACTATGCTCTAACTAAATTGAGATAATGTGATGTATCATGTAATGATATTGTTGATAAGCTAAAGTAGCTTAATTAATGATACAATGAAATATAATTGTTGTTTATGGATAGCATCTGCATAAAAAAAAGCTTACAGGATTGCAGGGGGCCTGTAATGCTGGTCCAAATAGGAGGGCTTAGCCCTTGTGATGGTTTCTTTGGACTCCACGGAAGTCCTTGAGTGGGACTCAAGACAGGCCTTCAAGTAGGACTCAAGGCTGGCCCACAACACTACCGTTGTCACTGGAGTGACTGTGTTGCATAATTGGGTAAATTGTTTGGTACCTGTAAAACAACTGAATCCACTGGGAGCTGAAATATATTGTTGTATTTGATATCCTATCATTATAACGGATCCGCATGCATTGCATAGCTGTGAGGCAGCCACTACGACATCAATGAGCTGTGGGACAGCCATTGGTGGATACCAGAAGCTGCGAGGCAGCCATTATAATCATTAGATGTTGTGGGAAAACTATTGAGAATAATCGTGATTGTATGAGATGATTTGATAGTATGAATGTAGTTTTGTAGTATTGAATTAAATGGAAATGGTAATGTGATGAATATCGAATTCGATTCCATATTTGTCATTTAATATATATATATATATATATATATATATATATATATATATATATATATATGCTCACCCTCGCACCTATTTTTACCATACAGTGAATTTAGACAGTGAGGATGACTACTAAAAGCTCGAGAAGCTTGTGGTTGATGAATTCTAGTGTGCATTCATTTGTGCATAGAACTATTGTATAACTTTGATATAGTATCGCATTGGCTGGCACTCTTGATACATATGTTATATATTTGTGTTTAATGGAAACTAGGTATCGGATAACCTCATAGGAGCTTTAGTTTTGTGTTGATACATATGTGTTATGTTATCGAATTATATATTCTGTTGCGGAAGTGCTTTGAGATTCATATAGCGATACCAATATGTGTTTTGGGGCTTCCACGCGATCTGACTAACTCGTAGAAAATCAAAAAAAATTTATTATATCCAGTATAATAATAGATTTTTAAGTGATATAAAAACAACCTTCGTAATCATAAAAGAATATAAAAAAATTATTATTACCTCAGATTTTTTGTAGAACCTCTTTCCTTTGGAAAATATCTTCCTCTCTTCACTTAGTACTCTCATTCCAACACTACTAAGTTTTCAAAATTCAATGGTTTCTCGGTGCCTCGCCCCTCTATTTATAGCATTAAGATTTACTGTGCATTTCAATATTTTATTATAAAAGTACTATGCAAGAATCGAAAATTTCATACAGATTACTGTGCAAAGTTTGAAAATTTTAAAATTTCAAAGTAACTTTTCTCGTGAAGGTGGTTGAGAATTATGAGGGGTGGTGCAAATAGTAATTTAGGGGGTGCAAAAAGAAACTTTTCATTTTTTAAATTTTTTTTATAAATTCTGAAATAATATATTGATAAAAAACTTTTAAAAGTCTATGGTCAAATTTCATCAAGATTTTAATATAAAATTTTTATAATGAATTAAAATAAAAATAAGGGTGTTACAGGAGTCAATAATACTCAACAATTATGTAAATGGTTTTTACATAGTGGAAATCCTTCAGATTTGAAGGTATTGGATGTAGCTTCTATATTAGGAGTGAACCAGTATAAATTTCTTGTGTGATGTTTCTCTCTCTTTGACTCTTTAACTATCAAAAGTCTGGTGTGTACATGATAATATCTACGATAGTAAAATGTCTAGTAAATAACGATCATTTGCTTAAAGAATCACGCTCTCTGACTTAGAAAAGTCTGATCCGTTGTGCATAATGTTTTTATGCTCAAATATCATTTTTTAGTTTAAAAAAGTGAACAGAGTTATTCAACCCCTTTTTAAGTTTGTTCTCCGAATCATCATATATGATATTTAATATATTAAAATATTAAAAATAATTACATTAAATATATTATAAATATATTTAATATATTCAATGTTGGGAGATAAAAGTAACACTAAAAATACATGAAAAGGTATGTTGTATTAAAACTTGAAGCTTATATATTGATTGAATCTTATGTTCGGTGATGAAGTGTGTTGTTTGGTGTTTTTAGGTCATAATTACAAATATTGCAAAGCTTATTTTGTATTTTACATAAGCATTTGTTTTTTTAATCAGGAAGAGGACTTATGTTATATTTTATATTTTACATGTGCGACTTGCGAAGAAAAAAAATTGATAGGGCTAGTTTGACACAAACATAAACTTAATTTTTTTATTTTAGGTATTTGTAATTAGGGTTGTTCATCAATTGATTTTGACTGCTAAAAACCGTTCAACTGATCCGAAATTGATCAAACCAAAACCGAAAAAATTGAAACTGTAAAAAAATCGTTTTTCATGATTTGTTCGGTTCGGTTTTTGGTTCTACCTGTGGAAACCGAACCGAACCGAACCGTACCTTTTACATATTCTGCACATTATTTTGTAATGTTATTAAAACTATATAATAACACTTATTTTTTAAAATCTGTCTAAGTTTGAGGAAGAAGTAGAAGGCTAAAATATTGGTGGCAACACTTAGCTTTTAATATTTATATTGTATTTTACATTAAACTTTGTCTAAGTAGTACTTTGTTTATTTTATGTTTGTGTTTGAATTGTTTAAAACTTGAGATGTTTTACTTACTAATGATTCTATCATTGTTGAGAACCTAAAATATTTCTTTAAATTGTTATAACTATAGTTTTTATTTGATTTTACAAAATATAAATTAAAAAAACAAAATAAACCGATCCAATCTAAACCGTATTTAATTGTATCGATTGGATCTTCTCATTCATTTTAACCAAACCGAACCGAATCGAATCACAACATAATAAAATGATCGGATTAAATGGTATTTCATCTTAAAACCGAATTGATCCGGACCGTGAAGGCCCTACTTTTAATAAGGAATAAATGGATAATTTCTTATTTTAGGTAATAACAGCGCTTAATTAAGATTGTTGTATTTCTCCCTCAATCACCGTTCTGGGCACCCATTCTATTAGCGGTTTCATTGTTTTTCCTCTTTTATTTGACCAGCATGTTGACTTATTTCCTATATCGTTTCATTGACGAAGCAATTTTCTTTTTCTTTTTTGGAGACAAAATATAATATTCAATAAACAAAGAGAAATATATGATTACAATATCACAACGTTCTAAGCATGAACATCTCCCCAAATATAATGTACTAGATAGTTATCTAAGATTAATCGATAAAAATTATTCTAACAATTTGTAGTTTGAAATTTGAGTCTTGATAAATTATAAATACAATTTTGTTAAAATCTTATTAGGAAAATTTTTACCACGGCCCGAATATATAAGATACATAAGCTAATAAAAAATTAAACAATTTACGTAAATAAGCTAAAAAAATATTAGTTTCACCACATTGTAAAAATTAATTAAAACTATATACATATACCACCAAATAATGTTTCATCCGGATTACCAGTACCCCAGGGAAAGAACCATTAATTGTCCTATTTTTTTAATTATTTTAAGGATATATCATTTTCAAATATACCATTTTTTATGTGGTTGAAAATAATTAAAAATCTATATAACTATAAAATCTTTGTCTAAAATTAGTTAAATCAAGATTTTATCGACCCCAAAACAAACCAAACATAACTTGCTGAAAAGTCTTCAACTTCAACATGCTCCCATATGGTGGCTTTCTTTTTAGTTTCCTTTTTCTTTGGGCACTTCACATTCACCCTTCTCGAAAAGTTGAACCTGGGTGACCAAACACGTAGTAAACGGACGCGTTGAATGAAAACTATTTTGCTCGGCGGCTACGTAACTTGGTCTTACTTTTCCAACGTCAACATTTACACACTCAAAAACATCTGTTTGGTTTTAGATTAACCGAAGATCCCCGGTTCAATTCTTTCGTTAAAATCATTGATTAATCGACAATTTTATTTTACAACTCGTTATCAAACAGTGATTTTCTCGTTTTAACATTGCAAACTGTTCCCCAGCAACAGATGGCACCAGATAATAACAACAGCATCTGCACTTTCCCCCTAAGTTTCAACGCCAATAATTAAACATTTTTCTACTCTTCCAATTCCACATGGAACATATTTATTGGCTTCTTGTAACGAAATGTTCATAACATTCTACAGCTTTCCAAAACCAACAATAACTGTTTGTGTGTTTGGCTAGTTCAGCTTTCTCACAAAGAAGAAAAACAAAGGGCAAATATAAAAGTGGTCATCGAGGATTGAGAGCCTCCTTATTCAAAAAACCGTGTATTGGTCTGTTTGTGCCATAAACTTGATCGCTTAATTCATTTTCTTCTTCCTTTCTCTCTTTTATCCCTATCTTTTCAGAGTCTACTTCTTAATTTTCCTTTTCTCTATCACCCCTTGCTTTCAGGGCTCATCATATTTTGGATTAGAGCCAAGGGTGATTCTTAGTTTATTGAATAATTTCATTTGATCTTGGTTATGGTTAGTTGTTCATATTGTTTGAAGTATTTCATCAATTAAATAAGCCATTAGACATATATTTTTTCGTTGCACATATTTTTTTCCCCTAATTATTCTTCTTTACCAGCTTTAACTTTAGGTACTCATCATATATACCCAGATAAGATAATTATTAGGGAATTTTAGTTTTTTGTGTCCCTACAAAATGAAGGGTCCAAATAATCAATACCCTTTAAACTCTGTTTCAAAGCTTTTCAGTGTTCAGCTCCACTTTGTTCAGATTCTTACCTATATCCTTCTATTGGGGTTTGGTCTAACCATTGGAATCATCATAAGTTTTTATCTTAAAGATTGCTCTTTTAGCCTACAATTCACTCAATTGTCACTCTCTGCCTTACCCAGAACAACACCCTTGCCACCACCAATTACAAAACAAGAAATATCTAACGATAGTAATGACAACAATCACAGTGATAGACATATAGGATTGAACTGGTTTCTTAAGCCTCCTCATGTGAAGCATGATTTGGATGACGAGGAATTGCTATGGAGAGCTTCAATGACTGCAAAGATCCCTGAATACCCTTTTGATCGTGTTCCAAAGGTTGCCTTCATGTTCTTGACAAGGGGTCCTGTGTTTTTGGCACCTTTATGGGAGAAATTCTTCAAAGGGCATGAAGGGTACTACTCAGTTTACGTGCATTCAAATCCATCATACAATGCTTCACACCCCGAGAGTCCCGTGTTTCAGGGTCGGAGAATTCCCAGCAAGGTAACTTGGTTTTTCCTCTTCACTTGCTTGTTACATTTACCTTTATTGTTAATTATGGAAATGATTATTGCTTTTGGATAATTGAAATGAATCATATTATAGGGTATAGTCTTATATAAAATGTCTTGTTATATGATTATGTTTGTAGCTATGCAAATAATAGAAAGAGTAAATAAAGGAAAAAACAATCAAGAGGGAAACGCGGAGAAGAAAATTGACCATACAATTGCTTCATATTGCTAGAATTGTTAGGGGAAAAGGATCGGCTACAATTTTTTTTCTTTTCGATTTCTGGTTCAGCTAGAATGATAATTTAAGGTGATTTAGTATAAAGTTTACCTTGAAGGTTAAAAAAAAGATACTCTCTTCTTGTGAGCTTTATCATTACGCTAGCAATTATGACCAGATTCGCCTGTTACTATCCAGGCTTAAATGGAACCTTAAATGCATTTTCCTACTAAACAGAGTTGTTTTTTATGTAGTTAGCTAAAAACTAAGATTTATTTAACATATATAATTTTATATAAAATAAAAAATAATTTTTAAATTTAAAATCATAATTAATACTCATTCGTTCATCCTAATTTCTAAGTAGTTTCATATAATTTTCAATGAAATAATTTTACTTTTTTTTAAAGAGCGTTAATGTCCATGGCAGAATTTGTAGTATCAGACATTGTATTGTACACCCAATTAAAAATAATAAAGATTATTACATACCGTCTCATAGTGTAATATTTTAACATTTAATATGGTAGCTGTCAAATTAAGGCACTATCATTAACTGGTAGCAGCTAGCAGCTAATGTTTTACGGAAAACCTTCCCATATTGAGCAAACCCCAATTAAATAAAGACAATGATATTTACCACTTTTTTTTGTGTGTATGAATTGTACCCATTCTTATCTGGAGTAGTTTATTTCTCTTATCAGAAAGCAATCATCATTTCATTCATTTGTGAGGATGCTTCATCAAAGCCATTATGGCTAGTGTAGAAAAATAAAACATAAGTAACAGTGATTTGGTCATGGAATTGACTAAGTAATTTGTTTAAAATAAGAAAGAAATAGTGATTAATTCTCTTGATCTGGAATAACACAATGCAGAAAGTGGAATGGGGTAACGTGAACATGATTGAAGCTGAGCGTAGGTTGCTGGCCAATGCACTTCTTGACATCTCAAACCAACGATTCGTTCTGCTATCAGAATCATGCATTCCACTCTTCAACTTCTCAACCGTCTACTCTTACCTTATGAACTCTACCCTGAACCATGTCATGGCTTTTGATGATCCTAGCTCTGTTGGTCGTGGCCGTTACAGAATCCAAATGTTGCCTGAGATCACCCTTCGGCAATGGAGAAAAGGGTCCCAGTGGTTTGAAATGAACAGGGAACTTGCACTAGAAGTAGTGTCCGACAGAAAATACTTTCCAGTTTTCCAAGAATATTGTACAGGTTCATGTTATGCAGATGAACATTACTTGCCAACGTTTGTGAGCATGAAGTTTTGGGAGGGGAATTCGAATAGGAGTTTGACTTGGGTTGACTGGTCAAAGGGTGGTCCACACCCAGCTAGAATTGCGAGATCTGAGATCAATGTTAAGTTCTTGGAGAGTTTAAGGAGCAAGAAATGCAAGTATAACGACAACAGCACCAATGCTTGTTTTCTATTTGCTAGGAAGTTCCCGCCAAGTACTTTGTCAAGACTCACCAACATTGCACCCGAGGTTATGCATTTCTAATAATAGGTGCAAAATCAAGCTGTGACTCTGACCAATTATTTAATTCATTCTTTTTGTATTGTATTGTAGTAAGAGCTTTTTCATTAGCTTCATAAACGTAATTGAGAAAAGAGAATTATAAAAATAAAAAAAATTAAAAATAAATATTGATTTTTTACGTTATTTAAAATAATTATAAAAGTTTTTTTTAAAATTGATAAATTTTGGTTTAACCAATCCTAAACCAAACATCTTAATACGTTTTTCAATCGAAGTATGAGTATCTCGATAACAAAAAGCCAAGAATCTAAAACCATAAAATAATCTGGTTGGTAGCCCCGAAGTTCTAGTATACACAAATTAGAGACGGCTGCATATTATAGAAAAGCAAAACAAAATGCATTTTATTTGCAAATTGGAAGCCTCCTTTCCTTCACGGTCAAAAATAACATTGCAGATCCCAATCACACCAAATTATTCTAATCAAACTTTTTGGCATGCTTACCAATAGCACTGTGTAGAGATGAGGAATTGGAAATACAAAAAACAAATTTGGTTGAAAATTGAGTCATGTGAATGAATAACAATAATAATATTTTTGTATTTCCAATATGTTTTATTGTCTAATTCTTAACAAAGTTTTGAGTTGATCATCTAATTGTAGTTTGATTTAGTTTCTTCTTTTAAGTTTTGAAAGTACCATAAAATCATGAGATTTAATAAAAAGAGGACTAAACTTAAACAATTATAAAACTTAAAGGACCAAATCTAGACCTAATCATGATAATAAAATATTTTATTATGTCAAGACGTATTGTAATTTTTCGATATTATCTTTAATTCTTACGCATAAAAGAATATACTACTTGCCTCATAATTTTCAACAACAGAAAAGTTCAATCTATCTTCCCTGGCAGGACCTATATTTTCATTCCTTTTTGCCTTTTGCATGTTGCATTAATGAGGAGAAAACCCTGAACGAAAATTTAACTAGCCATTAAGGAAAATGGGCAAAGGAACATCAAGATCAAGATAGAATAAAATAAAAAATAACAAAATTCGTAAAAACAAAACCCCCCAATAATCCGATTTTTACAATAATGGCACCAAGTACGAAGCTAGTGACTAGTTCCACATGCGTCTTCAGACAATGAGGGTGACTCGGACACGGAGTCCAACGTGTCATGACACGGGGACACCTCGACCCCACGCAAGTCCTCAATCATCTTGACAACGTGGCCAATCCTGGGCCGTTGATCAGGTGCAGCCGCAGTACAAGACATCGCAATCTGAAGCAGACCAACCATCTCCTCCTCAATATCCCTGTACCTAATCAGCTCCAAATCAAACACCTCGGCGGTCCATTCCTCCCTCACCACCGATTGGACCCACCGAGGAAGATCCACCGCCCCACCGCCTGGCCCACCACCCTCCACCACCGACGGGCACTTCCCTGTCAGCAGCTCCAGCAACACAACACCCAAAGAGTACACGTCAGACTTGTGTGTCTGTTTTCTACCGTCCGATGCCTCCGGAGCCCGGTACCCGTTCGACCTCCCACTCATTCCTGGGCCTGGGCCTGGGCCTGCAAACACCGAGAGCCCAAAATCTGACACGCGTGCGTTCCCCTGCTTGTCTACGAGGATGTTTGTTGATTTGATGTTACCGTGGGTGAGTCTAAGGGACTTGCACGAGTTGTGAATGAAAGCCACTCCTCGTGCCACTCCAGCTGCTATCTTCAGCCTCGTGGTCCAGTCCAGTGGGGTTCGTCCTGGTCCTCTGTTCCCTGTCCCAATTTCAACCATCAACATCTATATAATTACCAATAAACCCCACCCCCACCATCCATCTTCATTAACTCTATTAAACATATATTTAATCCCAGAAATCTTAACTCATAAGATAATTTAATCTTTTTAATTTTTGGAGAACAAAGATTACGTGAATTAAGCTCATCCACAGTACAGATAAGGACTAATTCGACCACCACTAGCACATTTTAAAGGCTAAAGTTCTTTACTATATACAATTTCAAGAATATTTTTATAAAGTAAAAAATATACCTGACCCTACAAGCTCAATCTCTAGGATGGATCTGAGGGTTAATTACGCATTTGATATCGAAATTGAAGTCGCAATTTTGTAATGCCGCGACCCTAGAGTGCGCACTTTTTGGTCATATTCGATATTCAACCGCGAAAAGATAAAAGCTAAAGGCCAAATTTTGTTGAGGAAAGGAACATCTAAAGTGAGACACAATTCGTATTCTTTTGTTTTAAATTAATGAAAGGGGGTCCAAGAAAGCAAGACAATGCACAATCAGTCTGTGATGTGGTACAATACAATAGTGCCCGATTCCCAGGTGGTTATGATTATGCAGCTACTCTGCATTTAACAGATCCTTTGTCTGCTACTGCTGGGAAAAACGTATTGAAAAATTATAACGTTGATTCCACCATATAATATTAAAAAAAAAGTAAAACTTATTGCTTTGGAAGGAAAGAGAAGGAATCTTGAATAGAAACCCTATCAAAATCAACATCACATGGTTGATAATCCCACCTTCAAAATTTGGAGGAACATCAAAATGGACCCCTCACAGGTAACCAACCTTCGTGGGAGGATCATATCTCGTATCTTACTCAGAAGGCCATTACTACTCATGCGACCCTGTTGGGTATTTTTGTTTATGCCTCTCCTAAAGGCTCATGCAAAGAAAATGCAGAAAAAAGAAAAAAAAAACAAAATTTCAAAGCATATAATTCACTCAGAACTCAGCAGGCCCTCATATGAACAACTAAAGAACAAAAGGAAAAAACTGAGCAGCAATAGAAAACCATAACCTAGTCAAAATTTGTTTTATTTAATGTAAGCTACGCCAAAAAAAACATTGAAAGCGCCAAGGAAATGACGTACCATGAAGGAGCCAGAACAAGCTGCCATTGGGCATGTAATCGTAGACCAGAAGCTTCTCCTCACGCGCAAAATAGTAAGCTCTCAGGCTAACAATGTTGGGGTGCCTAATCCTTCCCAAAACCTCCATGTGCTGTTCAAACTCCCTCTTCCCTGAAATCTGCGCATCCTTGAGCCTCTTCACGGCAACCACATTTCCATCATCAAGAACCGCTTTGTATGCAGTCCCAAACCCTCCTTTCCCAAGCATTTCCGCAGAGGCTCGAAGCAAGTCCTCGAGTTCAAACCTTTTCTCTCCTTCGAAGAACACCATTCTGCCCCTCTCAAACCCTCCTTGTGCAGGGTATGGACTCGACGAATAAACAATCTTTTCACTCTCGAAAAGCTTCGACCCTTTTCCTTCCTTCAACTTAGCCGAATAGTTTCTCCAAAAATAGCAATAGAGAAGCAGGGACACAATGCCCAGAACCAAAACATCACCCACTATAATCGCTATTAGCGCCACCGGGCTTATTTTCGATGTTCTGTTTTCGTGGGTTTTGTTACTTGATGATGATGATGATGGTGTTGTTTTTGGCACTGAGCTTGGTGAAGATGAAATTGTTGTTGATGGGGTGTTTGGGTTTGGTAACACCGGTGAAGCAATGGCACCATTGGATCCGGGTTTTGTCGGGTCGGATGAGCATTTCTGAACCGGGGCTCCGCAAAGAAACGGGTTTTGACCAAATGAGGATTCGGGGAAACCTGATAAGGACTTGGGTATCTCGCCGGTGAGCTGGTTGCCGGAGACGTTAAAGTCTTGGAGGCCGGGAAGGTTCATGCCGGGAATGTGGCCAGAGAAATTGTTCCCGTCGAGACGGAGAGTGAGGAGGTGGGTCATATGGTTGAGCGTCGCCGGAATCTCACCGGAGAAGTTGTTGTGGGATAGATCGAGTCGGTATAAGCGGAAAAGCGACGTGACGGACACCGGAAACTCGCCAGAGAAGTTGTTCTGGGACAAGAAGAGAAGCTTCAGAGCGGAGAGGTTTGAAAGGTTCGGGACGTGGCCGGAAAACCGGTTCCCTTTGAGACTCAGAACCCGTAACTGGGTTAGAGAAGTTAAAGGCTCCATGGAACCTTGGAGTTCAAGATTTTCAAGAACGAGTCGCGAAACTCGGTCTCTGATACACGAAACACCGTTCCAGGAACATGGGTTGGTGCTATTGTTCCAAGTTGTGAGCTTTTTGGATGTGTCTGAAGCGGTTTTGAAGGCCACGAGGGCTTCGAAATCTGGGTTCGTGAAACCTTGAACTAGAAGAAGGAAAGGGAAAAGCAAAAAAGGAGCAATGAGGTGAGAGAGTAGTGTTGTTTTCGCCATTATTGTTGCTCTGCGGATGCAGAGAGCAAGAAGGAGACAAAGAATGGAGTGTGGAGTGAAGAATGAGAGCGTGTTTGTAGAAAGCAGAATGTTAAATTTGGAGTTAATGGGAAAATGAAAGGGCTTAACGGTAATGAAGAAGGGGGTAATAATTATGGCCAAGGAAGGAATGTGTTTCGTTAGCTATTGTGTTAATTAAATTAAAACTGAGTAAAAAAAATTATTTATTCACTTAATGAAAATTTAAAACTTTGTATTGAATTGATATTAATTATTGATTTTTTGTTTTTACAATTTAATTTTATCGGTTATCAAATTGTTTTAAGGATTAGTTTAGTTTCAAGTTTTAAGTTAGGGTTTTTTAAATGTAGTTGTTCTAATATTTTATAAATCATTAGTGTAATGAAGTTTAATCAATTTTAAATTATGTATATTGTAAATATTAACTAGGGATGGTAAAGTGGGTTAGACATGTCAGGTCAGCATGTAAAAAACAAGATAAAGGTAAGTTGGGTTAAGGTTTTTGGCCTGTTAATTTACTTATGTCTAGTCTATTTTGGCTCGTAAAAAACGAGCTAGAGGCAGGTCAGCCCATTGAGTCAATTATATTTAAAAAAATAAATAAAAACTAAATTAATATATTCAAATACTATTTTTATATGATTTTTTAAAAAGATATTATTTTTTAAGTAGGTTATAAAGAAAAATGGATTATTACAAAAAAATATCTATAAAAATTATTATTTATTAAAAACTAATTTTAATAAAAACATTTAAAAAATAAAAGAAAAAAATTATCAACCTACCAATCCGCCCTTAATCTGAATGATCTCAAATTCTTAGTGTCCATTTGGTTTTCAGTTGGAGAAACAAAGTTGGGGAAATAGAGAAATTTAAGGGTTGATATTGATCTTTCATGCCGTTCGAAATAATCAAAACTTCGTTTGACCGTAAGATGTATTTTTTGGGTTGGTCAAACCGCCAACCGGGTTTGTATCCAAACAGATCTATTTCTCAGGTGTGACCCGAACCGACCCGTACCTCTTAACACACTATCTCCCCTAACATTAACCATTTAAAAATTGAACATGTAAAACTGCATTCTCATAGTTTACCACAGGTATTAACTGAAATAAAGCCTGTTGTGTTAAGGCAATACATGCTATTGGTGGTTTCCTTACACTGACACCTTGATGTACCTCAAAAGACTATATAATATGCAACTTTTTACTGTTACTTTCAACGGAAAGACCATTCTATCCTTTTTGTCATTTAAAATTTTAAAGGCTTAACCTTGCATGGCTCTGATTTTTATGATCAATAGTATGGTAGGAGTAGTACTACTTGATTTTCTACACCGTTGAATGGGCTAAATAATGAAAGACATTTTCTACCTTATGTAAAAAAATAAAAAGGAGAAAAGATTTTATTTCAGATTAATAACAATTCCATTATTTTTTTTCAGCAGTAATAATCTTTATCATTAAAATAGAGTGGTCTATTTAGGTATGATGGATGAAAATTTTAAGGTGGTCATTGCTTCTTCCCAAACTTTTTCTCTCATTCTGATAGGTGTAGGCAATTTTTAGAGATCGAGTTTTGATATGGTTGGAGTGGATTAGACACAACAAGAGGTTGAATTCTAATCCTAAATAGTTTAAACTTAGATAATGATTCATCATATTTGAATGTAATCTTTAAAACAAGGTTTTAAGATTTATCATAAGAAAAATCAAAAAATTCCATCTGACAAGTTCTAAAATCAATGAGTCAAGAACTTAAAGGTTTGTGATTCAACGAAATCTGACTTCTTGTTGTGAAAACTCTTATTTTAATTTTGATGGTAATATTTAAGTTTTTTTATGAAGTATTATAAGAAATCACAATAGATAAGCGCATTAACTAAGTAGCTGAGAGCATCTTACAAGTTGATTGTAAATTTGTAATAACTGCAACATTGACTATACATTAGTATTCTCACAAACTATAGAGTTTGGCATGATGACAAATGGGTTGAAGAAGGTGAAGGGGAAGACAAAAATGGTTTAGGTGGCATTTGTAGCAACTCAATCCTACCTTCCAACATTTCCACTGCTTTAGTTATGGTTGGACGTGTTGAAGGGTTGGCCTGTATGCACCATAAAGCTACTATTGTCATCTTTCTCACCTTTTCATCATCACTTTCAGTTTGTATACTCTGTAGACCAAGCTCCACATTTGATTGAAGGCGATCGTAGATCCAATGAGGGAAATATATTTCACTGGAATTGTCAACTTCAGCATTAATATTTTTTCTTCCACCCACCATTTCTAAGACCATCATACCATAACTATAAACATCTGACTTATGTGATACTGCACCAAAATTTCTAGAGAATACCTCTGGAGCAATGTATCCGGCAGTTCCTCTTGCACCAAATATTGATACCGCACTCTCTTTCCTTGGACATATTTTTGCAAGTCCAAAATCAGAAATTTTTGGAGCAAAATCCTCATCTAGTAATATGTTGTGAGGTTTTATGTCAAAGTGTAAGATTCTAATATTGCAACCTCTGTGTAGGTACTCTAACCCACGGGCAACACCAACTGCAATATCATACAATACTTTGCAATCCAATTGATGAGCAACTTGTAATTGGTTTCTCTCTTCATATATAAACTTCTCAAGCGACCCATTAGGCATGAACTCATATATCAGAGCTCTTTTAGAATTGTCCATGCAAAATCCCAGAAGTCTAACAATGTTAACATGAGAAGTTCTACTGATACTTGCAACTTCATTGATGAATTCTTCTCCATTGCCTTTTGATTTACTTAAAAGCTTCACTGCAACAACACGTCCATCATGTAACTTTCCTCTGTATACACATCCGTATCCACCTTGGCCTAATTTGTCTCTGAAGTAGTTGGTCATTTTCTTGATCTCTGAGTAACTGTACCTTGCAGTAGGAAGGGGTCCATGTTCCTTAAAGAACTCCTCAATAATCCGATGGGTTGGATTCTCCCTCCAAAACAAAACATATGCGGGTAAGATCTTGTTCCTAAAGCAGCAAGCCATCAGCACTGCAACTCCCGTCACCACTGAGATCGCTAGAAAATTTATTTGATGTATAAAGTAAACTTTTAGCATAGATAAGAAAAAGATGCCCGCATATTAGAACAAAAGTCACAACAAAGTTATAGGAATATAGAATATTCTCAATTGATTAACTGGTTTATATTCTGACTTTCTACAGCAACACCAACTAGCATAGCAATCTACATAATACTCCAAATTAAATACACACCACCACTTTCTTGGCTTTGGATTTAAGGAAGATTTGGAATAATTATTTCCTGATTCCATGTAGAAGGAGAAGGAGAAACCACAATCCACTTATCATCAAGAAGCGTAGGATTCCAATTGCATGGATGGAACTTAAGAGTGTGTTTGGATAGATAATCTTAAAAAGTAGTATATAATTGTTAAACTAATAATAAAAAAAATAATTATAAAGAGAATTTAATATGAAAATAATGATAGAATATAATATAAGATGGGTTACACAAGAAGAAGAATTTCAAAATTTTCTTTCATCTATACTCAAAATTATCAAGTTGAAATTTTATGATAATTTTAAAATGTTTTATTGTCACTCAAATATATTATCAATTTCACTATAATTTTAAAAATTCTCTGTCAAAACATAACCTCAAGTATCAAATACATGTTTATAAGAGGAACTTTTATCCTTTTAGAAGAAAGAATAAAAGAAATGAGGGAGTTAAAAGAAAGGAAATAAGAGAATTCTTTGAACTCAACTCATTGGTGAGCTTGTACTGTTGTACATTCAGGAACAATGAGTTTAAAGTCATGGGCTGAAAATGAATAACAAGTTATGCAAGTACATTACCTATAACCAGTGTGAGAATCGAAGTCAACCTTTTTTTCTCAATACCTGCAGTCAGAAGAAACAAATTTGAGCAAACAATACAGATTTGAATGTGAAGATAAAGTTAGGGAAAGAAAAGTATATGTGTGCATTACGATTGTTATACTAATAATATTAGATAGTCAATCAATGAAACTCAGCTCTTGCCATCCAAGAGTAATATGAAATCAGCTAAGAAATGTGGTAAACGCTAAATTCAAAATATTAAATAAAAAGTAACAAGAGGGATTATTTATTATTTTGATGAAGATTGTCCGTGAAACTATATATAGCTCCAATTGCTGATATGGGTAACATAGTTAGCACTAAGCAGTCTCGCGGGACAATTGCTAGAGGAACTTAAACGGAAACTGGCTCTATAGAATAAGGAATATTGATAAGTTTTTGTGAAGTGTTACCTCTGTCACAGTAGAACTTTCTATTTTTGTCGAGCCGACATAGGCCTCCTCTGCGATTGTAGCAGTTATCACAGTCATCAGACAATACAACTTGAAGCATCATCTCAGCAGATACAAACGATAGAATGTTTGTTGTATCGGTGCGGTCTTTATATGGAAACTGAAGAACAGAGCAGGATGAGAAAAAGCTATGAGCTTCCGTCTTATTTGGAGAAACAAGGCCATCATAATAGATATCAAAGTCATGGCAGGGGTATCTATAGTAGTGCTGTGGAAGCTTCATATTGAGGCCGCGTTTGCATCGGAACAGGGTCACATTAAATTTTATATGAATAGAAAACAAAGGAGAAGATGATGGAAGACTGTAATTATGGTTCAAACTGCAACAAGTGTCTTCTTGTAAACGCTTGTGAAAATCTTCATCAAAAATGGAAATCGAATTCTGCTGAGTGATGCCATTAACCTCTAGGCCAATTCTTCTGTTGTTCTGAAGCTGAGTGAAGATGAATTATGATGATCATCACAATCATGTATGAAGAGCAACCCACAGTCTGGATCAACTCATCGAAAAGATCTTTGATTGGCCAATTGACTTGGAAAATAAGCTTGAAGGACTTGGCGAATTCTTAATCGGATAATGATGAAGCATATTTCACGTATTGATCGACGACACAACGCATTAATTAGAAGAAAGACAGGTTTCCAAATTTACATTCCAAAGTTGGAACTCGATCGGAACTTTTATTTTTTGATAGCTCATTGGTCACAAACAGATTGGGACTTTGAGAGAACCTTGAGTTCTGTCCTATTTTAGGTGGTCCATGAGTACTGAGTTACGAAGATCAACGCAAAAGAAATGTAAACAAATGAATTTTGGACTTAAAATTGCGAAAAGGAAGGGAAAATATTGAATTCAGCAACTTGTAGGGGTTTCGTGGTTTAATCAATTAGAAGAGGGCTTAATGATACAATTATTGACTTTTAGGAAGTGGATCTAATGGCCTCTTCTCTTTCAAAGCAAGAATAAGAACAGACATATGTACATATTTTGTGTCAACCCAGTCTTGAAAGAAGAACGAGAAGATTTTTGGAAAATTCTTGTTCAGAAACATGGTTTAACAGAAGAAAGAATAACAGAAAATAAGTAACAATTAATGGTATAATTAAAGGTAATTAAAATTCATAATAAAAACTCGTTATATAATAAAAAAAGCATTAAAATAACGACAAAAATAATTAATATTTAATTCATCATTTAAAATAAATTGTATCAAATTAATTTTTTTAACATTCAAAACAATTCATTTGAAATATGTTAACATTTTACAACAATCCCTATATTTTAAAAGAAGTCAAAAATATTAGAAATTAGAATTTACATCATTGGTGTTAATGCATCAAACATGAAGTCTTTTGGATTATGAATTATATCTTATATAGATAAATATAACTTATAATGAGTTAATAAAACAAAGTTTTTATGAACCAAAATCATTTTGGTGTAAGTTAGCGGTTTGTCTACCGTATTACACGTCACAACTCCATTTCCATTTTCGTTGTTTTGTACGAATATGCAATATGCGTGATTCATGGGTGTTTTAAAAAAATTGCCATATAATTTCATAGGACCAACCCCACTCCGCACCATTCACATAGGTATATGAAAATCATCAAAAGTTGTAAGCTTAGCCTCTATTCAATGCAACTTAGCATTTCTCAAACATGATAGGAAGTGACAAAAATTATTTGTGCTAGAAATAACTAACAAAGTGATTTGTTATTACTCATATAAACCTTTTTCATAAGATCTTCAATCACAAAGTTTGGGTTCGCATGATCGTTAGGTACAAATTGCGTATAAGTCTTATTCCCCTATATGTTTAACTCGCTTGCTTTTCATTCTATGAAGAGTAATGTCAAATTAATTTTGACTCATAATTTAGTAGCTACTTTATATAATTATAATTAT
This sequence comes from Clitoria ternatea, assembly GCA_037962975.1. Classification (NCBI taxonomy): domain Eukaryota; kingdom Viridiplantae; phylum Streptophyta; class Magnoliopsida; order Fabales; family Fabaceae; genus Clitoria; species Clitoria ternatea. Next base: position 110,844,776 of record CM075674.1, on the reverse strand, counting down.
AAATACATCTACATGTTTCAAAATTGTCACAAATTCAGTCATTTTACTTTCAACATTGCTGCTTAGCAATCATAATAAGACTAATTTCTTCCATAAAAAATACGTTAGGAAATTTTTTTCAATTGATTCGTCTTATATTTTACTAAATAAAATAATAAACTTGACCTTCATTTTAACTTAAACTACTCGAGTCTACTTAGATAAATTTTAAACAATAACTTCTTTTTTGAGAGTCAATATATTCACTTAGAAATTTATTCTCATTAAAATTAAATAATTCAACATCACCATGTCACTATATAACAGTGAAAACCTCAATATCAAAATTTATTCATGATAACTTTATCAAGAATAAAATAAATTCAACTACAAATTTATTTTTGTTTAACTATTTGATTCAGTCAAATTATATTTACATCATTATATTGTTAATATGATGGAAACTCGCTATACAATTATCAAAAACCATTACTCGTGGTATCTCACAAACTCTAAATCCAACAAACACAATACAAACTATTATTTCAATAAATTTATTAAAACCAATAATTTGGACACACTCATACTAGACAACAAAGTCACTTTTTAATTATTTATTAAGCTGAGTATTACTATTATAAGAGATCTCATCCAAATATCAACTTTTATAAAAATTTCTCAATGAAATATTCTTGTGCTGTACATTACCACAATTCTTTACAATTGAAACTCATCACATTTGTCTCCCTCATGTGACTCTCATAAGAATTGCATGTTCAAATTAAATATCTCATGCAAAATTTTTAAAAGTTCCATGTACAAAATTGATGTCAATCAGAACTCAAGAATTATACCAATCAAATTTTAGGTTCTCAAGCATACTTATCATTGTATTTGCATCACAACAATCATATATGTGTTATTAATTAAATCATAGTAGATAAGATGGATTATCAGACCCTATCATGATGCATAAATAATAATTTTCAAACATGATTTGTGTGGTATAGGGTACCGGACTTAAGTGTCTAATATCATACCGGACTAGTCTAGTGGGGATCTAGTATTTTATCCAAGTCTAGTGAGGTTCTCAAGGTCTTGTAGTATTTCGTCCAACACATATCAATATCTTGCATTGAGGAGTAAAATTAGGTATTACCTACAAAGACATTTTGACGCTCAAATCAGTACGATATCAATATCGAAACATGTTTGGGTTAGGTTAAACATACCTCATGTGTAATAAATTAGTGGTATTTATAAAAGTCAAATGGTGATTCTATATCATGATACCTATGTTAGTACTTTTTCATAAAGTACAAGAAAATTTGACATAGACATAGACATTCATTACACATTTGTAGGTGACTGGTGTACCCTTGTATGCCCCTTAACCTTTATTCGATTCTAGCTAGTTAGAGATACTAGTTATTAAGAATTCTACCCGGGGCAATATTGTTGTGCTGATATTAATATTGTGATAACACTTACGTACACAAGAACCTAACCTGTCTGAAAGGTCCAATAAGGTTATTAGTGGATTGGGAAAAGCCTCTTAAGTTCAGCCAAATATGGTGTAGAAAGCTTTTGGGCGACCCTGTGGAACGGGATGAGTATTTGGGTTAGTTTCCTATTCCCTGTTTTGTCTCTAATTTAATCATTTTGCTAAGTTTCTTTTATTTGACGGATATATTGACTCTTGTGTTGGTTATTTGTTCGCATCCAAGATGGAGAATAATAACCTTCGAGGTTTGTGTGAGGAGGATGAGATAAAAAATCCTGAAGTGATAGATCAAGAAAACAAAGTCCTGCCTAATACCATTGAGACTGGGATTATTAGCATAGCGGCTGAATTGCAACAGTGCTAAATCAAAAACTAGATGCTGCTACTAGACTAGTTCTGGTGGCAAGAAAAAACGGTGCTATGGTAAGGACCCAGTGGAGAGACAACCAAAGATGTCAGAGAATGACCAGGGGCGGGGTAGGAAAACTGACGAGGCTGGAGGCTCAAGTACTCCCATCTTTGTTGAAGGCTCCCACCCAACCAACACCCATGAGGAGAAAGTTGACACTCAAGGGTGAACCGAAAACCAAATCAGACCACAAACAAATGTGGGTTTTTATGATTTTAGTTATATTGGACATCAATTTGATCGGTTTTAGTTTTTTTTTACATCAGTTAAGCAGTTATAGTTAATTCAAGTTGGATAATGAACACCTTTAACTTTTGCATTCCCTCACAAATAAGTTTTTTTATGCATAACATGTTAACTAAGTTAATGGATTTTGACAGAAAGAATAAAGACGAACTAACTTTCCATATAACTATTTCTAAAATTTTAACACGGTGTATAAAAGGAAATGACACCTAACACTACTTTCATATTCGCACACTCTTCGGCAGGACTACATTAAGTAAAGCAAAAATTTTACTATCATTAGTTTTGGAAATGTCAATTAATTATGTTCATACCTTACATAAATTATGTTTATGTCCTACAGCTGAGAATCAAAGAGAATTGCAGCCCCTATTCAATGTAAACCACAAGCCTTTGGACAACCGTCCTGAAAGCATAGTAAATGACTCATTCCCATAAGAGCCGATAGAAGTTCCTCGGATTTTAGGCCAATGACCACTCAAATCATTTTATCATAATTTTCCAAATACACAATCTATCCTTTACTGATATGCTTGCACTCCATATTTATTCCAGTTGAACCCTATATTAGACCAGACAAATTTAAAATTCCATTCTAGTTAAGGCTCTAAGGCTGCATGATAGAGGGTGCTAGGGTTTAGGCTACCACTACTACTATGCTAAAAAGACAATAAAATCAGAAAATACCACTCTATTCTCAAGAAGGATTACAAAACTATTTAAGTACCATGAAATCAAGAAAATAAAATAGCCAACAACAGGGCCTGCAAAGACAATTAACCCCAAAAGCAATTAAATAAAATCTTTCATCCAAAAAGGGATTTGTTTGTTTCTTTTGGGCCTCCCCGTAGTTTGGGCCGCATCATTGCTGGCGGGCTGGAAAGGAACCTTGTCCACAAGGTTTGTGACAGCGTCTGGGTCGACGTGGCATTGATCCATTGGGCGAGGCTCCACTGCACGGATTGTGCTACTCGTGAACGGCTGGGATGCTAGCTTAGGAGCAAGATGGAGATCTGACGGTGTGGCATGTGGGAGGGAAAGAACATCAACATGTGATGTGCTTCCATCAGGTGCACGAACCCCAGACGGAGGGCCATGTGACGGCGCGGAACACGAGGCATCATTGGGGAGTGGAATCCGCGTGAAGGACTTGGGCAGTGGAAAAGCAGATTTTGAAATTAAGTATTGGGGCATGCATTTTGAGTGAACGGACCAGATGAAGGGCCTTTTGTCCGTTGTAGATCTGGTGGTGAGGTGTTGTACACGTGGGAAGGAAGTGATGAAGTGGAAATTGCATCTGAAGGTGGAGCATGGGTCACAGGAGACAGAGATAAATCCGACGGCTCAGAACAAGTTTGCGGATGAAGAGAGAGAGGGCAATCAGTGAGGGATAAGTCAGGTACTTTGTGCACTGGCTCTTCATTTGCGTGTGCTACTAGTTGGGTGGGGGGTACACGGCTCAAAATCTCTGTCTCTCGAGGAACAGAGTTCGGAAGGTCGTTTAGAGTATTGGGGTTAGGGGGAAACACTGGTAAGGGAATGAAATGAGTGTCTGGTGTGTCACCATGGTAACGCCGGAGCAAAGAAACATGAAAAACAGGATGTATTCGTGCAGATGAGGGAAGATCCAATTCGTACGCAACCAACCCGATTCGTCGGAGGACCTTGAATGGGCCATAAAAACGTTTGGACAGTTTCTGAGATATACGTCGAGAAACTGTAGCTTGTCGATATGGCTGCAAGCGGAGGAGGACCCAGTCACCCACCTCAAAGGTAATGTCCTGTCGATGTTGGTTTGCCTGAGTGAGCATGCGTTGTCTTGTGCGTTGGAGGTTGTCTTTTAATGTAACCAATAATATTTTCCTTTGTTGTAGGGAGATGTCTAAAGGAAGAATAGTTGTGGACTTGGGAATGTAGTCAAGCATCGAAGGCGGACGACGACCATATAACGCCTGGAAGGGGGTCATGCCAATCGCAGTGTGACAGGAGGTGTTGAACCAGTACTCCGCAAGGTGTAAAAACTTATACCACTGTGTAGGATGATCACTAGTAAAGCAACGAAGGTATGCCTCGAGGCAACGGTTGGTGACTTCAGATTGGCCGTCGGTCTCAGGGTGGTAGGAAGAGCTGTACTTCAACGTGGTGCCCTGCAATCGAAATAGCTCTTTCCAAAAGGCACTCAAGAACAAAGGATCTCGGTCTGAGACTATAGACTTGGGAACTCCATGCAGTTTGCAGATTTCAGAGAGAAATCGGGAGGCTAGAACAGGGGCAGTGAATTTAGAAGGAAGGGGTAGCAAATGCACATACTTGGTAAGTCTATCACATATTACCCAAATAACTGTATGTCCAAAAGAAGTAGGGAGATGAGTAATAAAATCCATAGTGAGGTCCTCCCAAACTTGTTTAGGGGTAGGTAATGGTTGTAATAAACCTTGTTTTTTTGTTGGCAGATACTTATTCATTTGGCAGGAAGAACAATGACGGACAAACTGTTTGACAGCTTTGTAGAGGCCAGGCCAGTAGAACGTAGCCGCCAAACGAGCAACGGTCGGCTTACACCCTGAATGTCCAGCAGAGGGGGTAGCATGAAACTCCTTGATCAGATTCTGGCGTAAGAAGGGTAAGTCTGGAACAAAAATTCTATGTTTGAAATAAACAATGTCATGAGAATAAGAGAAATTCCTTTGCATGTTAGAATCAGACTGGAGCTTCCTGAGAAAAGTTTGGCCATCTGGATTACTTCTAAAATAATCCTTGAGTTCATCCAAAAGTGCTGGAACAGGTGATGATAGGGCCAGAAGCAGAGGAGGGTCTTCTGAGGACCTGCGAGACAGGGCATCCGCGGCTCCATTGGAACGACCAGGTTGGTAGAAAATTTTAAAACTATAACCCTGTAATTTAACTGCCCATTTAAGTTGTTCTGGAGTCTGAAATGACTGTGTAACAAGGTGTTTGAGGCTCTTTTGATCTGTATAAATATGAAAATGTCTTCCTATGAGATACTGACGCCATTTCTTTATTGCTTCAGTGATTGCATACATTTCTCTAACATAAACGGAGGAAGCCTGCATACGGGGGCACATGCGCTTGCTGAAGAAGGCAATGGGGTGTTGGTCTTGAGAAAGAACGGCACCAACAGCAACACCCAAAGCATCTGTCTCAACCACAAAGAGCTTGTCAAAATTAGGCAAGGATAGAACAGGCATAGTTGTCATGATTTCTTTCAATTTTGTAAAAGCCTGAGCGGCTCCTGTATGCCAAGAAAATGTAGTGGAACGTAATAAATCGGTGAGGGGAGCGGCGAGTGAGGCATAAGCTCGAACAAACTTTCTGTAAAAACCTGTGAGGCCTAAAAATCCACGGAGGGTCGTGAGTGAACGTGGTTCTGGCCAATCCAGAATGGCTTGAACTTTCTCTGGATCAGGGGCAACACCCTTACTTGATATCTCATGGCCTAAATAACTAACAGTAGGAACACCAAAGATGCATTTAGAAAGGTTAGCACAAAATTTGTTAGAAAAGAGTAACTCTAAAACCATGCGTAAGTGAACCATATGATCAAAAAAAGTGGAACTGTAAATAAGTATGTCATCAAAGAAAACCAAGACAAATTGTCTAAGGTAGGGGCGAAGAAGGTCGTTCATCGCTGATTGAAATGTGGAAGGTGCGTTAGTTAGGCCGAACGGCATAACTAAGAACTCATAATGACCATCAAAAGTGCGAAAAGCTATTTTATGTGTGTCTGAAGGGTTGACTCTGATTTGGTGGTATCCTGATTTTAAGTCTATCTTAGAAAAAATAGTAGCTGAGCCCAACTCATCTAGCAACTCATCAATAGTTGGGATGGGAAATCTATCAGGAATGGTAACTGCATTAAGGGCTCTGTAGTCCACACAAAAACGCCAAGTCCCATCTTTTTTTCGAACTAATAGGACCGGGGAGGAAAAGGGGCTAGTACTAGGAACAATAATGCCCTGTTGGAGCATTTGGTTTATGATCTGGGTCATGGCTTCTTTTTGGGAATGTGGGTATCTGTAAGGTTTAACAGTGATAGGGGGAGTGTTAGGAAGGATAGGAATCTGGTGGTCATGGGGTCTGTGAGGGGGAAGGCCATAGGGTTCTTGAAAAACCGGCTGATAGGTCTTAAGGAGCTGTCTAAGGTCAGGAGGCAGAGTGTCTAGGGAATGTGCAGGGGTTGTGTTGTTAGGGGGTTCAATGGGTTGTAAAGATAACAAGTGAAAGGAGGCAATGGAGTTGGTGTGTATAAGGTGAGATAATTGATGATAGGTGGTGGGTGAGGGGGTAGGGTCAATGTCTCCTGTCAGAGTAATGGGTTGGTTAGCATGGGTAAAAGATAGGCTAGGGATAGCAAAATCGGAGTGAATAGGACCCAAAGTACATAACCATTCCATGCCCAACACAACATCAGCACCCTCAAGAGGTAACAAGTAAAATGGGATTTGAAATGAGTGGTTCTGAATTGAAATAGGAACCTTGGAACAAAACCCAGTACAGTGAATATGGGCTTCATTACCTACCAAAACAGAGAACTTGGGAGCAGGCTCAATGGGTAATTTGAGATGGGAAGCCAGTCTGGTTTGGATAATGTTATGAGAGCTCCCTGTGTCCACTAAAATCATAACTGGAAGTCCAGAGATGTAACCAGTAAACTTGAGTGTACGAGGTGAAGGATGACCAGTAAGGGCCTGGGGGGAAAGGTGGAAATGGAAGGCATCTTGGGTAAGCTCGGGAGGTAGGATAGGTTCAGATAGTTGAATAGTGGATGGAGGTTCTAATGGGTTGGTGTGGAGACTGAACTCAGGTTCATCATCAACTAGGAGAAGTAGGAAACGACTAGTGGAACACTTGTGGCCATATATAAATTTTTCATCACAATTGTAACATAGGCCTTGGGCACGTCGTTCTTGCATTTGGGCAGGGGTCAACTTCTTTATAGGGAGAGATGAATTTGATGGTTTAAGGGTATTGGTTGAGGTGGAAGGAATTATAGGGGGGTTTGTGTAAGGGAAGGGAGAGGAGGTGGATGGGAAACGGTTAGGTTTGGGTTTAGAGTCCCTAATTTTGTCTTCCACGAGTTTAGCAAGATGAATTGGTGTACCGAAAGTGGATTGAGGATGGCTAGTTCCCGTCGGATTTCAGGAATTAAACCAGAGAGGAAACAGTTTAGCAGGGTCTCCTGATTGAGGCCAAAAACCATGTTTGATAACTTTTCAAACTTAGCTTGATAATCAATAACTGAGCCATATTGTCTCAACTTGAAAAGTTCAGCTTGGTGATTAGTATAAGTTGAAGGTCCAAAACGAAGAGCTAGGGCCCTAATGAAAGACCCCCAATCACTAAGGAGGTTGTTTTGGTACATCCATTTATACCAACTGAGAGCATCTCCTTTCATATAGAAGGCAACCCAAGAGAGTCGTTGTTCCATAGGGATTTGGTAGACTAGGAAAAAGTGCTCTGCTTGAAAAATCCAGTCCAGGGGTTCAGAACCATCAAAGACATTTAGGATAACTTTGGGTGGGGTGGGAGAGAGTTGGGTAGGGGGTTTAAAGTTGGGTTAGGGGAGAAGTATGGGATTGTGGGGGGTATAAAGGTGGGGCCTGTAGGGTAAGTGTGTGTAAAAGTAGGGATAGGGCTGGAAATGGGGGGTAAATGGCCAAATTGAATGGAAGGGTTAGAAACAGGGATAGTGGAAATACTCGTGTATTGGGGAGGTGGGGAAGCTGGGGTTCTACAAAAAATGGAAGCAGTAGGAGAATGGGAATTATCTTGGGCGGTACCTGAAGGAGAGGTTAGAGGGACCTCTGGTTGGAAGGAGTGTGTGCCTGCAGTCTGTCCCAAAAGTGCTGCTAGAGCTTCAATGCGACGGTCTAGCATTTGCTCTAAGTTATTGTGGCGAGAGGCATGGATCTGCTGCTGATTATGTAACTGGGTTTCCAGGATTGATAATTTTTCAGTGAGATGGGAGTCCAACTGAGATTGCATGGACCCCATACGTTCAGTGAGAGCCTGAAGAGCTTCCTCCACATCCTTAGAGGATAGGGGTTTGGGAGGCATGGAGAAGGAAAATGAAAGCACCAATGATAGAGGGTGCTAGGGTTTAGGCTACCACTACTACTATGCTAAAAAGACAATAAAATCAGAAAATACCACTCTATTCTCAAGAAGGATTACAAAACTATTTAAGTACCATGAAATCAAGAAAATAAAATAGCCAACAACAGGGCCTGCAAAGACAATTAACCCCAAAAGCAATTAAATAAAATCTTTCATCCAAAAAGGGATTTGTTTGTTTCTTTTGGGCCTCCCCGTAGTTTGGGCCGCATCACTGCACCTCAGAATGCAGTAGTTACTATATAACAGTCAATAAATTATTGCTACCATCATGACAAGTATTGATCAATATAGGAAGCAAAACTGAAAGGACCAAAATATTGTAGATATAAATTTAAAATACTTAACATATACAATACCATGGTTTTCTGAAAAGCCAAAAACTACAATGTCTCACATGACAAATGGACTGGAGAGGTTGAAGGAGACGACAAAAATGGTTTAGGTGGCATTTGCAATAACTCAACTTCACCTTCTAACATTTCTACTACTTTAGTTATGGATGGTCGAGCTGAAGGGTGGGTTTGTATGCACCATAAGCCCACTATTGTCATCTTTCTCATTGTTTTGTCATCACTTTTATTTCGTATATTATGTAGATCAATTTTTTCATTTACTTCAAGACGATTGTAAATCCAATGTGGAAAATATATCTCACTTGAGCAATCTACATCAACCTTAATATTTTTTCTTCCCCCTGCCATTTCTAAGATCATCATTCCATAACTGTAAACATCTGATTTATGTGATACTGCACCAAAATTTCTTGAAAATACCTCTGGGGCAATATAGCCTGCAGTTCCTCTAGCACCAAATATTGATACCATACTTTCTTTCCTTGTGCAAATTTTTGCTAGTCCAAAATCTGAAATTTTGGGGTTGAAATTCTCATCCAAGAGAATATTATGAGGTTTTATGTCAAAATGCAAAATTCTAGTATTGCAACCTTTATGCAGGTATTCTAGTCCTCGAGCAACACCAATTGCAATATGGTACAACATTTGGCAGTCTAATTGATGACATGTCATTTGAGCTTTTTCTTCGAAGATAAACTTCTCAAGTGATCCATTACACATAAACTCATAAACTAAAGCTCGTTTAGAATCTTCGAAACAGAACCCCAAAAGAGTAACAATGTTAATATGAGAAGTGCTGCTGATACTTGCAACTTCATTGATGAATTCCTCGCCATCATCTTTGAATTCATTTAGAACCTTCACTGCAACATAACGCCCATCTTGTAATTGTCCTTTGTATACACTACCGAATCCCCCTTGGCCTAATTTGTTCTTGAAGGAGTTGGTCACTTTCTTTATCTCAGAATAACTATATCTCCTGCTTTGAAGGGGTCTGTGTCTTTCCAAAAAGACCTCAATTCGTTTATTGGTTGGATTTTGCTTCTTCCATTTTGCATAATAGAACTTTACCATTATCAGGAATAAAGCTACTGTAACAGCTGGAGCGGTTATCCAAATTAAAAAGATTATTTTATACGGATGAGAAACTAAACTTATACACAAATAAATATTGGATATCATCTAGCTAAAGAATTCAACAAGTTATAACCATCCCAAGGCAGATCTATTAGGCTATCATATAAGTCTGCCAATTTTGATCTTACCTTGTCAAGGCTTTAAACTATAGAATAATATGCATGAGTTTCATAATTGTTAAAACTTCAAAACTCTGCTTTGTTGAGTTAAACTTTGGACCTGGGATTGAGGAGTACATTTTTCTATCAATCCTTTAGAACTATTGCAAATGGGAGGGAATAGAAGTTAAAGGAGTGGGGAGTGAAGGATTTAAATCATGTTTCCACCATTTAAATATTTATCTCAAACATATTTAAGAGTGCATGCATGGAAGGAATTCGGAAAAATGGTGGAAACTGAAATAACATTTTTCAAGACAAGGAAAGTGAAAGTCCACATTTCAAAAATGCCAAAAGAAACTACTTCATAATTTTAGATGCTGCTTCTCTTAGAATATGATTTCAATTTTAGTCTATTATTTTTTTTATAGAGTTAGGAATTAAATTAATATTTTTCTAAAAATAACGCCTATGATTTCATGGAGAAGAGATGTATTTGATCCAAATTTATTCCTACATATCAAGGAACATGATATCATTTAATAAATGGTTGAAAATATATAAAAATTAATAAGAATTGAGTAATATAATATTATATTTATTCATACATATCATTTTGTAATTTGTTAAAATCAATAATGTTAAACCATGTAATATTTTCTTACCATGGAATGGATATGGTATTTTTTTCCTAAAAAAAACACTAAATAAATATATATATATATATATATATATATATATATATATATATATATATATATATATATATATATATATACACATACCTAGTGCGAGTCCCAGGGTCACTTTCACTAACCAGCCTCTCCTCTGACTCTCTGTAGAAGTTAGAAATCCATTATGTTGGTCAAAATTGTGCGAAAATAGATACATGGTTATATATGAGTTCAGAGCATATGTCGGATAGAGTGCGTTGTATATATAATTTGTGCAAAATGCAAAGTATTTGTACATACCATTAACGCAATAGAATTTTCTTTTAGTATCAAGCTGACATTGGCCTCTTGGGTGACGAAGACACTTTTCACAGTCATCAGATAACTGCACTTCAATGGCCAACTCACCAGATAGAAATTCAAAAGGATTGTTAGTGGTGGGTTCTGATACTATTCCAACCTGAATCGTTGAACATGGTGCTAAAGAGGTAGGCCACTTGAAGTTCGGAATCGTTTCAGTATTTGTAGGGCCATAGTAAATATCGTAAGGAGAACAATTTGAATATTTATGATAGGCTTTCGGAAGGGGGACAATTAGGGAGGGATTGCATCTGAACATGGTAATATTATATTTCATGTAGAAAGATGCTATTGGAGATGTTTGTGGCATTAGAGTAAAGTTAGTGAAGGCTCTGCAACTTTTGTTTCGTAAATAAATCTGTTGATTCTGATCTAAAATTACTATGGTGCGAGGTTCAACCCGTAAAACATTGAACCATGTTGAGTGGCTTAGTTGAACGCTTTTGGGTGCATATGGATCCGATCCATTACAACCCCTTATCGCTAATAAGCCACAGTGTGGGTGCTGAGTGTCTGTGAAAGGGAATTTGATTTGACCCAGAAATCCACACCTGAATGAGGATGGACAGTTCTTTCCATCCTCAGCTGAAACAAGAAGCACAAGCTGCCACAAAAATATAATTATTGATTTCGAAATGGAAAGGAAAGCCATTAATTATAGAGAATAGTGAGCAGCTTAATATAATGGAGTAAGGGCGAAGTAAGAAAGCAGTGACATTGATGGAAAGCAAGTAGCGACTAATTCAGTGACTGGGAAGACCAGAGGAAACGTATTCGAAGGTTTCTTTTGTGGAATTTTTTTTTTGAACTTTGGAGTTTTATTTGAATGACGTGCTTATTACTTTCTCTTCATAAATATCTTAGTAGTGACAGCGATGTTGCTCAGAGTATTTTTCACGGAAAATTGTAGGTGGTTTTGACAAATTTTAGAAGACCGGTCCTTCTAAGTCTACGCACCGTTCGTTTATTTTCATTTTATGTGATCATATGTAATTATGGAATGTCATATGATTAAGTATTCTTTTTTTTTTGGTCAGGATATGATTAAGTATTCTGAAAGGGTGCTTTTTTTTCTTCTCAAGAAAGGGTGCTTTTCTAATTAGCATTAAGTGAGCAACATTTTTTTGGGCTAAATACCCACTACCCAGGATCCTCGCGTGCCGTAAACATTGGGATGCATGGTGTGATTATTGCGTAATATTTAACTAGTACAAAAGTTTATTTAATAATTAATATTCATTGTAATACAGTAACCAAAGGTCAATTTAAATGATATTAATTCTGTATTCATATAGGTCCCAAAAGGGAGATGACATTAGAAGAGTTAAAAAAACATGATCAAGAACCTCAACACACCTCGCACCACATTGATCAAGAACTAGACTAAAGGGCACAGACTGGACCTGTGTTTATAGAATACCACATTCCCACTGAACCAACATAATATTACGAGTGAGAATGAGATTTGACACTGATTGCTAATGGACCAACGTACCCCCTACATGCTAGCCAGATCATTGGCACGTCCAGTGAGACTCGTAAATTGATCCCCACATCACCAAATGAAGTTCGAGTAATGGAGCAGCCCAGAAAGAACACCACTTTGAAGGGGCATGTACAAAGCTTAACCCAAAAAGTGGAACCCCGAATTTTGGACTACACCTCAAGAATTATCAAGACCCTAGGATTTGACCTGAACCAAGTAAGGATAGCAGATCCTAACCCCAAAAACGAGTTAATTCAACAACTTTAGATGGAACTCCAGGAACTCAAGAAGGCCAAGGAGGTCAAGGAAAAGACAATTGTCAATCCAAGACAACAGCAGTTGGAACTTTCACCAACACTAGAGTACTCATGGATCCTAATCTATGAAGAACAGCAAGAGTCAACCTTGAAGATAGAACACCCCGGAGGTCAAAGGAAGGGATTACATCAAAGCGGAGGTAGGCGGAGAATATCGGTTCAATATACTGTTTTCTAAAAGGCTAATGAATGTTCTGATACAACGACATCTGCAGACGCCCTAACCGCTCTCAATTGGGAAATATGCCAGCGAGACGAATCCGGGGCGACATCTTAACACCTACGCTAACGAGTCTTTGTTCTTAATAGCAAAAGAATATATAATATACATAATATTCTCGAGGACTCTGACGGCGGAAGCCTTAGGATGGTTTAAAAGGCTTTTTTCGTCTCTCAACATAATATAATATGGCCCATTAAATTGAAAAAAATTAAAAAAATGTATTTGATTATTTTTATTCTAATTTATTAGGCTGATTATTTTTATAATCTATGTAAAAAAATACTTATTTTTTATACCAGTTATTATAATAACTAATTTTAAAAATATTTTTATACCGATTAAAAAATAACTGATAAAAAAAGTTAAACTACTTATTTTATAATCGGTGTAAATAATTTCCTGAAAATAAGAAATTCAACAAAAGTTTCAAATGCATACTGTATCACCATAAAATGTGACTCAAGATCTGATTAGCTCTATGAGCTCTTATAAAAGATACACCTCTTGCAACAAAATTCACTTTGGCCGTTTCAAGAGATAGACTTGTAGGATATAAAAATATTCATCACATCATGTCTCACATTGTGTTTCATCTTTTTTATAAATATGAGGCACTAAGTCAATTTATATACTTTTCTCATGTTAAGGGAGCTTTGTGTGAACACAGTCTCAAGAACGTTACATAACCTGTGCAATTTATTATCAATGAATCCAAAATTGTTGCATTCTACGAACAAATTGAAGTATATGAAATCTGAGATGTCTGAGTGTTGAGATCTGAGGATCTTGGTGGAGATCTGGGAGGTGAAGAGAGATAAGGTTTTGGTGGCATTTGTAAGGACTCCAAATTTCCTTCCATCATTTCTACCACTTTGTTCATTGCTGGCCTATTTGATGGGTCTGTCTGGATGCACCATAAGCTCACTATGATCATCTTCCGCACCATTTCTCTATCAACTTCATTTTTTATGCTTCGCAGTTTAGGCTCCTGATTCAGTTCAAGATGTTTGTAAATCCAGTGAGGAAAATATACTTCACTTGAACGTTCAACATCAACATTGTTATTGTCCCTTCCCCCAACCATTTCTAAAATCATCATTCCATAACTGTACACATCAGATTTGTGAGAGACTGCGCCAAAATTTCTTGAGAACACTTCAGGGGCAATGTATCCTGCAGTTCCCCTGGCACCCAGTAAAGATACAATACTTTCCTTTTTAGGACATATTTTGGCAAGTCCAAAATCAGAAATCTTTGGAACAAAATCCTCATCTAGCAATATATTATTAGGTTTTATATCAAAATGCAGAATTTTTGTATTGCAACCCCTGTGCAAATACTCTAATCCCCTAGCCACACCAATTGCAATGTTGTAGATGGCTTTACAAGTCAGTTGAAGATTGAGCTTTAATGGATCCTTGTCCTCGTATATGAACTTCTCAAGTGATCCATTTGGCATGTACTTATATATTAGAGCTCTTTTGGAACCTTCCAAACAGAATCCCAATAAATTTACAATGTTAACATGAGAAGTGACACTTATACTAGCAACTTCATTAATAAATTCCTCACCATTACCTTTGGAATCACTTAAAACTTTAATTGCCACACAAGTTCCATCATTTAACCTCCCCTTATAAACGCTACCATAGCCTCCTTGACCCAATTTGTTTCTGAAGGAGTTGGTCGCCTTCTTGATCTCTGAATAACTGTATCTTTTGGCTGCAAGGTGACCATTGTTGTTTAGGAACATCTCAATTATTTGGTGGGTTGGGTTTTTCTTGCTTCGAAATCGTCTTCTAAAGCACCAAACAGAGACTGTTAGAATTCCTAGCGCTCCCGCGACGGATGCAACTGCAGAATTTATTGGAAGCAATCTCGTGTAAAGTACATGCACGTGAGCATTACTGAAAAACTTGGCCCCCTTTTATTATTATTATATATATTTCCTTTGCTATTATTTATTTAGTCATACAAAATTTAAGGTTATGCTTTTGTTGAAAGGGGGATTGAAAAAGGGAGAGAAGCATTTAAAATTTAAAAAGGGCTCCTTTCCTTTTAATCTAAAATCCTTCACTTTCGAAGGTGAGAATTTTATTAAATAATATTTAATCATAATTTTCTTATAAATTAATGAAACAAAGCTAGATAATGCATTTTCAACTAAATATTTGAAGTAAATACTAAAGTAATATTTCTCCCTTTCTCATTATTTTTAACTATAAACAAATTAATTTTATCAAAATCTCCATTTTCTTCTAGCCAAACATCAAAGTAATAAGATAACAAAAATGAGTTTTACCAATTAAACACATCAATTACTAGATGAAGAAACTTCAACATGTCTCCCCGATAGCTCGACTTACGAGGTCTGCCAACCCAATTGGACCAAGAGTGAGTTGGAGATGATTGACTTTTCATTATTTTTTTAGTAGGTTAGACAGATCAATATAATATATTTCCCCCTTAAATTTAATTTATTTTCCAAAATTTTAAAGTTGACGGGTTAGCCTATAACAAGATAGGTAATATTTTTAGCCTGTAACCTCTTGAAGGGTGGGGTAACTTGAACCATTTTTGACATTGATGAATAAATTATTTTTGTCATCCTTATAAATATATCTAACCATTGATATAAAGATGATATTTGAAGGATCTAAAAGCTCTATTAGGAGAGGAGTTAGGATATTAGCATCACCTAATGCCATGTCTAGATTTGGAGCACTTAATAATCTACCTTTGCGTATTTAATTTAGACTTATCCTTTTTCTGGAGGTTATCTCTCTTTTGTGTAATGACTAGTACTCTAGGGTATGTTTAACTAAACTAACGAATAAACTAATTGAAAGTTGAAACACTAGTTTAAAGTTGATAAGCTAGTTAGAAGCTAAAACCTAATAACTGGATAGTGAAAGCTAATACTTAGTTAGCTGATGAAATAAAAATATGTTTGATAAACCGAACCATTAAATGGAAAATGACATAAAATATATATACTTTTTAATAGGCATGGCAAAAGACAGGTTTGGCCCCTACCATCCTTATCCCCGTTATCCTAGACCCTAACTGCCACTATCACCGATCCCCATCGTTTGAGATAAAATGACTCTCACCCCCACCCCCGATCAGGATTGGGAAAACCTGTCCCCGCCCTTATTTACCCATCCATTATATTTTTTTATAATGATGGGGAAACTCGTCCACACTCTAAAAAAAAAACCATCCCCGCCTTCGCCCTGTCCTCATTTTTATAAAATTTTTCCTTATCAAGTATTTTGAAAGTTGTCGTTGTATCTATACAATTATTAAAGATTTTACATACAATAATAAAAATAGTAATAAATCATCTTGGACACAATTATTAAACATTGTCTAATAAATTATCTCTAGCAATACATATAAATTAAGGGTATTTAAGTAATTTAAGTATGTCGAGCGGGGGTGGATACTAGTTTTACCATTCTCGCCCCTGCCCCTGACTTTTACCTACGGGTAAAAACCGTCCCCGCCCCTGAAACTAAAAAAAACAGGGAAAACCCATTCAAACAGGAGTGGTGCGTTGCGGTTATCCGCCAGACAATTTTTTTTGTCATGCCTACTTTTTAAAAATAGACATGAGTTATTTTTAAAAAAGTATATATATCAATGATGATAAAAGTATACAAAATAAAATAAGCTCGGAACTTATAAGTTCAAAACCTAATTCAAGTATCTTTTAAAAAAAAGAAGCTATAAACTACTAAAATAAATTCATTTATCAAACAAAATCATTTTATCTAACAAACTTTTAAATGAATAACCATTACTCATGACCTTTATAAACATAAGCTAGGTTGTTTTGTTTGTTGTGTGTTTTTTTCCTTTTTCTCTTGTTATTGTAATTCTTTTGAAACTTATAATTGTAATCAAATCCAAATTTTAAATTGATTTGAAACCTTCGAAATATTAACTATGCAAAGAAAAAGGAAATAATAATTAAACTATTATATACCATTTTTTGATACATGATACTTCCTCGGTACCAGAACTATTGTCGTTTTAATTTTTTTTACACAAATTAAAATTATTCGATATGTAATTATTTGAGTTGATATGGACTAAAATACCTTCATTTAATTCTATTATTTTATTAGTAATAAATAATATCTTAACTTCTTAAGTATTATTCATTTAATAAAAGAGAGACAAGATGATATAATTAGAAAATAAAAATTAATCAATTTAAACTCTTAATAATAGTTTTAAAATTAAAAAAATCTAAAACAATAGTAGAATACACATGCCTGTGAGAAGAGAAAGTCAAATTCATAATAAAATAATGTAAACATTTAATATAGAGAATGACCCTCATCCTCCAAGGCGAAGACTTGCAAATATTGCTGGAAGTTGATTATGGAAAATAAATGCACACGACAGATTAAAATGGTACTATTGTTTTTAATTAAATCACTCCAACTTTTAAATTTCTTTGAAAATGTTTCTGCCATTTTTGTATTTTCCACAAATAAAGAGATATTTGAAAATATCAAGTATTTATAACCCGTTTACCTGCTGCCACTTTAACTTTGGTCTTCGGAGACTTCCCTGCATGTTGGATGTAAAAATAAATTAGAAAATCATACGTAAACATTTTTAAATTCAGGGAGCAGAATTGAAACAAAATAAAATTTATTGATATTTTCCTGCATCTAATAAATTAGAACGGAAAAAATTGTAGGAAGGAGGAAGAGTTTTCATTGGTTTGATCATCAAAAGAAAGACCATTAACTTATTTTTAGGAAATTTAATAGATAATTAAATTAATATATATGGTTTATGGATTTTTAGGAATGAATTTTCAAGAAAACAATAGAGTTTTTGGTTTGGAAAAACATTACCTACTTTTAATTTTTACTCTCACTTTTTATAAGTTTATACTACCTTTCTGTTACTAAATATAAAACCATTTTAAGAAAAAAATTGTCATTTAATACAAGATGTTTTTCAAATTTTTACCCCATTAATTATTTTTGACTAAAATATTTTTATTAATGTATAACTTTTATTGGAATCAATACAATAATAGGTAATGTACATCAATTAGAGAAAATATTTAATGATAAGTGATAATCACTTTATCAAGAAATTTTAAAAAAGTATTATAAATTTTAAATAAATTTAATAATTTTAATTAAATTAATAAACTTTTTAATATGCTTGAATATTTGATATAAAAAGGTAGGATATGGAAAACACACAACTAAAACAAAAGTTGTTACACAGTCCTCTCAATCAATCTTTTATTCACTCCATTTACAAAATCTGATGCGTAATTGACCCTGATGGTATGATTACTCTATTCATGTTAACTAACTTACTGAGAAAAAGTTAGAAATTTACTGAAATGTATGCCACGGACTTCAATAAGAGTTCGTGTAAAATAAAATATAATTTCACAACAATTCTTGTTTTAACATTTTAAAACCATAAATGTATACGAGCTCAGCTTAAAAAGGAGAACTTACAGCCATGGATAAACTAAAAAAAATAAAATTAAATTGAAGAGTTAGTAACTAAAAATGTATAGGTATGTACCTAGGTCGCAATAAAATTTTCCGGTGCCGTCAAGTCGACACAGGCCTCCATGAATATCGTAACAAGTAGAACATTCTGGAGACAAGTTTATTTCAATGGAGACATCAGCAGTTAGGATATTAAAAAAGCGCATGTTGTCGGGAACAGATTGCAGGGTGTGGGAGTTGCTCGTTGGAAGCTGAAGCACCGAACATCCTTGGGGATAAGAGTTGGTGGTGGAGGGGTCGGTGACCGCCACAACAGTTTCAGCGTCTGAGTGATCCATGGTATCGCTTCTGCATATTGTGGAATTAGAAACAAAATCATAGTCCCGAAGAAGATTTTGGGTTTTGTTGCATCTGAGCAGGGTGGTGGAATATTTAACTCGTGAAGAAGCGAAAGGTGAGCGGAGTGTGAAAGTGAAATTATAGCTGAAGATCTTACAACTCTCTTGTAGCAAGAGGTCGTGGAGGGTGTCGTCTCTGATGGTAATCGTAAGGTGACCAATGTGGACAACGTCGTACCATGTGTTGTTATACTTGATGCTTTTGTTGGCCATGGAATCATAGTCATCGCAGCCATGAATGACCAATATGCCGCAGTCTGGGTGTTGGGAGCTGGTGAAAGGGAATGTGAAGTTGCCCAGATATCCGCACTCGATCGGAGAAGGACACTTGGTCGATACGGCCATTGGCATCAGGCATGCATAAAACAGGAAGCCAAAGAGGCATCTTTTTGCAATCATTTCAGATGAATAATTGCTGGTTAATTAAGCAGAACTGAAGTAGCCTCAACGCTAAACATGGAAATATGTTAGCAACAGACAAGCAGAAATCGCTTCTTATTTTCTTCTTGTGACGCTCATGCCATGCCGCCCAATTTGACTGACCCAGTCTTGCGACCTTGCCAAGACCATGAAAACGCACCGTTCCTTCCCAGAAAACGCACCCTAAAAGATGAGTAAATGGAATTAAAAAATTAAGTAAAAAAATTATTTTAAATTAAATTTTCATGATCAATTCTACCAGACATTTCTTTTATTAAAACTTACCATATATATTAAAACCCAACAATTTTAATTTAAATGATAACTTCTATTAAGTAATCAATAGGGATGAGAATAAGCCGCATTTTGTAAGACCTAAGTTTGGTCTAGTTCATAATTGTATGACCTGAGGTTGACCTGATATTTGACATAGACCTAAATTACAAGTTTGACTTGAACGGTTTAAAAGCCTACATAGGCTTAATAGCCTATATAAAGGTCAATAAATAAGCTTACAGACTTGATTGAAATATGTTAATATAGACTTATTTTTAACAAATTTATTTTAAATAGGCTGACACATCTATATGTTTTAAATAAGCCAATAGACCTCCTTTTAAATAGTTCTCTTTTACTATTACAATAATTTAAAATTAATAAAATAAAATATTAAAATTATAAAATATAAATATATTTTAATTTATTAATATAATTTATAAGTCTGATTTTATTTTATAAAACTAATATTATAAACTAAGTATATAAATTTTATATAAAAATATATAAATAGACAGACCTAAAAGACTTGTTTAAAATACTAAGCCTGTAAAAAGGCTTTATAAAAAGTTTCAACCCGATCTTTTTATTAAATAGACCAAGACAGACCAGGCTTACATAGATTAAGCCATAGGCCCCTGTTGGTCAGCCTGATCTAATCTCATCCTTAGTAATCAATAATAATTAATTGTATACTGAATATAATTTTCTTTGAATTTAATTTTAAAACTTTAATTGTCCTTTTTTATTAAAAAAATATGTCTTTCATGAAAAAAATTTAAAATTTTTTATAAATTCTCTCAAACGAAATTTTCAAAAGAATTTTATATTTAATAAAATGTTATAGCTTATTTAAATTAAGTTATTATAATAGTAATTCCATAGTGTAATTGTTTATTTAAGTTCATTTAACTTGTTCTAATTTTATTTATAACCAAGGAGAGATGCATGATCAGCAGTAGTTGGTGTGATTATGCATGTCTATAGGAGGCCTGACATGGAAGGGAAATCCACGAGGATGAGTATAATTAATTATATCTGAAAGCTTCACAACTTCTGGATCGCATAAGCTTATAGGTACTGTTGTCTCTTAATTAACTGCATAGTTGTTTTAGTAGGAGACAGAACAATGACAATAACCTGAAACCAGTTCCCGTGACTCTGTAGTTGGTCAATTTGCTGAGTGATGCCATTAACCTCTAGGCCAATTCTTCTGTTGTTCTGAAGCTGAGTGAAGATGAATTATGATTATCATCACAATCATGTATCAATAGCAACCCACAGTCTGGGTACTCCAAAGTCCCCACAAGTAAAGGAATGAGGACACTTATCTAGGTACCCATTTGCATACCCAACAGTGAAAAATAGCACCAGCTGAGTAAACATGAAAAGGCACACCAAATCCACCGGAACCCACCCATCCCAAGTTCTCATTTTTTTAATTTGATATTTAATATGATTAAAATGTTTTAGAAAGATTTAAATAATTTTATATAAAAATTTAGTATATAAGAAAAATTTAAATAAGTTTATATTTATTTTTACCTTTTTTATAAAAAAGTTTTTATGAGAATTATTGATAAAAATAGATTCTCAAACATCTTAGTTTGAAAATATAGAAATAGAACATCTTCAATTTACAATTTCTTAATGTTACACTGTATTCCAAGCCAACAATAGGTCTTAGTAACCAATTAGGGAGGAGTCCATGTTTTGGATCAACTCATCCAAAGATCTTTGATTGGCCAATGATTTGGAAAATAAGCTTGAAGGACTTGGCGAAAGAGGCAGAAACAAACATGTTATTGGCCATCTGTTCTTAATCGGGTAATGAAGCATGGCCTTCCACTTTTTCCATTCAATTTCAAGTATTGATTGATGACACAACACACTAATTAGCACAATAACAAGTTTCCAAATTTACACATATATTATAATTATACATAATATAATCTTATTTATTAAATATATATATATATATATTCTAATATAATATATATTTATATTATTTATATATACATATTAAATATATTCTTCACTAATATCTATTTTGATAATTTTCTATCAAATCATTATTTTCCTAAACTAACTTTACCTTTTCAACTTACTTTTAAAATGTTACTATCCAAATACAACTACATTAACAAAACCTTAGTTTGCTTAATTTCACTTACAAAATCTTAGTTTTTTCAACCAAGTTATACCAATATTTAAAGTGTCCGTTTGGTTACCCAACTCGATTGGTCAACCAACCAAAAAATAGATCCTACAGTTAAATGGAGTTTTGACTGTCCGTGAAGGATAATATCAACCCTTAAATTTCTTTATTTCCCCAACTTCGTTTCTCCAACTAAAAATCAAATGGAAACAAACTGAATTCATTTAGGACCTTCACTGCAACATAACGCCCATCTTCTAATTGTCCTTTTTACACACTACTGAGTCCCCTTGGCCTAATTTGTTTCTGAAGGAGTTGATCACTTTCTTTATCTCAGAGTAGCCATATCTCTTGGTTTGAAGGGGTCTGTGTCTTTCCAAAAAGACCTCAATCCGTTTATTGATTGGATTTTGCTTCTTCCATTAACAGAGCCATGGCATATGCAATATTTATGGTTGTTTGGTTGGTTACAAGTTAGTTTCATGGGTCCGGCTTTAGTGTGGACAGGTGTAACTTGTGCTTATGTTGCACTTTTTTTTTGCATATAAATAACCTTTGTATTCTGTTATTTTAATCAAGTGAAAATCAGTAACAAGTTTTAGCTTCAATATTTCCTCTTCCTGCGCTTTACCTTCTTCTCTTTCTCTAAGTTTCATTAAGGTATCAAAGCTCTAGGTTAGAGCTTCTGTCTCAATGGTTCGAGCTTCAACTTCTGGTGGAGTGCCACGACCTCAAAGTCTGGATCCATCTCAGAATCCAGCATCTCCCTATTACATTCATCCAAGTGAGAATCCATCCATTACTTTGGTTACACCTATTCTCACGGGGAGCAACTTCCACTCCTGGTCGAGGTTGATGCGTAGAGCGTTAATCTCGGAAAACAAGTTCAAGTTTATGGGTGGATTAATTGTTATGCCAAATCATTTTGATCCTATGTTCGATCTTTGGGAACGTTGCAATAATTTGGTCTATTCATGGATTATTCATTCGATTTTGGAATCAATAGCTCAAGGTGTTGTTTATGTCGATCTTGCCTCTAACGTATGGAATAAATTGTGAGAGAGGTTTTCTCAAGGAGATTTAATTCGCATCTCAGAATTACAGCAAGAAATTCATGGCCTAAGACAGGGCTCTTTAAATATGACTAATTTTTCATAGATCTAAAAACCTTATGGGAAGAGTTGAAGAATTATAGACCTGCTCCTTCATGCACATGTGTTGTTCCTTGTTCCTGTGTTGCTATGAGGAATATTAGACTGCACAAGGAGCAAGACAAGATTATTAGATTCTTGACAGGTTTAAATGATGAATTCTTTGCAATTAGATCTCAAATTCTAATCATGGAACCTCTGCCAGCATTGAACTGTGTCTTTTCTATGGTCCTGTAACATGAGAGACAAAATGGACTTGGAAATACTCCAAGTGATAAAGCCAGGTTCAGTGCAAATTTAACTGAAGTAAGGAGAGGATTTGGTTATGGCAGAGGCAAAAGCAAGAATAAAGTATGTACTTATTATGGTCGAGAAGGTCACACTGTGAATGTGTGTTACAAAAAGCGCGGTTATCCATCCAATAACTCCTCTCTAATTAGAAGGAAAGGTAATAGTTCTATTAATTTGGCAACTATTGAAGATGAACATGATGAGCAATATGAAGATACACCTGATGAGGCTGATCCTAGAGCTAATATGCTCATTGATGAGCAATACAAGGGCCTCATGAACCTGCTAAAGCAGACAAACACTGTAGGGAGTCATGTATCCAACCAAATCTCAGTTGTGAAGAGACAAGGAGAGACTGAGAAAACAATCACTGTTGCAGTTGCTGGTAAAAATAATATCACTGATTGGATATTGGATTTTGGAGCTTCAGACCATATTTGTAGCTCTCTGGCATAATTTGTGACATCCCGACGTTGTTGAGAGCGGGGAGTGATCGCCGGTGCGTGGGCACGGACAAAGAGCGGCTCCTGGCAGGCTTCCAGTGGGGAATGTGACATCCCGGGCATTGTTAAGGGTGGGGAGTGATCGCCGGTGAATAGGCACGGACAAGGAGCGGCTCCTGGCAGGCTTCCAGTGGGAGGGACACATGAACAAACCAAATACATACCAGAATGAGAGAGATCCAAAGACTGTATAGTTATGGGACTTTGCAGTCGAGGACAGTTTAAAGGAATGGATTCATACTACCTATACCAACAAATGCATTAGCCTTTTCGGTGGCCTATCACTTAAGAACTCCAAAGTTAAGCGTGCTTAACTTAGAGTAATTCTGGGATGGGTGACCTCCTGGGAAGTTAGAGTAATTCTAGGATGGGTGACCTCCTGGGAAGTTCTTGGGAAGTGAGTATGTGAGGATAAAAGCAAATTGAAAGGTCTCGTATTGGTCTGTGGGGAGAGTTGTTTATTCCTGAAAAGCGGTCGGGGTGTCACACAATTTACCTCATATAATGAAGTTGATAATATGACTATACATTTGCCAAATGGAACTATTGTCACAGCAAACATAATTGGCACCATACATCTTGCACCTCACATCACCCTGCATAACACAATTTACTTGCCAACTTTCTCATTAAACCTGTTCTCAGTATCTAGATTATGTGCAGACCTGGGTTGTCAATTGGTTTTTGATCACGATCTATGTACCATACAGGAAAGGAAGAGGAAGAGGATTCTTGGTTTGGTTAAGTTGTAGGGAGGTCTTTTTCATTTCTTTAATGGTCAGGTCTGTCATTCTGCTATTAATACTTGTAATGCTGGAGATACTAAGTCTGGTAATATAGATGATCCTTTTTTGAAACCTTTTATACCTTTAACTAGTTTGTGGCACTTCAGACTTGGTCATTGTTCAAATAGAAGAATGAGTATAATAAAAAGTCAATATCCTTTTGTTTCTGATTCTAACTATGCCCTGTGTTGTAACATCCTGCTTTTAATAATAGCTCTATTTTGTAATTTATGAAGCATGGAAGGCTTATAAGTGTTTATTAATGAATAAAAACACTTTATGAATGGTTTATAATACTCCAAAAATTTCATTTTGGGTATAATTATAGAAATTACATAGATCTATTTTGATAGGATCCAATTTCCGAGTGAAAGATTGAAGGTAGAGGAGTAAATTGAGTGAAATTGGAAGAAACATTCTGATCCGTTCTGACCTCCAAGACTAGGACGACCTCAAGGTTCCAAAGGGGAAGAACGGATGACAGTAAATGCCACATCACACCGGACAACCGGTGTGGATAGGATTGTCTTTTATGTTGCACACCGGATCAACACTTTACCAAATGAGCTGTAGGACGGATAACTTTGAACCGATATTCAAGACCGGAATTGAGTCCGTCCAAGAAAAGAAGATAACAATAAAAGGGTACGGTTTTCCTAAGTGGAAAGCTTACTAATTGTCTACAAGACTGAGTGACGTCTTGCTGGTTGCTGGACGGTATAGTTTTCCGAGCTGTTGGCTATTGGACGTTGTTAGTTGCTTACTGAATAGTTGGATGGTGTTTGAACTGTCCTTTATTGGCGGAGTAAAGCTTAGGCGGAGTCACGTACCTTGGCGGAGTAAAGCTTAGGCGGACTCACGTACCTCGGCGGAGTAAAGCTTAGGCGGAGTCTCATGCCATGACGGAGTCATAAGCATTGACGAGGTCTAATGCCTTGGCGGAGTAGTAAATTTAGGCGGGGTCACACGTCTGGCGGAGTCATAAGCATTGACGGAGTCAAATGCCTTGGCGGAGTAGTAAATTTAGGCGGGGTCACACGTCTGACGGAGTCATAAGCATTGACGGGGTCAAATGCCTTGGCGGAGTAACGCGAATACCTTTTAGAACATGGACATCTCTTAAGATACACTCAACACCGCCCTTCACATTCAATATCGCCCTCACACTCAAGACCGCCCTCACACCCTCCACACTGCTCTCACACAGCTGACTTCAGTTCAGGTGACACCGGATGAATTTAGTTCGGAGTATCATTAATGAACACCGGACGACTTCAAGGAAGGTTAACTCAGCTTTCCTTAGAACGGATGTACACACCGGATGATTTTGAACCGATGTACAAGACCGGATGCTCAACCGGACTTGGAAATGGAATTCTGGTCGGTTTTGAAGTGCAGAAGTAACTTTTTGACCCTTTTCTTGTCTTTTAGGCATTATTTTAATATTTTTTTTAATCCCACTAATCGCACTAGTATGTAGGACGGCTAGAGATGAGCACTAAGATAGCCACCTTCTATTATTAATCCTACATTATCTCCACTAACAGCATTAAAACTCCACTCACAAGGATGATGTTTCCCACTCACTTTGCATTATTAACTCTGCCTTGCCAAGACCTGAACGTGGAAAAAACAGAACTAGTAAACTATCCTTACCTTAACTTCTCTTCTTCCTCAATATTCCTTCGATCTGAACCAGGACAGCCGGGGGACCTCTTTTCCAATCAGCTAAAAGTCTTCAAACCAAGTAAGAGGGGAGAGGGTTGTGAATAACTATGAAATGGGTAGAGTTGTATGCTGTTCTAGGATTCCAGTCTAAATTTCGCATCTTGTGGCTCAATTTTGAAACTGAAAACGTATGAATTTGCCTTTGATTTCTTCATGAAAATTGTAGATCTTTATGATATCTAAATTATGAGACCTGATTCAATTAATTTGAGTATGTATAGCAAAAGTTATAGCCAAATTACTACTGCATGTTCGAGTGAAAGATTTGTTCCATGTTTTGTGTATATTTTGATATGCAGGGAATTATGCATGCGTAATCAGCCTTGAATGTTTTCATGAAAGTTGTAGATATATATGTTGTGGGTCTTTAGAAAGTGTTTTCACATTAAAATGATTTTTGTAGCTCAAGATATGCTCATAATACTGAAGTATGAATAAGCTGTAAATCTGTGAACTTGAAATCCGTATCTTATTTTTAAAACTGGAAGTGTTGTGGTAAGAATTAGTGATTAGTGCCTTCATGAAAGTTGTAAATATTTTTGTTATGTGAATTTTGAGACCTGAACCGATTGATTTGAGTATGTGTAGCAAAAGTTATAGCTAAAATACTACTGCCTGTCCGAGTGAAAGATTGTTCCATGTTTTGTGTATATTTTGATGTGCTGGGAATTATACATGCATGTTTAGCATTTGAGGTCTTCATGAAAGTTGTAGATATTTAAGTTGTGGATCTTTATAAACCGGTCTCACATCAAAATAATTTTTGTAGCTCAAGTTATGCTCAAATTACTGAAGTAGGTGCAAGCTGAAAATTCTGAAATTCTGAAATTTTGAAATCCGATTTTTTTTTTTTTAAAACTGGAAAGTTTGTGGTGAGAATTAGGGGTTGGTGTCTTCATGAAAATTGTAGATATGTGTGTTAAGAATAATTTAGAATTGGGTTCTTGTCAAAATCACGTTTGTAACTCCAAATACATTTTAAATACTAATCTATGTACATTTTGGAAAACTTATTTTGAGGCAGTATGGTATTTTGTGAATAACTAGTATTTCTGATTGGAATCTGAAACTGTGTTCTTCATGAAAGTTGTAGATAATTGTATTATTTAACTACATAAAGTGGAATCACCTAAAAAGGAGTTGATTTGCTCATATTATGACTGTTTTACTAATGCATGTCGCTGTTTAGAAATGCTGAAATTTACTTATGATGGTTATTATGGATAACAATGATGTTTTTCTCTATGAATAATAATTTATTATTGAATTCTTGAGTGATTATGAATAATTATGAATGCTGTTGAGTATCATACAATTCGTATATTGAGGTAGTGAATAATTATGAATGACATAATTAATATATATGTACATGAATGCCTTGTGGTTATTAACATGTGTGGTTGAAACAGTAAATCCATGATTTTATGAATTATTAAGTGTATTGTGTCCCTTGAGGACTTGTATTATCCAAGAGGTTTTGGAAATGTGGATATCATGGTATGTTAAATGATAAAGAGAATTAAGGGCATTCATGCATCATAAGCATTGGACGCATCATGGAATTTAGGGGTTCCGTGATTGCCTACCCTGGTGGGGGGTTACTCTATGATGAGTTAAGCCCTATTTCGATGTGTTGGTCATGGGGCTGTAGGGATCCATGACTGTATAAATTCCTACCGATGTGCTGGTCATGGGGCTGTAGGGATCCATGACTGTATAAATTCCTACCGAGGTGTTGGTCATGGGGCTGTAGGGATCCATGACTGTATTAATTCCTACCGATATCTCTATGAGACCTTTTACTGCAGTATTCCCACCAAACCGAATGGATCCAGCATGACATCATTTGACTAATTGAAGAATTATTAAATGGACTTGTTTGGCATATTCATCATATCATTATGAGTTGTTGATTGTGTTTGTGCAATTTTATCTATTTTATATTTATTCTATATTCTGTCTCACTCTTACATTAATTTTTACAGTGAATGACACGCAGAATGCAGAGTGATGCCATGATGGATGTCTATTTGCTTTATTACCTGAACTTGAATTTATGGGTTGTAATAAATATAATATGTCATGAACTATTATCTTCACAATCGTTTTCCGCTACTTAAATATTTTCTTGGATTTAATTATTCACGACTAGTATGTATGATAATTTTTCCGCTGTTATTAATTGTTATATAAACTCTGAATTAAATTTATAATTTTAAAATGATCTTTCGAAAAAGCGAAAAATTTACTCGAAAATTTTAATTCACGTTTCGGGGCGTTACATGTGTGACATTTGCCATCTAGCCAAATAGAAAAAGAAAAGTTTTACACTTAGTCACTCCACAGTAGCTCATGTTTTGGATTTAATCCATGTAGATATATGGGGACCCTACTCTACTGTTTCTGTCCACGACTATAAATATTTTCTCACAATAGTTGATGATCACTCAAGGTTTACTTGGGTGGTCTTGATGATGGGTAAGCATGAAGTGAGGAAACACTTACAGGATTTTGTGAAGTTAGCCAAGGTTCAGTTCAATAGATCTGTCAAGCATATTAGAAGTGACAATGGTCTAGAATTCAACATGCCTAGCTACTATGCTGATCACAGAATCCTTTATGAAACATCCTGCAATGAAACACCACAGCAGAATGCAAGGGTAGAGAGGAAACGTCAACACATTCTCTCTGTGGCTAGAGCCTTGATGATATAGGCAGGAGTTCCAAATGCTTACTAGTCATATGTTGTTCTCCATGCTATTTATCTATTCAATAGGGTTCCCTCACCTATTTTACAAACAAATGCCATTTCCAGTTGTTAACAAGCAACTGTGAACACCTATTTTTTTCCGACAAATATATATTGAAAAAAAGTATATTTATTATTATTTCATTTTATTTTATTTTAAAAAAGCAAAAAAAATAAAAAATTGCATAGTGACCGTATGCATAGTGAATGTTGGAATAGTATCTCTTCTCTATTTCTATAAATACTCAATCTCTCTTCATTTCCTACCACACTTCTCCTTTCATCAACCTTCTTCCATAATTTTTCTCAAGCAATGGTAAATGGATGCCGAAACCAAGAGGAAAGAATAAAGGAGGGAAATTGATGTTTGGTGACTAACTTTTTGCTCCTTATAGCATGGGTAGTATATCTTTATTGGGTATTTTATTTATGGTCACATGTATAATAAATCATTTATGTTTTCATAAGAGTAAGTGATTACTCATTTGTATTCAAATTTAAAAAAAATAAAAAATAAAAAAAGGGCCCAAAAACTATCAAATAAGAAAAGAAAATGAAAATGGGCCCAAAAAGGCTCAAAAAAATCCAAAAAAAGAAAAAGAAAAGGGGTTTCAGTGGATTTTTATTATGGGACCCAGTTTGGTTGGATAATTGGAGAAAATTGGAAAATTGACATCAAATTTGGACAATTTGAAAAAGTAGGAAAGTGATGTCATTTTATAAGGAATCCAAGGCCAATTTTCTTCTATAAATAGAAGGTGATGCTAAGATATTTGGGGAGAAGAGAAAAAAAAAGTGAAAGTGTGTTAAATTTTTGTGAGATTTTTTAGAAGTTTTTGTTTTCTAAAATTATGTTATGGAATTGTTGTTAGTAAAAGGAGTGTGTCATTCTAGTATGTCTTAGTATGTGAGCTTTGTGAGCCAAAATACTATCCAAATATTGTAACCGGTATCCAAACTCCCTTGAATCGAGTCCAAATGAAGCCAAAAGCAAATGAAATCTACAAGAATTGATTTCTCGAATTCCGTTCTGGTTCCTCTTTTATTGTTTTGTACTAAAGTATTTTTTAATTAATACAAGAATATTTATTTGTCTCTATTTAATTCTTATTTATAATTCTACACTTTTATTTTTCTTTATTTTATATTCCTGTACTTTATTTTTCCGCACTTTATTTTTCTGCAGTTATCTATCTGTTTATTTATTTTCTTGCATTTTTATCTTTATTTATCCATTTATTTGTACTTTTATTCTTATTTATTTAATTTTCTACACTTTTATTTTTCTTTATTTATGTTTTTGCACTTTATTTTTCTACAGTTATTTATCTGTTTATTTATTTTTTGTATTTTTATTTTTATTAATTTATTTTCCTACATTTTTATTTTTATTTATTTATTTTTCTGCACTTTTATTTTTATTTATTTATTTTTCTACACTTTTATTTTTATTTATTTATTTATTTTTCTATACTTTTATTTTTATTTACTTATTTTTCTGTACTTTTATCTTCATTTATTTATCTTTCTGTACTTTTATTTTTATTTATTTTACTGTATTTTATTTTTACTATATTTTATTTTCCTGTAGTTAATTATTTGTTCATTTATTTTCTTATACTTCTATTTTTATGTTTATTTTTCTACACTCTTATTTTAGTTTTTTATACTTAATTTTTCCATCTTTTTTTACATTTATTTATTTACTTTGTAATAATTTTGAAATTATCTTTTACATAACCATTTAATTTTATGCTTCATAGATATACAATTTCTTGAGTTTTGTTTTAAATAACTATTTACTTATTATTATTTATCTTTTCATTTCTCTCTTATCTACCCATATTATTTTATTTATTTATTTATTTGATAATTTTTGAATAGTTTTTTATATATACATAATTATACATTTTATTTATTGCCATGATTTCCTATTACTTTCTCTTAGCAACCTTTTGATAATTAAGAAAAATTATTATCATAAAAAAATAATAAAGACCAAGACTAATAAATAATGTGTTATTTATTCATCTATCTTTCTTTTAAATTCAAAATGAGATTAATTTAGACAAGACATCTTATTAATCTTATTTTTCTAAAAAATAATTAAATAAGGTTCATTTATTAATTTTAATTAATTAAATGTATATATTATTTATTTTCATATTGATGTATTTAATTCCATTTTTTTCCTTTTTATGTCTATTCTTTTTTTACCTTTTCATTTATTTATTTGCTTTTTTATGAACCATATATTTCCCAATAATATCAATGAATCGTTTTTTATTTACTAGAAAGTAATGGGACGAGACGTCTCACTATATTTATTTTACTATCTTTTAATCCCTTGTTTGTTAATTTATTTATTTATTTTTAAACTAAAAAGTAATGAAAATTTAGGTGATGTGTTTTATTATTCAATTGTGTTTTATTTTTATATTTTTCAAAATGTCCTTGTATATTGTCTGTAAATAGCATTTACCATTATCATTTTTTTAGGAAGGATGAAATATTTAATAATCATTTTTTTAAAAAATTATACATGATCAATTTGGGTAACCATTTTAGGACGGATAGTGTGGGATGCTAATACCTTCCCCTCTTGTAATTCGACTCTCGGACTAAACAAAATTTCATTTAAAAAACCAATGCTATTTAAAGGTTTTTCTGATATTTTCCTTGATAAGTATTAGTGGCGACTCTCTGAACCCTTTATTTTTTAGGAGGTCTAAGGGCCTCATTCCAGTAAAGTTTCATTTTCTTTTATTGTTTTTAACCAGTCCGCATCGCGTACCGGGACCTCAGTCGCGACAGATGGCGACTCCACTGGGGACATTTTTTAGAGTCAATCCCGTTAAATTGATCTTGTGTATTTTATTTATTGTTAATTATTTCATCCTTCATATTTATTTATTATGTTATTCTCTTCGTTCATCTAATCTTCTATTTATTTTAGATTTTATATTGTTTTTACTTCTTTATTGCTTTAATTTAAAACCATATGGTAGAAGACATGTGATATTTATTTTGTCTTATGTTTGTTCATTGTGAAGAATGGGTAAATATTCAGGTATGAATGCCCCACACACTTCACATTCACCATAATGCACACACTGTTAGAAGGGACCCTATTCCCGGGCCCCACAAAAGACATAGGTTAGGGGAGATTATTAGCGGTGTCATTTAGGACGATACGTCTTGGCATGATTCGCGTGAAAATCTCAGCCGGGGTGTTATCTTAGTTATGATGTCCACACTAAGTAGAATTCCCTACTTTTTGCATAAGACTCATAGCTAAAGATCAGAGCTCCGGTGGCCTTCTTAGAACCAATTAGAACAACCATCTTTTGAGTAAACACGATTAAAGAGCCTTAGAGCCAATTAGGTGGTTACCTTGTCTAAGACACAATTGGGCAGACATTCCTTTTATCTTCTATTCATTCGCACAAAGTTTTCCTTTTTTAAAAAAAATCATAAAAAAATGTACATTTTCTAGACTTAAGTCATGATAAATATTATCACAGTGTTATGTGAGGATGATATTTATCAAACCTTTTTCTTTGTTAATCTGATTCATTTATTTGTTTTGTTAAAGGTGAAATTTAAATATTGGTAAGTATCACAAAAAATAGAATTTAACACAAGATCAAGTGATCAGAAAGTGAAGGCAACTGGTTTGAAAATTTTGTAACACCTCAAAATCATGAAATCAAATACTAGCAATCTGTTATCCTTGGGCAAACAGATGGATATTACTCAGAAAGTGACCTTTGCAAGGAAGTATGGAAAGATCCTGAAATTCTTAGAAGTTGAAGTGCAAGAGGGAGCCCTTACTGGTCTAGCCCAGTATTATGATTCCCCTCTCCGCTGTTTTACATTCAAGGACTTCCAATTAGCTCCTACTCTAGAGGAATTTAAGCAGATATTTGGCTTGCCATTGGAAGATTTGAAACCTTATCGATGGACCGAACATCATGCTTCTATTTTCAGTGTAGCTCGTGTTCTCAAGATAGATCCTAAAATTCTTGAAAAGGCTCAATTAAATAGGAATCAGATTTCAGGCTTCGCGTTAACCTTCTTTGAGCAACAACTCCTTAGTCAGGCGGGGAAAGGGGAATGAGACGTCTTTATTGACACTTTGGCATTAGCCATTTATGGTGTGGTCCTTTTCCTCAATCTTGATAATTACATTGATTTCAAGACAATTGATGTTTTCCTGGCTCGAAAACTTAGAGGAGAAAGTTCCATTACCGCTGTCTTAGCTGACATCTATTGTACAATGGATTCTTGTCACAACCAGAATAGGAAGAAGATCGTCTGTTGTCTACCTGCGTTGTATCTGTGGCTTACTTTTCATGTATTCAATCAAGTTGGCAAGATCAAATGTCCTCTCTCCGATTTGAAACTCCTTCGGCTAACTAAGAAGACTAATAGGGAGTGGGCAGGACATCTAGTAAGTTTGTCTGCAAACATGATTCGGTGGTATCCTTAGTGGATGAATGTGGATTCCATTATTTACTACTGCGGGAAATTTCCCAATGTAATTCTCATGGGAACTCAAGGATGCATCAACTACAATCCTGTCATTGCAAAAAGACAGCTTGCTTATCCTATGCTTTAACCTATGGAAGAAGAAACGGTAACACCTTTCCTTCATTACTATATAGAGGGGAATAGTGCTCCTGTTATCTAAACTGTCATTGAGGCTTGGTCCAAGGTTCATAGGAAGGGAAAAGAGTTGGGTGTCCAAAGTTATGCTGCAAAGGAAAGTTACCACCAATGGTTTTCAAATAGGGTAGCTATTATCAAGTTACCCTTCAAAGATCATAGTGCTCATATAAAAAATACACTTCCTACTGAAAGAAAAGAGATTGAAACCTGAAAAGTAAGCTAGCTGAAATGACAAAGAAAAATCAAGCATTAGAGGATGAATTAATCAAGATTCAACAAGACAATGCTTCCCTTAAGAGTTAAGGTGTGAATTAGAAACTGCCTTTGAAGATGTCAGTAAGAAACAGCGAATTGAAAGAGAGGATACGAGGCAATTGGGTCAATGCCTTCAAACAGCGAATAGTCAGTTGAAAACCAAAGAGAGTAAAAGGATGATATATTGGCTAACAAAGGACGACTACGAGAAATTTTAGATAAGACAAAAGAAGAAGCTCAAGATCAGAAGAACCTTATGCAAGCATGAATTGATGAACTGGAACGACAAATCAGAGATGTCATCAGTGCTTGAGATAAATGAGGAAAAATGGCAAGCCATGGAAGATAAAGAGAGATATGAAGAGATTGTAGTTTAATGACGCTATAGAGGGTTGAGATGGAAAGTCTTGTCTATTCTTGGAGAAACCGTTTTTCTAACTTAGCCGGTCTTGCTAATAGAACACTTGGAGATATTCCTCACCTGTTGAAGAAGGCCGAAGCAATGATGAATCCACTTTCTACACCAGAAGAAATTGTAACATTCATTCAATACTGCAAAGGGCGATTGGATGAAATGAAGGTCTTGATTACTAGAGCAAGAGAAAATTGATTTTGATTTGTTGTAACAAATAATGTATTAGAACGTGTTGAACAATGAATAAATCTCATGTTGAATTTCCTTTTTTTCCTAACTTAGTACTTTAGAAAAAGACATTCTAAAAGAAAGGTTTATCTTTGCTTACCGATGTTTAAAATTCATCACGTATTTACTTTACGTCTCTTTATGTCATTTAACATTATTTGTTTTTGTACTAAGAGGGTTTCTTTGTACTTACCCACATCACAGGGAGAAAAGGCCCAAAGCATCCTTATTAAACCCGACTGCAAACAAGACTCATGGTAGAGCCGGAAAGCTCAATTGAAGAAATGACAAATGAGCTTGGCCAGATCAAGGAACAGATGACGGAAATACTTAAGCTCCTTGAAAAAAAGGGTACAGAAGGGGGGTCCTCTGTAGGAAATGGGGATCAAACATCTGCTTCTCAGGTTCAAGCTCAAGAAGGAAGCTCTATACCTTTGACTATACTCCCAAGTGATCCTACTCCGGTCACTAAAACTCCATTCATCTCACACCAACCTTATGGTATGTCATTGCCACCTTTTGTTTCCCAAGACGGGAATGTTTAGCAAGTATATGCTTGGCCTTCATATGGCCTACCTCAAGGATATTACACCATGTATCCTAATCCTAATCAAGAAAATCCTTCTGCTGCTCAACAAATTCCCAATCCCCCGATATCTAACCCTCCAAATTTCACCCAATCAACAGCTGTTCCCCAAAACACTCAGGCTCCACCTAATGTCACCACACCTAATACAATTCTATCACAAAACCATCAGATTCCAAGTGATGCCACACAACTAAACCCACAAACAACCCCATACTATTTCCCTTATGGTTACCCAATACCACAGACAGGTGTTTCACAAAACTTGTTACACAAAGCTCATGTCTCTCCACCAAATCCTGATTAGCTAGCAGCACCTTTGTCAAAAGGGCAAATGGAAATATTGGAAGAAAGGTTACGTGCAGTAGAGGGAGGAAATGGTTTAGGCATAACAAATGTTTCTGAATTATGCCTAGTCCCAGATGTGGTAATTCCTCTAAATTCAAATTGCCAGAATTTGATAAATACAAAGGAACTACTTGTCCTCGTAACCATTTAACCATGTATTGTCAAAAGATGGCTGTATATGCTTATGATGAAAAGTTGTTGATCTATTTTTTTCAAGATAGCCTTGTTGGGGCAGCGTTGAGCTGGTACACTCACCTTGAACGCACCCGTATTCGTTATTGGAAGGATTTAGTTGATGCCTTCCTAAAGTAGTACAAATACAACATGGACACAGCACTAGACTGGCTACAACTTCAGAACATGTCCAAGAGAAATATGGAGTCCTTTAAAGAATATGCTTAACGATGAAGGGAAATGGATGCACAAGTTGAACCACCCCTGATAGAGAAACAGATAGTGACAATGTTCATTGACACTCTTCAGCCACCTTTCTATGAAAGGATGCTTGGGAGTGTATCATCAAGCTTTTCTGATATGGTGGTAATAAGAGAAAGAATTGAAAGTCGTTTGAGGACAGGAAAAGTTGTCTAAAGTTCACCATCAATAGGAAGACCTATGACAGGGGCAGGAAGAAGAAAGGGTGAATAAACAAATGCTGTAATGGGCAATCAAGGTCAACATAAGCAAAAAATATTTCATCCTTCCCCTTACCCTTTCTAGCCTCATTATCCACCATATGGGCCTTACCCTTATATAGTTACTGCTTCTAGAAATCCATTTTCCCATCCTTAATCATACAGACCCCCACATATCCATAATTTCAAAAATACACCACACCTCCTATCCAACAATGGATGCAAAATCCTAACCCAAATCCTTCACCAAAAAAGCCAAACAATGACCGTCCTTCTGTCCAATTCGATCCAATTCCCATGATATATACTGAACTTTTACCTTAACTTCTTAAAAGTTCTCTTGTTGTATAATTTCCCCTAAACCCATAGGGCCACCATATACTAAGGGGTATGATCCCAATGTAAAATGTGATTATCATGCTGGCGCATCGGGGCATTCTACAAAAAATTACATTGCCTTAAAGTTTAAGGTACGTGATTTGATAAATTCCAAGTGGTTAAATTTTGAAGAAGGCACCCCAAATATGACTAGCAATCCTTTGCCTAATCATGGAAATACTGGGGTAAATGCAATAACACATGATTTAGGAAATGATCGTGTTAGGAATGTTTCAGATATCAAAACTCCTCTCCCATGGATCTATAAAAAACTTTAAAGGAAAGGATTAATATCTGAAACTCAGAGTTCTAATAAGGACGTTCATAATCAGATGCCCGTTGATGCAAAGTTGATTAAAGTTCTTCAAAAATTACTTGACACACATCTGGTACTCGTTTATCGTCGCCCTTGTGATGATGTCAACATGATCCATGGACAATATGGTACAGGTTCAGTAAACCCAGTCACCCCCATTTCTTTGGTGGTCTATTACACCAAGGAACCTCTGACCAAACTAG
This sequence comes from Clitoria ternatea, assembly GCA_037962975.1. Taxonomy (NCBI): domain Eukaryota; kingdom Viridiplantae; phylum Streptophyta; class Magnoliopsida; order Fabales; family Fabaceae; genus Clitoria; species Clitoria ternatea. Next base: position 110,807,857 of record CM075674.1, on the reverse strand, counting down.
TCGTAAATCTCCAGTCAATGACAGTTCAGGTACCTGCTCCCTTTGCTTTCAACGATACTCATATGGTACTATGGAAATACAAAGCGGAGGTGATCACTCATCCCCCGACTAGTGACCCATCTTCTTCGGTTACGAATATTTCTGGGGTAAGTGGAATAACTAGGAGCAGTCAGATTTTCACTCCAAAAGAATTAAGGAAAGAACCTAAATTAACAACAGGGAGGAACAACCTAGGAAAGAACAAAGAACAAGACCCTTCCCAAGAGGTAACAGACGAAGAAGCTTATGAATTTTTGAAGTTCATCAAGCAAAGCAATTACCAGATAGTTGACCAACTAAATTGTACCCCTGCTAAGATATCTCTTTTGTTGCTACTGCTTGATTCAGAGCCGCATCATGAAATGTTAATGAAAGTCTTAAGGAAGGCTCATATGACTCAAGATATTTCTCCTAAGAAATTTGAGGAAATAGTCAATCACATTGCAGCTAATGATTATTTAACTTTCACAGATGAAGAAATACCCGCTGAGGGAAGAGGTCATATTAAAGCTTTGCACATCTCTGTTAAATGCCGAGATTACATCTTGGCAAAAGTACTTATCAATAATGGCTCTTCCCTAAAATAATGCCCAAGACAACTCTCACACAACTTCCTTTTGACAGAACACATATGAAACCTAGTACCATGGTGGTGAGGGCTTTTGATGGTACAAGAAGGGAGGTTATAGGCGACATCGAGATTCCTATTCAGGTTGGACCATGTAAGTTTAATGTCCTATTTCAAGTAATGGACATCATTCCTGTATACAGTTGTCTATTGGGTAGACCTTGGATCCACACCGCTGGGGTTGTTCCATCTACTCTTCACCAAAAGCTGAAATTCATTACGAATAATAAGTTGGTTATAGTTTCTGGTGAAGAGGATTTCCTAATCAATAAGCCCATGTCTACTCCCTATATAGAGGCTGCTGAAGAAAGTTTGGAAACTTCGTTTTAATCTTTAGAAATTACCCATACCACCTATGTACCTATGTAGGTGAGAAGGTGACAACAACTCAGTTACCTAAGGCATCCCTAATGATGGCAAAAATGATGATGAAGGCCGGATATGAGCCAGAAAAGGGACTTGGAAAGAATTTCGGTGGAAGAATAGAGCCTGTGTACCTTAAAGAAAACAAGGATGGATTTGGGTTAAGATACTACCCATCTCCAGTAGAGAGAAGGAAGGTCGCTGAAGAAAAGAAGGAAAAATAGATGGCTCGTTTGGAAAATCGAGAACCCCAAACTGTAGGATCCCCTATTTGTGACTTCTACAGAAGTTTCAAAAGTGCGGGCTTGACATCTCCTGATCAAGTTGCAGTAGTCAGCAATGATTTTCTTGGAAAAGAAATTCATGTTCACCCTTGTTCATCATACACCATTCTATGTAATTGGGAGGCCATCGAGTTTCTCGAGATCAGTTACATGTAATTTATTACTCTGTGATCTTTGATGCTTTAGCTATGTTCGAAGCCTTATGGCCTTTTTTTTCAATAAAAAGTTTCTTTATTAATTATAATGATCCAAGTAAATGCACACTAAGGATTCTTGTCTATTTTCTTGCAAATAACCTAATAACCATTTTATTATTCCCTTTTACATTAAATAAATTGCAGATCCGAAACTGACCCCCCAACAAATGAAAAAAATTATATTTTCACATCATGATTTTGAATATTCAAATGGAGAGGATAAAGAAGATAATGAACCATCACCTGAATTATTAAGATTGCTAGATCTATAAGATAAAGAAATTTCTCCCTATCTAGAAATTGTTGAAGTCATAAATTTGGGGAGTGAAGAAAATAAAAGGGAACTCAAGATCGGTACTTCTCTAAGCATCAAGCAAAGGAAAATTCTGATAGAGATGTTAATTGAGTTTAATGATGTGTTTGTTTGGTCATACCAAGACATGTCGGGATTGGATGCTAGTACTGTTGAGCATAAGTTACCATTAAAACCAGAATACCCTCCTGTAAAATGGAAGCTAAGAAGGATAAAACCTGGGATGTTTTTAAAAATCAAAGAAGAGGTCATAAAACAGTTTGATGCAGGTTTCCTAGCTGTTGCAAAATATCCTCAATGGATAGCCAACATTGTCCCGGTTCCTAAGAAAGATGGGAATATGTGTAGATTATCGAGATCTAAATAGGGCTAGCCCCAAAGATGATTTCCCACTACCATATATTGACATTTTGGTTGACAACACAGCTCAACACTCCATCTTCTCATTCATGGATGGATTTTCTGGATATAATCAGATTAAGATGGCACCCAAGGACATGGAGAAAATAACATTTATCACTTTATGGGGAACCTGTTGTTATAAAGTGATGTCCTAAAGAATGCTAGGGCAACATATCAAAGAGCTATGGTAACCTTGTTTCATGATATGATGCATAAAGAGATAGAAGTTTATGTGGATGACATAATTGCTAAATCTAAAATTGTAGAAGGCCATATTAATGACTTAAGAAAGCTTTTTGAATGTCTTAGAAAGTTCAAACTCAGATTGAATCTAGCCAAATGCACTTTTGGTGGTAGGTCTGGAAGGTTACTCAGGTTCATAATCAATGAAAAAGGGATTGAAGTAGACCCTGATAAAGTAAAAGCAATCATGGAAATGCCTGCTCCTAGCACTGACAAAGAAGTACGAAGATTCCTTGGAAGATTGAATTACATAGCTCGTTTCATTTCTCAACTAATAGTTGTATGTAATCTAATCTTTAAGTTACTTCGTAAAAATCAACCATCACAATGGAATGATGACTGCCAAGAGGCCTTTGACAAAACAAAGCAATACTTACAATTCCCACCGATCTTGGTTCCTCCAACTCTGAGAAGACCACTCCTGTTGTATTTGATAGTGATAGATGAATCTATGGGTTCTGTGTTGGAGCAACATGATGAGTCTGGGAGAAAAGAGCATGTTATTTACTATTTGAGCAAAAAGTTCACTGAGTGTAAAGTACAATATTCCACTGTGGAACGAACTTGTTGTGCATTAGCATCGGCCGCTCGTCACCTAAGAAATACATGTTATCTTATACTACTTGGTTGATATCTAAGGTGGATCCAATTAAGTACATCTTCAAAAAATCGGCTCTGACGGGAAGAATAGTTCGTTGGCAGGTTCTTTTGACTGAGTATAATATCATTCATGTCACTCATAAGGCTGTAAGAGGGAGTGCTTTGGCTGATCCTTTGGCACACCATCCCTTGAATGATTACCAACCTATGTCATTTGAATTCCCTAATGAGGACATCATGATGTTGTCAGAAGAGAACAAGTTTTCAAAAGAGACCTAGATTTTGATGTTCGACGGGGCATTAAATGCATTAAGGCATGGGATTGGAGCCATTCTAATCTCACCAAATGATAAATTTTTCCCATTCGCTGCTAGACTCTGCTTTGATTGCACCAACAATATTACAAAATATGAAGATTGTGTTTTAGGAATTCAAGCAGCACTTGAAGCAAGGTTGAGATCTCTACAAGTATATGGAGATTCTGCTTTAGTGATTCACCAGTTGAAAGAAGAATGAGATACTAGGGATAGTAAACCGGTTCCTTATCAAGCTCACATCATGGAACTAATCAAAGGGTTTGATGAAGTCTCTTTCCATCATATTCCTCGGGATGATAACCAGTTGGCTGATGCTTTGGCCATGTTGGCTTCTATGTTCAACATGAATATAGAATGTGATATGCCCATTATTGAGGTAGAAAGATGTTCCAGGCATGCTTATTGTCATGTGGTTGAAGATGAATTAAATAGAAAGCCCTGGTTTTATAATATCAAGAGATACATTCAAAATCAAGAGTATCCTTTAAATGCTTCTGAAAATGATAAGAGAACTCTAAGACGTTTGGCTATGGGGTTCTTTTTGAATGGGGATGTACTGTATAAAAGAAATCATGATTCAGTCCTCCTCAGATGTGTTGATGCTATAGAAGCTAATGATATTATAAGGAGTGTTCATGAAGGATCTTTTGGAACTCATGCAAACGGGCACTCAATGGAAAGAAAAATATTGAGGGCTGGATATTACTAGATGGCTATGGAAATAGCCTGTTCCAACTATGTCAGGAAATATCATAAATGTCAAACATATGCAGATAATATCCATGCACCCCCATCATCCCTCAATGTCCTAACAACCCCCTAGCCCTTTGCAATGTGGGGAATTGATGTTATTGGTCCCATTGAACCAAAAGCATCAAATGGGCATCGGTTTATTTTGGTCGCCATTGATTACTTCACAAAATGGGTGGAAGCAGCTTCTTATGCCAATGTAACCAAAAATATGGTAGTCAAGTTTGTCAAGAAAGAATTGATATGTAGATATGGTTTGCCAAGTCAAATCATAACTGATAATGGTACAAACTTGAACAATAAAATAGTGAAGGAGCTCTGTGAAGATTTCAAAATCAAGCACCTTAATTCATCTCTATACAGGCCAAAATGAACAGAGCAGTTGAAGCTGCGAACAAGAATATAAAGAAAATCACACAGAAGATGGTTGAAACCTACAAGGACTAGAGTGAATTACTTTCTTTTGCTTTACATGGATACCGCACTTCTGTTCGAACTTTGAAAGAGGCAGCACCATTTTCTTTGGTGTATGGGATGGAGGCGGTACTACTAGTCGAAGTGGAAATCTTGTCCTTGAAGTGATCATGGATGCCAAATTGAAGGAAGCCAAATGGGTACACTACCAGTATAACTAGTTAAACTTGATAGAAGGAAAAAGGTTAAGTGATTTTTGTCACGGGCAATTATACCAGAGATGTATGAAGAAAGCATTTGAGAAGAAAGTACACCCTCGTCAGTTTCAAGAAGGAGAACTAGTCTTAAAGAAGATTTCACCAAATCAGGCTGACAATCGGGGAAAATAGAGGCCCAATTACGAGGGACCATTCATAGTCAAGAAGGCCTTTTCAGGAGGAGCTCTGATTTTCACCAATATGGATGGTGATGACTTACCTTTCCTAGTGAATTCAGATACTGTTAAGAAGTATTATACCCGATAAAGAGAATTCAAATTTTAGAAGCAATACACATGTCAAAGCAGATACTGATGTCCTTTGTAAATTTAAGTGATGATGTGAAACTTGTAAAAAAATGTGTATAGAATTTGACCAAATAACATTTTTGTGTTAACAATTGTTTTTGTCATAATCTTATAGTATTTTCTTCCTTTATAGGCATTTTACTGGATCATTTAATTGATGGGAAACATTTTCAAACAAAATAAATGAAATAATAATAATAATGGAAGACATATAAATGGATCAAAGTGACTTCGATCTTGGGAAATTTGATACTCCTTAAGTATACAGTGGTTGCTGGTTGAAGATATTTTGCTCTGCCATGAGTCATATGGATTCCTATAAAGATCGCAGGTGTCACCCAGGGAGACGAGATCATTAATCGTTGATTTTCCACTTGACTATTTCTTCCATGCAGGATTGAGGCATACCCCCAGTTTCTTGTCCCAGAGTTCTTAAAGGATTCAGAATGTGGTCGAACATGCTATAAGAAAATTAGCCAAAAATATTCTCATATTTTTTTTACTCAAGCTGATAGGTTACAACATGAGCAAATGTTCCCCGGGAAAAGTCGAAATCAATAAATTCCTGTCCATCACCTAATCCCAGCAAAGGTGATTTGCTAAGATAAATGTTCAGGGAAAGAATCCTCAGTGAGTCATAAGACTAAAGAGTCGGTTTCTTTTAAATCTCAGTCTTTCAAAAGTCCCAACCTCAGAAACATATTCTTCTTGAGTATAAATCTCAAGTTTCATATAATTTAATTTCCTTTAGCAAATGTCAAAAAATCTATCCTCTACCGTAAGTCACAGTGGCAGAGATATTTACCCTAAGTCTTACTTCATGTCCAAGCCTCAGGTATCCATTCCTAGGCTACTCAAATCAGTTAGGGGCATCCCCCAGTCATTTATTTCATGTCAAAGCCTCAGGTATCTTTTCCTAGGCTATTTCAATAAAAAATAGTCAGGAGCATCCCCCAGTCATTTATTTCATGTCAAAGCCTCAGGTATCCTTTCCTAGGCTATTTCAATCAAAATTAGTCAGGAACATCCCCTAGTCATTTATTTCATGTCAAAGCCTCAAGTATCCTTTCTAGGCTATTTCAATCCAAATCAGTCAGGGGCATCCCCCTAGTCATTTATTTCATGTCAAAGCCTTAGGTATCCTTCCCTAGGCTATTTTAATCAAAATCAGTCAGAGGCATCCCCTAGTCATTTATTTCATGTCAAATATTCCTTAAATTCTTAGTGGTGTTTACGTCTTTACTTTCTTTTCACATCAATAATATAAATAGATCTTATATTCTTTCATGAAAAGAAGTAAAGAGGGGCAGCTGTAAACATCTATTTTTGTCAGGTAAAAAAAAATATATATATATATATATATTAAAAATATATATTTAAAAAATAAAGAAAAAAGGAAAAAAGAAAAGAAAAAAAGAGAGCAAAAAATATATATTGAAAAAGAATATATTTATTTTTATTTCATTTTATTTCATTTAAAAAAAGCAAAAAAAAAAAAATTGCATAATGACCATGTGTATAGTGACCGTTGGAATAGTATCCCTTCTCCATTTCTATAAATACTCAATTTCTCTTTATTTCCTACCACGCTTCTCCTTTCATCAACCTTCTTCCATAATTTTTCTCAAGCAATGGTAAATGGATGCCGAAGGCAAGAGAAAAGAATAAGGGAGGGAAACCGATGTTTGATGACTACCTTCTTGCTCCTTATAGCATGGGTAGTAGTTTATCTTTATTGGGTATTTTATTTATGCCCACATGTATAATAAATAATTTATATCTCCATAAGAGTAAGTGATTACTCATTTTCAAATTTAAAAAAATTAAAAAAGGACCCAAAAAAATGGCCAAAAAAATCCAAAAAATAATAAAAAACGAAAATCAATAAAAAGAAAAAAAAGAAAAGGGGTTTCAGTGGATTTTTATTGTGGAGAAAATTGGAGAAATTAACATTAAATTTGGACAATTTAAAAAAGTAGGAAAGTGATGTCATTTTATGAGGAATCGAAGGCCAATTTTCTTTTATAAATAGAAGGTGATGCTAAGGTATTTGAGGGAGAAGAGAAAAAAAAGGTGAAAGTGTGTTAAATTTTTGTGAGATTTTTTAGAAGTTCTTATTTTCTAAAATTATGTTATGGAATTGTTGTTAGTAAAAGGAGTGTGTCATTCTAGTATGTCTTAGTATGTGAGCTTTCTAAGCCAAAATACTATCCAAGTGTTATAACCGGTGTCCAAACGCCCTTGAATCGAGTTCAAACGAAGCCAAAAGCAAAGGAAATCTACACGAAATTGATTTTCTGAATTTCGTTCTGGTTCCTCTTTAATTGTTTTGTACTAAGGTATTTTTTAATTAATACAAGAATATTTATTTATCTCTATTTAATTCTTATTTATAATTCTACACTTTTATTTTTTTTATTTTATATTCCTCCACTTTATTTTCTCGCACTTTATTTTTCTACAGTTATTTATCTGTTTATTTATTTTCCTACATTTTTATCTTTATTTATCCATTTATTTGTACTTTTATTCTTATTTATTTACTTTTTTGCATTCTTATTTCTCTTTATTTATGTTTTTGCACTTTACTTTTCTGTAATTATTTATCTGTTCATTTATTTTTCTGTATTTTTATTTTTATTAATTTATTTTCCTGCACTTTTATTTTTATTTATTTATTTTCCTATACTTTTATTTTTATTTATTTATTTTTCTGCACTTTTATTTTTATTTATTTATTTTTCTACACTTTTATTTTTATTTATTTATTTTTCTGCATTTTTATTTTTATTTATCTTTCTGCACTTTTATTTTTATTTATTTTACTATATTTTATTTTTACTATATTTTATTTTCTTGTAGTTAATTATTTGTTCATTTATTTTCTTACACTTCTATTTTTAATATTATTTTTTTCACTCTTATTTTAGTTTTTTATATTTAATTTTTTATCCTTTATTTTTCTATATTTATTTATTTACTCTATAATAATTTTGAAATTATCTTTTACATAACCATTTAATTTTGTGCTTCATATATATACAATTTCTTGAGTTTTGTTTTAAATAATTATTTACTTATTATTATTTATCTTTTCATTTCTCTCTTATCTACCCATATTATTTTATTTGTTTATTTTTTTGATAATTTTTGAAAAGTTTTATATATATATACATAATTATACATTTTATTTATTGCCATGATTTCCTATTATTTTCACTTAGCAACCTTTTGATAATTTAGAAAAATTATTATCATAAAAAAATAATAAAGACCAAGACTAATAAATAGTGTGTTATTTATTCATCTCTTTTTCTTTTAAATTCAAAATGAGATTAATTTAGATGAGACATCTTATTAATCTTATTTTTATAAAAAAATAATTAAATAAGTTTCATTTGTTAATTTTAATTAATTAAGTGTATATATTCTTTATTTTTATATTGATGTATTTAATTCCATTTTTTCCTTTTTAAGTTTATTCTTTTTTTTTACCTTTTCATTTATTTTTTTATGAACCATATATTTTCCAATAATATAATGGATCATTTTTTATTTACTAGAAAATAATAGAGACGAGATGTCTCACTGTATTTTTTTATTTTACTGTCTTTTAATCCCTTGTTTGTTTATTTATTTATTTAGTTTTGAACTAAAAATGATAAAAATTTAGGTGATATGTTTTATTATTTAATTATGTTTTATTTTTATATTTTTAAAAATATCTTCGTTATTATGTATATTGTCAGTTAATAGCATTTATCATTATCATTTTTGTAACACCCCTATTTTTATTTTTATATTAAAATTTTGAAGGAATTAAATTATGGTTCTTTAGAACTTTTTAACCTACGTATTATTTATGATTTTTTGGAATTTTTTTGGAATTTTGGAATTTTTTTAATAAAATAATATTTTTTTAAATAATTTTAAATTCATATAAGTGACTTAAATTAAAAATATTTATAAGAAAGTGAATTTAAATAATAAGAAAATTTTCTAAAATCTGTTTCAAGTAGACTTATTTAAAAATTATCGGTTTGAGAAAAATCTTAATTTTTTCCAATCATTAAAAAAATTGGAAACGTATCAATAAATTTTTATTAATAGAAAATTTTAGATTTTTAAAATTTCAGCTTTATATTGCTTATTATAAAATTAGTAAGGACTGATATAATATCGCTAAATTTCAAAAAGGACTCATTTTGAATATTTAAAATATACCGAGTGAAGGGTTACTATTTGACTTAATAATTTTGCTGACAATTACTATGCAAATCACTGTGCATATATGAAATTTTCAAAAGATGTACAGTAACCTGGAATAAAAAATTCAAAAATGTATAGTACTTTTATATTAAAATAATGGAATGCATACTAAATTTTTTTCCTATAAATACCGAAGGATTTCTTCTTTAGAATTAACAATTTCAGATTAAGTTTTCTTAATATAGTAGTGCTAGTGAGATAGTGGTGGAAGTGAGAGAGAGAAGAAAAGTTTTTGAAGAGAAGGTTCTGCCAAAATCCTAAGGTAAGAATACTTCTCTTTTATATTTTTTGAGTTATTTTTATATCATTTTAGAAATATGTTTTTATACTGGAAATATATTATTTTAAGTTACTATTCTGCCTAGTAAATACTATTTCAATAGTAAATTACTATTTCAATAGTAAATTACTATTCAAATAGTAAATTACTATTTACTGTTACTATTTACCGTTACTATTCACGATTTACTATTTACTATTACTATTCACATTTTACTATTCACGTTTTACTATTTACTGTTACTATTCACGATTTACTATTCACTATTCACTATTCACTATTCAAAATTTATCATTTCTGTTTTAAGTAGTAATCTTAATCTTCGTCTTATTCTTATACTGAAATAAGATTGGTATTAATATTTCTAGAAATCGGAGGCGCAAAGCAAATCCATTTTGGTTAACAATTCAAGGTAAGGGGGAGTGAGATAAGAGTATAATATGAAAAGACATAAGAATAATGGGAGGAGTCCCCTACTCCTTTTAAATTTAATAATATTATTATTTTAAAATATTAACTTTTTAACTTAACAATTTTAATAAATTTTAAATTAAATATCCGGTTTAAACTAACTCTAACATACCTATGCAAGGACTTGGACCATTATGACCTATATGGACTGGACTATACCTATGCAAGGACTTGGACCATTATGACCCATACGGACTGAACTATACCTATGCAAGGACTGGATTATATGGACTTACATATACCTATGCGAGGAATTGACCAAAATGACTCAAATTGACTATATTAATAATCATTAAATTTTGTATTATGATATGTATTAATGATATTTAATTGATTTAATTATGATTTGATTATGATTGATTGATTGATGATATTTAGTTATGATTGATATTGTTTGATTTTGATTGATGATATTGTAATATGGAGTTTGAGCATATAGCGAGCATGACGGAAAGCTAAAATTCAGTAAGAATTTCTTACCTTACTCTTTAAATTTTATTATCTTTTATTCCTTCTTAGAAATTATTTTTATTAACTTTATTTTCAATATTTAGAATAAAAAAATTAGTATTTATTTTAGAAAGAAAACATTTTATGAGAATTTATTTAATTAAATCTTGAGTTAAAGAAAAATTTTGTAATGTTAAGTATTTTTGGTTAATAATTATTCTCTTTTAATAAAACAAAATTTTTAAAAGAAAATTATTTTATTTTTCCAACTTAATAACTAAAGATATTTGGAAATAATTGAGATTCCTAAATTTGATTTTGTTAAGATTTAATTTGAGAAAGATTATGTAAAGTTTTATATGATAAAGTTTTTAGATATTTAAGGCTTAGAAACTCAATTTCAGTGAGATTTGAAAACTGTACCAAATTTATTTCTGTGGGACAGAAATTCAGAGAATTGAGAAAATGTACAGTTTATTGAAATGATATTGTAAATCTTTAAGGGATTTAATAATTGAGTTTCTAAAAGCCTTAACCAACTCAATACGCGAGTAGTTCATGCATCATGAATCATTAAAGTGAAATGAAATAATATTGTCTGGGGACGGATTATAGAAACCGAGGATACATTAGAGGAGGCTTAATTACGAGCCTTGGGATGAGAGGGTGTGAAAGGGTGCTTCAGGGGACCTGGGGTAGCTCCCCAGTGTCGGGTACTTTCACAATAAAAACTTTCTCAATCTGACTAGTCTCTAAGTGTTTCCATGCCAGTTGAGCTGTTCATATTATTATTATCCGGACTTATGGAACAGTGTAAACTCCTGGTTGGCTCAGTGCAAATTAAAATTTAAGGGCCCACATATATAGGTAAGTTATGATGAAGATATTGCATAACATTCATGCATTCATAATTGATTGTGTATGTGATTGTGATTGATATTATTATGTATTGGTTTGTGAAAACCCTTTGTTGCTTATGTCTTAATCGAGAATATTATATTCTGTTTCTCACTCCTTTCTCCGTGTTTTTGTTTCACATGTTTTAAATTGATGGTTCAGAGGGAAGGATCGAAGAATATCGGCAGTAAATATAGCACGTTCTAGAAAGGGAGCTCGGTATGAATACCGTGGTCCAATGAATAAATAATGTTAATAAGTAACTGCTTCTGGGCCATGGAGTTTCCTCTCTTTCTTATAATGTTTAATGTTTATTTTCTTCGGATGAATGTACATATACTTTATAAAGTTTTAATAATATTTGTGAGGTATTTCAGAAATAATGTATATAATTTATTCCGATAGTTTCTTTTTAACAATCATATCTTTAAAAAAAAATTACGAGTTTTTCTAGAATTTATTAAGGTGTAATAGAGGGTGTTACAATTTTTTTTATGAAGGATGAAATATTTAATAATCATTTTTTTAAAAAAATTATACATGATCAATTTGGGTAACTATTTTAGGACAAACAGTGTGGGGTGCTAATACGTTTCCCTCCTGTAATTTGACTCCCGGACTAAACAAAATTTCATTTAAAAAACCAATGCTATTTAAAGGTTTTTCTGATATTTTCCTTGATAAATATTAGTGGTGTAACATCCTAAAAATAGGATTTATTATTAAAACATGGTTTAAAGAGGGATTTAAAGGAAAATGGGAGATTAATTTAAACAATTACCAAAATAACAAATACATCCTAACATTTGTTGTAAAGACCAACGCGTCCCTAAGTGGGTTTAAAACTGAAATTCCTTCTCTTTTCTCTTAAAAACCTTTCGTGAGATAGAGAGAGTTATTTCTTCTTCATCTTCTTCTTCTTCTCATCCAAGATTACCATCTCTAATCCTTTTCTTTTCCAATTCCTATAGCAAAAAATCAAATTAAAATGGAAACTCACCTCTTCTCCATTTTTCTCTTCACTTGAGCAGCTTGGATTAAAGGGAAAGAGAAAGAGCTTGCATTCTCCAATTCAAGGTAAGATGATGAACTCCTATATTGAAATATGGTTTAATCCTTTAAACCTTATAATTTCTTAAGTTTCATAGAGGTTGGAAGCCATTAATATATAAGAAGAGCTTAGGGTGCGTTTAGTTACAAAAAATTATTCTAATTTTCTGGGAAAAGTTTTCTGCTTGTTTTCTAAAATTTTCATTTCCTGGAATAACTAGAAAAATTTTGAAAACATGTTTAGATGATATGATAGTTTTCTAATTTGGAAAACCAGAAAACTAGAAAAGTTGTTCAATTGCACTCAATTTTCTAATTTTTTAAGTATTTTTTAATTCAAATTAATTGAAATATGTATTATATATATATATATATATTATTTATGATAGTATTGTATAGTATATGCATCACATAAAAATTGTAACAAAAATTTAAAATAATATTAAAATGAGAGCAAATGAGCAACTGAGTGTGTCTTTAAATATATGTAAAATAGTTACAATGATTCAAATTTCTTGCCTTCGGTGACGAGTCGCATTGTAGTTATTCCATAAGCTATTAGCAATTGATTCTCATAATTGAATCATTACATTATTATCAGTTATGTCTACAACAAAACCTTCTTGGATGATAGTGGAAGTTTCATTTGAAAGTTCTAAATAGTCTTCACCATACATTGTAAATAAATTATCAGCTCTATCTTCCATCCTAATATAGTTATGCAACGCACAACATGCATGTGGAATCAACATTTGACGCCGTAACGGATAATTTGGTATATCTTTCAGAATATGAAATCTAGCTTTAAGAACACCAAATGTGCGCTCTATAACATTATGAACTGATGAGTGTATGTAATTGAACAATTCTTCTTTTCCTCTCATTCCTCCACCACGTTGGAAATCACTACGATGATATCGTTCACCTCGATAAGGGGCCAAAAACCCTTTTATATTAGGATAACCACTATCCACAACGTAGAAATGATCTATAAAGAAAACAGGAAGACGAGTTAGTTAATGAAATCATGTTACTATTGTAATATATTTTCATATAATAATGAGTCATACCATTGGTAGGTATAGGAAATCTATTTTCAGTTCTATATACCGCGTCTGCAAATACGCGGGAATCATTAGCTGTTCCTTCCCAACCAGTATAGATAAAGGTGAACATCATATCATGTGAGCAAACACCCATAACATTTTGGGTGACAAGAACTGCTTTCCTTTCACGAAAAGACTTCTGTTTACGTGTTGGTGCCCATGCTGCCACATGAGTTCCATCGATGACACCAATGCAATTCTAAAATAAAAAAGTATATATTCAAATTAATTTAGAATGAAATTAAAGAAGTTGGAAGTAGTAATCATATTATACCTTGAAGTACGGATACCATTTAGGATTTCCTAGAATTTCTGGTTGAACTTCACCTCGATCAACAGGTCTAATTATTGTTGTACCAAATGCCTTTAATGCTCTTAACACCTTCTTAAACCACACATGAGTTGTTCCAGTTGAATGTTGAAATCGATCACTGACTAGCCTCTGCCTAGTGCCATGGCATAAAATTCTTAATCCCATTGCCAAACCTTCCTCTACGCTAACATTTCTTGAATCATGTAATAGATTTAACATCTTCAACCTGTTGCATAAATTTAAAAACACATGTGGCTTTATGTGAAATGATTCATAGCATTGTGAAGGGTTTCCACATAATATTTCTCTTATATATTGTTTTCCACTAAGCATTGACGTTCTACAAGGAACTCTATCAACAAATGTATGAGTATGTTCCTTCAATCATATCCATTTCCATATCCATATCAGATTCTTCATCTGAGCTGTAACTATTATTTGATGAGTCTAACATAACATGCATATCCATATCTAACTCTGCGAAACAACGAAATTCTATCACAATTAACATTATAAATTAAGTAAATATAATCATATACATAATAATGCTCAGTGTTTCAATATACTAATAAAACATTCATAAGTAAGAAATCCTAAAAATTATTATAAATAATTCAACTTGTGTGCCAACATTCATAACTTTAAAAGAAAATCCTAAAAATTATTACAAATAAGTCTTAAAAATTAATATAACACAAAAACATCAAATCAAACCATCCACCCAACCCTTTCTCCTATCTTTAGACATAAGTAAGAAAATCTTCCTCCAATTTGGGTCAACAAAATACCCAATGGCCTTGTTATAAGAAGTAGTGCCAACATCAGGTAACTCATCTAATACAGTCATGCAATTTGTAATAGAAAATTCTTTAGTAGCTTCATTGGGTTGTGATTTGTAACGTTCGGCCTTGGCTATATCTCTTTCCTTTCTAGCAACTATAGATTGGGACCATGCATCAATCTTATCCCTTTTAGAATTTTTTTAACCCTTCTACTACAATCTAAAGACTCCAAATCAACATCATAATTACGTTTTCTTCTACTACTACCCTCACCTCTACTACCATTATCACCTACACAACCCTCACTTATACCAATTCCACCCCATATACGCCTAGATATTCTTCCTCAATTTTGTGTTCTTCTTCCGAAGTTTGAGGTGCTGCAGTTGAAGCATTATGAAAAGCACCAGTTGCAGAGGAACTACTGAAGACAATATTCAATAATGGGTATAGCTTGCAACCTTTTTTCTTGAAAGATTTGTAGATTTTATCTCACTGCAATATATTAATTTAATTAATTAATATATTATGTCATCAAAGGGTAAGAAAATTAATAATTTAGAGCATACTTCATACCTTAAAAAATTCATCCCAAACTCCATTTTCAGTGGATACAATATTGGTATTAGAGTCCCATGTAACACCAGTTTTACTTATTAGCTCACTGAATTTTGAATGCACACCTCGCATTCGGTGATATTTTGCCTTCAACTTATCAGCACCATATCTTTTTGCAAATTTCATAAATATAATTTCATCCATTTCTTCCCAATCAGTTGTTTTAAAAGTTGGATAACCATTGGGATCTTTATTGACCATATCTGCTAAGATCTTTAAGAAATACTTTTCACATTCTTCACTCCACTCCATAGCCTCCCCATGTTGAGCATGCCCACCCATCTATTTAATAACCCAAAAGTAAAACATTAATTCTAATCTCTTAGATAAAAACTCATAAAACCTTAATTATAAAACACCAAAAGTAATTAACCACATGATTTAAAATTCATAATATTAGAGAAAGGTCAAAAGGAAAATTGGGGCCAAAAGGAGACACCATTTAAATTATGGTGGGAAATAGACAATAAAAACCAAGAAAAGATAACATGATGCTGTAGAAAGGACGCCCTAACTACCCTCTACCCTAAGCTCTCTTTGTTAGAAATCTAAATTGGGTTGATGAATGGAAGGATTTTCAGCCCTTAGACTAATTGAAAAATTGGGAATAAACCTGTTTTGTATCGTGTGGCCCAATTCCATTAAGCCTTCACAAGCAAAAAGATTATCGATTAATGTGATACACAAACAGTATGTGCAATTTGCTTTACAATTTAATGCCTGAAACAAGTTATTCTGATTCTTATAATTTTGAAGCTGTTTTGTTTCAGACCGCACAACATATCATTTGATGCTTGTGATTCCAACTACACTGGGTTAGATTATGAGGAAGTATAGACATCAATTCTAGGAATAATAGTTTAAATTTTAGTCTAACCCTATTTTGATACAACAAATTTAAGTTTCCATTTGGTCCATAAGTTTATCAGTAATTGTTCACTCAGTCTTGAGCACAAATTACAAACAAAGTTTATGCAGAATTTTTAACAATTTTTCAAAGTTCAGAGAAATCTTAGGATGACAGATTTAATTGATTTATCTTTATACACAGTTCACAACTTTGTTCTCCTAATTGAAAGTCTCAGGACTTTGTAGCCAATGAAATCCAACATTACAATTAACATGCACGAGACCAAGACTTAATGTACTCCTAAACCATGTGATATCACTCATTTCTATCATGCAGATCTGGGATTTTAGAAAGGACATACTGAAATCTTCATGTTCCTTATATTATTTCATATTAAAATACTATGGTATTCAATACGTTATGTGTTATTCTTTTAATTACTAAATTTTTAAAATATAAATAGACATTCACATATACCTGTTATAACTATCTGCGGCAATGAGTACCTGTAAATTTTAACAGCTATAAATTTAAAATATGACATAACTTCTTCATGGAAAAGTTTCTGAACTTAATATGTTAGAAATGCTTGATGACATCATGCTGTAAAAAGTACTATAGTAAAATGTCTTATGAACAATATGAGTCATGCTTCCATAAATCAATAATTGGTACATATTTTGTGGAATACTTAGAATGTGTATGGATAATTAATTGTATGTATAGGAGTAGAATCGGTTGAAACAGACTTGGCAAATGATCAAGTCATAGTAAAAGGTGCAATCGACCCTGCTAAGCTTGTTCATCATGTGTACAAGAGGACTAAAAAGCAAGCCTCTATTGTGAAAGAGGAAGAAAAGAAGGAGGAAGAAGGAAAGAAATAAGAGGACAAAAAGGAAGAGAAAGAAGAAGAGAAAAAAGAAAGTTGAGGAAAACAAGGGAGAAGAAGATAACAAAACTGAAATCAAGCGATGTAAATTCTGGCCAACCAAAAACTACATCGACTATGCCTATGCCCCTCGTTCAGGGACGAGAACCCAAATGCCTGCTCTATTATGTAAACCAGCAATTTGTGTGCTGCAAATTCTGTATTAAAGTAGTTTTCCTTTCAATATTATTATTAGAGCTTGTCGCTAAGAATATGTAGAGGTGCGCGTATGTTAAGGTATATTCCTTCTTTTTCATGGCATCCCTCTTACATTGTTGTGCTTATGAGCTTTCAAGTATATTCCTTTCCAAAGGGTGAGTAGAAGACTAGAAGTGCTTCAGCTGGTGTTATAAAATAAAAAAAGGTACTTCAGCTGGTGTAAGTGTTTACGTTCTTCTCTGAATTTTGGTCTAAAACTTATTTATTTACCTATTAATGTTGGCATCAAAAGTTACAGGTAATAGTTTCTCTCTAAGACTGTTCAAAATTCTTGAATTAGTCATGGTTGCCTTGAGAAAGTAAGGCAGTGCTTATTATAATTAAGTCATAATTCTTAAAATCAATTTTAGTATTCAATTTATTGGCTATTGGCTTTAGTAAATTATCATCTCAGATCTCTTTTCAAGTAGAATAACTTTTTCATTAGTAGAATGCGGCTGATAAGCAACTCATGGGTGATGGATGAATCTGTTGCCCACAATTTCTGTGTTGACTTGTGCTAAGTTGGTAGAAGTGGATTTGGGTAAGATGTTGACCAGACATTTCAACTATAAGGCATTCAAAATGTAGTACTGGGACATATAAATTGATAGAATATGAAAGGGTTAGAATGTATGACTTGGCTTAGTCTCAATTTCGCAATCAGCACCATTCCCTTCTTGTTATGGCCCAAAAACTCATACCCCAATTTGTTATGACTGAATAAGCTTTCATACTATAACAATTTTGACAAAAGAAATATTCTGTCTCTTATCAACAGAGTTCTGTGTCTTGTATACACAATGAGTGATAGCTATTTCAACCAGTTACAAGTAACAGAAATTTTTGATCTCTTATTCATGAAGTTGTGTATCTCAATTTCGGGAATGGTTCAAATATTTATCGGATAACTTCACTTAGCACCATTTAGTTTTAAGATGAAATACAACATAGTTATAAGAGAATCAATCATAAGAAAGAATATAATAAAAAAGTAGATGAAATGCACCCATGTTCTAGTTTCCATATTATAGTGCATGGCCAGAGCAGAAAATACCTCAAAGTTGACCTTTGCTAAATCAAGAATTCTGAAATTAGAAGCCAGGGTATGAAATTCACCAGTAGTGTCGCGATGAATACGAAGGCTTGAGGAAGAAGATGAAGAAACGACGCACTAGGGCTTTCAATGAATGAAGAAAATAGGCTCTATAAACAGAGGAAGAGAGACTCTTAAATAGAGGAAGAAGATACATGAAGAAGGGAGGAAGAAGGCGTGAGCGGTCGATGAAAGCTTTTCCAATTTAGAATACCGCCTTTTCCAATTTTTTAATTTTCTTAGAAAACCATTTAAAATAGTTTTTTGATTTTCTTAAAAAATAGAAAATCAGGTTTTCTATTTTTCTAAAAAAAATTTAAAATATTTTATAAATAAACAACTTTTTTAGTTTTCTAATTTTTCTAAGAATAATTTTCTATTTTTCCAAAAAAACTCATGAACTAAACGCAGCCTTAGGTTTTCTAAAGTATGAGTTTTTCATGAGGAAGAGAGTAGAGATAGCTTCTTGAATTACTAATGTTAGAGAATTGAAGCTTAATAGTGATTGTTTTAATAAACTAGGTAGCTTCGGAAGATTTCAGAGCTAGAAGTTGATTCGGAGCTTGCAAATAGCGGGCGGAATATATTTGATAGCTCAAGGAGCTTCTGGAATCATTTATTCCAGGTAGGGGGAACGTTTACATTTTAAATGCATAGTTTATGAATGGATTCGGGATAGAATTGTTATATTTAATGAGAAATCCCAAATATATAATGTGTGACATATTTGTGATATGATATCTTCTGTTCATATATGATAGATATTGAGAAATTGAATTGGTATGAAATATAAATTATATGTGTGAACTTATTATAATTCCTATGCATGAGATGTAGTAGGAAAGATGATGATGATATGAGTATATGTATATACATGAGATGCAAATGTATACAGCATGGGATGCTTGTATGATGAACAAATATAAAACATGATGTGGTTTCGAGGATTCCACAAAAGGCCTTAGGTGGGATTCAAGGCAAACCTCTTGAGCGGGGCTCGGGGTTTAGCCCGTAACACTACCATTGTCGCTGAGAGTGATTGTGTCACATGAGAGGGTAAATGGTTTGGTACCAGTAAAACGGCCAAATCAGCTGAGAGCTGAGTATATGGCTGAGAGCCAGTGTTACAACACAAATTAAAACTTAATAATGGATCCAATAAATTAAGCATGTTTTATGCATTGATGAACGTTGTTGAGAACAACATGATTATATCATCATTTGAGAATATATAAATGAATGAAATGTGATGAGATTATATGATAGCAAATATGATTTATATGTATTAGTGAATTAGTTATGTAATCCAATTCAATAGCTATTATTTAACATGTATTATGTTCACCCCTATATGTGGTTATGTTTTCAGTGGATATAGGATAAAGTGAAGGCATATGAAAGATCACTCAGCATGATTATGGATGGATATGTACATGTTTATACATAATAAGAATAGTAGTATGTTTATGCATTGGCTGACACTTATTAATATATTATGATATGTATGAATGATTAAACATTTTGGATGATGGATAGCTTCATTTGGAGGCTTGAAATATGAATATGCATATGAGTATATGTTTATGATAAATGATATAATATGAGTTTCAATTCCTAGAATTGATATGATTCACATACTTGAAATGCAAAAATTAGGAATTAAGAGGGTGAAATTGTGATCTGATGAGTTTTTGAACAGTCGAAGGGATCTATAGATTCCCTATATCATTTATGGATTGTTTAAATAGGCTTTTGGTATGTTTGAATGGAATTAAGAGGATTTGGTGCATATAATTGACACATTTTGACCATAATGCATTTTTATGTATAAGTTGGTCATATGTCTGAATTTTGGTGAATGGACATCGCCATTAGTCTCGAAATGGGGAAACTATAGTGCCCATGAAGTTTTGTATCAATCAGACTTGAAACAGGCAAATTACGTAAGTCGGAAGTTGGCTTAGAATATTTGAAATGCCAATTTGTATGGAATTAAGTTTTCCAGGTCTGTGTTGCAAAACTCGCTCAAGCGAGATGAATTTTGCTCAAGTGAGTTAAGGCGGTTGGCATACTAGCCGATTCTCGCTCAAGCAAAATTGGTTCGCTCAAGCGAGAATGGGGTTTCACTCAAGCGAGAGTGGATTTCGCTCAAGCGAAACTCTTATGCATCAGTGTTGTGGCCTCTGGTCCAATTTCACTCAAGTGAGATTGATAACCGCTCAAGCGAAAATGGTTGAGCATCAGGGGGTGCTTACTGGATGAATTTCACTCAGGCGAGCATATCTCACCCAAGAAAAATGAAGGTAAGATTGATTTTGGAAGGAAATCTCGCTGAAACGAGTGAAGGCTCGCTCAAGCGAGATTGAGTGGGAATGTGAGGCGAATTGGTTTCGCCCAGGCGAAATAGGGGGTCTGATACCTCATTTGAATTCGCTCAAGCGAACTTGCTTCGCTCAAGTGAAATTGAAGATCTCACTCAAGCGAATATGTTTCGCTTAAGCGGGATAGGGGGTCTGATGTTGATGGTAGATTCGCCTAGGCGAGCCAAGTATTGCCCAAGCGATTCATACCAAATTCACTCAAGCGAGATTTGCCCAGAATACAATTTTCTTCATTTTCTTTAATATGAATTTATTAATTTTTATTATAAAATCATATTTTCTTGTATTTAATAATTTAAAATACGCTTTCCGCTGATCCTTGTGATAATCTCTATTTTGATTATCCAAGATGTAATTTAATTTAATTTTTTATATATACCTTCTCATATCACCATGTATGGGAAAAGTCTATTTAAATGGTCCAGGGGTATTGGTTAAATATTTATTTCGTGGCTTTTTCTATAATTTATTTGATTTGATAAACCGTGAAAAATTTACCCTTAATTTTATTATTCTAATTAATCAATTTTGATAATCATATTTTAGAATAATTATATTGAGGGTTAGGATGTTTTATTTTGGTATCAGAGCAGACTTGAAAAAGTCCAAGGCCAAGGTTAATGTACTGAAATGCTATAAACTGAGTGAACTTATATGCTAGTCATTAATTATTGAATTAGTTGATGATATCCACTGTAAAAAATATTGTATTCATATCCATGGAAAATACTAAGTGTGGTGTTATTTCAGGATAAGAAATGGTTGATCATCTAGGTATGGATGCTATGGCTGCTGCTTTCCAGCGTTTTGCTAACATTTTTGAAAGGAAGAATCAGCCCCAAACATCCAATAATCACCGTCTTGACTGTTTCCTGAAGCGTAAGCCTACTGAATTCCATGGGGGATTTCATCCTGATCAAGCCTATGCGTAGATCCAGAATCTAGAAAGGATCTTTGACAGTTTGTAGTGCACTGAGGCATAGAAGGTCGAGTATGTTGTGTTTATGCTTCGAAAAGAAGCTGAAAACTGGTGGAAGATGACTAAAGCTAGGATGATAGCTGTAGGAACTAAATTAATTTAGGAAAACTTCAAAGCTTGCTTTCTAGAGAAATATTTCCTTGACACTATGAGAAGCAGAAAAGAATTGGAATTCATGGAACTTCGGCAGGGTAATATGACTGTAGAAGAATATGCAGCTAAATTTAAAGAACTCTATTTATTTTATCCTCCTTTTCAGTTGTCGGGTACTAAAGGCTTGAAATGTATTAAATTTGAGAGTGGTCTAAGACCTGAAATCAAGAAAGCATTCAGGCATCAAGAGATTAGAAGTTTTCCTGTTCTTGTTAATAAATGTAGAATTTATGAAGAAGATGATAAAGCTTCAACTGGATCAAGCAGTAGATCTGATAGTTCTTTAAAGCTACAACCTATTAGCTTCAAAAAGCAAGGAAAATTTACTAGAGGTGGATCATCTTCTAAATCCAGAGGCCGAAATAACTCTGGTAATCATTTTGTGAGTCGTCCGAGGGATGTAAAATATTTCAAGTGTGGTGGTGATCATATTGCTAGAAATTGTGATAAGGAAGAAGTTGTCTGCTATCATTGTAATGAAAAAGGACACATCCGTCCTAACTGTCCTCTCTTGCAACAAACTGATTCTAATGCTAGTGTAAACCGTGGAGGCTTCCGAGGATGAGGTCGTGGAAACGGTAATCGTGGTGGTAAAGGAAATGGTGGACGTGCTAATAATTCTATGGTTCCTAGAAATGATCGAGCTGGAACTTCTAATTCACCAGCTATAGGCAGAGTAAGTGTTTAATTTGTGACTTTATTCTCAATATTATGTTTGATTCTGGTGCGACTCATTCGTTTATCTCTAATGATTGTGTGATAGTATGAGATTACCTATTATTGCTACGAATCGGGCATTGAATATATCTAACCCGACTAGTACTAAATTATGGACTACTATGATGTGTGAAAATGTATCCTTCACTTTAGGTGATAGGAGTTTTATGGCTAATTTGATATGTCTACCTTTGAGAGGTCTTGACATTGTTCTTGGTATGGATTGGCTATCAGCCAATAAAGTCCTAGTTGATTGTCAGAACCGACGGGTGATCTTTCCAAATCAGAATGCTGATGGTTATAAAATCCAAGGTATATCTCAGTTGCTTATGTTATTCTTCATGGTTGATGGAAAGAGTGAGTTGACGTGAATATTTTTACAGTCGTGGTTCCGTCAAATTAGTACATTAAAATTAATTAATGTAGTACTAGGGTGTCAACCTAGGTCGTTCTCTCAAGGATCAACACAAAAATTTAGGAAAAATCAAGTTTAAAATTAATTTTTACAGAATTTTAACAAACATACAAATACAATTGGGGGGTTTGATTGATTTTGTTGTCACAATTAAAATTAAAACAAAGTAAATATAGGATTTAAAACAATAAATAACAAGCGATTGATTTTCTTGGAGTATTGTAAATAAATTTATCCTTGGTTCACTAAAGATAATTTGTATACTTTCATTACTGTTAATTTCTTAGCTCAATTTGAATTAATCAACTAAGCGTCTTTTTCAATTCATAATTCCTTTACTTTCATTTAAAAATGAATATTTTAATCAAGCATCCTAATTAAGCAAAAGGAGTCAAGATCGTAAAATCTAGGAATTATTGAGCATATGTAAGAACATCGCCTACATACATAATCTATTCTCAAATTATGGAATTAAGCAAACCATAATTATTAAAAGTGATTATAAAATATTCATTAAGCATGCATATTTTCTTAATCCATTCTAATTTAAAATCTTATTTTATTTCATTTGAATAATTAAACCGATTAAGCATACAAGTTTAATTAAACAGAATGGAATTAAATAAGCAGAGTAAGATTATGAAGAAATAACAATAATAAAAATATACTATATTAAAAATAATGACCTCAAAATTACATTACAATATTCTCCAAGAAAATCAATCTAGGGGTTTTAGCCCTCCATAATTAAAACAAACTGAAAATAAAAAGAACCTAACCCGGAAATGAAGAACTGACTGAAGAAGAAATAGAAACAGAGAAGAGGAAGAAATGAAGAACGAATGGTTTCTGAAGGAATTGAGGTGTTGATACAATGCTGAAACCTTCTCATGGTGCCTATTTATAGGAATCCAAAAGCAAGCCAATGCCATAAACAATTGTAATGGAGGGTGCACTCTTCAATTAACAAGTCCATTGTGCTCCATTATCAACTTCAGTGCTCCATTATCAGTGTTTAGTGCCTTGCCCACCATCCAGAAGCTCGAAAACGTTATCCTGGGCCAATAATTCACTCATGAATCGATTCAAAAGTGAAATGAATTGATTCATGCTTTCCAAATGCAATTCTGGCCTAAAAATTAACGTGTGAATCGATTCAGTGGTGGGAAGAATCGATTCAACCATTCCAAATCCGAATGAATCAATTCAAAATGATGGTGAATCGATTCAAGCTTCAAAAATTCACATCCTGGGTGCATTAAACCGTGTGAATCGATTCAGGTGGGGGATGAATCGATTCATCCACCTGATTCTCCATTCTTTGTGTATTTTTCCACCCTTTTTGAGATCCTTTTGCATATTCCTTGGTTCCTTTGATCCTTAGGCACTTTGATATTCATTTTAAAATCAAATATTAAATAAAGCTCAAATGATGAAAATGTGTTAAAATGCAATATATTACACTTTAAGTGATGGCAAATTATACACATTTAAAGTGAAGAATTAAAGATAAATCATGCATCATCAAATACTCCCACACTTATTCTTTTGCACTCCCGGGCAAAATCAAAATAAAAACAAGTATCATAATTTATTGAAAACATTAAGTTAAAAACAACACACAGAATTGGCATGAAATCTTAGGAATATACAGAGAAACAAGAGTTATTCAACATGCAAGATACAGAGTATCAAGATATATATGAAAACCATTCAAACACTTAGGCATGTGAAAATTAAATTAAACTAAAAAAAAGATCATAAGTGATAGAACCTCATAAGACATACTCTCAACTCTCAAGTATTTAAGGTTTGTGTATACTCTCTAAACATTTATTGAAAAATAGACAGTCTAAAAATTTGGCAAGTTTCTCAATTCCACAATCAACTTAAATGCATATATAGATCAACAGGGCTTTGCAGGGTTGTAATGTGGCCAAGGTTAAAATGGATGGAATTTTTTATTTTATTTTATTTTATTTTATTTTATTTTATTTTATTTTTAAATACCAAAAATAATGATGAAGCAATTAATTTAACTAGTAAATAATGAGGGTAAAATATTTATTGTATGATATTTGGTCACAATCATAATAATTTTTATTTTTATTTTATTTTATTTTATTAATGAGATTGCATAACACTTGGAACAAGAGTTGCAATTTTTTTATACCCCCACACTTATTTGAATGCCTAATTTTGACTTGATTCTAGAGCTCCAATATATTCCTTAAGGTAGGTATATTTTTGGTTTTTCATCCATGGCTTATTTGAGCTGCAACAAGGAAACAGTTAAATAGGCTCAAAATGGCTAGCAAGTGATAATTTATTCATGGTAGGCTTATATGGCTTAGTGGCTCAATTGAACAAAATGCCTGTATCATTTCAAATACATTCATATGAGTTTCAAGTATCATCAAGAAACAAGACAAAAATTAGGATGTAAGCATTCAGGAATTAGTTACACATGAAAGAATTAAGATGGTTTAAAATGATCCATCAAATTTTAATGCTTAAATTGCTTGAGTTCAAATTATAACATATCATTAAAGCTCATATCAGACATGAAAGAATTTACCTGTTACTCATGTATATCCCAAAAAAAATTCTAATAAAACATGCCTTTTTAAAACAAAAACACACACAAAATCTTTTTTTTTTGAAAATAGTCACACAAAATTAATCACACGACAACACAATAATATACAAGAATATTCCCACCCCCACACTTAAATCATACATTGTCCTCAATGTAAGACAGAGCATACAAAATAGACAATATAATGAAAAAGTAAAAAGATGGGTGAGAAAAACTCCCTCAAGGGGGATCAAGAAGTGGTTCCCCCAAAGCATGTTCCTCCATTGTAACATCCACAAGTGAAGGATTTTCATGAAATGGCTTCAAACGTTGTCCATTAACCTTGAAGCTTTTATTGGAGTTTTCACTTTTTATTTCCACAGCTCCATGGGGAAATACATTAGTAACAATGAAAGGTCCTTCCCATTTGGAGCGTAATTTTCCGGCCATTAGTTTCAACCGGGAATTAAACAGTAGCACTTTCTGTCCAGCAGTAAAATCTTTTCTAGCTATTGAGCTATCATGGAATTTCTTTGTTTTCTCCTTATAGAACCTCGAGTTCTCATAAGCTGCCAAACGAATCTCATCAAGCTCATTCAGTTGTAATTTTCTTTCTTTACCTGCTTGATCAAGTGCTAAGTTGCAAGCTTTTATAGCCCAATAAGCACGATGCTCAATCTCCACTGGAAGATGACATGTCTTACCAAAAACAATTCTATAGGGAGACATTCCTATAGATGTCTTAAAAGTTGTTCTATGTGCCCAAAGAGCATCATCCAGTTTCCTGCTCTAATCTTTTTTATTAGGCTGTACTATCTTTTCCAGGATTCTTTTGATTTCTCTATTAGAGACTTCTGCTTGTCCATTGATTTGAGGGTGATATGGAGCAGAGACTCTATGAACAACCCCATAATTCCTGAGCATAGCTTGTATGGTCCTGTTGCAGAAGTGTGTTCCTTGATCACTAATGATTGCTCTCGGGATGCCAAACTTGCAAAAAATTTGAGATCTAACAAAATCCACAACAACTCGAGCATCATTAGTTCTGGTGGCTTTAGCTTCCACCCATTTAGAAACATAATCTACAGCCAATAAAATATAAGTAAAACCAAAGGATGAAGGAAATGGACCCATAAAATCAATGGCCCAAACATCAAATACTTCATAAAACAACATAGGTTGCTGAGGCATCTGTTGTCTCCATGTGGTAGCATTACTAACTCTTTGGAATTTCTCACAGGTGTTACAAATTCTTCATGCATCCTTAAAAATTATGGGACAATATAAACCAGAATCTAACACCTTTCTTGCTGTTCTTTGTGGACCAAAATGTCCACCAACTGGTGAAGCATGGCAGAATCGAAGAACTGATTCTATTTCATGATCGGGAATGCATCTTCGAATCACCTGATCATTACACAATTTCCACAAATACGGGTCATCCCAAATATAATACTTTGCATCACTTTTTAATTTTGAAATTTGGTTTCTGGATGCACATGGTGGAAAAACAGAAGCAACAAGATAATTTACAATGTTAGCAAACCAAGGTTTATCAAAAGAGTTAGAAATACTCATGAGGTGTTCATCGGGAAATTGGTCCTGAATAGGTGCCGAATCAGGAGAATTCTTAATTCTGCTTAAATAGTCTGCCACAAGGTTTTGTATTCCACTTCTGTCACGAATTTCCAAGTCAAACTCTTGGAGCAAAAGCATCCAACGAATTAATCTTGGCTTGGACTCACCTTTCTTCAACAAGTACTTTAGAGTTGCATGGTCAGTAAAGAAAACTACTCGAGAACCGAGTAGGTAAGATCTGAACTTATCTAATGCAAAAACAATGGCCAAGAGCTCTTTTTCAGTGGTGGTGTAATTTACCTGGGCAGTGGCGTGGAATCTCCGAGTCATTATTTTGATGTATATTTCTCAGAAGATTTATGCTTTGGCAAGCGCACCAGTCGTTAAAATTGTAGTATATTTGATCGTCTCACAGGGATTATGGTAAATACTTCAATCTCAGACTAGTACAAGCTGAACCAACACAAGCACGGAAAGTTCATTCGGTTTTTGGTTGTTTTAATGTTTTATAGTTGTTTTTGTATTTCCAGAAATAGAGTTAAGATGAAATGTAAAAGGTGATTAATAGAAAACAGGTCAGGATTGCTTCGGTTCACAAATTCATCACGAAACATGCAATTAAAGTATAATCAAACTTCATAATCCAGAGGACAATCCGCTTGTGGTTATTCCCTAATTCCTTAGGTGAAAAACACTAATCCTTAAGCATCGAACCTTAATTCCTTAAGTGCTCAATTAACCTAAGAATCTAATGCGAGATTGGAGGTTGAACTCTAACTATTCACCTAAATTGATTAGGCCTGAACTAGTTAGAAAGCTGGAAGTTACCTAAGCTTCAACCATGATTCCTCACTAGCGAAGTTCTTCATCAGTTCTGGATTTGTCAATCCAACAATTCAGATCCACTCCTCAGCTTGTTCACCTCAGGATCTTAGAAGTTGATTTCCTTGCTCACAGCTTCAAGATTCCATTGCTAACCTTCGCAATCCCAACCTTAGGGATTTAGAACTACATTGACTTTGGTTCCATCGAAGGATTGTGGAACGTCATGGAGGAGAGGATTTAGAGAGAAAAAATAAAGTAGTGAGATGTTTGAAGTTTGAATGAATGTGTTCGATGTATTCTATATGAATCTGTCTCTGGTTATTCCCCCCGTTACAAAATATGTACAAACATATATATAGGCATCTACCTAACTAACTAACTTAACTAATAACTTAGAAAACTTAAGTTAACGACTAAACTAACTAACTAATTACATAATTACAGAATAACTAACTAATTACAGCTTAGCTCTTAACAGATTCCAGTTCATCATTAGCTAATTTACAGCTCAATACTAACTAATTAACAGCTCACTACTTAAATTACTAAGGTGCAGAAGTAGGAGAGAAGGCAGCTGGAAACAACACTGGTGCCGAGTGGATTCTAGAGGGAACAATCACTGTTTTAAATATCAGCCTTTTCGCTTGAGCGAATTGGGTTCTCGCTTGGGTGAACTTGAGATATGTATTGCAGTGTTGCTTTCTCGCTTAAGCGTTATGGAGAAGCTTGGGCGAGGGGCGAGATTTTTGGGGTCACGCTTGAGCGTCCTTGCTCACTTGAACGAATTTTTGACCCTCACTTGGGCGAATTTAACTCTCGCTTGAGCGAACTTGATTATTCAATCGACATTCTGAAATTGACGCTCGGGTTCTTCTTTTTGTCTTCGGTTCCCTGTTTTATTTTGGAGTCGGTATCTTAGGAGTCTCTCAAGTCGGATTTTCATTAATTCCTTCCGATCAACCCTTTGAGAAGTCTTTTTAGTCGGCCTCTTTGAAGTCTCGGTCAGTTTGTGCTCTTAGACTCTTTTCAGTCGGATTTGTGAAATATCACTCGGATTTTCCAAATCTCGCTCGGCTTTTAGGAATTTCACTCGGATTTTCCTTCTTAGTTTGAGCGCAACCTGTTCCTGCACCAATAATCAACTAATTGCCTAGCATTTGTATGTTGGCTGCTTAATGAAATTACAAATAATCATAAACTCTTAACTAATTAATGTTTTTAACCATTTTCTTACATAAATTAAGCACTTTTGAAATAATTGAATAAATTATAAATTATTATCAATTAATTAAATAATAATGCTAAACTAATCACTAAATAATGAATTAAGTCAAATAAAAGGCAGAATAATTAAGTCTTTTCAAGACTTATCACATCCCCAAACTTAAAACTTGCTTGTCTTCAAGCAATTATTCAGATTAATTAACTAACAAGTTGTTATTCAACACAATCAACCTTTCCTTAACTTATTTCATGCTATAATTATTGAATACCGACCATGCTTTCTTTTCGCAATTTCTAAAAGTATAATAACTTACACCTCCTTTGGGAAACAAGCTGTTGATGCTTTCCTTATTGGGTCGGTGTTTCACTCTTCTCTCAGTGTATAGGGCAAATAGAATGCACTTATCACCTACATACTTTGTTAGATAAACATAGGCTTGCAGCAGTTCTATACATCATGCCATATGCCAATACAATCGGATTAGTAAGGGCTTTTGTAAGCTTATAATGGGGCTGGGCTACAGGCTCAATTATTGTTTTCCGAGTGAATGTCGGTCACAAGATGTGTCCACTGATGCCTTGACTCAATTTTTAACTTAACTGCCTCTACTTAGCAAGCTCCATTATTTTCCGAGTGAATGCTAACTTAATAACTTACGGTGCTTTGCACCTTCTTTTCCTTTCAGTCCTTCGGACTTTTCCTTTTTTTTTCTTCTTTTCCATCTTTTTCCGATCATACATTTTTTTTTCAATCGGTGCTTTGCACCTTTTTCCTTTTTTCATTTTTTTTCTTTTTTTTTCTTCTCGGCTTTTCTATTTTTCCCTTCATTTCTCTATTTATTCATCTATAACCAAGGTCGGAGTATGTCCTTAATTGCTGCTAGGCATACTCTTCATCCCCAAACTTAGAACTTGCTAGTCCCTAGCAACAAGTAAGACTGAGCAATTCATCAGTGGAACATCCAGGGGTAAATCAGTCGGTTTTTTCTTGGATATTTAGGCTTGTAACATTAGGTGAATAATAGAATAAAAGGGTCTCAGGCTCAAACATAATTATTGGGTCAAAGGATAATTAAATATATTAGGAAAGCTAATTTTTGGCCCTGGCTAAATTAACAAAGAAGGCCTTCATCATTTCCAATTGGCTGGCATACAATCAATTAGCAAGTACTGAAGCAAATTCTGTCTCACTAACTAGCATGCAAGTTCACTCGGAAAAGAATAAAACAGGCTCAAAAGCTACAAATATAATAGTTAATCAGCCAGTCATGTCCCCAAACTTAATGTAAGGTTATACATTCAGATTGCTAACTAGCATGCCGAGTAAACAATTAATTAATGATGAAATAGTTATGGCCAAGGATCATGAATTAAACAAAGCCGACCAGTTAATTTATCCGACTAAAGCTTAAGAATCAGCAAACTTTTAAATTATTAAGATGGATTTGAAATTAAACAATAAACATATTTTAGCAATTAATGAGTCAGGATATCAATTAAGGAGTCGAAAAAATACTTCCCCTTTTACCTGAGTGGCTGTGGATGGGAAACACGTGGTCGGATTGGGATGTATGAATTTACCGACACATTCGAAAAAAACAGAATAATAACAATCAATTTTAACAAGGAAATAAAATTCCATTACAAATAAAATAAAAGATAATTCATTGTTCAGGAAACAGTTAAAATAATGTCAAGTCATTACATAAAAAACAATCATAATAAACAAAATACGGATCAACAAAATCACTCATCCTGATCCGCATTCTCTTTGTCCTGCTCGGAAGATGGTGAGAGATCAGCTGCTTGGGATACACGAAGAACGAGTGACAGTGATGGTGGATGAAAAGAACGAGTGGAAGGAAAAGTGAATGAATGAAAACAAATTCCGAGTAAATGGGACGAGTGAAGCTATACCGACCGGATGAAGGCGATAAGTAAATGAAAGAGTGAGTGGAAGAACAAATGGAAGAGCGACACGTGAATGAATACAGGATCCTGAGTGAATGAAAACTGAATGGAAATGATCTTGAGTGAATGAAGGACAAATGAATACAAGAACGAGTGAAAGAATGAATGAATAAAAGATAGAGTGCGATAATGAAAGACTGAATGACGGGTGAGGAACGACAAAGAAAGAGTGACCGAGTGGAAGAAAGACGAGTAGATTGAGGGTGGATGAAAAAGAAAAATACAGAGAGGTTTGTGAGAAAACCACGAAAGAATTTAGGTGGAACGAAACAACGAGTAAATGAATACCAAGTGGATTATACCGGGTAAGAATGAAAAACAAATGAATGAACAATGAGTGGTCGGAGAACAGAAAAAAAAATGAGTGAAAGAACACGAAAGAATGACTGACTGACCGGGCGAATAAACATGAGTGAAAGACAGAAAAAGAAGAGATAAACTGAGTGGATAAAGAACAACTACAGGGGAAACTGAGTGAATGAAAATACTGAGTGGATGAAAAAGAACAACGGAAGACGAAGCATTCATGAAATAATGAGTGAAAAAGATCGGGTGAATAAGTGACGAATGGAAGAATGAAAGAATGACCGAGTGAATGGAGAACGAGTGAAATAGAGTAACCGAATGAATAAAGTAAAGTGGGATAGACGAGTACAAGTTATACCGAGTGGATGAAGAACCGAATGAAAAAAAATGAGATGAAAAACGAAAGTTAGAATAAAATGAAGTGACTGAGTGAGAAAGACAAGTGAATTGAGGGTGGATGAAAAAGATGAGTAAATGTACAAGCGAGTGGAAGAAACCAAGTGATCTAGTGAGAAACCGAGTGAATGAAAAAGGGACTGCAGAAAGAGACGCATATGAAAGAGATACTGAGTGGGGGAAAGAACGAATGAAAGTAAGGCCGAGTGAAAAAAAAGAACGAGTGGAGGAACACACGAGAGAATGATTGACCGAATGAACACAAAACTGACAAGAAAATATATTGAGTGAATAGGAGACTAATTGATACAAAACTGACTGTGATGAATGAGGAATCCGAGTGATAAAAGGCTGACTAAAATAAATCACCCTTCATCATCTGACCCGTTTATTAAATCAACGGTCAGAAATCATTTATCAAAGTCTCCCTTTTTATGCACATCAAAATTTGGAATTTATTGAAGAATGACGAGTGAAGTTCAGTCGGGAAAAATGATTAAGAATGAGTAACAGTTATCCGAGTATACTATTCTCGCTCAAGCTCAGTAAACTTTCGCTTAAGCGCGAAACAACAGCAGCAGCTTCTCGCCTAAGCTACTAGTGCTTCGCCTGAGCGAAATGGAAGAATCAGGCTCGGACTTCCTCTTTAAAACTTCACAAATTTTATTCAAACTTTATTCACTAAATTTTTAATTTTCTTTTTATTAATTCTGACACAAAGCACAAAATAAAACACTCGGAGCATAGGGCTGCCTCCCTAGAGCGCTTCTTTAAGGTCACTAGCTTGACCTTGTGGCATCTTAAGAGGATGCCTGCAGTAACAAGGAGGTCTTCTGCCTATCAAACTCTCCTCCAAAGTAGAGTTTGAGTCGCTGGCCATTTACCTTAAAAATCGGATCGGTGGTCGGGTCTTTCAGCTCAACTGCACCATGAGGAAAAACCTCATTTACAGTAAAAGGCCCCGACCACTTAGATCTAAGTTTTCCAGGGAAGAGTCTCAGTCGGGAATTGAATAACAAAACTTGATCACCCTTTTGAAACTCCTTCTTATTGATCCACTTATCGTGCCACTTCTTTGTTTTCTCCTTATAAATGGAGGCACTTTGATAAGTGTTGAGTCGAAACTCCTCTAGTTCATGGAGTTTCAGAACTCTTTCCTCCTGGGATTGGTCACAATCCATGTTTAATAGCTTTGTGGCCCACCACGCCTTTTGTTCCAACTCCACAGGAAGATGACAAGCCTTACCGTAAACTAATTGATACGGGGACATGCCAATCGGAGTTTTGAAGGCTGTTCTGTAGGCCTACAATGCATCATCTAATTTTACCGACCAATCTTTCCTAGATTTCCCGACCACTTTCTCTAAAATTCTCTTTATTTCTCTATTTGACAGCTCAACTTGTCCACAAGTTTGTGGATGGTAAGGAGTGAATATCTTATGTAAAACCTCATAGTGATGCAGGGCTTTTTCCATTATTTTATTACAAAAATGTGAACCTCCATCACTAATGAGCACTCTGGAAACTCCAAACCTAGAGAAAATATTCTTCTTTATGAACCTAAGCACCACATGTGCATCATTGGTTCTGGTCGGGATCGCCTCCACCCATTTGGAGACATAATCTACAGTAACAAGTATATATTCGTTGGAGAACGACTTTGGAAATGGTCCCATAAAGTCGATACCCCAGACGTCAAATAATTCCACAATTAAAATGTTTATCAAAGGCATGCCAGCTTTAGCAGAGAGACCTCCGCTCCTTTGATATTTATCATACCTTTTGACATACACTTTAGCATCCTGAAAGATAGTCGGCCAATAAAAGCCACTCTGTAAAACCTTTGCTACTGTATGGGAGGCACCATGATAACCTCCATAATAGGAGTCGTGGTAATGCCACAAGAGCCTTTCTTGCTCGGATTCAGGCACACATCGCCTGATCACTCTATATACTCCTATTTTATACAGAAATGGATCATCCCAAAGAAAGTTTTTACTATCATGAAAGAATTTTTTCTTCATTTGGGATGTCCAGCCATCAGGTACCACCAAGGCACTTTTGAAGTTGGCCATATCAGCATACTAAGGCCCGGTGATAATTGCCATCAACCTCTCGTCTAGAAATTCTTCTTTTATTAAAACAGAATCTGATTCCCCTTCCAGATGAGACAGTTGATCGGCAACTGAGTTCTCTACTCCCTTTTTGTCTTGTATTTCTAAATCAAACTCCTGGAGTAACATAACCCACCTGATCAGTCTCGGCTTAGATTCTTTCTTAGCTAGTAAGTACTTGATTACCGAGTGATCTGTATATACAATGACCTTGGCCCCAATCAAGTAAGCACGAAATTTATCAAATGCATACACCACAACAAGCATTTCTTTTTCAGTAGTGGTGTAATGTATTTGATTTTCGTTCAATACTTTACTAGCATAATAAATTACATGAGTTAATTTTCCTATTTTCTGACCCAGCACAGCTCCGACTGCAAAGTTACTTGCATCACACATTAATTCAAACGGTAAAGACCAATCGGGTGCTGCAAGGATCGAAGCTGAAGTCAAACTTTGTTTCAATTTTTCAAAAGCCTTGACACAGTTTTCATTAAACACAAACACATGATCTTTTACCAGCAAGTCGGTCAAAGGCTTAGCTATTTTTGAAAAATCTTTTATAAACCTTCTGTAGAAGCCAGCACATCCTAGAAAACTCCTCACTCCTTTCACGTTGATCGGAGGAGGAAGCTTTTCAATGATTTCTATTTTGGCTCGGTCTACTTGAATGTCCTCAGCAGAGATTTTGTGGCCAAGGACTATCCCTCCCTTAACCATAAAATGACATTTTTCCCAGTTAAGGACGAGGTTAGCCTCCTGGCATCTCACCAGCACCTTAGATAGGTTGCTGAGGCATGAATCAAAACTACTACCAAAGACAGAGAAATCGTCCATGAATACTTCAATGAATTTCTCCACCACGTCCCCAAATATTGCCAGCATACACCTTTGAAAGGTTGCTGGAGTGTTGCACAAATCGAATGGCATGCGCCTATAGGCAAAAATTCCATATGGACAGGTGAAAGTTGTCTTCTCTTGATCTTTTAGGTCAACCACAATTTGGTTATAACCCGAGTAACCATCAAGGAAGCAGTAGTATTCATGACCCGATAGTCTCTCAAGTATCTGGTCAACAAACGGTAAGGGAAAGTGGTCTTTCCGAGTGAAGTCATTCAACCTTCTATAGTCTATACACATTCTCCATCCTGTGGTCGGTCTAGTAGCTATGACTTCACCTTTTTCATTTTTAATAGTTGTCATCCCTCCTTTCTTGGGCACCACTTGGACCAGACTGATCCAAGCGCTGTCTGAGATAGGATAGATGATTCCTGCATCAAGAAGCTTGACCACCTCTTTCCTGACAGCCTCTTTCATTATGGGGTTCAATCTGCGTTGTGGCTGAACTACAGGGGAATAATCATCTTCCATCAGAATTTTGTGCATACAAAATGATGGACTGATTCCCTTCAAGTCAGAAATATTCCAGCCAATCGCAGATTCGTGTGTCTTTAAAACCCCTATTAATTTGTCAACATCCTCTTCTTTTAAGTCAGCATTAATAATGACAGGATATGTTTCGTCCTCTCTTAGGAAAACATATTTTAGATGAGAAGGTAAAGGTTTTAAATCACATTTTTCTTCAGAAACTTCCTTTCCTTTCTCAACTTTAGTAATTTTCAAATCATTTTTCTTTTCTTTTTCAAAATCATCTACTTCCAATACTTCCAGTAGGTTCAGCATTTCCGAGTGAGAGTCAATTAACTCCTCAGTCTCGGAGTCAAAGTCATCCTCCAAAAAGGTTCGTAAAGCCTCTTCCTCAGTTTTTAAAAGCATTGGAGTCTGGTAACTTTTAATTTCTTCAATCATTAAACAATTCATCCTTTCAGTCAGATGTTTCATGGAATTGAAGACATTAAAGGTTACCTGCTCCTCCTGAACTCTCAGCATGAGTTCACCCTTTTCTACATCAATCAATGCTCTGCCTGTAGCTAGGAAGGGTCTACCTAAGATCAAAGGAATCTCTCGATCAGCCTCCATATCCAACACAATAAAATCTGCTGGGAAGATAAATTTGTCTACCTTAACTAACAGGTCTTCCAGCATCCCCTGAGGATATTTAATAGACCTGTCAGCCAACTGCAAAGACATGCGAGTCGGTTACAGGTCATTAATTCCCAGTTTTTTCATCAAAGATAGAGGCATCAGATTTATACTAGCCCCTAGATCACAAAGAGCACTTCCTACATGAATATCCCCAATTGTACATGGTATTGTAAAAGATCCAGGATCTTCTAGCTTTTGAGGGAGTTTCTTTTGGATAATTACACTGCACTCTTGAGTGAGAGCAATCATTTCATCCCCCTTAAGCTTCCTCTTCTTAGATAACAGTTCTTTCAAAAATTTTGCATAAGAAGGCATCTCCTGCAATGCCTCGGCAAAAGGGATATTTATGTGGAGTTTCTTAAATACATCTAAGAACCTAGCAAACTTTTGCTCTTCTATTTACTTTTTAAACCTGTGTGGAAATGGAGCATTCCTCAGTTTTTCAGGAGTCAGCTTAGAAGCTTCCTCCAGAATTAGATCAACCTTTTTCTTTTTTTTTTGGTGGACTTTATTTTCTTTTTCTTTTTCTGTTTCATTTTCATTTTCAGCTTCATTATTAACCTGCTCAGTTTCTTGCACTATTTCTTTTTCTTTATCTTTTTCTGAACTTATTTCCTGACTCGGAGGTGGAGAAATAATTTTTCCACTCCTAGTGATTATAGCCTTGCAATGTTCCCTTGGATTTACCTCGGTATCTCCAGGAAAATTGCTTGCTTGCCTCTCAGCTAATTGCTTAGAAAGATGTCCGACTTGATTTTCTAGATTTCTTATGGACGCTTCCTGATTTTTAAAACTGGCCTGAGTGGCCTGGATGAACTGAGAAAGTACATTCTCAAGTTCTGACTTTCTTTAACAGGAGGGTGAGAAGGTTGTTGTGGTCTATTTATGGGTTGATTTTGTGGGATGTTCTGATTCAAATGTGGACCTTTCTGCCAGGAAAAATTGGGGTGATTCCTGTAATTAGGATTAAAGGAATTAGAAGGATAATTCCTTTGATATTGTTGCTGCCCCATATAGTTCACTTGCTCGGAAGGCACATTTGGATCACACATTCCATTTTCATGGTATCCACCACAAAAGTCACAACTTATCATAGAAACTTGACTCGGCTTTTGGAGTTCTGAAATCTGTATGCTTAGTTTCTCCAAAGCCTGAGTCTTCAACTTACTCTGAGCCAGATAAGTATCTTGTGCTTCTAGTTCTAATATCCCTCTCTTAGGGATTTGGCTTCTCTCACTAATCAGACATTCATTAGAAGCTATAACGTCAATCAGCTCTATGGCTTCTTCTACAGTTTTAGTTGTTAATGAGCCTCCAGCTGAGGCATCAATCAGGACCCTGGTAGCTGGCCTGACACCATTATAGAAAATAGTCACCTGTTGCACATCAGAAATCTGATGATGAGGACATCTCCTCAAACTCTCTTTATACAAATCCCATGCTTCCATCAAAGATTCACCTTCTCTTTGTTGGAAACACGTGATTTCATTGCGCAACTTCGCATATTTAGAAGGAGGAAAATATTTAATCAAAAATTTTCTTTACAAGTCCTCCCAAGTGGAAATACTGCCTCTCGGTTGACTCTGCAACCAGGCTTTTGCTCGGTCCCTTAGAGAAAATGGAAACAATCTCAGTCGGATTGCCTCGTCAGGGACTCTGTTCATTTTTACTATATCACAAATTTGGAGGAAGGTTACTAGATGCAAGTTTGGATCCTCAATCTCACTTCCTCTGAACTATTCATTTCTTACCAATTGCAGTAAAGCCGGTTTAAGTTCAAAATTATTAGCTGCAATTGGTGGCCTAAGGATGCTAGATTGTGATCCTTCTTCAGTCGGCCTGGAGTAGTCACCTAATGTAACTCTCCTCTGTTCCATTTCTTTTTGTTCTTTTTGCTTTTTCTCTTTTCTCAGTTTACGTTCTAACAAGTCAATGTCAGGATCAAAGAAGAAAGGTTATCCTCTGCTCCTTGACTGCATACAACAATTGTCAAACAAAAGAACGATTCACAGCTACGACTACAGCTACATGAAAACAACAAATGTAACACCCCTAATTTTGTTATTTCTTATTTAAAATAAAATTTCAAAGGAATTTGATTATAGTTCTTTAGAACTTTTTGATTGTTATATAATTTATAATTTTTTAGAATTTTCTTATTTTTTTATTATTTTATTATTATTATTTTTTTAAGAATGATAAAAATACCCTTAACCTTTCATCTAATAACCAAAATGCCATTACCGACATCATCGCTTACATCATCATCGCTTACATCATCGCTTACATCATGAATAGTAAAATAAATAATTAAATAATCTTAAATAGTGAAATTTTCTTCCTATAAATAGATGGCTCATTTACAACATTTTCACACAAAAATTAGAGAGAGAATCTAGAGAGATAGTGCATAAGAAATTAGTGGAGAGTAAATTCTTTTGGTAAAAAGAAGTTCTGCCGGAGGTGTAAGGTAATAACTTTCTTCTATATTATTTTTATAATTTTAGTTTATTTTTTTTAGCACTCTTAAACCATTGATATACTAGTGCTATTATGAATAAGTTACTATAGTAAAAATAAATTATCACTGTGTTATTTTTACTATTTACTGTTACTATTCAAAATTTACTATTTACCGTTACTATTCAAAATTTACTATTCACTGTTATTGTTCATGATTTACCATTTACCACTACTATTCAAAAAGTTACTATTCACAATTTACTATTTACTGTTTCTATTCAAAATTTACTATTTACCGTTACTATTCAAAATTTACTATTCACTATTATTGTTCATGATTTACCGTTTACCACTACTATTTAAAAAGTTACTATTTATAATTTACTATTTACTATTACTATTTAAAAATTACTATTTACCATTACTATTAATGACTTACCATTTACCGTTACTATTTATTATTACTATGTACATTTACTATTTATCATTCTGATAGCAATCTTAATTTTCATCTTAAGCTTATACTAAAATAAGTTAGTATTAATATTTTGTTAGAACTTGGAGGCGCAGAGCGAATTCACTTTTGGTAGCAAATCAAGGTAAGGGGGGTGAGATTAAGGATATAATATGAAATTACATAAGAATATTGGGAGGAGTCCCCTACTTCTTTTAAACATAACAATATTATTATTTTAAAATAATAACTTTTAACTTAAAATTTATAATAATTGTTATTAATAAATTAAGCATCTTGTGTAACTTAATATCTAAAATATTTAAGAACTTGAACTATTATGACCTATGCAGACTGGATTGAACCTATGCAAGGACTTGAACTATTACGAACTTGACTGAACCTATGCAAGGACTTGGACTATTTATGACCTATATGGACTGAACTAGACCTATGCAAGGACTGGACTATCTTGGATTTACATAGACCTGTGCGAGGAATTGACCATAGAACTTAAAACAAAATTTATTAATTTAAATAATTATTGAATTTTAAATTATCATATTTATAACTAATGTTTAATTATTTGATTTGATTATGATTGTTAATATTTTATGATGTTTTGATTGAGATTGACAATGTTTGATTATGATTGATAATCTTTTATTGTGGAGTTTGAGCATATAGCAAGCATGGCGGAAAGCTAAAATTCAATAAGAAATTACTTATCTCCTACTTCTTTATTTACTTTTTTATATTTATTCAAATTACTTTTAAGAAATTTCTTAGAAAACTACATAAGTTTTTAGAAATCTCTTTTTATCTTTTAATATATATGTATATATCTTTACTAAAATTTAGATTTTTAGTTAGTTTATCAGAAGAAAAAGAAAGAGAATTTATTTTATAAAAATAAATTTTTTTAATATATATACGTATTATTTAAATGTATAAAAATATTATACAAAATTTTCAAGTACTAAGGTTTTCAATATTGATAATTCCAAATTTAAGTTTTTAGAAATTAATTTTGAATTGACAGGTTATGAAATATATTTAAGGCTTTGAAACTCAAATTTATAAAGAGATTTGATTTGTGATTTGAAAAGGAACTGTACTAAAATTTTATGTGCGTATTTGAGAAGTTGAAAAAGTACAGTTTACTGGGGTGGCTATGTCGTGATCCATAGGCCCTGATAATATAATTGAGTTTCTAAAAGCCTTAACCAACTAAGTACGCGAGTAGTTCATGCATCATGAATCATCGAAGAGAAACAAAATGATATTGTCTGGGGACGGATTATAGAAACCGAGGATACATTAGAGGAGGCTTAATTGTGAGCCTTGGGATGAGAGGGTGTGAAAGGGTGCTTCAGGGGACCTGGGGTAGCTCCCTAGTGTCGGGTACTTTCACAATAAAAACCTTTTCAATCTGACTAGTCTCTAAGTGTTTCCATGCCAGTTGAGCTGTTCATGTTATTATTATCCGGAATTATGGAACAGTGTAAACTCCTGGTTGGCCTAGTGCAAATTAAAATTTAAGGGGCCCACATGTATAAATAAGTTATGATGAAGATATGACATATCATTCATACATTCATAAATTGATTGTGCTTGTGATTGTGATTGATATTATTATACTAGTTTGTGAAAACCCTTTATTGCTTATGTCCCATTTGGGAATATTATATTCTGTTTCTCACTCCTTTCTCTATATTTTTGTTTCATATGTTTTAAATTAATGGTTCGTACAGAGGGAAGGATCGAAGAACATTGGCAGTATATATAGCACGTTCTAGAAAGGGAGCTCGGTATGAATACCGTGGTCCAATGAATAAATAATGTCATTAGGCAACTGCTCTTGGGCCATGGAGTTTCCTCTCTTTCTTATAATGTTTAATGTTTATTTTTTTCGGATAAATGTACAAATACTTTATAAAGTCTTAATAATATTGAGGTATTTCAGAAATAATGTATATAATTTATTCTGATAGTTTCTTTTTAACAAACATATCTTTAGTAAAAAAAAAATTTACGAATTTTTCTAGAATTTATTAAGGTGTAATAGAGGGTGTTACAAAGTGGTATCAGAGCAGTTAATCCAATAGGCCTGGGGAAAAGGTCTATCTTGCTTTGTCTGTAAACTCTGTATAGGTGATAGAGAATAGAATATCCGACTTGGTAGTAACTGTGATTGATGTGACAAATCTCAGTTACTGTGAAACAGGAAACTAATGGCTGGAAACGATCTTGCTGGAGTTGTAGAACGCTTAATCAATGCAATGGGAGCACGTGAAGGTCAAGGTAACGATGCCTTGAGAAGGCTGGACCTATTCGAAAAGCGCAATCCACCTTGTTTCAAGGGAGGATATAACCCTGATGGAGCACAAATCTGGATTCGAGAGATAGAGAAGATATTTCGAGCATTGCAATGTAATGAAGCTGATAAGGTAGTCTTCGCTACTTATGCCTTATCTGAGGATGCCGAACATTGGTGGGATAGCACGCGTAGACAATTCGAAGTCAACGACGTGGAGATCACTTGGGATTATTTTAAGGATATGTTTTTGGAGAAATACTTTCCAGCTGATGTTAAAGAGAAAAGACAATTCGAATTCCTGTCGCTGACCCAAGGAAATATGACTGTTGGAGAGTACGCATCCAGGTTTGAAGAGCTATCTCGTTTTCATTCTCATTATAATGATGCTACTAATGAAAGAGATCGGTGTGCAAAGTTTGTAAATGGATTGCGGCCAGAAATTAAGGAAGCTATACGAATGCAGGAAATTCATGAATTTTCTGTATTGGTAAATCACTGCAGGATCTTTGAAGAAGATCATAAGGATAGAATGACCAAAAGTCGTGAGCCCATTTACAAGGTAGGAGAAATGAGAAATGGAGGACCTCACCATCACCAAAGAAGAGACTTCAGGAGAAATAAGCCTTACCAAGCGCCATTTCGCCGGTTTGGAGCAGCATCTGTTCCTAACAGACCCCAAGCTTCAACTGGAAGCTATTACCCAACATCTGCACCAAATTTTAAATGTTTTGTCTGTGGAGGACCCCATTTGAAAAAGGATTGTCCTAAAAATACTTATGTTTGTTTTAAGTGTAACAAACCAGGTCATCACATCAAGGATTGCCCAGAGATGAAGAGGGAAAACCCTGAAGGTGCAAGTACAAGCATAAATACTCAAGGAGGCGCGCACAGTGCAGTCGGAAGGCCGAAGGCAAAAGGAAAGGTTTTTGCAATCACTGGAGAAGAAACATCTCATTTTGATTCCATGGTGGAAGGTAAGTGTATCATTAATAAGATTCCTTTAACTGTTATGTATGACTCAGGTGCATCACATTCCTTTATTGCCAATGACTGTGTAGAAAAACTAAAATTACCTGTGATAGAACTGCCATTTGACTTATCTGTACATACTCCTGGAAACAATCCCATTGTCACTTCTAAAGCCTGTTGGAAATGCCCTATTGTCATAGATGGTAGAGACTTTAAGGCCAATCTTTTCTGTTTACCCCTTTCTGGCTTAGAAGTTATTATTGGGCTAGATTGGTTGTCTGACAATCATGTTCTAATAGATTGTCATAATAAAACCATAATGTTTAAAGAACCAGTGAATTTGAATCCTGATGATTCGAGATTTCTAACCGCCAACCAAGTGAGTGCCTCTTTAAAAGGAGGGGCTCAAGGATTCATGCTATTGCTTTCAACGAAAGGAGAGCAAGAATCAAAAATCAAAAATCTGCCGGTTGTGTGTGAATTTCCTGACGTTTTTCCTGAAGATATCCCTGGTTTACCACCAGAAAGAGATATGGAATTTGCCATTGATCTAGTACCTGGAGTTGGACCCATTTCAATTGCACCATACTGAATGTCACCTCTAGAATTAGCAGAGTTAAAGAAACAACTTGAAGAGATGATAGAGAAGCAGTTTATACGACCCAGTGTATCCCCCTGGGGTGCACCAGTGTTGTTGGTTAAGAAAAAGGATGGTAGCATGAGGTTGTGTGTAGATTATCGGCAACTGAACAAGGTGACGATCAAGAACAAATATCCTCTGCCAAGAATTGATGACTTGATGGATCAGCTGCGTGGTGCCACGGTGTTCTCCAAAATTGATTTGAGGTCTGGATACCATCAGATAAGGGTGAAGAAAGAAGATGTACCAAAAACTGCTTTTAGAACACGCTATGGCCATTACGAATATCTAGTAATGCCTTTTGGTGTAACTAATGCACCAGCCGTATTCATGGATTACATGAATAGGATTTTTCATCCATATCTAGATAAATTTGTAGTGGTGTTCATTGATGATATATTAGTGTACTCTAAAAGCAAAGAAGAACATGTTGAACACTTGAAGGTTGTGTTGGAAATCCTGAAAAAGAAACAACTGTATGCAAAGCTGTCGAAGTGTGAATTCTGGTTGGAAGAAGTAAAATTTTTAGGACATGTAATTAGTCAAGGAGGAATAGCTGTAGACCCTTCCAAGGTGGAGGCAGTTTTAAAATGGGAGAGACCAACCACAATCACTGAGATCAGAAGTTTCTTGGGCTTGGCTGGATACTATAGGAGATTCATCGAAGGATTTTCAAAGTTAGCATACCCACTGACCAAGCTAACATGGAAAGGACAACCTTTTGTATGGACGACACAATGTGAGAATAGTTTCCAAGAGCTGAAAGATCGACTTACTTCTTCGTCGGTGTTAGTACTACCTGATCCACATCGAAGTTTTGAAGTTTACTGTGATGCGTCTAAACAAGGACTAGGAAGTGTACTCATGTAAGACAAGAAGGTTGTAGCCTATGCGTCGCGCCAATTAAGGCAACATGAGATTAACTACCCTACCCATGACTTAGAATTAGCTGCTGTAGTTTTTGCCTTAAAGATTTGGAGGCATTATCTATACGGTGCAACATTCGATGTGTTTAGCGATCATAAGAGTCTCAAGTATTTATTCGACCAAAAGGAGTTAAACATGAGGCAACAGAGATGGATGGAGTTCTTAAAGGATTACGACTTTGAATTACAGTACCATCCTGGAAAAGCAAACGTAGTAGCTGATGCTTTAAGTCGAAAGTCTCTGCATGCGTCCACAATGATGATTAAAGAGCTGGAATTGATAGAAA
The DNA here is from genome assembly GCA_037962975.1 of Clitoria ternatea. NCBI lineage: Eukaryota > Viridiplantae > Streptophyta > Magnoliopsida > Fabales > Fabaceae > Clitoria > Clitoria ternatea. The sequence goes on along the minus strand of CM075674.1, from coordinate 110,763,692 downwards.
ACTTCAGAGATCTTAACCTAGCAGTAAAGGTTAATGCTAATAGCTACAGATTAGGAGCGTTGCAAGTGACAAGTGAATTCCTGAGGCAAGTTTTAGAGGCTCAAAGAGATGATGAATTCCTGTAAGAAAAGAAAGAACTCTTGAAACAAGGAAAAGAAGTCGAGTTCAATGTAAGAAGTGACCAATTGCTGAGGTATAAGGATCGAGTGTGTATCCCTAATCAAGAGGAGTTGAGGAAAGCAATTCTGGAAGAAGGCCATAAAAGTTATATAAGCATTCATCCCGGAGCTACTAAAATGTATCAAGATTTGAAGAAGTTATTTTGGTGGCCTGGAATGAAGAAAGCAGTGGCAGAGTACGTAGCTGCATGTCTAATTTGCCAGAAGGTTAAAGTGGAACATCAAAAACCCCCTGGAATGCTACAATCAATGGAAATACCAGAATGGAAATGGGATAGCATTACCATGGATTTTGTGACTTCTCTACCTAAAACTCCATTAGGACATGATTCAATATGGGTAATAGTTGATAGACTAACAAAGTCTTCCCACTTTATTCCCATCAATATTCGTTACTCTATGGAGAAGCTGGCAAAATTATACATCGAGGAGATTGTGAGATTGCATGGAATTCCTTCAAGTATCATTTCTGATCGGGACCCTCGTTTTACATCACAATTCTGGAAGAGCTTGCACAAGGCTTTGGGAACAAGACTGCGTCTAAGTTCAGCATATCATCCTCAGACGGATGGACAATCAGAAAGAACGACCCAATCTCTAGAGGACTTGTTACGAGCTTGTGTGTTAGAGCATAAAGGAAGTTGGAATCAATTCTTATCATATGTGGAGTTTACTTACAACAACAGTTTCCATGCTAGCATTGGCATGGCACCTTTTGAAGCATTATATGGAAGAAAATGTAGGACCCCGCTATGTTGGTTTGAGACTGGTGAAAACTTGATGCTAGGACCAGAGTTGGTACAACAAACCATGGATAAAATCAAAATAGTTCAGGAAAAGATGAAGGCAACACAGAGCAGGCAGAAAAGTTACTATGACAAAAGAAGAAAGCCGCTCGAATTTCAAGAAGGCGATCATGTATTCTTGAAAGTCACACCTATGACTGGGGTCGGTCGGGCAATGAAATCTCGAAAACTAACTCCTAGATTTATTGGTCCATATCAAATAATTCATAAAGTTAGTCCTCTTGCCTACCAAATAGCATTACCACCTTTTCTTTCTAATATCCATAATGTTTTTCATGTGTCAAACTTACAAAAGTATATATTTGATCCTACACATGTTATTGAACCTGATGTCATACAAGTTAAAGATAATCTTACATTTGATGCACCACCTATCAGAATAGCTGACAGAAGAATAAAGAAGCTAAGAGATAAGGAAATTCCACTCGTGAAGGTCATTTGGAGTGAAACGAGAGGGGAAGATGCTACATGGGAACTAGAAAATGAGATGAAAGAGTCTCATCCCCAATTGTTTTACAAAAAAAAAAGTGTAAATTTCGAGGACAAAATTTTTTTTTGGGGGAGTAGAGTTGTAACACCCCTAATTTCGTTATTTCTTATTTAAAATAAAATTTCAAAGGAATTTGATTATAGTTCTTTAGAACTTTTTGATTGTTATATAATTTATAATTTTTTAGAATTTTCTTATTTTTTTTATTATTTTATTATTATTATTATTTTAAGAATGATAAAAATACCCTTAACCTTTCATCTAATAACCAAAATGCCATTACCGACATCATCGCTTACATCATCATCGCTTACATCATCGCTTACATCATCACTTACATCATGAATAGTAAAATAAATAATTAAATAATCTTAAATAGTGAAATTTTCTTCCTATAAATAGATGGCTCATTTACAACATTTCCACACAATAATTAGAGAGAGAATCTAGAGAGATAGTGCGTAAGAAATTAGTGGAGAGTAAATTCTTTTGGTAAAAAGAAGTTCTGCCGGAGGTGTAAGGTAATAACTTTCTTCTATATTATTTTTATAATTTTAGTTTATTTTTTTAGCACTCTTAAACCATTGATATACTAGTGCTATTATGAATAAGTTACTATAGTAAAAATAAATTATCACTGTGTTATTTTTACTATTTAATATTACTATTCAAAATTTACTATTTACTGTTACTATTCAAAATTTATTATTTACTGTTATTGTTTATGATTTACCATTTACCACTACTATTCAAAAAGTTACTATTCACAATTTACTATTTACTATTTCTATTCAAAATTTACTATTTACTGTTACTATTCAAAATTTACTATTTACTGTTATTGTACATGATTTACCGTTTACCACTACTATTCAAAAAGTTACTATTCACAATTTACAATTTACTATTACTATTCAAAAATTACTATTTACCGTTACTATTAATGACTTACCATTTACCGTTACTATTTATTATTACTATGTACATTTACTATTTATCATTCTGATAGCAATCTTAATTTTCATCTTAAGCTTATACTGAAATAAGTTAGTATTAATATTTTGTTAGAACTTGGAGGCGCAGAGCGAATTCACTTTTGGTAGCAAATCAAGGTAAGGGGGGTGAGATTAAGGATATAATATGAAATTACATAAGAATATTGGGAGGAGTCCCCTACTCCTTTTAAACATAACAATATTATTATTTTAAAATAATAACTTTTAACTTAAAATTTATAATAATTATTATTAATAAATTAAGCATCTTGTGTAACTTAATATCTAAAATATTTAAGAACTTGAACTATTATGACCTATGCGGACTGGATTGAACCTATGCAAGGACTTGAACTATTACGAACTTGACTGAACCTATGCAAGGACTTGGACTATTTATGACCTATATGGACTGAACTAGACCTATGCAAGGACTGAACTATCTTGGATTTACATAGACCTGTGCGAGGAATTGACCATAGAACTTAAAACAAAATTTATTAATTTAAATAATTATTGAATTTTAAATTATCATATTTATAACTAATGTTTAATTATTTGATTTGATTATGATTGTTAATATTTTATGATGTTTTGATTGTGATTGACAATGTTTGATTATGATTGATAATCTTTTATTGTGGAGTTTGAGCATATAGCAAGCATGGCGGAAAGCTAAAATTCAGTAAGAAATTACTTATCTCCTACTTCTTTATTTACTTTTTTATATTTATTCAAATTACTTTTAAGAAATTTCTTAGAAAACTACATAAGTTTTTAGAAATCTCTTTTTATCTTTTAATATATATGTATATATCTTTACTAAAATTTAGATTTTTAGTTAGTTTATCAGAAGAAAAAGAAAGAGAATTTATTTTATAAAAATAAATTTTTTTAATATATATACGTATTATTTAAATGTATAAAAGTATTATACAAAATTTTCAAGTACTAAGATTTTAAATATTGATAATTCCAAATTTAAGTTTTTAGAAATTAATTTTGAATTGACAGGTTATGAAATATATTTAAGGCTTTGAAACTCAAATTTATAAAGAGATTTGATTTGTGATTTGAAAAGGAACTGTACTAAAATTTTATATGCGTATTTGAGAAGTTAAAAAAGTACAGTTTACTGGGGTGGCTATGTCGTGATCCATAGGCCCTGATAATATAATTGAGTTTCTAAAAGCCTTAACCAACTAAATACGCGAGTAGTTCATGCATCACGAATCATCGAAGAGAAACAAAATGATATTGTCTGGGGACGGATTATAGAAACCGAGGATACATTAGAGGAGGCTTAATTGTGAGCCTTGGGATGAGAGGGTGTGAAAGGGTGCTTCAGGGGACCTGGGGTAGCTCCCTAGTGTCGGGTACTTTCACAATAAAAACCTTTTCAATCTGACTAGTCTCTAAGTGTTTCCATGCCAGTTGAGCTGTTCATGTTATTATTATCCAGAATTATGGAACAGTGTAAACTCCTGGTTGGCCCAGTGCAAATTAAAATTTAAGGGGTCCACATGTATAAATAAGTTATGATGAAGATATGACATATCATTCATACATTCATAAATTGATTGTGCTTGTGATTGTGATTGATATTATTATACTAGTTTGTGAAAACCCTTTATTGCTTATGTCCCATTTGGGAATATTATATTCTGTTTCTCACTTATTTCTCTATGTTTTTGTTTCATATGTTTTAAATTAATGGTTCGTACAGAGGGAAGGATCGAAGAACATTGACAGTATATATAGCACATTCTAGAAAGGGAGCTCGGTATGAATACCGTGGTCCAATGAATAAATAATGTCATTAGGCAACTACTCTTGGGCCATGGAGTTTCCTCTCTTTCTTATAATGTTTAATATTTATTTTCTTCGGATGAATGTACAAATACTTTATAAAGTTTTAATAATATTGAGGTATTTCAGAAATAATGTATATAATTTATTCTGATAGTTTCTTTTTAACAAACATATCTTTAGTAAAAAAAAAATTTACAAATTTTTCTAGAATTTATTAAGGTGTAATAGAGGGTGTTACAACAAACTACTACTAATAAAACAAAATTCAAACTACGTATTAAATGCAAACAACAGTAAATGGTTCAGTCTAGTACTGGTCCAAGGATTGTTGATATTACTCAACAATCCCCGGCAACGGCGCCATTAACTTGGCGTGGAATCTCCGAGTCATTATTTTGATGTATATTTCTCAGAAGATTTACGCTTTGGCAAGCACACCAGTCGTTAAAATTGTAGTATATTTGATCGTCTCACAGGGATTGTGGTAAATATCTCAATCTTAGACTAGTACAAGCTGAACCAACACAAGCACAGAAAGTTCATTCAGTTTTTGGTTGTTTTAATGTTTTATAGTTGTTTTTGTATTTCCAGAAACAGAGTTAAGATGAAATGTGAAAGGTGATTAATAGAAAATAGGTTAGGATTGCTTCGGTTCACAAATTCATCACGAAACATACAATTAAAGTATAATCAAACTTCATAATCCAGAGGACAATCCGCTTGTGGTTATTCCCTAATTCCTTAGGTGAAAAACACTAATCCTTAAGCATCGAACCTTAATTCCTTAAGTGCTCAATTAACCTAAGAATCTAATGCGAGATTGGAGGTTGAACTCTAACTATTCACCTAAATTGATTAGGCCTGAACTAGTTAGAAAACTGGAAGTTACCTAAGCTTCAACCATGATTCCTCACTAGCGAAGTTCTTCATCAGTTCTGGATTTGTCAATCCAGCAATTCAGATCCACTCCTTAGCTTGTTTACCTCAAGATCTTAGAAGTTGATTTCCTTGCTCACAGCTTCAAGATTCCATTGCTAACCTTCGCAATCCCAACCTTAGGGATTTAGAACTACATTAACTTTGGTTTCATCGAAGGATTGTGGAACGTCATGGAGGAGAGGATTTAGAGAGAGAAAATGAAGTAGTGAGATATTCAAAGTTTGAATGAATTGTGTTCGATGTATTCTATATGAATCTGTCTCTGGTTATTCCCCCCGTTACAAAATATGTACAAACATATATATAGGCATCTACCTAACTAACTAACTTAACTAATAACTTAGAAAACTTAAGTTAACGACTAAACTAACTAACTAATTACATAATTACAGGATAACTAACTAATTATAGCTCAGCTCTTAACAGATTCCAGTTTATCATTAGCTAATTTACAGCTCAATACTAACTAATTAACAGCTCACTACTTAAATTACTAAGGTGCAGAAGTAGGAGAGAAGGAAGCTGGAAACAACACTGGTGCCGAGTGGATTCTAGAGGGAACAATCACTGTTTTAAATATCAGCCTTTTCGCTTGAGCAAACTGGGTTCTCGCTTAGGCGAACTTGAGATATGTACTGTAGTGTTGCTTTCTCGCTTAAGCGTTATGGAGAAGCTTGGACGAGGGGTGAGATTTTTGGGGTCACGCTTGAGCGTCCTTGCTCGCTTGAACGAATTTTTGACCCTCGCTTGGGCGAATTTAACTCTCGCTTGAGCGAACTTGATTATTCAATTGGCATTCTGAAATTGACGCTCGGGTTATTCTTTTTGTCTTTGGTTCCCTGTTTTATTTTGGAGTCGGTATCTTAGGAGTCTCTTAAGTCGGATTTTCATTAATTCCTTCCGATCAACCCTTTGAGAAGTCTTTTTAGTCGGCCTCTTTGAAGTCTCGATCAGTTTGTGCTCTTAGACTCTTTTCAGTCGGATTTGTGAAATATCACTCGGATTTTCCAAATCTCGCTCAGCTTTTAGGAATTTCACTCGGATTTTCCTTCTTAGTTTGAGCGCAACCTGTTCCTGCACCAATAATCAACTAATTGCCTAGCATTTGTATGTTGGCTGCTTAATGAAATTACAAATAATCATAAACTCTTAACTAATTAATGTTTTTAACCATTTTCTTACATAAATTAAGCACTTTTGAAATAATTGAAGAAATTATAAATTATTAGCAATTAATTAAATAATAATGCTAAACTAATCACTAAATAATGAATTAAGTCAAATAAAAGGCAGAATAATTAAGTCTTTTCAAGACTTATCAGGCAGCATCTAAAGTTTTAGATGTATAGTAGATGACCCTAGGCTGCTTGTCAATCTTTTGACCAAGGACAACTCCCAATGCATAATTAGAGGTATCACACATCAACTCAAATGGGGCTGTCTAAACAGGTGCTTGAATTATTGAGGTAGTGGTTAATGCTTGCTTGAGGCAATTAAAAGCCTTCTTACACTTTTCATCAAACTCAAATGCCACATCCTTTTGAAGCAGACTGGATAGTGGCCTAGCCTTCTTGCTGAAATCCTTCATGAATCTTCTGTAGAATCCTGCATAGCCAAGAAAAGAACGAACCTCTCAAACACAAGAGGGGTAAGGAAAATGTGATATAACTTCTATCTTGGTAGGATCTACCTCAATTCCTTTCTCAGAGATTACATGCCCTAAAACTATTCCTTGTTTTACCATAAAATGACATTTTTCATAGTTCAAGACAAGGTTAGTTTCAATACATCTGTTTAAAACTTTATCCAAACTATCAAGGCATGCATTAAATGAAGATCCATAGACAGTAAAATCATCCATAAACACCTCTATGCAATTTTCAATGAAATCATGAAAAATACTTATCATGCATCTTTGGAAAGTTCCAGGAGCATTGCATAGGCCAAATGGCATTCTCCTATAAGCAAATGTGCCAAAGGGACAGGTGAATGTGGTCTTTTCTTAATCCTCAGGTGCAATGTGAATCTGAAAATATCTAGAGAATCCATCAAGAAAACAGTAGTGAGACTTACCTGCGAGACGCTCAAGCATTTGGTCAATGAAGGGTAAAGGAAAATGGTCCTTTTTTGTTGCCTGGTTTAGTCTCCTGTAATCAATACAGACTCTCCAACTATTTTGCACTCTAGTTAGGATCAACTCATCCTTTTCATTCTTCACAACTGTAATTCCTGTTTTCTTAGGAACCACTTGAATTGGACTCACCCATCGACTATCAGAGATAGGATAAATGATTCCTGCTTGTAGAAGCTTGGTAATCTCCTTCTTAACCACATCAAGGATTACAGGGTTGAGTCTCCTCTGGGGCTGTCTTACTGCTTTAGTATTTTCCTCCAGAAATATTCTATGCATGCACATGGATGGACTAATTCCATGAATGTCTTCCAATGTCCATCCTATAGCCTTCTTATGTCTTTTCAATACCTGCAACAATTTTTCTTCTTGATTTTCATCAAGAGAAGTGGAAATTATCACTGGGAGCTGTTCATTATCCCCTAAGTATACATACTTTAGGTTCTCAGGTAGGGGTTTCAATTCTAACTTGGGTGCCTGCAAAACAGATGGAACTAACAAAGAAGATTTGGATTCCGCTGTTTGCACCTCAAAAATTTTGTTAGAGTTTTCTCGAAATCCTGCATTCAGCTCCTTATGGTTAACAGGTATATCTAAAGACTCTGAGTCAGAAATCATGTATTTATCAATTTCAGCATAAATATCACAACTTCCAGAATCATTGCATTCAAAACATTTGTTTGAATCATCCATGTATTTCAAATCAACATTAGAAAAATGTTCAAAAACTAGTTCATCAATAATGTCAATTTGGAAAATAGAATGATTTTCAGATGGGTATTTCATGGCATCAAGAATATTGAATTGAACTCTCGTGTCTCCAAATTCCATAGAGAGAGTTCCAGAATGAACATTTATTTTGGTTCGAGCTGTTTTCAAAAATGGTCTTCCCAAAATGATAGGAACAGGAATTTGAGGCATACCTTCTTCCATATCAAGTACGAAAAAGTCAGCAGGGAAAACAAGTTATTCTACCTGAACCAAAACATCCTCTATAACTCCAGCAGGGTAAGCAGTGCTCCTATTGGCTAGCTGAATTACTACACCAGTAGGTTGTAAATTTCCAAGAGACAAATATTTAAAAAGAGACATAGGCATAACATTTATTGAAGCTCCTAAATCTAACATGCAATTTTCAAATTTGTTGTTGCCTATGATACAGGGTATAGAAAACGTACCTGAATCTTTGTATTTTTCAGGAATATTTGGAACTTCCTTACCAAGCAATGCAGATATATTCCTTCCCATGCTTATCCTTTCATTCCCTTTTAGTCTCCTCTTGTGAGTACACAACTCCTTCAGAAATTTGGCATACTTGGGAATTTGCTTGATTGCATCAAGAAGAGGTATATTCACTTCCACTTTCCTGAAAGTATCCAAAATTTCTTTGTTCACTTCTTCCATCTTCTTACTTGGAATTGCTTTTGGTGGGAAAGGAAGAGGGATATGAGGTGGAATTTGGGGTGGTTGTATCTCAGATTTGCTTGAAGAGGGTACATCATTCTCAACTATGTCAGGCTCAGTTGTTTGTTTTTCAGGTTCCTTGGGTATGGGTACTTCAAGGTTCTTACCTGATCTTAACTGAATTGCACTCACATTTCTTGGATTTACAGCTGGTTGAGATGGTAATTTGTCAGAGTTTTAAGATTGTAACTGGCTCAATGATGAAGCCAGTTACCCAATTTGATTGCTTAAACTCTGGATGGTAGCATCATTCCTCTGTTGATACTCTAAGTTTTGTGTAGCCATTTGTTTCACCAGTTCTTCCAAAGAAGGGCCACTTGTGGATGGTTGAGGTGTAGGTCTTTGGAAGGTTGGTGCATTGCTTTGAAATGGAGGTTGGGGATGGGGATTTTGTTGTTGGTTACCCCATCTCAAATTTGGATGGTTCCTCCAACCTGTATTGTATCTGTTGGTGGAAAGGTCATGGTTTTGTTGTTGTGGTGGTGAAGGTCTATCATGGTAGATGTTAGCTACATAGACTTGGGGACTATTATTATCCTTTTCTTGTAGAGAAGGACAATAATCAGTGGGGTGCTCTTGTGAAGAGCAAATGCCACATACTTTAGCAGTCATGGATTTTTGATTTACTGCCAATTGTGTGACCAGAGTGGTGAGAGCATCAAGTTTGCTCTCCAATTTAATTCCAGATAAACTAGAATTCGAATCAAACATGGGTTTGAAAGAATCATTTCTCACACCAAATTGTTGAGAGTTAGATGCCATCTTCTCAATCAGGTTTCTTGCTTCAGCAGCAGTCATATCTCCTAAAGCTCCTCCACTTGCCGCATCAATCATGTTGCGATCAACGTGGTGCAGACCTTCATAGAAGTACTGAAGAAGAAGTTGTTCAGAAATTTGGTGGTGAGGGCAACTTGCACAGAGTTTTTTAAATCTCTCCCAATACTCATAAAGACTTTTTCCAGAGAGTTGCCTAATGCCAGATATGTCTTTACGGATTGCAGTTGTTCTAGAGGCAGGAAAGAACTTTTCCAAGAACATTTTCTTTAAGTCATTCCAACTTGTGATTGATCTTGGAGCAAGTTAGTACAACCAATCCTTAGCAACACCCTCTAAAGAAGAAGGAAACGCTTTAAGATAGATATGGTCTTCTTGAACGTTTTGGGGTTTCATTGTGGAGCACACAATGTGGAATTCTTTGAGGTGTTTGTGCGGATCTTCACCCGCGAGACCATGAAACTTAGGCAACAAGTGTATAAGTCCGATCTTAAGAATAAAAGGGACATCCTCATCAGGATATTGAATACACAAACTTTCGTATGTGAATTCAGGTGCAGCTAGTTCTCTAAGAGTTCTTTCACGAGGTTCAGCCATATCAGAAAAACTAGCAGTAGTACTTTCAGCAGATTCAGAAAATATACTATCACTATCAATATCAACAAAGTTATTATTAAATCTAGTTTCTCTAATTAATCTATGAAAAGTTCTATCAATTTCAGGATCAAATGAATATAAATGCTCAAAAGTTCTTCTACTCATACATAGCATACAACAAGATATTTGATCATGAGCAATAAATCATAAGAATCCTAAATCATACAAAAGGAATAAAATAAAACAAAATTATTTTTTTCAATTTATACAAAAAAAATTAATCTAAAACAAGAGTTTTCCTAAAGATCGTTGATCCCCGGCTGCGGCGCCAAAATTTGACGTGAATATTTTTACAGTCGTGGTTCCGTCAAATTAGTACATTAAAATTAATTAATGTAGTACTAGGGTGTCAACCTAGGTCATTCTCTCAAGGATCAACACAAAAATTTAGGAAAAATCAAGTTTAAAATTAATTTTTACAAACAGAATTTTAACAAACATACAAATACAATTGGGGGGGTTTGATTGATTTTGTTGTCACAATTAAAATTAAAACAAAGTAAATATAGGATTTAAAACAATAAATAACAAGCGATTGATTTTCTTGGAGTATTGTAAATAAATTTATCCTTGGTTCACTAAAGATAATTTGTATACTTTCATTACTGTTAATTTCTTAGCTCAATTTGAATTAATCAACTAAGCGTCTTTTTCAATTCATAATTCCTTTACTTTCATTTAAAAATGAATATTTTAATCAAGCATCCTAATTAAGCAAAAGGAGTCAAGATCGTAAAATCTAGAAATTATTGAGCATATGTAAGAACATCGCCTACATACATAATCTATTCTCAAATTATGGAATTAAGCAAACCATAATTATTAAAAGTGATTATGAAAATATTCATTAAGCATGCATATTTCCTTAATCCATTCTAATTTAAAATCTTATTTTATTTCATTTGAATAATTAAACCGATTAAGCATACAAGTTTAATTAAACAGAATGGAATTAAATAAGCAGAGTAAGATTATGAAAAAATAACAATAATAAAAATATACTATATTAAAAATAATGACCTCAAAATTACATTACAATATTCTCCAAGAAAATCAATCTAGGGGTTTTAGCCCTCCATAATTAAAACAAACTGAAAATAAAAAGAACCTAACCCGGAAATGAAGAATTGACTGAAGAAGAAATAGAAACAGAGAAGAGGAAGAAATGAAGAATGAATGGTTTCTGAAGGAATTGAGGTGTTGATACAATGCTGAAACCTTCTCATGGTGCCTATTTATAGGAATCCAAAAGCAAGTCAATGCCATAAACAATTGTAATGGAGGGTGCACTCTTCAATTAACAAGTCGATTGTGCTCCATTATCAACTTCAGTGCTCCATTATCAGTGTTTAGTGCCTTGCCCACCATCCAGAAGCTCGAAAACGTTATCCTGGGCCAATAATTCACTCATGAATCAATTCAAAAGTGAAATGAATCGATTCATGCTTTCCAAATGCAATTCTGGCCTAAAAATTAACGTGTGAATCGATTCAATGGTGGGAAGAATCGATTCAACCATTCCAAATCCGAATGAATCGATTCAAAATGATGGTGAATCGATTCAAGCTTCAAAAATTCGCATCCTAGGTACATTAAACCGTGTGAATCGATTCAGGTAGGGGATGAATCGATTCATCCACCTGATTCTCCATTCTTTGTGTATTTTTCCACCCTTTTTGAGATCCTTTTGCATATTCCTTGGTTCCTTTAATCCTTAGGCACTTTGATCTTCATTTTAAAATCAAATATTAAATAAAGCTCAAATGATGAAAATGTGTTAAAATGCAATATATTACACACTAAGTGATGGCAAATTATACACATTTAAAGTGAAGAATTAAAGATAAATCATGCATCATCATGAGTCTAGAATACATGATATTCCAGTTGTATGTGATTTCTCTGAGGTGTTTCAGGAGGATGTACTTGGTGTTCCTCCTGATAGGGAGATTAAATTTTCTATTGATCTTGTCCCTGGAGCTGAACCAATCTTCAGTGCTCCCTATAGAATGTCTCCTGTTGAATTAATAGAATTAAAGAAGCGGGTAGATGAATTGCTTGAGAAACAATTTATTTGACCTAGTATATCACCGTGGGGTGCTCCGGTGTTACTACTTAAGAAGAAGGATGGCAGTATGCGGTTATGTGTTAATTACCGCCAGTTAAATAAACTTACGATCAAGAATAAGTACCCGTTGCCTAGAATTGATGACTTGATTGATCAATTGCACGGTGCTTCAATCTTTTCTAAAATTGATTTACGATCTGGATACTATCAGATCCGAGTTAAAGCTTCTGATATTCCTAAAAGGACGTTCAGGACTCAATACGGTCACTATAAATATATAGTAATGTCGTTTGGTATGACTAATGCTCCTGCTGTGTTCATGAATTATATGAACAACATTTTTCATCCATACTTAGATCGATTTGTGGTTGTATTTATTGATGATATCCTAATCTATTCTAAGTCTCATGAGGATCATGAAGAGAATCTTCGCTTAGTACTTCAAGTGCTAAAAGAGAAGCAGTTGTTTGCTAAATTATCTAAGTGTGAATTCTGGATGGATAAAATTCAATTTTTGGGTCATGTTATCTCCAATAAAAGGCTGAGTTTATGTACCTAATTCTGGTGATTTGTGACAAATGGTACTCAATGAAGCTCATAAAAGTATGTTGAGTATCCATCCAGGTACTACCAAGATGTACCATATTTGAAATTGCATTTTTGGTGGCCTGGATTGAAAAGAGATGTAGTTAACTTTATGGCTCATTGTATTATTTGTCAGGAAGCAAAGGTTGAATATCAGAAACCATCAGGTGGTTTACAACCTCTTGAAATTCCTGTATGGAAATGGGATGCTATTGCCATGGATTTCGTGATGGGACTACCCAGGACTCGTAATGGACATGATGCTATCTGGGTTATTGTAGATCGATTAACAAAGTCTGTATATTTCTTACCTATTAATATGAGTTACCCCTTATAGAGACTAGCATAGTTATATATCAGTGAGATCGTTCGACTGCATGGTGTACCATCTTCTATTGTGTTGGATAGAGATCTGAGATTCACTTCTCGATTTTGGGGAAACTTGCATCAGGAGTTAGGCTTGAAGCATCGATTGAGTATGGCCTATCATCCCCAGACAGATAGGTAGTCTGAGTGTACTATTCAGAGTTTAGAGGACTTGTTGAGGTCCTGTGTGCTAGAGCATGGTGGTAGCTGGGAGCAGTACCTTCCATTGAACGAATTTACTTATAATAATAGCTATCACAACAGCATAGGTATGGCTCCTTATGAAGCTTTATATGGCAGGAAGTGTCGAACACCTCTTTGTTGGTCAGAGACTGGCGAGAGTTTGATGTTAGGCCCTGAGATTGTGCAGCAGACCTCTAAGCAGATTCAGATGATCAGAGAGAAAATGAAAGCATCCCAAGATCGTCAGAAAAGTTATTATGATAAGCGAACAAAACCGCTTGAATTTCAGGTTGGTGACAAAGTATTCTTGAAAGTTTCTCCTAGTAAAGGCATTGGGAGAGCACTAAAAAGCAATAAACTGAGCCCAAAGTATATTGGACCATACGAAGTATTGAAGAGGGTTGGCTTTGTGGCTTATCAGATAGCGTTGCCTTCTTATTAGTCAAATCTATATAGTGTATTTCATGTTTCTCAGTTGAGAAAGTATTTGTCAGATCCTACTCATGAGATGCCAGATGATGATGTTGAGATCAAAGAGAACCTGACCATTATAGCTGAGCCCACTGGTATAGTGGATAGATCTGTGAAACGCTTGAGAAGCAAAAATGTTTAGTTGGTCAAGGTTGCATGGCAACAGGATCAATGTATTATACATACTTGGAAACGTGAAGACGCTATGAGGCAACAATATCCTGAGTTATTTCATTGAGGTATGTTTCTATATTTGAATTTCAAGGTCGAAATTCTTTTATGGAGGGAAGAATTGTGACATCCTAAAAATAGGATTTATTATTAAAACATGGTTTAAAGAGGGATTTAAAGAAAAATGAGAGATTAATTTGAACAATTGCCAAAATAATGAATACATCCCAATATTTATCGTAATGACCGACGCGTCCCTGAGTGGTTTTAAAACTGAAATTCCTTCTCTTTTCTCTTAAAAACCTTTCGTGAGATAGAGACAGTTATTTCTTCTTCATCTTCTTCTTCTTCTCGTCCAAGATTACCATCTCTAATCCTTTTCTTTTCCAATTCTTATAGCAAAACATCAAATTGAAGTGGAAACTTACCTCTTCTCCACTTTTTCTCTTCACTTGAGCAGCTTGGATTAAAGGGAAAGAGAAAGAGCTTGCATTCTCCAATTCAAGGTAAGATGATGAACTCCTATATTGAAATATGGTTTAATCATTTAAACCTTACAATTTCTTAAGTTTCATAGAGGTTGGAAGCCATTAATATAGAAGAAGAGTTTAGGTTTTCTAGAGTATGAGCTTTTCATGAGGAAGAGAGTAGAGATAGCTTATTGAATTACTAATCTTAGAGAATTGAAGCTTAATAGTGATTATTTCAATAAACTAGGTAGCTTTGAAAAATTTCAGAGCTAGAAGTTGATTCGGAGCTTGTGAATAGCGGGCGAAATATATTTGATAGCTTGAGGAGATTCTGGAATTATTTATTCCAGGTAGGGGGAGCGTTTACATTTTAAATACATAGTTTATGAACAGATTCATGATAGAATTGTTATATTTAATGAGAAATCCCGAATATATAATATGTGTGACATATTTGTGATATGATATCTTCTGTTCATATATGATTGATATTGAGAAATTGAATTGGTATGAGATATAAATTGTATGTGTAAACTTATTGTAATTCCTATGCATGAGATACAGTAGGAAAGATGATGATGATATAAGTATACGTATATGCATGAGATGCAATTGTATATAGCATGGGATGCTTGTATGATGAACAAATATAAAATATGATGTGGTTTCAAGGATTCCACAAACGACCTTGGGCGATACTCAAGCCAAACCTCTTGAGTGGGGCTCGGGGTTTAGTACCAGTAAAACAATTTGGTACCAGTAAAATGGCCGAATCAGATGAGAGCTGAGTATATGGCTGAGAGCCAATGTTGCAACACAAATTAAAACTTAATAATGGATCCAATAGATTGAGCATGTTTTATGCATTGATGAACATTGTTGAGAGCAACATAATTATATCATCATTTAAGAATATATGAATGAATAAAATATGATGAGATTATATGATAGTAAATATGATTTATATGTGTTAGTGAATTGGATATGTAATCCAATTCAATAACTGTTATTTAACATGTATTATGTTCACCCCTATTTGTGGTTATGTTTTTCAGTGGATATAGGACGAAGTAAAGGCATATGAAAGATCACTCAGTATGATTATGGATGGATATGTACATGTTTGTACATAATAAGAATAGTAGTATGTTTATGCCTTGGCCGGCTCTTGTTAATATATTATGATATGTATGAATGATTAAACGTTTTGCATGATGGATAGCTTCATTTGGAGGCTTGAAATCTGAATATGAATATGAATATGCATATGAGTATATGTTTATGATAAATGATATAATATGAGTTTGAATTCCTAAAATTGATATGATTCACATACTTGAAATGCAAAAATTAGGAATTGGGAGGGTGAAATTGTGATCCGATGAGTTTTTGAACAGTCGAAAAGGATCTATAGATTCCCTATATCATTTATGAATTGTTTAAATAGGCTTTCGGTATGTTTGAATGGGATTAAGAGGATTTGGTGCATATAATTGGCACATTTTGACCATAATGTATTTTTATGCATAAGTTGGTCATATGTCCAAATTTTGGTGAATGGACATCGCCATTAGTCTCAAAATAAGGAAACTATAGTGCCCATGAGGTTTTGTATCAATCAGACTTGAAACGGGCAAATTACGTAAGTCGAAAGTTGGCCTAGAATATTTGAAATGCCAATTCATATGGAATTCTGAGTTTTCCATGTCTGTGCTGCAAAACTCGCTCAAGAGAGATGAATTTCGCTCAAGTTAAGGCGGTTGGCATACTGGCCGATTCTCGCTCAAGCAAAATTGGTTCGCTCAAGCGAGAGTGGGGTTTCACTCAAGCGAGAGTGGATTTCACTCAAGCGAAACCCTTATGTATCAGTGTTGTGGCCTCTAGCCTAATTTCGCTCAAGTGAGATTTATACTCGCTCAAGCAAAAATGGTTGAGCATCAGGGGGTGCTTACTGGATGAATTTCGCTCAGGCGAGCATATCTCACCCAAGCGAAATGAAGGTAAGATTGATTCTGGAAGGAAATCTCGTTGAAATGAGTGGAGGCTCGCTCAAGCGAGATTGAGTGGGAATGTGAGGTGAATTGGTTTCGCCCAGGCGAAATAGGGGGTCTGATACCTCATTTGAATTCGCTTAAGCGAATGGCATCTCGCTCAAGCGAGATTTGCCCAGAATGCAATTTTCTTCATTTTCTTTAATATGAATTTATTAATTTTTATTATAAAATCATATTTTCTTGCATTTAATAATTTAAAATACGCTTTCCGTTGATCCTTGTAATTTAATTTAATTTTTTTATATACCTTCTCATATCACTATATATGGAAAAGGTCTGTTTAAATGGTCCAGGGGTATTGGTTAAATATTTATTTTATGGCTTTTTCTATAATTTATTTGATTTGATAAACCACGAAAAATTTACCCTCAATTTTATTATTCTAATTAATCAATTTTTATAATCATATTTTAGAATAATTATATTGAGGGTTAGGATGTTTTAAGTGGCGACTCTGTGAACCCTTTAGTTTTTTGGACGTCTAAGGGCCTCATTCCAATAAAGTTTCATTTTCCTTTATTGTTTTTAACCAATCCACGTCGCGTACCGGGACCCTGGTCGCGACTGCAACCTACCTGATTTAAAAGACCTTAGAGTGTTTGGTTCCCTATGCTACTCCTCTATACTTGTTGCAGGCAGAAAGAAACTTGACCCTAGAGCGATTCCCTCAATTTTCTTGGGCTATAAAACTGGCATAAAAGGATATGTCATCTTGGACCTCAAGCATCATGCCATCAATGTCTCAAGAAATGTGGTTTTCTATGAGCAGTATTTTCCCTATAAACATCCTGTTCCATCCACAACATGGAGGTATGTTGAGATTACTGAACACCAATCTTCACTAGATTTGTCCATTCCTATCCATCTCGCTGACCAAAACATTGAACCACACTTGCCTACACCTAAACCAAGCACACCTGAACTTCCCACACCTACACCTTCCTTATCATCACCTGAAACTGACCCTCTCACTATCATTCCTACTTCAACCAGGCCTATTCGAACAAAAAAACCACCCTCTTATCTCTCAGATTATCAATGTAATCATATCACCACATCCACCAAGTACCAGTACCCTATTTCCAGTTACTTGAATTATACACATCTCCCTTCTAGATAGCAGATTTATACTGCCTTAATTGACCACCAAACAGAACTTTCCTCTTATTCAGAAGCATGCACTATGTAGGAATGGAGAGATGCAATGCAGAGGGAGTTTGAAGCGCTAGACAAAAATCACACTTGGGAACTTGTCACATGTCGTCCCAATGTTCATCCAATTGGTAGAAAATGGGCGTTCAAAATCAAAAGGCATGCTGATGGAAGTATTGAAAGATACAAGGCACGCCTTGTGTGACATCCTGATCACTGTTGAGGGCGGGGAGTGATCGCTGGTGCATAGGCACGGACAAGGAGCGGCTCCTGGCAGGCTTCTAGTTGGAGGGACACATGAACGAACCGAATACATACTAGAATGAGAGGGATCCAAAGACTGTATAGGTATGAGACTATACAGTTGAGGATAGCTTAAAGAAATGAATTCGTACTACTTATACCAACAAATACATTAGCCTTTTCGATGGCCTATCACTTAAGGACTCCAAAGTTAAGCGTGCTTAACTTGGAGTAATTCTAGGATGGGTGACCTCCTGGGAAGTTCCCGGAATGTGTGTGTGTGAGGACAAAAACACACGGAAAGGCCTCGTGTTGGTCTGTGAAAGAGTCGTTCATTCCTGAAAAGCAGTCGGGGCATTAAAGGTTATGAAAGTTCAGGTCCTTTTATAGGTATGTTGTAACACCCCTATTTTTATTTTTATATTAACATTTTGAAGGAATTAGATTATGGCTCTTTAGAACTTTTTAATCTATGTATTATTTATGATTTTTTGGAATTTTTAGGAATTTTTGAATTTTTTTAATAAAATAATATTTTTTAAATAATTTTAAATTCATATAAGTGACTTAAAATTAAAAATATTTATAAGAAAATGAAGTTAAATTATAAGAAAATTTTCTAAGATCCATTTCAAGTAGACTTATCTAAAAATTATCGGTTTGAGAAAAATCTTGATTTTTTCCAATCGTTAAAAAATTGAAAACGTATTAATAAATTTTTATTAACAGAAAATTTTAGATTTTTAAAATTTAAACTTTATATTAGTTATTATAAAATTAGTGAGGACTGATATAATATCGCTAAATTTTTCAAAAAGGACTGATTTTGAATATTTAAAATATACCGAGTAAAAGGTTACTATTTGACTTAATAATTTTGCCTACAGTTACTATGCAAAACACTGTACATGTACGAAATTTTCAAAAAATGCACAGTAACCAGGAATAAAATTCAAAAAATGCACAGTACTTTTATATTAAAATAATAGAATGCATAGTAAATTTTTTTCCTATAAATACCGAAGGATTTCTTCTTTAGAATTCACAATTTCAGATTAAGTTTTCTTAATATAGTAGTGCTAGTGAGATAGTGGTGGAAGTGAGAGAGAGAAATAATTTTTTTTGGAAAAAGGTTCTGCTAAAATCCTAAGGTAAGAATACGTCTCTCTTATATTTTTTAGAGTTATTTTCATATCGTTTTTAGAAATCTATTATTATACTGGAAATAATATTATTTTAAGTTAATATTCTGCATAGTAAAATACTATTTCAATAGTAAATTACTATTCAAATAGTAAATTACTATTTACTATTACTATTTACCTTTACTATTCATGATTTACTATTTACCGTTACTATTTAAGATTTACCATTTACCGTTACTATTCACAATTTACTATTTATCATTACTATTCATATTTTACTATTTACTGTTACTATTTATGATTTACTATTAACTATTCACCATTTACTATTCAAAATTTACCATTTCTGCTTTAAGTAGTAATCTTAATTTTCATTTTATGCCTATACTGAAATAAGATTGGTATTAATATTTCTAGAAATCGGAGGCGCAAAGCAAACTCTCTTTTGGTAACAACTCAAGGTAAAGGGGAGTGAGATAAGAGTATTGATCCGGTCCTAACACCGGCCCCCAAGAGCATGGCTTTAATGCTTTGCCAGATCAGCATTTTGAACAAGAGGAGTACGCGATTGAGTACATTATAATCACTTCTATACGGAGTACATACCGCCAGGGCAGGTAACTCCGCCAAGGCATGTTACTCCGCCGAGGAACATAACCCCGCCAAGGCAAGTTACACTACCAAGGCACCTTACTCCGCCAAGGCATGTTACTCCGCCAAGGAACGTAACCCCGCCAAAGTTGTTACTCCGCCTAGCCATAAGCTCAATATTGGCGGAATACTGAATTTCCCACACTGCGTAGCGAGCCCATACTCACAACCCCGGCACGAGATTGACTCTGTCTTGAGAGGTTAATAATGGGAATCACGCTGTCACGCATAAAGGGAAATAACAATAAAATAATAAAGCATTCACGCTTCCCAAGTAAGTGGAAATACCTACTACACTAACGGTGCCCGTGAACAACACAGGGGCCCACTGTCTTTCTTGCTTTATGCTAGAAAACAAGGAACGGGTCCTACCAATAATGGAGCACCAGTAACAGGTATATAAACCTCTCTCGAAAAGGTATAAGGGATCTTTTTCCCATTCTCTGAACCTTACACTCTCTTACTTGCATAATTCTCTCTGACTGTCTTTCTAAGTCTCTAAGTATTCTGAAATACTGACTTGAGCGTCGGAGAACGATTGCAGGTACCATCCCCAATCGGGTCAAGGCAACGTAGATCCCGTCAGGCGGACTGTGACACCGCCCCAGAGTACATTGCACTCCGCCTCAGCATACAAAGACTCTTCGTATTTACATTTATACGCACATTGCTTTGTATCAAAAACACATTTATATGTATATTTTGAGTTGTTCTACAAGCATACTTCTACACCCCCTGTAAAGAACAGTTCATTGGCACGCCCAGTGGGACCTGTAAACTAATGATCTGTCCTGAACCGGGGTCTAGAGATCCGGACTCAAGTCAGTCACAAACAGTATGTAAATACCGTATAGGAGACCGGATGTATGAGTATCCGGTGTAGGTATCCGTTGTCCTTGAGCGGAGAGAGCAGACTGGGCGTCCTGGAGGTCCTTCACACCGACCTAACGCGTTGAAGTGGGCGAATGGTGGTGTCACCTGATTGGCTCGTTTTTCGAGGACTCGTTAGTGGGGAACCACTAACTCTCATTAGCATTATTATATTGCGCACTTACCAGCATGATTGGGTCAAGTGGCTATTTTATATTGAGCATAGAGAATATAGACTAGGATTAGGGAACAAGTTGACCATTCCCGTGAGCAGAATTTGGCTCGTAGTGCAGGGAATTATTGATCGATCCCTGTAGCAATTATCCTTGTCTTTAGCACAGTGACGTGTGTATTGTCCGGTGTCATGGTGTTATCCTGAACAACCGGTATAGGGAGAACGCCTAATACGGAATCACAGTCCGGATGTATATCGATGACACCGGTTACACGTTGATGTCTTGACAAAGACATTGAAATATGTCTTGCAGATCGGATACCGGTATTGAGACCGGATCATATGTCCCCTAGCTTGTGTGAGGGACTGAATGGTTGTTCACATAAGCTACACAACCTGCGAGAGGTCTGAATACTGGTGAGCTTACGCGTAAAACAGTTCCTTAGAATTTGTTGTCATTCGTAAAGAACCGTTCTCAAATTAATAGATCCGATCTATGAATTCCATGGAGGAAAGTTATTGTATCACAGGATAAGTGATAAAGAACATCCGTCCTGGGAGAATACCACTTCAGAGCGAAAGTGCGGATTAACTTTCAAAATCTTCCATCATAAGAATGATGATGGGGATTGTTCGTACTAGGAGTTTTATCATCGAATCACTTCATAGTTGAATTCCGTAAGAAGGCGGAGTAGCCTCTTAGGAATTCCAATGAGGTTGGATTCCGTAAGAAGGCAGAGTGGCCTCTTAGGAATTTCCAAGGAGTTGAATTCCGTAAGGAGGCGGAATAGCCTCTTAGGAATCTCAATGAAGTACAATTTTACAAGTGTTGAACTTTTGAACTTGTTGATTATGTACTTCGTAAAACATTGGTAGTTAGGCGGTATGGTGCAGCATATAGCCGTGACACCAATTCATCCTTTGAGGCGGTATGGTGCAGCATATAGCTGTGACACCAATTGTTCCTGCAAGAAATTGGTTGAACCTTGGAGGCGGTATGGTGCAGCATATAGCTGTGACACCAATTCATCCTGCAAGAAATTGGTTGAACCTTGGAGGCGGTATGGTGCAGCATATAGCTGTGACACCAATTCATCCTTTGAGGCGGTATGGTGCAGCATATAGCTGAGACACCAATCCTTTCCCCCCAAGGAGTTTTTATTGACTCCGTTTGCGAAGCTTTGTTGCATGTTGGTTGATCTTTATGGAATAAAGAGTTATGCGTTTGTGCTTCAGTTTTAGAGTCGTTGTTTTATCTGCATGGGAACAAATTCTGCCATGGATAATCAATTCAAAGTTAGAGTGAAGATTAAATACAGGAAGGCATTTCATTGAGAATGGAACTACATAAAGGATTGAGTTGGGATATATCTTTTTGAAACCTTTTCAAGGAAAGCATACAGAGGAAGATCCTTGAGTTAGGAAGAAAAGATCATACCGTATTACCCAACTAACTGTAATATATGCGTAAATTTAAAATGTTCCATTTATTTCTGACCGGAGTGCCATCCAAGTTTTCTAGGCGGTATGTACCCTTGCCCAAAACCTCGATGACTCGGTATGGACCTTCCCAATTTGGTGCCAATTTGCCTTGGTGCGCAAATTTGTTGCCAATGTTGGCCCTTCTCAGGACCAAATCTCCCTCTTTGAAACGGCGTTCGCATATGCGTGCATTATACCGTTTGGCGGCCTTTGCTTTGATAGCTTGATCTCTCACAAAGGCTTCCTCTCTCAACTCCGCCAAAACCTCCAATTCGTGTGCGAGGTTCTGTTGATTGGCTTCCTCATTGAAATGGAGGACTCGAGCTGAAGGGGCCGTTAATTCAATGGGAATGACAGCCTCGACTCCATATGTCAGCCGATACGGAGATTCATTCGTGGTGGAGTGTGGGGTGGTTCTATATGCCCATAAAACATGGCATAACTGATTTGCCCAATCTCCCTTTGCCTCACCAAGGCGTTTTTTGAGGCCCTTCAAGATTTCTCTGTTGGCGACCTCTGCTTGTCCATTGGTTTGAGGGTGTTCCACAGAAGAGAAAATCTGCGTGATGCTGAGATTTTCTAAGAGTTCAGTGAACTTGCGATCTGTGAACTGGGTGCCATTATCAGTGACTATGCGTTTAGGGACTCTGAAACGTGCAATGATGTTCTTATAAACGAATCTTCGAGTCCTGGCTGACGTTATGTGCACCACTGCCTCTGCCTCAATCCATTTGGTGAAATAATCGACACCAACTATCAAGTATTTGATACCGCCGGGCGCAGTTGGGAATGGACCTAGAATATCCATGCCCCATTGATAGAAAGGCCAGGGCGTTATTGATGATGACATTTCCTCAGCTGGAGTATGGTGAAAATTCGCGAATCGTTGACATTGATCGCATTTTTGAACATATGAGGCAGCGTCTTGCTTCATAGTGGGCCACCAATACCCCGCCCTGAGGATTTTTCTCACTAGACTCCGTGCCCCTATTCCATAAAGATCAACCAACATGCAACGCCGCTTCACAAACGGAGTCAACAAAAACTCCTTGGGGAATTGGTGTCTCAGCTATATGCTGCACCATACTGACCCTAAGGTACAGAAAACTCCTTGGGGGAAAGGATTGGTGTCTCAGCTATATGCTGCACCATACCGACCCTAAGGTACAGAAAACTCCTTAGGGGGAAAGGATTGGTGTCTCAGCTATATGCTGCACCATACCGACCCTAAGGTACAGAAAACTCCTTGGGGGGAAAGGATTGGTGTCTCAGCTATATGCTGCACCATACCGACCCTAAGGTCCTACAGGCCGCCTATGGAAAGAACTAGTGTCACAGCTATATGCTGCACTAATTCGCCCCCAAGGTCCTGCAGGCTTCTTGTGGGAAGAGCTGGTGTCACAGCTATATGCTGCACCACGCTAACCCCAAAATCCAACCAATTTCTTGCAGGATGAATTGGTGTCACAGCTATATGCTGCATCATACCGCCTCGAAGGTTTAACCAAATTTCTTGCAGGGTGAATTGGTGTCACAGCTATATGCTGCACCATACCGCCTCAGAGGCTCAACCAATTTCTTGCAGGATAAATTGGTGTCACAGCTATATGTTGCACCATAGCAATCCCGACTTCGATGATTTTCATTCAATCAGGAGTCGCACTCCAATCAAAATGCAAAAGGATGAACATTCCATCCAAAACTTGACTCTGCCTAACCCCCAACGTTTTACGGAGTACATGAGCAACAAACTCAAGCACTACCCAACAAGTTCAAGTAAGTTCAACACTTGTAAAATTGTGCTTCATTGAAATTCCTAAGAGGCTACTCCACCTTCTTACGGAATTCAACTCCATGGAAATTCCTAAGAGGCTACTCCGCCTCCTTACGGAATTCTACCCCTTGGAAATTCCTAAGAGGCTACTCCGCCTTCTTACGGAATCTACTTCATGGAAATTCCTAAGAGGCCACTCCGCCTTCTTACGGAATCTGTTTCATCAAAATTCCTAAGAGGCCACTCTGCCTTCTTACGGAATCTGTTTCATCAAAATTCCTAAGAGGCTATACCGCCTCCTTACGGAATCTATTTCTTGGGGATTCCTAAGAGGTTACTCCGCCTTCTTACAGAACCCAATCTTACTGAAATTCCTAAGAGGCTACTCCGCCTACTTACGGAATCCAACTTCTTTTAAATTCCTAAGAGGCTACTCCGCCTTCTTACGGAATCCAACTCCTTTTAAATTCCTAAGAGGCTACTCCGCCTACATACGGAATCCAACTTCGTTGAAATTCCTAAGAGGCTACTACGCCTCACTATTAAAATCATTTCAATGAAATTCTCAAGAGGTTACTACGCCTCGTTATTGAAATTACTTCAGTTAAATTCTCAAAGAGGCTACTTCGCCTCCTTACTGAATTTTACTTCACCGAAATTGCAAAAAGGCTATCCCGCCTCGTTATGCTTAGTCATATTTCATTAAGTCCTCAGAAGAATATTCCGCCTTTTCGATATCATTTCACAAGGCATAAATACGACGGACTCAAACACTGCTTATATGAACAAGTATACATTTGCAGAAAATATGCTTTATTCAATATTGCCAAATTGGTAAAATCCAGAGCCTATCCTGGAACAAGGCGACGTTATAAATAAAAACAAGACTTGCAAAGAGACTGAGGAGGAGACTAAGAAGCTGATCTTTAAGGGTCAGACGGCTTCCCTTCTTGCTGAGTGGAGGTGAGCTGACTTTCTCCTGGCCTGGTCAAACTTTGGGAAGGAGGCAAGTCCGCCAGAACATATTCATCATTGGGCGCAGGCATATGACCTCCTTGCACAGGCACCATCAATTCTCCATTAATAAATTCGTAATAGGGATGAATGCCTGTGGTGGAGAGAGTAACACCTGGGTTGCGATAGCAGAGTTGGCGAACAGCCATGCTGAAAGCATCATCAATCGCTGCCTCAGCTGCATCCAAGGCAGATTGCAATTCCTTGTCGAGCCTCTCACTGGTAGCATCTGAGGCAGTCTTCTCAGCTTGCAACTCTTGAACCTGCACTTCAAGATTTCCATATGCGGTTGCTGCTTCGCCCAACTCCGCCGCCCAGGCATCTTCAGCTATGGCTTTATTTATTTCTATGGAGACCAGCCTCTGCTGAAGAATGCTCACGTCTCCGCCCAAAATTTGGTTCTGCTGATCTAAATTTGAAACTTGTTGCTTCAGCAGAACATTATCAGCCTTGACCTGGGAAAGTCCACTCACCTCCTCGCCTAGCTTTTTATTCTGTTGTTCTAGCAGGACCTTCTCAGCCTTCACCTTAGCCAACTCCTCCGTCAATTTCTTGATGTCGGAGTCGGCGGTGTCAAGATGTTTGTCCTTGGCCTTGATCACCTCGGACAGCTGCTCATTGTCATGTTCCAAGCTACGAATCTTTTCCACAGACTCGTGGTAAGAAACCATCTATCTCTGCAAGGTGCCACCTCGCAGCTGTAGCAGCCCCCGGAATCTCCTCAAAGTCGATGTCGGGGCGGAGGATGAATTCTGGATCATGCCTCTCTGACTGGCGGGATCCCGTATTTGCAAAGTACAAAAAGGGATTCAAGCGAGACCCCGCCTGGGGCAAAGAGACAAACCGCCTGGATGATTCCCCTGGCACATCAATGGGGAAAACTGCTGTCCCTCGAGTGGTCAAGCTCAGGGCGGGATCCTTAGACAGGCGGACTGGGGAAACTTGAACTCTCCCTGCCTCATCCCCCGTATCTTGGTCAGAAGAGGCTTGGAATCCCTCCGCTTGCTCCCCCGCGACATCTTCTTCGGGGATGCCTTCAACACCGCCCATATCAGCAGAAGTACCCGTAACAGGTACCTCCTGAGTCTCCTCCAAGTCAATGGCAACATCGATTGATGACCCTTCCTCAGCCCTCCTCTTGCCCTTAGTCCTCCTCCTTTGCAAGGCATGAAGATCTACTTCCTCTTCTTCCTCTTCAGCAGCTTCTGGTTCTTGGCGTTTTTTAGAACGCCTTTCAACAGTAGCTGCTGAAGATCCTGCACCACCTTCAAAATTTATTATGTTGGTGGAGGCAGGGAAGGGAAGAGCTGTTGTAAGAGTGGCAGCCAGATTCCTCCTGGGCTGCACATTGTTCTCCGCGTTAATTTCCCTGCAGCTCATTCGGATCCGCTTGATGCGCTCCATCCCAGGGAACTCAGCAATTTCTCCTGCGAAATAACAAAACGAGAATATGATTAGGAGATGCAAGATAACAGCAATACTCAATCAACATTGCGATTGTTAGTAATATTACTCAAGTATCCCTGAGCATCCCGCCCAAGCAGCCTTCGACAAAAGATCAGCTTGTGGACAGAGTTGTACTCCTTCAACATCCGGAGTACTTCCACAGACGCCGCCGATAGAGCACCCTTTTCAACTTCATACGCTCGCTTGGTTAAGAGAAAGTGCTCATGTGTCCACGCAACTGGGAATCGATCAATTCCCTCCTTATTCCGCCAGAAGACGGACTCCCCCTCCTTCACAGAAACCTTTACAAAACTTTTTCTGAAGTGGAGTCCGCCTTCCTTGGCGGAGTCCGCAAACGACTTGAAGTTTAAAATCTTCGGCTCCGCCCGAAGAGTAACAAGGCCCATGCCGCCTGTTTTTACGTTCACCCTCCTCATGATGCGGCAGAAAGAAAAGAACAACGCCACAGTAGGCGTAAACTCCAGATGCTCCGCCATCACCTCAAAGCTTCGAACTATTCCCCAACCATTTGGGTGCAGCTGAGAAGGAGCACAATCCAAGAACCTCAGCACGCCCATCTGGAATTTGTTCAAGGGGAAACGCACTCCCATCTGAGTGAACAGAATATCGTACATATATATTGTACGATCATTATGAGGACGATGGCAAATCCTTTCGAATGTCTTAGGAGAGCAAACAATGAACCTATCTTCATACCGTTCATTTTTCCAGATAGGCACAGATAGCTCCACTACACCGCCACTAGTTGTTGCATGGCGAGAGGAAGTACCCTTAACATCCTCCTACACCCAACAATAAGGATCAATCTCGAGCGTCTTCTCCCAGTCCAGTCCATGCAACACGACGTTTTGACACTCTGCCATTGTCAATACTTGGGTATGGGAAACACCTCCTGACACAAACGAATGTACAGCATTACTAAAGTACTCCACACTGCTGTAAAACGTCGAGTCCCTCCCAGTATAAAACGCCTCATCTTCACTCTCAATATCAGAAAACATGGGACGAACAGAAACCCTAGAATGAGACTCTGACCTCTTTCCTCTCATCTTCCTTTTTACGAACACACAAAAAGGAAAACTAAAGCTAACCCAATGGAAATGAAGAAGCAAAGAAGAGGAAGAAGCAAGTACCTTAAGCTTCTGAAAGATAGAAGAACTCCAAACACCAATAAACTCGCAAGAGAGTAGCAAAAACACTTTCAGTGAACAAATACGAAATAAGAGATGAAGCGAAACATTTCCCTTCTGAGAGTTTACCTATTTATAGGCATGGCTTGGGGGGAAATAAGCGAATCCTCAGAAATCTTGAAGACGTGTTTGCAGCCGTTAGATAAATCTCATCAACGGTTCTAAAATTGAAATATGTGTTTACAACCGTTGGATTTGTCTCACTGACGGTTCCTTTTTTGCTGAAACCAATAGATATATCTAAGGCCAGATATTTCATGGGCCACGTTTTCAAAATCCAAGGCCCACAGTAATAACCTCGAAAATGGTTCTCAATTGCCATCACGCGCATTTATGTCCCATCATTGGAATGACAATCGTTACGAGGGCATACGTGGCAATGGGAGACTGAAGAATAAAAAACGTGGTTTCGAGGCGCATTAATGACAGGCGTGTCAAATGATGACAGCTAATAAATGCACAAAAACACTTGTCCATAAATCCTGAAATAACAAGCGCCGCCTAAACCCATGCCTACAAAAGCTAAACTTAAGTATTATAGCTCATTAAAGTGACTCCGCCAGTCACTATAACAAGCTAGGGGGCATATGATCCGGTCCTAACACCGGCCCCCAAGAGCATGGCTTTAATGCTTTGCCAGATCAGCATTTTGAACAAGAGGAGTACGCGATTGAGTACATTATAATCACTTCTATACGGAGTACATACCGCCAGGGCAAGTGTACTCCGCCAAGGCATGTTACTCCGCCGAGGAACATAACCCCGCCAAGGCAAGTTACACTACCAAGGTACCTTACTCCGCCAAGGCATGTTACTCCGCCAAGGAACGTAACCCCGCCAAAGTTGTTACTCCGCCTAGCCATAAGCTCAATATTGGCGGAATACTGAATTTCCCACACTGCGTAGCGAGCCCATACTCACAACCCCGACACGAGATTGACTCTGTCTTGAGAGGTTAATAATAGGAATCACGCTGTCACGCATAAAGGGAAATAACAATAAAATAATAAAGCATTCACGCTTCCCAAGTAAGTGGAAATACCTACTACACTAACGGTGCCCGTGAACAACACAGGGGCCCACTGTCTTTCTTGCTTTATACTAGAAAACAAGGAACGGGTCCTACCAATAATGGAGCACCAGTAACAGGTATATAAACCTCTCTCGAAAAGGTATAAGGGATCTTTTTCCCATTCTCTGAACCTTACACTCTCTTACTTGCATAATTCTCTCTGACTATCTTTCTAAGTCTCTAAGTATTCTGAAATACTGACTTGAGCGTCGGAGAACGATTGCAGGTACCATCCCCAATCGGGTCAAGGCAACGTAGATCCCATCAGGCGGACTGTGACACCGCCCCAGAGTACATTGCACTCCGCCTCAGCATACAAAGACTCTCCGTATTTACATTTATACGCACATTGCTTTGTATTAAAAACACATTTATATGTATATTTTGAGTTGTTCTACAAGCATACTTCTACACCCCCTGTAAAGAACAGTTCAAGTATAATATGAAAAGACATAAGAATAATAGGAGGAGTCCCCTACTCCTTTTAAATTTGATAATATTATTATTTTAAAATATTAACTTTTTAACTTAAAATTTTTAATAAATTTTAAATTAAATATCTGATGTAACTAAATCTAACATACCTATGCAAGGACCTATACTTTTATAACCTATATGGACTGGACTATACCTATGCAAGGACTTGAACCACTATGACCCATAAGGACTGCACTATACCTATGCAAGGACTGGATTATATAGACTTACATAGACCTATACGAGGAATTGACCAAAAGGACTCAAATTGACTATATTAATAACCATTAAACTTTGAATTATAATATTTATAAATGATGCTTTATTGACTTCATTTTGATTGATATTTAATTGTGATTAATAATATTTGATGTGATTGATGATATTTAGTTATAATTGATAATGCTTGATTTTGATTGATGATTTTGTGATGTGAGTTTGAGCATATAGCGAGCATGACGGAAAGCTAAACTCAGTAAGAATTTTCTTACCTTACTCTTTAAATTTTTACTTTAAATCTTCTCTTCTTAGAAATTATTTTTATTAACTTTGTTTTCAATATTTAGAATAAAAAATTAGTATTTATTTTAGAAAGAAAACATTTTATGAAAATTAATTAAAATAATTAAATCTTGAGTTAAAGAAAAATTTTGTAATTTTAAATATTTTTGGTTAATAATTATTCTCTTTTAATAAAATAAAATTTTCAAAAGAAAATTATTTTATTTTTCCAACTTAATAACTAAAGATATTTGAAAATAATTGAGAATTTGATCTTGTTAAGATTCAATTTGAGAAAGATTATGAAAAAGTTTTGAGATATTTAAGGCTTAGAAACTCAATTTCAGTGAGAATTAAAAAACTGTACCAAATTTATTTCTGTGGGACAGAAATTCAGAGAATTGAGAAAATGTACAGTTTATAGAAAGGATGTTGTAAACCTTTTAAGGTATTTAATAATTGAGTTTCTAAAAGCCTTAACCAACTAAATACGCGAGTAGCTCATGTATCATGAATCATTAAAGTGAAATAAAATGATATTGTCTGGGGACAGATTATAGAAACCGAGGATACATTAGAGGAGGCTTAATTACGAGCCTTGGGATGAGAGAGTGTGAAAGGGTGCTTCAGGGGGCCTGGGGTAGCTCCCTAGTGTCGGGTACTTTCACAATAAAAACTTTCTCAATCTGACTAGTCTCTAAGTGTTTCCATGTCAGTTGAGATGTTCATATTATTATTATCCGGACTTATAGAACGGTGTAAACTCCTGGTTGGCCCAGTGCATTATATAGGTAAGTTATGATGAAGATATTGCATAACATTCTTATATTCATAATTGATTGTGTATGTGATTATGATTGATATTATTATGTATTGGCTTGTGAAAACCCTTTGTTGCTTATGTCTTAATCGAGAATATTATATTCTGTTTCTCACTCCTTTCTCCGTGTTTTTGTTTCATATATTCTAAATTGATGGTTCAGAGGGAAGGATCGAAGAATCTCGGCAGTAAATATAGCATGTTCTAGAAAGGGAGCTCGGTATGAATATCGAGGTCCAATGAATAAATAATGTTATTAAGTAACTACTTCTGGGCCATGGAGTTTCCTCTCTTTCTTATAATGTTTAATATTTATTTTCGTTGGATGAATGTAAAATTACTTTATAAAGTTTTAATAATATTTATGAGGTATTTCAGAAATGATGTATTTAATTTATTCCGATAGTTTCTTTTTAACAATCATTTGTTTAGTAAAAAAAATTATGAATTTTTCTAGTATTATTAAGGTGTAACAGAGGGTGTTACAAAGTGGTATATGTAACATCCTATTTTTTTTACTCAAATAGAAAATAGATATTAATATCTCTTTGATGAGAAAATACTTACTATTAGTTAGTTGATTTTTTTAACTAATTAATATTTTTATAAAATTTTGGTACTTATATTTAAATTATTTTTAAAAGAAATAATAATAAAATAAAAATATGTATATTTAACGAAAATTTTAAAATGACTTAATTAGTATTCACTAATTAAGAAAATTATATTAAGAATTTTTTTATATCTTTATTATTTACAATTTATATTTTATGTTCTTATATTTATGTTTTTACATATTTAAGATTTAACTCTTATTAGAATTTTAAAATAAAAATTTGAAGGAATTAGAATATGGTTCTTTAGAACTTTTTGATCTATGCATTATTTATGATTTTCTGGAATTTTTGAATTTTTTAATAAATATTTGAGAAAATAACCGAAATACCACTGCCGACATCATCGCTTACATCATTGGTTGGTAAATACTCACATCATGAATAGTGATCGGTGGGTAAAATACCTATATCATGAATAGTGACCGGTGGGTAAATACTTAATCATGAATAGTGACCGGTGGGTAAATACT
Source organism: Clitoria ternatea (assembly GCA_037962975.1). Taxonomy (NCBI): domain Eukaryota; kingdom Viridiplantae; phylum Streptophyta; class Magnoliopsida; order Fabales; family Fabaceae; genus Clitoria; species Clitoria ternatea. Next base: position 110,731,957 of record CM075674.1, on the reverse strand, counting down.
CATATCATGAATAGTGACCAGTGGGTAAATACTCACATCATGAATAGTAAAATAAATAATTAAGTAATCTTAAATAGTAGATTTCTCTTCTTATAAATAGACGGCTCATTTACAACCTTTCCACACCAAAATTAGAGAGATAATGCGTAAGAAATTAGTGAGGAGTAAATTTTTTTGGTTAAAAGAGATTCTGCCGGAGGTGTAAGGTAATAATATTTTCTTCTAAATTCTTTTTATGATTATTTAGTTTATTCTTTTTAGCACTCTTAAACCATTAGTATACTAGTACTATTATGAATAAGTTACTACGGTAAAAATAAATTACCAATGTGTTATTTTTACAATTTACTGTTACTATTTACTATTTACTATTACTATTCACAATTTACCATTTACTGTTATTATTCAAAATTTATTTACCGTTATTATTTAAAATTTATTAGCTACTGTTACTATTCAAAATTTACTATTTACCATTACTATTCAAAATTTACTATTTACTGTTACTATTCAAAATTTACTATTTATATTTCTATTTACGATTTATCATTTACCGCTATTATTCAAAAGTTACTATTCATAATTTACTATTTACCGCTACTATTCAAAATTTACTATTTATGACTTACCATTTATCGCTACCATTTAAAATTTACTGTTTAACGTTTTATTCATGATTTACTATTTATTGTTACTATTTAAAATTTACTATTTACCATTACTATTGATGATTTACTATTTACTATTACTATTTACTATTACTATGCATAATTACTATTTATTATTTCTGATAGTAATCTTAATTTTCATAGTATGCTTATACTGAAATAAATTAGTATTAATATTTTTTTTAGAACTCAGAGGCACAGAGCGAATTCACTTTTGGTAGCAATTCCAGGTAAGGGGAGTGGGATAAAAATATAATGTGGAAAGACATAAGAATAATGGGAGGAGCCCCCTACTCCTTTTAAATTTATTAATAATATTATTTTAAAATAATAAATTTTAAATTAAGTATCTTGTGTAACTTACTCTGAATTACCTATGCAAGGACTTTGACTATTATAACCTATATAGACTTACATAGACCTATGCAAGGAAATAGACTATAAGGGCTTGGAATTAAGTTTATTAAATTAAATAACTATTAAATTTTAAATTATGATATTTATGAATGATATTTATTTGATTTGATTATGATTAATAATATCGGTGATTGATGATATTTGATTGTGATTGATGATATTACAATACTTGATATTGATCGATGAGTGATTGATAATCTTGTGATATGGAGTTTGAGCATATAGAAAATACGACGGGAAGCTAAAACTCAGTAAGATATACTTATTCCTTACTCTTTACAGTATTACGTTAAAAGAAATTATTTATGATAATTTCTCAATGTTTATTCAGAATTATTGTTAAGAAAATTTTCTTAATTTTCAATAAAAGTATATAATTTCTATAACTTACCTTTTTCTTTCAAAATAAATTATTTAATTAAATTTTAGAATAATTTTTAGTTATAAAAATAAAGAAAAAGAAATTGTTTTATAAAAATAATATATTCATATATGTATATATATGAAAATATTTGATTCTCAGATGGAAATAAGATACTTCAATAATATTTCATTTTAAACTTTTGAAAATAAGAGTTTTAATTTCAAAAGTATTTTATTATATATTTTTCAAGTATTATAATTAAAGATGGAAAAAGATCGATAATTCAAACTTGTGTCTAAAGTAAATTAATTTCCTATCAATACTCTAAAGAAGGTTTGGGATATATATTAAGACTTTGAAACTCAAATCACAATAATATTGATTTGTGAATGATAAAGAAAACTGTACTGAGATTCTTTTGCGTGTGGCAGAACTTATTTAAGAGTTTGGAAATGTGCAGTTTATCGGGGTGACTATGTTGTTATTTGTAGGCCCCGAAGATATAATTTATACTTGAGTTTCTAAAAGTCTTAACCAACTCAACATGCGAGTAGTTCATGCATCATGAATCATTAAAAAGAAATGAGATATGATCTTGCCTGGGGACGGATTATAGAAACTGAGGATACATTAGAGGAGGCTTAATTGCGAGCCTTGGGATGAGAGGGTGTGAAAGGGTGCTTCAGGTGACCTGGGGTCGCTCCCTAGTGTCGGGTACTTTCATAATAAACACCTTTTCAATCTGACTAGTCTCTAAGTGTTTCCATGCCAGTTGAGCTGTTCATATGCCATGAAGGCATTTTATGTTATTATTATCCAGAATTATGGAACAGTGTAAACTCTTGGTTGGCCTAGTGCAGAATTAAAACTTTAAGGGCCCACATGCATAAAATGAGTGAGATAGTAGCATAAGCATTTCATAACATTCATGTGATTGTGACATTCTATGTGGGTGGTTGTGAATGAAAATATAAGTGTTATGTATGTGGAAACCCTATATTCATAATTGATTGTGTATGAGATTATGACTAATATTATTATATTAGTTTATGAAAACCCTTATGCTTATGTCTTATCTGTAAGATATTATATTTTGTTTCTCACTCCTTCTTGTTTGAATTTCTGTGTCCAAAATAAATGCTATGTGATATATAGCTAGCAGTCCAGGATGAAAGGATATAATTGCAAAACGGTAAAGTGGTCTTATCCTCAATTGGATGGGTGAAGAGATATGGCAAGAGTAGGATTCCAAAAACCTATGGTTCAAGGACTAGGAAATGATTGGTCACATTTGTAGTAGAGGTATAGTTTAGTTTTACTTTGCCTTATTACATTATCAAGTTAGATAATTGTAACAAGGTAAAGGTTAAACTTTGATAAACTCTTTCACTCGGATATAATATTGTAATGATTTATCACTTATGATTTCAATAAATTATTTTGTCATTATGGACATAATATTGAAAGACAATGTTTTTTTTTACTTTCAATATTCAAAGGAAATCAGATGTATATACGTCCTTGTATATGCGAGATAAAGAGTGATAAATATGTATATCTTTCTAAAAGTTTTTCTTAAAGTAAGAAGAATACATATATATCTCGTGTATATAAGGGGGTGTTACAGTATCAGAGCAGTTAATCCAATAGGCTTGGGGGAATGGTCTATCTTGCTTTGTCTGTAAACTCTGTATAGGTGATAGAAAATAGAATTTCTGACTTGGTAGTAACTGTGATTGATGTGACAAATCTCAGTTACTGTGAAACAGGAAACTAATGGCCGGAAATGATCTTGCTGGAGTTGTAGAACACTTAATCAATGCAATGGGAGCACGTGAAGGTCAAGGTAACGATGCCTTGAGAAGGTTGGACCTTTTCAAAAAGCGTAATCCACCTCATTTCAAGGGAGGATATAACCTTGATGGAGCACAAACCTGGATTCGAGAGATAGAGAAGATCTTTCAAGCATTGCAATGTAATGAAGCTGATAAGGTAGTCTTCGCTACTTATGCCTTATCTAAGGATGCCGAACATTGGTGGGATAGCATGCGTAGATAATTCAAAGTCAACGACATGGAGATCACCTGGGATTATTTCAAGGATATGTTTCTGGAGAAATACTTTCTAGCTGATGTTAAAGAGAAAAGACAATTTGAATTCCTGTCGCTGACCCAAGGAAACATGACTGTAGGAGAGTAAGCATCCAGGTTTGAAGAGTTATCTCGTTTTCATTCTCATTATAATGATGCTATTAACGAAGGTGATCGGTGTGCAAAGTTTGTAAATGGACTGCGGCCAGAAATTAAGGAAGCTATACGAATGCAGGAAATCTGTGAATTTTCTGTATTGGTAAATCGCTGCAGGATCTTTGAAGAGGATCATAAGGATAGAATGACCAAAAGTTGTGAACCCATTCACAAGGCGGGAGAAATGAGAAGTGGAGGACCTCACCATCACCAAAGAAGAGACTTCAGGAGAAATAAGCCTTACCAAGCGCCATTTCACCGGTTTGGAGCAGCATCTATTCCTAACAGACCCCAAGCTTCTACTGGAAGCTATTACACGACATATGCACTAAATTTTAAATTTTTTATCTGTGGAGGACCCCATTTAAAAAGGGGTTGTCCTAAAAACACTTATGTTTGTTTTAAGTGTAACAAACCAGGTCATCATATCAAGGATTGCCCAGAGATGAAGAGAGAAAACCTTGAAGGTGCGAGTACAAACATAAATACTCAAGGAGGCGTGCATAGTGCAGTCAGAAGGCTGAAGGCAAGAGGAAAGGTTTTTGCAATCACTAGAGAAGAAGCATCTCATTCTGATTCCATGGTGGAAGGTAAGTGTATCATTAATAAGATTCCTTTAATTGTTATGTATGACTCAGGTGCATCACATTCCTTTATTGCCAATGACTGTGTAGAAAAACTAAAATTACCTGTGATAGAACTGCCATTTGACTTATCTGTACATACTCCTGGAAACAATCCCATTGTCACTTCTAAAGCCTGTTAGAAATGACCTATTTTCATAGATGGTAGGGACTTTAAGGCTAATGAACTGGTCTGGACCGGGGTCTAGGATCCGGTGTGGGACCAGCCACAAGAATGCAGGTGTTTTTAGGGTTTGCATACCGGAACTATGAGAAACCGATGTATTAATCCGGTCTCTCAGTGGGAGAGGCCGGTCTTGTTGTCCTGGAGATCCTTCACACCAACGATTCGCGTTGCAAGGGGGGCGAAAGGTGGTACCACCTGCAAAGATTCTCCGACGCTCAAGTTAGAAGAGTGTATGAACTCAGTGAATACTCAAGCGAAATAGTAGTAGAATGTGAGATAGAACAACGATACCGTGCATGTGTATTAATATGGGCTTCTTATAGTTGTACGTGAGAGAAATGAGTCGTTGGATGCAGGTGGGTCCCTTGGCTCTGATAGCGTGTATATAGTGTCAATCAAGGTGGCTCAACTTTCAGAATGTGTCAGGAAGGTAGGTCAATTATCAGAGTACGATCCTCTAGGAAGAGGGGAGGATAATCACCTTTTCCGCATAATCTGCTGACACACCCACTTACTTTCTGAAGCCATTGATGTGACGTATTTTGCTATAAACAGTGCCTTCGTTGATAAGTTATTAGGGGCTCTTCTCTTGCTGTGACTGAAAAGCCAACAGTTATATAAATGTCCTGTAAAAATGAACATAGAACCGTTATGGAGAAAATGAATGATGCTGTCGTGGAGTGAGGACGGACGGCCAGACAACGGATATCCGGTGTGGTAACGTTAAACCAGGACACCGGTTTTCCTTATATGAGGTCAGTCTGACTTCACGAGAATGGGGGCCGGTAACTAGACCGGATCAGCTAATCTTTTCTGTTTACCCCTTTCTGGCTTAGAAGTTATTATTGGGCTAGATTGGTTGTCTGACAATCATGTTCTAATAGATTGTCATAATAAAACCATAATGTTTAAAGAACCAGTGAATTTGAATCCTGAGGATTCAAGATTTCTAATCGCCAACCAAGTGAATGCCTCTTTAAAAGGAGGGGCTCAAGGATTCATGCTATTGCTTTCAAAGAAAGGAGAGCAAGAATCAAAAATCAAAAATTTGCCAGTCGTGTGTGAATTTCCTGACGTTTTTCCTGAAGATATCCCTGGTTTACCCCTAGAAAAAGATATGGAATTTGCCATTGATCTAGTACCTGGAGTTGGACCCATTTTAATTGCACCATACCGAATGTCACTTCTAGAATTAGCAGAGTTGAAGAAACAACTTGAAGAGATGATAGAGAAGTAGTTTATACGACCCAGTATATCCTCCTGGGGTGCACCAGTGTTGTTAGTTAAGAAAAAGGATGGTAGCATGAGATTGTGTGTAGATTATCGGTAACTGAACAAGGTGACGATCAAGAACAGATATCCTCTGCCAAGGATTGACGACTTGATGGATCAGCTGCGTGGTGCCACTGTGTTCTCCAAAATTGATTTGAGGTCTGGATACCATCAAATAAGGGTGAAGAAAGAAGATGTACCAAAAACTACTTTTAGAACACGCTATGGCCATTATGAATATCTAGTAATGCCTTTTGGTGTAACTAATGCACCAACCGTATTCATGGATTACATGAATAAGATTTTTCATCCATATCTAGATAAATTTGTAGTGGTGTTCATTGATGATATATTAGTGTACTCTAAAAGCAGAGAAGAACATGTTGAACACTTGAAGACTATGTTGGAAATCTTGAAAAAGAAACAACTGTATGCAAAGCTGTCAAAGTATGAATTCTGGTTGGAAGAAGTGAACTTTTTAGGACATGTAATTAGTCAATGAGGAATAGTTGTAGACCCTTCCAAGGTGGAGGCAGTTTTAAAATGGGAGAGACCAACCACAATCACTGAGATTAGAAGTTTCTTGGGCTTGGCTGGATACTATAGAAGATTCATTGAAGGATTTTCCAAGCTAGGATACCCACTGACCAAGTTGACACGTAAAGGACAACCTTTTTTCTGGACGACACAATGCGAGAATAGTTTCCAAGAGCTGAAAGATCAGCTTACTTCTGCGCCGGTGTTAGTACTCCCCGATCCACATCGAAGTTTTGAAGTTTACTGTGATGCGTCTAAACAAGGACTAGGAAGTGTACTCATGCAAGACAAGAAGGTTGTAGCCTATGCATCGCGCCAATTAAGACAACATGAGATTAACTACCCTACCCACGACTTAGAGTTAGCCGCTGTAGTTTTTGCCTTAAAGATTTAGAGGCATTATTTATACGGTACAACATTCGATGTGTTTAGAGATCATAAGAGTCTCAGGTATTTATTCGATCAAAAAGAGTTAAACATGAGGCAATGAAGATGGATGGAGTTCTTAAAGGACTACGACTTTGAGTTGCAATACCATCCTGGAAAAACGAACGTAGTAGCTGATGCTTTGAGTCAAAAGTCTCTATATGTGTCCACGATGATGATTAAAAAGCTGGAATTGATAGAGAACTTCAGAGATCTTAACCTAGCAGTAAAAGTTAATGTTAATAGCTACAGATTAGGAACGTTGCAAGTGACAAGTGAATTCCTGAGGTAATTTTTAGAGGCTCAACGAGAGGATGAATTCCTACAAGAGAAGAAAGAACTCTTGAAATAAGGAAAAAAAGTCGAGTTCAATGTGGAAAACGACCAATTGTTGAAGTATAAGGATCGAGTGTGTATCCCTGACAAAAAGGAGTTGAGAAAAGTAATTCTGGAAGAAGGCCACAAAAGTTATATGAGCATTCATCCCGGAGCTACTAAAATGTATCAAGATTTGAAGAAGTTATTTTGGTGGCCTGGAATGAAGAAAGCGGTGGTAGAGTACATAGCTGCATGTCTAATTTGCCAGAAGGTTAAAGTTGAACATCAAAAACCCCCTGGAATGCTACAATCAATGGAAATACCAGAATGGAAATAGGATAGCATTACCATGGATTTTGTGACTTCTCTACCTAAAAATCCATTAGGACATGATTCAATATGGGTAATAGTTGATAGATTAACCAAATTCGCCCACTTTATTCCCATCAATATTCGTTACTCTATGGAGAAGCTGGCAAAATTATACATCGAGGAGATTATGAAATTGCATGGAATTCCTTCAAGTATCATTTATGATCAGGACCCTCATTTTACATCACAATTCTGGAAGAGCTTACACAAGGCTTTGGGAACAAGACTACGTCTAAGTTCAGCATATCATCCTTAGACAGATGGACAATCAGAAAGAACAATCCAATCTCTAGAGGACTTGTTACGAGCTTGTGTGTTAGAGCATAAAGGAAGTTGGAATCAATTCTTACCATATGTGGAGTTTACCTACAACAACAGTTTCCATGCTAGTATTGGCATGACCCCTTTTGAAGCATTATATGGAAGAAAATGTAGGACCCCGCTATGTTGGTTTGAGACTGGTGAAAACTTGATGCTAGGACCAGAGTTGGTACAACAAACCACGGATAAAATCAAAATAGTTCAGGAAAAGATAAAGGCAACACAGAGCAGGCAGAAAAGTTACTATGACAACAGAAGGAAGCCGGTTGAATTTCAAGAAGGCGATCATGTATTCTTGAAAGTCACACCTACGACTGGGGTCGGTCGGGCAATAAAATCTCGAAAACTAACTCCTAGATTTATTGGTCCATACCAAATAATTCATAAAGTTAGTCCCTTTGCTTACCAAATAGCATTACTACCTTTTTTTTCTAATATCCATAATGTTTTTCATGTGTCAAACTTATGAAAGTATATATCTGATCCTACACATGTTATTGAACCTGATGTCATACAAGTTAAAAATAATCTTACATATGATCACTACAAAAAAATCGGAGATTAGTGGCGGTTGAAAAGTACCTTTACCGGCGGTTTTAACCGCCACAAAAGACATTACCGGCGGTTACTAAACCTCCGCTAAACTTGCCACCGGGAATCTATTTAGCGGCGGTTTTTTAATGGCGGTTTATAGTTTATTAACCGCCACAATATATGTTTTAAAACAAATACTTTATCATAAATTAGCGGCGGTTGTTGATAGTAACTAACCGCCCCTAAATGAGGAATATGTTGGCAATTAATTATAGTAATGAACCGCCGCTAATTCAAGCCACTGAACCGCCAGTAATGTTAATAGTATAGCTGTTAATATTTTGAAATTAGTTTATGGTGATAACGTTGTTGTAACAGTTTTTGGTTTTTTTAATTATTATACTATTATGATCAAGATTACTATTATTTTTAAATATTGATCTGATGGTGTTATTCATAAAAACTTCCTTCATAAGAGTAAATATAAAAAAATATAACCCAATGGTATTATTCCAAGGCATATAAAATTAGTAGATTTAATAAAACATATCAAGATAATGCATATATAAGATAGATAAATTAACATAACTAAATAACATTTGTCAAAAAGCATATTACAATATAAATTTCAATCAAAAAGACACATTAAGGTATGCTCATATAAATTACTAAATTAACACACAAAACATCATTTGTCAAGAACATGTTATAAACCATATTGAAAAATGAAACACATTAAGTTATATGAAACATCTCAGCCAATATCTCTATGAAGTAGTCTTTTCCATCCAGAATGCTATTTTTTTCTTCAAGTTCAAGTCCTAAAAGCACAAAAAAAAACAAACCATAACTATTAGAATAATTATAAGTCATCTTAAGTGACAAAGTATGGAGAAAATATCATAATTAGCATAAGTTTCCACAATGCATCTAAATCACCTATTGTCATATGTATTTGAAGGCATTATAGAAAGAAAGATAAGACATTGTTTTTCTAATTTCTTTCAAAAATTCAGCTAGATATAACAAATCTTTTCTCACAATTCTTACTTTTTCCCTCACCAATAATCACACAAGTAACAACCACAACATCTCAAAAGAATGTAATTATATATTCCAAGAAAAAATAGTCCAAGGTTGTTATGTAGAAGACAAGTTACCTCACAAGTGAATCATGGGAGATGTGTGCTAGATTACGATGTAGAAGGTTGATGTGTCGGAGTTGGCTCCATGGACTATTAGAAATAGAAATTAATGTTATAATATATGAAACAATTATATAAAGTGCATAATTATTAAACTAGATGACAAGGTCATTCAAAGGATCAATTATCCATACAGGTAAATCGACATCAACTTTCTTGAGCAATTCAGCAATGATCATCTCTAACTTTTGAATCCTAGCCTTGGCTTCTGATTGCATCTGGAGCACTACTTGCACAGGTACAGAGTTAGATTCAGATGCACCCACCATAGATGCACCCCCAGTAGATGCACCAGAGACTTGGGTACTGTATTGCTGAAAATTTGTTCCAAAAGCAATAGAAGGTGGAATAGCTGACCCTAACCCTCGTGTTCGGCCTGGATGCTCTTTCCCAAAAACTTGACCTAGAGAATCAATTGGGGCTACCTCTTTAGGAATAGTCTCTTGGCTTTCAATCTCAAGAATTTTTTCCTACAAGAAAAATAACAAATTGTTGTATGAAATATGTAAAATCAAGCAATAGATGGTGTGTGTATGCAAAATCATAAGTGTATAACTTACACAAACAACTTGAGCCTCGTTGTTAACATATGACCCATCCTTCTTCTTATGAGTAGCAACATATAAAGTACCCTTACTAACAACTTGGCCTGTCTCAGCAGCCTATGTTAATCAAGTAAAAGTATGTTATCCATTTTGGTTTCTAAGAAGAACATACTACATTTTGAAGATAGTTTATACTTACAATCTCTGAAGCCCGCCTCTTAAGCTTTTTGGATCCCTCAGCATGAGGGATTGTTTGCTTTGAAATGTTCAGCCCATTTTTCTGACATATTTCCTATCAAAATTCATGAAAAACATATTATTAGACACATGGTTACCAAAATGTTTAAAAATTTGAATATTATATTACCTTAGTCTTTTCTTCTGATCTATAATCAATATATGCTACCCATTCTGTTGTAGTAGCTCCTATAGGATGATTGCTAATATTCTCCTCACGAGTCTTGGTTGGATCATAATGGATGGCATATATATTTAGTCTGTTATCTCTCCACTTCTTCCCAAGCTCCTTAAAAACATATGTTTTTACAGTAGCTTCATATATTGGTTCCCACGAAAACTTACTCTAACATCATTATGAAAATATTATTGATGCATGCTATATTTAACCAAATGTAAGAAAATATTAAATGATGTTGCTTGATTTTGTACCTTCATGACATTCCACACATCATCCTTGTAGGTATTTGGGACTTTTTTCTAGGTTTTGAAACTTATTGGTAATTGCTTGATGTCCCTTGCAACTAGCCCGAGAAAATGTCCTAATAGGCTACCAGCATCAGCTCCAGTAGGTGAAACACCTTGCCAAGGGAGAACCACAGTGTCCCCAATCTTAAGCACCCAAACATCTTGGGCTCTCATGGTTGCTTCCCTTAATTGTCCTTCAGCATCTATTTAAGATATAGAAAAACAATATTAGTTATATAAATTGAGATACAATAAATTATAATGAATTTAATGACTTACTTCTAATTTGTACAACCCAATTTGTACGGCGTTTACTACCAACAGATGGTTGACTAGAATTTGATTCATTAGATCCATCATGTCCATGACTTCCAAGTGGTGCAGTTGGATACTCAACTGAATCCATTTGTTATCCTGCTTATCATATGTATATATATATTTTTCATAACAATAATATAAGATATTAAGTATCAAATATCAATAGAAAATGGACATAATAACCCTCTTAATTTCAACATGACAAAACACATTGGATAATATAACATAAATTGCAAGCATTCAAATAAAAATGTTTAAATAACAATGTATTACAAGTAACTAGTTAAATTCAACAACTACACCAGGTCTAGCCATTAGAGCTTTATTGTTATTCTCTATCAAAAGGGTAGAGAGTTGGTCTTGAAAAGGTGCACTCTCATAGGATGGCTCTTCAATATCTTTACCCATGTCAAACAAGTCTCTTGGTTTCAAAGTAACTGGAGTACACCATCCTTGATTCACCTTATCATCCACATAATATACCATTAGAGCTTCAGAAGCTTGGATGTATGGTTCATCATCTTCTCTTACACCAGTATGTATCAAATGAGAAAAGTTTATGGATTTGAAGCCTAAACCATCTTATTGAATATATCTTGGATTTGTGGTATTTGCCCATTCATATTTGAACAAGATAACTGAAAATAGCCCACTATAGTTCAACTCAACAATGTCAACTAACTTTCTATAATACGGAACCATTCCTTCTACAGGCCTATTGTCACTTGTGCTTGAATAACTTTTAGTTCCAAAGCTGTAAAAGACACCACTATTTTGAGTCCTCATCCCTTGGTCTCTTTGTAAGGTTTGAAATTTAAAGCCATTCACATTATATGCGGTAAACCTTCTAGCTTGTTCAAGTGGACCACGGGCAAGAGCACGAATTTCAAGAGAGTATTGTACATGGTCATCATTTGAAATCTATGAAAGAAAAAGGAAAACATGGAGTAATTTTTAAAAATTAAACAAAATGAAGTGTTAAACAAAGAGATAGTTTTCATTGCACTCACACGACGACTAAACCATGCAACAAGTCCACGGTGAACTTCTTTCTCGATACTACTTGGTAACCTTGTTTTATACCTTAGCCTTCTTTTAGTGAACTCCCTAAATTCACTGTACATAAGAAATTAGTCATCTATATCTTTGTTAATAAATTCCTTAATTAAACATGAAGACATATAAAAACATATTGACAAACACTTACTTAATGAAGCCATCAATTTTTTTACAATTGATTATGACATGACGATGTGCTTGTAACCTTTCGATTTCACTTAGATTGAAATAGGATGCACCACCAACAGGTTTACCAATTGTAGGGAATAAGGATGATGTAGACTCAGAAGGATGATCATCAACCCGGCGTGGACGACTAAATCTTGTCTCAACTTCTGAATCTATATATCTTGAGCAAAATATAAGTATCTCTTCTGATAGCCAACATTCAGCTATTGAACCCTCTGGTTGTGCTCTATTACGCACAAAAGACTTCAATTTTCCTAGAAACCTAAATGGCACAAATGATGCAACTAGTTAATGAAAAATAACAAAATAAGTAAATGACGTAAGCTTTTTAAGAAGTTAGCTTACCTTTTAATAGGATACATCCATCTATATTGCACAGGCCCGCCGAGCTTGGCTTCATCCACCAAGTGCACCATAAGGTGAACCATGACTGTAAAAAAGAATGGAGGAAATATCATCTCCAAATGACATAAAGTCAATGCAATTCCATCTTTCAACTTGTCAAGTTCTAAATGGCTCAATACTTTACCACATATTAGCTTAAAGAATGTGCACACATCAATGATAGATTTTGCAACATTGAAGGGCAAGACGTCTTTAATAGCCAAAGGTAGTAACTGCTCCATTAGAATATGACAATCATGACTTTTTAGACCAAAGATCTTTCATTGTTTTGTATCAACGCATCTGGAGATATTACTTGAATAACCATCTGGAACAGTCACATCCTTCAAAGTTTGCAACATTACATCTATTTCCCCTTTTGTCATGGTAAAAAGAGCCGCAGGAAACTTCTTCCCATCATCTGGTGGCCAAAGTTCTCTTCTGATACCCATTTCACGTAAGTCATTACGAGCTTTAACATGATATTTCCTTTTGTCTTTGTCATTAATCAAAGTAAAAACTATGTTGTCGCACACGTTCTTCTCAATATGCATTACATCCAAATTATGACGCAACAAGTTAAACTCCCAATATGGAAGTTCAAATTATCGACGATGACCCATAAAGCACCACTTCTTACTACATGGAAGGCGAAATGGAATGGAATCAAAGTTACATGATGGACATGCAAGACCTGTGTGAGTGTTCCATCCAGATAACATCCCAAGACTAGGGAAATCACTAATTGTCCACAAAAGACATGCTCTCATATTGAACATCTCATTTTTTGAAGCATCATATGTTTCAACACCTTTCTCCCATAGCTCCTTTAACTCAGCAATCAAAGGCTGCATGAAAATATCAATGTCATTTCCAGAACTTTTTTTACCAGGAATTAGACCAAACAAGATGAAATTCGTTGACTTCATACAAATCCATGGAGGAGTGTTGTATGGGATAAGGATAAGCGGCCAAATGCTATAACTAACACTTAGGTTACCAAAGGGATTGAACCCATCACTAGCTAAGCCCAAACGCACATTTCGGGGTTCTGTAGCAAAATCTAGAAATATTTGATCAAAAAATTTCCATGCTTCAGCATCTCTTGGATGCCTCGTCAATCCATCTGTACTAGTTGCATCAGCATGCCAAATCATACTTTTTGAGGTCTCTGAACACATAAACAATCTCTTCAATCTTGGAATCAATGGAAAGTATCGAAGAATCATTGCAGGCAACTTTTTTCGTGTCTTACCGAGGCTAACTCCACCCTCATTACCCCGCTTCTTCCACCTGGAAGTGTGACAAACTTTACAATCTTCTTTATCTTTATCTTCCCCCCAATATAACATGCAATGATTAGGACATGCATGAATTTTTTGGTAGTCTAAACCAAGCCTTTTTATGACTTTGTTTGCCTCATAGTTTGATGCTGGAATCTTTGCTATCTCGAATGCATCATGCAACAATTCACTGATCATAGACATGGCTTTGTCGGTAATACCACACAAAGACTTTATGTGGTATAATTTGACTAAGAAAGACAACTTTGAGAACATAGTACATCCTTCATACAATGGTTGTTCGCCATCCTTCAATAATTCATAAAATTCTTGCACATCAATGTTTTATTGACAGGGAATTTCTTGACTTCTTTCTTCAAATTCATTGTTGCCTGTATAAGCAAATCCAAATGCATCATTCATCATGTTCCGCATTGGACACATTTGGTATATCTTCTATAGGATCTTCATTTGAAAAGTTTGCCTCAATTTGACGTGAATTCCCAACACATTCCCCCGTTAATTTCTCCCTATGACGACACCAAATAGTGTAACCTTCAGGAAATGGTCTACAGAGTAAGTGATCATACACCTCTTCCCTAGTTTTCCATCTCTTAAAGGTACACTTACTACAAGGGCATATTATTTTACCCCCGCTAGAGCTATGTTCAAAAGCGAAGTCTAAGAACATATTCAACCCAGTTTCATATGCAGGATCAGTACGACGTAGTCTAATCCAGGACTTATCCATCCCTGATTCCAACCAATAATCATAAATCAGTATAACTAATATTTCCATTATATAATAAACAACATATAGCTAGACAATAAGAGCCAAAGAATTTGAACACTCACAGAAATGGTCACAAGAGATGGTCTATAAATAGCTTAAACAAAGCACTTACCATAAGAAGTCACATATGCATGACAAGCAGCTGCTAACAGTTCCACCATGGCAGCAGCTCACGTGTTCCACGCGACAACGGCTCACGGTTCCAGGACGACAGCAAGAAGGTCACGAAAGGATGCCTGAAGGACTCTGGAAATGGGAGGTGAGGTGAAATAAAATGGAGAAATGAAAGAGAATAGGAAAGGGGGAAAATGAAACCTCACGAAAGGGATTAGGGATTTCACATTTTTGGAATGAAGGGAAGTGAAAGTCAGAGTTACAAAGGGAATAAAATACGACCATGTGCGGGCCACGTGCTTCTTTAAGGCTCTAATTAAAGGCGGTTTTCTAACCGCCATAAATATTATCAAGGAGTTCACAATTTTTATTAACCGGCGGCGGTTTTAACTAACCGCCGCAAATAAACCGCCGCAAAACTGCGTATTTCTTGTAGTGGATGCACCACCTATCAGAATAGGTGATATAAGAATAAAAAAGTTAAGAGACAAGACAATTCCGCTTGTAAAGGTCATTTGGAGTGAAACGAGAGGAGAAGATGCTATATGGGAACTAGAAACTGAGATGAAAGAGTCTCATCCTCATTTGTTTTACTGAATAATGTAAATTTCGAGGACGAAATTTTCTAAGGGGAGTAGAGTTGTAACACCCCTATTTTTATTTTTATATTAACATTTTGAAAGAAATAGATTATGGCTCTTTAGAACTTTTTAATCTACGTATTATTTATGATTTTTTGGAATTTTTAGGAATTTATGAATTTTTTTAATAAAATAATATTTTTTAAAAAATTTTAAATTCATATAAATGACTTAAAATTAAAAATATTTATAAGAAAATGAAGTTAAATTATAAGAAAATTTTCTAAGATCCATTTCAAGTAGACTTATCTAAAAATTATTGGTTTGAGAAAAATCTTAATTTTTTCCAATTGTTAAAAAATTGGAAACGTATTAATAAATTTTTATTAAGAGAAAATTTTAGATTTTTAAAATTTAAACTTTATATTAGTTATTATAAAATTAGTGAGGACTGATATAATATCGCTAAATTTCAAAAAGGACTGATTTTGAATATTTAAAATATACCGAGTAAAAGGTTACTATTTCGCTTAATAATTTTGCCTACAATTACTATGCAAAATACTGTACATGTATGAAATTTTCAAAAAATGCACAGTAACCAGGAATAAAAATTCAAAAAATGCACAGTACTTTTATATTAAAATAATGGAATGCATAGTAAATTTTTTTCCTATAAATACCGAAGGATTTCTTCTTTAGAATTCACAATTTCAGATTAAGTTTTCTTAATATAGTAGTGCTAGTGAGATAGTGGTGGAAGTGAGAGAAAGAAATAAATTTTTTTAGAAAAAGGTTCTGCTAAAATCCTAAGATAAGAATACGTCTCTCTTATATTTTTTAGAGTTACTTTCATATCGTTTTTAGAAATCTATTATTATACTGAAAATAATATTATTTTAAGTTATTATTCTGTATAGTAAAACACTATTTCAATAGTAAATTACTGATCTGTCCTGAACCGGGGTCTAGAGATCCGGACTCAAGTCAGTCACAAATAGTATGTAAATACTGTATAGGAGACCGGATGTATGAGTATCCGGTGTAGGTATCCGTTGTCCTTGAGCGGAGAGAGCGGACTGGGCGTCCTGGAGGTCCTTCACACCGACCTAACGCGTTGAGGTGGGCGAATGGTGGTGTCACCTGCAATGATTCTCCGACGCTCAAGTCAGTGATAATATTCCAAGTAAGGAATGTATTTCAGAGAGTAATTGTGCCTAGAATCAGTTGAAGATCCCCCACTTCATTATTGAAATGAGTTCATATACCTGATTGACTCGTTTTTCGAGGACTCGTTAGTGGGGAACCACTAACTCCCATTAGCATTATTATATTACGCACTTACCAGCATGATTGGGTCAAGTGGCTATTTTATATTGAGCATAGAGAATATAGACTAGGATTAGGGAACAAGTTGACCATTCCCGTGAGCAGAATTTGGCTCGTAGTGCAGGGAATTATTGATCGATCCCTGTAGCAATTATCCTTGTCTTTAGCATAGTGACGTGTGTATTATCCGATGTCATGGTGTTATCCTGAACAACCGGTATAGGGAGAACGCCTGATACGGAATTACAATCCGGATGTATACCGATGACGCCGGTTACACGTTGATGTCTTGACAAAGACGTTGAAATATGCCTTGCAGGTCGGATACCGGTATTAAGACCGGATCATATGTCCCCTAGCTTGTGTGAGGGACTGAGCGGTTGTTCACATAAGCTACCTAACCTGTGAGAGGTCTGAATACCGGTGAACTTATGCGTTAAATCGTTCCTTAGCATTTATTCATAAAGGACCGTTCTCAGATTAAGAGATATAGTCTGTCGATGTCGTTACAACGGATTCAGACAAAGATTCGTTGTACGAGAATTTCAAGAGTTTATTGGAATTGAAAGCTCTTGAAGTTTGTGTAACGGCTGTAAAGCGCGAATTGCGTTGCATGATTAGACATTAATGCTTTTAATCACGTGGGCAAGCAATTATTGCGCCTGAGGTGGAAATCTCATTAACCGTCGTTTTGGGTTTAATGGGCCTAAAATTTTTGAAACTTTTGGGCCCAGTAGATAGGCCCTTTGTCGAATTGCTACTGTTTTGGCGCCCATGAATTTGGAACGGTTGTGTCGTTTCGTTTGTGAAGCAATGCGTTTAATCGAGAACGACACAAGTTCTAGAGTGAGTAACCGAACCTCTTCGTTTCTTATAAAAGAAACACTTAGTGGATTCTGAGTTTCACTCGCTTCTGTTTTCTCAACGAAACTCTGCAGAAATTTTACAAGGAAGTTTGCTGCCTACATTACGAGGGTTTCTTCGTTCCTCATATTCATCGTTGTCATCTGAGGTAACTATTTCTTCCTTGTTGCTCTCGTCTTGTTTTGGTTTGCTACTCTTAGTTAAAGAAAGTAGGCTTTATTTAAGGGGGAGATCAGTTTCTCGCAACCCTAATAGTCATGGGGAAGAATCCTTGTGATTCTTCCTAAGACTGAGTCGTGTCGCTCAGAAAGGGGATCTTACTCACTGTGGAAAGTGACCTTTCCCTTCTCAGAGTCGTCCTCTGATTGTAGTTGCTTTTAAAATACAGTGAGTAATGATTACAACTTTCTGACGACATATTATTTCTTATCATAGATTAAGGGGTTCGGTCTAGACAATCCAAATGGCCATTGGGGAAGGAACTTCTGGAGAAATTGCTATTTCGAAGACAACCGAAGGTCTCTATAGCGTTGTTGCTTCGAGGCTGAATTGGGAGGAGCTTCAGGCTAAATGGCCTTTCTGTTGGGTGTCCAGTGAATTTAAGGACTTGGCCTCCCGTCATGCGGATGAGGAAGGATCCCAGATTCAGCCGAGGTTCACTCTCAATGCGGAAGAAGAGACAAAGAAGTGGTATAGGGTTTACGCACCACTTCCGACAGAGCGGATATGCCATGTCGTCCCCAACGATCGTTCAGTGTACATGTACGACTTCATCTTTCATTATTTGGGTGTCCGTTTCCCATTAACCGAACTCCAAATGGGTGTTTTGAGGTTTCTGAATTGTGCACCCTCCCAACTTCATCCCAACGGTTGGGGCCTCATCCGCGCTTTGGAGGTCTTGGGTGAACATTTTAATTTCACGCCAACTGTAGCGATGCTGTTTTACTACACCCAGGTAGTTCGAAGGGCGAATAAGCAGGGCGGAGTTGGTCTGGTGACACTCCGGACTCTCTGTTCTTTTGTGAACTTTGAGTATTATAATGATTCGGCCAAGGTTGATGGGAAGTCGTTTAAGACCTACTTCACTCGCATCTCCATTAAGAAGGACAAACCAATATTTTGGAAGGATGAAGAAGGCGTCAACAAATTTCCTCCGAGTTGGACTCATAAGCATTTTCTCGTGGGCTCCCACGTATATTACGCTGATCAATCCGAGCTGTCTCGTGAGTCGTCGAGAGTGTTGTTTACACTCGAAGCACATACTACACGTCGCAACGTATTCTCGTGCAGACGTCTTTTAAGCAGTTCAAAAGGAGTCTGGGATGATTATTTGCATAATACTCGCTTTATTTCCCTTTTTCTCCTTTGTTAAATGTATCGAACATTTGGTAGTTGCTAATCTCTTGTGCTTGTTCGTGCAGGTGAAATAGAACAGGAAACTCCGGAAATGCATAAGCTGAAGGGATTTAAGGCGGGGGGTAGATCCGTTGCCCGTGAAAACGAGATTAAGCCTAAGCCCTCAACAAAGGATCGTCCTGAGCTAATCATCCTGACCTCGGATGCTGAAGGGGACATCCCACTGGCTGAGGACGGTTCATCCGATGTTGGCGCAGCCACGGGTCAGCCCCCGGTCACTGAAAGAAGGAGAAAAATTAAGAATGACTCAGTGGGAGGCCCGTCCAAAAAGCGCAGGACTCCGGAGGATAAGCCTGTTGAAACCTCAGAAGCAGCTGCTGCTCCCTCTGGGAGTAAAGGAATTGCTACTGGGGTTTCTGGGGCGAAGCCGACCTCTTACCCAACCAACTCGTTTTTCACCCCCTTCCTCTCCTATGAGGGTTCTACTCCAGCCACTCTTCCACCACCGATGTACAAACTCCGGCCTACGCTCAGTGCTAAAGAAATTAAAGGAGCGTGTGAGGCCGGAAGGTGGCAGTTAGCTGAACTCGCTGGAATGCTTTCCTCAGTCAGCGAGTTGGCTGACAACGTCGATAAGGTTGAAGAGTTGAGTGACAAATTAGAAGAACTCAACCTTTCGTCGGGGAAAGACAAAGCCACCATAAAGCTGATGGAGGATCGTCTTGCCAAGTCTAAGAAGTTCGGAGATATCATGACTAAGGAGAATCTCAAGCTTAAAGGCGACCTCAAAGGCTTGGAAGGCAAAGTGGCAGAGAAGGAGGAAGAACTCCGTAGCAGCCAGGATAAAAATAAAGCTGCTGCTGAGGAGTGGTCTCAAAGGGAGAAGAAGCTCCTTCTTGAGATAGAGGGACTGAAGGCTAGGAAAGCGGAGTCCGAAGTATCTAGTGAGGAGCTGTCCAAGTTGCGAGGAGAATTGGCTATAGCGAAAGCTGAGAGAGAAGAAGCTGTTGACATATGCAGCCGGGCTGTCGAAGAATCCTTCGGCCTAGCTATACGCCAAGTTTTCTACCGCAACCCCACTGCGAAACTTAACCTTTATGGAATGGATCCGTTCTATGAATTCCATGGGGGAAGTTAGTCGCAGTGGTGGATGGTCGTCACGAGGATCCACCGACGTCTCTGTATGGTTTGCCTCCTCTTCCTGAGGGTCAAACCATGGGACCGGATTACGTCTTTCCTGTGTCCGAGGTTCCCTCTTCTGAAGAAAGGGCTGAGGCTCCTGGAGGGGAGACTCCTGTGGAGGTTCTAAAGGAAGGAGCACAAGAGCCTGGTGCTGAGGAGGCACAGAAAACTGAAGAGCAGATTCCTCCTCCATAGTTTTGTTTTCCTTTGTATGTATAGTTGTGTGCCGAGATCAACTCCGGCTTTTAACCATTATATGTAATCTCAATTCAATGAATGAATTTCATTTAAGAAATTTGTCTTCATCGTTTCATGTATATTTAAATCGTTGCTAATCCGTTTTGTATGATTAACCTTGAGGTCGGATTGAAACAACTGCCTCGAAAGATTAAACAACAAATAAAATTTAGAACGGATAAATATATACATGTCCCCAAGCGCGTATTAAGAAGAAGGTTCCTGTCTTTGGGGCATGATCCTTAATTCTTTTGGGGAAAGATGGGTCGATCCGCTATTCAGTAGAGTAGTGTAACAGGATAGATGACTGTATTTTATTCACATTATTCTCACTGGAGAAAACTATGTCGTTCATTGTAAGAGTATTGTTCCAAGTTTGGGGAACTGCAAAGGTGTAAGAAAGTGGTGTTTTGAGTCCTCCATCATAAGGATAATGATGGGAGTTTTTCTACGCCAGGAGTTATGTCATTGTATCACAGAATAGGTGATAAAGAATATCCGTCCTGGGAGAATACCACTTGAGAGTGAAAGTGCGGATTGATTTTCAGAGATTTCTATCATATAAATAATTATGGGAATTGTTCGTACCAGGAGTTTTTATCGTCGAATCACTTCATAGGTGATTGAGATCATCCGTCTTGGGGATGTGTACGACACCAGGAATTACATCGTCAGGTCACATAGTAGGTGATTGAGATCATCCGTCCTTGAGGTGTGTATGGCGCCAGGAGTTACATCGTCAGATCACAGAATGGGTGATTGAGATCATCCGTCCTGGGCAAGTACACAACATCAGGAGTTACATCGTCAGATCACATAATGGGTGACTGAGGATATCCGTTCTGGAAAAGTACACTGCCAAGACGTTTTTCAATCGTAGGAGTACGGATTGAATGAATAATTCTCAGTTTTCAAAAACTTCCATCGTAAGAATGTTCATACCAGGAGTTGCATCATCGAATCACAGAATAGGTGATTGAGATCATCCGTCCTGGAGTGGTGATTGGAATTGTTTATACCAGGAGTTGCATCATCGAATCACAGAATAGGTGATTGAGATCATCCGTCCTGGGGTCATTTTTCTAATCATAAGAGTACGGATTGAGGTGGATGCTTCTCAATCGTAAGGATTCAATTTTCGTATCCGAAATCAGAGACCATCAGTATTCTACTAGCCCCCTAGCTTATGTGAGGAATTAGTAGATTTGCTCATATGAGCTATATCGATCGTGGTACGTCTGGATTTTGGAATCGTACCGATGTGTAAATATCCGCTCTGAGGACAAGGTTCCGTTGTAATGGATCGCTTGAGGGCGGATTAGGACAATGAGAATCTCAGAAGTTTATTGAATTTCGCAACCCTTGGTATTCGGGTAATGGTGGCCACGTTCCCCATGATTGGACATTTAATGTCTTTACTCACGTGGGCGAGCCATTATTGCGTTAAATGCGCATGTCTTAATAACCGTCACTTAGGGGCTTGTTGGGACTAGAATTTGGATTTAATAGGCCCATTTAGAAAGCTCTGTGATGAAACAATGGCATTTTGGCGCCTTTGGGTTAAAAACGACAATTTTAACCCATTAAACGGGGAGTCGTTTAGGGTTAAACGACAGGTTGCCTTGAGTCGGTTCTTGAATTTCCATGCCCTGAAAAAGGCATATTTGGCAATCTCAGTTACCATTTCTCCTAATTCTCTTGACGAACCTCTGCAAAAGTTTCGAGAAGATTATCGTGTCTGCCTCTGTGAATCTTAATTCACTATCCTCATCCATCCTTAGGTAACCACTTTCTTTCCATACTTTGTGTCTCCTTTCAATATCTGAAAATGTCTAGGAAAGATGTTATTTTTAGTGGTATTAGCCCTAGAGGAAGAGGAGGAAGGGCCTTCAATCGAAACCCCACAGTTCGTGGTGGGAGGATTCCAGTGGTCTTCCAATCGAAGCCACTAAGCTCAGAGAGGGAGGCGTCGCCGTATCAGAGGCGAAGGGCGATTATACCCTCTTCAGAATCCTCCTCTAGTGAGAGTGCTGAGAGTGGTAAGCTGTATGTTTCTGATGATATGGATTTTTATCGCAGTGTAAAAGCTTTCACAATGGTGGTAAAGAAAGCGACTGGGGGAAAATCATCTGGAGGGGAAGCACCCTCTCAGCAGTACATATTGAAGACAGCATCCGGGCTATGTAACGTGGTTGCACACCGGATAGATTGGGTGAAATTCCAAAAGAAGCGCCCATTCAGCTGGGTGGCTGAAGAATTTCGTGAAATAGCATCAGTTCATGCTTGAGAGGAGGGAGCGGAGTTGGAGCCGCGTTTCACGGTCTTCAAGAAGGACAAATACAAGAAGTGCTTCATGGTGATAGCTCCGTTACCATCCGATCGAATTTGTCATACTCCGGACGAAAGGTCCTTGTATATGTATGACTTTTTATTTTTGAACCTTGATGTGCGGTTTCCCCTTTCGAAGTTTCAGATGGGGGTTCTGAGATTCCTGGACTGCGCTCCTTTGCAGCTTCACCCCAACGGATGTGGATTAGTCCGTTCTCTTGAAGTGCTTGGGGAGCACTTCAACTTCAAACCGACGGTGGCCATGCTCTTCTATTTTGCCCAAGTGGTCCGTCGTGCAAATAAAGAGAAGGGGGGAGTGAGCTTGATATCCCTCCGGACTCTCTCCAAGGTTATCAACTTTGAGGCGTACACTGACTCTGCCAAAGTTGATGGACATTCATTCAAGTCCTATTTCACGAAGATCAGCGTTCACCCTGATGAGTCAGTTTTTTGGTTAACTGAAGATGGGATTCCGAAGTTCCCAGTGGCTTGGACGCATGAGCACTTTTTGCTGACCTCCCAAATACGTACTACACTGAGGAGGATGAACTAAGCCCGTCTTCAGTTTCTGTTCTTTCCGCCCTTTAATCCTACACCGCCTCGCATCAATTTTTCTCTTGCAGGGGTTTGTTAGGATCGTGGTCTACCCACGAGGAATATCTGCGTAATTTTCCTGCTATTTTTCATGTTTTATCGTATCATGCCTTGAAGTCTTTGATTTCTAACCATGTTGTTTGGTTTTGCAGTTGAAATTGAAGCTGTGTCACCAGAGATGGAAAAACTGAAGGGGCTCAAAGCTGGAGTGAATTCCGTGGCAGCTGAAAATGACATTCAAGCGAAACGGAATTCGAAGAAAGCTACAGCTGAGACCATCATTTTAACCTCATCTGCTGGTGACGATATTCCCTTGCTAGAGGGCGGATCTGAGGGGGTTGTGATTGAGAAGGTCGGAGAGAAGAAGAAAAGGACAAAACGCGGTTCCTCAAATACCTCGGATCGTCAACCCTCTCCCAAAAAACAAAAAATTTTAAGTGAGGGTACTGATCCGGAGCTTTCAAAGGGAAAGATAGTGGAAGGGTTTGCTCTGGATGCAGGATCCACTCCGGATGCCCCCGGCGATGGGATCACTTATGGTGCAAAGCCAATAACGACTTACTTTGCACCAAAAGTTACTCGCCCTCTTCAAAGTAACTCCGGTCTTGCACAATATCTGGTATACAAGGGTTCTGTTCCTGAGGGCGTTCCTGAAACTCCGTACAAGCTAAAGCCCTCATTGAAGAGCGATGAAGTAACCAAAGCTTGCGATGCCGGACAGAAGCACCTGGCAGAATTATCCGGGCTCTTAAGATCGGTTCGCAAGCTTTCAGAAGAGAATGAGAGGCTGAGCTTGTTGGTTGGCAAGGTTAATGATCTTAGCGCTGTTGCTGCTAAGGATAAGGCAACCATTCTTCGTCTAGAAGGTAAATTAGAAGCTTCCAAAGAGGAAGGATATAAGAAGGATGAAGAAATTGCCAGGCTGAAATACCTTGCCAAGGAGTTGGAGGCCCAAGTAGCTGACCAAAAGAAAATCAATTCCGACCTCCACTCCGGTCTTTGTACGGAGAAGGAACGCTCTTCAAAGCTGGAAGAGGAGCTTAAGGAAGTTAAAGTTGTTTATTCTCGAGGAACCGAAGATTGGTCATGTAAGGAGAAGGAGCTGCTCTCAAAGTTGGCGGACACACAAGCAGAATTTGACGAGGCTGTAGATATGTGCGATCAAGCAGTCAAGGAATCCTTTGGGTTGGCTGTTCATCAAATTCAATACCGGAATCCCAAGGTGAAACTTAATCTGAATGGTATTGATCCGTTCTATGAGTTTCATCAAGGGAAACTGGTGGCCATAGTTAATAACCGTCATGAGAGTCCGCCAGACACGCCATACGAGTTTGCTCCTTTACCTGAAGGCCAATCAATGGGACCTTCTCTTCTTAAGCTCATAAGTACAGGAACGGACCCCAGTGTGGATAAAGGCAAGACCGGGGGTAAAGGCAAAGGGAAGGAAGGAGAAACAAGCCGCAAAAACTAGTGCCTTCCTTTTTTCTTTTTTCTTTTTATTGATTCAAATTCGCTGTGTTCCGGGATCAGCTCCGGATTATTGAACGAATTTCTTAATGTAATATTCATTTGATCAATAAAAGAACGATTTGCCTTTATATGCATATGTATCGAGTCATTCCGGATTTGTACATGCGAGATGAAGAACGGATAGGGGTATATAACTATCGTTTTTCAGGTATAGGCATTTTGACAGCCAAAGACTTGATTTGACAGGAGAGATAGAGTATCTTTTTGTCAAATGTGAGTAATAAAAGCCTAGTGGAAATCGTATTTTATTTTTCGAAGGTCAGGCCTTTTGGTCGTAAATACCATGATAAAGAATAGCCGTTGTCATGAGAACGGCTTGTAATGTTAATCTTGAGGGGAAGTGATAATGAGATCGTTTCGGTAAGAGTTCATTCCCCAAGATATTCATTTGACTATTAATACTGTCCCCTAGTATTATTGGGTGAGCAGTACTTTGCACAAACTCTGAGTGATGTTTCCACGTGAGAGTTTTTTGAGAGTGAGGATTTCGAGTAGAGATTCCTCTGCTTGACGATTACGAATATAAATATTTCCGACTGAAAGGTTCCGGGTGAATATGCCTCAGATTGTGGCATACCCGAATGAATTATTTTTGGGTCGGAGTTCGCGAGCCAGACTTCAATTGAAGAATTGATGATTCAGAGTTTAAAGCTATAAAACTTCCAAATAAGGAACTTCAAGAGAGAGTATTAATTTGGAGTTCAGTATAACTTACTTGTTGCGTTTGGAGTTCGGTTTGATCCTACAATCCATATCGTATTTGGTGTTCGGTTTAATCCTACTAACCGTTCTTCAATCGGTTTTTTGGTTTTACCCAATGACGATTCTTCATCGACGTTCGGTCAATCCTACTAGTCGTACTCAGAGTTCGGTTTAATCCTACAATCTGAGCCTTCAACACGGGGTTCAGATCAGGGCTAGTCCTGAACCTACTGCGCCCGTTACTTGGGGTTCAGCGTGGTCTTGAGGAAGAGCCAGCTTACTGCGCCCAAGCCTTCAATACGGTGTTGGGTTCTACCCTTTTACCGTTCTTAGAATGGGGTTCAGTTCAATCCTACAACCCATTTCCTGAGGTTCAGTTTAATCCTACAGCCCAGGTCTTCACCGGTGTTCAGCCAAACTTACTAACCGTACCCAGAGTTCGGTTTAATCCTACAATCCGGGCCTTCAGTTACTTAGACACACTCGAGGAGTTACATCGTCAATTACAGAATGGGTAATTGAGATCATCCGTCTTGAGTGTGCTCTTGTGCACTGCACATATTCGAGGAGTTGCATCGCCAACCACAGAATAAGTAGTTGAGATCATCCGTCCTGAATATGTTTCTGCATGCCGGATAAACTGAAAATCACAGCATAAGAAAAACTCGAAAGAGTTAAATTGTTGTGAGAGATTCTTATTAAATCAAAAATAAGAATTACAATGAGAGCGTAGCTGGGAAAATAATTTCTCCAGTATTCAATTAAAAATGAGGATAGGAGAATGTGTATTGTTCCAACAGCTAGCTATAGTAGATGCACAAGCTTTGGGTGTTCCATTTATTTCGGATTAGAGTGCCATCAAGGTTCTCAAGGCAGTAAGAGCCTTTGCCAGTAACCTCAGATACCCTGTATGGGCCTTCCCAGTTTGGGGCTAGTTTGCCTTGATGAGCAAATTTGTTCCCTATACTTGCTTTTCTCAAAACCAAATCTCCGACGTTGAAAGTCCTTGATTGAACTCGCTTGTTGTATCGGAGAGCAACTTTAGCTTTGATAGCTTGGTCCCTGACAAATGAATCTTCTCTAAGTTCTTGTATGACATCCATTTCTGACACCAAATTAGCATTATTAGACGCTTCAGAGAAGTATTTGACCCTTGTGGAAGCAATCTGTAGTTCCACGGGTATTATTGCCTCTACCCCGTATGTCAGGCGATATGGGGATTCGTTAGTAGATGAATGAGGCGTTGTCCGGTAAGCCCACAGGACGTGGCATAGCTGGTCTGTCCATCCGCCCTTGGCTTCACCAAGGCGTTTCTTTAGTCCTTTCAGCACTTCCCTGTTGGCCACTTCAGCTTGGCCGTTGGTTTGGGGATGTTCAACAGATGAGAATATCTGGGTTATTCCTAACCCTTCGAGTAAATCTGTGAATTTTCTATCCGTGAATTGGGTGCCATTATCTGTGACAATCCGTGCTGGGACCCCGAACCGTGTTATAATGTTTTCATACATGAAACGACGAGTTCGGGCTGAAGTAATATGTACCACCGGCTCTGCTTCTATCCACTTAGTGAAATAGTCGACCCCTACAATGAGATATTTGATGCCCCCAGGAGCAGTTGGAAAGGGACCCAGAATATCTAATCCCCATTGGTAGAAGGGCCATGGAACAGCGGATATGAAGAGTTCTTCCGCCGGTGTGTGGTGAAGATTAGAGAATTTTTGGCAAGCGTCGCATTTTTTGACGAAGTCGATGGAGTCCTGCTTCATCGTGGGCCACCAGTATCCAGGCCTGAGGATTTTTCGCATTAAGCTTCTTCCTCCGGCGTGGTGTCCACATTGTCCTCCATGCACTTCCTCCATTACGTCTTGCACCTCATTCTCCTTGAGACAAATCAAATAGGGCACAGAGAGTGCCCTTCTGTAAAGATTACCATCAATCATAGTGAAGTATGGTAATTCCCTCCTTATCCTCGTCTTTTCCTTCTCATCCGTAGGCAGCTGTCCATCGGCCAAATAACAGATGTAGGGGGCCATCCATGTATCTCTATAAAGAGAGTTTATCATTATGGCATTTAGAGAAGGGAAAAGAGGAATGCTGGGCGACGTTAGTGTGCTTTGAACCAGCGTAGTTGTGCTACCTGGTCGTTTGGTGCTTGCTAATTTGGAGAGTATATCCGCTCTAGTATTCTCTTCGCGTGGAACATGCTTGAATTCCATTTTCGAGAATTTCTCTCTCAACTCATTGACACAGTTCAAGTATAATTGGAGTTGAGGTTCACGAGCCTGATAATCTCCTAAGATTTGTGAAATCACCAGTTGTGAATCACTGCAGAGCGTCGCCTTAGAAGCTCTGATGTCAATTGCAGCTCTCAGTCCGGCCAAACAAGCTTCGTACTCAGCTTGGTTGTTGGAGGTTTTAAAATTAAAACGAAGGGAGATTTTCAGGTGTACTCCGTCGTCACTTTCTAGAACTACACCTGCTCCAGAGCCTCTTTGGTTCGATGAACCATCAACATAAATGGTCCAATGGACACGAGGGGAATCCGGATCAGTCCCTGTCATTTCCACAATAAAATCAGTCAGGACTTAAGCTTTAATGGCGCTTCGGGGTTCGTAGGATATATCAAACTCAGAGAGTTCGATAGACCATTTGATCATCCTCCCAGCGAGGTCGGGCTTAATCAAAACAGAGCGGAGTGGTAAATCTGTTCTCACTATGATCGGATGGGCGTGAAAGTACGGACGCAGCCGTCGAGAGGCCCAAACAACAGCGAGGGCGGCCTTTTCAATTTTTTGATACCGGATTTCAGCACCTTGTAAGGTTTTGCTAGTGAAATAGACCGGTCTCTGTCCGTCAGGAGTTTCTTTTATCAAGGCAACGCCCAAAGCTTCATCTGAAATAGCCAAGTAAAGGATGAGTGTGTCTTCGGGGTCAGGCTTTGTGAGGATGGGAGGTTTGGACAACACCTCCTTAAGCTCTTGGAATGCTTTCTCTTGTTCCTGTCCCCACTCGAATTTCTTGGACTTTTTCAGTATATTATACAGGGGGAGGGATCTGTGAGCCATCTTTGGCATGAATCGTGCCAAGGCTGCCACTTTGCCATTCAGGGATTGGACTTCTCTGAGATTCTTTGGACTTTGCATGTGTAGAATCGTTTGGCATTTCCCTGGATTGGCTTCAATACCGTGTTGAGTTAACATGAAACCCAAGAACTTCCCAGCAGGGACAGCGAAGGTGCATTTCATCGGGTTTAGCCTCATGTTAAATTCCCTCAAACGGGTGAATACTTGGCGTAGATCTTCAATATGATCACCTCCAACCGGTGTCTTGGCTATTATATCATCAATGTAGACTTCAACAAGTATGGTATGCATAACTTCGAAAACCTTGTTGATCATGCGCTGATATGTTGCCCCAGCATTTTTCAGGCCAAAGGGCATAACTGTATAGCAAAAGACACCGTGATCATTTATAAAGGCTGTCTTTTCTTGATCCTCCTCGCACATCGGAATCTGGTTGTAACCCGAATAAGCATCCATGAAGCTCAGGTATTGATAACCAGAGGAATCATCTACCATCCGATCTATATTAGGAAGAAGATAAGGATCTT
Organism: Clitoria ternatea; assembly: GCA_037962975.1. Lineage (NCBI taxonomy): Eukaryota > Viridiplantae > Streptophyta > Magnoliopsida > Fabales > Fabaceae > Clitoria > Clitoria ternatea. The sequence goes on along the minus strand of CM075674.1, from coordinate 110,702,764 downwards.
TTGGACAGCAGCGGTTGAGGTCCACATAGTCAATGCACATTCTCCATTTGCCATTAGACTTACGGACCATTACCACATTTGAGAGCCAAGAGGAATAACGGATCTCTTTGATAAATCCGGCCTTCAGCAATTCCTCAGTTTGTTGGCAAGCTGCCTTCTGTTTCTCTGGGCCCAATCTTCTTTTCTTCTGGGCTATCAGTTTCGTCTCTGGGTAGACGGATAATTTATGACAGCAGAAAGCAGGGTCTATGCCAGGCATATCGGCTGCAGTCCATGCAAAGAGGTCTTTAAATTCTTGCAGGAGCGTCAGTAGTCGCTGCTCCATCTCTGTATCTAGCTTGTCATTAATATGGGTGATCTTTTCTGGAGAATCTCCTAAGACGATGTCCCTGGAACTTCCATCCGGTGTGGGCTTTAATGGGTTGGACGGATCAATGTTCAAATCCGCCCTAGGGTCCAGGTCGACAAGGCTTACAGATCCAGCAGCTGCTCCAGCATCATTGAGTTTCCTCTTCTTATTGGAGGCATCCAGCTTTGTCATGTTGAGGCTAAGGTTGTAACAGTACCTAGCCATTTCTTGATCACCCCGGATAGATGAAACAGAATTATCCTTGTCAATGAACTTGATTAGGAGATGTGGGGTTGATACAATTGCCTCCATTGCATTTAGTGTGGGGCGGCCTATGATGCCATTAAATGGTGATTTGACATTAATCACTAGCACTCGGGATTTAACCGTCCTGGCCCCTGGTTCGCCTTCAAACGAAATAAGGGTATCAAGATACCCTTTGGTCGATTGCTTTGCTCCGTTGAAAGCTGTTAGTTCCTGCGTATAAGGTTGTAAGTCTGAGTCTTTAAAACCCATCCTTTCAAAACAGTTATAGAAAATAACATCACAGGAACTTCCCTGGTCAACAAGGATTCTTCGGACGTCCTTGTTGGCTATCACTGCTGTGATCACAACAACATCATCACCACCCGGAATGGTCGGGCCAAAATCCTCATCGGAGAAAGAGATTGTTGGAGCCTCAATCCCTCCTCTGAAAGGGCGATTGTCTTTGACTTTTCCCTGCACAGATAGAATCATTCTATGATGATTCTTACGAGCTGTAATTGAAGCTCCTCCTCCGGCGAATCCTCCAGCAATCATGTCAATGACTTCACGTCGACCTTGACGCTGTTACTGAGGCACACCGTCCTTGTGCGGTATTTCGTCTGTCATCACTCCCTTTTGTTTCTCCGAGGCGGAGAACTTTCTGACCGGATTACGATTATTGTCATCCCCATCATCTGGATCCCTTTCCCTTATCTCATTCCGATCTACTCTGTCAAAAGATTTCTCTTTGAACAGGTATTGTTTTAACTTGCCTTCTCTAATTAGCGTCTCAACCGCGTTCTTTAGAGCTTGGCATTCATCAGTGGAATGACCATTCTGTTCGTGAAAATCGCAGTACTTTCAGGGATTTCCTGGCCTCTTCATGGGAGCTGGCCTTCTGATGCCATATATGCTGAAAGTTGGCCATCCAACCTCTCTCAAAATCTGAGATGGTTTGGCAGATAGTTGTGCATAATGGCTGAAGGAGTTAACATGCCTTTCTCGAGGTCGAGGAGAGTGGTTATTGATTCTGGGATTGGTGAATGGTCTCTCCATGCGTTCTGACCTCGTTTTTTCCTTACCCTTCTGGGCTTGGGAAGGTGGTGCTGATGGCTTCTTCTTTGCAGCTATGGCCTCCAAGTGCATCTCTATACTTACGTATTTGGAAGCTTTTTTCCTGAACTCCTCAAAAGTTACAAGAGGACTTTTCGCTAAAGAGAGAGCAAAAGCTGATCCTGGCTGCAACGCCTCAATAATGATATGCAGCTTAATAGACTCCGTGAGGTTAGGAACCAGGGCTGCTTCCTTGTAGAACCTCTTCAAGAAGTCTTTTAAGCCTTCGTTTTCACCTTGCTTAATCTGAGCCAAGGTATGAGACGTCCTGGGCACATCTCTGGAGATGATAAAGTGAGTTGCAAAAGTAGCTGCCATCTCAGCCCAAGAATCTATGGATCCAGAAGGTAAACCTTTAAACCATCCGAGGGCCTCCTCAGATAATGTTCGAGGGAACATTCGGCACATCACATCTTCATCAACCCCCAAGTACATGGCTTCAAATACGTAAGCATCAAGGTGCTTAGTAGGATCAGTTTCTCCATTGTATTTTCCAATGGAAAGTGGCTGAGTAGTTTGAAGGTGCTTGGGGATGTGGATGCTCATAAGTCTCCTTGAAAAAGGAACTTTTAGCTTGTAAGACACTGGAGGTGCTGCCGTTGACTCCCTCTTCCTTCGGGAAGCCTCATCTTCAGAATCACGAGTTTGTTCTCCCTCGTCAAACGTAGGGATCTTTGAATATTGGAGAGTGGTGGACTTTTCACCATCAGTTGTACGGGGGGTGTTTCGCGTGCGGGATGATTCTTTATCCTCGCTTTGCCTTCTTTCTCTTCGCAATTCAGCGAGTTCTCTCTGAAGTTGGCTGATCAGCTCATCACGAGGATCAGGATTAGAGACTGTTACTATTTTCCTTGAGCTGCCCCCATGAGAATCAAAGTTGAGTTTCCTGAAGACGTTGGGGTTAGTTCTGTCTTCAGGCTGATTCTCTACGAAATCATGTGCCTCCCCTTTCATTGTGGATTACTTGCTCTATTCAATAGATATGGGAATATCTTTATCGAGTCCCACTGGGCGTGCCAATGATCTGTCCTGAACCGGGGTCTAGAGATCCGGACTCAAGTCAGTCACAAATAGTATGTAAATACCGTATAGGAGACCAGATGTATGAGTATCCGGTGTAGGTATCCGTTGTCCTTGAGCGGAGAGAGCGGACTGGGCGTCCTGGAGGTCCTTCACACCGACCTAACGCGTTGAGGTGGGCGAATGGTGGTGTCACCTGTAATGATTCTCCGACGCTCAAGTCAGTGATAATATTCCAAGTAAGGAATGTATTTCAGAGAGTAATTGTGCCTAGAATCAGTTGAAGATCCCCCACTTTATTATTGAAATGAGTTCATATACCTGATTGACTCGTTTTTCGAGGACTCGTTAGTGGGGAACCACTAACTCCCATTAGCATTATTATATTACGCACTTACCAGCATGATTGGGTCAAGTGGCTATTTTATATTGAGCATAGAGAATATAGACTAGGATTAGGGAACAAGTTGACCATTCCCGTGAGCAGAATTTGGCTCGTAGTGCAGGGAATTATTGATCGATCCCTGTAGCAATTATCCTTGTCTTTAGCACAGTGACGTGTGTATTATCCGATGTCATGGTGTTATCCTGAACAACCGGTATAGGGAGAACGCCTGATACGGAATTACAGTCCGGATGTATACCAATGACGCCGGTTACACGTTGATGTCTTGACAAAGACGTTGAAATATGCCTTGCAGGTCGGATACCGGTATTGAGACCGGATCAATTACTATTCAAATAGTAAATTACTATTTACTGTTACTATTTACCTTTACTATTCATGATTTACTATTTACCATTACTATTCATGATTTACTATTTTCCGTTACTATTCATGTTTTACTATTTACTATTACTATTCATGATTTACTATTTACTATTCACTATTTACTATTCAAAATTTACCATTTCTGCTTTAAGTAGTAATCTTAATTTTCATTTTATGTCTAAACTGAAATAAGATTGATATTAATATTTCTAGAAATCGGAGGCGCAAAGCAAACTCTCTTTTGGTAACAACTCAAGGTAAAGGGGAGTGAGATAAGAGTATAATATGAAAAGACATAAGAATAATGGGAGGAGTCTCCTACTCCTTTTAAATTTGATAATATTATTATTTTAAAATATTAACTTTTTAACTTAAAATTTTTAATAAATTTTAAATTAAATATCTGATGTAACTAAATCTAACATACCTATGCAAGGACCTATACTTTTATAACCTATATGGACTGGACTATACCTATGCAAGGACTTGAACCACTATGACCCATAAGGACTGCACTATACCTATGCAAGGACTGGATTATATGGACTTACATAGACCTATACGAGGAATTGACCAAAAGGACTCAAATTGACTATATTAATAACCATTAAACTTTGAATTATAATATTTATAAATGATGCTTTATTGACTTGATTTTGATTGATATTTAATTGTGATTAATAATATTTGATGTGATTGATGATATTTAGTTATAATTGATAATGCTTAATTTTGATTGATGATTTTGTGATGTGGAGTTTGAGCATATAGCGAACATGACGGAAAGCTAAACTCAGTAAGAATTTTCTTACCTTACTCTTTAAATTTTTACTTTAAATCTTCTCTTCTTAGAAATTATTTTTATTAACTTTATTTTCAATATTTAGAATAAAAAATTAGTATTTATTTTAGAAAGAAAACATTTTATGAAAATTAATTGAAATAATTAAATCTTGAGTTAAAGAAAAATTTTGTAATTTTAAGTATTTTTGGTTAATAATTATTCTCTTTTAATAAAATAAAATTTTCAAAAGAAAATTATTTTATTTTTCCAACTTAATAACTAAAGATATTTGAAAATAATTGAGAATTTGATCTTGTTAAGATTCAATTTGAGAAAGATTATGTAAAAGTTTTATATGAAAAAGTTTTGAGATATTTAAGGCTTAGAAACTCAATTTCAGAGAGAATTAAAAAACTGTACCAAATTTAATTCTGTGGGATAGAAATTCAGAGAATTGAGAAAATGTACAGTTTATAGAAAGGATGTTGTAAACCTTTTAAGGTATTTAATAATTGAGTTTCTAAAAGCCTTAACCAACTAAATACGCGAGTAGCTCATGCATCATGAATCATTAAAGTGAAATAAAATGATATTGTCTAGAACGGATTATAGAAATCGAGGATACATTAGAGGAGGCTTAATTACGAGCCTTGGGATGAGAGGGTGTGAAAGGGTGCTTCAGGGGGGTTGGGGTAGCTCCCTAGTGTCGGGTACTTTCAAAATAAAAACTTTCTCAATCTGACTAGTCTCTAAGTGTTTCCATGCCAGTTGAGTTGTTCATATTATTATTATCTGGACTTATGGAACAGTGTAAACTCCTGGTTGGCCCAGTGCAAATTAAAATTTAAGGGCCCATATATATAGGTAAGTTATGATGAAGATATTGCATAACATTCATGCATTCATAATTGATTGTGTATGTGATTATGATTGATATTATTATGTATTGGTTTGTGAAAACCCTTTATTGCTTATGTCTTAATCGAGAATATTATATTCTGTTTCTCACTCCTTTCTCCGTGTTTTTGTTTCATATATTCTAAATTGATGATTCAGAGGGAAGGATCGAAGAATCTCGGCAGTAAATATAGCACGTTCTAGAAAAGGAGCTCGGTATTAATATCGTGGTCCAATGAATAAATAATGTTATTAAGTAACTGCTTCTGGGCCATGGAGTTTCCTCTCTTTCTTATAATGTTTAATATTTATTTTCGTTGGATGAATGTAAAATTACTTTATAAAGTTTTAATAATATTTATGAGGTATTTCAGAAATGATGTATTTAATTTATTCCGATAGTTTCTTTTTAACAATCATTTCTTTAGTAAAAAAAAGAAATTATGAATTTTTCTAGTATTATTAAGGTGTAACAGAAGGTGTTACATATGTCAGAGTTAGTTACACCAGATATTTAAATTAAAATTTATTATAAATTTTAAGTTAAAAAGTTAATATTTTAAAATAATAATATTATTAAATTTAAAAGGAGTAGGGGGCTCCTCCCATTATTCTTATGTCTTTTCATATTATATTCCTATCCCACTCCTCCTTACCTTAAATTGTTACCAAAAGAGAGTTTGTTTTGCACCTCTGATTTCTAGAAATATTAATACTTTACAGATAAGACACTAGGGAGCTACCCCAGGTTCCCTGAAGCACCATTTCACACCCTCCCATCCCAAGGCTCGCAATTAAGCCTCCTCTAATGTATCCTCAATTTCTATAATCCGTCCCCAGACAATATCATTTTGTTTCACTTTAATGATTCATGATGTATGAACTACTCGCGTATTTAGTTGGTTAAGGCTTTTAGAAATTCAATTATTAAATACCTTAAAGATTTACAACATCATTTCAATAAACTGTACATTTTCTCAATTCTCTGAATTTCTATCCCATAAATAAATTTGATACAGTTTTCAAATCTCACTGAAATTGAGTTTCTAATCCTTAAATATCTTAAAACTTTCTCATATAAAACTTTACATAATCTTTCTCCAATTGAATCTTAACAAGATCGAATTAAAAATCTCAATTATTTCCAAATATCTTTAGTTATTAAGTTGGAAAAATAAAATAATTTTCTTTTGAAAATTTTATTTTATTAAAAGAGAATAATCTTTAAATCATTAACCAAAAATACTTAAAATTATAAAATTTTCTTTAATTCAAGATTTAAATTATCTCATCCTTTTTATAAATTAATTTTCATAAAATGACTTCTTTCTAAAATAAATACTAAATTTTTTATTCTGAATATTAAAAGTAAAGTTAATAAAAATAATTTCTAAGAAGAAATAAAAGATTTAAAATAATAAAAATTTAAAGAGTAAGGTGAGGAAATTCTTACTGAGTTTTAGTTTTTTGTCATGTTTACTATATGTTCAACTTCATATCATAAGATCATCAATCATAATCAAATATTATCAATCATAATATCATCAATCACAACCAAATAATATCAATCACAATTAAATAATATCGATCACAATTAAATATCATCAATAATAATCAAATACTAATAATTATAATCAAATCAATTAAATATAATTCAAATTTTAATGGTTATTTAAATTATCAAAATTGATTTTGAGTCCTTATAGTCTATTCCTTGCATAGATCTATGTAAGTCCATATAATTCAGTCCTTGCATAGGTATAGTTCAATCCATATAGGTCAAACTAGTTCAAGTCCTTGCATAGGTTTAGTCCACTTTGTAACACCCTCTGTTACACCTTAATAAATTCTATAAAAATTCATATTTTTTTACTATAGATATAATTATTAAAAAAAACTATTGGAATAAATTACATACATCATTTATGAAATACCTCATAAATGTTATTAAAACTTTATAAAGTAATTTTACATTCATCTTAAGTAAATAGTTAAATAAAATTTATTCAAAAGTTTAAAATATTTGGATGAATCATATTGATTAACCTCACATAAAGTTTAAAATATTTAGATGACTCGTTAACCTAATACCTTTGCATTGATTGGACTATGATGGACTCATATGACCATTGGACTATTTTGGACCTGATATGGACCAACTAACATTATGACTGGACTACTATGACTTAAAATGAACTTTAATAATTAAGACACCTTAAAATAAATTGTGTAGATTTCGTATAGTAATTGAGTTATTTTTATTTGATTTGATTTTGAGCGATGATATTTAATTATGATTGACAATATTTTATGTGATATCTCGGTCACTGTTAAGGGCGGGGAATGATCGCCGGTGCATAGGCACGAACAAGGAGCGGCTCCTGGCAGGCTTCTAGTGGGAGAGGCATATGAACGAACCGAATACATACCAGAATGAGAGGGATTCAAAGACTGCATAGGTATGGGACTATACAGTTGAGGATAGCTTAAAAAAATGAATTTGTACTACCTATATCAACAAATGCATTAGCCTTTTCGGTGGCCTATCACTTAAGGACTCCAAAGTTAAGCGTGCTTACTTGGAGTAATTCTGGAATGGGTGATCTCCTAGGAAGTTCCTGGAAAGTGTGTGCGTGAGGACAAAAACACACGAAAAGGCCTCGTGTTGGTCTGTGAGAGAGTCGTTCATTCCTGAAAAGTGACCAGGGCATTATAGTGGTATCAAAGCCTAGCCTCTCCTAGTACGGTGTTAGTCCTCAAATTTTCAATAAAATCTTAAATAAAAATTTCATAAAAATTATAAAAATAAGTTTAATTTGTTAGAAAATTAGGATTTAAATTCAATAAATGAATGTTGTTGGAAATAATCTGCCCTTGATCAATTTTCTCTAGTTTTGCAGTGAAAAAGTTAAGAAATCAAGAGAAAATTACACTGGAGGAGCTGACGCGTAGCCTCACCCCACGCGTAGCATCAAGAGCTACTTTTGATGCTGACGCTACGCATCAAAGCCACGCGTAGCGTCAGTGCTGCGTGGTCTCCACTCCTACTTTTGGCCAACCACCCCACTTGGACCCAATAATGGGCACTCCACTCAGCCCAAGGGCCACCCCAATCAGCATAAATGGCCAAAAACTCGTGGAAACATGTCCAAGTGGCCAGGCATGATCAAGATTAATTATTGAAAGTGGCCATTATCAAGTGTTTAATGGAGGCTGAGTCAGGGGTCTGACGCGTAGCGTCACAGGGACGCGTAGCGTCAGTACCCTTACTCAGCCCTATAAATAGGGCCATCCAACACCATTCATAGCATCCCATTCCATACACTTCTCTTCTCTTCTCTCTTGTACTCGACTCTGAGTACTTTCTTTTGTGAGTTATAGTTCTAGAATAGTTTTCTAGATACTTGAGTGTGTTTCGGTGTATTGTGATCGTTGTATCGTGAAGTTTCCATCGTCTTCTTCGTAATGTCAAACTCTGTAAGTGTTGTCTTTACTTTTACCATGTGTAACTAAGTTGTTTATGTTGGAATTGGTGAACTAATCTATTGAGTATAATGTTGTGAATTCGACCTCTGCATGTTTATGATTCAAGTCCATGTTAGTATTTCAACCTTTTATTAATATGAACGTCAAACGGGAGAATGATTTTCATGTGTATCGAAACTGGTTTTATTAGTGTAAATGTCAAACGGGAGAATGATTATTTATGCCGTATTGAAACTAGTTTTGACGAAAGTAAAAAGTTGGAATACCCTTGGTATCTCAATTCTATAGGGGTTGTTAACCATTGTTGCCATAAGGCCAGGTCTTAATGCAAGTTTTTACTGAGAAAGCTCACGAGGGATCGGACTTTACGGTGAATTCTTAGAATTTATATCACGAGGGATCGGTTATAATGATTTTAAGCTGCAATGACATGAAACTTGATGATTAAATATGCATGTCTTGAGTTCCTCATTGTTATTCTAGATTAGGGATCCAATTTCCAACATAATTTGTTTATCTGTGTTTATCTCAAGTATCTTACCTATTCTAGATTACAACTCAACTTTTTAGATAGATTTTATTTTCTTTTTATCTCATGAATCACTCAACCATGCTATCTTGTGAATACTGTATAAATTGTGTATAAATCATTCTTTTGTTTATAATTTCCTTCACATTTACCATAGTAAGTAGAAAATTACTGTTGTTATTGGACTTTCAATCCCAGTGGAGCGATATCTAAATTTCGAAAACTACAAACGATTGGTGCGCTTGCCAATTGATAAAACCCGGTTACAACAACGGGCCCAACAAGTTTTCTGGCGCCGTCGTCGGGGATTGAATTGTTTCAGTAAAATAGTAAAATTTTAATTACCGTGGTAAATATTTTTTTTTACCTTAGATAATTTTTTTTATTTCTTATCATTATTACACTAACTTTCTTTGTCTAGTTTGTGTATGCAAACTCGATCTACCGCAGGTAAAATTTATTTTGATCCTGAGATAGAAAGGTTTGTAAAGAAAATCAAGTCTTTGAAATCTAAAACACAAACTAATTCTTCTTCTACTTCGAAAATTTTTGAAAATTCAAATATGGCTGCTGAAAGGAGAACATTGGGACAGTTTGCTGCTATAAATGGTCCACCCCGAGTTTCGGGAATGTTTCAAGGACCAGTTTTACCAGTGGAAATTAAACCTGCCACTTTAAACATTATTCAAAACAACCAATTTGCTGGTTTAAATCATGAAGAACCATATGAACATTTAACTGTTTTTTATGAGTTATGCAGCACAATTGGTTTTGAACCCAATCAAGAAGAGTCTGTTTACATGAGACTCTTTCCTTTTTCATTGATTGGGAAAGCAAAAGAATGGTTTAAATCTTGTCCACCGGGTAGTTTTGCAAACTGGTCCGATGTTGAAAGAAAATTTTTGGAAAGATTTTATTCTCCTTCAAAGTATTTTGAAGCAATGACAGCCATACACTCTTTTTCTCAAAATAATGATGAATCATTAAGAGAAACATGGGAACGATTCAAGGCACTCTTGAGAAAATGCCCAAACCACAACCTGAATGATACCGAGAAGGTAAGAATCGTTTACCATGGTTTATTGCCTCAGTTCAAGATGATGTTAGATGCTTGTGCAGGTGGTTCTTTAATGAACAAGACTGTGGAGGAAGCCATAGAAATATTGGAATCAATGGCTATTAGTGACCGACAAGCAAAGCATGAAAGAGGTAATATACAAAGGAAGCCAGGAATGCTCGAATTGGGAGTAAATGATGCAGTGTTGGCTCAGCAAAAATTACTGACCCAACAAATTGAAGTTATGAGCAAGCAATTGGAAAAACTTCAAATTGCTCAAGTAGCATCACCACCCCCTGCTCAACTTAAAGCATGTACTCACTGCATGGGAGAACAACCATGTGGTTACTGTAGAAATGAGCAAGAGCAAGCCAATTTCATGAACCATCAAAGAGCACCCTTAGGTAATTATCCTTTCAATCATGGAAACTTTTTTCCTAACAATTACCTACAGGGTTGGCAAAATCAGAATATTGGCTGGAGACAGGACACTGGACCTTCCAACAGACCTCCTAACAATTAATTCAAGCAACAACAAACTGACAATGCAAGGTTGACAAGAATAGAGGAAGCTATTCAACAGTTATTGCAGTTTGTGGAGACAAATGAAGCTGCCCGAAAAGCATCAGACATACAAATGGGTCAGCTTGCAAAGGAGATAGCCGAATTAAAGAGTTCTGGGTTTTCTGCAAACACTCAAAACCTAAGGGAACAATGTAATGCTGTTTCTATTGATGTTGTAAAAATTGATTGTAAAGAAAAGAGTGAGAAAAAGAAAGAAGAAGAAGAAAAAGAAAGTGAAAAAATAGAAAAAAATGAAAAAAATGAAAAAGAAAAAAATGTGCAAAGAGATACAGAGCAAGAAACAAACTGTATAACCCCGAAAAAATGTAAAGATCCAGGGAGTTTCACTATTCCTGTAACAATTGAAAATATCAACATCAGGAATGCGTTATTAGATTTAGGGGCTAACATTAACTTGATACCCCTAGATTTAATAAAACGCATTGGTGAATATGAGCTAAAAGAAGCAAAGACAGAATTACAGTTTGCGGATCGCTCTGTCAAAAAGCCTTTTGGGATTGTGGAAGATGTATTGGTAAAGGTTGACAAGTACCACTTCAAAGTTGACTTCGTGGTACTGGATATGAAGGAGGATACTGAGATCCCCCTGATCCTAGGAAGACCTTTCATGAAGACTGCAAAAATCAAAGTAGATGTTGATCTAAGTACGGTTGCAGTCAGAGTTTATGGAGAAGAAGTAAGCTTCAGTGCTCATGAACACCTCAGGATAGGTAATGAGGAAAAAGTTTACCCTTCAACCAAACCAGGTATATCTCTTCCCAATCAATCAAATTGTTTTAAATTAACCGATGCTTTGAATGATGAAAAACAGGTAATTAGGCATCGGAAAAGAAGAAGGAAGAAAAAGACAGGTGATTCCTCAAAGAATATTGGGAAACCACCTGATTAATCAGAGGTAATGTCTGGCTGAAGACATTAAACCTAGCGCTCAATGGGAGGCAACCCATTCTTTTCTCTTTATTTTTAATGTTTTTAATATAAAAAAAAACATATTTCAAAAATAATTAGATAGAATTTTATTTTGAAAAGAAAAGGAGTTTTAGATTGAAAAAAAAAAGGTTTTTGAAAATTAAAATTTTGGAAAATCAAAAACAGAAGCCCACGCGTAGCGCCCCCTTGACGCGTAGCGTGGACTCTGCATTTTGGGTATCACGCGTAGCGTCCCATACACGCGTAGCGTCAGAGCCCACGTTCAGTTTTTAAAACTGAACCAGAGAGGCCCATCTTAGGGTTTTAAACCTAAAACTTCCTCTCTGCCTCACTTAGTTCAAACCTAAACTTCAAAAACCTCCTTTTCTCTCTTCCAAACCTCTTCAATCCCATTGCTCAAGGAATCACAAGTAAGTATTCTAATCCCTTCTCTTTAGTTTTGTTTTTGATTTTTAATTTGTAGAAATAAATGTGGTTAGGATTAGGATTAGAAGACCATTGGGATTGATTGCTGTTAGGAGTTAGGGATTGAATGGATGTAGTGTAGGTTGAAAAGGGGTTGCTGCTGTGCAACCCCTGTTTTTTCTTTTTTCTGCGCATCCCACGCGTAGCGTCCCACTGACGCGTAGCGTGAGGATGAACTGTAAGCCCACGCGTAGCGTCCCACTGACGCGTAGCGTGGGAATAACAGGCTGATGCGTAGCGTCACACCACGCGTAGCGTCAGCCTCTGTTTTTAATTCTTGATGTTTGTTTGTTGTTTGCTGTTTTCTTTTGAAATTAAAAAATTTTCTTAGTTTATATTTATACTTTCTTGCAACTTTGTATGAATTTTGAATAAATTGTATATTATTTGAATATATGTATGTTAATTTCTTTAAATTTAAAAATATGTTGTTGAATTGCATCTTTATTTGTGAAAAATTTTAGAAAACCCAAAAATATTTTACAAATAATTGTTTGCTTGTGTGTGATTTATTTAGTGTGTTTAAATTTTAAATTTTTACTTTTTGCAGATGGCACCTAAGAAATCCATTCCCACAGCCGGTCCCTCTAAAAGACAGAGGAAGTCCACAGACACTGACACCACTTCTGAGGATCCTGATTCTCAGAGACAGGAGGTGTTAGGACCGAGGGATCCTACTAGATTTCGCACGGATGTGAAATAGGCACGATTTCATCAGATCAAGGGCCAGAGACTTATCTGGGAGAGGGTCCTTGACCTGAGTGCAGGAGACTATCCTGAGCTGCAGGATAGAGTGCAGCAGAGGAGATGGGGACCTCTATTCTCCCTACCTACTGAGGGGGACCCCATCTTAGTGATGGAGTTTTACGCAAATGCTTACAGGACCCGCCAGGACGCACCGAATCTTGGGCAGCAGCGGACGAGTTGGGTTAGAGGCCGGTATATCTTTTATGACCGGGACACCATCAGTACCCTATTGGGTAACCCTTGGGAGCCTACTCCCGAGGATGATACTTGTTTCTGGAAAGAAAACAAAAACAAGATTCTTACTGAGGGAGAGTTAGGATACTCCCTCGAGGAGGTTGCTCATTTTCTGAGCAAGGATGAAATCTTTTTCAACCTGAGTAGGGTTGGAAGGAGTCCATCTAACCTCCTCAAGACCCAGCTTACACCCATAGCCCAGGCGTGGTCCCACCTCATGCTCCATAATATCACTCCTGTCACCCATCTTTCTTCCCTTCCAGTGGAGCGTTGTTGCCTCCTTTATTCTATCCTCCAGGGCCACACCATTGATATCGCCGAGCTTATCTCCGAGTAGATTCACTTTTATGCCCTTGGGTATAAAGTGAATCGCCCCATACCCTTTCCTCTCATCATATCTGCCTTACTGAGGAGGCAGGGAGTCACTGTACCTTCACCAGAGTTTACTAGTTCTTCAGGGAGAGTCCCTAAAGTTCTAGTAAACAGAGATTATTTTATGCAGCAGTGTGAGCTTCCACCACTAGAGCAGGAGGCTCAGCCCCGACCTCGGAGGAGGAGACCACCAGTGCAGCCTCCATCTGCTGATGCTGTTACACAGGGCTTTGCCCGGATGTCACTTGAGCATCAGCATATGATGCAGATGATGGCTGCCACTCACAGAGCTTATATTCATCTTCACGATGAATTTTATCAGTACAGGTTACAGGGAGAGGGAGCACCTTATGTTACTCCAGCCGAGTTTTCAGCACATGTAGCTTGGCCCGGAGATTTACCCACCTACCCTGAGACTGGTGGATCTTCTAGTGCACATCATGACTCTGATGGTGATGATGAGAAGGAGGAGGAGGAGGATGATGATGATCAGATGGAGGATTGAGGATGCCATCTTCATTTATTTTGAGTACATTTGTTTCTAGTTATATTTGGATTTACATTTACATTTATATTTACATTTTATATTATGGTATTTTATCATTGTGTGGTGTGTTTATTTGTTTTTGCTCATTTTTTCGAAAAATAATTCTTCTTTCTAAATAAATAAATCAAATTTTTGTTAGTAAGTTAGTTTATACACTTAGAGTTTTTACACAATAAAACCAATTTTGTAAAATTAATTATTTGATTCGTTATAACTTAGGAATTTTGATAAATTTAATTACAATAAGTTTATTAACTATCAAGCAAATTTCAATAACCCGGTAAGTTGAGAGATCTTTTTAAACACTTGAGGGTTTAATCGGCATATTTTCAATTCGAATTGATTTTGCTTTAATCTCTGATGTGTGTTGTTGTACAGAGAATTCGGGAAAATGATCAAGGCACATTTATTGGTGAAACGAAACCTTGGGCCAAACAGCTTACCTTGGTAAAAAGTCTTTTATCCTTTGCAAGCCAATTTGAGCCTAAAATAAAAATTCTTTGGTACCCTTAAAGCCTAAATTTGTTTTTACCATTCCCTATACTTGATTGATTAAAAGAGCAGTTGAAATAAATGAAAAATATTTTGAGTGTTCTCACAAAAATGGGGAGTGAAAATAAGCAACTTGATTCTTTTCAAAAATAAAATATGGAAAAGAAAAGTCAAAAATAGTGAAAAGAATCAAGTTGGGGGTATTTATTTTTCATCAATAAAAGAAAATGAGAAGTTTGGATCAAGAGAAAGCCTAAGGATTGTAAAATGCTCTTTTATGATTTCAGGTTTTTGAATTCCAAGAAAAACCATTGATTCTTGTAAACCAAGCCTCATTACAACCTGTAAAAAGACCTCGTGATTTCCGAATTAACTCTGTATAAATAACCATTGATTAGATGACAAACAAAGTTAAATTCGTTTGATTTTATGATTGATTGAGTGAAACAGGTTACCAATTGCATAGAGATAAACACTTGTGAGGTAAACCTGAAATTCTGCTTGATTGTTAATAGAATATTGTAAGTAATTTTATCATTAAACCTTTGTTATATTTGAATCAGTTTTTGATTATTACAAAATAGTTGAAATTGTGTAATTATTTTTTGTGATAAATTTCCGGACTAACTTAAAAATTTGATTTCAAATTTTTATTTTTTATTTTTCTCTCTTGCTCGAGGACGAGCAATGTCTCAAGTTGGGGGTATTTGTTAGTCCTCAAATTTTCAATAAAATCTTAAATGAAAATTTCATAAAAATTATAAAAATAAGTTTAATTTGTTAGAAAATTAGGATTTAAATTCAATAAATGAATGTTGTTGGAAATAATCTGCCCTTGATCAATTTTCTCTAGTTTTGCAGTGAAAAAGTTAAGAAATCAAGAGAAAATTACACTGGAGGAGCTGACGCGTAGCCTCACCCCACGCGTAGCATCAAGAGCTACTTTTGATGCTGACGCTACGCATCAAAGCCACGCGTAGCGTCAGTGCTGCATGGTCTCCACTCCTACTTTTGGCCAACCACCCCACTTGGATCCAATAATGGGCACTCCACTCAGCCCAAGGGCCACCCCAATCAGCATAAATGGCCAAAAACTCGTGGAAACATGTCCAAGTGGCCAGGCATGATCAAGATTAATTATTGAAAGTGGCCATTATCAAGTGTTTAATGGAGGCTGAGTCAGGGGTCTGACGCGTAGCGTCACAGGGACGCGTAGCGTCACAGGGACGTGTAGCGTCAGCACCCTTACTCAGCCCTATAAATAGGGCCATCCAACACCATTCATAGCATCCCATTCCATACACTTCTCTTCTCTTCTCTTTTGTGCTCGACTCTGAGTACTTTCTTTTGTGAGTTGTAGTTCTAGAATAGTTTTCTAGATGCTTGAGTGTGTTTCGGTGTATTGTGATCGTTGTATCGTGAAGTTTCCATCGTCTTCTTCGTAATGTCAAACTCTGTAAGTGTTGTCTTTACTTTTACCATGTGTAACTAAGTTGTTTATGTTGGAATTGGTGAACTAATCTATTGAGTATAATGTTGTGAATTCGACCTCTGCATGTTTATGATTCAAGTCCATGTTAGTATTTCAACCTTTTATTAATATGAACGTCAAACGGGAGAATGATTTTCATGTGTATCGAAACTGGTTTTATTAGTGTAAATGTCAAACGGGAGAATGATTATTTATGCCGTATTGAAACTAGTTTTGACGAAAGTAAAAAGTTGGAATACCCTTGGTATCTCAATTCTATAGGGGTTGTTAACCATTATTGCCATAAGGCCAGGTCTTAATGCAAGTTTTTACTGAGAAAGCTCACGAGGGATCGGACTTTACGGTGAATTCTTAGAATTTATATCATGAGGGATCGGTTATAATGATTTTAAGCTGCAATGACATGAAACTTGATGATTAAATATGCATGTCTTGAGTTCCTCATTGTTATTCTAGATTAGGGATCCAATTTCCAACATAATTTGTTTATCTGTGTTTATCTCAAGTATCTTACCTATTCTAGATTGCAACTCAACTTTTTAGATAGATTTTATTTTCTTTTTATCTCATGAATCACTCAACCATGCTATCTTGTGAATACTGTATAAATTGTGTATAAATCATTCTTTTGTTTATAATTTCCTTCACATTTACCATAGTAAGTAGAAAATTACTGTTGTTATTGGACTTTCAATCCCAGTGGAACGATATCTAAATTTCGAAAACTACAAACGATTGGTGCGCTTGCCAATTGATAAAACCCGGTTACAACAACGGGCCCAACATACGGTATGGTTCGGGGACGAACCAGGTGGAAGCTGGTGGGTATGTGACATCCCAGTCACTGTTGAGGACAGGGAGTGATCGTCGGTGCATAGGCACGGACAAGGAACGGCTCCTGGCAGGCTTCTAGTGAGAGGGGCACATGAACAAATCGAATACATACCAGAATGAGAGAGATCCAAAGACTGTATAGGTATGAGACTATACAGTTGAGGATAGCTTAAAAAAATGAATTCGTACTACCTATACCAACAAATACATTAGCCTTTACAATGGCCTATCACTTAAGGACTCCAAAGTTAAGCATGCTTAACTTGGAGTAATTCTTGGATGGGTGACCTCCTGGGAAGTTCCCGAAAAGTGTATGTGTGAGGACAAAAACACATGAAAAGGCCTCGTGTTAGTCTGTGGGAGAGTCGTTCATTCCTGAAAAGCGGCTGGGGCATTACTGTTGGTGTATGCACTATGAGCCTTTATGCTTTTTCATTTGTATCATTTTTCTACTTATCAATTGAATAAATATTTCAGTTTAAAATTGTTTTAAACATATTTATCCTTGGAGTAATAGGTCATACAAAAATTATTCCTAAAATGTCCCTAGTTAAAGTATTTACATGGGGACATGTAAATACACTGAGACTAGTGTGTGAGTGTACTGATGACCTGATCTCACAGATCATAGATATAGATAATATCGAGTCTTCACACGGGTACACATTAAGAGTAATGATGTACTGGACAGACCCACCATGAGAACGTTGCATGGATCGTTACATGATTGTCATAAACGATTCTCAATGTGATAATGGTATATGTAGTCCTTCGACCTGAAGTCACTACGATTCCTACATGAGGAGTTTATTGTTTTAATACAATTAAACGTCTTCTGTAACAAGAGGACTATAAAGGTTGTGATTAGGCAATGAACAAATTATGCAGAGGGATATGAGTGATGTAGATGGGATTTGTCTCTCCTATGTGACAGGAGTGATATCCATAGGCCACTTGATGGAGTAAGACTAAGAAAACGCATGGCCATGCTAGAAAGAATAAATATTAGATATTTATTCGGATCCAGTCTACTCCGGTATCAAGTAAAATAAATTGGGCCGTATAAGGATGACGCGACCATGCCTTGGGCCCAATTAGGATATCGTGACAAAAGGAATAAACGTATTAAATAATTATCACTTATAGGTTATGTTGATAATATTCGGACATAATGATGCATTGCTAGATGCCGCTCTTATTTTATATTAATAATAAAATAGTTTATTATTAATATGACCGGGTATTTTACTTATAGGGTCACACACATAGAGTAAGCCCATCAGAAAATGTTGTCTTATTTTAGTTGGACTAAAATAAAGCTATTGGGCCTAACTCATTTGGAATGAGTAAGGAGCCCACTTTTAGAGAGAACAAATTAGGTCAAACCTAAGCCTATAAATAGAGCATAAGATGCTCATAGGCCGTTCACTCAAGTGAGACACAAATTCGTAAAAAGTTGCAAGAGCTACACGCCGTCAACCTAGCAGTTGGCAAGTGTTGCGATTCTGGTGGGAGTGCTCGTGTGGACTCCTAAAGGACGAGGCTACGACTGCTTCGGAGTTCTTCAAGAGGTAACCTAAAATAATTTCGAAATTGTTTTTGTGCTTTGAAACACGGAACTTTGCAAATCCTATGGAATCCCTTTATTTTTCCGCTGCTCATGCTTAGGGATTCCTAACAATTACACCTTGTGGCCAAGGTATACACACTGTAACACCCTGATGCCAACTTACAAATCCCAAGATAATTACCGTCACCATATAAAATATCTTGGATAACTTATTTTTCGCCTGGTAATTATTAAGTGATTCACAACCCGATTCCAGAGGTTACTGATACACTATTAGAGTATAAAACTTTTTACATAACTAACTTTATTTTATTATACATAATATCAGAGTCTCATACATATTATATTTTACAACAAACACCTAGATCTTATAAAATATAAAGATGTAAAGTACCAAAATATAGCATACACATAATACAACCATAGTAGTCACGCAAGAAAGCATCAGCATCAAAAGCCTTCATAATTCATCCACATCAAGCATCATCCACTTTGTCACATGTCTTCTTGATTAACCACTAAAGGGTTGCCACAAGTAACAGAAAGAGTGAGATAAAATATCAAATAAATAAAAATTAAATTAGAACATACACAATCACAAGTAGGATGCTATGCGATGCAGATGCCAAACAAGTATTTTGTATTATATTTATATTAATATTTCCATTCTCTATATGAATGAAAATGCATGATGGATTCATTCTAGTAGGAACATCTGTAGTGATTTCCAACAATAATATTTTTACGGATATTCAACCGATTACGCGTCCCATAATGCAACACCAACATCGGATAACAACATCATAATATCAATAACAAGTGTTGTGGGACCCCCTTAAGGACATACTGCTCAGCCCTTAAGACGATCGTGGTATATAACCACCACAGAGGTCTGTTGCTCAACAGAGCATGTTCCCCCACCGGAAATCCCCTCAAAGAAGCCCCCTGCGGATTCTTTGAACGGCCAATGCATATGATGCATGAATGCATTAGATTTAAATTATCAAATTTCTTTATATAATGAATCTTAACAATAAAATTATCATAACAATCAAATAAGCATACTTTATATATAATTCAAGAATATGGAAACACATTTTCCATAATATTTATATCATAATCCAAAACATATGGAAACACATTTTTCCATAATAGTTAATAATTTAAAAATATATAAACACATTTTCCATGTTATAGTAATTATTTAATATCATATTCCAAAGAATATGGAAAACATATTTTCCATGATATAAAATTATACTACTTAAATAATTTAAAAAAATAAGAGTTTTATTCCTTTAAATATGTTTGAATAAACTTTTGAATTTAATTTAATTAATTATATTTATTTATTTCAAAATAAAGTCTCTAAAATAATAAAAATCTAATAATAATAATAATTCTAATTTTTATAAAAAAATTATTATTTTAAATTTTTAATCATATTTACGAAAGTGCCACTGATCTTATTTATGAAAATGTCATCATTCTAATTTATTTATAAAAATGTCACTACTTCTAATTTATTTATAAAAATACCACCGCACATTTTGACTTACGAAAATGCCACCGCTTCCAGTTTTTAACACCGCTTGAAAATATCCACTGTTATAGGGTCTGATTATGCAGAACGAAAACAGTAACTCTGTTCTTGCTGTTTTTTGCTGTTTAATTAATTTTAAATACAAAAATAACATACTAATTGATTCCAATTCATCATACAACAATAGAAACATATCATATATCATATTCCAAACCAATTAACATCAAATTTCATAACCTAATTCAAATTAAATCAAAAATTAACTATATGAATTTCTAAACAATTAACAATTAAACAAACAATTCTAACTTAATTTCTAAGTATTTAATATCCTATCCTCTCTTTCTTACCTCAATTGAAGATTTCTCAAGTGTTAACTGCTTTGCTTCCTTGTTTCCCTTAAATCTTTCAAATGGGGTGTTGTGCCTAGGATTGCAAGCTATGAAGTTTTTCAGAAGTTGAAGAAGATGGTAATGGATGGTGGGAACTTGATGGGTTCCTAGGTGATGGAATTCATATTTATAAATGGTAAATGGTGGTGGAGAATGACGGTGATAATTGGCGGTGGAAGAAAGAAAGCTTGAAGAGAAGTGTAGAAAAGCAGAGAGTCTTCGAGAGAGAAGATATTTTCTTCTTTTTTTTAATAACGAGTTCCTTAATAATTCTACATTTAATTGTCATGTTTTATTTCCGTTTAGTCTCACTTTAAAATCTAATTTACGAAATAAAAATATCCTTATGACCGGAATAAAATGTCCTATATTCTAAAATTTATTTCTTATTTTTCTGAAAAACTTTAATTTTTTACTATTTAATTACTTATTCAAATTTAATTAAAAATTGGGTTGTGACACTCTCCCCCCTTTATAAAAATTTCATCCTCGAAATTTAAACGTACCTTGTCAAAATAGTTCAGGGTATTGACTTCTCATCTAGTCTTCCCGTTCCCAAGTCATGCTTATTTCATCTCCTTGTTGCCAAGCTACTTTCACCAATGAGATCTCCTTGCCTCTTAGTTGCTTGACATCTCTTTCCATTATCGTCACTGGTGTTACTCGAATCGTAAGGTTTTCCTTAACTTCTATATCATCAGTCTCGATCACATGGTCTGGATCAGGTACATACTTCTGTAATTATGAGATATGGAACACATTATGAAGATTGGAAAGGTGAGATGACAGTGCAATCTGATATGCCACTTTACCAGTTCTTTTCCGAATCTCATATGGTCTTATATACCTTGGAGTAAGCTTCTTGCTTTTTAACACTCTTCCAACTCCTTTGTTGGGTGATACTTTCAAGAATACATAATCTCCAACTTGGAATTCTAATGTCTTCCTCCTTTGATCATAATATGACTCCTGCCGATCCTGCGTAACTTTCATCCTTTCTCTAATCATCTGAATTTTCTCTATCATTTGCTAAACAATTTCTGGTCCAAGAGTTAGATTCTCACCCGTCTCTAACCAACAAATTAGTGTCCTACACTTTCTACCATACAATGTTTCATATGGTGCCATCCCAATGCTTGAGTGATAACTGTTATTATATATGAATTCGATTAGTGGAAGGTAATGTTCCCAGCTTCCACCATGTTCTAACACACATGCTCTCAGTAAATCCTCCAGACTTTAGATAGTCCTCTCTAACTGGCCATCAGTCTATGGATGATAGACAGAGCTTAACTTCAGTCTAGTACCAAGCTCTTTATGCAAACTTCCCCAGAATCGAGAAGTAAATCTAGGATCTCTATCAAACACTATACTTGATGGTACTCCATGTAATCTCAGTATCTCTTTTATATATACTTGAGCCAATTTCTCAAGTGAACACTTCATGTTGATTGGAAGAAAATAGGCTGATTTTGTTAATCTATCGACTATTACCCAGATAGCATTATTGCCTATTTATGTTCTAGGCAAGCCTGACACAAAGTCCATGGCAATATCATCCCATTTCCACACTGGTATTTCTAGTGGTTGTAATCCGCCAGATGGTTTTTGATATTCAACTTTACTTTTTTGACATATTAAGCAAGATGAAACATACTCAGCTATCTCCTTTTTCATCCCCTTCCACCAGAAGTCCTTTCTTAAATCTTGATACATCTTCGTAGATCTAGGATGAATACTGAACATACTTTTATGAGCTTCATCTAAAATCATCTTCTTTAATTCCACATCCTCTGGGACACATATTCTTTCTTTCATCCTCCACACTCCATCTGAACCTTCTTGTAATCCCAGATCTTTTCCATTATGTTGTGTCTCGATCATTCCTTGGAGATATGCATCCAATCTTTATCTTTCACACACAATCTTCAGAAAATCATTAGTGATTTTCAGGACTTTGACAATCATATTTACTGAAGACTTCTCTTCAACTGCTATATTTAAATCTCTAAATTGTTCAATCATTTCTAATTCTTTTATCATTAAAGTTACCATATGAATAGCTTTTCTACTAAGCGCGTCAGCAACCACGTTGGCTTTCCCTGGATGGTACTTCAACTCAAAGTCATAGTCCTTGAGAAATTCTATCAATCGGCGTTGTCTCATGTTTAATTCTTTTTGGTAAAATAGGTATTTGAGACTTTTACGGTCACTATAAACTTCAAACTTTGCACCGTATAAGTAATGCCTCCAAATTTTTAAAGCAAAGACAATGGCCGCTAATTCTAGGTCATGAGTAGGGTAATTAAGTTCGTGTGGTCGTAATTGCCTTGAAGTATAAGCAATTACTTTCCTTTGTTGCATTAGGACACAACCAAGTCCCATCTTTAAAGCATCACAACAAACTTCAAAGTTTTCTTGTGGGTTTGGTAAAGCTAGAACTGGTGCAGTTGTTAATCTTTTCTTTAATTCTTGGAAACTTGCTTCATATTTAGGAGTCCAAATAAAAGGTTTATTCTTACAGGTTAATCGGGTTATTGGTAGGGTAATTCGGGAGAATCCTTCAATAAATCTTCGGTAGTAACCAACGAGTCCTAAGAAACTCCTGATTTTTATGACAGTCTTCGGCCTTTCCCAAGCTATTATAGCTTCAATCTTCACAGGGTCGACTGACACTCCATTCTTAGATATCTAATGGCCTAAAAATTTTACTTCATTAAGCCAAAACTCACATTTGGATAGTTTGGCATATAGCTGCTTCTCCTTTAGTATTTGTAGCACTAAGTACAAATGCTTCTCATGCTCCTCCTTGGTTTTAGAATAGATGAGAATATCATTTATAAAGACAATAATGAATTGATCAAGGTATGAATGAAATATTTGGTTCATGTAGTCCATGAACACGGCTGGAGCATTAGTTGCCCCAAAAGGCATAACTAAATATTCATAATGACCATAGTGTGTCCTAAAGGCTGTCTTTAAAATATCTTCTTTCTTCACACGAATCTGATGGTATCCCGATCTCAGGTCTATCTTGGAGAACACAGTAGCTCCTCGTAGTTGATCAATAAGGTCATCGATCCTTGGTAACGGGTATTTATTTTTAACTGTGACTTTGTTTAGTTAGTGATAATCGACACAAAGTCTCATACTACCATCTTTCTTCTTGACTAGTAGTACAGATGCTCCCCAAGGAGATACGCTAGGTCGTATAAATTGCTTTTCTAATAACTCCTCAACTTGCTTGTTTAGTTTAATTAGTTTTATTGGAGACATTCTATAGGGTTCTCTAGCAATGGGTTCTGCTCTAGGAATTAAGTCAATAGAGAATTCAATCTCTCGTTTAGGAGGTAATCCTAGAATGTCTTCAGGGAATACTTCAGGGAATTCACAGACTACTGGTATCTTACTTACATTAGGAGTAACTTTTCCTTCTGTAAGTGCAAATACCATGAATAATTGGGCTTCATTGTTCAAGGATTATCCTATAGGGTTTTGTGAGGCATCATACTCCTGATACTCCATGTTGTTAGGTGAAAAGATCACCGTCTTTTTATGACAATCCACAAGAACATGATTAGCAGATAGCCAATCCATCCCCAAAATGATTTCCAAGTCCTTTAATGGTAAGCATACTAAGTTCACGTTAAAATTTCTACCTCATATATGTATAGAATAGTCTTCATAGACGTTAGCTATCCTAAGATGGTTACCAGTAGGAGTAGAAACAAGCAAATCATATTGCATAGATTTTACAGGTATGTTTAGACGCTTAACATATTCTTCAGCGATAAAAGAATGTGTTGCACCAGAATCAAATAAAACAGATAAGGTAGTGTCGTTAAGAATGCACTCACTTTGTACTAAGTTGTCTGCCTGTGATGCCTCTAATCCACTAATTACAAATACTCTACCAGCTGCAGGTGATTTGTTTTGACTATTCACTAGTTATCCATTTTCTCGTTCTCGACCAACTGTGCCTCTGACATTATGTCCTCTGTAACCATTTGTATTATGTCCATCTCAGATATTGACTCCTCCTCTGCTAGCTCCATTATTGTTGTTCTCAGTTTTAACATTAACAGTGTTAGTGCCTTGGCGAAGTTGTGGGCAGTTGGGACGAATATGTCCCTTCTGGTTGTATTGGAAACAGGTAACATCTGTCTGTGTACAATCTCGGGTTCTGTGATTTCCTCCACATTTGTAACAGTTCCATCTGATTGGTTGGTTCACACGTCCTCTGGATGATGTAGATGATCCACCTCGAAATCGATTTTGATTAAATGCTCCTCGCCTTTTAAAGTTCACTAATTAAGGTCTCAATTGCTTATTGCTTTTGTCCTGCTCAATCCTAGCTCTATGGTTCTCTTCAAAAATTCTGCATTTATTGATTAAAGTGGGAAAACTCCTAATCTCTTGATGTCCTATGGTTTCTTTAATTTCTGGTCTCAGCCCATTCTCAAATTTGACACATTTAGAAGCCTAAGTTCCTGGCTATTGGAAAAGAGGATAGAACAATGATAGTTCCTCAAATTTGGTGGTGTATTCTCCAACAGACATATTCTCTTACTTTAATTCTAAAAATTCTAATTCCTTTTTGCTCCTGACACTGGCAGGGAAATATTTCTCGAGGAAACTTTCTTTAAAATTTTCCCAGTTAAATAGTCTACCGGCTTCCAGTAACCTATCGCAAGCGAAGATCCACCAATTCTCTGCTTCCCCTACCATCATATAGGTAGCATATTCTACCTTCTGGGCTTCAGTGTAAAGTAAGGAGCGAAAAATACGTTCCATTTTTTTAATCCACAGGTAAGCCACCTCTGGATTATAGTCTCCTTTAAACTGGGTAGTTTTCCTTTTCAGGAAACGGTCAAGTCCATGGGTTCCTTCAGCTAACCTTTGTTTTTCCTGTCTTTCAAGGATTTCAGCAAATCGATTGAATGCAGCAGCCATGGCATCATCGTTTTGACCTCTAGCCATTTCTTATCCTACAGGTATGGGCACCACTGCATTCAGTTACTGAGTATCTAATATACTCAGAGTTTTAACAATTTCACACTATCTAACTAACCATTATACTAACCAAAAACATACAAAGAGCACACATAACACACAAGCACACAAATTTCAGACAAATAGTAATCAAAGTTTACAAACTTCAAGCTATCTTATGTTAAACTAAGGTTTTATTTATATTTTATAAACCATTGCTCTCATACCACTTCAGTTGTAACACCCTGATGCCAACTTGCAAATCCCAAGATAATTATCGTCATCATATAAAATCTCTTGTATAACTTATTTTTCGTCTGGTAATTATCAAGTGATTCACAACCTCATTCCAGAGGTTACTGATACAATATTAGAGTGTGAAACTTTTTACATAACTAACTTTATTTTATTATATATAATATCAGAGTCTCATACATATTATATTTTACAACAAGCACCTAGATCTTATAAAATATAAAGATGCAAAGTACCAAAACATAGCATACACGTAATACAGCCATAGTAGTCACGCAAGCAATCATCAGCATCAAAAGCCTTCATAATTCATCCACATCAAGCATCATCTACTTTGTCACATGTCTTCTTGATTAACCACTAAAGGGTTGCCACAAGTAACAGAAAAAGTGAGTTAAAATATCAAATAAATAGAAATTAAATTAGAACATACACAATCACAAGTAGGATGCTATGCGATACAGATGCCAAACAAGTATTTTGTATTATATTTATATTAATATTTCCATTCCTATATGAATGAAAATGTATGATGGATCCATTCTGGTGGGAACATATGCAGTGATTTCCAACAATAATATTTTTACGGATATCCAACCGATACCGCGCCCCATAATGCAACACCAACATCGGATAACAACATCATAATGTCAATAACAAGTGTTACGGGACCCCCCTTAAGGACACACTGCTCAGCCCTTAAGACGGCCGTGGTATATAACCACCTCAGAGGTCTGTTGCTCAACAGAGCGCGTTCCCCCACCGGGAACCCCCTCAAAGAACCCTCATGTAGATTCTTTGAACGGCCAATGCATATGATGCATGAATGCATTAGATTTAAATTATCAAATTTCTTTATATAATGAATCTTAACAATAAAATTATCATAACAATCAAATAAGCATACTTTATATATAATTCAAGAATATGGAAACACATTTTCCATAATATTTATATCATAATCCAAAACATATGGAAACATATTTTTCCATAATAGTTAATAATTTAAAAATATATAAACACATTTTCCATGTTATAGTAATTATTTAATATCATATTCCAAAGAATATGGAAAACATATTTTCCATGATATAAAATTATACTACTTAAATAATTTAAAAAAACAAGAGTTTTATTCCTTTAAATATGTTTGAATAAACTTTTGAATTTTATTTAATTTAATTAATTATATTTATTTATTTCAAAATAAAGTCTCTAAAATAATAAAACTCTAATAATAATAATAATTCTAATTTTTTTTTTTAAAAATAATTATTTTAAGTTTTTAATCATATTTACAAAAGTGCCACTGATCTTATTTATGAAAATGTCATCGTTCTAATTTATTTATAAAAATGTCACTGCTTCTAATTTATTTACAAAAATGTCACCGTACATTTTGATTTACGAAATGCCACCGCTTCCAGTTTTTAACACCGCCTGAAAATATCCACTGTTATAGGGTCTGATTATGCAGAACGAAAACAGCAGCTCTGTTCTTGTTGTTTTTTGCTGTTTAATTAATTTTAAATACAAAAATAACATACTAATTGATTCCAATTCATCATACAACAATAGAAACATATCATATATCATATTCCAAACCAATTAACATCAAATTTCATAACCTAATTCAAATTAAATCAAAATTTAACTATATAAATTTCTAAACAATTGACAATCAAACAAACAATTCTAACTTAATTTTTAAGTATTTAATATCCTATCCTCTCTTTCTTACCTCAATTGAAGATTTCTCAAGTGTTAACTGTTTTGCTTCCTTGTTTCCCTTAAATCTTTCAAGTGGGGTATTGTGCCTAGGATTGCAAGCTATGAAGTTTTTCAGAAGTTGAAGAAGATGGTAATGGATGGTGGGAACTTGATGGGTTCCTAGGTGATGGAATTCATATTTATAAATGGTAAATGGCGGTGGAGAATGGCGGTGATAATTGGCGGTGGAAGAAAGAAAGCTTGAAGAGAAGTGTAGAAAAGCAGAGAGTCTTCGAGAGAGAAGATATTTTCTTCTTTTTTTTAATAACGGGTTCCTTAATAATTCTACATTTTATTGTCATGTTTTATTTCTGTTTAGTCTCACTTTAAAATCTGATTTACGAAATAAAAATATCCTTATAATCGGAATAAAATGTCCTATATTCTAAAATTTATTTCTTATTTTTCTGAAAAACTTTAATTTTTCATTATTTAATTACTAATTCAAATTTAATTAAAAATTGGACTGTGACACATACAGATTGAGGGTCTTGTTACCTGGAGACATTTTCTCTGGTGGCTAAGATGACAACAATCCGACTTTTGCTTGCCTTAGCTTCCATCAAGGGTTGGTTTGTTCACCAATTGGATGTGAACAATGCCTTCTTGCATGGAGACTTGAAAGAAGTATACATGTCACTTCCAGATGGCATGACTATTTTAGATGGTTCCACCAAGGTCTGCAAGCTACTCAAGTCCCTCTATGGACTCAAACAGGTCAGTAGAAGTTGGCATGATAAACTCACACTTTTCCTTCTGCAAGTTGGTTTTTCTCAAGCTTAATCAGATCATTCCTTGTTCATTAAGCATACACCTAGCTTATTTTTGGCCCTACTAGTATATGTTGATGATGTTATCCTACTTGGTGATTCCATGACAGATTTCTATTCCATCAAATCTCAACTTCATACTGCCTTTGGAATTAAGGACCTTGGAGTTCTAAAATATTTCCTGGGCCTGGAAGTAACCCATACAGATCAAGGAATGGTTCTTACCCAAAGGAAGTATTGTTTGGATCTTATTTAGAACTCTGGTTTGCTAGCTTGCAAACCAGTGAAGGTGCCAATGGATTACCATTCCTCATCTACCATAGCACAATCTGACCCGCATGATGACCCTTTAAGCTATAGGAGATTGATTGGTAAGCTAATTTATCTCACTAATACCAGACCTGATATGATGTTTGCCACACAACAACTAAGCCAGCATATGCACTCTCCTACAAAGGCACATTTTACAGCAGCCACAAGAATTATTCGATACCTAAAAGGATCTCCAGGAAAAGGGATACTTTTAAGCAAACACTCTTCCACTCAACTGATTGGTTTTAGTGATTCAGATTGGGGCTAGGTTTCCCATTACCAGAAAATTAGTTTCTGGTTTTTGTGTCAAACTTGGAGACTCTTTGATTAGCTGGAAATCAAAGAAACAATCCATTGTGGCAAGATCTTCTACAGAGGCAGAATATAGGGCTCTAGGGGAAGCTACTGCTGAACTACTTTGGCTCACGTATTTGATGAAAGATATTGGTGTTGAAAGCACAAAGATACCAGCCTTGTTCTGTGATAATGAAAGTGCAAGGCATTTGGCACAAAATCCAATTTTCCACTTTTGAACCAAACACTTGGAGATTGATTGTCATTCGAGAAAATCTTAAATGGTTTTCTCAAGCTTTTGTCGGTAAATTCCTTGGAACAGCTTGTAGACATGTTCACTAATCCTTTGCCTCGAGATCTCTTTTCTTCTACCTGCAGCAAACTGAACATGGTAGATATCTACCAAGTTTCAGTTTGAGAGGGACTAACAGAGTCATGACATGTACAATATTTGTGGTTGTTTGGTTGGTTACAAGTTAGTTTCATGGGTTCGGCTTTGATGTGGATAGGTGTAACTTGTGCTTATGCTTCACTTCTTTTTTTGCATATAAATAACCTTTGTATTCTGTTATTTTAATCAAGTGAAAATTAGTCACAAGTTTTAGCTTCAATATTTCCTCTTCCCGCGCTTTGCCTTCTTCTCCTTCTCTAAGTTTCATTATCCATCTTGTAGAATAGTACTTAATCTCTACTAACAATATAGCTACTGTAGCAACTGGAGAGGAGAATGTTATTTTAGAAGAATGAGAAAGTAATGTTATAAATAGAAGTTGAACAAATATTGGATAAAGAATTTAGAGGTACTAAGTAATAAATAATGTTTGCAAGCGGTTTGTTTTGGCAGAAATTCCAAGATAGAGGAAATTCCAAAATAGTCCTGGTGGCAAGAAACAACGCTGCTGTAGTAAGGACCCAATGGACAGACAGCCAAAGATGTGAAAGAATGACCAGGGGCGGGGTGGGAAAACTGACGAGCCTGAAGGCACCCAGCCAACACCCATGAGGAGAAAGTTGACACCCAAAGGTGAAACTGAAAATCAAATCCGACCATAAATAAAATGTAGTTTTTTGTGATTTTAGTTATATCGGTTATCAATTTGACTGATTTCAGTTTTTTAATCGGTTAAGCGGTTATAATTAATTTAGATTGAATGATAAACACTTCTAACTTCTGCATTCTCTTAGGGTCGGAATTTGCAAAATTTGTAATGGTTAAAACTCACTAAAAATTAACCCTCATAAATCAGTTTTATTTTTTTTTTAATTGCCACTATGCATAGCATGTTAACTAGGTTAATGGATTTCGATATAAAGAATCAAAATAAACTAACTTTAGAAATGTTAAGATCTTTATGAGTAAAAAAAAGATATAACTTAATAATCACTGGTCGATCCAATCTTAAAAATAAAAGAGAAAAAAAATACTCAATGAAGTTACATAATTTTTTACATAAAAAAGATGTAATTACCTGTAATTAACACTTTTTTAAAAAAAAAAAATGTAACTAAACTAACATCAAGTAGGTGAATGTAATTAGTCCAAAAATTTTTACACAGGATTTAAAAGGAAATGACACCTAACACTACTTTCATATTCACATACTCTTCGGCCAAACATTAAGTAAAGCAAAAATTTTACTATCATTAGTTTTCGAAATGTCAATTAATTATGTTCATACTTTACATAAATTATGTTTATGTCCTACAGCTGAGAATCAAAGAGAATTGCAGTCCCAATTCAATGTAAACCGCAAGACTTTGGACAACCATCCTGGAAGCAGAGTAAATGACGCATTCCCATAAGAGCCGATAGAAGTTCCTCGGATTTTAGGCCAATGACCACTCAAATCATTTTATCATAATTTTCCAAATACACAATCTATCATTTACTGATATGTTTGCACTCCATATTTATTCCATTTGAATTCCATTCTAGTTAAGGCTCTAAGGCTGCACCTCAGAATGCAGTAGTTACTATGTATTAGAAGATTATACAAATTTCTAGAATATTATACAAGTTTCTAGAATATTATAGAACCTTCTAGAATCTTCTACAAGGTTACTAGGAAACATCTAGGAAAATCTATTTATATCATTTACTTTTCTATGATATTCTAGACAAGACTATCTCTAGAACATTCTAGAGAATATTATAGTGATGGAGGATGCCTATAAATAGGCATGTTATCTCCTTATGTATGAATGAAGAAGTAATCAAGTTATCAATTCTTCATCCTTTGAGTGACTTATCCAAACTTCTTCAACTATCATTTTTAACTATCCACAACCTTACCCATCACTAACTATCAAATCACCATCAGTGGTATCAAAGCTACGTTCGATCATTTATTGGGCATAGAAACATTACCATACTATCCTTAAACAACAATCAACCACTATCAACATCTTTTTAACTAATGGCTAATGCTACTCAACTATCATCCCTTCCCGTTCCTATTTTCAATGGTGAAAATTATGATTTTTGGAGCACGAAAATGAAGACATACTTCACCTTCCAAGATTTATGGGAAATTGTAGAAGAAGGATTCACTGCTCCAACGGATGTTTCATCTCTTACTGCAGCTCAACGAAAAGAACTAAAGGAGAATAAGCAAAAAGATTCGAAGGCCTTATTTACTCTACAACAAGCTGTGACTGATACTATCTTTCCAAGAATAATGGGTGCTACCACAGCAAAAGAAGCATGGACTACGTTACAGGAGGAGTTTGAAGGAAGTGAAAAGGTACGTGTCGTAAAACTTCAAACTCTACGGCGAGAGTTTGAATTATTGAAAATGAAAGAGTCTGAAACCGTAAAGGATTACTATTCCAAGATAAAAGAAATAGTAAATCAAATGAGAGCTTATGGGGAAAATATTTCTGACAAGAACATTGTTGAAAAATTACTTATCACTGTTCCATAAAAATATGATCCAATTGTGACAACTATTGAGCAAACAAAGGATCTATCTACTCTATCAGTAACAGAGTTGGTAGGGTCCTTTGAAGCTTATGAACAAAGGTTGAAAAGGCACGATGAAGACTCAGTTGAAAATGCCTTTCAAACAAAGCTCAAATTACGGTCTCAACATAAAAGGAATGAAGAAAAAAAGAATAATGGAGAAACTTCTAGAAACAAAGGGAATTCTAGAAATTTCTCTAGGAACAATCAAAATAAGTATCCTCCATGCGGCATTTGTAAGAGAACAAATCATGTTGAAGAAAGTTGTTGGTATCGTGGAAAGCCACAATGTCAACATTGCCAGAAATTTGGACATATAGAAAGGCATTGTCGCAACAAAAACAAGCATCAAGCAAATTTCGCTGAAGAATATGGTCGAGACCAACATCTTTTCTATGCTACTCAAGATTCCAACAACAATTCAAGTGGAAACTGGTACTTGGACAGTGGCTGTAGCAATCATATGGCCAAAGATCTAAGCATCTTCAAAGATATCGACAAATCCATCAAAGTGAAAGTTCGAATGGGGAACGGTACTGTCGTTGAATCAGAAGGGAAAGGTATTGTTATGGTAGAAACAAAGAAAGGTGCGAAACTTATTTCTGACGTCCTATTAGTCCCTAACCTCAAAGAAAATCTCTTGAGTATTGGTCAAATGATGGAGAAAGGTTATTCTCTCCACTTCCAAGGGGACACATGCAAAATATATGATAGTAAAAAGATAGAAATTGGCCAAGTGAAGATGGGGAAAAGTAACAGAAGTTTCCCAATAAGCTTCAAGCAAGGCATTAACATTGCCATGAAAGTAGAAGTTGATACCTCCAAGCTTTGGCATCGAAGGTTTGGCCACTTTAATATTCATGCATTAAAGCTTTTATACCAGAAGAATATGATGAAAGATCTTCCAAGACTTGAAGAAAATAATGAAGCTTGTGAAGGATGTTTGCTTGGTAAGCAACATCGACAACCATTTTCATCTGGGAAAGCTTGGAGAGCAAAAGACTTATTGGAGCTGATTCACACAGATATTTGTGGACCAATGCGAACACCGTCGCTTCACAACAACAGGTACTTTATCCTTTTCATTGATGACTTCTCTAGAATGACTTGGGTCTATTTCATCAAAGCCAAATCAGAAGTATTTGGAATATTCAAAAAGTTCAAGGCCCTTGTCGAGAAACAAAGTGGAAAAGAGATCAAAATATTAAGGAGTGACCGAGGTAAAGAGTACACCTCACATGAATTTGATAAATTCTGTGAGGATGAAGGCATTAAGCGCCAGCTTACTGTCACCTATACTCCACAACAAAATGGAGTATCTGAAAGGAAAAATCGCACGGTAATGGAGATGGCGAGAGCAATGTTAAAGGAGAAAGAATTACCAAACACGTTCTGGGCTGAAGCAGTTTATACTGCAGTATACATACTTAACAGATGTCCAACGAAGGCTGTCCAAGATAAAACACCAATTGAAGCTTGGAGCGACCAGAAACCATCAGCAAAACACTTAAGAGTTTTTGGATCTGTATGCTACATACATGTTCCAGAAGAAAAGAGACACAAACTAGAAGACAAAACTGTACGAGGTATTTTCTTGGGGTATAGCACACAATCAAAAGGATATCGAGTCTATAACTTGAAAACCAAAAAGCTCACTATTAGTCAAGATGTGGAGGTTGATGAAAATGCTGCTTGGAATTGGAAAGATGAAAAGGTAGAGAAAAACATTTCCATACCAATGCAGCAACCTCAAGAAATTGAAGAAGATTCAAGTGAGAGCTCTTCACAGCCACAACACCAAATTTCCTCACCAGAGTCTACTCCGAGACGAGTTAGATCCTTGGTCGATATCTACGAAACCTGCAACCTGGCTATAACTGAACCAGAAAGCTTTGAAGCAGCATCAAAACAAGATGTATGGGTGAAAGCAATGGAAGAAGAGATCAAGATGATTGAGAAAAATAATACATGGGAGTTAGCAGATTGTCCTTCAGATAAAGATATCATTGGGGTGAAATGGATCTATAAGACGAAGCTTAATCCCGATGGCACCATACAAAAGTACAAGGCAAGACTAGTAGCTAAAGGATACTCACAACAATATGGAGTTGACTACAACGAGACATTTGCTCCAGTAGCCCGTCTGGATACAATAAGAACTCTAATTGCTCTTGCTGCCCAAAAAGGATGGAGCATTTATCAATTGGATGTAAAATCCGCCTTTCTTAATGGTGATCTTCAAGAAGAGATTTATGTAGAGCAACCACAAGGTTTCGTTAGTAAAGGTAATGAAGGCAAAGTACTAAGATTGAAGAAGGCACTATATGGATTGAAACAAGCTCCACGAGCATGGTACAGCAAAATCGATCAATACTTCATGGATCATGGATTCAGGAGGAGCAAAAGTGAGTCAACTTTATACACCAAGCTCCAAGGTCAGTATGATATACTCATAGTCTCCTTGTATGTAGATGATCTTATCTACACAGGGAACAATATGAAGATGATACTCAAGTTCAAAGAAGATATGATGAAGACCTTTGACATGACCGACCTTGGCTTGATGAACTACTTCCTCGGCATAGAGGTAAAACAAAAGAAAGAAGGAATTTTTATCTCACAAAAGAAGTATGTCGCAGCACTACTCAACAAATTCAAGATGAATGGCTGCAAGACTGTTGGAACTCCACTAGTAACTAATGAGAAATTGAAGAAAAATGATGGAGCACCAGAAGCTGATGCATCGCATTATAGAAGCTTGATTGGGAGCTTACTATATCTCACAGCCACACGACCAGACATAATGTATGCTGTAAGTCTTCTTTCAAGATTCATGCAAAGCCCAAGCCAAATTCATTTTGGAATAACAAAAAGAATCCTGAGATACCTACAAGGCACAAAGGAGTATGGAATATGGTACCAAACTTCAGGGAACTCAAAACTACTTGGCTACACTGACAGTGACTGGGCAGGATCAATCGATGACATGAAAAGCACATCTGGATATACCTTCTCACTAGGATCAGGAATAATCTCTTGGGCTTCAAAGAAGCAAGCTACAGTGGCTCAATTAACAGCAGAAGCAGAATATGTAGCAGCAGCTGAAACTACAAGTCAAGCAATATGGCTATGAAGAATACTTGAAGAAATGGGACAAAAACAAGAAGAGCCTACTACAATCTACTACGATAACAAATCAGCTATAGCAATGGCAAAAAATCCAGTGCATCATAGCAGAACAAAACACATAGCAATCAAATATCACTTTATCAGGGAAGCAGAAGGAACTAAAGAAATCAAGCTTGAGTATTGCACAACTAAAAATCAAGTTGCAGACATCTTCACTAAAGCTTTGCCAAGACCCAAATTTGAAGAGTTGCGCTCAATGCTTGGAGTTACAGAAATTTGCATAAAGGAGGAGTATTAGAAGATTATACAAATTTCTAGAATATTATACAAGTTTCTAGAATATTATAGAACCTTCTAGAATCTTCTACAAGGTTACTAGGAAACATCTAGGAAAATCTATTTATATCATTTACTTTTCTATGATATTCTAGACAAGACTATCTCTAGAACATTCTAGAGAATATTATAGTGATGGAGGATGCCTATAAATAGGCATGTTATCTCCTTATGTATGAATGAAGAAGTAATCAAGTTATCAATTTTTCATCCTTTGAGTGACTTATCCAAACTTCTTCAACTATCATTTTTAACTATCCACAACCTTACCCATCATTAACTATCAAATCACCATCACTATGTAACATCAATAAATCACTGCTACCATCATGACAAGTATTGATCAATATAGGAAGCAAAACTGAAAGGACCAAAATGTTGTAGATATAAATTTAAAGTACTTAACATATACAATACCATGGTATTCTGAAAAGTCACAAACTACAATGTCTCACATGACAAATGGACGGGAGAGGTTGAAGGAGAAGACAAAAATGGTTTAGGTGGCATTTGCAATAACTCAACTTCAGCTGCTAACATGTCTACTACTTTAGTTATGGATGGTCGAGCTGAAGGGTGAGTTTGTATGCACCATAAGCCCACTATTGTCATCTTTCTCATTGTTTTGTCATCACTTTCATTTCGTATAGTATGTAGATCAAGTTTTTCATTTGAGTGAAGACGATTGTAAATCCAATGTGGAAAATATATCTCACTCGAACAATCTACATCAGCCTTAATATTTTTTCGTCTTCCTGCCATTTCTAAGATCATCATTCCATAACTGTAAACATCTGATTTATGTGATACTGCACCAAAATTTCTAGAAAATACCTCTGGGGCAATGTAGCCTGCAGTTCCTCTAGCACCAAATATTGATACTATAGTTTCTTTCCTTGTGCAAATTTTTGCTAGTCCAAAATCTGAAATTTTGGGGTTGAAATTCTCATCCAAGAGAATATTATGAGGTTTTATGTCAAAATGCAAAATTCTAGTATTGCAACCTTTATGCAGGTATTCTAGTCCTCGAGCAACACCAATTGCAATATGGTACAACATTTGGCAGTCTAATTGACGACATGTCATTTGAGCTTTTTCTTCGAAGATAAATTTTTCAAGTGATCCATTACACATAAACTCATAAACCAAAGCTCGTTTAGAATCTTCGAAACAGAACCCCAAAAGAGTAACAATGTTAACATGAGAAGTGCTGCTGATACTTGCAACTTCATTGATGAATTCCTCACCATCACCTTTTAATTCATTTAGGACCTTCACTGCAACAAAACGCCCATCTTGTAATTGTCCCTTGTATACACTACCGAATCCCCCTTGGCCTAATTTGTTCTTGAAGGAGTTGGTCACTTTCTTTATCTCAGAATAACTATATCTCCTGCCTTGAAGGGGTCGGTGTCTTTCCAAAAAGACCTCAATCCGTTTATTGGTTGGATTTTGCTTCTTCCATCTTGTATAATAGTACTTGATCGTTACTAACAATATAGCTGCTGCAGCAACTGGAGAGGGGAATGTTATTATAGAAGGATGAGGAAGTAATGCTATAAATAGAAGTGGAATAAATATTGGATAAAGAATTTAGAGGTACTAAGTAATAAATAATGTTTGCAGGCGGTTTTTTTGGCAGAAATTCCAAGATAGAAGAAAGTCTGCACTTGCAAGATAGGCTTTTATTTGGATCCGGATTTGTGTGATATGTGATAGGAAAATATATCGAAGGAATTCGGAGAAAGGACATGAAAAAGAGACAATAAAGGAGACAATAAAGTACATGTTTATTACATATGAAGGCACACCGCTGAAAATGAAAGTTAGACAAGATACATTACCTAGCCCGAGTCCTAGTACCATTTTCAGATGAATCAGAACCCAAGCTCTACTCCCTACAGAAGTTAGAAAACAATTAGCGTCGCAAAAAAGAAACATTTGGCATTGATTTCGGTTAAATTATTTGCAACGATATCAATGGTTTAAATTAGTCTGAAAAGTCGGAGCAAGCGGGGTATTTTTTGAATTCAGAGCAAGTGCTGAAGATGTTTCTACCAAATGTCCTCAGATCATCTGCCCTTGGCTAATTCTTAGTACGATGCTAACTTTACATATCAGATAGAGTATACTATAACCATATACGTATTTGTGCAAAATACAACCACCTTTGGCGCAAAAAAGTTTTCCTTGAAAATCAAGTTGACATTGGCCACTTCCGTGAAGACACTTTTCACAATCACCAGATAATTGTACTTCAATGGATATAATATCAGAAAGAAATTCAAATGGGTCCCTTGTAGAGTCATCTGATACTGCAAGGTGAATCTTTGAACATGATGCTAAAGATTCAGGCCACTTAAAGCCCAAAGGCACTTCAGTATTTGGAAGCCAATAGTAGATATTGTACTCATGGCATGTTGAATAATTATGAAAAGTTTTGGGAAGGATGAAATTGAGGGAGTGTTTGCATCTGAAGAGTGTAATATTATATTTGAGGTAGAAGGAAGCTAAAGGAGAGGCATGAGGCATTTGGGTAAAATTGTTGCTGAAGGCTCCGCAACTTCTGTTCCTCAAATAATGCTGTTGACCCTCATCTTTGATGGCTATTGTGCGAGGTTCAACCCGTAAAACTTTTAATGTCGAGTTGCTTAATTGGATGGTTTTGGGAGCAATTGGGTCCTCACAACCCCCTATAGCCAATAAGCCGCAGTGACGTTGCTGTGTGGTTGTGAAAGGAAACTTGATCTCACCAACAATTCCACAATCAAAAGAGGGTGGACACTTTCTATCCTCAGCTGAAACAACAACTAGAAACACACAGAAAAATGAAATTAGTGAACTGAAAATGAAAAGGGAACCCATCGTTAAAGATCATATGAATTTTCGTAAGATTAATGGAAATGAAGGCATATCATTGGATCAAGTTGAAGGGATGTTGCAATCATTGTTGAGTATTCGAAGGTGCATTGCTGTGTTAGTGGAATTTAATTCCTATGGGCATCAAACGTGTTAATTACCCACATCCATTTCCCCGTAAATTCGTTGAAAATAACGTGCAGGGGACTTGATTTTGAGGCTACGGTTGCATGGAATCAGGATAACAGTAGTCTTATCCTCCTTACGAGGAATCCATAATGCTTTCGTTTATTTGGCTTGAATTTGGTATATTTGTGTATCCAACTAGGGATGATAAAAAAGACTCAGCCCTTGTTTGATTAAATGGATATCTACATATTCATGGAAAATGATAGTACATTATTTGGGTTTGATTATTAATATTTATATTTTACTAAACATATTTAAATATTTGAGTTTTTAATTATTTTATAATGAGATAAATAAATTCTAATATTTTAATAATAATATTTTTAATTTATAAAGTTTTAACGTATGATATGAGTATTATATTATATTAAGATAATATTATACTTAATACTAAGATAAACCAGTGTTGATTATGCATGGAAATCAAACTCATGACAATGATTATGCATGGAAATCAAACTCATGAGTCTTGATCTGAATAGTACCAATTCCTACAATCTTACATTGGGTATCATTACCCATTAAGACAATACCACTATCAACAGGTTCTAAAGTGGTAAATAAGTCCTTATAAGGACACATGTGAAAAGTACATCCAGAATCAAGAATCCACTCATTTTTGCTCCTCTTATCAAAAGAGACAGAGATCATAACATCACCATCAGAATCAGTCTCAATATTAGCAGCTTCAGCAGGTTGTTTGTTTTTCTCTTACTTTTCTTGTTTCTTTTTCAAGATAAAGCAATCAAAAATATCATGCCCATATTTCTTGCAATAGCAACAGGTTTTGTTGGATTTACGTCCTCTAGATTTGGATCTGCTTTTCTTGTTACTGGTACTCCCTTTTTCTTGAGTTCTACCCCTGACACTTAAGCCCTCACCCTTGTCCTCAGTATGAATATCAAGATCAAATTTTTCCTTGGACAATAAATTAGATTTAACATCTTCAAAGGATAAGGTATCATTGTTGCTATACAACATAATTTCTTTAAAGTGTTTATAGGTAGAAGGTAAAGAGACAACCAACAAAACAGCTTTATCTTCATCATCAATTTTGATATTGATATTTTCCAGATCCATAATAATAGAGTTAAATTCATCAAGATGAGATTGAATGGGAGTACCTTCGACCATACGGATCGTGTATAGCCGTTCTTTGAGACGAAGCTTGTTTGCGAGGCTTTTGGTCATATATAGAGATTCCAACTTTAACCACAAAGCAGCAGCGGTGGTTTCATTGGCGACCTCACGAAGAACCTCCTTGGACAAGCATAGTTGGATTGTTGAAAGCGCCTTTTCATCCAACTCGTCCCATTGCTCATTGGTCATGGAAGTCGGTTTTTCCGACTTTCCATATAAAGCTTTCTTTAATCCGTTCTGGATGAGAACGGCTTTCATTTGGACTTTCCAAATAGAAAAGCTAATCTTGCCATCAAACTTCTCAATGTCAAATTTGGTGACGGTAGACATCTTGAATCTCCAATTGAACAAGCGGCTCTGATACCACTTGTTAAGAAATTAGCAGGATGCGGAAGCACCGGATTAAGTCAATTGGAAATAAAGAGAAGTAAGTAGAGAGACAAGAAATATTGACACACAATATTTACGTGGAAAACTCCAAATCCAGAGAAAAAACCATGGACGATCACGGGTAAAATAATTCCACTATGTAAAAAGGAGAGTACAAGAAAGTTCTCTGAAATGATGAGAACTAAGAGTCAATACATCCCAAAAATATGAGGACTAAAACAAAATGATCTCTCTAATTTTCTGACTTAAATTACTCTCTCAAATGGAACTAGAAAAATATTAAGACGAGTAAAAACTCTCTCTCTACCCTCTTTTCTTTTCTCTTTGCACGGTGCTAATATAAAATGCAAACAAATGCCTTTTAAAGGCAATTGATGAACTGAAAAAATCATGCCACTTGCGGGAAACATGGAGCAACAAATTGAGCAAATGCTGGCAGAAAACATGGTCAGGAAATGACAAAAGAAAGTGGCTAATTTTGAGCCACCTGCCATCTTTGACTAACAGTACTGTTGTCTCTTAATTAACTGCATAGTTGTTTTAGCAGGAAACAGAACAATGACAATAATTAACTGAAACCAGTTCCCGTGACTCTGTAGTTGGTCAATTTGCTGAGTGATGCCATTAACCTCTAGGCCAATTCTTCTGTTGTTCTGAAGCTGAGTGAAGATGAATTATGATAATCATCACAATCATGTATGAAGAGCAACCCACAGTCTGGATCAACTCATCCAAAAGATCTTTGATTGGCCAATTGACTTGGAAAATAAGCTTGAAGGACTTTTACCAAAAAAAAAAGCTTGAAGGACTTGGCGAAAGAGGCAGAAACAAACATGTTATTGGCCATCTATTCTTAATCGGATAATGATGAAGCATGGCCTTCCACTTTTTCCATTCAATTTATTGATGACACAACACACTATTTAGCACAAAAACAGGTTTCCAAATTTACACATATATTATAACTATACATAATATAATCTAATTTATTATATATATATATACATATTAAATATATTCTTTACGAATATCTATTTTAATAATTTTTCATCGAACCATTATTTTCTTAAATCAATTTAACCTTTCAACCTATTTTTAAAATGTTATATTCAAACACAATTATAATTTTCTTAATCTCATTTACAAAATTTCAATTTTCTGCATTTAACCAAACAGACCTATAACCTCTTTAACTAAAGCTCGTTTAGAATCTTGGAAGCAAAACCCCAAAAGAGTAACAATGTTAACATGAGAAGTGCTGTTCACACTTGCAAC
This sequence comes from Clitoria ternatea, assembly GCA_037962975.1. Classification (NCBI taxonomy): domain Eukaryota; kingdom Viridiplantae; phylum Streptophyta; class Magnoliopsida; order Fabales; family Fabaceae; genus Clitoria; species Clitoria ternatea. The sequence goes on along the minus strand of CM075674.1, from coordinate 110,661,635 downwards.
TTCATTGATGAATTCCTCACCATCATCTTCGAATTCATTTAGGACCTTCACTGCAACATAACCTTTGTACACACTACCAAATCCCCCTTGGCCTAATTTGTTCTTGAAGGAGTTGGTCACTTTCTTTATCTCAGAATAGCCATATCTATTGGTTTGAAAGGGTCTGTGTCTTTCTAAAAAGATCTCAATCCGTTTATTGATTGGATTTTGCTTCTTGCATCTTGTAGAATAGTACTTGATCCTTACTAACAATATAGCTACTGTAGCAACTGGAGAGGAGAATGTTATTTTAGAAGAATGAGAAAGTAATGCTATAAATAGAAGTGGAATAAATATTGGATAAAGAATTTAGAGGTACTAAGTAATAAATAATGTTTGCAAGCGGTTTTTTTGGCAGAAATTCCAAGATAGAAGTCTGCACTTGCAAGATAGGCTTTTATTTCGACCCGGATTTGGGTGATATGTGATAGGAATTGGGTCCTCACAACCCCCAATAGCCAATAAGCCGCAGTGACGTTGCTGTGTGGTTGTGAAAGGAAACTTGATCTCACCAACAATTCCACAATCAAAAGAGGGTGGACACTTTCTATCCTCAGCTGAAACAACAACTATAAAAACACAGAAAAATGAAATTAGTGACCTGAAAATGAAAAGGGAACCCATCGTTAAAGATCATATGAATTTTCGTAAGATTAATGGAAATGAAGGCATATCATTGGATCAAGTTGAAGGGATGTTGCAATCATTGTTGAGTATTCGAAGGTGCATTGCTGTGTTAGTGGAATTTAATTCCTTTGGGCATCAAACGTGTTAATTTCCCACATCTCGTTGAAAATAACGTGCAGGGGACTTGATTTTGAGGCTACGGTTGCATGGAATCAGGATAGCAGTAGTCTTATCGTCCTTACGAGGAATCCATAATGCTTTCGTTTATTTGGTTTGAATTTGGTAGGATGAATACAGGGAGATTAATAATCAACAAGGTATATATTTGTGTATCCAACTAGGGATGATAAAAAAAACTCAGCCCTTGTTTGATTAAATAGATATCTACATATTCATGGAAAATGATAGTACATTATTTGGGTTTGATTATTAATATTTATATTTTACTAAATATATTAGTTTTTAATTATTTTATAATGAGATAAATAAATTTTAATATTTTAATAATAATATTTTTAATTTATAAAGTTTTAACGTATGATATGAGTATTATATATACTAAGATAATATTATACTTAATACTAAGATAAACCAGTGTGGTTTAATACTGAGTATACTTTTTTTGTTTGTTTTTGAATCATTCATAGGCTTAATTTCTCTCCTTTGGTATTTACTTATAAATTTAATTTATTTTAAATTTAAATATTTTCTACATCTATTTTATCTATTTTTTATTGCTATACATTGATATATTATAAACAATATAATATAATATTACTTATTATAATAAAATTTAAAAATATAAACATAATATTTGATTAAAAAAATATTAATTGTATTCTACACATAACGACAATAAGAGTATAGAGTAAGGTCAAATTAAAATAACAAATATAAATATTGAAAAGAAATTTAATTAATTTATTGATCTCTATCTCGATCTTTTCCTTGGACTTCAAGTTAAGATAATTTGATGGTCAAAACTTTTGTCACTGTAATTATTTTTGTGTACTATAATAGTTCATTATGAAGTCCAAAGAAAAGCAAAACATCATTGTGAGCTAGTTAACATGCTAATTAATCTTTTAAAAAAAAGCATCTTACATTGCAATTGAATGAAAAGGATCTTGAACCAAGTCTCAACATAAGGTATTACTTGAAAATTATAATTCATATTTCTATTGCATTAAGGAAGAATAATTTGAGTTAAGTAAAACTAAAATCAAAGACGCTCTAAGTCTGTATATAACTATCAGCAATTTATATTATGTCAAGAAATTGGTATAAACTACAGAGTATTCATTCTTATCTATTGGCTTCCTTTCTATTATGGAGTCAAACTAAAAGAAAATGTTTTTATAGCAATAAATAGCATATACCGCAGGGCAAACTGCATTTTAACTGTGTCTGCGATTTATGTGTCACATGACAAATGAATTGAAGAGGACGATGGAGAAAACAGAGAAGGCTTAGGTGGCATTTGCAACGACTCAACTTTACTTTCTAGCATTTCCACCACTTTACTTATTCCTGGTCGAGTTGAAGGGTTGGTTTGTATGCACCATAGGCCTGTTATTGTCATCTTTCTCACCTTCTCATCATCAATGTCATTTCTTACACTTCGAAGACCAAGTTCTTGATTTGATTGGAGACGATTATAAATCCAATAAGGAAAGTATATTTCACTCCAACGATCTACGTCAACCTTAATATTCTTCCTATTCCCAACCATTTCTAAGATCATCATTCCATAACTATAAACATCTGATTTGTGTGACACAGGACCAAAATTTCTAGAAAATACCTCTGGAGCAATATATCCCGCTGTTCCTCTAGCACCAAATAAGGATACTGCGCTTTCTGCTCTTGGACATATCTTTGCAAGTCCAAAATCAGAAATTTTTGGACAAAAATCAACATCTAGTAATATGTTGTGAGGTTTAATGTCAAAATGCAAGATTCTAGTGTTGCAACCTCTGTGCAAGTACTCTAATCCACGGGCCACACCAATTGCAATATCATACAATGTTTTACAATCCAATTGACGAGCAACTTGTGATGGATTTTTCTCTTCATGTATAAACTTCTCAAGAGATCCATTAGACATAAACTCATATATGAGAGCCCTTGTAGAATGGTCAAAACAGAATCCAAGAAGCCTAACAATGTTAACATGAGAAGTTCTGCTAATACTTACAACTTCGTTGATGAATTCTTCTCCACCACCTCCTGATTTACTTAAAATCTTCACAGCAACAACACGTCCATCTGGTAACTTCCCTTTGTACACACATCCATAACCGCCTTGGCCTAATTTGTTCTTGAAAGAATTGGTCATTTTCTTAACTTCTGAATAACTATACCTGGATGTTGGGAGAGGTCCGTGTTCATTCAGAAACTTCTCAATAACCCTATGGGTTGGATTTTTCCTCCAATACAAAAAATACGTAGGAGAGAAGATATTTGTCCTAAACCAGTAAATCAAGATCATCAACATTGCAACTCCAACAACTCCCAAGGTCAACGCTGGAGAATTAATTTAACATAAAAAGAAAATGTTTAGTATAATTTAATTCAGTAAGAAAGCACCTGTATTATACTTAACAAAACTCAAAACAGGTTTGATGTCATCCTTTAATTTTAGTTTATTATTATTGTTCCTTCCATGGGATCGGGGACAGGCCCCACGACACTTGTAACTCCTCCCATGTTGGCAGAAGGATGATTGCCTTAGTATTAGCTTAATGGGCTAGGCCCATATTTGTAGCCTAGGTATATATATGACTTATAATCGTGTAATGACTTAAGTAATAAACATAGTAAACCTAATCCCTAAAAGAATTTTTTAAGATTTTGTATCTACTTTCTGTGTGTAAACAAACACTACAACTAAATTTTAGGTTTCTACTACCAAACTTATTCAACTTATCAATTGACATGGAGGTAAAGTTTTTTATTAAAAATTATGATATGATTAGTAGAAAATCAGAGGAAACACTGCATTAATGACACTTTTTTGAAAAAAAAAAATCATTTCCCTCACAAGTTGCCCGAGGGTACAACAATTAACATTTTTATGAATTCTTTTGTTTTTCTTTTTAGGTAAATTATATAAAACTCCCAGGTGATTTGTTAATATTATTACAGTAAATCTTAAACTTGAGTAAATATTAAACTCTAGCCTTTTTACTGAACTCTTAAAGAGTATCCTCACAGAATATTTTTTTTTCTAACCATATATAGTTTACTTTTTTTTTTATTACTACTTGCAATAATTATGCTTTGCATGAGTTAGTTTTTGTATGGTTAGCTAACAAAATGAATATATTAGAATATTACATATATAATTATCTTTTAAATCATAAAATAATTATAAAGATGCAACTCAAATCCTAATAAAAAAATTATAAAAAAAGAAAACTATGAAATTACGATAATACAACAGCAAAAAAAACTAATAAAATGATTTGTAATAATAGAAAGTGAATAAATAAAAGAAATATAAAAAATAAGAAATAACAATTGAATATCCATAAATAATAATAATAACAACCCCAACAACAATAATAATAATTTTGAAAGAATATTAACACACAAAAGTATGAAATAATACTAATATCAAGTGAAGCGATTACTGAGCGAATGACCGTTTCCTAATAACTTCCAGAGAATCATACAAATCTTTTTAAAATGATTTCTCACTTTTCATCACTTTTTATCTAGATCAACGAATTAGAAGTTATGTGTGGAAAAGGAATATCAAGTAATGTAAACAATTCATTACCTATACCCAGTTTGGCATTTGAACTCAACGTTTTTTTAATTGTAGTTGTAGCTGCAAGTAGAAGAAACAATGTAGAGTAAACAATAGAGATTTGAATATAATGATAAAGTTATCCAGAAAAAAAAAAAAGTTGTGCAAAATCTGAGTGATGCACGAACAGTATATAGTCAACAAATGAAACTCAGCACATGCAATCCGACACTAATAGAACAAGAAATCAGCCACAAAATATACTATTGTAGTCTTGATTGAATTGCAGAAAGTTCAAAAACATTAATATCGCGACGACAATTCTAAATACTGCCAAGCGTATCATCAGCTAAATAATTCTAAATTATTTCTTCTAATGTCATTATATAACTTCAAATCAACGTCCGCAAGCCACTCATTACAATTATGAAGTTTAAATGTTTATTAACAACTAACTAGAAACCACTCAAAAACCAAGTAATCGCTAAACCAAGCAAATAGTAACTTAGAAGCTGAATACAGACAAAATTGTAAACAGATACAGAGCAATGGTGGGCAAGAGAAAAGAGAGACTAACCTGGACAATACGCCGCATGAACTCTATCAATGCAGTAGCACCTGAATTTGTATATAGATGAATCAAATCCGCACCTCCCTCCGGTGCTGCTGCACTTGCTGCAATCACTGGCCGTCCAATTCAACAAGAACCCGTTTCTCACCGCTTCTTGAACCCTTCCTACTCCATCTTCAACCAGTGAATCCACCACCTCACCCTTGCAATTCTTTTCCAGAAAGCTTACATTTTCATCATTCTTATACAATGCCACAACCAAATTCGTTTCGTTCTCTGCAGCACACCCAATTATGTGATCTTGCAGCTCTCTGGGCAGTGACAGTGAGTCACAGCCGTAGAACAATATCAGCTCCCTTTGGTTCGGAGCAACGCGGAACACGGTACTAGGAAGAGTGAGATTCTGGGTAGGAGAAACACAACCTTTGGTTGTGCTTGTGCTTGAAATTGAAAACACAGCATTGGACACTCGCAGGGACTGGTTTTGGTAGAAAATTTGGTCAATGATGTAATGGGTATTGGAGAGATTAAGGATTGGAAAGCCATTTGGGGCACAAGAGATGTCAAAACCAGGGTACCCACAAAAGGGTTCTTGTCTTCCATGGATGTAAAAGGGATACGTTATATTTTGGTTATTGCCACATGTTTGGGGTTGACATGTATCGAAATTTGGGTCAGGGGAACACGAAATGTTTGTTGCGAAGAGGTAGAAGAAGATGATGTATGAATGAATGAGGGGATAATACTTGGAGGTAAACAAGAGGCTTATTGGGTTCATTTGGGAGGTTTGTCTTGTTTTTAGATGAAAAGCATTGACGATGGGGTTTGAGAATTAGAGATATACCAACATTGTGAACTGTTAAGGAAATGGTTATCCGTTTGATCTGCAACTTGAGTGCATGCTTCTGACCATGTTTGAGTTGAGTAGGATGCGTTTTGTCTAGTTGTCCTATCTTTGAATCAATTGTCTCCACAAATAAAATGCCCAATTCTTACGTATAAAATGGGACCTCCACCATAGGCTAGTTGACAAAATTGACCCAACTCAATACACCGGTTGACTATGGTTGACTTTGATAATGACTATGGATGACTTAGTTTTGATTTGATATCTACTTACAAAAGTTAGATTTGGCTGGGTTACAAAACTGTTGGAGACACGTTGTAATTTTATTTGATTAATGGATTCAAATATTATTTTTGTCTAATCTAATCTCGTTCAGGTTGGGTTAGAAAATCTTAAATTGGAACCAAATAAATCCTTACCCTAATAAATAGGATCATAGCAAAGTGGGATAGTTTCATGGGACATAAAAACCTAAATCTAACGTCGTAAAAGAGAAGGCAAGGAGATATCAACAACTAAATCAAGGTTGTCCTTCCATTATACTACCTCCGGTTCCAAATATAAGCAAATATACCTAACTTCACACATATTAAGAATAGTAGTTGGAGGTAGTTATTTGCATTAATGTTATCACATATTTGATTTAATTTTCTAAAATACCCTTAGTATTATTTATTACATAAAGAATTAGTGGCCTTGGAAATATATATGATGAGGACATATTTGGTAAACAAGCATTTAATGACACTGAAAAAGTCTAATTTTGCTTATATTAAGGGACCAAAAAATTCCACTAAAATTTGCTTATATTTGGAACCGGAGGTAGTATTTTATATTTTTTACGTAAATATTGAGTGTTTGCTTCTAACTTTTATTTTCTAAATTTTAATTAGAAATTTTTAATTTTCTTAATAAACATGTGCAAAATTATATCGTGACATACCATGTGTATAATATATTTTAACAACAAATTTGATAGTAAATTATCTATCATAAGGTTTAAATGTTGATATTTTCTAAAACATAATAAAATAAGGTATTTATACTAGAGTTTCTACAACTATTTTAAAAAATCTTAAAGCATAAAATTATAGTTATTAAATAGGTTACCAACCTTTAACTTGTTTGAAATTCCAATTAGTTTAAAAGATTCTTTTGCACTAAACAGTAAATGAAACAAAATTTTTTATACTTTGAACCATGTAGAATAAAATTTTGGATCTTAAGGAAATTAAGAAAAAGTTTGAAAGAAATGGAGAGGGAAAAGGGGTTTGCGCTTTGCGCGCATTAGTAACACATGTCCTACACCCATGTCAGACCATGATTTTATCATCCTAACCTCCACATAGGGGTGAGCAACATCCATCCACCGACCAGAAACCGCATAAATTAGAAATAAAAAACGAATTTGGTCAGGTTTGGGCGGGTAAACGAGTAAGCGGATAAAAGAAACAGTTAAGTTTGGGTAAGTTTAGACGGGTACGGTTTTTAATTTCTACCAACTGAATTAACTGTACCCGACCAAACCCATTATAAACCTATATGTTTATTTTAATTAAGTTCAAATTAATGTAAATTTATACATTGATATTATATATAAACTTATATTTTTATTTTAATTAAGTCTTTTATTAGATGATTAGATATATATGTATGTATTAAATCATTTTTTCTATAGAATTGATAGGGAAAATGAGTAAAAAAAGTTTTAAAAATAGATTTTGGCCAAAAAAGATTTAATTCATTACAAGTTTATTCAAACTTAACCGAAACCGTTTATCCGAAACCCGATAAAACCATGAGGTTATTCGGTCGGTTTTGGTTAAAAATAAATTACATTCAGTTAATATTGATTGAACAATTCATCACCCTTTACCCGCCCAAACCCGACCGTCGAGCATCCCTACTTCTACATGTGGATGGGAACAAAAAAAATAGCGTGAAACTTGTGGAATCACACCCCAACAAAAATATAAAAATAATGTAGGAGCCTTGCCAAAACCAAACACTGCATTTTTGAGAAATTGATATGGCATGAGACACATTTATAACTAAAAAATGGGTCTGCTTCATCCGTTAAATGGGTGAGTTTAGATATTTAAAATCTAAATCTAAATCAATGAAAGTTTTCGGCTCGGCCCGCAAAAAGCTTGCACCCTCGGAGGGCCGAATGAGCTTGATTTTTCCTTGTAAAATTATGAGGACGGCCGAGACATTACCCTGCGAAAATAATATTTCAACAAAGAAAAAAGGAAAAGGCAGAATCTTAATTAGTTTTTGGTGGACCTAATATAATTTTTGGGTTTATTCTTTTTTTGCTTCAAACCCGAAATCCCCTTCACTTCGTCTCAATTCTCAACTGACTCAAAACTCAAAAGCGTAGTGCCTTCAGCTTCATCTTCTCTAACGCGCAGGCGCAGCAAACTCTGTTCCTCTCTCTCTGATCGTCTGTCTCTTTATCTTTTTTGTTGATAGGTAAAAGTTCTCACTCTAAATTTTTCTCAATGCTTTCATCTTTAAGTCTAACCCAAACTAGAGAGAGAAAACCTAATCCCCTTTTTGTTTCTACTTCCCAAATTCTTCTACGTCGAACCGGAACATTGTCGTCGTGGTGGGAGAAGGTGCGGTCGCTAGGGGGCAAGGAACGGTGGTGGAAGAAGCTTCGAGAGGGGTCGGAGATCGTGGCTGGTCCGAAATGAAAAAGTTAATTTTTTAATTATTAAAATATTTAGTTCAACTTGTTTATTTACCACACCACATTCATCCACACCCTTTTTTAGTTTCATTCTTCTTATTTTCTGTTTTCTCTCCCTCCCTCCCGTTCTCTCCAAGTTTGCATGAATGTTCTGCCACAGATGCTCTTGTTAGTTTGCTAAAGGCAAACTTGACCAAGACTTTATAGTTTTGAAACTGTGTAAAAAACATTGTTCCTCAGTGAGGCTATGTATAGAATAGTTGAAGCTAGGGGGAAAAGGGAAGAATTGTTGTATGTGATTGTGAAGTTTGTGTGTATATAATTAAAACTGAAAATTTTTGTTTTTACCTTAACATATGAAACTGCCATATAATGAAGGATTGCTATTTGTTTCAGGCAGTGGTAGCTTTATGTTTTATGAGCATCGTGGGGAAAGAAGCAACAACACGTACACAGGTATATATCACTGTAGCTGATCTTGTTAACTTATATTTTTTTCAACTATAGTATTTATCTTACGAAGTAAATCCTATTTGTTAGAGTTGAGGGGGACTAGCTTAATTTGTTGAGTCTTTGATACATGATAGATTCTTAGCAAATACTTTTGTTAAATTTGTCAATAGTGTTGAAATGAAATGTGTCAATTTCAGCATAATTTTATAAGCAATGTAGCCCCTGTTATAGTATTTTGTAATAGACAATCAAGATAGCTGTAATTCATTATATATGTTTTGGCACTATTCTCAAGTTAATTTCATTTCGATAATTCCTTACCGATCTATGTTAGTGAAAGTAAAATTCTGATTTAATTAGAAAAACATTTAAAATAAATGCACTTAAATTTTATCCTTTTAAAATTATTTACGAGAAAAGGCTTTTAATAAGTCAGTAAAATTTTAACAGAGACAGATGGCATCACAGACAGTTAAGCTGGTGTATTATCTTTTAATCAGAAAAAAATATGAACATTTATGTTGTTACAGGATTATTTGTTTCGTTTTTTTTTGTCTCTTTGCTACTTGATTGTCCTGTGAGTATTTTAGTGTAATAAGCGTATAGAATATTGTGAGTATTTTCTCCATTCCTGATACTTTGTCTTCTGCATTCATGCATATGTATGAGTGATTTTTCTAATATACCAATAGACATTGTTGTAGTAATTTAATAAGGATAATTTTAAGGCCTTAAGTTACATGATTGCTTTATGCCAAGAAGTGGGATTGGACTCTTGTAGCAGCTATACAACGCTTCAGAGTGCAGACTTTGCACTCAGAATAAAGCCTGGCTTTTCTTATGAAAGGAGGTTTCAAAGATGACCTATATGTACCTAGCTTTTGGTTATTTCATGCTTGGATGGCTTGTTGACCTCTTGATGTTGTAATTGATTGAGTTTTGGATATCTGACAAATGTTATTCTTCGTGCAGGCAGTTAGCAGGAACTCTATTTTGTTGACAAAGAGACTACAAATGGATGATTGGGGTTAGGAGATTCTTCTTCATTTATTTGTTTGTACATGCACTTGAGTTGTTGTTTGACGCTATTGTAATTGGTTGATCCTTTTTCTTATCGGGTGACTTCTTTAATCATCAAGAATTAGTGTGTTTTACTTTCATTTATTTCAAACAATGGATGCCTGTGGGTCTTTTCCACCATCTTTAATATTTATCTTCTCATCACTTTTTAATTACTTATTTTAAATTTAGACCCTTCGTTACAGATGATGATTAGGTTATCATATTTGTATGTAATATAAATTACCAGATAAAAATGGAATATTTGTTGCTGCTACTTGCTAACTTATTTGTTAGGTTCTCAGAAGTTAGGTTATTTGATGGACATTTGACACTTGTTTATTTATTATGAGCATGTTTGGAATAATTAAAAAATGAGTTTTATGTAATTTAGCAATAAATGTATAAGTGTGGAAGTCATTATAACATAAAATGATTTGACTTGATTTGTATTTTAATTGTTTTACTTTAATGATTTTCTTTACTGCTCTTACTCAGAAGTTAAAATGGCTAAACTGGTATCAATGAAATTGTTAATTCAATTATGAAAACCATAATTATGTTACAACACTCGTTCAACCAGTTTTAAATGCAAACCATTGTAGTCTCTCAAATAGAAGCAATGATCAGCTGACCTAGAAAAATGCTATTGCAGGATAGCAGGTAGTGGCATAACCACTGTTTTTAAGTTTGAGCATACACCTTGTATACTTTATACAACACATAAATATGTGCTGAAAATAGAAGATTCCATTTATAACCAAAATCAGTTGTCAAATTGTATGAATTGAAACACACAAATGAATGATTGTAAAATCTTGTATAATAATTTAATAATTCATTAGGTTTATGCTGCTGTCTTTTTGTCTCCTTGTTAATTTGTGAAATGCTTGTATACCTGTTGCAGAGGATGAGCCAACTGCCTCTATAGATCTTAAATTGAAAGATCAACCTAAAAGTAAATGGGATGATGAAGATGTGGATGATAATGATGTGAAGGAATCATGGGAGGATGAAGACGAGCCTGCTCCGGTAGGAACAGTTAAAAATGATATGACATTGACATCAGAATTTTATGGTTGTATTTGTTAAAAATGATATAACATCAGGGAATTGCTTGTTAAAATGTATCTTTATATTGTATAATTGTGTTTGTGTTGTGTTTTAATTTTTGAAGATTGGACATTTCTCATTCCTAGCCAATTACCTTCTTATTGTGATTAGCATATTCTTCTATATGATGTTTATTACTAAAATGTTAAAATGTCAAATGTACTTTAGTTGTCTGTAAATATAATTTTGTTTTAGTTAAATCTGTAATTACAATTTTATCCCTGTTGTATATATCTATTTTCTTTTACAGGAAAGGAGGACTGCGGTTTTCCTTTTCCTTTATCTTGTTTGGGAAGGGGGGGGGGGGGGGGGGGTGGTAAAACTAAAAATGGTGCAAGTTGTTTAACATGCACTTTTAACAATCATTGCTTCATTACTACAATCAACTTTCAAGTTTCATCATGACTTTTAGTGAAATGGTCCTGTTTTTCTTATATTTGTGATCTTCAGTTTTCATTAATTACTATTTGACTTTTTTCTTCATTTTTCTTAATATTGTCAGACACCCACTGCACCTGGTGTAAAAGCTACTGAAAAGGCTCCCAAAAAATCTGATAAAGCTACTGAAAATAAGGGAAAGAAAGTTGAACCAGTAAAGGAAGAACCATTGGATCCTGTGGCTGAAAAGCTTCGCCAACAAAGGTATGTTGTTTGCCGTCTAATTTTGGTTACCTTTCTTTTGTTATGGGTTCAGGTATTCCAACTAGCAATATATAGGTTTGCCATGTAGGCTGATTTGGAAAGTATGATTATGAGCTAGGGCAGATTATAACAAGTGCATAACACTAAATTTTCTTCCTAGTTAAGTTGCTTTCATATCCTTTTTTATGGCAACTTGGTTTGTTTAACATGATAGTGGCCTGTCAAATGTTTATACTTTGTGCTGTTCAAGTACAATTTCTCCTGTTATAGCTATATCTTCTTTGACTTCCTAAACTTTGTTCGAGTGCAATGATTTCTAAGGTTTGCCTTAACTAGCTATCGTACATATTTAATGAAGAGCGAGTTTGTTATTTTGGGGTTGAAAAACTACCACTGGCAGCAGTAAAAAGTAAAAGGAAAGCCAGCCACCAAGCAGGAACAGATAAAAATCTTGAACAAAAATATGGATGAGATTGGAGTATTCATTTTTTATTCTTCAATGCTATTAAATTTTATATTTACACGGATGTTATTTGTATAATTGTGATTTACTAAGTTTTGATTGTTATAGTCTCTGAATGACTACTGCATTTAAAAGAAGCAGATTGCTAATCTACTCTATTACAGATTAGTGGAAGAAGCTGATTATAAGTCCACCCAGGAATTGTTCAGTGGGAGACAGGATGAAAAGAACCTTGATACCTTTATACCAAAGTCTGAAAGTGATTTCTCGGAGTATGCACAGCTCATTGCACACAAGCTTCACCCTTTTGAGGTCAAATACTTCTGCTTTCCTCCTTCCTTATATTTTGCTCATGTGGCATCCTAATTTTCTTTTTGATGAATGCAGAAAAGTTATCATTATATTGTCTTACTGAAGGCAGTAATGAGACTATCAATGACTTCTCTAAAAGGTGCTGATGCAAAAGATATTGCATCTTCAGTAACTGCCATTGCAAATGAGAAGATAAAGGCAGAGAAAGAAGCCAATGCCGGTAAAAAGAAGACAGGTAATTCTAAATTTATCTTAATAACCATTTGCTGCTTTTAAATTTGTTGCATGTAGTCTCTTTTTTCTTTTTCAGTGTTTACAAGCCCTAGCCTATGCCATGTCTGTAGGTGGCAAGAAAAAGCAACTTAATGTGGATAAACCTGATGAAGATTTAATTGCTACTGATCAATATGATGCTATGGATGATTATGATTTCATGTGAAAAATTTTGGTTCAGTTTCATTCAGATTCAGTTACGGGATTCAACTGTTTCAACATTGGAAGTTGGGACAAGACCCTTCGGCATACCCTGGTCAGAATTTAATGAGTGCTTTCCCTTATTTTGTCTAATGAGAGTGTGCATCAGTGTCTTGTTTTCTCATTGTCAATTTTGTCACTAACATCATATACTTAAGACTTTAGTTAATATGATTCATATAACTCGAAAAGTTTGAAGATGATCGTAGCAACATTCAACATTGCCTTTACCACTGTTGATACCTTTATCTTCTTGGATTGTATGAATAGAACTTGCATTTTTTCTTCTTGTTAATGCAACATGTCAGTCTTTCATGTTAATGTTGGATGTTAAAAGCATTGATACCAATTGATTGTTTATAAGGAGACCTGTGGACGTTGCCTTATTTGATCTCTAATAGAATGAGAAATGCATACAGATGAAAATGCTCGGTTAAAATAGTGTGGTACCAAGCAGAAGATGTAGAAGTGTAAGAGATGGCCGAAGAATACACATGAAAATGCTCTTAAGGTGGCAAAATAAGTAGGAATAACATGATCAACAAAATATACTATTCAATTTGGTGCCAAGTTTCAACATTCAAAGACTAATTAATTGGGTTGCAAGGTTTTCATTTAGGGGTATTTACATTCAGTTGGATTGAACCGGTTTTGAAAAAAAAAATTCAAATTAATTGGTTATAATATATTATGAAATTCAATCCATTTCTATTGAATTAGCTTCAGTATATATGTTAAATCCAATCGAAATTAAAGAAATGAACTTGGGATTTAGGAGTACATTTTTCTATCAATCCTTTAGAACTATCGCAAAGGGGAGGGAATAGAAGTTAAAGGAGTGGCTTAGTTGAACGCTTTTGGGTGCATATGGATCCGATCCATTACAACCACTTATCGCTAGTAAGCCACAGTGTGGGTGCTGAGTGTCTGTGAAAGGGAATTTGATTTCATCCAGAAATCCACAAGTGAATGAGGATGGACAGTTCTTTCCATCCTCAGCTGAAACAAGAAGCACGAGCTGCAACAAAAATATAATTATAGATTTCGAAACGGAAAGGAAAGCCATTAATTATAGAGAATAGAATAGGGAGCAGCTAATGAATATAATGAAGGAGTAAGTAAGAAAGCAGTGACATTGATGGAAAGCAAGCAGCGACTTCAGTGACTGGGAAGACCAGAGGAAACGTATTCGAAGGTTTCTTTGTGGAATTTTATTTGAATGACGTGCTTATTACTTTTTTCCCACATCCCCTTGTCTTCTCTTCATAAATATCTTAGTAGTGACAGCGATGTTGAAAAGATTTGTGGTGTGCTTCATAAATATCTTAATAGTGACAGTGCTCGGAATCAGAAATTCTGTCTTTTTTGTGAATTCGTGAGGATTTATATTAGATAAAAATGGAAGAGTCGATTTGGCCTGATTTCAGGGATATTTTGTATGATGTGATAGTACCATTTTGATCTTTGTAAAAAAACTGACACACGATGCAGGTGCCTTTAACGGCTATAGCTTTCTTTTTATTGTTTTGCATGTTATTGTCCAGCATGTGATTACATAAGTTACCCCAGTGGATGGAGAGAATGAGTCGTACTGATAATGTTAGATCATAGTTTTGTACAAGATGTCAATCATTCATAACAATTCTAAGTATAAATTATCAATTTGAAGACCGGATCAAATATATATATCAAATTGTATGTGACCTTTTTTAACTATATTTTAAAACGTCACTCTTTTACAATTTTGAATTGTAATAGTTTTTAAACAAAATTTAGCTTAAATTATAAAATAAAATTACAAACAAATAATAATCATGTAAGATTCGTGAAAAATAGAATAACTTTATTATTTATTTTATTAAATAATGTAATCATTCTTTTATATAAGATTCAATTAAAATATATGATGACATCAAACCAATCTTGTTTGATGAAATACAGTTTGAATTGGATTGGTTTATTCAATTTTATATTAATTATATTTTTGTCAAAATTAAGTGGAAAACATATAATTTCAACCTAATAAAATAAAAATTATAAAAATACTAATATAAAAAATTATAGCATAGCCACAAAATAACTAAGCATTACTTGTAATCTTTTCAACCTCATTTTTAAGTCCAAATCATATAAATGATTTAGTAAGGTAATATAAATGTAAAAATACTATATTAAAATTACGGTTCAATTAAACTCATTTAGTTTTAAAAGATGGATCCAAAAACTAACCCAAACTACACATATAATGTGTTTTTAAGTTTTTGTGATTTTTTTGTTATATTGTTTTTTTATTTTGAATGATTGAAGGGTTTTGTTCAATCTATATCTAATATAGGACACTCTTAACTAAAACATTACATCTGGTGATGACAAAAATACCTGTGCCTGCGTGTAGTCTACGGTACCTGTAATGTATACTTGCATATTTACTAAATGGCGGGTACCTATTTAATTATTAATATTTATTTTTTATTAAATATATTTAAATATCTAAGTTTTTTTTACTATTTTATAATAAGAAACAAAATTTAATATTTTTCAATAATAATACTTTTAATTTATGAAGTTGTAATGTATGATACAATATTAGTTTGAATTATATTATACTAAAATAATATTATATTTAGTACATTATACTATATTTTCTTCTTTAATATTATTTTATAAAAATAATAAATATTCATAAATATTTGTGGGTATTTGCTACCCAACCCACGAAAACCTACCTACTAAAACCCGTGGATACGGGTAGTCGTAACATACTACCGGCACCCGCCCTACCCATCCCCGTTGACATCATCTTCAAGCAGACCTCCACCAATGACGTCCTTGTCAGCAATCCGTCGAGAATTTGACCATTATAGGGTAGGAAAAAACTTTTTATAAAATGAGGTGATCCAAAAAAATATTTTCATATCTAGAGTAGATTCCGTCACATCAATATGACATTTCACATTTTGGGGAGGAGAAATAGGTATATATAAATTTATACATTGATATACATTATTTATTTAATATATTAATGATATAGATATTATATATTAATTTAACATTTTATTATATACATTATATATATTCTACATTATATATAATATTGATATTTACTAAATATATAATTTATATATTAAAAATTACATATAATTTTAATACATAACATGTATTAAATTTTATATTTTTAATTATCAAAAATCTATATAAGTTTCTTATTTTATGTAAAAATATAACACACTCGTAACAGAATAAAAAAAATAATATCTAATAACATTTCCCATTTTGACCAATAGAATAGTTATCACAGTTGTTGTCATACTCTGTCATGGGTTTCAGGTTTATTAATTCTTATCTATCGGCTTCCTTTCAATTATATTATGTCCAGAAATTGTTATAAACTATAAAGTATTACTAATTCTTATCTATTGGCTTCCTTTCAATTATGGAGTCAAACTAAAAGAAAATGTTTTTATAGCAATAAATAGCATATTCCGCAGGGTAAACTGCATTTTAATTGTATCTGCGATTTATGTTTCACATGACAAATGAATTGAAGAGGACTATGGAGAACACAGAAAAGGTTTAGGTGGCATTTGCAACAATTCAACTTTACTTTCTAGCATTTCCACCACTTTACTTATCCCTGGTCGAGTTGAAGGGTTGGTTTGTATGCACCATAGGCCTGTTATTGTCATCTTTCTCACCTTCTCATCATCAATGTCATTTCTTACACTTCGAAGACCAAGTTCTTGATTTGATTGGAGACGATTATAAATCCAATAAGGAAAGTATATTTCACTCCAACGATCTATGTCAACCTTAATATTCTTCCTATTCCCAACCATTTCTAAGATCATCATTCCATAACTATAAACATCTGATTTGTGTGACACAGGACCAAAATTTCTAGAAAATACCTCTGGAGCAATATATCCCGCTGTTCCTCTAGCACCAAATAAGGATACTGCGCTTTCTGCTCTTGGACATATCTTTGCAAGTCCAAAATCAGAAATTTTTGGACAAAAATCAACATCTAGTAATATGTTGTGAGGTTTAATGTCAAAATGCAAGATTCTAGTGTTGCAACCTCTGTGCAAGTACTCTAATCCACGGGCCACACCAATTGCAATATCATACAATGTTTTGCAATCCAATTGACGAGCAACTTGTGATGGATTTTTCTCTTCATGTATAAACTTCTCAAGAGATCCATTAGACATAAACTCATATATGAGAGCCCTTGTAGAATGGTCAAAACAGAATCCAAGAAGCCTAACAATGTTAACATGAGAAGTTCTGCTAATACTTACAACTTCGTTGATGAATTCTTCTCCACCACCTCCTGATTTACTTAAAATCTTCACAGCAACAACACGTCCATCTGGTAACTTCCCTTTGTACACACATCCATAACCGCCTTGGCCTAATTTGTTCTTGAAAGAATTGGTCATTTTCTTAACTTCTGAATAACTATACCTGGATGTTGGGAGAGGTCCGTGTTCATTCAGAAACTTCTCAATAACCCTATGGGTTGGGTTTTTCCTCCAATACAAAAAATACGTAGGAGAGAAGATATTTGTCTTAAAGCAGCAAATCAAGATCATCAACATTGCAGCTCCAACAACTCCCAAGGTCAACGCTGGAGAATTAATTTAACATAAAAAGAAAATGTTTAGCATAATTTAATTCAGTAAGAAAGCACCTGTATTATACTTAACAAAACTCAAAACAGGTTTGATGTCATCCTTTAATTTTAGTTTATTATTAGTACTACAACTTAATTCCGAGAATACAACAGCACAAAAGAAAACTAATAAAATAATTTGTAATCATACAAAAGTGAAATGAAAATAAAAGAAATATAAAAGATAAGAAATTACAATTGAATATCCATAAATAAGAATAATAATAATTTTGAAAGAATACTAACACATGCAAAAGTATGAAATAATACTAATATCAGTTGAAGGAATTACTGTGAAACATAACAGAGAGGATGACTGTTTCCTAATAACTTCCAGAGAATCATACAATTCTTTTAAGATGATTTTTCACTTTTCATCAACGAATTAGAAGTTATGTGCGGAAAAGGAATATCAAGTAACGTAAACAGTTCATTACCTATAGCCAGTTTGGCATTTGAACTCCTCTTCTTTCTAATTGTAGTAGTAGCTGCAAGTAGAAGAAACAACTTGAGTAAACGATATAGATTTGTATGATGATAAAGTTATGCAGAAAAAAAAGTCGTGCAAAATCTGAGTGTTGCACGAACAGTATACAGTCAACAAATGAAACATAGCTGATGCAATCCGAGACCAATAGAACAAGAAATCAGCCACAAAATGTACAAAACACCATATCCGAAATATTAAAGATAACATGAGAAAACTTAGACTAGGCACATCAGTGGAGGAGTACAGTTCTGTATATGATGACATGGGAGAACTGAGAAGGGACAAGGCCTAGAGCGTTTAACAGAAAAGTAGACAAACTGTGAAACAAACTTATTATGTGAGAAGCAGGCAAAAGCAATAACTACTAGTACATGTGCAGTGCATGATGGTTGATTGTGTTTTTGTAGTATACCATTGACACAACAAAATCTATCCATGCCGTCAAGTCCACACTTCCCTCGTTGGTCATAGTGACAAATTTGACATTCATCCGTTAATTTAACTTCGGTGTAGATATCAGCAGTTATGAATGTGAATGGATCTTTAGCATCAGGCACGTCTTTAATTGGAAGACGGACCTTCGTACACGCTTTCAAATAAGGGGCATCAGCATCATCACTCAAGAAGAAAGGCGAGTAGTATAGATCGTAGTGAGGGCACTTTGTAGGACTATATACAGTGGTATTTGGTGGAATGGGGACATGGAGGGTGTGGTTGCACCTGAACAGAGTGGCAGTGAACTTAATACGAAAAGCAGCAAAGTGGAAGCTGGTAGGAGTAGGAAGAGTATAATTATTACTGAAAGCTTCACAACTTTGTGATTCCAGATTCTTATAGAGAGTGTCGTCTCTAAATTGAAAATTAGGAGGAGACTGACCTACGCGTAAAACCTTAAACCATTTCCCCGTATTCTGTAGTTGGATCATTTTGGGCGTATATGTGTCTGCATCACAATTCTGTATGGGTAACAACCCACAGTCCTGGCGTTCTGTCTTAGTAAAAGGGAAACTGATATCGTGAAGATATCCACACTTAAATGAAGCTGGACACTCTCCATTACTGTTATCATTATATGCATCCGCCAAAACAAGTAGGATGAAGTGAGAAAACAAAACCAACATTATTTCATTAACTGGAGTCATCCCTATTCTTGAATCACCAAGCACGTCTGCCATAGAAAGATATTTAAAACATTCTTCTCCATAAATGGCCGGATGTACACTGGTTGACTTTGATAGTGACTATGGAAGACTTACTGTTGATTTGATATTAGTAATTTAATGATTAATATTAATCTAACAAACTGTTAAAAAGTACTTTCAAACTATATTTAATCAACAGATTAAAAATTATCTCTCTCTAACCCTAATTGAGTTGGAAAATCCGGAACCAAAGAAACCCTTACCATCGTGAACCTAAAGAGAAGTCTAGAAGATATCAACAACTGAATCAAGGTTGTCCATCCATTATACTTTATATTTTTATTTTTGCCACGTGATTCAATGGTATCCGGGTTTAAACCAGCGAATTTCACAGTGGCTTGTTTTCAGCATATTATATATTCACTTTAACAATCAGTATTTGTGGTATTAGACTTATAAGTTGAAAATAGAATGTTCTGATCACTGGTGTCTTGCAGGAAGATACAGGCATAAACTAACCGGTGCAAAAGAAACCTTTTAATTCTTCACTCTTATAGCTTCTTACTTTATTAGGCCTAAACCATGAAGACTACTAGTTAGCATCCAGGGAATGAGTTATTTAGTCAACGATATTAAGTAATAGAATGTTCTATTAAGTTTCTTTTGGAGAATTTTTCATTTTACATATCGTAAATATTTTCTAAGCAACTTTCTCCCGATTTTGGGGATTTTCTTTCCCTCTTTTCTTACCTATTCAAATAAAGAAAGACTTACAATGACTTGAACCGTAACCCATTGTTACATTTTACAAACCAAATCACACGCATATGCCAGAATCATTCCACACGATTTTCAAAGATTACATCTCATATCACATCTTGGAATGTAATGTATACAATACAACAATTACATAACAGGTTCTCTTGCACGAATCATCTTCAACTTGGAATCGTACTACTCTAGGAAGATGCATATTGCTACCAAACAAAGAACAATTCAAATTGACAACAAACATGTTACAAGTAAATAGCCCCGGGTCAACGGTTGCAAAAGCTTTTGACCATAAAAAACACTACATGCAGTCTCTGCGTAACCTTGTAAGACAAAAATTCTTCATAAGAAAAAGAGAGGTTGAGAGGTGCACATTACGTTAGATAGATCCATTTACTTGTGAGTTAAATGACAAATTATCTGTTCCAAAGGAGGGGATAAAAAAGAAGATAAATTATCCCCTCACATATTAACCGGGTTTAAGGATGAGGTCAAGTTTTTTTTCTAGAAACCAAGGATATCTCTCAACCATCATAAAACCTAATCCTTACAAGACTCGACATATTAAACTAAATTTTATCTCTCCCAACATATACCCAGGAATATTATATTGTCCAAATAATCTGATAAACTAAATGTTTAAAATATAAAATTAGCCCCTAAAAAAGTTTAAATATTGACTATGAATTTATTTAATATCACTTAAATCATATTTACCATCATGTCCTATTACTCTTCTTCCTGTCACATATTCCCTCACTCACCCCCTTCTCCCTTTCCCATGGTTCATTTGGCGGCATCATCAATGTAATGTAAGTGATACAAACAAAAAACCAGACATCACTTCTTCCAACAAGTTGTTCATCTCTAGTGCTACAACAAAGTTGTGTTTGCATCATCTACACCACATTGATAGCATCACTAAATGAACCATGGCTAGAGAAAAAAAAAGGACATGAGTGGTGAAGGATAGAAAAAGAACAAGATAAAGAGAGATCACAGAAAGAAAAAGAAGAGTAATAGAAAAAAAACAGAGAAGAGGAGGATAAACAAGACTTTAATGACAATTTTATAAAAAGAAATTAAATAAACACACAACATATACATACTTGATGAAAAATTAATGACAAGGCTTAATAATTAAAAAAAATTATTTCAAATGCTAAATTCTAAAAGAAGATTTTTTTAAAGGGTTGATCCTAATTTTAAACTTTGATTAACTTTATATTTAAACTAAAAACATTAAAGTAGCTAACTGTTAGTTGCCCTCAACACTTAACTAACAACAAAGTTTAATCCTAACAAAAAATATATATATTTCAAGGGTTAAGTAAAAAAAATTCTTAAGGAGTTATCGTAATTTTAAAATTTTGTAAGGGCTAATTTTATATTTAAGCCTAAAATAAACATTGAATAAAAATATTTAACATCTTAGAAACATAAAATGCATTCAAATCTTTAACTATTTCAAACTAGTCACTAAAGAATCCTTGCTATCGTCGCCAACCAATAAGCATTATTCAATACATTATCCTTCCAGTTACTTCCGAGGACAGAGAGGCCCTTATCAAAATGGGCAAAACATGGGGTGGGAGTGGGAAAAATGAAACATCTAAGAAGCAATTTCCAAATTTATATGAAATTATTTTTCAATCCATATAGCAGAGATCCAAAGTTTCTAATCCACAAGGGTTGAAAATGTTGTTGAAATCTATATACAGGAATTAGGGGTTGAAGTAAACGCAAAGGCTACATACTTAATCAAGAATCTGATACCGACTTACGTGGTACATGAAGCAACATAAGCTACTATACAAAAGAATAAACCTGGCACTGATCTTAACCAATCAACAAGAGATGAAGAATCTGCAGAAGCCGGAAAAATCAGACCAGGCTCTCTCCCACCTCCCAATCTTAATCAGCTACTCAAATGCAATGCTCATCTTAGATGAATTCATGGATATCACAGATACACCTGTTGCTACTTGACAGTGAGATTCAATCAATTACTTCTCCTATAAAATTGTGATTACAAAAAATTGATAGACAACATAAAGAATAGGACACCAATTTTGAACCTACGACACTTTGACTCCACTAGGACGCTTTCCTTCCATAGCATCCTTCTTATCACGACAATCAGAACATAGGAAAGGACCCTGCCAGGGTTTTGAGCTGGTGGAGAAAATGGAACCTGCATGGACAGAGATGCCCTCGCTTGGAACAAGATCAACTTGGCATACGGCACAGACAAAAAGGCCAGATGTTGATTGCCCTGAGATCAAGTTATCATCATTTCCTAATCTGCAGAACATATTGAGAATTAATATTCATGAACCATAACAGTTTTAAAAATAACTAAAGGATTAAGATAGAAAATTGTCTTAAAGAGTAATTCTCGTTGAACTTCTAATCAGGGATACAAAATATGAACAAAGTCATAAGTAGAGAACGCACTGAAATTAGCTAGTATATCATCCTAAGTAGGAATCAGTTAAGAAAGAAGAAATCAAGAATATTGTACAAGGAATAGGATAAAATCTACATATTTATATGGACTTCCCCTAACAACTCCACATATTGTTTTTGGCTAATGAGTAGTAGATCATAATATGCTGTAAGATTGAAAATAAAGATAAAATCTGTTATTTAGATCAGGAAGGATGTTGATCACCATCTTCTGAGCTCCATTACATTATTTTTTTCATTAAATTGAATATTGCAGGCGTACCTATAGGGGAAATACTGTTTCAGTAAAGATATCAGCAGTGAATCAGGAGGGGGAGGGATCAAAATAATATAATTATGCTTTCAATAATGATGTAACTTGTTTCAAAACAGAAGTTTCTAAGCTTAACACAATAAATATCACCTTCCCTTTTTACATTCTATTCTGGATTATGTCCAATTAACTAATATTAAATCAAGTCTACTTATGTTCAAAATCATTAATCAAAAAATATCAACATCAGTTGAAACAAAAACCTTGTCATTTTGGTACATAAAACGTTGTATTTATCTGTGAGTGATATCCAGAAATGGCAATGCATCATTATATTTTCAAGTCTGAAGATCCTTAAAGTTTGTGCTTTTTGTTGGGAACAAACTTCTGAAGCAGAAAGAGAATTCCTTTCTATTTAAGATGAAGGAAAAGACAAGTTTATCTGAATGATCAACCAAATAAACAAATGGATGTGAGAAAAAGAATCATACATAAGTGATGCATATTTCAGGGTTTTTTATGTGGTTGGTTGAAAATTCTATCTCCCCTTTCATTTTGACTATCCAAATTGTTTAAACGTCGTTTGCTAAATTTTCAATTTCCAAGGAATTATAAATAACTTGTCTTTCTCCACCATTGTTGAAAATAAGATCAATACAAATCCCTACCCACCCTAGTATAAATTATGAATAATACTAAGTTAGCTCCCACAATAGTAAAATAAACTTTAGAATCTTCACACCAGCCCCCACCTTCTGTCACTTCAGCTTACTTGTACTAACCCATACTTTAGTTGACAGTAATCCTGTGGGGAGTGGGACTGGGGACATGATGGGAGCTCTAAAGATGGAAAACAATATGCAGGGAACCTTCATGAGATTTTCCAGAACTCATCAATTAAATAATTTTTCTTATAAAATAGAATGATAGATTACCTTTCAGCAAGCATTGCTGATCCTTCTTCAAACAGTTCCTCTACTATATTTATAGCTGAAAGCTTCTTTGACAGCTTACCAGCAGAATCACGAGACCTCTTTCTGAAGAAAAGATCTCTCAGCTTGTTCCGCTTTTTAGGGGGAGGTGTTTGTGGCAATTCAACTTCAGGTGGGATTATGTCAACTACTATGCAAGTTGTATCATCCTTCAACCCTCTTGTTCTTAGTGCTTCCTATATAACAGTAGGAATATATATGCATGTGATTAGAAATGCCAGCTTAGCAACATGATGCTAATGACAAATCACAAGCCAGAAGACATGTTGATGGCTAAATTAGCAGATAGCATAGCAGTGCATACTACCTTGACAACCTGCATAGCAGCAAGTTCAGCAGGCAAACCACGGCAAGATTTTGCAGCCATTTCTGAGGATAAAGCATCCCATATCCCATCAGAAGCAATTATAAGCCTCCCACCAGCATTTGATAGCTATAATCCATGACAAAGGTGTAAGATTTTTATGTTGAACTACCTAGCAGGATTCATATGGATTACAGTCAATGACATAAGAAGAAGAGAGTATCTGGAAACGAACTATACTTTCACTTGCTTAACATATGGTATTGGAACTATGAATTCCCCCACATCCATGTCTCCTATTGACCTAGAAAGGCATAGACCCCCCGGCCAGCATCGAAGGGGACCAATCTGCAACAGTTCAGAACTAAACTTTAGAAAAAGAATATGCTAAATGGAATGTCCTCAAATTATATGCTAGAGACGGGATAAATGGAATATCCTTTCTTTTCTTGCATTTAAGGATGAAAAAAGTATAACCATAACATAATATGCTCACCTCAGCACCACCAACAATGCTAAGCCTCCCAACTTCACCCCCACTTGCAGTTACACGTTCCCTCCTGTTCATACAGTACAACTCAACTCATATCCAAGACCATAAAAATTAACTAACCGGATCTTAAGAAATAAAAACTTACTCTTCAATATTCTCTTCAAGCCTGTGATCAACAGTTAAGGTGGTAACAGCACCGCCCTGGGTATCTAGTATACAACGGGAATCTCCAACAGATGCTACAGTCACAGTCCACCTATCCACTATTACAAACGTGGCTGTGGTTCCAGAAGTTTCTCCTGTATAAAACCAGATGAAGACTCATAATCATCGTAAAATAAAGATCAAATTCCTCATCCTCCTGTTCTATATTGATGAGAATAATTTCTTTAAATCACCAAAAGTAAAAAAGGTATAAAAGCTAAAGTCCACACCTCTGCTCTGAAATTCCTTATCAGTCTTAACAAACCCAGCCACCAATGCCCTTGGTAAAGCTTGCAACCACTCATCTCGTCCAAGCCCTCGAGGAAGAGCACCCAACACGTGATTCAACAAATGCTCCCTAGTAAAAACAGCGGCTGCATTTCCATTGTGCCCATCAAAGATCTGTGAACCAGAAGAAATGAGTGACCATCTCATAGGATGATGTGCTTCCATCCAAAAGGACATTCACTTAAGCTCACAATTCAGATCATTACAATCTGAAAAGGCTGTTGCTACACCCACGAGTAAAAAATAAAGCAAAAAATTTCAATCAAAACCTGCAGAACTACATATTAGCAATCTCCAAACAACTAGTTTATCATGTCATGCAATTCTAGAGGAGCAAACACCATCAGAAACAGAAATGTTGAAATATACCGCAAATACAGAAAATGATGATGAAGAATTCCCAGGCACTCGTTGACAATCAGTCTTGACTAGAAAGTAATCCTCCCCTTTCTTGGACTGTGCTGCATTCCCAAACCTCACAGTTGGTTTCTCCATCTTCTCACTCTTCATCTCTCTCTTGAGCAATGCAGCAAGAGGGACAAGATCATGGTGACGCCGCCTCCCTTCACTAGAGGCCATGTCTAGCTCAACCAAATAAACCTTTCACCTTCCTCTCAGACCCAATTACTCAAACTCAAAAATCTCTCTGTCCTTCTCTCAAACACATTAAAACCTCCAAACATAAAACACTGAAATCTGACCCAGATCAACACAGAAAACACTCCTTCAGTCTTTCCACAAAGATAACATTAATTGGCATACAAACAGGTACTTCATCCCAAGATTATCTGCATTCACCACAAATATCAACAATTATCTACTAATCTCCAACAACAACCAGATAAAAAACAAAGAATATAAATCCAAATTGCAATTTGCAGATACAACTTCTTTCATCTCTCTCATTATGCAATTTGTATGACCCAGTTTTGGCCTCTTGTGTACTTCATGAACCACGGGCATCAATTCTTATTATTATTT
Organism: Clitoria ternatea; assembly: GCA_037962975.1. Taxonomy (NCBI): domain Eukaryota; kingdom Viridiplantae; phylum Streptophyta; class Magnoliopsida; order Fabales; family Fabaceae; genus Clitoria; species Clitoria ternatea. The sequence goes on along the minus strand of CM075674.1, from coordinate 110,635,524 downwards.
CTTTTCCAAGAAAATAAAGAAAGAAAGAAAGAAACTTGAAGTTGAAGATAGGTTCACAGCAGCCAAAACAGAGAACACAAATTCCAAGCAGAAAAGAAACAAAGCAGTTAAATTACCCGCAAGAATGTCTGGATGTACACCCTGCACAAAACAAGAAGTAGATCTGACGGCTACACCAAGCAAACATGCAAAGAAGAAGTAAAGAAAGATATCAATACGTAAACGAAACGCGTATTGATGACTAAGTATGAACTGTTAAACCCATAATCTTTCCATTAAACAAATAGAAGCACCCAATTCCTAGAGAGAGAGAGTTACGAAATTTAAAAAAAGAAACCGAGAAAACAAAAAACCAAAAAAGAGAACCAAACATATTTTAGGACCAACCCAAATGACCAAGTCAGCCCCAAAACAAATTTCCTCGACCAAAAATTGAAACAAAGATTTCAACTTTTATACGTAGATTCCACCTCTTAACCAAAAAGAATAACACTAAAGCGAATGCTGCTTGCGTGGTAGCACGGGATCAAGCTAAGCTAGCTTTCATTTGATATACACGGAGAAAGAAAGTGGCTTTACGAACTTATAAAGCCTTGCTTGCAAATACCCACATTCTGTTTCAGTTAAAAGTCGGTATCTTGAAACTTTTTTTTTTCTTTACTGTTTCCTTCGACTGGAGGAAAAACCCAAAAAACAAATGCAACCCTTTTGTTTCTACCTTCGAAGAAGAAACGAGTAAAATACAGTGAGGGAAAAAGTGACAACTGGAGAACAAGTTCACAAGTGTGAAAGTGAGATGGACATAGACATACAATATAGAAGCTTGGAAGGAGAGGAGACCAATTTCCGTGAGAAACGAAGGAAATGAGCAAATGGGTTTTGATTATCTAATTGGATTAGTTAGGACAATAACGAGGAGAAAGAGAATTGAATAGAGGAAACAAACAAGGCGTTTTGGGAGTGAGGAAATATAAAAAGAATAGGAGGGGGAGATGGTGGGGACCACAGGAAATTGTGTGCAAGAAAGAGACAGGTTTGGAGGTGAAATAAATAAAGGAATGCTTTTTATAATACAATGTGTATCTAATCTAAGGTCCATTTTTAATAATATATAAATAAAAATATTTTATTTGAAATTTACTTAGATACAGTTTTCAATTAATTTTAATGGAGGTTCAATATAAATTTTAATAAAAATAATTTTTATTATTTAAAATATATTTTAAAATAAATTTTCATTAAATATGAATAAGTTTCAATAAAAAAATTTAATTTATAATATAAATATAAATATATATTTTATAATGTTATTAAATATTTATCTGTCAAATACATATTTTTATATACATTCTTAACATAATTAATTTTTTATAATAAATAATATTAAAATTATATTAAGAATTAAATACTATTTTTAATTTAAATTTGGTGAAACTAATTATTTAATAGAGAGTATTAAAAGGGCGATAAAAGAAAAGTTAATATGGGAATTGGTGAAAGGAAAGAGACACGTGTTGGAAGGGTTTGCATGTGTTTCTGGGATGGCAATGATGTGGACAACGATGCTGTGTTGTATTGTTTCAGAGAGAGAGAGAATGCGCTGCAGCTTTGCACACCTCACTGGACCACGCCCTCCTATTTTTCTCTTTTCAACATGGTTTTCGTGATTTCATTTTGAAGAAAAAAATTGTATAGTTTAATTAAAGTAAAATGTATAAATTAAATTATTATGGTTTAAATTAGTTTAGTTTATAATTTTAAATAGTAAATAATTAGACAATAATTTAATAAGTAAAATTATATAATTAATTTTAAAAATTACGATAAATAAAGAAAAATGTAATTTATTTTTTATTAATTTTACAAATAGTTTACTTTTTGTAGGGTATTTTATTTAATAATTTATATGTTTTATTTATATAAAATATGCATAACAATACTTAAGTTAAACTATTTTTGTATATTTTAGATCTAATAAATTCATAAGTCATAATACAATTAATGCATGATTGTTAATTAAATTAATGGATTACTATAAGACATTGATAATATAAGAATTGAAAAAATATGCTTAAATGCGGTTTGATTTGGTTTAGGTCGATTTTAGGGATGAAATCACGGGTCGAACTAAACCGCATTTGTGGTTAGTAATTTTCACGACTTACAATTTGAATCGATTCTATTTTATACTTGCTCGCGGATTGGTTCAGTTCCTGAACATCCCTATTTTAGGAGAAATCAATAGTAGTTCTATTTTAACTATTAAAATAAAGGAGAAAAATTTATTTGGTTATCTACTTAAAATTTCAATGTATTATTAATTATTTTTAAAAAATACCTTTACACAAAAAAGTATATCAAATAAAAAGAGATGGTGTAGTTTAATAAATGAATGATATATACAAATTTTAACATGTAATTAAAATAAAATAATTGTATTTTTTAAGTTGTGTAATTCTTTTCTCCATGAAAGTTAAGTAGGAATGAGGGGTACATTGTTAGGAAAATGGGTAAAATATTTTAAATAAAGTTTAAGGTGACTTTTGACTCATAAAATAATATGAAATATGATCTTAATATCTTTTATATGCTTGAAGACAATTCTTAAGTTATGAGTTAATTTTTAGATTAAATTAGACTCATTATCTTTAGGTTGACAGTACACAATGGAATAAGAAAGGGTTGAAATATTTACCTTTATTTTTTAGGTTGGAAAAATATGGATAGAATCTAATGGACGATAATCAAACTTAATATATCTCTTATTCAATTACTTAAGTCTAATTCTTTTCCTCTTCAATTTTAGGTGTACATGATATATTCAAAATCATTAAAGTGGTAATTACTTGTTTACCTATTTAATAATTATTCAAACAAGGTAGATAAGAATGATATAAGAATTTAAAAATTAAAATGCATTGTGTTTTATTAATTTTTCAAACAATGAATTGTGTTTATAATATCATTCTATCTAAAAATATCCAAATAATAAAATGATATTTTTATTTCATTCCATCACATTCCTTCCCGATTTATTATATATCAATTCATTTTGTTTTATCATATACTGTTGATCCAAATAAACTCTTAGTATTTATCTTTTAACATTAGGGTGAAATCATTAGTTGGACACTAGTATTAACCGCTAAAAAACTTAATTGTTATAATGCTAATTTTTTTCTTTGTATATTAAGTTTTCTAACATATAAAGTATAAAAACATGTGTGTAAATATGATATTTTATTATATATTTCTTAAATTTAAAATAGTTTTTTAATACTACATTTACTATTAATTTTGTTTCAAGATTTAAATAATTAGTAATTGGTACGGGGTAAAGAAGTCCTCTCGCAACTGGTGTCAAATCTCACAGTCATTCTAGTATTACGCCGCTCAATGAGAATCTGGTATGGGGACACTGTGCCCTTATGCTCTAAATACTCGAGTAGCTTAAACCAAAGTGAATTAGACAAGCTGGGGTTGTACATGCAAAAATTAGTTTTGTGTATAACAGAGTAATAAAGAGTGATTAGACTAGAATTAATAAGAAGAATTATTATTGTCTTGCTAATGAATGCTTCTTATTTATAGCTATTCATATGGTACAATTTGTGATTTGATCTCTATTAGATTTTGCTCAAAAGCAAGCTAGTCACTTGCCTCTGACTGTGGCATAGTGTTAGCTTTTATGATCGATGTCTGATTTTGAGGGATGTTGGTCATTATAGCAACCTGACTCTTGTTTCTTTAGACTCGTTCTCTTTTGATTCGTCCAGTGTTACTTACTAATTGGGGCTGGTATAGACACCAAATTATAAATGTACTATTTAAATTTTAAAATAATTAAATATACTATAGTTAATTAAGAATTTTAAATTTTTAATAATAAAAACGTTACTTTTTTTAAAGAGTGTGAATTTGTACAACTTTAAAAAAAAACAAGTGAATTCACTAAAAGTCTATACCAAAAAAAAAACACGAAGATCCACTTTAATTTATTAAGATAAAAGATTCAAATGCTTTAAAAAAACAATAGACTCCGAAGTATATAAGAGTAGTAGATTTAAAGTTGAGTCTGGCCACAAATAAATTAATCGATCAATTTTAAAATATTTAGTATAACTAATAATTAAAAGATTAAATCTGGATTTTAGTGTACAAATGAGTTTAATTTTTATGATTTTTTTTATTGTATTTCATCCTTCTAACCTAAAAGTAAGATGATATTAATTCGTGGGGTAGTGTATTATATATATTTTACGTTCTTTCTCTGGGAATTTTTCTTATTCACAATATTTATAGATATTAGCTATTGAAATTTCTTCCATGAACGAATGGATTGTATATTACAAAAATAGTAAGAGAGGAATATTGTATACCGTTGTAATTAGTTAACAGGATTTTTTAAAAGGAGGAAAAAGATCATATAATAAAAAGAAGTTTTAATTGTCTCGAATGGTGTCGAGAATTGATATCAACTTTAAAATTTTTTATTTTTAAAATTTTATTTCTTCAACTATACACTACCATGTAATTTAGTTTCCTAAACATCTTTGGAATCTCTTCCTTCTCAACTTCTATCAATTGGTAGTGATCTCCCTTTTCCTAGACACCCTTCATTTGTTCACCTGTAAACATTTCGCCCGCAAAAACGAAGTAAATAAATGTCCCGGTAGATAAGCAAGAATGTAAACTACTTATAATAAATACACTATGATGGTGACCGATGTCATCCAATTTTTAGAACATAAAACTCAAATACAATAATAAAAAAAAAACTTAATTACACTTTCAATTTCTTAATTTTATTAAATGTTTAATTTTGATGTTCCAACTTTTAATTACATATTTTTTATTTTAAATTATTCAATTTGTTAATATTTAATCTCTTAACTTTTAATTACACAATTTTAATCTATCAACTATTTCACTTATTTGATATATTTGGTCCCCACATTTAGATGTAAAACTCTCAAATTAGCACTCGTGTACAAGGGGTTTGTGGGTTTACTTAGCACTATATTGCGAAAATTTCACAATTGAATATGAAATAATGAAGTTATTTGTTGCTCAATATCTACATAACTGTGCTGATATGAATTACTTTTCTGCAACGAGATATATCTTGATTTGCCTTATTCACAACAAACATGACAGTAAACTATGTATCATATTAAAATCTAACAAAAAAGTAAACAACATCCACCCAGTACACAAGCTTTATGAACACAAAACTAAACCCAAAAAATTATGTCCAACACTAAAAAAACTAGCAGTGCTAATGCACTCTACTCTACTTTTCATATTGGCTTGATTGTGTCATTTAGATACTTTGCACTCCCAACTTGACTGGCACTTAAAATTTGACTTTCATTCCCTAATGAGGGTCTAATAGGTGACGACCGAATAGGAGGCATTCCGAATAGTGACAGAGGAATTTGAGGCCAAACAAATGTTGAAGGCATTTGTGGCCTACACAATTTTGATTGTCTAGTGCATGCGCTCAATGAACTTTCAATGCTTAAGGAATGGTGTTCTTGTTCAGATATCGATACATGCATAAGACACACATACAAGTATCTAAGCTATCGTAATCGGTATCAATATAAATCCCATAATAACGATCTCATGAATGAAATCTGATCATCGATATTGATAAGAGATCTCGTATTAATTAGAGGTTTAAGAGGTTCACTGAATGTTACACTAGGGTTACACTAATTCATATGTCTATAAGGGTGTCAGGAATGTTACGTGCGTAACAACTTTTTTCGTATTTAGGGAAAAGTAATGACACAAGTCATCTAAGACACAACCACCACACTCAATTCTATAATTTATGTGTTATTTTCAATTTATGGATTGATGTGTTGGGAAATTTAGTTTAATTTAACATTTATGTTATATTATGGATTGTTATGTTGTTTTTATTATCATATACTGAGGATTTTATGGTTATTATGTTAAGTTTAGTTTGAATTGTGAATTGATGTGTTGTTTTTATTTTAATTTATGAATTTGTAGATTCAAGGATCTTAGCAATTTTAAATTTTCATTTAGAAATTGTTCCCCTATGTCTAGAGGCCCCTAGTGCGCCTCATCTCCTCTCTCTTCTATCTTGGCAAGAACAAAAATGTTTTAGCCATAAGGATATTTTTGTCCTTTTGTCATTTATTTTCTATTTTCTTTAATAAAAATTCATTTTTACCTCATGGTAACTCATTTTACCACCATCATTTAATCTAAATTTAAATTTACTAATTAAGCATTCTAAATTAATTATTCTGATTTTATTACTTCACTAACAACTCTTAATTAATTTATAATAATTTTAAAAAATTCCTAATTAAATTTGATTAAATTTAATTTTATCTCCAGTAACATTTAATTAACCTTATGCAGCAAAATAAATTAAATTTATCATCAGGGATGTTACAATTTATGTCATATCATATCGGTTCAAGAACCACAATCAGCCTACTTAAAGTACTCACGCAAGTTATTATTCTACATCATCAAAAGACAGGGATCCCAAAATGATTTATCAGAAAAAAATAACTAAGTAATCACACAACTAACATCATTTAAAAAGAAAACATTAAACTTACCATGCAATTTTCACACCTCCATGATGGTTTTCTTGTGATTCTCACGCTACTCAAAATTAGGAGCAATGGAGGATCCTCACACCAACATGAGTGGCGTCGTGAAGACCTAACAAACAAACAGCCAGAGTCAAGAGGACTTGAATGACTTATACATTAGATGTCAAAACTAGTTGCACACATTAATTGGGAAAATACATGAAGTTGTTAGGCTTAGGGTTTTCTCAATTTGAAGGGGAAACATGAATATTGAAGACTTGGGAATTTTTTTTCAAATTAAGACATGTGTCACTTGTATTTAGATGCTGTATGCATGTTTTAATAATGTCAAACAAGACTTTGCAAATGAATAAGTAATCAACGATTAAGCAAAATAGAGTTACACAAATAATCCATTATGGAATTTCAACTTAAGATTTCAATATCAGCTTTATCTTCATAGGCTTAGAAATTCTATGTTAGAAATGAAAGAAAGGACAAAATAAGCTCTTAAGAAAATATTTTCTAAAAGATTTTAAAAAATAAGCATGAAATATGTTTATTAAAAATCCTTTTGATGAAGAACAAATGCCAAAACATTTTTATGATGGAAACAAATGATTACACAATGTTTACTAGTGTTTTAAGACATATTGGAAATAAAAAAATAATAGTTTTGATCATGCATAGTTGATTATATGCAAGTAATAGATTACTTTTTGTCACTAATTAATCATATCATATCTGTAATTGATTACAACAGTGATCAAATATCATGATTTTTCAATGGTCAAAAACTTTAAAAAGTTATTTGTTTATTGGTAACGGTCAAAATAATCGATTACCATGTAGCTAGTAATCGATTTTCCTAGCGCGGCGATTAGAAATGTATAGTTGGTCGTCCAAACTCTATAAATATGATGTTTTGTTCATTTTTTCATCCCAAACCATAAAAACATATCCTTTGATCATAGAATTACTTGTTAAATTTATTCTTTCTCATCCATCATTTTCTTTAGTGCTTCAATTTGCATATTTACTCTTTTGAAAGCTATTCTTATGAGTAAACACAAGTCTTAAAGTCCTTCTTTTGTAAGGTAGTTTTAGACTAAGGAGTGAGCCTTATTTCTAGGTTAGTATAAGGCCTCTAAAGGTTATTGTTTAAAGAATACCTAAGTTTGAGTGATTGCTAGAGAGGGTGAGATGCTTCCTTTTGAGCGAGAAGGGTAAGCTTTTAGTGTGGACATCAAGAAGTTATAATTACTCTACTTGTACTTAAATCATTCGTGATTTGCTTGAGGACTGAACATAGATCATAGTGCTCTAATTGTGATACATGTGTGTGAGATAGAACCAAAAAGGAAGATGTGTGTTATGTTTCTTGTTCATCTTTAATACATCATATATCAATAATTATTTGATTATATAAAATATAAATTAATTATTATTCATGTAAGCTTATTAATATACATATATTACAATGTTAGTTTAATGGGTTAACCTCTTCACCACAGTTAGACTTCAGAAACTAACTAAAACATTTTAATAATACAAATGACTAAACTGAAACCTTAAAAACTTAAAAGAATATCATTGAAATTAAGACGAAATATAAAGGACAAAGAATTACTTTGGCTTATTAATTTTTAAAACAATATTAAAAATATATTTAAAACTAAAGTGAAACATAGAGCACCAAAGTATTATGACATTACAATTTTACTCTTTTGAGTTTAATTCAATATGATTAATAATTAATATCAATAATGAGACATATCGCTCCCTCGTCATCTTACCCATTATTGAACAAGTTAACCACTAAACCAGTTGACCCTTTGGCAAATATATAAAAGAGAAATATTAGGTGCACTTGTGTGTACCACACACAAACAACAACCATCATTGCTTGCCAACCATGCCATTGCTATACAACTGTCATTATTATTCAATCACCGTATATTCTCAATCATTTTGAACTTTAATTCGTAAATCAAATTTTGAGGTATTTGATGCCCAAGAGACACAAAAGAGTACTCTGTTACCATATTTAAGCCCAACATTATTGAAAATGTTTTCTAGGCTGAAAACTTCACGAGCTAAATTTAATATGCCCATAGAATTTATTCCTGTTTCTTTTTCTCAGAATGAAATAATATGTCGCTGTTATTGTCGTTCACTTTATGCTACGAATTATATCAGCACTAATTGTATGCATAATTAATTTCTACAACTATGTAGTAATGCTAGTATCAAAAAGAGTTTCATAATTAGAGGTAACTTCCCTGACTACAGTTTGTTCGGTGGACAATGTAGAATATAACAATACATAAATAAGAAAAAATGAGATGAGTACATAATATATAGCCCGTATAATAAAACTAATGGATAAGATAGTTGAAAGTTAATAACTACTTAAAAGTTTACAATTAATAGTTCTGATAAAATAATTAATTAAATTAAAATGTTTAGTAAAATTAGTTATTAAATATAAAATGACATAATATATATATATATATATATATATATATATATTTAAAATGGATATGATATTAGTGAAAATAAAAGTGTAAAAACTAAAATAAGCACAGAGCTTGTAAGCTCAAATACTACCAAGTAGCTTTCCAAAAAATGCTATAAGCTATTAAAAATAAGTTATTTTACTAAGCACAACGACTTAAGCTAATAAAATAAGTTACAAGTTAGTTTAACTCTGTAACATCCCTGATAATTTAGGAGGTATTATGTGTAATTAAAAATATTATTAATTGCTTTTGAAACTTGATCTGTGTTTTTATAAATTGTTGGGTCATTATGAATAATTAAATATAGAGAATATAAATAAAGTTAATTGATTGGTTAATAATAAGGTAAGGACGGATTAAGGAAGAGAAGAGTTGAAAGGAAAAACGCTGGAGCGAGTGAGTGAAGGAAAGTGAGGTGGTAACCGGTTGGGAAGGTTACTGGTTACCCCTGGGCTTTAAATGAGCTACTTTTCCCTTCTCTCTCATTATTTCACACGCACGAGCCATTATCTCTCTGTCCCTCTCTCTTCTCCTTCGTCTGATTCCCTCTTCTTTCTCCTTCGTCTTCTTCTTCTCTTCCTTCCCCACGCTGCGAATTGCATGTTCTGAAGGGAGACTCGGTTTGCATCAAAGCCAAGTAACAAGATCATTTCTGTAACCGTGGCCTCAAGGTGAGTCCACTAATCCATTCATATCTGTGTTTCCATGCATCCCTCGTCTTCCTTGTTAACCGAGTGGCCATGCATGGCTGTGAATGGGTTTGTTCTCCACTCCTCTGGTGAGTGTGAGCTCAAAAATGGTCCTTAGAACTGAGGAGGGCGTAAAGCTAACGAGTTTCTGCATTTCGACCCCGTAGGTAGTAGATTGATCAATGAGAGGCTGACTGACGAAGCTGAGACTGTGAACCCAGTGCTCAGAGGATGAAATCGGCACCAGAAGCAGATCATCGAAGCTTGGAACCGAGGTAAGAGGGGTGTTCGGTGATAATTAATTAGAATAGGACATGCTGTGAGTCCGAATCATTAAGTTGATTGTGAAAATGGTAAGAAGACATTACTGAATGAAAATTTGTATGTGTATGTGTATGCATGTGAGTATGGACACCGATTGGCTGAAGATCGGGTGTGTGGCTTGAGTTAATCATGTTATGAGTGTGAAATATTTAATGTTGTGATGATCAGTGTTATAATGTAAAGCCAGGTTTGACAAGCAGGTCATTAATGGCCATTTATAACATGTGAAATGTGAACTGTATGTATGACTACGTGGTGTGGGATGGCCGACGGTATGTTATAGCCCCTTATTTCTGGCTCCCGTGGTTTTTGTGCCCAGTTGAGCTACCCAGTGGTCAAGTAGGACCCAGTGGTTGAGGGGGAGAGTGAAGCAGGACTCGGTGAACCAAGCAGGGTTCACGGGGTGTCAAGTAGGACCCCCAGCTGAAGGCCGATCCTTTAGTATCCGGATACTAGGTGTCAGATTGTATGAGAGTCAATGGTGATTATTGATGAATTTAATATAAGTGCTAAGTTTGAGTTGATATGTTTACCGTGTGCAATGTGCTATATTTTTTGAGTGTGACTTGATAGATCTCTGAGTGAAAATTTGATATATTTGATGAGTATAAATTGATACCTTTGCTGAATACAGTTGATGTATTTGCTGAGTAAACTATTATGATTTCCGAATGAGACTTGTTATATATATACATATGCTAAGCTTGATTCGTTATATTGCCGTGTATAATTTGAAAAAGGGATGAAGATGCAATCAGACAGAACTTATACATACATATATATATATATATATATATATATAACTTGTTAAATTCTGTTCTATATTAATTATGATGCCAAACACTCACCCTTGCTGTTATTTTCAATTTAGTAACCAGTGACAGGGAGGAGACCGGAGCCATGGAGTCACGTCAAGGGGGAGATCGATGCCAAGGCCCGAGTGATTTTGAGTGATTGTGTAATATATATGTGTATAAGGAGTTTTTCTGAGTGTGTGATATTATCTGTGTGCTGACCTAAATTAAGTCGGATGTGAATTTATATTATATTATGCTTGGTGTCGCAACCTGGATCGCGACGGCGCGGCGAGAGAGAAAAACCTGGTTTGATGGAACAGGGAGTCGCCACCAACGTTTTTATTCATAGGAAAAACATTGGAAAAAAACTAGGTTTAGTAAAGCACTGGTTAAAAATCGAGATTCAAGTTCAGGAGTCGATTACGAGTAGGGAAGGTATTAGCACCCTACATCGCCTGTCAGAAACAGTACCAAGGTTGAAAGCGACATATAAACAGCCTTAAACAAAACATGGTTTCTTCCTCTTTTATTTTTATTTTGAAAATGATAGAATGGAGTAGAGAACTGTATAGACATAGAATGTTGAAGCGAGGTCAATGGGACGTTTCATCCGAATTAAACTTGACTTCGATACGAGACAGAGAGGGTGAGAGAATGCCAATAAGACGTCACGTCTAAATTAAACATCCTCGGGTAGAAAGGATAGGGATAGGAAAGAGATAAGCGGGACGTCTTGTCCTAAGTATCCCTTCCCTATGAATTGTAGCGAGGCTTGAACAAAAACTAAGGGGAAATCAACAAGACGTCACGTCTAAATTGATTTTTCACAGAAACGACAAAAAGGAACATCATGAAAGAAACACGAAAGCAAAGAAAATAAATCAGTAAAAAGAAATAAGAAAGGTGGGCCCGACAGGAGTTAAAGTCCTGCTCCTACGTATTCTTGAATTATCAAGAAATCAGGGTTACGTAGTTCTGAGTGATTTTCTTTTAAGAAAAGATTAGGAAGATGTTGGTGGGTATCACTTTGGGGAGGAACACATACAAGACGAAGTTCTTCGCACGTATACAGGTTCTATAGAGGTTGTGTAGACGAAAGTATTCCCGTACGACACAGTTAAAAAAAGGGGAATTTTTAGGCTAGAAAGTACAACATATGCAAAATTTATTACTTATTATTTTTATTATTTTTCTTAGGGGTAAAGGGTAAATATTAACAGCACAAGCTATACTACACAGAAAATTATAACCAATAGACAGAGATCTGGCAGGAAAATAAATAATGAAAATAAAAGAAATAAGGGACAGAAAGGAACCGGTGTGGAGGCTTAGGAACCGGTGTTGGGGTCGGATGCAGCGACAGTGTCGAACCGGTATTGGACTTGCACGCTGTGGCAGACGCACTGAGCTGGTGTTGGACTCAAATGCTGGAAACTGAGGGATGTGACTGATGTTGGTGGGGAACAATCCGAAGTGAGGAGGTGACTGAATGCTATGCAGGGACGGTGTTGAGGATTGATAAAGGCAGTGGCTAGGTAAGGTACGGTATGGAAGTTTGGTGAAGGGCAACAACTTTGTACTGGGACGGTGTAGGTACGATGTATGAACGATGTAGGTTCAGTGTGAGGGACAGTAACTTTGAGCACTGGGGAACTTCAAGCTTCCTAAGGCTAGAGGTCCTTTGTGATGATCTGGACAGATTATTGGAAGATCCTTTGAAGGTTAGGAGGAATCAGAGAGAATTTAGGCAGGGTTTTCTTGCAGAGAGAGGGAAATCCAACCCCTTGAGCTTCTCTGGTTGTGGCATTTATAGGGCTTGAGGACATGGGCTGAGTGTTTTTGTGACAACAAGAGTTCCCACTCACCCATATGCGCAGTGGTGCTACCCTGGCCACTATCTGTTTGTGGGGAACAATGGTTCAGTGGGGGTATTTTTAATTGTCCACTTCCGCCCCCTGTCTGCCACTTTTAGGGGGTGCGATTCCAGGTCAGCGCGCATAAAACCTCCGAGCTCATCCTTCCGTTGTCAAGTTTGTGACATCAGTCATTAAGGATATCGGTTGGATGGAATTCCAACTGGTCCGATGTGGCCTCTTTGGAACCTGGACCTGTATCACCTTCATACCGGTCGAACCTTTTCAATGTGGTACATAGGGGGCGGTGTTCTTCCTCGTAGCCCGGACCTACCGTTTTAGCCGGTGTGCACATGTTTCGATCTGAGTCACCCCACTAGATCGAGAAATTTTACTTGGGCTGGACTGACCAGTCCTTCCGTTGTCAGGTGCATGACATCGGCCCTCCAGGAGCCAATATCTGGTCCGTTATTACCCCTGGAACTTGGACCGGTGTCATATTTACAACCGTCGAAACTTGTTTTTAGTACCCTGGGACTGGTGTTCTTTCCATCTGGGCCGGACCAAAAGAGGTGTTCATAGATGCCCCTCTTTACTCCTTTTTCATGAGAAATACGGAATCTTCGTATTTCCGAGGTGAAAAGGGAGTAAAGACATGAACACCGATGTAGGGGCTAAGCGGGACCCTCATACCGGTGTGGGACTTGATGATGTGGCTAGTTAACCAATCGACGTGTCCTCCACGTGGTCCACGTCAGGAGATGACTGGAATATCCTACGTGTCGACATCTAATTAGTCTTTTCAAAATTCAAATTTCGCGCCTTTGGACCGGAATGCCAAAAGTCAGGGCGAATGGCCCCTTTTTAATGGGCCTTGGGCCGGAATGTGGAAAGTTCTGGATCCTCGCTTCTTCACTCTATAAAAGCAACTTCGGGGATCTCTCATTTTCACTCCTTTCTTGATACCAAAGTGCTGCCTCTCCGACGTTCAAATCCTCCGGCGTTAAATTTCTGCTCCGGTGTTACAACCCTGGCCCGTACTAAGAGAACTGCATGCATCGCTTCAGCAGGTAGCCATCATCTCCTTTATTTTAATTCATAGATAGGTCATGGGGGACACCGGTTTGAGCAGTGACTCCATTGAGGTCCTATCAGGTCCTCCTTCGATTACATCCCGGCGTCAGCCGGGTAGAGTCTCGAGCCGAGGTCTAAGTCACCATAGTGAGGCAACCTCAGGGGCTTCACATCGGCTCGTCTCATCAGGACACCGTTTCTCCACATTGCCTTTGTGGGAAACAGAGGGGTTTGACACATCGTCAGACTCATCATCTTTTAACTTTGGCACTGCTAGTGAGAGGGGCAGCAGTGTCGACCTCTATCTTACTGACGATGTGGCTTTTTACAGCTGTATCCCCTTCCTTCGCCACACTGTCTGAATGGCTTCTGAAAACTCTTCTACCAGCGCCGCTGTGCTCACTGATCCCATTGAGACGAATGTTCTGGCACACCGGATTAACTGGCTAGCTGAGAAGGCCAGGGATCCCTACTTCTGGGTCCACGAAGACCCAAAGACTATCGTCTCCCGGTATGCTGAAGATGCTGCCGATGTCACTATTGAAGATGTCGTTGTTCACACCGATGTGGAGTATGAAAACGAATTTACCGTATTCTGCCCTTTAACCTCGGATAGGATCTACCATCAACCGGGGTCGAGAAACCTCTTTATGTACGAGATGGTCTTCTCCAAGATAGGCGTCCGCTTTCCTCTGACGGAGTTCGAGATGGGGGTACTCCGTTTTTTAGACTGCTCTCCCAGCCAGCTTCATCCCAATGGCTGGGGCTTAAGGACTTTGGAAGTACTTGGGGAATACTTTCACTTCGTCCCCACAGTGGATCTCTTTTTTACCTACTGTAGGGTGATGCGCCAGGGTAATGCTGGAGGGGGTCTGGGCTTCATCAACCTTCGCTGCGACTCCAAGGTGGTTAACTTCGAAAGTTACACCGAATCGGCCAAGACGGACGGGGTCAGTTTCAAACACTCCTACGTCAAAGTCGAGGTCAATGCAGGGAGGCTGGTGTTCTGGGAGAATTCTGATTTTTCCAGAAGGTTTTACACCGGTTGGACTCATGAGCATTTTCTCCTGACAAGCAACGCCTACATCGTCAGCGAGAGTGTTCTGTCAACCGAGTCTAAGAAAGTCCTGGACGCTCTGAAGGGTTATTCCGTCCTTGCCAGGATCTCCTGCAAGAAACTTTTGGGGACGGAGTCGGGCCGGGATGCTTACCTGGGTAGATACTATTAAACCTTCCCTTTTTTTTGATATATTCGCATCGGTACTAACATCGTCCTTTTTTCAGGTGAGAGGGCTCGGATAGACATTCTCAGGAAACTGAGGTAGGCTGCCGAAGCCCAGAACGCTGCTGCTGCCGAACAGGAGAACAGGGTGACTCCTCGTCGCACCCCAGCTAAAGTTGTGAGCATCCCGGCTGAGAATGTTGGGGCCATGGCTCTGGGGCCAGTGGAAAGGGCCCCAGTCAAAAGGAAAGTCCACCCCGGCGCAACCTCCAAGCAGAAAAAACACAAGGCTTCAAGGGTTGTGGCTGAGGTTGAGGCACCTCGGGAGGAGCAGGCCGGTCCTGTAAATACTTCTTTGGACCGATCTCAACCAGACGACATCGTCATCAACTCCCGTCTCTCGGACTTTCTGGAATACGTTGGAGGGACACCGGCTCGGTTTGACATCCCTTTCAAGCTCAAAACCGATCTTCCTACTTCTGAGGCTCAATCCGCTGCCAAAGCGGCTATCTTTAACCTGGTCGAGGCAGCCGGGGTCCTCAGCTCTTTGGGCCACTCTTATTACTCTGGTATCGAGGCTAAGGAATGCCTAGACCGGATGAAGAAAGCTGAAGCCTTGAGAGTTGAGGCCCAGACCGCCTTGACCCAGAAGGAGGAGGAGCTGGTCAAGAGACAACAAGGCCTGTCCGAACTCACAGCGGCTTATACATCGGCTGCTAGGAGGGAAAATGATGCTGAGGCTAAGGGCAAAGCTTCAGAGGACGCTCTCCAAGCTCTTCGGACCGAACTAGAACAGGCCAAGGCTGCAAAGGCCAAGGTTGATAAAAAGAACAAGGAGCTGGTCGAGAAGCTTGCCGATGTGCAGGAAGAGCGGGTGAGGGAGCGGAAGGAAACTGAGGAGCAGTTGGCTAAATTTTCAGATTTAGCCGATATCGCTTTCAGCTCCGCCGTTCGTCAGGTTGTACATCGGAATTCCACTGTACAACTTAACCTGAACGGTATAGGTGTCTACTATGAATTTCATGGTGGTCACTTATATGCTATGGACCGGGGTCAGGCTTCGGAACCTGAGGATGTTCCTTATGAGCCAATGCCTCTCCCCGAGGGCCAGAGTATGGAGCTAAGGACGGTGTCGGAGGAATCCGAGAGGACAACCTCTGCTAGACCGGACTCTCCAGCATCTAATTCTTAGGATCCTTTTTCTTAGCCTTGTTCTGGGATGGGCTCCAGAGTCTAACTTTTTGTAATGGCCTTAGTGCCCTTTATTAATATAATGTAATTTTTCTACATCCGCTTGTCTTTTTAGTTCTTTTCCAAATAATACCAAGTTTATCCCACCTGTGACCGATGTAAGATAACAACTTGAAGTAACACTGTCTAATCATTAATCTGTACTTGGAATTATTTGCCAGTTTAATCCGAACATCGTCCCTGCAAAGCACAGAACCTCGGATTAGTGCACCATGATCACCCCGTCCTCAACTTTATTGCCTTTAAATGACCGGTGTAATATGCATGACATCGGCCTTAGCAACGCTTGAATCGATCCAACTCAATTCTATCCGAGGTGGGTTTCATGACACCGTTTGTTATGGCTTAAAATAGTAACCGGTGTAACCACTGGGACACCGTCTCTTATGACCTAATTCGCATGGGGGCCGACTTCATTCGATTTGAGGGACATGACACTATTTTTTTTTTAACCACGACCCTTGTCTTGGAGTAGGGAAAACCTCATCCACCCAGTGTCCACATCGGTTTTCTTTTTCTTTTTTTTATAGGAAAAATTGTCTTTCAATTAACAGGAGGTGAGGAAAAATTGGGTTTGACCCCCGATAGACCGGAAGGTAGAGGTTGCCTTATTAGGCGAATGGGAAAGTAAAAGGGTGCCTTCATAAGCGACTGGAGAGTAAAAGGTGCCTGAATAGGCGCATGGAAAGTAAAGGGGTGCCTGAATAGGCGAGTGGAAAGTAAAGGGTGCATGAATAGGCGAATGGAAAGTAAAGGGTGTCTGAATAGGCGACTGGAAAGTAGAGGATGTCTGAATAGGTGGACAGGAAGTAAAGGATGCCTGAATAGGTGGACAGGAAGTAAAGGATGCCTGAATAGGCGGACAGGAAGTAAAGGATGCCTGAATAGGCGGATGGAAAGTAAAATATGCCTGAGTAGGCGGACGGAAATAAATGGTGCCTGAATAGGCGGACGGGAATTAAAGGATGCCTGAATAGGCGGACAGAAAGTAAAGGGTGCCTGAATAAGCGAATGGAAAGTAAAGGACGCCTGAATAAGTGGACAGGAAATAAATAGTGCCTGAATAGACGGTGTCCCAGTGGTTACACCGGTTACTATTTTGAGCCATAACGAACGGTGTCATGAAACCCACCTCGGATAGAATTGAGTTGGATCGATTCGAGCGTTGCTAAGGCCGATGTCATGCATATTACATCGGTCATTTAAAGGCAATAAAGTTGAGGACGGGGTGATCATGGTGCACTAATCCGAGGTTCTGTGCTTTGCAGGGACGATGTTAGGATTAAACTGGCAAATAATTCCAAGTACAGATTAATGATTAGACGGTGTTACTTCAAGTTGTTATCTTACATCGGTCACAGGTGGGATAAACTTGGTATTATTTGGAAAAGAACTAAAAAGACAAGCGGATATAGAAAAATTGCATTATATTAACAAAGGGCACTAAGGCCATTACAAAAAGTTAGACTCCGGAGCCCATCCCGGAACAAGGCTAAGAAAAAGGATCCTAAGAATTAGATGCTGGAGAGTCCGATCTAGCAGAGGCTGTCCTCTCGGATTCCTCTGACACCGTCCTCAGCTCCATACTCTGGCCCTCGGGGAGAGGCATTGGCTCATAAGGAACATCCTCAGGTTCCGAAGCCTGACCCTGGTCCATAGCATATAAGTGACCACCATGAAATTCATAGTAGACACCTATACCGTTCAGGTTAAGTTGTACAGCGGAATTCCAATGTACAACCTGACGAACGGCGGAGCTGAAAGCGACATCGGCCAAATCTAAAAATTCAGCCAACTGCTCCTCAGTTTCCTTCCGCTCCCTCACCCGCTCTTCCTGCACATCGGCAAGCTTCTCGACCAGCTCCTTGTTCTTTTTATCAACCTCGGCCTTTGCAGCCTTGGCCTGTTCTAGTTCGGTCCGAAGAGCTTGGAGAGCGTCCTCTAAAGCTTTGCCCTTAGCCTCAGCATCATTTGCCCTCCTGGCAGCCGATGTATAAGCCGCTGTGAGTTCGGACAGGTCTTGTTGGCTCTTGACCAGCTCCTTCTCCTTCTGGGTCAAGGCGGTCTGGGCCTCAACTCTCAAGGCTTCAGCTTTCTTCATCCGCTCTAGGCATTCCTTAGCCTCGATACCGGAGTAATAAGAGTGGCCCAAAGAGCTGAGGATCCCGGCTGCCTCGACCAGGTTAAAGATAGCCGCTTTGGCAGCGGATTGAGCCTCAGAAGCAGGAAGATCGGTTTTGAGCTTGAAAGGGATGTCAAACCGAGCCGGTGTCCCTCCAACATATTCCAGAAAGTCTGAGAAACGGGAGTTGACGACGATGTCATCTGGTTGAGATCGGTCCAAAGAAGTATTTACAGGACCGGCCTGCTCCTCCCGAGGTGCCTCAACCTCAGCCACAACCCTTGAAGCCTTGTGTTTTTTCTGCTAGGAGGTTGCGTCGGGGTGGACTTTCCTTTTGACTGGGACCCGTTCCACTGGCCCCAGAGCCATGGCCCCAACATTCTCAGCCGGGATGCTCACAACCTTGGCTGGGGTGCGACGAGGAGTCACCCTATTCTCCTGTTCGGTAGCAGCAGCGTTCCAGGCTTCGGCAGCCTCCCACAGTTTCCTGAGAATGTCTATCCGAGCCCTCTCACCTGAAAAAAGGACGATGTTAGTACCGGTGCGAATATATCAAAAAAAAAGGGAAGGTTTAATAGTATCTACCCAGGTAAGCATCCCGACCCGACTCCGTCCCCAAAAGTTTCTTACAGGAGATCCTGGCAAGGACGAAATAACCCTTCAGAGCGTCCAGGACTTTCTTAGACTCGGTTGACAGAACACTCTCGCTGACGATGTAGGTGTTGCTTGTCAGGAGAAAATGCTCATGAGTCCAACCGGTGTAAAACCTTCTGGAAAAATCAGAATTCTCCCAGAACACCGGCCTCCCTGCATTGACCTCGACTTTGACGTAGGAGTGTTTGAAGCTGACCCCGTCCGTCTTGGCCGATTCGGTGTAACTTTCGAAGTTAACCACCTTGGAGTCGCAGCGAAGGTTGATGAAGCCCAGACCCCCTCCAGCATTACCCCGGCACATCACCCTGCAGTAGGTAAAAAAGAGAGCCACTGTGGGGACGAAGTGAAAATATTCCCCAAGTACTTCCAAAGCCCTTACCAAGCCCCAGCCATTGGGATGAAGTTGGCTGGGAGAGCAGTCTAAAAAACGGAGTACCCCCATCTCGAACTCCGTCAGAGGAAAGCGGACACCTATCTTGGAGAAGACCATCTCGTACATAAAGAGGTTTTTCGACCCCGGTTGATGGCAGATCCTATCCGAGGTTAAAGGGCAGAATACGGTAAAGTCGTTTTCATACTCCACATCGGTGTGAACAACGACATCTTCAATAGTGACATCGGTAGCATCTTCAGCATACCGGGAGATGATAGTCTTTGGGTCTTTGTGGACCCAGAAGTAGGGATCCCTGGCCTTCTCAGCTAGCCAGTTAATCCGGTGTGCCAGAACATTTGTCTCAATAGGATCAGTGACCACAGCGGCGCCGGTAGAAGAGTTTTCAGAAGCCATTCGGACGGTGTGGCGAAGGAAGGGGATACAGCTGTAAAAAGCACATCGTCAGTAAGATAGAGGTCAGCACTGCTGCCCCTCTCACTAGCAGTGCCAAAGTTAAAAGATGATGAGTCTGACGATGTGTCAAACCCCTCTGTTTCCCACAAAGGCAATGTGGAGAAACGGTGTCCTGATGAGACGAGCCGATGTGAAGCCCCTGAGGTTGCCTCACTATGGTGACTCAGACCTCGGCTCGAGACTCCACCCGGCTGACGCCGGGATATAATCGAAGGAGGACCTGATAGGACCTCAATGGAGTCACTGCTCGAACCGGTGTCCCCCACGACCTATCTATGAACACTTACAAGCCTTCCATGCTTCATAAATTACAAAATAGAGCTATTATTAAAAGCAGGATGTTACAATTCTCCCACCCTAATAAAAATTTCGTCCTTGAAATTTCAAAGCTGAAATCTTTTCGTATCATCATCCGGAATACAATCCTATTACAATATACATATTTATGCCATTAATATACCATCGTAAATATCCTCCTCCAATACTCTTTATCAAATCCTAGCTCGTCTAACTTCAATTTACATGCTCGTGTTAGGCTTCGGGAATTCCCTTCCCAAGTCCAAGATTCCTTAAATCTTAAAAGAGCTAATCACACCCGTCAATAATAATACTATGGTCCTTAGTTTTTAAGATCATTACATGAATCATTCAGCTATTACTATTTCAATTACTTCAAAGTGACTCTAGTATTTATTACCTTAATTCACTATCAATTGCTTGCAACCATTATTGACATCATCATAAACATAAACAATCTAAATTTAAGTCCTCTAATCACTCACATACTCATATACACTCTTCTCCTAATCCCCAATAATCAATACCAATGTTTTAATAATTCGATTCCTCATATATATCATCATCCTAGAGTATTAAAAGTCATCAGAATCATCAACTTAACCAAAATCCTCAACTTATTATACTCTTCATCAAAACTTAATAATCATTTCTAATAACTACTAATCTCCGTTATTAATAACACCTACATACACATTATCATGGGCTTCCACAAAATCACTCTTCATAACATTATCATTCATTTTTCCCAAATCCTAGAGTTAGGATTTCACTAAAATTAAATAGTCACCCTTAACAGCCATTATCTTCCATCTCAAATCTTAAAATCTTCGTATACCATTTCACACTTATCCAAAGATACTTAAGACATATTCTTCCTTTGGGTTTCACATGAAAAATGATTTCTATTCTTAAACTCATTCATAAAGTATTCTTCTATCACCATAGAAACCAAAACCTAAAACCAAAAACAACAAAAAGAGTATAAGAATTTCACCTTAAGCTCCAAGCTATCTCTAGCCTTAGTATGTCCAAGAAAATGAAGAGAGAATAAGGAGTTTCCAACATTTGGACTATCTTGGTCTCGTTATGACAGTCTATTAAAACTTGATTCACCGATAACCAATTCATTCCTAGAATTACTTCCATATTCTTTAAAGATAAACAGGATTGACAAGAAAGTTCCTACCTTCTGTGAGTTCAGAATAATTGTTACACATCTTAGTAATCCCAAGTTGTGTACCGTTAGGAATGGAAATAATCAAGTCATATATTATAGGCTTTACGGGTAATTGAAAACGTCTAACTTACTTCTGTGTAGCACCCGAATCAGACAACACAGATAAAATGGTATCATTGATCTCACACTTACTTTGCATGAGGTCACCTGCTTGGTCTGCCTCTGAGCTGCTAATGTCAAAGACTCTTCCTGTATGTGATCTTTCATCTGTTGACTCCCTATACTGTCTTATAGGTTAAACAGTGTGAGTGTTTCCTCTACAGACTTCTTGATAACCCGAATCTCTTTGTTTATTCATAGTGTTATTGTTGTTATTGATTCGCTGTTTCAGTGGACAATTTGGGCTGATGTGGCCCTTCTGATTGCATTGATAGCAAGTGATATTTTCTAAGCGTCTATTGCAATCACGTACATGGTGATTACCTTTGCACTTAAAACACTTTATATCCATATGATTGTTGTATCTCTCAGAAGATGATGATGATCCTCCCTTGAAGCGATTTGGATAAAACGATCCTCTCCTTTTGTAGGCAATTGACTGAGGTTTCAGTTGTCTGTTGATCTCTTCTCGTGCTAATCTGTCTTGGTGATTTTCTTCGAAAATTCTTAGTTGATTTTGCCTTTCTATAGCTTCAGCCAGACGGTTGATAGCAGCTGCCATAGTGTCGTTATCGTTCCTTGCCATCCTATATTCATGGTTTGAATTATGCTAATCCTATGAGAAAATATATCGTACGTATATATATATATATAAAATATTATAACGTAACTACAAGTATTCTACAATTTATCAAATAAGCAATAAGTCATATAACACACGTTCATCATATTATCAAGTTAGTAACCAAACAATTCACTTAGTATATCAAGAATCAATACATGTCATAGTAATTGGTCCTGAATTTTTTGAAAACGCTCTGATACCAACATGTAACGCCCCCAAACGTTAATTAAAATTTTCAAGTAAATTTTTCGCGTTTTCGGAAGATCATTTTATAATTAATAAATTCAACTCAGAGTTTATGTAACAATTAATAACAGCGGAAAAATTATCATACATACTAGTCGTGAATAATTAAATTCAAGATAATATTTAAGTAGCGAAAACGAATTAGAAGATAATGTTATATGACATGTTATACTTATTACAACCCATGAAATCAAAGTTCAAGTAATAATTCAAATAGACATCAATCATGGCATCACTCTGCATTCTGCGTGTCATTCACTGTAAAAATTAATTTAAGAGTGAGACAGAATATAGAATAAGTATAAAATAGATAAAATTGCACAAACACAATCAACAACTCATAATGATATGATGAATATGCCAAACAAGTCCATTTAATAATTCTTCAATTAGTCAAATGATGTCATGCTGGATCCATTTGGTTTTGGTGGGAATACTGCAGTAAAAGTCTCATAGAGACACAATTAGGGCTTTAGCATATACCATGAATCCCTATACTTCATGGCGCTTACACAATTAGGGCTTTAGCATATACCATGAATCCCTATACTTCATGGCGCTTACACAATTAGGGCTTTAGCATATACCATGAATCCCTATACTTCATGGCGCTTAAGTACCGAAGTACACAATTATCATAAGTAGGGCTTTGCATAGACCATGAATCCCTACACTCTATGGCACACAACAAAATAGGGCTTTACTCATCATAGAGTAACCCCCCCACCAGGGTAGGCAATCATGGAACCCCTAAATTCCATGGTGCGTCCGAATGCTTATGATGTATGAATGCCTTTAATTCTTTTAACATACCATGATATCCATATTTCCAAAACCTCTTGGAATACAAGTCCCCAAAGGACACAACACTCGTAATAATTCACAAAATCATGGATTTACTATTTTGAGTCACATGTATCAATATTACAAGGCATTCATGTACATACAAAGTGTTTTCGTTATTCATAATTATTCATCACCACATCAAACTTACTGCATAATGCTCAACAACATTTCTAATAACTCATAATCACTCAAGAATTTAATAATAAATTTTTATCCATAGAGAAAATATCATTTTCTTTCATAATAGCCTTATTCAATGAATTTCAGCATTCCCAACAGCAACATACATTAGCAAAACAGTCATAACATGAGCAATTCAACTCCTTTTTAGATGATTCCACTTTCTATAGCTTAACAATACAATTATCTACAACTTTCATGAAGAAAACAACTTCATATTCCAATTAGAAATACTACTTATTCATAAAATACCATACTGCCTCAAGATAAGTTTTCCAAAATGTACACAGATTAGTATTTAGAACGTATCTGGAGTTACAAACGTGATTTTGACATGAAACCAATTCTAAATTATTCTTAACACACATATATACAATTTCCATGAAGACACAAACCCCTAATTCTCTCCACAAACTTCCCAGTTTTAAAAACAAGATTCAGATTTCAAAATTTCAGAATTTCAGAATTTCAGCTTGCTCATACTTCAGTAATTTGAGCATAACTTGAGTTACAAAAATTATTTTGATGTGAGACCAGTTTCTAAAGATCCAAAACTTAAATATCTACAACTTTCATGAAGACATATAAGGCTGATTATGCAAGTATAATTCCCAGCATATCAAAATATGCACTAAGCATGAAACAAATCCTTCACTCGAATATACAGTAGTATTTTGGCTATAACTTTTGCTACACATACTAAAATCAATCGGTTCAGGTCTCAAAATTCACATAACAAAAATATTTACAACTTTCATGAAGACACTGATCACTAATTCTTACCACAAAATGCCCAGTTTTTAATAATAAGATACGGATTTCAAGTTCACAGATTTACAGTTTGTACATACTTCAGTATTATGGGCATATCTTGAGCTACAAAAATCATTTTAATGTGAAACCACTTTCTAAAGATCCACAACATATATATATACAACTTTCATGAAGACATTCAAGGCTTATTACGCATGTATAATTCCCAGCATATCAAAATATACACAAAACATGGAACAAATCTTTCACTCGAACATGCAGTAGTAATTTGGCTATAACTTTTGCTATACATACTCAAATTAATTGAATCAGGTCTCATAATTTAGATAACAAAAAGATCTACAATTTTCATGAAGAAGTCAAAGGCAAATTCATACGTTTTCAGTTTCAAAATTGGGCCACAAGATGCGAAATTAAGACTGGAATCCTAGAACAGCATACAACTCTACCCATTTCATAGTTATTCACAACCCTCTCCTCTCTTACTTGGTTTGTCGATTGAAATGGCTCCTTACAATCCCCAAAGTTGTTCGAATTGAAGGAGAATCCGTTCACAAGTTTGTTCCAATCTGCCTTAGTAAATGGGGCTGATTTAATAATGCCAGATAAGTGGGGAACATTAGCTGGAAGATTAGGTGGGATAATGGAGCCTTTTGATTCCTTTCACAGTCAGTTTTGCATTGATTGGAATAAAATATATAAAAGTATTATAATGGATGTACTTTCCCCTGTGATTGGTTCGTTGTGCCACTTATTTTTGGATTCATGTGATTAAGTGGGCTGATCACTAGTTGAAGTGGAATTAAAAAGGTGTTCAATGTTGGAGGATTTGAGGAGGTTGGTATTGCATGTGAGGGCGGAGTGGGGTGTGAGGGCGGTATTGAGTGTGAGGGCGGTCTTGAGTGTGAGGGCGGTGTTGAGTGTGAAGGGCGTTGTTGAGTGTGAAGGGCGGTATTGAGTGTTAAGGGCGGTGTTGAGTGTGAAGGGCTGTGTTGAGTGTTTCTTAAGAAATATTCATGCCCTAAAAGACGTTCACATTACTCCGCCAAGGCATTTGACCTCGTCAATGCTTATTACTCCGCCAAGGCACGAGACCCCGCCTAGACTTATTACTTCGTCAAAACGTGTGACTCCGCCTAAGCTTATTACTCCGCCAAGGCATGAGACCCCGTCTAGGCTTATTACTCCGTCAAAACGTGTGACTCCGCCTAAACTTATTACTCCGCCAAGGCATGAGACCCCGTCTAGGCTTATTACTCCGTCAAAATGTGTGACTCCAGTTTTGTAGGAAAACTGTACCCTTCCTATTCTGTAGTCTTCTGTTCTCTGGACGGACTAAATCCGGTCTTTAATACCGGTACAATTTATCCGGTGTGAACATCAGTTCTAAGGATGAACCTTCCTTGAAACTAACTAGTGTTCATTAACAACAAAGCATTGATCCGGTCTCATGGTCATGCGACCCATAGCTCATTCAGTAAAACGTTGATCCGGTCTGCTTTACATAAGTTGTCCTCCATACATCGGTCATCCGATGTAATGTGGCATTAGTTGACATCCGATCTTCTTCTTTGAAGTCTTGAAATCGTCCTAACCTTGGAGGTCAGAACGGATCAGAAGTGTTCTTTCCGATCTCACTCAGCTGACTCCTCTTCCTTCATCCTTTCACTTGGTCGAGTTCTAGTCCGACTGGAATTCTACCAGTCGTGTGAAGAAAAAGGAAAACTGAGTCTCCTCGGTAAATCTCCTGAAACCGACTCCAATCACTCAGTTTTTCATTGCCAAAACCGACTCAACATCAGGTCAGTCATCACTCGGTGATCTACCTCCAAACCGAGTCACCTCAATCAATCTATCACTCAGTAAACTTAATACAACACTGACCATCACTCACTCAAACTTCCACTCGGTATCTTTGCCTATTCTCACTCGGAAAATACCATAGCCTCACTCGGATTTTGTAACCTTCAGTCGGAATTGGTAATCCTTCACTCAGAATTTCACTCTGTCACTCGGATCAGAGCCTTTTTACTCGGAATTTGAATAATTTCTCTAAAATTCCATAATTATACCCAAAATGAAACTTTTGGAGCATTAAAAGCCATCCATAGAGTGTTTTATTCATTAATTAACACTTACAAGCCTTCCATGCTTCATAAATTACAAAATAGAGCTATTATTAAAAGCAGGATATTACAGATGTCATGCACCTGACAACGGAAGGACTGGTCAGTCCGGCCCAAGTAAAATTTCTCGATCTAGTGGGGTGACTCAGATCGAAACATGTGCACACCGGCTGAAACGGTAGGTCCGGGCTACGAGGAAGAACACCGCCCCCTATGTACCACATTGAAAAGGTTCGACCGGTATGAAGGTGATACAGGTCCAGGTTCCAAAGAGGCCACATCGGACCAGTTGGAATTCCATCCAACCGATGTCCTTAATGGCCGACGTCACAAACTTGACAACGAAAGGATGAGCTCGGAGGTTTTATGCGCGCTGACCTGGAATCGCACCCTCTAAAAGTGGCAGACAGGGGGTGGAAGTGGACAATTAAAAATACCCCCACTAAACCACTGTTCCCCACAAACAGATAGTGGCCAGGGTAGCACCACTGCGCATATGGGTGAGTGGGAACTCTTGTTGTCCCAAAAACACTCAGCCCATGTCCTCAAGCCCTATAAATGCCACAACCAGAGAAGCTCAAGGGGTTGGATTTCCCTCTCTCTGCAAGAAAACCCTGCCTAAATTCTCTCCGATTCCTCCTAACCTTCAAAGGATCTTCCAATAATCTGTCCAGATCATCACAAAGGACCTCTAGCCTTAGGAAGCTTGAAGTTCCCCAGTGCTCAAAGTTACTGTCCCTCACACCGAACCTACACCGTTCCTACATCGTACCTACACCGTCCCAGTACAAAGTTGTTGCCCTTCACCAAACTTCCATATCGTACCTTACCTAGCCACTGCCTTTATCAATCCTCAACACCATCCCTGCATAGCATTCAGTCACCTCCTCACTTCGGATCGTTCCCCACCAACATCGGTCACATCCCTCAGTTTCCAGCATTTGAGTCCAACACCAGCTCAGTGCGTCTGCCACAGCGTGCAAGTCCAATACCGGTTCGACACCGTCGCTGCATCCGACCCCAACACCGGTTCCTAAGCCTCCACACCGGTTCCTTTCTGTCCCTTATTTCTTTTGTTTTCATTATTTATTTTCCTGCCAGATCTCTGTCTATTGGTTATAATTTTCTGTGCAGTATAGCTTGTGCTGTTAATATTTACCCTTTACCCCTAAGAAAAATAATAAAAATAATAAGTAATAAATTTTGCATATGTTATACTTTCTAGCCTAAAAATTCCCCTTTTTTTAACTGTGTCGTACGGGAATACTTCCGTCTACACAACCTCTATAGAACTCGTATACGTGCGAAGAACTTCGTCTTGTATATGTTCCTCCCCAAAGTGATACCCACCAACATCTTCCTAATCTTTTCTTAAAAGAAAATCACTCAGAACTACGTAACCCTGATTTCTTGATAATTCAAGAATACGTAGGAGCAGGACTTTAACTCCTGTCGGGCCCACCTTTCTTATTTCTTTTTACTGATTTATTTTCTTTGCTTTCATGTTTCTTTCATGATGTTCCTTTTTGTCATTTCCGTGAAAAATCAATTTAGACGTGACGTCTTGTTGATTTCCCCCTAGTTTTTGTTCAAGCCTCGCTACAATTCATAGGGAAGGGATACTTAGGACAAGACGTCCCGCTTATCTCTTTCCTATCCCTATCCTTTCTACCCGAGGATGTTTAATTTAGACGTGACGTCTTATTGGCATTCTCTCACCCTCTCTGTCTCGTATCGAAGTCGAGTTTAATTCGGATGAAACGTCCCATTTACCTCGCTTCAACATTCTATGTCTATACAATTCTCTACTCCATTCTATCATTTTCAAAATAAAAATAAAAGAGGAAGAAACCATGTTTTGTTTTAGGCTGTTTATATGTCGCTTTCAACCTTGGTACTGTTTCTGACAGGCGATGTAGGGTGCTAATACCTTCCCTACTCGTAATCGACTCCCAAACTTGAATCTCAATTTTTAACCAGTGCTTTACTAAACCTAGTTTTTTTCCAATGTTTTTCCTATGAATAAAAACGTTTGTGGCGACTCCCTGTTCCATCAAACCAGGTTTTTCTCTCTCGCCGTGCCGTCGCGATCCAGGTTGCGACACTTGGTATTTATTTTCACGTGTTTACTGTAACAGCCGATTCCCGGGCGAAACTTGCCCGAGGGGATTTATGCCTATCCGAGCGAGGGCCAGTCGGTTTGATGTCTGTTTTATCTCTATGGGAATCCCTCGTTCCTTTTCCGAGTGAAGAATAACTGAGAGACCACATTCTGGGTGGAAGGTTAGAATGTCCCGAGTGAGATTGGCTGGGAGAATGTTCCGAGTGAAGAAAGTGTATGATGATTCCAAGTATGGAAGATGTATCATGATTCCGAGTAAAGAAAATTAGAATGTTTCCGAGTGAAACCCTTTTGCCGAGTAAACCCTTTTACCGAGTGAAACCCCGATGTGAGTTTCCGTGTATGTCTTGTTCGTTCAGGCTTAATGTGTGGCATTCGCTCAAGTGAGTCGACACTCGCTTAAGCAACTCTCGGATTTTTCCTAGATACCTTAGGGTCTCGCTCAGGCGAATGACCCCTGTCTTCTTCTTCTTCTTCTTCTTCTCCTCCTGCTGTTTTACCTCCATTTTATTAAAAGGTGTATTTCTGATCGGAT
Organism: Clitoria ternatea; assembly: GCA_037962975.1. Taxonomy (NCBI): domain Eukaryota; kingdom Viridiplantae; phylum Streptophyta; class Magnoliopsida; order Fabales; family Fabaceae; genus Clitoria; species Clitoria ternatea. The sequence goes on along the minus strand of CM075674.1, from coordinate 110,606,495 downwards.
ATTATTTTGCGTATGCTCTTATTATTATTTTGAATATATTTAAGTGAATTCTATTTTATATCATTACTGAGTTGAATCATTTCCGATCGGTTATTACTTTTAACACTTTCATTAAAGGATTTATTTTAGATCAGTTTTGTACTGAGTATGATTTTATTAATTAGAATGTAACTAAAAGAAGTAAATATTATGTTACATCAAGGCTGAGTGGATTGTTTATTAAGGAAAGTAAATATTATTTTACATTAAGATCTAAATTTTTATTAAACGTAAAAAATTTATGGTAGAAATAATTAACCGGGTGTAAATAAAAAGGTAAATTGACCTAGGATGTTACAGTTGCTATAAGAGCGGTTCTTTCTAGAGCCGGGTGTATGGGTCAATTTAGTGACTGAGTGAGTCCTATATTGGGCTGTTTGCATATTTGTGAGTATTTGTGCAGCTTGGCATCGTTCCCTTGGCACTCCATTGGTGATGTATTTTATATGTATGAGGTAAATATCTGACTCCCTGGTTAGCATTGGTTATTAATGGTGATGTGTTTGCTCATTGTAGAATTACACTATGGCCGAAGGAACCAGTTCTGGTGGTGGAGACAATTTCTTCTCCAAGTTTACCCAGCTGATGAGTAGGACCGAGTCAGGTCCCACTCTGGATAAATTCCTGAAAAGGAATCCCCCTGCCTACAAGGGAGGGCATGATTATTGATCCGGTCCCAACACCGGCCCCCAAGAGCATGGCTTTAATACTTTGCCAGTTCAGCATTTCGAACAAGAGGAGTACACTTCAAATACATTATAATTGTCTCTATACGGAGTACATACGACCAGGGCAAGTAGCTCCGCCAAGGCACGTTACTCCGCCTAGGCATGTTACCCTGCCAAGGGTCATAGCTCCGCCAAGGCACGTTACTCCGCCTAGGCATGATACCCTGCCAAGGGTCATAACTCCGCCAAGGCATGTTACTCCGCCTAGGCATGTTACTCCGCCAAGGCATGTAACGCCGCCCGAATGCATATTACTCCACCAAGCCATAGGCTCAACACAGGCGGAATATTGAACTTCCTATACTACGTAGCGAGCCCATACTTGTAACCCCGGCACGAGATTGACTCTATCTTGAGAGGTTGAAAATGGGAATCACGCTGTCACGCATTAAAAGGAAAAAACAAATAAAATAATAAAGCATTCACGCTTCCCAAGTAAGTGGAAATACCTACTACAATAACGGTGCTCGTGAACGACACAGGGACCCACTGCCTTTCTTGCTTTATGCCAGAAAACAAGGAACGGGCCCTACCAATAATGGAGCACCAGTAACAGGTATATAAACCTCTATCAAAAAGGTATAAGGGATCCCCCCAATTCTGAACCTTACACTCTCTTACTTGCATAATTCTCTCAGATTAGCTTTCTAAGTCTTTAAGTATTCTGAAATACTGAATTGAGCGTCGGAGAATAACTGCAGGTACCACCCCCAATTGGGTCAAGACAAAGAAGATCCCGTCAGGCGGACTGCATACCGCCCGCGCATATTGCACTCCGCCTCAACATACAAAGATACTCCTCATCTGTACATTTACGCATATTGCTTTGTATCAGATTGACATTTTATATACATTTTGAATTGTCCAACAGACATACTTCTACACCCCCATTCAAGGACAATTCAATTATGATGGGGCATATATTTAGATCAGGGATATTGAACAGGTCTTTGAATATTTTGAGTGCTCGGAGGAGTAAAAGGTTTTGTTTGCCACTTATCAGTTAAAGGATGAGGCTAGAGTGTGGTGGACTCGAACAAAAGTGCAGATGAACGCAGCCGGTGAACCACTGATATGGGCAAATTTTCGAAGGAGGTTCCTTGTTAAGTACTTCTTGGATAACTATAAGATCCAGAAGGAAATGGAGTTCCTGAAGTTGGAACAGGGTCGGCTGTCTGTGGCCGAGTACACCAGCAAGTTTGATGAGCTGTGTGATTTTTACCATCCCTTCTCGTTGGAGGGAACTGAAGGCAGCAAGTGTGCCAAGTACGAGGCAGGACTACGGATTGAACTCCATAGTGTAATTGTACCGATGGAGATTCAGGATTACCCGACTCTCGTAAATAAGACTAGGCTGACAAAAAAGGTGCAGATACAGAGGGCATCTTAACCGAGAGACAAGAAGCCACTGAAGGCAAAGGGATTCAGCTTTAAGAGGATGGGCCAATTCTTTCAGGGCGGCAAGTCTTCCGCTACATCTTCATCCTCTTCTGGTCGGGATTCTACTGACCGATCGGGTATCCAGTCTGGTAGCCGTGCATGCTACAATTGTGGCCAGGAGGGCCATATTACAAAATATTGTCAAGTTAATCAGATCGTTTGCTTCCAATATGGACAACCGGGACACCTCAGGCCCGATTGCCCACAGAGCCAGCAATCGAGCGGACAGGGCAACCGAGCCAACACCTCTGGTGTAACATCCCTGATGTTTTAATGAGAATTATAAGAAATGGGAAATGTTAGTAAATGTTTTAGAAGTTTTATTTAATATTTGTTCTGTCTGAGCCAGAGACGGGAAAGCCGGTGTCGAGATCGGTCTCAGAAGAGCGGGCAGGCGGAGTTGAAGATCGGGAGTGTAAGAGAAGAGCGGACAGGGCCAGGTGGTTTGGTCCAACCGATGTGAAGAGAGCGCCTCACACGAGGTCATAGTCCGGACTAACCTCATAATGATTGAAACAACAGGTGTAGGTAACCACGAGGCGAGCGCGGATGTGATATCCGACCTCTCAGGATGTAGCTCGGATTTTTGAGGTATGAACACTAAGCTAGGACGCCGGTGGGCTGGTATTCATACTGGGCCTATACTCTTACGAAGTATTAGAGAATTGCGAATAATTAAACGTTGAGGGAATAAACAAGTGTAATTGATTTGATAAACTATGCAATAGTTTAATATAGTGAAATTGATTAAATTTAGTAAGAATATAAATAAAATAAAGGAAAAAGACGATCTTGCCCATGAGCTATATATATATATATAAGGAGATTCTCTTTCTTCCCTCTTTATTATTTACAAGTTACCTCTGCTGCTGGTCTGTCCCTTCTCTTTCTTTTTCTCCTCTCTTAACGCTGAGTTGCATGCGCTGGGGAGGGACTTTGTGTCTGAACTTCAATTGAATCCCATTCCTGTGATCGAGGCTTCAAGGTGAGTCTACTGATCTGTTCCAATTATGATTCCCTTATCCCTTTTATTCTTTGGCGGTTAAGGGCCATGCATGGCTATATTCGAGGCTGTTCTCCACTCCTCTGGTGAGTGTGAGCCCAAATGCAGTCCATGAACTAAGGGGCGTTGAAGTGACGAGCTGTACTTTATGATCCGTAGGTAGTAGGTTAAGCAACGGAAGACTGAGTGACGGAGCTGAGACTGCAAAACCAGTGCTCAGAGGAAGGAATCGACACAGAGAGCAGATTATCGAAGCGTGGAACCAAAGTAAGAGGGGTGTTCGGGTTATAATTAATTAGAATAGGACTCACTTCTATTCAGGTCATTGAGGTAGTGTAAACAGGTTAAGGAAAATGTTACTGAATGTAGTTGTGTGTTTATGCTTGTGCATGCGTGATTGTGTACATTAATTAGTTGAGGATCAGGTGTGTGGTTGAGTTTATTATGTTATGATCTTGTGATATCTAATGTTGAAATGATCAGTGATATGTGACGCCGGGTTAGCAAGCAGGCTACCCGAGTGAAGAGGAATTGATATTATTATGTGAAAGGTAAATTGTTAGATGACTATGTGGTATGGGATGGCCGACGGTATATGATAGCCCCTCATTTCCGGCTCCCGTGGTTTTCGTGCCCAGTTGAGCTACCCAGTGGTCAAGTAGGACCCAGTGGTCGAGGTGGAGAGTCAAGCAGGACTCGGTGAACCAAGCAGGGTTCACGGGGTGTCAAGTAGGACCCCCAGCTGAAGGCCAATCCTTTAGTATCTGGATACTAGGAGTCAGATTGTATGAGAGTCAGTGGTGATTGTGATGGATGTGATGGAATTGCTTGGTTGGGTTAATATAGTTACTGTATGTAATACACTATGTTTCGGTGTGCTTACTTTCGAATGATGCTTGATGTATATGTATAAATATACATGTATATTCGTTAAGTTCCATTCTATATTAATTACAATGCCAAACACTCACCCTTGCCCTTTTTTTTTGGTAACCAGTGTCAGGGAAGGGGAAGGAGCCATGGAGTTACGCCAAGGGGGAGATCGGTGCCCGAGCCCGAGTGACTTTGAGTGACTCTGTAGAGTTATATGTGTGTATGAGAACCTTCGGGCGTTATTATTAGCTGTGTGTTAACCAAGACCGGACCAGATACAAATCTATATTTTAAAATACATCACTGTCATTTACATATGCTCTCATGGTAGCTATGACAACTCTTTGGTTAACAGAATCATTTTTAGGGTGAGATTTTTCGGGAGTCCGTTTGCATGTTTTGCCCAATCCGATGTGCGAAAGGTATTTGCTCAAGCGAATAGAAACCTCGTTCAAGCGAGAGTCCGGAATCTCGCTCAGACGAGTAGGGGCCCCGCTCAAGCGGGAGGCCCTGATTCCCTTTTTCCCCATCCGTTGTGCTTAGATTAACTTGTTCTTCTTTCTAGATCTCATTTATTTAATTTGACTACGACTGCTGTCACTTGAATAAGTCAGTAAAACTAAATGCTATTTCACTAAACCTCGATTAATTTTCAAGAAAAGGAAAAATTTATCATAAGATTTAATCAATTGAATAAAAATAAATGCAAAAATAACCTAGGACGTTACATCTGGGACTCGGGGTGCCAACTTTCCGAGGGTAGGTAGACACGGTGCTGGTCGTGGAAGCCAACACTCAGGAAGATCTGATGCCCAATCTAGCGGCGCCCAGAATATCATGACCGGGCGGGTATTCGCTTTTGATGCTTCAGAGGCTACAAGGAATGACAACTTAGTACAGGGTAAGTGCCTCATCCATGGCTATCTTGTTAATGTGATTTATGATTCGGGTGCTACCCATTCATTTATTTCTGAGAATTGTGTGCGACGGCTTGATTTGCCGATCGGTTTAATGGAGAACACTCTTATTGTCTCCACTCCTACCGACTCCACTCTGTGTGCAAACACCATATATAGAGAATTGTCGATGCAAATCGAAGACTGTACTTTCTGAGTGAATTTTATTTGTATACCGTTGAGGAACCTAGATGTTATCCTAGGTCTCGATTGGTTAGCTGCTAACCATGTGATGGCAGATTGCTATCGGAAGAGTATTGTTTTCTCCCAGGAACTCGACACGAAGAACGTGGTGAGTGATGTCTCAGCCACATATATTATTTTATTTGCTTTGGAGGGTCGGTATAACCTTATGTCGAGTGACATTCCTGTTGTGTGTGAATTTCCTGATGTTTTTCTGGAAGAAATTCCGGAGTTGTCTCCTAGTCAGGAGATTGATTTCTCTATTGACTTAATTCTCGGGGCTGAGCCTATGTCCCGTGCACCATATAGAATGTCTTCGGTGGAATTGACCGAAGTGAAGAAGCAAGTGAGTGAATTACTCGAAAAGGGCTTTATCCGATCGAGTGCCTCACCATGGGGTGCTCAAGTATTACTGGTAAACAAAAAGGATGGTAGCATGTGAATGTGCATCGATTACCGACAGCTGAATAAATTGACGGTTAAAAATAAATATCCATTACCTCGGATCGATAATTTACTGGGCCAGTTGAGAGGCGCTGTTGTATTTTCTAAGATCGACTTGAGGTCGAGATATCACCAGATCCAAGTAAAGTCAGAAGATATTCTGAAGACAGCGTTTCGGACTCGGTATGGGCACTTCGAGTACATTGTAATGCCCTTTGGAGTAACGAATGCCCTTGCCATCTTCATGGACTATATGAATCGGATTTTTCAACCATATTTAGATCGGTTTGTTGTGGTATTCATTGATGACATTTTGGTATATTCGAAGTCGGTTGAGGAGCATGCTCAATACCTCCAAATTGTTTTACAAATACTCTGAGAGAAGAAGTTATATGCCAAGCTATCCAAGTGTGATTTCTGGGAAAGTAGTGTACAATTCTTAGGGCATGTGATTTCCCGAGAGGGCGTCTCAGTTGATCCGACTAAAATTGAGGCGGTTATGGCTTGGGAGAGGCTGAGGTCGGTAACTGAAATCAGGAGTTTCCTCGGATTAGCTGGGTACTATTGGCGTTTCATTGAGGGATTCTCTCGGATAGCACTCCCTCTGACTCAGTTGATAAGGAAAGAGAGTCCCTTCGTGTGGTCAGAAAAGTGTGAACTGAGTTTCCAGACTCTTAAACGGTGTTAGACGACTGCCCCTGTGCTTGCATTGCCTGATGTGACAAAGGAATTTGTAGTGTATTATGATGCATCCAAGTTCGGTTTGGGATGTGTGCTAATGCAATCTGATCGGGCAATTGCCTATGCTTTAAGGCAATTGAGGCCACATGAGTTGAACTATCCGACTCATGATCAGGAACTGGCGGCAGTAGTGTATGCCTTGAAGATTTGGCGCCATTATCTATACGGGTCTCGCTTTGTGGTGTTTAGTGACCACAAAAGCTTGAAGTATCTGTTCGATCAGAAGGAGTTAAATATGAGGCAACGGAGATGGGTGGAGTACCTAAAGGACTATGACTTTGATTTGAGGTACCACCCGGGCAAGGCAAATGTTGTTGTCGATGCACTGAGCAGGAAGGTATTGCACGCGGCTTTCTTGATGGGCAAGGAGCAAGAACTATTAGAAAGCTTTTAGGATATGAACATTGGAGTTGTTATGGACGCTCCAAACTGAATGACAGTCAGAATGCTAAAGATCTCCAACTAGTTTCTGGAATCTATAGTTATTTCCCAAAAAGATGATGAGGAGTTGTTAAAACTGATTGACACTCAGGCATGAGGCAAGGATATGGAGTTAACTCGGGGTAACGATGGAATATGGAGATTCCGAGACCGAGTGGTGGTGCCTGCAACCGGTGATTTCAGGCAGGCCGTGCTGGCTGAGGCACACAAAAGTTCTTTGAGTATTCATCCCGGTATTACAAAGATGTATCATGATTTGAAGAAGGAGTTCTAGTGGCCCGACATGAAGAAGGCAATAACTGAGTATGTAAAATCCTGTGTGATATGGCAGAAGTGCAAAGTTGAACATCAGAGACCCCCAGGGTTGCTTCAACCTCCAGAGATTCCAATCTGGAAGTGGGAGAGCATCACCATGGACTTCGTATCTGGGCTACCACGTACCCGATCCAGGTGCAACGCAATCTGGGTAATTGTTGACTGACTAACCAAGAGTGCCCACTTCCTGGCGATGAATATGAAATGGTCACTGGACCGACTGGCTAGGTTGTATGTTGCTGAGATTGTACGACTACACGGTGTACCCTCAAGCATTATCTCCGATCGGGATCCTCGTTTTACCTCTAGATTCTGGGAAAGTTTACAGCGAGAACTGGGTACTGAGCTCAGACTGAGCTTAGCCTATCATCCTCAGACCGATAGTCAATCAGAATGAACTATACGGACTCTTAAGGATATACTGAGGGCATGTGTGTTGGAGCAGGGCAGATCATGGGAAAGATATTTACCCTTGGTGGAGTTTGCGTACAATAACAGCTATCATGGCAGCATTGGGATGGCTCCGTATAAAGCTCTGTACGGTCGGAGGTGTCGTACACCTCTGTGTTGGAACGAAAATGGTGATGTCATTCATCTGGGACCCGAGCTAATTCAAGAGATGAATGAACAAGTTACTCTAATCTGAGAGAAGATGAAAATTGCCCAAGATCGACAGAAGAGTTATTATGACAATCGGCATCGATCGCTCGAATTTCAGGTGGGTGACTGGGTATTCTTGAAGGTTTCACTGTCCAAAGGTGTGGGTCAGATATTGAAAAGCCAAAAGCTTAATCCGAGATACATTGGACCCTATCAGATCTTAGAAAGGATCGGTGATGTTGCTTACCGACTGAATCTTTCCCAGTCGTTGACCAACATCCACAATGTGTTTCACGTATCACAACTCCGAGCCTATATTCCGTGTGACACGATGATTGTGCTGAGTGACTCCATTGAATTAAAGGAGGACCTGATGGTGGAAGCTATACCGATTGGTATTGAGGAGTACCAAACCAAACGGCTAAAGAATAAGGAGGTGCCATTAGTAAAAGTGAAGTGGCAGAATCTGGATTGGATCACCTACACTTGGAAATTGGAGTCGAACATGAGGCAGATGTATCCTAACCTTTTCCAGTCGGTACATTGATTTTGGGGACGAAATCCTCTTTTAGGGGGGTGGATGTAACATCCCTGATAATTTAGGAGGTATTATGTGTAATTAAAAATATTATTAATTGCTTTTGAAACTTAATCTGTGTTTTTATAAATTGTTGGGTCATTATGAATAATTAAATATGGAGAATATAAATAAAGTTAATTGATTGGTTAATAATAAGGTAAGGACGGATTAAGGAAGAGAAGAGTTGAAAGGAAAAACGCTGGAGTGAGTGAGTGAAGGAAAGTAAGGTGGTAACCGGTTGGGAAGGTTACCGGTTACCCCTGGGCTTTAAATGGGCTACTTTTCCCTTCTCTCTTATTATTTCACATGCACGAGCCATTATCTCTCTGTCCCTTTCTCTTTTCCTTCGTCCGATTCCCTCTTCTTTCTCCTTTGTCTTCTTCTTCTCCTCTTTCCTCACGTTGCAAATTACATGTTCTGAAGGGAGACTCGGTTTGCATCAAAGCCAAGTAACAAGATCATTTCTGTAACCGTGGCCTCAAGGTGAGTCCACTGATCCATTCATATCTGTGTTTCCATGCATCCTTCATCTTCCTTGTTAACCGAGTGGCCATGCATGGCTGTGAATGGGTCTGTTCTCCACTCCTATAGTAAGTGTGAGCTCGAAAATTGTCCTTAAAACTAAGGAGGGCGTAAAGCTAATGGGTTTCTACATTCTGACCCCGTAGGTAGTAGATTGATCAACGAGAGGCTGACTAACCGAGCTGAGACTATGAACCCAGTGCTCAGATGATGAAATTGACACCAGGAGCAGATCATCAAAGCTTGGAACCGAGGTAAGGGGGTGTTCAGGTGATAATTAATTAGAATAGGACATGTTGTGAGTCTGAATCATTAAGTTGATTGTGAAAATGGTAAAAAGACATTACTGAATGAAAATTTGTATGTGTATTTGTATGCATATGAGTATGGACACTGATTGGCTGAAGATCGGGTGTGTGGCTTGAGTTAATCATGTTATGAGTGTGAAATATTTAATGTTGTGATGATCGGTGTTATAATATGAAGCCGGGTTTGACAAGCAGGTCACCCGAGTGATGAGAAATTGATGTTAATAGCCACTTATAACATGTGAAATGTGAACTGTATGTATGACTACATGGTGTGGGATGGCCGACGGTATGTTATAGCCCCTCATTTCTGGCTCCCGTGGTTTTTGTGCCCAGTTGAGCTATCCAGTGGTCAAGTAGGACCTAGTGGTCGAGGATGAGAGTCAAGCAGGAATCGGTGAACCAAGCAGGGTTCACGGGGTGTCAAGTAGGACCCCCAGTTGAAAGTCGATCCTTTAGTATCTGGATACTAGGTGTCAGGTTGTATGAGAGTCAGTGGTGATTATTGATGAATTTAATATAAGTGCTAAGTTTGAGTTGATATGTTTACCGTGTATAATGTGCTATATTTTCTGAGTGTGACTTGATAGATCTCTGAGTGAAAATTTGATATATTTGATGAGTATGAATTGATACCTTTGCTGAATGCAGTTGATGTATTTGCTGAGTAAACTATTATGATTTCTGAATGAGACTTGTTATATATATACATATGCTGAGCGTGATTCGTTATATTGCCGTGTATAATTTGAAAAAGGGATGAAGATGCAATCGGACAGAACTTATATATATATATATATATATATATATAACTTGTTAAATTCCATTCTATATTAATTATGATGCCAAACACTCACCCTTGCTGTTATTTTCAATTTAGTAACCAGTGACAGGGAGGAGGCCGGAGCCATGGAGTCGCGCCAAGGGGGAGATCGATGCCAAGGCCCGAGTGATTTTGAGTGATTGTGTAATATATATGTGTATAAGGAGTTTTTCCGAGTGTGTGATATTATCTGTGTGCTGACCTAAATTGAGTCGGGTGTGAATTTATATTATATTATGCTTGGTATTTATTTTCACGTGTTTACTGTAACAGCCGATTCTCGGGCGAATCTTGCCTGAGGGGATTTATGCCTATCTGAGCGAGGGCCATTCTGTTTGATGTCTGTTTTATCTCTATGTGAATCCCTCGTTCCTTTTTTGAGTAAAGAATAACCGAGAGACCCCCTTCTGGGTGGAAGGTTAGAATGTCCCGAGTGAGATTGGCTGGGAGAATGTTCCGAGTAAAGAAGGTGTATGATGATTCTGAGTGTGGAAGATTAATCATGATTCTGAGTAAAGAAAATTAGAATGTTTTCGAGTGAAACCCTTTTGCCGAGTAAACCCTTTTACCGAGTGAAACCCCGATGTGAGTTCCCGTGTACGTCTTGTTCGTTCAGGCTTAATGTGTGGCATTCGCTCAAGCAAGTCGGCACTCGCTTAAGCGACTCTCGGATTTCACCTAGATACCTTGGGGTCTCGCTCAGGCGAATGACCCCTGTCTTCTTCTTCTTCTTTTTCTTCTTCTCCCGCTGTTTTACCTCTATTTTATTAAAAGGTGTGTTTCCGATCGGATATTATTTTGCGTATGCTTTTATTATTATTTTGAATATATTTAAGTGAATACTATTTTATATCATTACCGAGTTGAATCATTTACGATCGGTTATTACTTTTAACACTTTCATTAAAGGATTTATTTTAGATCGGTTTTGTACTGAGTATGATTTTATTAATTAGAATGTAACTAAAAGAAGTAAATATTATGTTACATCAAGGCTGAGTGTATTGTTTTTAAGGAAAGTAAATATTATTTTACATTAAGATCTAAATTTTTATTAAACACGAAAAATTTATGGTAGAAATAATTAATCGGGTGTAAATAAAAAGGTAAATCGACCTAGGATGTTAGAAACTCGCTATTTATGACCTTGTAAAACATAATCATGATGGAATATGATAAACTCTTATCATGTTCAATGTTTAGTGTATACCAACATGCAATATAAAAAGATAGAGAATGATGATGATGATGATGATACGTTCACCTAATCCTAACTTACCCATATCTAATCAAGGTTCCCCCTATGATATAAATTATAAAGGAGCTATTGGATATCATAAATGACCTAGATCTTGTAACACTTAGGAAACAGAGGACGGGGATTCAACCTTTCCTGGCATGTGTACTTGCCTAAGACATGAATTTGACGCATAATTTAAATACATGGTAATGCACATCTCAAGGAGGAAGGTACATGCTAACGTTGTTGCGGCACTAGCAAGTATTTTGCTTTGAACTTGTAATTATTTGTCATAGTTATATAGGATGTTTTATAAATTAATATTTTTATTTTCATCTATTATTTATAGTCCCAGCAAACTGGATTGATGGGTTGATGATCAAAGTTGTGACACTATGGTTAGAAACATAAATTCTAAATGTAATTTATTTTCAAAGTCAAGCTTCATTCTTTAACTACATGTATAATCTTTTTAATTTATGTTGTTGAGTAAAGGGAGTTCCAGTTACGTACATGGAAGGTTGTTGGATTAGACAAATCTATGGATCAGGGTACAAACATTAAAGTCTACGTTGAGGCTATAGGTGGAAAAGGCCAAAGCGAATTTTGGGTATCAGTGACTTAACCGTCAATGTACGCCTAAGCTTTTCATCTCTGACACAACCAATTACTGAGGCACTGCCCATTCCTCCCAACAGTAGGATCCTATGGTGATTCAACTTCAAGCTAAGGTGGACTAGTTGAATAAGTAGTTATGCAAGGTGGATAAGTTAAATGCTTGTATGTGAAAGCTTCATTGAGAACAATAAGCTAGGTTGTCTAAGATTAGTCATCAACCTCAGTATGATGCTTATGATGCTTGACTAGATAACTAATTTGTTTCCAATAAGTAGGATAAATTGTAAACTTAACCCTACTAGAAACGCCAAACTACCATTAGCATTGATGTGTTTGTCCTCTTCATCCCTAGCAACCCCCAACCCCACTAGAAACCCCTTTTGGCCCCAGCAAGAGCCCCACCAATCGACATCACTTGAAGGCCTTTACAAGACATCGCCACCACATACCTTAAGTTTTTTTTCTCTTTCAAATTTCAATTTTCTTTGGGTAAAACCAATTTTTGTGTTTTAATATTATATCACTAGACTTTTTATTTTAGTTTCATTTATTATTGTCATACTAATGATACAATAATAATAACAATACAATAATAAATTCATGTAGCGTTGGAGTTCTCATGTTGATGTTGCGTGGGACATAAACTTTGACATCATTATTGTATCACATAATTTTACCATTATCGTGACTCAATCGCAATGCAGTTTATTGCATTTAAGTTTTTGGTTGTTACGTCTATTGTAACATCCTAAATATTCCATTTAATAAATTTCACTAAAGAGAAAATTTATGAGTAAATTATTTGAGAGTTAGTAAAAATTTAATTAAATAAGGTGGAAGAATTTTATTATAAACGAGATGGATTTAAGTTAATAAGAATGGTTGTTTGAGAAATTTGAGTAAATTAAATGGCAAGAGTAAAATTATAATTACCATAGGGTAGAAAGTAAAAATAAAAATATAATTATTATTAAGGAATAAAAAAAGAGAAATAAAAATTGAAAATAAAATAAAATATAAAAGAAAAGAAAAAGAGGTGTAGTTACCATTTTGTACTTGGAGTAAAAGTAAATCTTCCCTTTGTATTTTTCATTGTCATATTCGTAAGAAAAGGAGAGAAAGAAGTCTAAAGAGAAAGGAAGCCATTGACGTGTGTTGAGCTTTAAATTGAAGCTTTATTTGTGGTTGAAAAATTTAAATTGAATGCAAATTTGGAATCCCAGGAGCGAAATCAACACGTAGGCACCTTTAATTTTCTATTTCTTCTTCTTTTCTTTCTAGGGCCGAACATGGGAATTTTATGAGGGTTTTCCATTTCGTAATTTCGTGGCATTGAAGGTTATGAATGGTTCGTAGTATAATAGGTTTGGATAATTAGCTAATGGGTGATGGTTTTGATATTTCTAGGTTTTGAACCGAAGGTTGGAGGCGTGATTGATAAGGTAAGCCTTGAAACAAGAGATGAATATGGTAACGGTGAGTTCCAGAACCTTAAATATCTATTTAGTATTGTTGAAATACAATGGGTTTTAGTTTCGGAGGCCGAAGTTTAATTTTGATGTGTAAATCCTTTAATTTTAGATATTCGGAGAAGCGGGGGAACTTGGTGGTTGATTTGAAGCTTTAAAAGCGCGGAGTTGAGGTAATGGAATGTACGTGGTGTATAGATTAATGGAAATATCAATTAAAGTCTATTCTGGAAATTTGGGAAAATGGTAGAATAATTTAAATGATAATTGTGACACCCTAAAATAGGGGTCAAATTTTTCACGTTTATATTTAGAAAATACCTGGATCTATAATAAGCCACTCCCATATATGAAGATATGAGAGCCAGGTCCATAGACCATGAAGCCACAAAGAGAAAGGAAGGCAAGAAGAGTAAAGGCCAAATAAAAGCCATCCAGCGAAAGCCAACAACGCTCAAGCGAAGCCACAATACAGCGCCCACTCGCTCAAGCGAGATCTGACTCCGCTTGAGCGAGTGGGCGCTGTATTGTGGTTTCGCTTGAGCGTTGTTGGCTTCCGCTGTATGGCTTTCATTTGGCCTTTACTCTTCTTGCCTTCCTTTCTCTTTGTGGCTTCATGGTCTATGGACCTGGCTCTCATATCTTCATATATGGGAGTGGCTTATTATAGATCCAGGTATTTTCTAAATATAAACGTGAAAAATTTGACCCCTATTTTAGGGTGTTACAAGCTGGTATCAGAGCAGACCAAAAGGGTCCATGGCCAAGGTTTGCCTACTGTGTGGGCAGTTGTATGCAATATGACCGAGTGTCATCATTGCTTGTGAATTCCTATTGGATTTTATGCATGCTTTATTATGATTAGTGTGATTATATAGCTATGAGTTTTGGTTGAGGACAGTAGTGAAAGGTACTACTGTTGTGATGTTGATTTGAGGGTGGAAGAGTTATTGCTACCCTGACCCGGTTGCCTATGAAATGCCTAGGGTAATTCTAAGCTTGAGTCAGCTGTGAGGGAATATAATAATGAATGTTGTGACCCTTGTATAGATTGGTTATTGGGTCTTTTGTGTAAGCCGAGCTAGTGGCTCATGGCCAAGGAATGTATGTTGGATGGAATAGAACTCATGTTTGAGTTGATGAAATGAATAATATTGAGGAATCCCATAGTGGGAGGATTTGAAATTGTGTAATTGCTTGTGCCATTTGTAAAGGATGTTTTCTTCCCTTGGTACGTGAACCCGTATATGTTATATGATGTAATTGATTGGTTGTAGGTTTCTAAGTTGGAAATATGATTATGTGATAAATAAATAAATGTGAAATCAGGTATATGTTAAATGGAGATTGTGTCTCGGTTTCTGAGGTGTGAAAAGAAAACCGAGTGAATGGTTAAGGTATTCTTCGAGTGAGAAGAGGTATGAATACCGAGTGGAAGACCCAATAAGTAATGGGTCAGTTTTAGAGAAATTACCGAGTGAAAGATTGATTGAGATGACTCAGATTTGGATTGAAATGGCCAAGTGAGAGACTATGTGAGTATGAGTCAGCCCTGAATGACTTGGTTGAATGGAAAGTGGATCGGTCTAGATTATTATATCAAGAGGGAAGCCGAGTGTGAGACAACTCGTATCCGGATGAATTTTACCTAGTAAAAGCCGAATGAATGTGGGTTGGTTTTGAGGAATTCTGTCAACAGAAACCCGAGTGTTGGGAAGGATGACTTCTTGTCGAATTCGCCTAAGCGAATTAATACCTCGCTCAAGCGAGTGAGTGTGGAAACAGATACTGGAACGTTTCCGCCCGAGCGAACTGAGACGCTCAAGCGAGATGGGGCTGTCTCGCTCAAGCGAATATGGGTTTCGCTTGAGCGAGTGACACCCTGATTGTGTTTTTTCCCCCTCTTTTCTCTCGGTTTGATTATGTTGACCCTTCTTTTGCTCGGTTCTGATGGCATTGGACCCTTTCCCCTATTTTACTAGATACTGAGGAGGCATATAAGGTCATTAATGTAAATATAACATGACATGATGGATTGTTGGGCTGCCATCTTAATTATTACAGTGAGATTTTTAATGGGAAGAAAATATTAAATCATAAACTCCCACTTTCTTTCCACTCTCACATCACTTTTTTTTCCTCTCCCTCCTACATTCTTCTTCTTCGTCTTCTTCCACCTTCTTCTTCCTTCTTCACACCCAAAACCGTGATTACTTCCTCCACTTCCTCACCCACACCAAATTAATTGGATATCATGGATTCATGAAGCAAAAATGGAACTTGGAGCAAGGCTCGACCCATCTCATTTCTCTTCATCTCATTTTCGTTTCGGAGCTTGATCTAGGAGAAAGAGGTATGACCTTGAACACCCATGGTGCTAGTTTATGGTTTTGAGCCTATTTAAGTGTTGTGATGGGAGAATGGGTGTTGTTTTAATGGAAAATGACTTGAAGAAACAAAACCCTAACCCTAAGATTTGGGGGAAATGGATAATAATGCCATGGAAAAGGATTTTTAGTGAAAACCCTGGATAATATATGTGTGGGTGTTATTAATGATGGAGATTGATGGTTATTTGAAATGGTTATTGAGTTGTGATGAAAACCCTAAGTGGAATGATTTGGGGGTTTTGACTAAATAAGTAATTTTGATGATTTTTGATGTCTTAGAAGGAATTATAAGAAGGGAATGAACCTTTAGAATCATTGGGATTGGTTAATGAGGTTAATAATATTCTAGACTATGTTCATGAAGTTGTGTAAGATAATAAATACTATAAGAATTTATTAATTGATGATAGTCTTGATTGGGGCCAAGAGGCTTGTAATGAATTTGAATGAAATTTTATAATGAGGATATTTGAAGGGTTGAGGTGAATTGAAAATACATTATGGAGTGGATGAGATAATGATGTTATGGGGTTTAGTTGGCTTTTTAAGATCTAGAGGATCTTGGCTTTGGGAAAGGAATTCCTGAAGCCTAATACAATTGCATAAGTTGGTATTCATCAAGTCTAGGACTTGATGTTGGGCTTTATGATAAGCTAGAAAATGTTTAAGAATTATGAGGAATGCCTTGAGATGGCTTATTAATTGTATGAATGCATATGTATATTATGTAGATTGTATTCCGGGTGATGCAATGGAGCATTCAGAGCATTGGACTAGTTTTGGCTCTTCCCTCAAGGTAGGAGAGGAGTTATCATTCAAATTGTATGAGTAAATTTAATAGTGATTGTTGTATGTGATAGATACTCATGCTTGCCTTGCCATGTATATGTATTGAATTAATTGAAATGGCAATTTGATAATTATTGAGAATTATTATGGTACTCTTGTGATGAATACAAGTAATTGACTTGTACGTGTGTGAGGTAATGATGATTGCTATATACATATATATATGTTCCAAAAATACCTTGTTGTTAAATGTGTGGATTAACATTATGATGTTTGTTATGTCTTTTGATCTCCATGTATGGATTGGTATGAAATAATGTTTATGGCCATTGAGGTGCCAACTATATGAATGACATGCCTTGAGGGGCTTGTACATAATTATATGATTATTGTAATGCCGTTATAGTTGATTGCAAGTATTGACTTGCGTATATGATAAAAATGTTGAGATGGAAATGCCACATTAAAACTTAAAAATAATGACTAAGAAACCAACAAGGTTAAAATCCACTAAGGTGTATGGTGGTGTTGGTGATTATGATGATGATGATGAGGTTTGATGAGTGGTATTTAGGATGCACAAAGTGAGCTCGCATTTGATTTACATTGCATTGCATCCATGGCATATCATAGCCGTCGATGTTGGAACATTAGGGGAGTTCCCTCGGCCGACCCAGTGGGAGGGTGGCTCAGTGCACGAGCAATTTGTTGTATCCCCTGTGACTCGATGTGTAAGTCACGAAGCCGCCCATGTATTGCTACGGGGGGCTACATGTGGCCGACCCTTGTGGGGGGTGGCTCTTGATGAGCAGGTGACCCCAGTGGTCCTTTGGATCATAGCTGCCATGTTGAGAATCATGGTTGGCCCGCAACACCATATGTTGAATATGTTGTATACCGCGGTCATGGTGAAAATGACCAGGTGTTGCATGATGGGAGATGCGGTTTGGTACCAGTAAAAATATGATGAATATGCATGCATTATGATATATGTGTACACATTTTACTACTGCAGTAGGGGCATGGTATGTGATCATGCTTGAACCCACACTTGGTGTTTATTTCCCACAGTCGGATCCGTATTTGTTGTCTATTCCATTGTGCATATGCATTAGCTATAAGAGCATTCACATATAGCATGGAGATATGCCAAAATATGCTGATGATTGATGATGATTGAGATGGTGGTATGGTGTTGATGGGATGAGAAATTAATATACGGAAAGACCACATAAAAGTAAGAAAATATATGAATAAATGAAATGATGTGAAGATGACGATATGTATTTATGGCCCAATATGATGAAGGGCGTGACTGTTTATGATTATTGATGATAATGAATATGAATGCCCTTGTTGATAAGTGGCTAAGTGTTGGTGTATGTGATTGTGTATATGTTGTGCTTATTTATGATATGAATTGCGATTCATGAGGCTTGTATGCCATAGTGATAATGAGATAATGAATGAATGATAAATTGATGTTTTGATAGCAAAGCACACATGACGTTCATATGCATATATACATGATCACAATATATATATTATTCGTCATTTTGAATGTTTAACTCACTCTCCCACGTGGTCTCCTTTTTAGCATTGTGATGCAGGTTGCCATGGGATGAGTTTGGATTTACGGATCAAGCTTTGGTGAAGGTATATAGTGGTAGAGGAAATGCCTTGGCCGACATTATATGTGAATTATTATGTATTGAAATTATGGAATGTATGAGCTGTTTATGATGATATAGATGTTTTAATAAATTTGAATATGTATGAGATAACCTTTTGGAACTGTAAATTGAGGATGTAAATACATTATGTAAGAGATGATTTAATGTGTACTAGAAGAATTGGAATTGATCGATGTTCATTGATGAATTGATATAGTCGGAGGTATATTCCCGGATGTATATAAAATCAGTTATATCTTAGGCATTGTATGCTTATGTAATCATGTAAAATGATGATAATTGCCTATTAGGCTTATGATATGCCATTGCATGCTTTGCCGAGCCTTTTCTCATATCGTCATATATGGGACTAGGCGTGTGCCCGATATACATATTCTTCCGCTATAAACTCTATTATTTTTGTATACCGTTAGGGGCAAATTTATTTATCGATCCAGCTTTAGGTTTTATAATCTCACTCTTTGGTTTTCTGTGATTCGGGTCTCCTTGTGGTCATGGTGGGGTTTTGGAAATGTTTTCCAACGTGAAAAATTTACCCGTATTTTTATTAATTATGACGATCACATCGGGATTCGAGTACAGACAATCAGGGGTGATACAATAATTACCTATATATAAATATATGAATACTTGTGTATGTGTGTTTAGAGAGAAACTGAGTGAAGTGTAATGATTGAGTATGATTATAATGATAGGATGTTGAATTACGCTTATGAGTTGCTTATATATGTTGATGATTAACATTATGGTTGTTGATAGTTGTGTATGACTATGACATAATGGTGATGATGATGTTGATATGTATATATGTATATGATGAATTGATATGATAAATGTTGATGTTTAAGAGTTTAAGAGATAACGTGATAATAAATTGAGAGGTATGATATCGTTGTTGGTGAAATTATGGCCCAAGTGGCATATATAATGGTCCCGGGGTGATGGTTTTAATGTTGGGACCAAGTTGTGATGAATTATTTAAAATGATGATGAGAAATATTGATGTAATAGAGATATTAATGACTTATAAATGTTGTATGTGCATTTGTGTGGTGTGGATGATCGATCGATGTAAATTACTCCTCGTTTTTAGCTCCAATGGTCGGTTATGGCCCAATTGAGCTACGTAGTGCTTAGGTAGGACCCAGTAGTGAGGCGAGGAGTCACACAGGGATCGATGGACTAGACAGGGTTCTCAGGGTATCAGGTAGGACCCCCAACTAATGATCGATCCATATAGTATTTGGATACTAGGGTCATATTATTATGATTGATTGAGAGTAAATGGTGATGATGTTTACATTGATGTTATTCAAATTGATGTTGAAATTATTATTAGTTGAATTGATGCTATTTGAATGGGTGACAAGATTAATGTAGATGAATTAATATTATTCGAATTAATGATGAGACTGATTTTAATTAAATTGATGATGAGGTTAATGTTAATTGAATTGATGATGAGAGTTGATGGATAAATTGTGACATCCCGGCGCTGTTGAGGATAGGGAGTGATCGTCGGTGCATGAGTACGGACAAGGAGCGGGCTTCTAGCGGGGAATGTGATACCCCGGGCACTGTTGAGGGTAGGGAGTGATCACCGGTGTATAGGCACAGACAAAGAGCGGCTCCTGGCAGGCTTCTAGTGGGAGGGACACACGAATAAACCGAATATATAGTAAAATAAGAGGGATCCAAAGACTGTATAGGTATGGGACTATACAGTCGAGGATAGCTTAAAGGAATGAATTCGTACTACCTATGCCAACAAATGCATTAGCCTTTTTGGTGGCCTATCACTTAAGGACTCCAAAGTTAAGCGTGCTTAACTTGGAGTAATTCTGGAATGAGTGACCTCCTGGGAAGTTCCGGGAAGTGTGTGATTGAGAACAAAGCACACTGGAAAGGTCTCGTGTTGGTTTGTGAGGAGAGTCGTTCATTCTTGAAAAGCGGCTGGGGCATTACAATGGTACCAGAGCCTAGCCTCTCCTAGTACGGTATGGTTCAGGGATGAACCAGGTGGAAGCTGGTGGGCATGTGACATCCCGGCGCTGTTGAGGGAGGGAAGTGATCGCTGGTGCATGGGCACGGACAAGGAGCGACTCCTGGCAGGCTTTCAGCGAGGAATGTGATATTCCCGGGTTACCTCCGAGTCGGGAAATTGATTTTGTGATTGATTTAGTTCTGGATGCCGAGCTAGTGTCACGTGCACCGTATCATATGTCATCTACTAAGTCAGCTGAGGTAAAAAGGCAGGTTGGGGAATTATTGAGTAAAGGTTTTATTAGACCTAGTGCTTCGCCATGGGGTACTCCTGTACTTTTAGTGCGAAAGAAAGATGGGAGCATAAGAATGTGTATCGATTATCGTCAATTGAACAAGTTGACAGTTAAGAATAAATACCCTTTACCTCAGATTGATCATTTGCTTGATCAGTTGTGGGGTACATGTGTCTTTTCTAAGATCGATTTACGTTCTGGAAAGGTCTTGTGTTGGTTTATGGAGAGAGTCATTCATTTCTGAAAAGTGACCGGGGCGTTACAGTGGTATCAGAGCCTAGCCTCTCCTAGTACGGTATGGTTTGGGGACGAACTAGGCGGAAGCTGGTGGGCATGTGACATCCCAGCGCTATTGAGGGCGGGGTATGATCGCCGGTGCATGGATACATACAAGTTGCGACTCTTAGCAGGCTTCCAGTGGGGAATGTGATATCCCGAACATTGTTGAGGACGGCGAGTGATCATCAGTGCATAGGCACGGACAAGGAGCGGCTCCTGGTAGGCTTCCAGTGGGAGGGACACATGAACAAACTGAATACATACCAGAATAAGAAAGATCTAAAGACTGTATAGGTATGGGACTATACAGTCGAGGATAGCTTAAAGGAATGAATTTGTACTACCTATACCAACAAATGCATTAGCCTTTTCGGTGGCCTATCACTTAAGGACTCCAAAGTTAAACATGCCTAACTCGGAGTAATTCTGGGATGGGTGACCTCCTAGGAAGTTTTTGGGAAGTGTATAATTGAGGAAAAGCACACTGGGGAGGTCTCGTGTTGGTTTGTGGGGAGAGTCGTTCATTCCTAAAAAGTGGCCGGGGAGTTACATAAAGTATACTATGCTATGCTTTTCCCATTATATTTATGTGTGCATATACTGTGTGCCCAATGAGGGTGAAGCAATGCCAAGAGGGAGACTTGCTTGTTGATGTATATATGTAATTAGTTATGTATAAACATGTATTATGTTTCAAATTATTTAGTATCATGTGGATGATTTGGTAACTATGCGAGTATGTACATGTTGTGTAATGTGAACCATGTGCATCATTATGTCGATGATGGTACTATAGTGATGATCGTAATGATAATTATGTTGATTAACACATGGCATGTGATGTTTTAATTACATGTGGCATGAAGCCATTTGTTGTATGTTGTGTGTATATTAACAGGTTTTGTGCATCCCTATGGCACTGAACCAATAGTTATGTTTGATGTGTGAATTGTATGGATGTAAACATGATGTGATTAATGGTATGTTAGTATTAGCCATATGAGATTAAGTTGCATTAGAGAGGGACAAGTGCTTTTTAGCCAACTAGAGGGGTGAAAATGAGTTCCAACGGGGATATAAAATCCCTAAAGGGTGCCAATAGGACCCTAGTGGTAATTATAATTTGGTTGTATAGGGAAAGTGATGCTTGAGTTGCAATCGAAGTGATATGAGGGTGAAGCATATACTATTAATTATTGACATTGATTTATATTGCCAATCACCCACCCTTACAATTATTTTTAGTGATTGAAGACAAATATGTGGCTGAGGCTGTAAAGGAGACTTGCTTGTTGATGTATATATGTAATTAGTTATGTATAAACATGTATTATGTTTTGAATTGTTTAGTATCATGTGGATGATTTGGTAACTATGTGAGTATGTACATGTTGAGTAATGTGAACCATGTGCATCATTATGTCGATAATGGTACTATAGTGATGATCGTAATGATAATTATGTTGATTAACACCTGGCATGTGATGTTTTAATTACATGTGGCATGAAGCCATTTGTTGTATGTTGTGTGTATATTGACACGTTTTGTGCATCCAATGGCACTGAGCTAATAGTTATGTTTGATGTGTGAATTGTATAGATGTAAACATGATGTGATTAATGGTATGTTAGTATTAGCCATATAGGATTAAGTTGCGTTAGAGAGGGACAAGTGCTTTTTAGCCAACTAGAGGGGTGAAAATGAGTTCCAACGGGATACAAAATCCTTAAAGGGTGCCAATAGGACCCTAGTGGTAATTATAATTTGGTTGCATAGGGAAAGTGATGTTTGAGTTGCAATCGAAGTGATTTGAGTGGTGTTGTTGCATGAAATGGTGTAAATTGCATTTTAGTGCATATGTTGTTCATATAAAGGAATTTTTGAGTATGGACTGCGCTAGCAGGTCCAGAATTGGGGAAATAAAATGCCCACGGAGTTTTGTAGCAATTGAAGTTGATATGGGCAAGTTAGGTAGGGCGGAAGTTAGTCAAAGTAACAAATTCTATAGAATTTCTATATTCTGATGTGGTGTAATTGATTACAGCATTTCTTATAATCGATTAGCACCATTCTGCAATTTGATGTAATTGATTACAGTTTGTTCTATAATCGATTGGCTGCATTATGTGATCCATGTAATCGATTACCAATTTGGTATAATCAATTACTAGGTTTAGCCTAATCAATTATTACCAGTCTGATAATCGATTACTAACTTGGAGTAATTGATTACCAGAGCCTAAAATGGAGGTTTTGAGTAGTTTTAAGTGACGTAACCCTTAGGTTCGTATTGTTTATTGTTAGAGATGTTTTAAAAGTAAAAAATTTACCTTAATTTTAATCAGACCTTGAGATAAATGTTAAAAATTGTTAAGGAAACGTGATATCTGTATTTGTCCAACACTACACCATATGATTTTTGTAGTGAGTAAAATATATATATTTTTTTAAAGAGATAACCTTTACTTATAAATTGTTGAATAAAAAAAGTGTTTAGTACTTTGTTTTTATATTAAATTAGACTGGCTTTACCAAGAAAATATTAAATTAGAATGCAAAAAAAATTAAAGTATATATTGTTTTATGATTTTAAATTATTAATTGAATATTATTTTATACAATATATTAAAATTGACACGTGGATTTATTTAAAATACATTTGCAAAGCACAAATCGCTGGTGAGAGTAATGAACTAAGGATAAAACGCTGCTTTCTTTTTGAATTAATAATATTACTTTTGTTTAGAAAGGGTATAAGGAATCCAGCTAGCAGGGAATCCAACACTACTCAACTTATCCATCACACTCTCCGTCTCAACAAAAAGAGGAGAGAATACAAAAAAAAAGTGTTGGACAACTTCAAAATCATTTCCCAAACAACTTTGGGGTGTTTGGTTCCACGCCGAGCATTACATTGAATGATGTGAAAAATTAATATTAATTTTTAAATTTTTTATTTTTATAATTTTATTTTTCTAACTATAACGTTAATCCTATCACCAAATAAAAAACACTATATCCCAATTTCTAAAATTTTAATAAGATCTAATTGCAAATAGGAATGTGAAAGAAATCGGTTTTCTCAATTCAAACCAAACTACACTTGAAAAATCTGAATAATATTGTGTTATTTTAAACCAAACTAGTTTATTGATAATAAATCGTTTGATGAATTTGGATTCAATTGGTTTTAGAACAGATTTTTGTTTCAAATTGGTTTCAAAATCAATTTTAGAACAATTTTTTCAAAACGGGTTTTAAATGAAAACTAGTTTAAGCTCAGTTTTAACTAGTTCTTTTCATTGAAATTTGCTTTAAATTAGGTTAGCATCAATTATAAAATAATATTTTATTAAAAATCCATTGTAAGCTAAATATTAGTTTAAAACTGCCTTTTAATTTGATTTTAAAAATTGATCTTGGATTAGAAATTGGTTTAAAAATTGATGTTGTATAAAAGTTAGTTTTGAATTCAAAAACCAATCTCCATGTATGAATTTAAAGTGGATTGAGTTTCATTTACTTTAAGAAAATCAACCCACGAAGACTCTTAACTGCAGAGTGTAAGTCAACTTTAACAATAACCTATCTTTTCTTTTAAACTATATAAAATGTTAATTTTTTTTTTTTGAATCGTTAGGGAAAGGATTTGAACATATTACGCTTATTGATATATTAATGGTTGAAGTTGATTGGAAATAAGTCTCATATTATTTAGAGTTGAAATAAATGTGGAGGTTTATGTTCTACTATATCCATTTCTTTAATATAAGAAATTTCTTAGAGATTTTTTGGTTGTTAATATACAACTTCATTAAAAAGTCAACATTATTAATTTTTCATCAAAATACTTTTATTAATTATTAAAAAAATAAACATTAATTAAAAGAAAAATAGTAAGATTCTTGAGTCTCGATAAATATATAAGGTGACGCTTTCAAAAAACTACTATAGACGTATTAAATTATTTTAACTATATTAACCAATTTTTCTTAAAAACTAGAATTAGTTGAGGTATTCTTAATATGCTTCATCTGGTCTCAAATATATGAAATATAGCCAATTTCATATACATTAAGAATGTTAGTTGAAAAATAGTTATTTGTATGAATGATATCAAATATTTGATACAATTTTTTAAAATACTCTTACTATCATTAATTATACAAACAACTAGTTGCCTTAAAAATATATACAAGAAAGATACATTGGTATCTAAATATTTAATGACATATAAAAAATATATTTTCTAATATTATAAGATCAAAAGATTCTATAAAAATTTACTTATATTTAAGACCGAAAGAAATATAAGCTTAATATGCCTTTGTGTTTAATTGCATCAACAGTGGAAACAATTACATAATTAATATTAGGTGTATTGGGGTTTTGAACATTCAGGTAAGAAATAGTCAGAAACACTTTAAGATTTTTCCAGTTGTTGTCATACTCTTGTGTTAGAGTGTTATGAGACATGAGTTTTGAATAGTGTGATTGTACTTGCTGTCTTGGGTTTCTGAGCGATAGATTTTATGTAATGTAAATTATTTTACATAATGTTATTATTTGATTATCAATTTATAACGGTTGTAGTTTTTTTTTCTGTTTGACAATGTTTATGTAAAATTTTTGAGTGGTTATATATATATATATATATATATATATATATATATATATTATGTTTTTAAAAATATTGTCAAAAGAAAAATCAATCACCTATATCATCACCAGCAAAAATGATAAGAAATACGTAGCCCGAAATTATCCATGAAGAACACCCGATTTCTTGTAAAATGCAATTACTAATATTTGGTCTAAAGAGTTGCTTAGGAATTGGGATAAGTCATTTTAGACCACCCAACATGCATCCGATTCTTATTTCCCACTAATATTTATATTTAGGGGTATATGCTACACAAATATTTTTTAATCTCTGAGAATTATTTTTTTAATAATTATATTTTTTAAAATTATATTTCTCTTATAAATATGTTTGGTATAATTAAAATATTTCTGAAAAATTAGGCGAAAGAAATTTAAATAAGTTTATAGTTGAGACATAATTATATTTTTACATTGTAAAAAAAATTTTCAAATTAGGAAGAAATTAAGATTCTCACTCTTTTATGGGAAAGTTTTAATAGGAATTATAAATAAAAATAAATTCCTGAAATTCTAGTTTTGTAAAAATATTTTTAAAAATAATTACACCTAATGTGGCAATAAAAGATTCTTGAGTTACATCAAAAACTAAACACCTTAACTTTTTCTTTCTTTCTTAATATATTTATCATCTTTCTTACAGAAAATACAAATAGAAACAATGCCATTAAAGTTTTATCTATAGAAAATTCCTTGAACATTGAAACAACCATGACAAGGACCTATATACATGCTCTTGAATGTAAGTATGTGGGGTAAGGAAGAGAAAAATTTCTGGGATCCATGTTTCTCTGCCTCATATCCAGCTATTTGTCCTATGCCTTTCCGGATTGAGGATTTTGCAGTTGTATGAAGCATTAAACCGTGGTAAATGGTTAGCATTATAATATATGAAAACACTACACACTGCTTTACAAAGGGTACAAATCCTTGCATATATTTTACGATTTTGAGAACATTGTCATGAAGCTAAGGCCAAAATTAAAGACCAAGTAGCACGTGGCTGTATCACTGTACATGCTCCCTCCAATTCTATTACGCAGCTATCCCTGTAGAGGCTACTACTCGATTATCTATAAACTAATTATACATAGGCACATGCCAAGTGGTCAAAGTTTACTCAATTTTCTCAAGGAATTAACAATTCCAATCGATGAGGTTTTAATCACAACCCCAGTATTAAACATGTTTGATTGCCAGCTGGGTGAACTTACGTAAGTTTTTGAAATTATTTACTTAGTTGTGTTTGGTTTTTGTTAAGGTTGGTCAAATTGAGGTTTAACCAATTTTAAAAAAATTTTTATGGTCAAATAAAGTTTTGACTGACTCAAACAATATAAATAATCAATATTATTTTTTAGTGTTTTTTTGTTTTCATAATTTCGTTTCTTTAACTGACACACTTAACTATATTTGTAATGTTTCAAACGTTATGTAAATTTTATAAGGCGTGACATTTAATTTTGGGTTAAGGAAACTTTTATTAATGGACGTCTTATTAAACACTAAGTTATAGATCTAAAATTAACCAAAAAAAATGATAATAATTTATTAAAAAACTAATTCTTCGTACTACATTATTATAATATTTATTTGTTTTTTCTTATTAATCAACGATAATGAAGATGATAACGTACCAAACTTAAAGGAAATTTTAATTAATAATAATATCAGCATCGAAAATTTAGAACACTAATTTTTAATTTATATTCCTTGATTTGGCTTATTTGTTACTTTCTTGGTTAAACTTTCAAAATTACGAATATATATATTTTTTCAAATTCTTTCATCCTTCTGAGTGTAAAACAAACGCTTATGGTTACAAGGTGACCCATTAACCTAAGAAGTAGGTCATTAGTACCTTTCGCAGTTTTTGTTGCGTAGACAAAGTAGCTACACCTTTTAAATAAAATTAATATTATCATGCTTGTCGCTGCACCTGCAATCAAGATATGAATCCACTAGCATATGAAACTTCAAAAGAATGGATCTCATCGTACGTGTATATCTCTTATAGTAAATTTCATATCACTAATGAAATATACAGATAAATATTGTTCCACATATTTCTTGATCAGCGATATTACCTTTTTATTTTGGTCATTACATTTATATATTTTGGAATATAACTTAACTACTCTTCAAGGCAATCTTCTTCTTGGGAGGGGGTTGCTTTTTGGTTCGTTTTTTATATGTCATTATAATAACATGCCCCCTTCAGGTTGAAGTTTTAATACAAACTAATTGATATTGGTTAGAGTGACCTAACAAATATTTATATCATATGAAATCATGTTAATAGCTAGAACAAGAGAATAGTCTTAAAACAACTGAGTATGAAAATACTTGGGAAAACTACTTTTTACAATCCTTGAGACTAATCCTTTAAAGAGTTAACATTTGGGGAGTGAATGAGGTATAGCTTCTTGAGTTGTCTCGGATGTAGCTATCAGCATTATAGTGGGGCATATATGTTTATGTGGCTGAGTAATACAACTAGTTGGGGGCGACAATGAAACAAGCATTTAATATGCATTTCTGGGCCGATGGATGATATATCGAAGAATTCGGATTAAAAGTAGTAGTTGGGAGGGGGAAAAATGAGAGTTCTATATGCATCTCTTGAAAGCGACTTTGACATTCTATGTTTATCCTAAAACAACCAATATCAAGTTGGCAAACTCATCGGCTTGTGTTTCTACCATCATGCAATAGCACTGTGATTAAATTTACAATGTTGTCACTATTTGATAGTATGGAGCACAAGCCTAAACCCATTGCATCCCACCTTATTATTAGAGTTGGCAAAATGGGCTAGCCCGCATGGGTCGGCCCAAACCCGTCTGAAAAAATGTAGTGTGAGGGCTTAAAAAGAAAATTTAAAATTAATAAGTAAGGAAAAAAGTCCGACCCTAAAAAAGCTTAAAAAGAACAGGCCGGGCCGTGAGGGCCGTGAGCGGCCCGAGTATTTAAAAAAATAAAAATTATAGGCAGTTTCTCTTTTAGTTATGATTTTTCTTTCTTTTTTCTACTTCTCATCTCACCGTATATGTGGAATATATACTTTTGTAGGCTTTTGTTATAAACTTTAATGATAAATATTTATGAAACGTTTTTAAAAAATATTACAAATGTTTGTAGTTGTTCCGTAAAAGAAATGTTACATAGTTTTAATTTTTTTTGGATAGAATTTTGATTTTTATAAATTTATTTTTTAACTTTTTTTTAAAAACGGGCCGCCCGAAGTGGCCCGCAGCCCGTTGAGGGCCGGGCTAGGGCCTTTAACTTTAAGGTCTGAATTTTTGCGGGCCTTTTTCGACTCGGCCCTAAGTGGCCCGTAGTCCGATAAAGCCCTACCAGTTTAGGGCAACCCGCCCGAATTGCCAACTATACTTATTATTGTTGTTATTATTATTATTGTTGTTGTTGTTGTTATTTAATATTTATTACTATTAACACATGAGAATAATATAAATAAAATAAAATACAAATAAAATAAACTCAATGTCCATGATGAGAGCGAATGTGGGTTGGGGGCGTTGTCGAGTTTAAGGTGAATCTTGCCAAGGCCGAATAAATGACCATAGACAATTGACCACAGAGGCTAATAACTATGTTTGTAACACCCCCTTAGCGATTTTTAACATTTATCTCGATGTTTGATTAAAATCGGGATAAATTTATGATAAATAATATATTTTAATAAGTTTGTCTATCATCTACAATTTTAAACATTAAAATAAAATAAAAATAAAAATAATTTATTAAAAATTACTTAAAAATAAGGTTTTTTAGAAGAAGACTTTTTATTTTCTATTTTGGTGATTTTTTTGTTTCTTACCATATGCAAATCTGCACACGTTACATCAACCTTATATTAATTAGTTTAATGAGTTTATATAACAATTCAAAATAAATTTTATCTAAAGCTTCCAAATGGGACAGTACATGTCGCTGGCATGTAAATTGAATGTGAGACAAGAGCAAGTTCCAATAATTGTTAATAAAGAAAGTGTTGTACAAAATAGTAGGAAGGACACATTCTCCAAGTTGAGTTCTTGGATCACTGCTCATTCGTTTCTGTTTTGTTGGGTTTATGCTCTTATCTTTTTTGGGTCCATAGATCAATGTTCAAAAGCGTTATCTTCTTGGGAAGCGTTGGGGAAGATGGGCCTTATGGGCCCAGTGCTCCACCTACAGGGAACAAACAACCACTGCATACGACCTTGGTGATGAACCAATCCCATTAAAATCGCCCCGTGCATCATTCTTAGCTGCTATTAACTGCATCTAAATCTCTTCAATCATATCCCACCAAAATGTGCAACTCAAAATCAAATAATCCTAGGGTATTGGCTTTGCACAAACTAAGGCTTGTATTCACATGGAGCATATGAATTATCAATTTAGAACAATCTGGATTTTGAAAATTAAGAAATAAGTCCGGGTCATATATATGGATGATTAAGATTAAAAGATATTTAGTAGTCATTTTACCACATAAAAATATCATGTGTATTTATTATTTAGATTTTAACATTCAAATAAAATCTAAAAGATTTGATGCCAAAGTCTAAATGTGTGTTTGAGAAAATAATTTAAGTTTAGATATTGATGTCTTAATTGTATCTATAGTTTAAGTAGTGAGAGAAGGGGATTTCCTTCGAAAAAGAGGAGTTGCCACCAATGTTTATTTAAAGTAAAATATCGGAAAAAGATATTTGTTAAGACACTGGTCATTTTAAAAAGAGAATATTTTGGGTTCGAGAATCGAATTACATGTGGGAAATGTATTAACATTTTACATTGTTGTCATAAGACGATTACCTCAAATTGATCGCATGCATTTTAAATTGCAGAAAGATTAATTTAACCTCTCAAAAAGAAAACATTTGAGTGACATGGATAGCTATAAGGCAATGAAAGTAAGGTAGGGTTCAAAACAAGGTTAACAGGATGTTTCGTCAAGATTAAACTCATTTTCAAGTTGAAAGCCTTTTAATTGTGGTGTGTTTTTTTAAAAGAAAGTGAGATTAACAAGACATCTAGTCTAAATTAACTCATTTATAATGAAACACATGAAGGTATTTTGAAAAGGTCAAATTTTGACAAGGGAAACAAAGTCAACGAAATGTCTTGCCTAAATTAACCCTGTTACCCAAAACCTTGATTTTACGCGTTTTAAAAATGATATTTTCTTTGAAAAAGTAGAATAAGACTAATAGGATGTCTTATCCAAATCAACCTTATCACCGTGAGTCCTCAACATTTTAAAAAGGAAAGGAACAGAAAAACATAAAAAGGGAAAACATAGGGGCTTGCCTAAGCGAGTTGATGACAAAGGCAATTAAGGGTGTATTCACTTAGGCAAATCTATTGGCAGAGTATGCGGTTTTGCATTTTTAGAACATGGAACTTGAACATGATAAAACTCAAATACAACATGAATATGGAAAAATTTAACCCAAAATTTGCTTACAAAATCACATTCTAACAATCATTTTGAAGCATTCTTGCAAGCCTAAGCATGGCATGGAAAGGGGAAAAGAGTGAAAACCTATTTCACATGGTTCAAGTTAGCATCATAAACAATAATTTTAAGAAAACTTAAACAATAACAACAATGTCTAAACACAAGCCTAAATTAAATGTCATAACCCTAAACAAGGTCGGGATATTTTGAGATGTAGGATGGTGTGCTCCTAGTTTTCTTTTTTGTTTTTGGTCATAACCCTATTGCAGTTAAACAAAAATTTGGTTAGCAGTTTAGATTTCAAGCCTAGTCTTGTTTGCCAAAAACACATATCGTAGCCTTTGGTGTTAACAATTACAAAAAGCCAAGCCTCTGGGCCAAAAAAACATAAAATAAAGCCCAGTGTCTTTGTTTTTATTTTGTCCGAATTTTGCCAAACAAACTTACATCATCCATTGTAAAAAAAAAAACTTACATCATCCAAAAAAATAATTCTTAACTCGCCACTTTTATACTAAGTGTCCTTTGGTTTCAATGTGGAGAAACGAAGTTAGAGAAATGTAGAAATTTAAAGGTTGATATTGATTATTCACACCGTTCGAGACAATCAAAACTCTGTTTAATCATAAGTACTATTTTTAAGATTGGTCAAATAAGGGTTTAACCAACCGAGTTGGGTACCAAATAAACCCTAATTCTATTCACCTGATTGCTTTGGCTGTATTAGCTTTCTATACTTAAAACGTGGGCAACTACTAACCCATACTTTCTTTACTGGTTTATATTCGTACTTGAAAATTTTGCTTTAAGATATTTTACCTTTCTGTATACCGATTATAATACAGAAATATGCAAATTAAATTTTAATTTAATTTAATGGATCCAAATTTATTTTGTTTTTTACATTCCTAAATAATTAAACATTTTATTTTCATAATCACTATATTTTTTATTAAAAAAATTTAAGTGGGTTAAATCTTGAAGTACCCCTGTCATACAAAACATGCTCGTTCAAGTTGCCAAATTTACGATGTCTTTTTTTTAAAAAAATAAATTTAATTTAATTTAAATACGCTATCAATGTACAATTTTTTTGCACTAACACCTAATTATAAATTCTCATGAGATTAATTTTTATAATAACTACTTTAAATTTCACCTAACTTATCTAGTATTTCTAATCCTTCTTGCAAATGATAATGCTTCCATTTAAGCTTTTCCCCCTCAAACAAAAAGCCATCAAGCATTACTAGTTACTACTAGGGGTGTTCTCGGATTGGATTAAATCGGTTTTGAGGTCAAAAGTTATCCAATCCAATCAAAAAATCATTATACGGTTTGGATTGGATTGGTTAGGATATACCATGAAATCCGATCTGATCTGATCCAATATATATTGGTTTGAATTGAATTGGATTTCGGTTTTTAGAAAATACCTTAAAAATAAATCACTTACTATAAAAATCGCATATTAACAGTAGTAATAGACAAACAAAGTAAAATGAAGGTTTCTTTTTTTTCTTTCTAATTTGAGCAATTAATGAGTGTGAATCACAAAATATTAAAATTAAAACATTCGACATTGTCATTTGGGCTTAAACTATTTTGCGCATGAATTATAAAATTGAAACATTAGGTATTATCATTTGAGCTTAACATATTTTACTTTTAGGAATTATAGAAACAAATGAAATATATTAGGCTTTTATAGAAACAAAGTAGTACTAGTAGGAAAAAAAACTTTGGATTGGATCGGTTCCTAAAGGTGGAACCAAATACAATCCAATCCATTAAAAAATATCGATTATTTCGGCTATCGATTATTTTGGTTATCGATTTTTTTGGTTATCGGTTTTTTCGGTTCAGTTGAGCGGTTTTTTTTGGATTGGATTAGATGATGAACATCCCTAGTTACTAGCGAGTGTTAAAAAACATCAATTTTGTGTCAATCTGGAAATTTTAGTGTTTTTTTGATACGTGAATCGGTCCTAACACCGGCCCCCAAGAGCATGGCTTTAATGCCTTGCCAGATCAGCATTTTGAAGAAAGAGAAGTACTCTTTAAATACACTACAAATACTATACGGAGTACACGCCGCCAGGGCTCATAACTCCGCCAAGGAATGTAACTCCGTCCAGGCATGTTACCCTGCCAAGGGTCATAACTCCGCCAAGGCAAGTTACTCCGCCAAGGCAAGTTACTCCGCTAAGGGAAGTAACCCCGCCTAGGCAGGTAACGCCGCCAGAATGCATATTACTCCGCCAAGCCATAGGCTCAACTCAGGCGGAATATTGAACTTCCTATACTGCGTAGCGAACCCATACTCACAACCCCGGCACGAGATTGACTCTGTCTTGAGAGGTTAATAATGGGAATCATGCTGTCACGCATAAAGGGGAATAACAATAAAATAATAAAGCATTCACGCTTCCCAAGTAAGTGGAAATACCTACTACACTAACGGTGCTCGTGAACGACACAGGGACCCACTGTCTTTCTTGCTTTATGCTAGAAAACAAGGAACGGGCCCTACCAATAATGCAGCACCAGTAACAGGTATATAAACCTCAGCAAAAAGGTATACAGGGGCTCTCTCCCCATTTCTGAACCTTACTCTCTCTCTTACTTGCATAATTCTCTCTGATTGTCTTTCTAAGTCTTAAAGTATTCTGATATACTGACTTGAGCGTCGGAGAACGATTGCAGGTACCACCCCCAATCGGGTCAAGGCTAAGAAGACTCCTCCAGGCGGACTGGGACACCGCCCAGTGTATACTGCACTCCGTGTCAAAGCATAAGAGGCAATTCCAGGCGGACTACCACTCCGCAGTGCGAGTTACACTCCGCCCCAGTATGGTTCAGACTCTGCCTCAACATACAAAGACACTCTACATCTGAACATTTATGTACACTACTTTGTATCAGATTGAGCTGTCTCAGGATCGTAACTTTACACCCCCCGTAAAGGACAGATCATTGGCACGCCCAGTGGGACTCGTTAAAGTTATTCCCACCTCTCGTTTAAGAAGTTTGGTCTCTTATTATGAAAGGGAATGGGAGAAACCAACCAGATGGGCACGTGGAAGATATCACTGCCCAAGAACAACCAATGAACAGGCACTTAGCTTTCGAGTCGCCTGTGGAAAGTTCAAGAAGAATGGTGCAGATCTCAGCACCAAATCTAAAAGATGAGATGATAAGAAAGCTAAGGGAGGAACTGATGGAATTGAAACGCCAAAGAAAGAGCGTGGAGGAGAGAGCCATGTCCCTGATCAAAGGGTCACATCACACAACCGAGGGAGAAAAATTCTCTACCCCCCAGTATTCAAATATCCCCACATTTGAAGGGAAGGAACAGATCCACGATTCTGATAAGAGAGTTGTTAAAGGGAAGAGGAAGCTGATGACAGCCTCTCCAGTAATAAGCTCACAGTTCCTTTTTCAAGGAGACTTATGAGTGTACACATCCCTAAGCATCTACAGACTACTCAACCTCTCTCTGTAGAAAAATACAGTGGTGAAACTGATCCTACTAAGCATCTTGATGCTTATACACTCGAAGCCATGTACCTGGGGGCAGATGAAGACGTCATGTGCAGGATGTTCCCTCGGACTCTTGTTGATGATGCCCTTAGCTGGTTCAGGAAGCTACCATCAGGTTCCATTAA
Organism: Clitoria ternatea; assembly: GCA_037962975.1. Classification (NCBI taxonomy): domain Eukaryota; kingdom Viridiplantae; phylum Streptophyta; class Magnoliopsida; order Fabales; family Fabaceae; genus Clitoria; species Clitoria ternatea. The sequence goes on along the minus strand of CM075674.1, from coordinate 110,571,937 downwards.
CTCATGGGAAGAAATGGCAACAGCGTTTGTGGACCACTTTGTCATTTCCAGTGATATTCCCAGAACATCTCATACCTTGGCTCAGATTAGGCAAGGGGAACATGAAACTCTCAAGGACTTCTTGAAGAGGTTTCACAAGGAAGCAGCTGCTGTTCCAAACTTGGCAGAAGCACTTCAATTGCATATAGCAACAGAAGCTTTGCAACCAAGTTCTGCTTTTGCCATGTCATTGGCAAAGAATCCTCCAGTGAATTTTAAAGAATTCAAGAGGAAAGCATCCAAGTATGTGAGCATTGAAATACACTTGGAAGCAACAGCAGCAAGAGGGAAATCCCCAACGTTACAACGGAGTGATAAGAGCAGATCCAGATCAGGTTTTTACCAAGAAGGTCTAATGAGTCATAACCTTGACTTATCTCTCTTTCTCTCTTTTGTAATTCATAATTAATGAAATACTCTAACGGATTCACCCATTGTCTTCATGATTTTATTTGATGCACAACACTGTTGTGATAAGATACTTTCAGGACGGATGATCCTAACAATGTATCCGTTGTTAGCGATGAACCTCTTCGAAGGTACAACTGAGTGAATCACCCCATTCGAAGACTACATGGGTTGTAGGAAGTCTTTGAAGACACAATCCGTACTCCTATGATTGAAAAATGTCTCCAGGACGGATTATCTAAATCACTTAATCTGTGATCTGACGATGTAACTCTTGACGATGTGTACTTTTCCAGAACGGATAACCTCAGTCACCCATTATGTGATATGACGATGTAACTCCTAACGTGGTGTACCTGCCCAGGACGGATGATCTCAATCACCCATGCTGTGATCTGACGATGTAACTCCTGGCGCCATACACACCCAAAGGACGGATGATCTCAATCACCTAATATGTGACCTGACGATGTAGTTCCTGGTATCGTACACATCCCCAAGACGGATGATCTCAATCACTTATGAAGTGATTCGATGATAAAACTCCTGGTACGAACAATCCCCATCATCATCCTTATGATGGAAGTCTTTGAAGACTCAATCCGACCTCAATATTGATCACGCTGAACGGATTATTAAATGCTTTCCTGCATTCGATCTTTACTCTAACTTTGAATTGATTATCCATGGCAGAATTTATTCCCATGCAGATAAGATAACGGCTCCAACATGCAACAACGCTTCGCAAACGGAGTCAACAAAAACTCCTTGGGGGAATTGGTGTCTCAGCTATATGCTGCACCATACCGACCCTAAGGTCCAGAAAACTCCTTGGGGGGAAAGGATTGGTGTCTCAGCTATATGCTGCACCATACCGACCCTAAGGTCCAGAAAACTCCTTGGGGGGAAAGGATTGGTGTCACAGTTATATGCTGCACCATACCGACCCTAAGGTCCTGCAGGCCGCCTCTGGAAAGAACTGGTGTCACAGCTATATGCTGCACTAATTCGTCCCCAAGGTCCTGCAGGCTTCTTGTGGAAAGAGCTGGTGTCACAGCTATATGCTGCACTACGCTAACTCCAAACGCAAACAGTTTCTTGCAGGATGAACTGGTGTCACAGCTATATGCTGCACCATACCGCCTCAAAGGTACGATCAATTTCTTGCAGGAACAACTGGTGTCACAGCTATATGCTGCACCGTACCGCCTCAAAGGATGAATCGGTGTCACAGCTATATGCTGCACCATAGCAATCCTGGATTCAACAATTTTCATTTGATCAGGAGTTACACTCCGGTCCAAGTTCAAAAGGATGAACATTCCATCCAAAGCTTGACTCCGCCTAACTGCCAATGTTTTACGGAGTACATGAGTAACCAACTCAAGCATTACCCAACAAGTTCAAGTAAGTTCAACACTTCTGAAATTGTGCTTCATTGAAATTCCTAAGAGGCTACTCCGCCCTCTTACGGAATCCAACTCCTTGGAGATTCCTAAGAGGCTACTCCGTCTTCTTACGGAATTCAAATCCAATTTTATGGAAATTCCTAAGAGGCGACTCCGCCTTCTTACGGAATCCAACCACTATGAAATTCCTAAGAGGCTATGCCGCCTTCTTACGGAATCTACTTCATGGAAATTCCTAAGAGGACACTCCGCCTTCTTACGGAATCTACTTCATGGAAATTCCTAAGAGGACACTCCGCCTTCTTACGGAATCTGTTTCATCAAAATTCCTAAGAGGCCACTCCGCCTTCTTACGGAATCTGTTTCATCAAAATTCCTAAGAGGCCACTCCACCTTCTTACGGAATCTGTTTCATCAAAATTCCTAAGAGGCCACTCCGCCTTCTTACGGAATCTGTTTCATCAAAATTCCTAAGAGGCCACTCCGCCTTCTTACGGAATCTGTTTCATCAAGATTCCTAAGAGGCCATACCGCCTCCTTACGGAATCTATTTCTTGGAGATTCCTAAGAGGTTACTCCGCCTTCTTACGGGATCCAATCTTACTGAAATTCCTAAGAGGCTAGTCCGCCTCCTTACGGAATCTACTTTGAAATTCCTAAGAGGCCACTCCGCCCTCTTACGGAATCCAGTTCCTTGGAAATTCCTGAGGCTACTCCGCCTTCTTACGGAATCCAGTTCCTTGGAAATTCCTAAGAAGCTACTCCGCCCTCTTACGGAATCCAATTTCTTGAAATTCTTAAGAGGCCACACCGCCTTCTTACGGAATCCAACTCCTTTTAAATTCCTAAGAGGCTACTACGCCTCACTATTAAAATCATTTCAATGAAATTCTCAAGAGGTTACTACGCCTCATTATTGAAATTACTTCAGTTAAATTCTCAAAAAGGCTACTCCGCCCCATTACTGAATTTGTTTCATTGAAATTCCTAAAAGGCTACTTCGCCTCCTTACTGAATTTTACTTCACCAGAATTGCAAAAAGGATATTCCGCCTTGTTATACTTAGTCATATTTCATTAAGTCCTCAGATGAATATTCCGCCTTCTCAATATCATTTTACAAGGCATAAATACGACGGACTTAAACACTACTTCTATGAACAAGTATACATTTGCAGAAAATATGCTTCATTAATATTGTCAAGGATTGATAAAAGTCCAGAGCCTATCCTGGAATAAGGCAATATTAACAAAATTCAAAAAATAAAAGCTTGCGAAGGATTTCAGGAGCTGGTCTTTAAGGGTCGGACGGCATCCCTTCTTGTTGGGCAGAGGTGGCCTGACCTTCACCAGGTTTGCTTAAACTTTGAGAGGGAGGCAAGTCCGCCAAGATATATTCAACACTGGGCACAGGAGCATGACCCCCTTGAACAGGCACCATCAATTCTCCATTGATGAATTCATAGTAAGGATGAATGCCTGTGGTGGACAGAGCAACGCCTGGATTGCGATAACGGAGTTGACGAACAGCCATGCTGAAAGCATCATCAATCGCTGCCTCAGCCGCATCCAGCGTGGATTGTAACTCCTTGTCAAGCTTTTCATTGGCGGCATCAGAGGTAGCTTTTTTAGCTTGCAACACTTCAACCTGTTTTTCAAGGTTAGTGTACGCAGTAGCTGCTTGGTCTAACTCCGCCACCCAGGCATCTTCAGCAGTGGCTTTATCAAGTTCAAGGAAAATCAACCTCTGCTGGAGCTCACTTGCATCCTCGCCCAATTTTTGTTTCTGCTGAATTAAGTCTGAAATCTGTTGTTTCAGCAGATTATTGTCAGCCCTCACCTGGGTCAGGCCACTCACCTCCTCACCCAGTTTTGTGTTTTGCTCTTTTAAGCCGGAGACTTGCTTCTCCAGCAAAGCTTTGTCAGCTCTCACCCGAGCCAGCTCCTCTTCCAGCTTCTTGGTGTTGGCATCGGCGGTGTCAAGGTGTTTATCCTTCGCCTTGATCACCTCCGACAGTTGTTCATTATCATGTTCCAAGCTGCGTATCTTCTCAATAGAATCATTAAAAGATTCTTGGAACATGTTGGCTTCAGCAGCCACTTCCGCAATACGAGGGACGGAAGCAAGGAAACCATCAATTTCAGCAAGATGCTACCTTGCAGCAGCAGTGGCATCTGCAACTTCCTCAAAGTCGATGTTTGGGCGGAGAATGAATTCTGGATCACGCCTCTCTGACTGGCGGGATTCCGTATTTGCAAAGTACAAAAAAGGATTCAAGCGAGACCCCGCCTGGGGCAAAGAGACAAACCGCCTGGATGATTCCCCTGGCACATCAATGGGGAAAACTGCTGTCCCTCGAGTGGTCAAGCTCAGGGCGGGATCCTCAGACGGGCGGACTGGGGAAACTTGAACTCTCCCTGCCTCGTCCCCCGTATCTTGGTCAGAAGAGGCTTGGAATCCCTCCGCTTGCTCCCCCTCGACATCTTCTTCGGGGATGCCTTCAACTCCGCCCATAGCAGCAGAAGTACCCGCAACAGGTACTTCCGGAGTCTCCTCCAAATCAATAGCAGCATCAATTGATGCTCCTTCCTCAACCCTCTTCTTGCTTTTGGTCCTCCTTCTTTGCAAGGGCTGGAGGTCTATTTCCTCTTCTTCTTCTTCAGCAGCTTCTGGTTCTTGGCGTTTTTTAGAACGCCTTTCAACAGTAGCTGCTGAAGATCCTGCACCACCTTCAAAATTTACTATGTTGGTGGAGGCAGGGAAAGGAAGGGTCTTTGTGAGAGCAGCAGTCAGACTCCTCCTGGGCTGCACATTATTCTCCGCGTTCATTTCCCTGCGGCTCATTTGCATCTGCTTGATACGCTCCATCCCAGGGAACTCAGCGATTTCTCCTGCGAAATAACAATATGAGGATACAGTTAGAAAATGCAAGATAGAGGTAATACTCAATCACATTGCAATTGTTCATAATATTACTCAAGTATCCTTGAGCATCCCGCCCAAGCAGCCTTCGACAAAGAATCAGCTTGTGGACGGAGTTGTACTCCTTCAACATTCGGAGTACTTCCACAGACGCCGCCGATAGAGCACCCTCTTCAACTTCATACGCTCGTTTGGTTAAGAGAAAGTGCTCATGCGTCCATGCCACTGGAAATCTATCAACACCCTCTTTATTCCGCCAAAAAACAGGTTTGTCCTTCCTGACGGATACCTTCACAAAACTCATCCTGAAGTGAAGTCCGCCTTCCTTGGCGGAATCAGCAAACGCCTTAAAGTTTAAAATCTTTGGCTCCGCCCGGAGAGTCACAAAACCCATGCCGCCGGTTTTCATATTTACTCTCCTCATAATGCGGCAGAAAGCGAAGAACAACGCCACTGTAGGCGTAAACCCCAAATGTTCAGCCATCACCTCAAAGCTGCGAACTATTCCCCAACCATTAGGATGCAGCTGAGAAGGGGCACAGTCCAAGAACCTAAGCACACCCATCTGGAATTTATTCAATGGGAAGCGCACCCCTAACTGGGTAAATAGAATATCGTACATATATATGGTACGCTCATTCTGAGGACGATGGTAAACCCGTTCATACGTCTTGGGTGAACGGACGATGAACCTATCCTCATACCTCTCATCCTTCCAAACCGGAACAGGCAACTCTACTACCCCTCCGCTTGTTGTCGCATGTCGAGAGGAAGCATCCTTGACATCTTCCTCAACCCAACAGTAGGGGTCACTCTCGAGTGTCTTCTCCCAATCCAGTCCATGCAACACAACATTTCGACACTCTGCCATAGTCAGCACTTGTGTATGGGAAACACCTCCTGACACAAATGAATGTACAGCATTACTAAAGTACTCCACGCTGCTATAAAACGTCGAGTCTCTCCCAGTATAAAAAGCCTCATCTCCACTCTCAATGTCAGAAAACATGGGACGAACAGAAACCCTAGAACGTGACTCTGACCTCTTTCCTCTCATCTTCCTTTTTACGAACACACAATAAGGGAAAACAAAGCTAACCCAATGGAAATGAAGAAGCAAAGAAGAAGAAGAAGCAAGTACCTTAAGCTTCTGAAAGATAGAAGAACTCCAAACACCAATAAACTCGCAAGAGAGTAGCAAAAACGCTTTCAGCAAACAAATACAAAGTGAGAGATGAAGCAAAACATTTCCCTTCTGAAAGTTTACCTATTTATAGGCATGGCTTGGGGGGAAATAAGCGAATCATCAGAAATCTCGAAGATGTGTTTGCAGCCGTTAGATAAATCTCATCAACGGTTCTAAAATTGAAATATGCGTTTACAACCGTTGGATTTATCCCATTGACGGTTCCTTTTTTGCTGAAACCAATAGATATATCTAAGGGCAGATATTTCATGGGCCACGTTTTCAAAATCCAAGGCCCACGGTAATAACCTCGAAAACGGTTCTCAATTGCCATCACGCGCATTTATGTCCCATCATTGGAATGGCAATCGTTACGAGGGCATACGTGGCAATGGGAGACTGAAGTATAAAAAACGTGGTTTCGAGGTGCATTAATGACAGGCGTGTCAAGTGATGACAGCTAATAAATGCATGAAAGCACTTGTCCACAAATCCTGAACTAGCAAATGCCGCCTAAACCCATGCCTACAAAAGCTAAACTTAAGTGTTATAGCTTATTAAAGTGACTCCGCCAGTCACTATAACAAGCTAGGGGGCATATGATCCGGTCCTAACACCGGCCCCCAAGAGCATGGCTTTAATGCCTTGCCAGATCAGCATTTTGAAGAAAGAGAAGTACTCTTTAAATACACTACAAATACTATACGGAGTACACGCCGCCAGGGCTCATAACTCCGCCAAGGAATGTAACTCCGTCCAGGCATGTTACCCTGCCAAGGGTCATAACTCCGCCAAGGCAAGTTACTCCGCCAAGGCAAGTTACTCCGCCAAGGGAAGTAACCCCGCCTAGGCAGGTAACGCCGCTAGAATGCATATTACTCCGCCAAGCCATAGGCTCAACTCAGGCGGAATATTGAACTTCCTATACTGCGTAGCGAACCCATACTCACAACCCCGACACGAGATTGACTCTGTCTTGAGAGGTTAATAATGGGAATCACGCTGTCACGCATAAAGGGGAATAACAATAAAATAATAAAGCATTCACGCTTCCCAAGTAAGTGGAAATACCTACTACACTAACGGTGCTCGTGAACGACACAGGGACCCACTGTCTTTCTTGCTTTATGCTAGAAAACAAGGAACGGGTCCTACCAATAATGCAGCACCAGTAACAGGTATATAAACCTCAGCAAAAAGGTATACAGGGGCTCTCTCCCCATTTCTGAACCTTACTCTCTCTCTTACTTGCATAATTCTCTCTGATTGTCTTTCTAAGTCTTAAAGTATTCTGATATACTGACTTGAGCGTCGGAGAACGATTGCAGGTACCACCCCCAATCGGGTCAAGGCTAAGAAGACTCCTCCAGGCGGACTGGGACACCGCCCAGTGTATACTGCACTCCGTGTCAAAGCATAAGAGGCAATTCCAGGCGGACTACCACTCCGCAGTGCGAGTTACACTCCGCCCCAGTATGGTTCAGACTCTGCCTCAACATACAAAGACACTCTACATCTGAACATTTATGTACACTACTTTGTATCAGATTGAGCTGTCTCAGGATCGTAACTTTACACCCCCGTAAAGGACAGATCAATACGTAATTGAGAAAACGAAGTTATGAAAATAGAAAAATGTAAAGATGAATATTAATCTTTTATGTTTTCAAGATAATTAAAATTTTATTTGAACATAAAAATCTTTTTTTTAGGTTTAACTAAACACCCGCTGAAAAGAAACTAATGTGTGCGTAACACCGTGATCTTGTATTTGTATTTGCGCAAACATAGTTTGAAATGACCTATTAAAACAGTGTAATTAATGCTTTTTCAAAGGTGAACAAGACCAAATGTCTGAGTAGGTGTTAGACAAGCATGTTTATCTTTTATCTTTTTGCCTAATCTCAGACATTGATTGTTTAACTTTTTCTTCTGAAAAAAGAAAATTCATGATATATACTAACTCACTAACTGTTGGATTTATAGTAAAATAATATAAAAAAAAACACCCCGACACAAAAAAAAAACAATTTCATACGTAAGATTCAGACAAATAGTTAAAGTCATCTAAGCAAGTGACAATCTGATTGATTTATCATCTGATGAAGTACCATAAACAAAATAACACAGAGAGGATCGAGGAAGCTTGATGATCACGAAAAGTATATAATGCAATTGTAACCATATTTAAGGAGACTTAAATAGAGAAGCAAAACTTTCATATGGAACCATCGATTATGTTCTAACGTTAGATTATTCAGGAATAGTAAGGAGCAGAGGGCGCCAATATTTCCTTTTCAACAAGGACCTGCAACGAAAACCGGTCCAAGCCGGGTTGGTCGAACCGGGTCGGTGGTCACTCCAAGAATGTGCAACGGCAACGGAAGCCAACATAGGAGTAGCTTCATGCGTGTCTTCGTCTCTAGGCGGCGAGGACACAAAGAGGTCCTTCAGTGAGTGTCTCCGCATGGGATCCTTCCCCAACACGTGTTCTTGCCGGCGAGGTGATCGGTTCAGGCTCAGCAGAGTGCGCAGGCTGGTTTTGGGCCGCCGGAACTGGACCAGTGGGCTCGTCCTTGGGCTTTGGGTTGGGCTCTGCCCAACGCCACACGGCGTTGCAAACAGCTTCAGTTTCTGCAATGCTGCCATGTGCTGAGTTATTTTCTCTCTATTCTTTGGTCTATTATAAGGGAGTTAAAGTGGGTTTAAATTTGAATGTTTATGATTGTGAAGGGACAAGGGTGGTTGATTGCTTCTAACAAGCATGGGATCTGTCTTGGGAATGGTTGTATCTTTTCTTCCAGACATGTTGATTACTTTTCTTTAATTTAATATACCTTTCTTTAGGACTTCAAAAGGAAAAATAAAGATGTATGACCATGGAATCACATGTAGTATGACTGAACCATTTCTCGATGTCTCTCTTTTCCTTTTTGTTTTCCTCAACAAATGTCACCCATCCAGTTAAACTTCTAGGCATTCATGTATTATGACATACCAGTTAAATAACACATATTAAGTTAAAATTAAAGGTATATATTTCTTTATATGAATTTTGGTTTAATGAAGTGTCTCCTTGTTCATCTATTAATATTGAGAGTTGAGAATAAATTAGATAAAGATTCAAACATAAAATTGTATATATTCATTGTTGAAAAGATGATTTATATAAAGAAGGGATCACCTTATTTATAAAAGGAAGGAAACTTACAGGCGAAACTTAACTCACTAATAAACTCATTAACTCTAACACTAATCAATAAATAGTCAACTAATAACTCGTTCTCTCTCAAACCAATAAGTAGGTACCAATTATTAATTAAAACATGAAAGAGATTACAATCAAATACCAAAAATAAAATTAGGAAAATTTTTTGACTACATTAAACACAAATCTAGCAAAATCTCTATTTGACATTTTATAAAAGAATTGTTGTTTGAGAGCATTGTTCATCTCTCCATGCTTTACACAATCATCAAGCAGTGTGTTCCAAGAAAACAAGTCTCTTTCAGGAATTTTAACAAATATTTGTTGTGCATTAGCAATGTTCAACTTTCCATGCTTTACACAACCATCAAGCATATTATGTTCCAAGAAACCAAGTCTTTTTGGGGCATTTTAACAAACAGTTGCTGAGCAATGCCATGCAAATATTGGCCTAAGTTTCCATCGTTAATATATTCATATACAAGGAAAAGAGATCCTTCAACACAATATCCAACCTCACCAGATTCAAGTGATGGACATGTGTTAGGACCTTTAGCTCATAAGGAATGTGCGTTGATGATGCTTGAACATCCATCTTCTGGAAATCCAGCTCATCCAAGTTGAAGGTAACATGGGTACATATTAGAAAGTGAGTTAAATAGTGTGTATGAAAAATTTTGACAAATTCTTTTTTAAGAAACAAATATTGAAACACTTGTCTGAGTTTTTATAAAACTATTTAAAATACGAAAAAACAACAAAACAACTTTAAAGAGCAAAGAGAACAACACACACAAGTTTTGTAATGGTTTATCTCTTATACAGTTTCAATACAGAAAAGAGAGTTCTTAAGTTTTTACAAGACCTTAGGGGTGTCTGAGCTATACAACTGAACTAAGTATTTTTACAAGAGAGATATTAAAGATTTTGCCCAACTTGCGTGTAAGATGAGTTGTTGTAGCATGTGTTATGTTGCACTCCTTGAAAAAGTTTCTTTGCATAGGGCTTCATAAAGAAAGAGACGTTGCGAGACAAAGAGAGCTTCATTCAAGGGAGTTATAATAGTTGGATAATGCTTTTGAAAAGTTTAGAAAACATATTTGTTCTCTATTAGTCTTGATCCGGTCCTAACACCGGCCCCCAAGAGCATGTTTAAACTACCTTCTGAACGCTGCTTCCTCGCGATTCGTTTCTTGTTGCCAGTTCATCGTTTCTTCAGAGATTTAAGGTAACTTTCTTCTTCCTCTGTTTTCTGTCTTCGTTGTTATTGGGTTGGTTCTGTTTTCTTTATATGTGTGTTTGTTGAAACGAGGATGAGAGGAAAAGAATCAGAGTCGTGCCCTAGGGTATCTGTTCACCCTATGTTTTCGGATATTGAGAGTGAAGATGAGGGCTTCTATACTGGGAGGGATTCAACATTTTACAGCAGCGTGGAGTGTTTTAGTAATGCTATACATTCGTTTGTAGCAGGAGGTACCCCTCAGATACAAGTGATAACAATGGCAGAATGTCAGAATGTTGTGCTGCACGGGTTAGATTGGAAAAAGATGCTTGAGACTGATCCCTATTGTTGGGTCGAGGAAGACGTCAAAGAAGCTTCTTCACGTCATGCAACGACAAGTGGTGGGGTAATGGAGTTGTTGTAACACCCTCTGTTACACCTTAATAAATTCTAGAAAAATTCATAATTTTTTTTAAAGATATGATTGTTAAAAAGAAACTATCGGAATAAATTATATACATTATTTCTGAAATACCTCATAAATATTATTAAAACTTTATAAAGTATTTGTACATTCATCCGAAGAAAATAAACATTAAACATTGATCCGGTCTGGATACCGGCCCCCATTCCTGTGACGTCAGAGTGACCTCATATAAGGAAAACCGGTGTCCTGGTTCAACGTTACCACACCGGATATCCGATGTCTGACCGTCCGTCATCATCTCACGACTGCACCACTTATTTTATCCATAACGGCTCCTTGTTCGTTTTCACAGGACATCTGTATAACTGTTGGCTTTTCAGTCATAGCAAGATAAGAGCCCCTAATAACTTATCAGCGAAGACACTGTTTGTAGCAAAATACGTCACGTCAATGGCCTCAGAAAGCAAGTGGATGTGTCAGCAGATTATGCGGAAAATGTGATTATCCTCTCCTCTTCCTAGAGGATCGTACTCTGATAATTGACCTACCCCCCTGACACATTCTGAAAGTTGAGCCACCCTGATTGACATAATATACACGCTATCAGAGCTAAGGGACCCACCTGTATCCAACGACTCATTTTCTTACGTACAACTATAAATAGCTCATTTCAACACACATGCATGGTATCGTTGTTCTATCTCATACTTTACTGTTACTTCGCTTGAGCATTCACTGAGTTCATATACTCTTCTAACTTGAGCGTCGGAGAATCTTCACAGGTGGCACCACCTTTCGCCCCCTTACAACGCGAAACGTTGGTGTGAAGGATCTCCAGGACAACAAGACCGGCCTCTCCCACTGAGAGACCGGATTGATACATCGGATATACCCTGTTCCGGTGTGCAAATCCTCAAAACACCTAAACACTTGTGGCTGGTCCCACACCGGATCCTAGACCCCGGCCCAGACCAGTTCATTGGCACGCCCGGTGGGACTTGTTAGAGTTATTCCCATTTTCGCAGAAGTTTGGTTGTCACGATGGAAGGCAACGGGAGAGATTTCGTGGATGGTCACGTAGAGGATGTGACCCATCAACAGGCTGGAAGGAGACTCGTCTTCGAGTCCCCTGTAACTCAAACCCGGAGGATGGTGCAAGTGCAGACGCCTGACCCTCGCGATGAGGTTATCAGGCAACTCAGGGAGGAGCTGACGGAGTTGAAGCGGGAGAGAGGAGGAGCTGGGGACAGAGTAGCATCTCATGCAGAGGATGCTCATCATGCATCAGCGAGGGATAGATCTACAACCCTCCAGTATTCGAAGATCCCTACGTATGAAGAGAGGGAGCAGACGCAGGACTCTGGTGATAGAGTCAGTACCAGGAGAAGGGAGCAGGCGGTGGTGACTTCAGGGACGTACAATCTTAGTGTCCCTTTCTCAAGAAGGCTGATGAGCATTATCATCCCAAAACATTTGCAAACAACCCAGCCACTGTCGATCGGGAAGTATAATGGAGAGACCGACCCCACTAAGCATTTGGATGCTTATGTTTATGAAGCTATGTATTTGGGAGCAGACGAAGATGTTATGTGCAGAATGTTCCCAAGAACGTTGATGGAGGAGGCTCTCAGCTGGTTTAAAAGCCTACCCTCAGGATCTATAGACTCTTGGGAGGAAATGGCTGCTGCATTTGAAAGTCATTTTGTCATCTTTAGGGATATCCCAAGAACTTCTCACACCCTGGCCCAGATAAGGCAGGGAGAAACTAAAACTCTTAAGGAGTTCTTGAAAAGATTTTATAAGGAGGCAGTGTTGGTCCCCAACCTCACAGAGGCCATACAACTCCATATTGTAGTGGAAGCTCTTCAGCCTGGTTCAGCCTTTGCCCTATCTTTGGCAAAGAGCCCCCCTACGACCTTCGAGGAGTTTCGAAGGAAAGCTTCTAAGTACGTGGGCATAGAGATGCATCTAGAGGCAACTGCAACAAGAGTGAGGCCTTCTACACCCACTTAGCAGCCACGGAGAGAAAAGGAGAGGGTGAGGCCTGAGAAGCATACCTTTAGAGAAGACTTTGTGAACGCTCGTCCGCATCCACGAGATAAGCGTGTATCATTGTTCGACAACTATGCTCCGTTGAACACTAGGCATTCACAAATTATGAGGGAGGCTAGTTGGCCAACTCTGAACGTCTTTGGGATAAGAAAACCAGCCCCAGTCAAGAGGGGTGGTAACCCATGTAAATATTGCACGTTCCATGAACAGACAGGACACAACACTGATGAGTGCAAGGCGTTGAAGAATACGGTGGAAACTCTTCTTCGGGAAGGAAAGCTGAAGCAGTATTTGTTTAAAGAGAAATCTGTGGACAAGCCTCAGAGGATGGAGAAAAGGAATAGAGATCCTGATGATGAGGATGGTAATACACGTAACCCAGCAAGGAAGTTCACTGCAGCTGAGAAGCAGAAGGGAGTAGTGATTGCTGAAGGTGCCCAACAAAATAACATGCCCCAACAGTAGAGGTAGGGCAGACGAGAAGTGATTGAGATGATAGCTGGAGGATTTGCGGGAGGAGGAACATCAATCACAGCACGGAAGAATCACCACATGATGATTCTGTCCGTCCAGGGCAAACCGAGGGATAACCGCCCTTACAGGGACGGTATGACAGCCCCGACGGTGTCATTTACAGATGATGATTTTGGCCCAACAATTCCAGGCGGTGATGATGCGGTAGTTATCGTGGCAGTCATAGCCAACAAGGATGTCAAGAGGATCCTCGTCGATCAGGGAAGTTCTTGTGACGTTATCTTTTATAATTGTTTCAAACGAATAGGTTTCAATGATGCAGATTTACAACCCTACACACAAGAACTTACAGCGTTTAATGGAGCCAAGCAACCCACCAAGGGATATCTTGACACTCTGATTTCTTTTGAAGGAGAGCCTGGTGCAAGAACGGTCAAGTCAAGAATCCTGGTGATTGACGTGGAATCCCCATACAACGGCACTCAGTTTACAGACAAAAAGTTCACAGATTTGCTTGAAGGACTGGGGATAATCCAGATATTTTCATCTGTTGAACACCCCCAAACCAATGGGCAAGCAGAGGTAGCCAACCGAGAAGTGCTAAAGGGGTTGAAGAAGTGTCTGGGAGAAGCGAAGGGAGGATGGACTGACCAGCTATGTCATGTTTTATGGGCATACCGCACTACGTCCCATTCTTCAACTAACGAATCCCCATACCGGCTGACGTACGGGGTTGAGGCGATGATTCCAGTGGAGTTACAAACAAAATCGGCTCGTGTGGAGTATTTTTCAGCTGAAGATAACAACGCCAATTTGGCATCAGAACTGGACGTCCTCCAGGAGTTAAGGGAAAAGGCTTTCGTCAGAGATCAGGCAATAAAAGCAAAGGCAGCACTCCGGTATAATAAACGTGTCCAGTACAGAGCTTTCAACACCGGAGACCTTGTTCTGAGAAAGGCAAGTGTGGGGAATAAGTTCGCCCACCAAGGAAAGCTAGCACCGACGTGGGAAGGTCCTTATAGAGTTTCTGAAGTGACTGGAAAAGGGTCATACCGATTGGAAGAGCTTGATGGAACTCCAATCCGCAACAAATGGAACACTCAGAACTTACGTATCTATTACAGCTAGTTGGTAAGACGGCGTGTACTCTTTTTCCTTACTTGAGTTTTTTCCCATTGGGTTTTCTCAAGAAGGTTTTAACGAGGCATGACCCCAACTACGCTTTTCATGTAATGTACTTACAATTTTAATGAGAACACATTTTAACCGCCCTATCATTCTCACGTTTCTTATGTGTTGTGATTTATAGCCGTAGTTAATACGCATACACTTCAGGACGGATGGAGTCAACTACCAATTCTGTAGTTGATGATATAACTCCTCGAGGAAATAATGAAGACCCCTCAGGACGGATGATCTCAATCACACATCGTGTGTTTCGACGATGTAACTCCTTGAGGGGGGAATGGGTTGTAGGGCTGGTCCTTTTTCAAGGCCACAAACCGAACCCCATTCGAAGACTACATGGGTTGTAGGGCTGGTCCTTTTTCAAGGCCACAAACCGAACCCCATTCGAAGACTACATGGGTTGTAGGGCTGGTCCTTTTTCAAGGCCACAAACCGAACCCCATTCGAAGACTACATGGGTTGTAGGGCTGGTCCTTTTTCAAGGCCACAAACTGAACCCCATGCGAAGGCTTGGGCGCAGTAGGCCGGTTCACACAGAAAACCGCGCTGAACCCCGAGTAACGGGCGCAGTAGGTTCAGGATTAGCCCTGATCCGAACCCCGTGTTGAAGGCTTGGATTGTAGGATTGCACCGAACTCCAAGTACGGTTAGTAGGATCGAACCGAACACCGTGTGAAGACTTGAGATGTAGGACCAAACTGAACCTCAAAAGAAAGGCGTAAAAGCTTACCCTTGTCAAAGTTATATTAAAATTCAAAGGCAATGTCCGTCCTCAGTTGTGGAATATCCACCCCGGAGCGGTAGAACGCTAACGTACCCGCTCTACATCTTCGAGGACAGATAAGCATTTCTATCTTTTTAAGAAGTTAAAAGGTAATCCTTGAGATAAACTTTCCCTTCCCAATGCACTTACACTTGGGGACAGGGCATGCTTTAACTTAATTGTCATTTATTTGTTACAATTTGTTATCTTAATCCGGTGCGATAAGTACGCTTTAAGCAGCTAGGTAACCACGCAGAACGGATTCGCAAAGCATTGAAAACAATAAAGTGTTTTGTATAACACTAAGTTATTCAGCAATCACACATTCGACGCAAGCAGTTGAAGAAAAGTAATAGTGAATTTTATTTTCAAAAATAAGAAAATATGCAGGTTACAGGGTGTTTTAAAGCTGGAGCCGATCCCAGAACACGGCTATGAATGAAAGCATAAAATTAAGAGGCCGGTGTTTGATCCTCCGTAGTGGGCACTCCTGCCTTCTCCGTCTTGTCTTCCACTCCAGTTTGGGCACCTTCTTGTGCTTCAGCTCCAGAGGCAGCGGTGGACGTTGCCGGCTCCATACTTTGACCTTCTGGGAGGGGAGGCAGTTCGTACAGAGATTCACGGGGTTCATGGTGCGAGCCGTCCTTATGAACTTCGACAAGTCTTCCCCCATGGAATTCGAAGAACGGATCTAATCCGTACAGATTCAGTTGCACTCCGGGGTTACGATAGTAGACTTGACGAAGGGCCAGGCCGAAGGATTCATACGCCACATTTTTGCATATCTCCAAGGCTTTGGAAGCCTTGGCCTTCGCTGTAGCTAGTTTCCTCTGAACCTTGGCAAAATCCTCTTCTGAAGGCCCAGCACTCGCACCACCCTTCTTGAGTTCATCAATTTGGGCTTGCATCTCTTTCCGAATGCTCTCCCACTCCCCAAGGTCTTTGATGCGACTGTCCTCCATAATTTTGAGATCGTCAGCAAGCTTAGCCGATCTCTTCTTCTCCAGTTGTAATTCCTCTTCAAGGAGGGGTATGGATTTGTTCTTTTTCTGGAGGTCGGAAACTTCCCGCTCTAGGGCCTTGTTCGCAAAATGCACTTGGCTCGCCTCTCCAGTTTTCCTCTGGAGCGTTTCCTTAGTTTTCTTTAATTCTGACTCCACGCCCCTGTGAACTTCAGCTTGCTTGGTCGCCCATTTCTCCTTCACCACGAGTTCAGTCTCAAGTTTTTCAACTTGATCCATATAGTCTGCCTTCTCGCTCAGGGACTCAAGGAGGCCGGACAGTTCATCCAACTGCCAACGTCCGGCCTTGCAAGCTCCTCGGACCCCAGCGGCGTCGAGGGAGGGGCGGAGGCAATACCTTGCCTTTGGAAGAGTGGGAGGCATAGACCCCTGGAACCACAAGTAAGGGGAGAAGAAGGAGTCACGCGGAGGCTCAAACGCCGGAGGAGGACCATTCCCAGAGTCCGGCTCTGAAGCATTTTGTGAAGAAGGGGTGGAGGATTCAGGAACGGGTTTCTTTCCCTTGTCCTTCTTCAATCCAGTTTCTTCGGCCGTCCTCTGACGCTTCTTCGCAGGGTCACCAGAGGAGGGCTTTTCCTGATCTGTCTTCTTGACCAGGTGCCTCTTTTTCTTCTTCTCTGGTACGGCCTCCTCGTTGCCCGCTCCAGTGGCCTCAGGTTGTTGTTCAGTTTCCTCCTCATCAAAGAGAGGGACCTCATCTCCTACCGCAGAGGTCAGAGGAATGAGGGGAGTTTTGGTGGCGTTCCTCTTCGCCTGGATTTCGTTCTCCTCAGAGGAGGAATCGTCGTCAGCCATCATGGTCCTTAACGACAACATCTCTGGGCAGGCTTTTTCGATTTGTTCTGTAAAACAAGAAAGGTTGAATAAGCATACAAGAAGAAAAATAACCAGTTCATTAATAACCATACAACACAAAGAAATTAAGAGCGGATATTACGGAGGTAGGTGTTTCTGATATCATCCTCGGCCAAGAGGAGGCGGCTGGAAAACCCTTTGAGGGTCTTTGAGGCCGTCTGCATGGCGCTTAAGACCTCAACAGAGTGAGGGGAAAGTTCGCTCTCGTCTGTATAGTAAGCACGGCTCATAAGGAGAAAATGCTCGTGCGTCCAGCTAAGGGGAAACTTGGTAAACCCCTCCTTGTTCCGCCAGAAGACCGGCTTATTTGGTTGAATCCGGACCCGTGTATAGTAGTGTTTGAAGGAGCGTCCATCCACCTTCGCGGATTCCGTATAAGACTTGAAATTTACAACCCTTGAGTCACTACGAAGAGTAATGAACCCAAGGCCGCCCTTCTTATTAGCACGACGGACCACTTGGCAATAGTAAAATAGCTTGGCCACAGTGGCGGAGAAGTTGAAGTGCTCCCCCAGAACCTCCAGAGCCCGGACAAGACCCCAACCGTTGGGATGCAGTTGCGTGGGGGCGCAGTCTAGGAAACGCAGGACGGCCATCTGGAACTCCGTCATGGGGAAGCGTACTCCCAGTTTCAAGAAGACGAAGTCGTACATGTAGACCGACCTCACATCAGGGACACTGTGGCATATTCTTTCAGAGGGATGTGGTGCCATCACAGCGTATCGCGCCTTGTACTTTTTATCTGAATATATTTTGTAGCGGAAAGAGACCGTGCATTCCTCCTCACTTGCATGGTGCGAAGGGATCTCTAGGAATTCCTCCTCCACCCAGCAGTAGGGTTTTTCCCTGTTGAGTTTCTCCCAGTCAAGCCGGTGTGCAACAACGTTGACACACCCTTCAGCAGAGCGGAGAACCGGTGTTTTTCCTCGTCCTGGAAGGTCCATGGTTATGCAGGCACGGTGGAACGCGTATGTATTGTGGTAAAAAGCAACATCGTCAGAGAGGTAACCTTCAGCACTTGACCCCTCATCAGAGCGGCTGGTGGCCCTCGAATCAAGGGGAGCCTCAGAGCGACGTTGGGAAGAAGACGCTCGTGAGGAAGAGGCTTCGGCTCTCTCTGAGCGACGGGGCCCAGCCACAGGAGGATTCGCTGGAATCCTCCCACCACGGTGGCTAAGGGGGGCGCGAGAGCCAAAACTCCCCCTATTTGAAGGACCAGCGTGGCCTGTTCTAGGGCGCATAATGGAAATAGAATGACTAAAATTGCAAGGAGTTGAAGGAAAGGGAGGTTACCTAAAGGGAGAAGATCTTTGAGAAGTTTGAAGACGATAGAGAAATTCCAAAGAAATTTGAGCAGAGTTTCACTAAGCTTGAAAACAAGAGTGGAATCCAAAATCTGCTAAGAGTTCCTTTTATAGGTAACAAAGAAGCACAGTGTTTCGTCGAAGGTCACAAGGTTTGCATCAAAACGCAACCTCTTCAAATTGAAACGACTCCGCCGTTTCGTCACATACGGGCGCGAAAATGGTAACGTTTCAGTAAACATTTTGGCAAAATGGGCCCTCATTCAGTTTGAATCCAGGCCCAATAAGCCTAATCGACGGTTACACTCTTGGGTAATGATGGCTCGTGCGTAAAAAACGCATTTACTGTCCAATCATGCCATGCGCATTTAATGCCACCCAACCACTTTTTGAATACCAAGGGTTTCGATTCTCAAAGACTCTTGGGATTTCCATCATCTACTTTATGCTGTCTGAATCCGTTGTACGCAACGAGAAAAGAGCGGTCACCCGTTTATTAGAGCGGACGCCACAGAGCTCCTAGAGACCTTCCAGAATGTACTACCGGCATCCAGACTTCTCTAGAGTTGTGTAGCTCATATGAGCAACTTAATAGTCCCTCATACAAGCTAGGGGACAGATGATCCAAGTGATGGACATGTGTTAGGACCTTTAGCTCATAAGGAATGTGCGTTGATGATGCTTGAACATCCATCTTCTGGAAATCCAGCTCATCCAAGTTGAAGGTAACATGGGTACATATTAGAAAGTGAGTTAAATAGTGTGTATGAAAAATTTTGACAAATTCTTTTTTAAGAAACAAATATTGAAACACTTGTCTGAGTTTTTATAAAACTATTTAAAATACGAAAAAACAACAAAACAACTTTAAAGAGCAAAGAGAACAACACACACAAGTTTTGTAATGGTTTATCTCTTATACAGTTTCAATACAGAAAAGAGAGTTCTTAAGTTTTTACAAGACCTTAGGGGTGTCTGAGCTATACAACTGAACTAAGTATTTTTACAAGAGAGATATTAAAGATTTTGCCCAACTTGCGTGTAAGATGAGTTGTTGTAGCATGTGTTATGTTGCACTCCTTGAAAAAGTTTCTTTGCATAGGGCTTCATAAAGAAAGAGACGTTGCGTGACAAAGAGAGCTTCATTCAAGGGAGTTATAATAGTTGGATAATGCTTTTGAAAAGTTTAGAAAACATATTTGTTCTCTATTAGTCTTGATCCGGTCCTAACACCGGCCCCCAAGAGCATGTTTAAACTGCCTTCTGAACGCTGCTTCCTCGCGATTCGTTTCTTGTTGCCAGTTCATCGTTTCTTCAGAGATTTAAGGTAACTTTCTTCTTCCTCTGTTTTCTGTCTTCGTTGTTATTGGGTTGGTTCTGTTTTCTTTATATGTGTGTTTGTTGAAACGAGGATGAGAGGAAAAGAATCAGAGTCGTGCCCTAGGGTATCTGTTCACCCTATGTTTTCGGATATTGAGAGTGAAGATGAGGGCTTCTATACTGGGAGGGATTCAACATTTTACAGCAGCGTGGAGTGTTTTAGTAATGCTATACATTCGTTTGTAGCAGGAGGTACCCCTCAGATACAAGTGATAACAATGGCAGAATGTCAGAATGTTGTGCTGCACGGGTTAGATTGGAAAAAGATGCTTGAGACTGATCCCTATTGTTGGGTCGAGGAAGACGTCAAAGAAGCTTCTTCACGTCATGCAACGACAAGTGGTGGGGTAATGGAGTTGTTGTAACACCCTCTGTTACACCTTAATAAATTCTAGAAAAATTCATAATTTTTTTTAAAGATATGATTGTTAAAAAGAAACTATCGGAATAAATTATATACATTATTTCTGAAATACCTCATAAATATTATTAAAACTTTATAAAGTATTTGTACATTCATCCGAAGAAAATAAACATTAAACATTGATCCGGTCTGGATACCGGCCCCCATTCCTGTGACGTCAGAGTGACCTCATATAAGGAAAACCGGTGTCCTGGTTCAACGTTACCACACCGGATATCTGATGTCTGACCGTCCGTCATCATCTCACGACTGCACCACTTATTTTATCCATAACGGCTCCTTGTTCGTTTTCACAGGACATCTGTATAACTGTTGGCTTTTCAGTCATAGCAAGATAAGAGCCCCTAATAACTTATCAGCGAAGACACTGTTTGTAGCAAAATACGTCACGTCAATGGCCTCAGAAAGCAAGTGGATGTGTCAGCAGATTATGCGGAAAATGTGATTATCCTCTCCTCTTCCTAGAGGATCGTACTCTGATAATTGACCTACCCCCCTGACACATTCTGAAAGTTGAGCCACCCTGATTGACATAATATACACGCTATCAGAGCTAAGGGACCCACCTGTATCCAACGACTCATTTTCTTACGTACAACTATAAATAGCTCATTTCAACACACATGCATGGTATCGTTGTTCTATATCATACTTTACTGTTACTTCGCTTGAGCATTCACTGAGTTCATATACTCTTCTAACTTGAGCGTCGGAGAATCTTCGCAGGTGGCACCACCTTTCGCCCCCTTACAACGCGAAACGTTGGTGTGAAGGATCTCCAGGACAACAAGACCGGCCTCTCCCACTGAGAGACCGGATTGATACATCGAATATACCCTGTTCTGGTGTGCAAATCCTCAAAACACCTAAACACTTGTGGCTGGTCCCACACCGGATCCTAGACCCCGGCCCAGACCAGTTCAAACATTATAAGAAAGAGAGGAAACTCCATGGCCCAGAAGCAGTTACTTATTAACATTATTTATTCATTGGACCACGGTATTCATACCGAGCTCCCTTTCTAGAACGTGCTATATTTACTGCCGATATTCTTTGATCCTTCCCTCTGAACCATCAATTTGAAACATGTGAAACAAAAACACGGAGAATGGAGTGAGAAACAGAATATAATATTCTCAATTAAGACATAAGCAACAAAGGGTTTTCACAAACCAATACATAATAATATCAATCACAATCACATACACAATCAATTATGAATGCATGAATGTTATGCAATATCTTCATCATAACTTACCTATATATGTGGGCCCTTAAATTTTAATTTGCACTGGGCCAACCAAGAGTTTACACTATTCCATAAGTCCGGATAATAATAATATGAACAGCTCAACTGGCTTGGAAACACTTAGAGACTAGTCAGATTGAGAAAGTTTTTATTGTGAAAGTACCCGACACTAGGGAGCTACCCCAGGTCCCCTGAAGCACCCTTTCACACCCTCTCATCCCAAGGCTCGTAATTAAGCCTCCTCTAATGTATCCTCGATTTCTATAATCCGTCCACAGACAATATTATTTCATTTCACTTTAATGATTCATGATGCATGAACTACTCGCGTATTGAGTTGGTTAAGGCTTTTAGAAACTCAATTATTAAATCCCTTAAAGGTTTACAATATTATTTCAATAAACTGTACATTTTCTCAATTCTCTGAATTTCTGTCCCACAGAAATAAATTTGGTACAATTTTCAAATCTCACTGAAATTGAGTTTCTAAGCCTTAAATATCTAAAAACTTTATCATATAAAACTTTACATAATCTTTCTCAAATTAAATCTTAACAAAATCAAATCTAGGAATCTTAATTATTTTCAAATATCTTTAGTTATTAAGTTGGAAAAATAAAAGAATTTTCTTTTTAAAAAAATTTGTTTTATTAAAAGAGAATAATTATTAACTAAAAATACTTAAAATTACAAATAATTCAAAATGTACATGTAAGGTAAAATCTGATGTGAGGAGGGCCTTATACAGATACAAATATGGAGTACTCTTGTATACTGGGGCGTAGTACAATGCACTCTGCAACGGTGTAGCAGTTCGCCTGGAATAGCCTCCTTAGCCTTGAAACAATTGGTGGTTGTACCTGTAATTATTCTCCGACGCTCAAGTCAGTATTTTGAAGTACTGTTAGACTTAGAAAGCAAATCTGAGAGAATTATGCAAGTATGAGTGTAAGGTTCAGAATTAGGGGGTCTCCCCATATACCTTTTTGCTGAGGTTTATATACCTATTACTGGTGCTCTATTATTGGTAGGACCTGTTCCTTGTTTTCAGGCATAATACAAGAAAGGTAGTGGGTCCCTGCGCCGTTCACAAGCACCATCACTGTAGTGAGTATTTCCACTCACTTGGAAAGCGTTAATGCTTCATTATTTTATTTGTTGTTCCCTCTTATGCGTGACAGCGTGATTCCCATTTTCAACCTCTCAAGACAGAGTCAATCTCGTGCCGGGGTTATAAATATGGGCTCGCTTCGCAGTATGGGAATTTTGGTATTCCGCCTGTATTGAGCCTATGGCTTGGCGGAGTAGTGTGCATTGGAAATGCTTTATGTATGTGTACAATCTTTTTAATACTTTCCACCTTGGCGGAGTAATAGGCCTTGGCGGAGTAACAAGCATTGGCGGAGTCACATGCCTTGGCGGAGTCACATGCCTTGGCAGAGTAACATGCCTTGGCGGTATGTACTCCGTATAAGAGTAATCATAGAGGATTTGAAACGTATTTCTCCTGTTCGAAATGTTGATCTGGCAAGGCATTAAAACCATGCTCTTGGGGGCCGGTGTTAGGACCGGATCATCTGCCCCCTAGCTTGTTATAGTGACTAGCGGGGTCGCTTTAATAAGCTATAGCACTTTGTTGTGTTTAGCTTTTATAGGCATGGGTTTAGGCGGTGTTTGCTAGTTCCGAATTTATGGACAAGTGTTTTCATGCATTTATTGTTTTTGTCATTACTTGCCACGCCTGTCATCAAAGCGCCTCGAAACTGCGTTTTGCTGCTTCAATCTCTCATTGCCACGTATGCCCTCGTAACGATTGCCATTCCAATGATGGGATATAAATGCGTGGGATGGCAGTTGGAATACGTTTTCGAGGTTATTACCATGGGCCTTGGATTTTGAAAATACGGCCCAGGAAATGCCTGCCTTGAGATTCATCTAACGGTCTCGGAATCAACGGCTCAACTTTCAGCTCTTCGACCTATTTTTCAAGGTCACTATATGCAGTGGCTGCTTGATCCAACTCCGCAGCCCAGGCGTCTTCAGCGAGAGCCTTACTGGTCTCAAAAGAAACCAGTCTCTGCTGAACTTCACTCACATCCTCACCTAGTTTTTGGTTCTGCTGTTTCAAATCTAAAATTTGTTGTCCCAGCAGAACATTTTCAGCCTTTACATGGGTCAGCTCGCCCACATCCTCGCCCAGCTTTGAATTCTGCTGTTTCAAATCTGAGACTTGTTTGTCCAGCAGAACCTTCTCAGTTTTGACCTAGGCCAGCTCCTCTTCCAGCTTCTTCTTATCAGAGTCGGCGGTGTCAAGGTGTTTATCTTTAGCCTTGATCACCTCCGACAACTGTTCATTGTCATGCTCCAAGCTTCGAATTTTTTCAACAGAATCATGAAATAATTCTTGAAACATGGCAGCCTCCGCAGCCACCTCAGCAATACGGGGCACTGAAGCAAGGTAACCATCAATTTCAGCGAGATGCCACCTTGCAGCAGCAGTGGCATCCGCAATCTCTTCGAAGTCAATATCTGGACGAAGGATGAAGTCAGGATCACGCCTCTCTGACTGGCGGGATCCCACATTTGTGAAATACAAGTAAGGACTCAAACGAGACCCCGCCAGAGGAAGAGAGACAGCCCGCCTAGATGGCTCCCCTGGAATGTTGACAAGAAAAACTGCTGTTCCTCGAGCAGTCAAGTCTAGGGCAGGACTCTCAGTTCGGTGAGGTGGAGAACCTTGAACCCCATCCATCTCCTCTTCCACAACATCTTCTTCAGGGGCGTCCTCCTGACCGCCCAATTCAGTAGTGATAGCCACAGCTGATGGCTCCGGAATTTCTTCAGTTTCTATCACAGCATCAGATGATTCTCCTTCACCCACTTTCCCTTTCCCCTTGCTCTTCCTCTTCTGCAAAGGTTGGGGGTCCTCTTCCTCCACCTCGATAGTTTCTGGTTCTTGGCATTTTTTAGATCGCCTTTCTGCATCAACTATCGAGGGTCCCGCACCACCCTCCAACATCACTACCTTGGTGGATGCAGGCAAAGGGAGAGTCCTCGTCAGAGCTGCAGCAAGATTCCTCCGGGGCTACACATTGTTCTCCGCATCAATTTCTTGGCGACTCATACGGATTTGCTTGATACGCTCCATCCCAGGAAATTCAGCGATCTCTCCTGCAAATATAATATACACGAATACAATTAGAAGTTGCAGGAAAGAACGGAAATAATATTCAAGCAACAAGTCTCAAAACATTACTTAAATATCCTTCAGCATCACGCCCAAGCAGCCTTCGGCACAGAAACTGCTTGTGGGCGGAGTTATACTCCTTCAGTGTCCGGAGTACTTCCACGGAGGTAGGTGACAGGACACTCTCCTTAACTTCATAAGCTTGTTTAGTCAGGAGGAAGTGCTCATGAGTCCACACCACCAGGAATTTATCAATCCCCTCCGCATTCTGCCAAAAGACGGACTTGTTCTTCCTAACAGAAATTTTTACAAAGCTCATTCTGAAATAAAGTCCGCCTTCTTTGGCGGAGTCAGCAAATGCCTTAAAATTTACAATCTTCGGCTCCGCCCGAAGAGTAACAAAACCCATGCCACCGGTTTTTGCATTCACCCGCCTCATTATGCGGCAAAAAGCAAAGAACAACGCCACAGTAGGCGTAAACTCCAAATGTTTAGCCAGCACTTCAAAGCTGCGGACTATTCCCCATCCATTAGGGTGCAGCTGAGAGGGGGCGCAATCCAGAAACCTGAGTACACCCATCTGGAATTTGTTCAACGGAAATCGCACCCCTAACTGAGTAAACAGGATATCGTACATATACAAAGTACGCTCATCCTGAGGACGATGGCAAATGCGTTCAAACGTCTTTGGCGAACGAACGATAAACCTCCTTTCAAATCTCTCATCCTTCCAGATAGGCACTGACAACTCCATTACCCCACCACTTGTCGTTGCATGACGTGAAGAAGCTTCTTTGACGTCTTCCTCGACCCAAAAATAGGGATCAGTCTCAAGTATCTTTTTCCAATCTAACCCGTGCAGCACAACATTCTAACATTCTGCCATTGTTATCACTTGTATCTGAGGGGTACCTCCTGCTACAAACGAATGTATAGCATTACTAAAACACTCCACGCTGCTGTAAAATATTGAATCCCTCCCAGTATAGAAGCCCTCATCTTCACTCTCAATATCCGAAAACATAGGGTGAACAGATACCCTAGGGCACGACTCTGATTCTTTTCCTCTCATCCTTGTTTCAATAAACACACATATAAAGAAAACAGAACCAACCCAATAACAAAGAAGACAGAAAACAGAGGAAGAAGAAAGTTACCTTAAATCTCTGAAGAAACGATGAACTGGCAACAAGAAACGAATCGCGAGGAAGCAGCGTTCAGAAGGCAGTTTAAACACTAAAACACAGAGTGGAAGATGAAGCAAAACGTTTTCTCTCCTAAGAGTTTACCTATTTATAGGCATGGCTTGGGGGGAAATAAGCGAAACCTCGAAAATCTCAGAAATGCACCTATGGCCGTTGGATGAATCATAATGACGTTCCGTTGATTCTGAGACCGTTAGATGAATCTCAAGGCAGGCATTTCCTGGGCCGTATTTTCAAAATCCAAGGCCCATGGTAATAACCTCGAAAACGTATTCCAACTGCCATCCCACGCATTTATGTCCCATCATTGGAATGGCAATCGTTACGAGGGCATACGTGGCAATGAGAGATTGAAGCGGCAAAACGCAGTTTCGAGGCGCTTTGATGACAGGCGTGACAAGTAATGACAAAAACAATAAATACATGAAAACACATGTCCATAAATTCGGAACTAGCAAACACCGCCTAAACCCATGCCTATAAAAGCTAAACACAACAAAGTGCTATAGCTTATTAAAGTGACCCCGCTAGTCACTATAACAAGCTAGGGGGCAGATGATCCGGTCCTAACACCGGCCCCCAAGAGCATGGTTTTAATGCCTTGCCAAATCAACATTTCGAACAGGAGAAATACGTTTCAAATCCTCTATGATTACTCTTATACGGAGTACATACCGCCAAGGCATATTACTCCGCCAAGGCATATGACTCCGCCAAGGCATGTGACTCCGCCAAGGCATGTGACTCCGCCAATGCTTGTTACTCCGCCAAGGCCTATTACTCCGCCAAGGTGGAAAGTATTAAAAAGATTGTACACATACATAAAGCATTTCCAATGCACACTACTCCGCCAAGCCATAGGCTCAATACAGGCGGAATACCAAAATTCCCATACTGCGAAGCGAGCCCATATTTATAACCCCGGCACGAGATTGACTCTGTCTTGAGAGGTTGAAAATGGGAATCACGCTGTCACGCATAAGAGGGAACAACAAATAAAATAATGAAGCATTAACGCTTTCCAAGTGAGTGGAAATACTCACTACAGTGATGGTGCTTGTGAACGGTGCAGGGACCCACTACCTTTCTTGCATTATGCCTGAAAACAAGGAACGGGTCCTACCAATAATAGAGCACCAGTAACAGGTATATAAACCTCAGCAAAAAGGTATATGGGGAGACCCCCTAATTCTGAACCTTACACTCATACTTGCATAATTCTCTCAGATTTGCTTTCTAAGTCTAACAGTACTTCAAAATACTGACTTGAGCGTCGGAGAATAATTGCAGGTACAACCACTAATTGTGTCAAGGCTAAGGAGGCTATTCCAGGCGAACTGCTACACCGCCGCAGAGTGCATTGTACTACGCCCCAGTATACAAGAGTACTCCATATTTGTATCTGTATAAGGCCCTTCTCACATCAGATTTTACCTTACATGTACATTTTGAATTGTTTGACAATCATACCTTTACACCCCCTGTAAAGAACAGTTCAAGTCTTATAGTTTGACTTTCCTTTCAGGAATATAAGTAAGATGTCTATTTTGCTTAAAGAGTCCTTTGAAAGCTTTAACTAGGTAGATACTCATTTTATTATATCATTTCTTGGTTCCCTGCGTCTTGCTCACGACTCAATGTTAGCAACGGCCTCATGCGCATAACCAATAGTGGTCCTTGGCTCCTGGTCGCGACTTCTTGCTTCCTTTGGCCTTCTCACCGTTTCCTCTGTCCAGCCGTGAGTACGGCTCCAAGAATCAAGATCCATTGGCTAGTGTTTGTTTGATAATCATTTATTAAAATAAAATTATAAAAATAGAAAAATCTAATAAATATTGATTTTACATGTCGTTCAATAAAGTTAAATTTTTATTAAATCAATAATTTTTTTATTGACCTAACTCCAGTTTGACTGGTATGTTGGTCAACCAAATGGGCACCTAGTGTGTATTGTCTATGATCATGTTGCCTCTCTAGAGCATTTCTATTTTGTTTTAATTTAACTAATTGTAATTCATCAAACAGGGTTATGTTTTTGAAGAATATGGAAAAAGAAATGTGTTGCTTTTCTTCTAAACAATAATAATATGAACACATTTGTTATGAAATTTCATAACAAATTAAAAAAATAGAAGTCGTTCATACGTGACCTACCCCGTAGTTTGACTAATAGATTAGTGGGCTGCACAGGACCCAAAAATAGTCCTATTTAAAAAGTGGACTTATGTGAATGGTCTGTTACAGGCTTGACTGACTCGTTACAGGGTGGGTCGACCCGTATACTTAGCTCTACGAAGGAGTGACTTACCATACAAAGTTAACCATTTTTTGAAAATTTCATACAGGGTTATGTGGGATGCTCCTACCATGGATAAACTAAACACATCTGTTGCATTTTAGTTATTGTTTGAGAATGTGTCTCATGCTAAGACTAAATTGTCCAAGCAAAAACTAACGATAATGACTCTAAATAAAAAATGAGATTTCTTGCAATGTATAAATTGATAGAATATTATAAATACCCATTTCATGCTTGTTGTATTAAAAGAGACATTAAAAGCATGGAAATTATTTTATACGGTTAAAAATTTCCGATAAATCATTTAAGATAAGTTGTGATTAATTAAGTCACATGTTCAAATCTTAATAATTAGTGTTTGATTCTGTAAAAGCCTATGTGTGGGCATGGTTTAGGTGTAAACGAAGGGGTTCTATGTATTCTTATTTTGAGTGGCATAATGACCTAAGAAGTTGTCTTCTAAGCTCGTAAAATGTTGATCGGTTTGACACCCTTCATATCCAATAATTACATTTCCTTGCTTATGAAAAGAAAAAAAAAAGAAAACTGGGCAACAAGCGTACTAGATTTGGCTTGGCCATTAACCAGTGATGTTAGGAGTAGTGGATTCACTATTCCATTTATCTGTCACAGCCTTTGGCGAAGGGGTCAACTCCATATTCCTTAACAATTTCACCACACCATGATCCGGGGAAAGTGGCAATGATAGATTTTCATCATCATGTGACAACCCAGCACCTTGAACTTTTACTTTCTCTATGTTTCCAACATCATCCTTCCCACTTTCAATTTTGCTCAGCACCTCCAAAACTTCATCCATAGAGGGTCTCAATTCTTTGTGTCGTTGCAAACATTGGAAAGCCAATTCTGCCACCAAAGTTATTTTCCTTTTAACTTCATCATCTGACCCAAAGCCAAGTGAAGGATCCACCAAATCATCAATTGCACCTTTCTGAATCTTCGTTATGGCTAAATCTGCCAAGTTTATCTCATCCATATGCCGACTCATATTGTAACAAGTGAAATGGATTGCGCGGGAAAATCAGTTGAAAGGATCGGACACGTGGAAGAGGATCCGCAAAAGAGGCTCATACGGAGAAGCACCAGGCCTCGCCAGGAAAGTGTGCTTTTAAGGGAGTTTGATCATTGAGAGAAGCATGTGATTGGTATGAACCTTCCCTCTGATTTCTTCTCTCTATTTCCTCCTACTGAATATTCTCATTCTGTGACCTTACTTCATCTTTTATCCTCTTCAGGTGAACCTTCAATAATCATCTTGGAATATCTCTAGCTACTCCATCTCCAACTTACTTACCGCTGTATTTTCTAATTCAGTTCCTATTGTAATACAAACTCATATACCTGCCACTATAAATTTGTATCGATACAATTTCACTGTTTCACATATCAACCGCTGGCATAGATGATATAAGCTCAATAAGCACAACCCCAAAACTATACACATCACTCTTGCTTGTAAGTTGGTAGCAACGGTGATATTCAGGATCCACGTAACCCGGGGTTCCTTGTGGAGCAGTGGAAACATGTGTGACATCGTTGGGGAATAGCCTTGAAAGTCCAAAATCAGCAACTTTAACACAAAAAGTGTTGTCAAGGAGAATGTTGTTTGTTTTAACATCACGGTGAATGATCTCAGAAGCATGGAGATAAGCCAGAGCAGTAGCAGTCTCTATGGCCACTTTCATTCGGGTAGGCCATGACAGAAAGCTAGGATTTGTTGATTCCTGAGGGAGATGGTTTGCGACTGTCCCATTTGAAATGTATTCATACACAAGCAATAGTTCACGACTGTGACGTGAAGTGCAGCCATATAGAGATACTAGATTCTTATGGCGCAAGCGAGTGAGGATCTTGATTTCGTTCATGAATTGTTCTACTCGTTTATAGTTGTGCTCATATAGGCGCTTCACAGCAACTTCACGTCCATCGTGGAGTTTTCCTAATTATCAGAACAGAGATGAAAACAAGATTTATTCAAGAAAATGAAAGACAATTGAAATTGTATGATGGAGTTTGTGTGATTCATACCATAGTAAACAATCCCAAATCCTCCTTCTCCTAGTTCTCTTGAATGGTCAAAATTTTTTGTTGCTACCTGAAGATCTTTATAGGTGAAGACAGGGACCCCATAGTTGACACTGATACTCTCGGCGTATGGATTTGAGTACGAATTAGGAACAAATCGTGATTTGCGGTACCATATGATCAGCAACCCAACTATAATAATGCCAGGGATTCCAATACCAATACCTAGAAGACAATAACGTGGGAGAAATCTTATTAATTCAAATTGCCCCAAAGAACATGCAAAGAAAGGAAAACAAAAACATTAATTTGGTCCTTAAAAGTTGGAAGGATATTGAAATTGGTTCTTGAAAAAGGAACAATGTTCTTCGTCGTTAGTTCTGTGCCTCCACGTAAAACTCAGTTTATCCTTAAGGATGTTATTAAAATTCATTTTAGATTCCGATGATGTTACTAAAGTTTATTTTCATCCCAGTTATGGATAGTAACATAGACGAAGATCTAGAATAAATTCAGGGACTTAATTCAATCTTTTGTGATCCAAATTAAGAATCACTCTAAACCAAGTTGAAAGATTTTCTCAAAAGAAAAATTTGAAACCGTTCGACTAATGGGGAGTGCATGACTCTGTCCACTAGCATGGACGTTGAAGGTTAAAATGAGACAAATTGTTAGAAGTGGTCTTAAAGTGTAAAAAAGGGATGGGAAAAAATACCTTAGGCTATAGCAGATGAGGAATTTACGATGCTGAGATTAACAGAAAACAAAAGAAGGAACATTACCTGCTCCTAACTTCCACGCCAAACTTTTATGCTCTGCTGCATAAATACAAGAACCAATCAATTAGGAGCAAACAATTATAGCAAACAATTATATCAGTTTTAAAAAAAATAATTTTAAAGAATTATGAGATGTGGAACTATTTTACCCCAGCTATTTCACTGATGTAAAAAAAATATTTTTTTTGAAAAAGTTATATATTCTACAACAGTTATAGAATGAAAAAGTAGAAGTTATCTTAGGTTGGTGGGCCGTTTCTAGGAAACAAGGATGCTGGAACACAGGTGTTGGTTGCGAGATTGAACAAAAAATGGTTAACATCACTTTTTACTTTTGAATGAATCTTAATTATTTACTTTTCCTTTGCTACATGTCAATATTAGAAGCAAGGAAATGAAGATGCCCAACTTATATAGCACTGGAGAGTATTCGAGTTCTCAGGTCTCTTTGATTTAGTTTTGTTTTTAAGTTTTTAAATACAGTTTTGAGGTATAATTTTGAATAATTGTTTTTAAAAATTTGTTTGATAAATTTGTTTTTAAAACTTAAAAAGGAAAAACTAATTTAATTATTATTTTTTGTTATTTTTTTAACTCAAAAAGGAAGAATCTAGAAATCCCAACATAAAAATATAAAAAGTTAAAGAAATTAGAATACACAAAAATAAAGACACAAAGTTTAGACTATGATGAAGGTAAAGATGATGATGGTGGTGGTGGTTGAGGGTGCTATAAACAAGGACTTGAAGGACTTGAAGCCGGGAACGAAGCCGGAATAGGGAATAAGAGTGATGGTGGAGGCAAAGAAGAAGGGGGTGCATGACAGTGACGACAAAGACGAAAGAAGTGACATTGACAATAACTTGCAAGTTAGGTGGAGGAAGAACAAATAAGAGTGATGGTGCTTTGGACAAATATGAGTGATGGTGGATTGAAGAACCAAATATTTTTTTTTAGATTTTAGAAGAGAAAAAACCAAAATTGAAAATCAAAGCTATTAAAAGATGTTCCCACATTTTAGTTTTAAAAAACCAAAATACAAAACAATATTTAAAAACAATCTCCATAAAATAGTTCACAAACAAGTTTTTTAAGTTTTAAAAATAAAAAACTAAGAACTATTTTTAAAAAATGATTATCAAACAAGTCTATATTCTCTTATTTTTTTTATATCTTTATTTGTCATTTTAGGAGATTTAGTTTGCTTTTAAATACATTGACCCAGGTCCAATACCGCCCCAGATGACATCAACACTAGAACGATGTTTTACAATGCAAGACATCTCATGCGAGCGCCCCTCCACTCTAAGATAGAGAATCACTCGATATCAAAGGTGTTTTGTCCCTACATCTCACAAATCATATATGTTTAAGATTTGAAGGCATGATTATTAATTATATAGTTATCTTTTGTTTTTTTAAATTAAGAAAATATAATTAAGAAAGTGATATGAAGTGCAAAAAGAGAAAATAATATATTAGATTGATAAATGAGTAAGAAAGTCCAAATAAAAATATAAAAAAACAATCTAGTTATTGAGACAGTTTTTATAAAGTTTCAAACGTTTTATCTTTTATTATTTCCCAAACAACTCTCTTAATTTTTGGAAAGCTATACTACTGATACCATTTCGAAGTAAATTAATGGTAAAATTGCGTCAAACGAAAAATTT
The DNA here is from genome assembly GCA_037962975.1 of Clitoria ternatea. NCBI lineage: Eukaryota > Viridiplantae > Streptophyta > Magnoliopsida > Fabales > Fabaceae > Clitoria > Clitoria ternatea. The sequence continues at coordinate 110,539,216 of CM075674.1, read as the reverse complement.
TAAGTTGGGATTTTTGCTGGTAATAATCCTTTTGACTGTGGAATTCTTGAGTTGTAACCATTGGTTAAGGTTAAAAGCATGCCCTGAACTTGAGAGTTGAGACAAATGCAAATACTCCTCCCCTTAACCAAAATATACAATTTCACTAAACTGTGTGCCTATTTGTGCGTACCTTTAGCGCAAAAGAGTTTTCCTTGAAGATCAAGTTGACATTGGCCACTTCCATGAAGACACTTTTCACAATCACCAGATAATTGTACTTCAATGGATATAATATCAGAAAGAAATTCAAATGGGTCCCTTGTAGAGTCATCTGATACTGCAAGGTGAATCTTTGAACATGATGCTAAAGATTCAGGCCACTTAAAGCCCAAAGGCACTTCAGTATTTGGAAGCCAATAGTAGATATTGTACTCATGGCATGTTGAATAATTATGAAAAGTTTTGGGAAGGGTGAAATTGAGGGAGTGTTTGCATCTGAAGAGTGTAATATTATATTTGAGGTAGAAGGAAGCTAAAGGAGAGGCGTGAGGCATTTGGGTAAAATTGTTGCTGAAGGCTCCGCAACTTCTGTTCCTCAAATAATGCTGTTGACCCTCATCTTTGATGGCTATTGTGCGAGGTTCAACCCGTAAAACTTTTAATGTCGAGTTGCTTAATTGGATGGTTTTGGGAGCAATTGGGTCCTCACAACCCCCTATAGCCAATAAGCCGCAGTGACGTTGCTGTGTGGTTGTGAAAGGAAACTTGATCTCACCAACAATTCCACAATCAAAAGAGGGTGGACACTTTCTATCCTCAGCTGAAACAACAACTAGAAACACACAGAAAAATGAAATTAGTGAACTGAAAATGAAAAGGGAACCCATCGTTAAAGATCATATGAATTTTCGTAAAGATATATGCATTATATATGTATAAGAGGAAATTTGTCTTTTTGAGTAGGGAGGCTAACTGAATATTAAGAATTGAGAATGGGAGTCTATGGTGGGTGTGTGTGTTGACTCTGTAGTCATCAATATTCAATATGGCATCATTCAGCACTGCATGACACGCAAGTTGACTTGGAAAATGACTATACAAGGCAAACAAGTAAACCTAGAGAAAAATATAAATTAATCCTGGCTGCTTAAAACTAGTTTTGCAAAGATATGCAAATTGCTCACGCCAGTCCCATGTTTTAAGCTGATAAGAAGAAATCAATGGATCAACAAGGAAATTTCTGAAGGCTTTCCAAGAAAATAAAATTTAGGAAAACGAATAAAAAGGTACGAAAGATTTACCAATTAGGGTAAATTGACTCAACAACAGCATAATCTGGCTTCAAATGTAAAACAACTCATTTGTATGCCCATTCCATTAGAGTATAGAAGTCTTGATTGAAAACGTAGACTCCAATCCTCTCCACCATCCCAAAGTTTCACAGCTTCTTTCCAAAGACATCTTTACTTAACTCCAGCCCCCTTTAATGAAATTCCATCTATCTTTTCTCTTTTCTAATTGAAAAAGCCTAGAAAACAACATAATTTCTCACCACATTCCAATATTCTTACTAGATTTAGCTCCAAAAGCTTAAACCAACAGTAGAGCAGTTTCAGAGTAAAAACATCTAGTGAGGCTAAGCAGCAGGGTTGCGTTGCATATAGTCTCACCCATGATCACAGATTTTCAACATATCTCATTCTTCACCGTTCTTTTCTGGAAAACATCTCCTGTCAAAAATTTGAGTTTCATCAAACTACATCATGATTTTTGCAGAACATCAAATCCCTTACATTGATCCTAGGGATGAAGATATTAATTTCAGCATTGCAATTCCTTCAACCATATCAGGGAAGGAACAACATTAAAAGAAAACCAGGGAAACTGAGACTTTCCATAAGTTAATCTAGCCTAGATTTATTTCCATACACCCATAATCTCATAGGTGAAGATAACATTGAAAAACAAACAATCAACAAGCAAGATTGAAAGTTCTTCATGTTGAATAAGAATAATAAACAACAGAAATCAAGAACAGAATAAGTTTGGGAGAATTTAACGAGTAGATTTTGAAAACATATCCACTGAATCCAGACACGTAGCAGAAGCAAGGAAAAAATTAGTGGTGAAAACATGAAGAAAGGGGAGACCATTACGAATGTCGAAAGTTGTCAAATGAAGAATCAAGATTCAAAAATGTGATTTTCTACCTAAAGTGTGTGCCCTGATTCTTGTAATTCAATTATATGACAGATTTTTTCCTTATTATTTTATTTTTAAAAAAAATAAACAACAATGAGGTTGGTTAACATTATGACTATACATCATTAGTTAAATTTAAATTTATAAAACGGTTAATTTGATGGAAATTAAGGAGGATGGTGTTGAAATGTTTTCACCACTTTCGTTCATTATCAATCATTAGGATAAATCGTTTTGTAATTTAGATCCCAATCAAGCTAACATTGTTCCACTCACCCATTTTTTCACCATCCATGTTCTTGAAATGACTTCTATAGGTACATATTATTCATTTTTACTTTTAAAAATTTTAATATTTCTTAGCAATCTTATAAAGTCATTTATTTTGTTCCACAATATTTTATTAATTATTACATATCATTAAATTATTCAATAAATTGTTATCTTATCTTATTACTATATATGCATATAAAGCCTATCTAATTATTAAATAAATATACATATATAACAAATACCTTTTATAGGCAATGATCCATTGAAGCATGATAGGAGGTTAAATATACACAAATATTTTTCCGGTGGAAATTCAAACCATAAGTCATGCTCTCTAATTAACGTTTATTTTTTTTTCTATTTTGATTTTTAATTATAAATTATAAATTTGTTTTTTTTCAAGAATTTACGAGAATCATTGAAAATAAAGTTTTATATAAATTTTAGAAAAAAATGATATAATTTTATAATTGAAAATAAAAAAAGGTTTTCCTCTTAATTACATGTGGCATGTATGCTAGTTTTGACTAAGGGAGTGACCAGGGGTGGTAGTAGATTCACTATCCCATTTATCTGTCACAGTCTTTGGCGAAGGCGTCAACTTTGAATTCTTCAATAATTTCACCTCATCATGATCCGGTGAAGATGGTGATAATGGATGGTCCACGTCATTATTGTTCCCACTTTCAATCCTCACCAACACCTCCAAAACTTCATCCATAGAGGGTCTGAGTTCTTTGTTCCGCTGCAAGCACTGGAAAGCCAATTCTGCCACCAAAGTTATTTTCCTTTTAACTTCATCATCTGACTCGAAGCCAAGTGAAGGATCCATCAACTCACCAACTGCATTTTTCTGAATCTTCCTTATGGCTAAATCTGCCAAGTTTATCTCATCCATATGCCGACTCATGTCAACCGCTGGCATAGATGATATAAGCTCAGTAAGCACAACCCCAAAACTATACACATCACTCTTGCTTGTGAGTTGGTAGCAACGGTGATATTCAGGATCCACATAACCCGGGGTTCCTTGTGGAGCAGTGGAAACATGTGTGACATCGTTAGGGAATAGTCTTGAAAGTCCAAAATCAGCAACTTTAACACAAAAAGTGTTGTCAAGGAGAATGTTGTTTGTTTTAACATCACGGTGAATGATCTCAGAGGCATGGAGATAAGCCAATGCAGTAGCAGTTTCTATGGCCACTTTCATTCGAGTAGGCCATGACAGAAAGCCAGGATTTGTTGATTCACAGCGAAGGTGACTCGCTACAGTCCCATTTGAAATGTATTCATAGACAAGTAGTAGTTCACGGCTTTGACATGAAGTGTAACCATACAGAGATACTAGATTTTTGTGGCGCAAACAAGTGAGGATCTTGATTTCATTCATGAATTGTTCCACTCGCCTATAGTTATGCTCATACAAGCGCTTCACAGCCACTTCACGTCCATCTTGGAGTTTTCCTAATTATTAGAATTAATTAAAATAAAGCAAGACATACATATTTTTCATGGTACATGGAAAGTATAATAGAATTATTATTTCTGTAGACTAGAAGGTGGATTTTGTGAGACACATACCATGGTAAACAATCCCAAATCCTCCTTTCCCTAGTTCTCTTGAAGGGTCAAATTTTTGTGTTGCTACTTCCAGATCCTTATAGGTGAAGACAGGGACCCCAAAGTAGACATTGGCACTCTCTGGGCATGGATTTGAGGTCAAATCAGGGAGACACCTTGCTTTGAAGTGCCATGTAATCAGCAGCCCAATTATAATAATGCTAGGGAGTCCAATACCTAGAAATCGATAATTAAAGTGGGACATATCTTATTAATTGAAGATTATATGCTGAAGAGAACATGCAAAACAAATGGGAATTTTTTTACAAATTAGGATTGCATGACTCTGTCATCTAGCATCGACATGGAAGCTTAAAATGGGAAAAATCTAAGAAGTCATCATAAGGCTTAAAAAGGGAGACGAAAGATGCATCAGGTATATATGTGAGCCAGACATGGAATGCATTATCCATCATTCTAATCATACTGGCCAAAAGGACAAGAAGGAACCTTACCTAGTCCTAACTTCCACGCCAAACTTCCATCATCTGCATGAGAAACTAGAGGAACCAATTAGTTTAGAACAAAAGAAAGTTTTGATCAAATACAACACCAAATAGGATGAATCCAACCAAATTTTAGTAAGGAATAAAACTATGTTGCATGAATACATACAGCATAATAATAACTAAATATATATGTCTAGTTTTATGAAATACGAGTGTGAATAAGTTAATATAATTTTTTATTTTAAATAATATAAACGAGGAATATAAAAATAATTGTAAATTATAGTAGAAACTATAGAAACATCTATAATAGACGTTCCCTCATGAGACCCGACCAACTCGGCTCAATCCAACAAAAAATTATAACCCAAATAAATCCAACCCACTTTGACCAACTTGTCCCCAAAATCTTGGAAGAAAATTCCGCCGAGTTACATTTTGTGCATATAGGTTTATAAATGTCTTCACAGTTAATATTATAAGAAAACATCGTATTTTCTCTTCTCTTCACAGAGGAAAATGTAATTTAGGTCTATGGTTAAATTACAATAACCTTACAATATAACTATTTATATATAAAAACATATTTGCTCATCACGAGTAAATAAGAAAAGAATAGGTCAAGCAGTCTTGAGACTTATAATTTTATGATTTGACATATTTAAAATTTGACATATTCTAACTTATAGTAAAAAGATTAAGTTAAAATACTTTTAAAATTTATTTAATTAAATTAGTTAAACTTTGACTTTTTAAACTGTCAAACTAACCTATTTATAGTCATATATATATATATATATATATATATATATATATATATAATTTTATAAAATATAGTATAATTTATTGTTGTATTATCCTTATAATATACATTATATTTTTAAAGGAATGTATTTAGATGTATATTTAACATATGCTTGGTTTGGTGGAAAAGGGAGGGGAGAAATTAAGAGGAAAGGAAATAAGGTGAAAAAGGGAGTTTTTCTTTATTTGTTACTTGAAAGGGAAAATAGAGACCGGAAGGAAAAATAAGTGAGACCTAATATAAAGTAATTCACTTTTAGGATGGAAGGAAATGTGGTGATATTATTGTTTAATAAGTGTTACAAATTTCATAAATATTGTTAAAAATTATAAGAAATTCAAAAGAATTATATATTAAAATTTATTATAGTAGAAAATAAATTGTTATATATGAAATTTAATTTATTTATTTCTATCCACTTTATTTTCATTTATCAAATATATAGCAAAGATTCTTTTTTCATTTCTTTCTCTCTTATTTCTATTTATTCAAACAACATATTTTTCCATCTTATTTTCAATTTATATTTTACCTTTGTATTTTTTTTATCTCATTTTATCCTTATATCCAAAAGAAGATAGTATCGCAAACAAACTTTTAAATGACTTTTCAACTACGTCAAAATTATAAAAAGACCAAAATAGATCTCATAATTAGGTTTATATCAAGCAAATAAGATAATTTAAAACCTCTGATATCAACAGACGATATCATTCATTATAAAGTCTAACATCAACTAACTTATTTTTATCTATGAATACTAGAGATAATTTTAAAAATCCAAGAAAACCACTTAACAAAGTTAATTTATTTAATTATAATGATTAATTACTAAATTTTTTAAGATTATAGAATGATAAAATGATGTAATGATGGAAATTTCATAAAAAAATGCCACGAATTCAACTGACACCTCGTTTTAAAAAAATAACTTCGGCTGTTTCTTATAATTGAAATGTGTGTTGCAAAAAGGTTAGTAGGGAGGGGGTACAATTTTGTGTATTACTTTGTAAGTCAAAATGAAAAGAATTACGTTTTCTTAGTCAACAAATAGCGTTCACCAAGTTAAACTTTGGAAGGCACTACCTTCGTAAAATAACTTAATAAAATTTTTGACCCTTAATATTTAATATAAGTAAATATTAAGTAATTTTATCATCTTTAAATATGATTTTTAAATTATTTAATATCCAACTCCATTGAATATAATAGAATAATTTTAAAAATTAAGTTAATTTTTTAAAAGAATTCAAAAAAAAGTTTCACAATACTACTACCCATCCTTTCTTGGCCTTTCTTTTGCTGTGTGTGAAACGAACCACCGTGATTTTGGTTCAAGGCCTGAAGCCCTGAACTTTATGATATGAGACCAGCAATCCTCCCCTAAACCTTTGTAAACCAAGCAACATGAAATCCTGCTATATAAATAAGTTAAGTGCATGTTTGGATCTTCATTCTAAAATCAGAAAAGAAATTTAAAAAAGATAGATTTTAGATTTTAAAATATCTATATTAACCCTTACATTTTTGTGTTTTCACAACTCCTCATCTACATACAAAATAGATACTAAATATCTGTGCGTACCTTCGGTGCAATAGAATTCCCGATTACCGTGTAGTTGGCATTGGCCTCTCCGGCGATGAAGGCACTTTTCACAATCATCAGATAATTGCACTTCAATTGTTACAATATCAGTGAGAAATTCAAAGGGGTCATCAGCAGGTTTGTCCACTATAGCAACCTGAATCGTTGAACATAACGCGAAAACGCTGGGCCACTTGAATCCCGGAGGATTACCAATGTTTGGAGGCCCATAGTAAATATTGTACTTCTCAGAACATTTTGAATATTTATAAAATCCTTTTGGAAGGGTACTGACACTGAATGAGGGATTACATCTAAAGATAGTCATGTTATATTTCATATAGAAATAACCTAGAGGAGATGTAGAGGTGTGAGGGAGCAGAGTAAAGTTTCTACTGAAGGTTTCGCAACTTCTGTTTCGCAAATAATAATATTGATTTTGATCTCTAATGAGTATGGTACGAGGCGCAACCTGTAAAACATTGAACCATGTTGAGTTATCGTTCAGTCGAACGCTTTTGGGAGCATATGCCGATTGTTCATCACAGCCACGTATCGCGATTAGGCCGCAGTGTGGACGCTGTGTGCTTGTGAAAGGAAACTTGATGGTCCCCAGAAATCCACACTCGAACGAGGGTGGGCACTTCACATCGTCACATGACACAAGAAACAAAAATTGGAAGAAATTTAAAATTAAAATGATAAGGGGAATCATTATCAATGTAGAGAATTGTAAAGCTGGAATAAACCCCAGGAATTTGGTAACAGAGAATATGATTCTGTGCGTTAGGTACCTATTACCTTTTGGAGTCGTTTATTAAACTTTCCAGTTCTGAGTAAACCGTCATTTTAAACTGCTTGCTTCATACGCCAATTGACTTGGAAAAAAAATGAGGGGATTATCTTCTTGGAAATTTATGCATTCTACACTTTTGATAGAAACAGTTTTCTTTTTTTTTTTTACTTTCGAGTGAAATGCGAGAATAAAAAATAGGAAGGATAGGAAAAGAAAATATATAAAATAATGGCTCAGAATGCTAAGGAGAAACTCTCAAAGAGAGAAAACTCAAATGAGCTAAGGAAGAAATGTTATTGATTACTTGATGAAAATAAATTACATTGCTTGGCTATTTATAGAACTCAGAATGCTAATAAACTTAATAATTAAACACCACTTGCAAGAAACAATGAGCTGGACATGGGTTGGTTTTTGAAAAGCCCCCTTTGCATTTATCAACAATGGCTGCACCGTTTTGGGAGTTGGTGGAGAGGAAGCTTCTGGTTCATTCTCCCCAGGTTGGAAAGACTCGCCCTCGAGTCTAAGCATCTTCCTCGTCGAAGTACGGTGAGAGATCAGCAATATTAAAGGTAGTTGATACACCATAGGAACCTGGTAGCTCAATTTTGTAAGCATTATCATTAATCTTTTGAACTACCCGAAAGGGTCCATCGGCTCTAGGGGACAACTTGGCATTGGGTTGCTTTGGAAATCTTTCCTTTCGAAGATGAATCCATACCAAGTCTCCTTCTTTAAACACTTGTTGCTTTCGATGCTTGTCTCGTTGAGCTTTGTATTTTGCATTTTGCTTTTCGATTCTAGCTCGAACTTGTTCATGAAGCTTCTTGATTTCTTTGGCTCTTTGGTCAGCATCAGCACTGAACTGATTCTTTGTAGAACAAGGAACCATATCCAATGGACTAATAGGTCGTACACCATACACTACTTCAAAAGGGCACATTCCAGTAGCCTGATTTGTGGAATTGTTGTAAGCGAACTCCACCTGGGCTATGACTTGATCCCATTGACGAAGATTTTTACCGATAGAACTTCGTAATAGGTTTCCTAGCAATCGGTTGATTGCTTCTGTTTGGCCATCTGTTTGAGGATGACTAGCACTGCTGAATTGTAGCTTCGTACCCATCTTTTTCCATAGAGTTCTCCAAAAGTGACTTAGAAATTTGACATCTCTGTCTGATGTGATAGTTTTGGGAATTCCATGGAGTCGTACAATCTCCTTGAAGTATAAGTTAGCTATGTAGACAGCATCATTAGTCTTTTGACAAGGTAGGAAATACGCCATTTTTGAAAACCTGTCTACGACCACCATTACAGAATCCTTCTGATGTTGTGTTCGTGGTAGCCCAAGAACGAAATCCATGCTAACATCTTCCCATGGTGCTGTGGGTACTGGCAATGGTAAGTATAATCCAGTATTTTGACTCTTGGATTTGGCAAGGTGACAGATACGGCATCGTTGGATATGCCGAATGACATCCCTTTCGAGCTTAGGCCAGTAGAAGTTCTCCTTGATCAGTGCAACTGTTTTGTCTCTGCCAAAATGACCAGCTAATCCTCCATCATGTGCTTCCCAGATAATGGCTTCTCTTAAAGAACAACGAGGAATACACAAAACATTGTTCTTAAATAGAAAACCTTGTTGACGATGGTAACTTTGAAAAGGTTGGTTCTCAGTTGATTGCCAAATACTGGTGAAGTCAGGATCATCTTGATACAATTCATTTAGAATCTCAAAGCCAATAACTTTTGTTTGCAAAGTGGATAGCAAGACATGACGTCGGCTAAGAGCATCTGCAACAGAGTTTTGTTTCCCAGACTTATGTTTGATTAGGAATGGATAAGCCTGTAGAAACTCGATCCATGAAGCATGCCTACGACTGATTTTTTGTTGGGAATTCAAGTATTTGAGAGCTTCATGATCTGAATAGAGAATGAATTCTTTTGGAAGCAGGTAATGACTCCAATGTTGCAAAGCTCGCACGATGGCATAAAATTCCTTATCATAAGTGGAGTACCTCAGCTTAGCATCATTTAGCTTTTCACTAAAGAAAGCTATTGGTCGGCCTTCCTGACTGAGTACTGTACCAATACCAATGTTAGAAGCATCACAACTTACCTCAAACACTTGGTCAAAGTTAGGTAGTGCTAGTACAGGGGCTTTCGTCAAGTGCTCCTTTAATTCATCAAAACTCTTTTGTGCTTGTTCTGACCATTGAAATTTATCACCTTTGATGCAATTGGTGAGCGAAGCTGCAATGGTACTAAAATTCTTGATAAACCTGCGATAAAAAGAAGCTAGCCCATGGAAACTTCTGACGTCATGGATTGACTGAGGAATAGGCCAGTTGTTGATTGCCTCAATCTTGCTAGGGTCTACACAGATGCCTTTAGCGCCAATAATATAACCAAGAAACATCACTTCTTTGGTCATGAAAGAGCATTTCTCTAGGTTGGCATAGAGTTTCTGTTCCTGAAGAACCTCTAACACCTGTCTTATATGTTTTAAATGCTCATCCTTGCTTTTACTGTAAATCAGGATATCGTCAAAGTAAACAACCACAAATTGTCCATTGAAAGGGCGTAATACCTGATTCATTAGGCGCATGAATGTGCTGGGGGCATTGGATAACCCAAATGGCATGACTGTCCATTCATACAGACCATCTCGTGTTTTGAAAGCGGTCTTCCATTCATCTCCAGGCCTGATTTTGATCTGATTGTATCCACTACGGAGATCAATCTTGGAAAAGATAGTGGCACCATGTAATTGGTCCAACAAGTCATCAAGTCGTGGTATCGGGAATCGATACTTGATGGTGATCTTATTCACAGCTCTACTATCCATGCACATCCTCCATGTGCCATCCTTTTTAGGGACTAATATAACAGGAACAGCACAAGGACTGGCACTTTCCTGAATTAATCCTTTCTTCAGCAATCCTTCAACCTGTCTTTGTACTTCAGCATGCTCTTGAGGATTCATTCGATAAGCGGGTTTATTTGGAATAACTGCTCCTGGAACAAAGTCTATAGCATGTTGAATATCACGCATAGGTGGTAGTCCTGGAGGAATTTCTTTTGGAATAACATCTGGGAATTCTGATAAAAGTGGCATAATTTCTGGTGGTATACTGGTTCCACGATTTTGCTCAATCAACAATATAAAGCCCAAATGATTAACTTTATTTGTAGCCACCTTAAATTGATTCTTGGTGACTAAGGACACCAACTGCTGTTCTTCTTTTTTGTCTTGGTTGAATTCATCAGGCGGTAGTGGAGCTAATCTGATTGTCACTCCGTCCTTTTCAAACGAGTAGGTGTTTGTATAACCGTCATATTGGGTACGACGATCATATTGCCAAGGCCTTCCAAGAAGAAGATGGCAAGCATCCATAGGAACAACATCGCACCAAACTTCATCCTGGTATTTCCTGCCAATTGAAAAAGACACAAGACATCTTTTAGAAACCTTTACCTCATTGCCTTCATTAAGCCACTGCAATTTGTAAGGATGCGGGTGAGTTTGTGTTGGCAACTTGAGCTTTTCCACCATGTAGTTTGAGACTACATTCTCACAACTTCCACTATCAATGATGACATTACAAATCTTTCCTAGCGAGGTGCAACGAGTGTGGAAGATATTGTGTCTCAACCAGGAGTTCTCTTTTATTTGTGCTGTGTGTAGACTTCTCCTGACAACTAGTAACTCACCATGATCAGCAGGCGTGAGTTCATTGTCATACACCGGCTCTCCTAGTTCTACTTCTAGCTCTTCTTCTGAAGCTTCAAAAGGTTCTCCTTCAATGATGGTGACAACCTTTCGGTTTGGGCAATCAGAAGCTATATGACCAAAACCTTGACATCTGAAGCATTTTATAGTGGACTTGGATTGGTAGGTAGGTTTAGGGTTGTTATCTTTGTATGGTTTGGCTGGTGTTTTGTTTGGGATAGGTGGTTGGGTGGTTTGTGTTTTTCGGGAAAAGGAAGGGTTTCTAGAAGAAGAAGGTTGGAAAGGTAATCTGGAAGAAGAATGATGGAACTGGTTTCTCTTAGGGAGTTGTTTTTCTATCCTGATGGCAAGTCGGATGACATCATCTAGGGTGAAATATTGTTGTAGCTGGACTAGATGAGAAATCTCTGTATTTAGCCCTCCAAGGTAACGAGCTATGGTATGTTCTTCTTCTTCAATCAGCTCACATTTCATCTTTAGCTGCTCAAATTCCCTGGTATACTCCTCAACTGTCATTGTCTTTTGTTGAAGATTAATAAGCCGCATATAATTATCTTGACGATAATTAGCAGGTAAGAATCTAGCTCTGAGTTGCTTTCGCATTTTCTCCCAAGTCTTAATCTTACTTTTTCTGTCTTTTGCACGATTCTTTTGCAGAGTCTCCCACCAAATGGATGCATGTCGCTTTAGTTTGATGGCGACGATTTTAACCTTTTGCTCATCTGGAATATCCTTCAGATCGAATATTCTCTCAACAGTACGGATCCAATCCAAAAATTCGTCAGGTTCTAATGTCCCTTCGAATTCTGGTATATCCATTCTGAAGTCATGGCCTTGTTGTCGTGACCTTCTCACTCTATAGTTGTTAGAGGAGGAAGAATTACTATCATCAGAGTCACTTTCAACAGAATTTGTATTTCTTTGTTGGTTGAGCTGGGCTTGTTGGGCTTCAACTATCTCCTGTAACCTTTGAATTTGTTGTCGCAAGTCATCTAGTTCGATGTCTTGGAGATTTCTTTCAAATTGTCTTCTAGGGGGCATTTTAAAGGTAGTGGTAAAAAGATAATTTTTTTTGAAAATTGGGTAAAATGGTAATTTTAGATGGATATGGGTAAAATGGTAATTTTTGGAAGGATGGGGCAAAATGGTAATTTTAGATGGATAGGGGTAAAATGGTAATTTTTGGAAGAATGGGGCAAAATGGTAATTTTAGATGGATAAGGGTAAATCTGTAATTTCAAGATGTTTAGGGGTAAAAAGAGAATTATTGAAACTACAGGGGCCAATGTGTAATTTGGAAAGGCTATGGGCTACAATGAAATATATAGAAATATAAGGGGCTAATATGCAAAATAATATCTGGTCAAACCTGGGTCAAAGGGACACGTGGCAGGATGTGGTGGAGGATACTTTTAACAGCAGCTTGAAAGCAAAACTGCTGTAGAAAGTCCAAACTTTTAACAGCGGCTGTTCAGACTTTTAACAGCGGTTAGAAAACCGGTGTTAAAGGTATCGTCTTCAACCTCCAGATTTTCCGGCGAAGCCCGATTTTCCGGCGACTTTTCCGGCGAGGCTGTTCTAACCTCAAATGAGTTCCGTTTTACACGAAACTTAGTATCCCAAGGTTTTGGGACCTTCCGGACACTTCTGCGGTGGCGGTTTTGTCAAAAACGGACTAGAAAAGGGCGTTTTGTGGTGACCCAAATTTTTCCGGTGAGGGAACAACTACCCACTCACTATTTCCGCTCTCTCTAACTCAACCTAAGGCGCAACAAGATCTGGGAACCTTGCTCTGATACCAAGATGGCTCAGAATGCCAAGGAGAAACTCTCAAAGAGAGAAAACTCAAATGAGCTAAGGAAGAAATGTTATTGATTACTTGATGAAAATAAATTACATTGCTTGGCTATTTATAGAACTCAGAATGCTAATAAACTTAATAATTAAACACCACTTGCAAGAAACAATGAGCTGGACATGGGTTGGTTTTTGAAAAGCCCCCTTTGCATTTGTCAACAATGGCTGCACCGTTTTGGGAGTTGGTGGAGAGGAAGCTTCTGGTTCAAATAATCTCATCACTTCCCGCCCTCAACAGCGCCAGAATGTCACATACAGTGGTATCAGAGCCTAGCCTCTCCTAGTACGGTATGGTTCGGGGATGAACCAGGCGGAAGCTGGTGGGCATGTGACATCCTGGCGCTGTTGAGGACGGGGAGTGATCGCCGGTGCATGGGCACGGACAAGGAGCGGCTCCTGGCAGGCTTCCAGCAGGGAATGTGGCATCCCGGACACTGTTGAGGGCGGGGAGTGATCGCCGGTGCATAGGCACGGACAAGGAGCGGCTCCTGACAGGCTTCCAGTGGGAGGGACACATGAACAAACCGAATACATACCAGAATGAGAGGGATCCAAAGACTGTATAGGTATGAGACTATACAGTCGAGGATAGCTTAAAGAAATGAATTCGTACTACCTATACCAACAAAAGCGACTAGGGTGTTACAATACACACATAAAATTTCCACAAGATAAAGTACTCATTACGTTTTAAAATTAATAATCAAACTATTCGTGTATTAAACAGGTTGTATCTAGTTATATACCTAGATGAATTGATAAGTGTAGATGGTTGATTATTATCAATTATGTAGAAATCTTTTGAACCACAAGATCTTTTTATAAATAGTTGGTTTGTGTCTCTTATTGTAATTTAAATTAAATAAGTTTGATTGGTAGTTGGATTAATTAAATTAGAGTTAATAAAAGAAATTCGTTGGCTCAAATAAAATTAGTTATCTTGAATGACATGTAAAATAAATATTAGTTATTAATTTAATTTAATTTATTTTATTTCCACAACTAATTACCAAACAAATTTATAAACAAGTTCAAAGCGAAACTGGTTTTCTATTTAAAAGTGTCCATTTGGTACACTTTGCATGGACTTTGTAGTATTCATGCAAGCTATAATATTTTCAGTGCTGATGTATTGTAATACGGTTCCTATAATATCATACATAATGGAATTTTTTTTAGTTAAATATGATATATCACATTGTTATCACAGAGACAATTATTAAACTTATTTTTTATTTAAATTGAGATATGGAATGGAATGGTAGAGTTAATTTTCTTATAATATATAAACATGTTATAATTTAATTGTAGTTTCATTTTTAAAAAAACTATAAATATTTTTAAATAAAATAAAATGAAAATTACCCAACATCCTACGTATGCATTTCACAAGTCAAAACACTAATAGTACTAATAGGATCGATCAAAACCAAACAATATAAAAAGTGTTACAGATCATTTCCTAAAAAATACTAAATCAAAGACTTAACATTTTTATAAGTACTCAAAACGTAATTAAAAACTTATCTAATAATTTATATTTATCTCTCCGTTCTACTTAAACAAACAAATTCTATACTATATTTTATTTAAGCTGAAAGTAATTTCTTCAATAGATAGAAATTATGAAAATAAGTTTTTGTTTCTTTCAACATTAAAATATTTATTATACAAGATTTTAACCGGACTATATATTATTATTTCTAGTTCTAAATATAAGTAAAAATACTTAATTTTACACATATTATGAATATTAGTTGAAAGTAGTTATTTGTATTAATATTTTTATATATTTAATTTATTTTTCTAAAATACTCTTAATACTATTTATTATCTAAGAATTAATGACTTTAGAAATATATAAAAAAAAAACATATTTAGTAAATATATATTTAATAACATTAAAAAATATAATTTTGTTTCTATTAATACAAAAGAAATTCACTAAAATTTAGTTATATTTAAGATGGGAGGTATTAGTACAAAATGTTCTGGAATTAGTTGCTCTCCAATGATCCTTTCTTCCTCCATACCATACAAACTTCCATATTAACTCTAACTTGTAGATTGGCCACTAACATTGGGAGTAGTGGACTCAGTATCCCATTTCTCTGTCACAGCCTTTGGGGAAGGTGTTGACCTCATATTCCTTAATAATTTAACCTCATCATGATCCAGTAAATCTACTGATAATCGATGAACATTATTACTATGTGACATTCCCTCAATGTGAACTTTTACTTCATTCAGATGCCCAACAATAACATCATCCATCCCACTTTCAATCCTCACCAACACCTCCAAAACTTCATCCATAGAGGGTCTCAATTCTTTGTCCCGCTGCAAGCACTGGAAAGCCAATTCTGCCACCAAAGTTATTTCCCTTTTAACTTCATCATCAGACTCGAAGCCAAGTGAAGGATCCATCAACTCACCAACTGCATTTTTCTGAATCTTCCTTATGGCTAAATCTGCCAAGTTTATCTCATCCATATGCCGACTCATGTCAACCGCTGGCATAGATGATATAAGCTCAATAAGCACAACCCCAAAACTATACACATCACTCTTGCTTGTGAGTTGGTAGCAACGGTGATATTCAGGATCCACATAACCCGGGGTTCCTTGTGGAGCAGTGGAAACATGTGTGACATCGTTAGGGAATAGCCTTGAAAGTCCAAAATCAGCAACTTTAACACAAAAGTTGTTGTCAAGGAGAATGTTGTTTGTTTTAACATCACGGTGAATGATCTCAGAAGCATGGAGATAAGCCAAAGCTGTAGCAGTTTCTATGGCCACTTTCATTCGAGTAGGCCATGACAGAAAGCCAGGATTTGTTGATTCATGGCGGAGGTGACTAGCTACAGTCCCATTTGAAATGTATTCATAGACAAGTAGTAGTTCACGGCTGTGACGTGAAGTGCAGCCATAAAGGGAGACAAGATTTTTATGGCGCAAGCGAGTGAGGATCTTGATTTCATTCATGAATTGTTCTACTCGCTTGTAGTTGTTTTCATACAAGCGCTTAACAGCAACTTCCCGTCCATCTTGGAGTTTTCCTAGTTATTGGAATAAAGATTAAAGCAATATTTGTTGAACCATAAGGAAAATCAATTGAACTATTGTTTCCACGGAAGGTGGAGTTTGATTGGCATACCATAGTAAACAGTTCCGAATCCTCCTTCTCCAATTTCTCTTGAGCGGTCAAATCTTTTTGTTGCCACTTCAAGATCCTTGTAGAAGAAGACAGGGACTCCAAAGTAGACACTAGCACTCTCTTGATATGGATTTGAGTGGAAATCACCAACACATCTTGGTTTGTAGAGCCATATAATTAGCAACCCAATTATAATAATGCCAGGGAGTCCAATACCTAGAAACCAATAAGGGAGAATGGAGGGGGGAAATACATCAGGGTTAAGACACTAACAGACATGGAATGATGGAATGCATGATTTGCTCAGATTGATAAAAGAAGGAACATTACCAATAATACCCACTGCCAACTTCCTTGCCATACTAGAATCCTCTGCAGCCAAAATTAAAGCCAAACAAAGTGTCAAGGCAGAATTATGATACTATATTCTACAAAACAGCTTAGCTAAGAGTAATTAATAATGTTTTTTTGTATTAAAATTTAACATGTACTAAAACTTACAAGTCCTCGCCTAGATTTTTTATAAAGTGTTCCTTACAACTAGAACACTAAAGTTAAGCTAGAAGAGTTTTGTACATACCATTAACGCAATAGAATTTTCTCTTAGTATCAAGCTGACATTGGCCTCTTGGGTGACGAAGACACTTTTCACAGTCATCAGATAACTGCACTTCAATGGCCAACTCACCAGATAGAAATTCAAAAGGATTGTTAGTGGTGGGTTCTGATACTATTCCAACCTGAATCGTTGAACATGGTGCTAAAGAGGTAGGCCACTTGAAGTTCGGAATCGTTTCAGTATTTGTAGGGCCATAGTAAATATCGTAAGGAGAACAATTTGAATATTTATGATAGGCTTTCGGAAGGGTGACAATTAGGGAGGGATTGCATCTGAACATGGTAATATTATATTTCATGTAGAAAGATGCTATTGGAGATGTTTGTGGCATTAGAGTAAAGTTAGTGAAGGCTCTGCAACTTTTGTTTCGTAAATAAATCTGTTGATTCTGATCTAAAATTACTATGGTGCGAGGTTCAACCCGTAAAACATTGAACCATGTTGAGTGGCTTAGTTGAACGCTTTTGGGTGCATATGGATCCGATCCATTACAACCACTTATTGCTAATAAGCCACAGTGTGGGTGCTGAGTGTCTGTGAAAGGGAATTTGATTTGACCCAGAAATCCACACCTGAATGAGGATGGACAGTTCTTTCCATCCTCAGCTGAAACAAGAAGCACAAGCTGCCACAAAAATATAATTATTGATTTCGAAATGGAATGGAAGGCCATTACATGTATGTGAATGTAGAGAATTGTGAAGCAACCAATAAAGGTGTTAGGTGCAATGATATACTATGATTCCAACATGGGAAAAGATACATAGTTATGAGAAATAATCTGATTATGGTGGAGCTCGAATCAAGTAAATAAACCAAAAGAGAGAGAATTTTCAAGCAATGATCAAACTAAAGGAGGAACAAAACATTCTCAGAAAGAAACTAATGCATTCTCACTGTATTTCCTTGGTAATGCAGTGTTTAAAAGAATTGAGAATTGAGAACACGATTCTGTAATCAAAGGGAGTTGTAACTTAATACTTAAATTTCTCACCATATGACATCATTTTGAACTGCCTGGTACGGCAGTTGACTTGGAAAATGACTAAATAAGAACAAGAAGAGAAAGTGAAACGATAGTGGCAGGGTTGTCCTATTATAGAAGATTAAGTCCTTGGCCTAAGAATTCCACTTTACCCATCCAACAATGTTAAACTTTTGTGAATATTTAATTATAATATGATTTCATAAATCATTGGTTATCCATAGCAACCGATAAAATTATTAAGCATGTATATCGTATTGGTCAAGATTAAATAGAAAATGTTGATTCAACGCGCAAACCATTCTACAATCTGCATGTTAGATTCTTTCAGTAAAACAAAGACTCACTGAGATAGACGTGATTCCTTTGACGTTTTCAAAGTGATCATCGAATATGAAGGCCAATAATTTATTTTGAGGCCTATATAATTTCTAAGTTAAACTCGTACTACACGGCGCAAAGTGGAACTCATAGGAAAAGTCGGGTGGTGGAACGAAATGAACGTTAAGGTCAGGATTGATGTATTGGATATCATTGGATAACAGTATACTATGGTAAAAAGAAGAATAAATTATTATCTATGTATGCTGAATCAACTCGATGGAAGTTCGACACTCGATTCATTAATTGATTCACTCATAAATCAATTGAAACTTAGCTTTAGAATCAATTTTGTTAACTAAATAAATTGTACTTCCACTACGAAATTCTATGTTGTTTGCAGGTGAACCTTTCTTGCTTGCCTGTGTCATATTGCTTGGAATGTTTGCTCTCCTGCAAGGAACTGAGGCTATGTTTGCAGATCTTGGTCATTTCACTGCTTTGTGTATAAGGGTGAGTTTTTAGTTTGTCTGAATTTCATGAATCTGCTACGGAATATTTGACTTAATAATCAACATCTTCCTTAAATACTTATTTGGCAAGATTGACATGCAGCTGAAGCTTATGCTGACATTGTCACTGTCTATTATGTAACTTTACATTGTTAAAACTAAAAATAGAGTGCATACTTAATTATTGAAAAGTTTGGGAAGGCTGAAGTATTCTACCAATGGGTAGATCCTCAAATTCTGTGGTCGAAAGTTGGTCTGGGACCCTTTGGTCTCCTAGCTTTAGAAGAAATCAATTGGTGAGCGCTGCAAGTAGTATGGACCCAAATTTCTTAATTTTGCTGCATATATTATACTATGAGTGATGATCCTACAAATTACATAAACAGATTAGGCTCCGCGTGCGCATTAGAGGATAAAATGCAATGAGTTATTGATTTAGAAATCAGCTGTGTTAACTTAATTTTAGAGGATAAAATCATTCTACTATGATGGAAAGGCTATCATGTCAAATGAAGAACTTGATAATCTCTAGGAAGAGCTCATGTTGGAAGGGACCGGCGTTGTCATGCTTAAGTATGAGGCAACTTTGCTGATAATAGCTGCTGCATTTGTTGTGGTCTATGAACTTGTGTAAACACATGATTGTACAAGTTCTGATGAGCAAATATTTCTGTAAGCTTCTATGCCTTACATACCTATCAATCCAATAAATATTCGAATGTTTTTTTTTAATAATGAATAAATATTTGAAATGTCATTATTAATAGCAAAAACTTGATGATAAAGATAGGACTAATTGATTTGATCTAAATCCTTTCCTGCAAAAATCTAACAGATACAGCAAGCTCATTTACCATGGTAAGTGCCATAAAATTAGCTACTAACACTAGGCGTAGTAGATTTACTATCCCATTTATCAGTAACGTTTTTCGGTGAAGTTGGTAGCATGGTTTGTTTCAAGAACGCAAGCTCATCCCAATCGGGTGAAGGTAGAGAGGGAGGACGAACATCTTCTTCCTCAACATGCTCAGCCATATCAACATTCCCACTTTCAATTCTCATCAGCACCTTCAACACCTCATCCATAGAGGGTCTCAATTCTCTCTCCCTTTGCAAACACTGAAAAGCCAACTCTGCCACCGAAACAATCATCCTCTTTACCTCATCATCCGAATCAAAACCAAGAGAATCATCAACCAGCTCACCCAATGCACTTTCTTGAATCTTCTTTACAGCTAGACTTGACAAGTTAATCTCATCCTTATGCCTCCTCATATCAATAGCCGGCATAGATGATATCAGCTCCATAAGCACAACCCCAAAACTATATACATCACTCTTGCTTGTAAGCTGGTAACATTGGTGATACTCAGGGTCAAGATAACCCAGTGTCCCTTGTGGGGCTGTGGAAACATGAGTGACATCGTGGGGGAACAACCTTGAAAGGCCAAAATCTGCTACTTTAACGCTGAAATGGTTGGTGAGGAGAATGTTCTTGGTTTTCACATCACGGTGGATTGTGTCTGAGGCATGTAGATAAGCTAATGCACTTGCAGTCTCTATGGCGATTTTCATTCTTATATACCATGGAAGTGTGCCACGCCTTGCTAAATCACCGTGGAGATGGCATGCGACAGTGCCATTGGGAACATATTCGTACACAAGGAGTAGTTCATGACTGTGACGTGAAGTGCAGCCATAAAGGGACACTAGATTTCTATGGTGCATGCGAGTGAGGATCTCAACTTCGTTCATGAACTGCTCTACTCGCCTGTAGTTGTGCTCGAATAAGCGCTTCACAGCAACTTCTCGTCCATCTTGGAGCTTTCCTATTTGTTAAAGATCATGTAATAGTAGTATTAGTAACTAGTTATTCAATGTTAATCAATGTTTATATATATGTTCCAGGTTACAGCAAGAGAGAAGCATGTGGGAGGATAATTTACCATAGTACACCGTGCCAAAGCCTCCACTTCCAAGTTTTCTGGCGTGGTGGAAATTATATGTAGCTTTTTCAAGCTCTTTGTAAGAAAACAGAGGGATTCCGAAGTATACTCTACCACTTTCAGGATCTGGATTTGAGCTGGGATCAATTGCATTATTATCTGTGTTTCTTGATTGGTAATGGG
The DNA here is from genome assembly GCA_037962975.1 of Clitoria ternatea. NCBI lineage: Eukaryota > Viridiplantae > Streptophyta > Magnoliopsida > Fabales > Fabaceae > Clitoria > Clitoria ternatea. The sequence goes on along the minus strand of CM075674.1, from coordinate 110,518,191 downwards.
GGTCTGAAGGAGCATGTTTTCGTCTAAGTAGGCATCCAATTATCACAATGGCTGATAGAATAACACTTATACCTGCAGTAAAATGAGGTTACAAAAATCTCAGAAAATTTTGAAGATATAATACTTGAAGCATAAATAGCTATATTATTAGTGCAATGCTTTTTACAATATTATTTTCTCTTTATATATCTGTCTATTATTTTAACAATTAAAAAAAAAGAAAATGACAAGTGTGTAAAGACAAAATTGAATGATGCAATATTCATTATATTGATTATCCCAATGTGAGCAGTATATATACAAGAATAAAAGAAATATTGCTAAACCCCCTAAAGGTTTAGGATTTAAGATTTAGGGTTTAGAATATTCACTGTATTGATTATCCCAATTAGATAAGCAACAACAAGGACAAAACAAATAAAAGAATAAAGAAATATTGCTACAATATACAACTAATACTATATAGAATCTATTGATACTTACAACAAATATAATAGAAAGGAAGTTAAGAATATGCTGAAGGTTGAGGAATGAATTAGACCAAGAAAGCATTTAGCTTTTTTTTGATTTACCCCCTCCCCCCCCCCCCCCCCCCCCCCCCAACACACACATACACACAAGCTAGAGGTGTGTGAATGTCAAGCAACTTCGACTTGGACAAATTAACAGTGAATAGACGAGGGGGAAGGGCTTTTGTAAACATGTGAGCAAGTTGGTTGAAGGAAGAAACAGGAGCAATCGCATAAGACTTGATTGAGCTTTCTCACGAACGATATGACAATCAATTTTCAAATGCTTAGTGCTCTCATGAAAGATTGGATTACCAGCAATATGAAGCGTGTTTTAATTATCACACTACAGGATAGATTGCTTTAAATAGGAAATCCATAGATCAGATAGTAAATAAATGGTAACTCACATGTAGTGGAAGCGAGTGCCCTATACGCGGCTTCGGAAAAAGATCTGGGTACCGTGTCTTGTTTCTTGATTTTTCAATTGCCAATGAAGATGCATTATCTCGTAACTAATCAACGGGAGAATTGACGTGGGTAGCCCAATCACATAAGACTTGATTGAGCAAGTTGGTTGAAGGAAGAAACAGGAGCAATCGTATAAGACTTGATTGAGCTTTCTCATGAACGATATGACAATCAATTTCCAAATGCTCAGTGCTCTCATGAAAGACTGGATTACTAGCAATATGAAGCGCGTTTTAATTATCACACTACAGGATAGATTGCTTTAAATAGGAAATCCGTAGATCAGATAGTAAATAAATGAGACATTGTAACTCACATGTAGTGGAAGCGAGTGCCCTATACGCGGCTTCGGAAAAAGATCTGGGTACCGTGTCTTGTTTCTTGATTTTTCAATTGCCAATGAAGATGCATTATCTCGTAACTAATTGACGAGAGAATTGACGTGGGTAGCCCAATCTGTGTCACAAAAATCCAAAACATGAACCAAAGAATCACGCCTAAACATAAGGCCTTTGTTGGGATAACCAGGAGTTGGGATAGGACCTTAGGAAACGGATGACAAAATCCTGCTGCTGGTAAAGATGAGCTTGACAATCACTAGTTGTAAAAGGATGGAAATTTTCAAGTTTTTCCCTAGAGGCCTTTAAAGTAGTAAAGAAATTTGTGACGGTGAGAAAGCCTTGCTTCAAGGCATAGATCTCCTCCTAGAGCTTTGCAATGCACAAAAGGTCACTTTGAGAAAAACATTCTTGTAAATCATTCCAAACATCAATCGCACGATCTAAATAGATGATGTTTTACGCAATTGAATGAGAGACGGAATTTATGAGCCATGACATTAACAAAGTGTTGCAACGCTCCCATGGAGGATAGGTGGGATAATCAGGAGTTGGGATAGGAATAGCACCAATGAGGAACCCGATTTTGTTTTTAGAGGTAAGGACCATGCGAAGGAAACGAGACCAAGAGGGGTAGTTACCACCAAAGAAAGCATGTGAGACTAAGACAGAGGAAGGGTTCTTGTGAAGGTCTGTGACTCTAAAAGTCAGGGATCTTAAGTCTGTTAGCAGACTTAAGTTGATTTAGTTATGTTTCTGTTTCTATGTAACTACATTAGTTCATAGAGATTGTTAGACATTATTTCCTATAAATATGGTCCTTGGGTGATTGTACAAGGGACTGAAAAATTCTCTAAGTCTAGAGTATTGGTTAACGTTGTAACCGTGTGTAATCTCTTCATCATAAATCAGTTTTGCTGTTTTTCTGTGGATTTAGACTTACTGTGGTTGAACCACGTAATCTGTTTGAACCACGTAATCTGTTTATGTTCTTCTTTTTTTCTCTTTATCTTTTATGTTACATTGTTAATTCTGCATTGATATTTTAGAGTACTCTATTTTACTTTGTTTTACGTTCCAGTTTTTCTTTCTCTTGTTTTGTCTTTGCTCTTGTGGGTTTCTTTGTGTTTCTTGTGTAATCAGATTATCCTATTAGAACCAACATTTCTCACTAGGGTGTATGTAGAAAGGACTTGACGGGTTTTGGCTAGGATCATTAAAAGAAGGAGGAGGTGGGTCTGAGACGTGGTCACTATAAGGGGACTATGGATCAGACGGGGTCTCTGCCATGGTAGCAGGAAAGGGATATCAACAGAGCTCCAGGTGGGAGCTCTAATACCATAAAAAGAAGAAAAGGACAAGTGTGTAAAGATAGAATTGAATGATGCAATATTCATTGTATTGATTATTTTAATGTGGGCAATATATATACAAGATGAGATCTTGTTGGATAAGTAACAGCAAGGACAAAACAAATAAAAGAATAATGAAACATTACTACAATATACAGCTAATACTATCCAGAATTTATTGATATTTACACCAAATATAACAAAAAAAAAGTTAAGAATAAGTTAAAGGTTAAAAAATGGATTGAACCAAAAAAGCATTCGGCTTCTTCTCTCACTTAACATTTTTCTTCTCCCACTTATATGTTTCTTTTATTTTTAGCTATATATGAACTCTCACTTATTTTTTTGATTTCTTATAAAAGAGAACTTCAATTTTTAAACACTTCAAATCTTAATACTTGCTCAATGCATCTCACTGCTATATTACTCCTCAAATCTATTAATTTTCTCCCTCTTTCATTTCTAATTAGCTCGGTCCTTAAATTAGTTAAATGATGTCTATGTCCTTAATCCCTGTCTAAGCAACATTTCCTACAAAATAGAGAGACAACTTTTAAAACATCGTTACCTGCGACAAGTCCAAGTAGCAGCTTCAAAATTGTACTCTTTCTCTTTGACTCAGAAGCTGGAAGCAATTGAAGAAGACGGAGTATTCGGGTCAAATTATTCTAAAGAAGTAAAATTCTTTAAGTAAACAATAAATCTAATCGCTTTGCCAGTAACATAGAACAAACAAGTTAGCACTTAGCAAAAAGTTAACTTTTTCCACTGAAGCATTGTAACGAGGAATAAGAAGCATTTATACATAGAATAAGGAATATTGATAAGTTTTTGTGAAGTCTTACCGTCACAGTAGAACTTTCTATTTTTGTCGAGCCGACATAGACCTCCTCTGTGATTGTAGCAATTGTCACAATCATCAGACAATACAACTTGAAGAATCATCTCAGCAGATACAAACGATAGAATGTCTGTTGTATCGGTGCGGTCTTTAGATGGAAACTGAAGAACAGAGCAGGATGAGAAAAAGCTATGAGCTTCTGTCTTATTAGGAGAATCAAGGCCATCATAATAGATATCAAAGTCATGGCACGAGTATCTATAGTAGTGCTGTGGGATCTTCATATTGAGGCCGCGTTTGCATCGGAACAGGGATACATTAAATTTTATATGAATAGAAAACAAAGGAGAAGATGATGGAAGACTGTAATTATGGTTCAAACTGCCACAAGTGTCTTCTTGTAAACGCTTGTGAAAATCTTCATCAAAAATCGAAACCGAATTCTGCTGAGTGATGCCATTAACCTCTAGGCCAATTCTTCCATTGTTCTCAAGCTGGATCTTTTTGGGGAGTGAAGATGAATTATGATTATCATCACAATCATGTATCAATATCAATCCACAGTCTGGTTGTTCTGCCTTGGTGAAAGGGTACTCAAAAGTCCCGAGACGCCCACAAGTAAAGGAATGAGGACAAGCACGGTGCCCATTTACATATGCAGCAGAGAAAATCAGGACAAGGTGAAAAAACACGACAAGGCGCAACAAAACAACCGAAGCCATTGCAATTTTTGGAGGAACAAGCAAAAACCTGGTTCTTTGTTGATGTAGAGTACAGGTATAGTTGTGCCAAGGTTTCTTGTTCTTACACTGTCTTTACAATATATATACATGTCATGTATGGACACATTTAAAAGAACCCCTTTGACTGGCAAGTTGACTTGGAAAAGGAGCATGGAAGACTTGATGAAAATAATCATGTTATTGGAAAAGCAGAAATTGCTTCTTATTTTCTTATCGTCACCGTCAGCCACCCAATTTGATGAGAGGTTGTTTGGTTTAAAATTGAGATTATTTAAATTATAATCATGTTATTGGCAAATGTAATCATGTTATTGGCCACCGGATCCTCTTCATTATCCCAATATGAAGGCATGACCCATCACCTTATTGACTATGCAGCAAATTGGCACAAAGACAGGAACTAACTTTTCCAAAATCCACAGGTTTTAAAATTTGGTTCTTCTAATTTTACTGTCAAAGTTGGAACCTTCAAGTAAAAGTTAGCTACTTTATTCATTCATGGTCAAAAAGAATTTTTTTCACTCTTTCTCTGTTATATATTTCCTCCTTTTAAAGAATGATGGGTGCCTGTGGTGTGTTGTAATTTCTTCCTAATTTTGAATGCTTAGAAACAAAAAATAAAAAAAATATCTGTATTTATTTCATCTTAAAAAATCAGTACGATAACTATACTTGAAATATGCTGGATTAGTGAGCACATAAAATTTCTCAACTAATTGATCAAATATATTGTTATTAAAATCAAACTGGTTTAACCAGTTTGAATGGTTGAACCGTGAATCTGTTAGGTGACCGGGTTCAACCCTAGTTTGATCACAGTTTGTTTGAATTGATGTCTTTACCGGTTTAATTGTCCGGTTCTAAAAATACTGATGGAATGGAATGTATTTGCCTAAATATTTTTTCCCAGTAACTATGGTAAAAGATTCGAAAAAGATGAAGAAGATGTGGGTTCAAATCCCTCCCATCAGAACTAATTAACTGTTAAGTTTGTGGTTTAATACCCTAGGAGGGAATGGATTTTATGACACTCATTAATGTCAAAGTCAGTAGTACAAGTGTATGAACTAAGAATAACGCGTCCTAAATTTGACACAGTCTTCTTGTTTACAATGAGATGCCAATTAATTTCAAACGTATGATTTTTAGACAAAGAGAAGGAAATGAGACTTTTAGCAAAGTTTGATTGCAAGGCTACAATATAAAGGGCGGTCGACATATTTTCTTTCAAGAGATTTGAATTACATGTATAGATTTGATTTTAATCTGCTTTGGTTGAAATAAAATATATAAATCAAACTAAATCATTAAGAATTAGTTCAATTTACCAATTTTAAATTTCTATTATAAATACCTTGCAATGTTATATTTATGTAAAAAACTTATAACAATACTTAAATTAAATTGTTTTATATATTTTAAGTACAATAAACTCATAACATAGACATATGGTCATTAATTATGTTATAGGATTACTTTAAAATATAAGTAATACAGGAATTTAAAAAATGTATTTAAGTGTAATTTAATTTGATTTGTTTTGGTTTTATAGTTGAAGTTGACGTGGTTAATAGTTTTTGTGGTTTAAATGTAGATCAGTTTGATTTTATATATGGTTGGTAATTACCCGTAACATTGACCAAATACTTCTCCAACAAAAGTTTGTTTTTAGCTCATTTAAATGGTCCATGTCAATACCTGGTTAAAAATTAGTAGAAAAAACTAGCTGAAAAGTTTGTCAAAAGTTATAAGTTACCTAAAAGCTAAAAAAAATTTATAAAAACTTAAAGATAAAAGTTGAAAGTTAATAGCTAAGTGTATTAAAAATAATTGGTAATTAGTTGTTATGGTAATTGATAAATATAAAAGGATATGTTCAATTATTTAGACATAATTTCTAATTTTTTTATTTGCACATACTCCCTTCATCTCATAATGTGGCTTTAAGTTTTTTGTCTCAAAATATTGTCCTATACTAAATGTATCTATTTCTTATCACTTCTTATGTTGACCAATAAATAAAACTTAAAAATTTGAAACATTAATGATTACCAATGAAACAATATGTACTACTTTCATTTCTAAATGTAAGACTATTTTACCTAATTCATAGGTATTACGAATGTTAGTTAATTTAATTAAAATTATTAAGTTTGTTTGAAATTAAAGGTAATTTTAAAAATTACCCTTAAGATAATTAAAAATATCACTTTTTTTCTCACTCATTCTCCCACTAATTCTCTCTCTCTATCATAGTTAATAACTTAAAGTCAACGAGAAAAGAAATAATCTTTGTATCAGCCAATTATAATGAGAGATAAACATTTTAAGTAATGTATTTATTTTCTTTTTAATCTCCAGTAAGAGTTACTCATTTAATAGGGATATTTATTTTCTTTTTATGATATTAATTAGTTGGAGGCCTCCTTCTCGTGGATCTCTAAAGCTCTCATTGTGCTCCTGTTGCATGCGGGAACTGCTTCCTCATGAATTTTTTTGTTAAGGTTGATTCCTTAATGACACTTAATCTCATCAAAAAAGGTTGCTCAAGATTGGGAGCTCCTTTATTTAGATTAGAAATTTTTAAGTAGGAGCGAAAATCGGGTAGGAGGGAACGAATTTATATCTCCTCAATTCTAACTCTATGAAAATTGAAATAAGTTTAAGTGCGTAATTAGAAAGGATGAGTTTAAATCCTAGTCAGGTTCGAAAATATATATTTTCTTATTTTTTCATTTTAATAACATAAAATATATTTGTAATAAAAATCATACATATACAATACATTATAATCAAAATAATATTGAAAATCTACATTACCAAACTTAAAAAGTAAGAACTATATTATATTTTAAAGAAAACATTAGTGTATATAGTTAAAATAACTTCATTTTAATATCAAGAGCACATGGAAGAGTCAAACCCAAAAAACTATAGTTCATTATGTGAGAGAGTCTTAAGGCTTAAGTACCACATTGAACTTTCTTAGTTACTCAATATGGGACTTTTAACGATATTCTTAGCTCTTTTGATAATTTTGAGTGAGGAGACTAGGGTTGTCTCGTTTCCACATTGGTTTATGGACGATTAATTGTTTTTTTTTGTGGGGCTTAGGTCCTTTTGCTTATAAAAAAATTACCAATGGTGTAAAATAGGCTCCTAAAAGGCTTTTAGGTTAGACCAATTGTCAAAATAAACAAAGACAAACCTAAGATATAAAAGGCTTATAACAAGTATTTAATACAGGTTCAAATATTCTCACCATGAAAGGATATACCTATAAAAAAAATAAGTGTGATCTATTTGTGTGGTAAAATAGTGCGGTATTTGGTGTAGTAGCACTTATTACATTGATTGTTTAAATTACCAATTTATTAAAATAATTGGTGTAGTACATGCTACTACACCAAACATCACACCATTTACGACAAGCGATCTCCTCTCAAACTTTGTTCTAACTTGTTTCTTTACCTAAATTAGTTTAGTTGAACAACATGTGATGTGATTATATGCTAGTTTGGTGGGGATTCTAATCATAGTTAATTTAACTACAATTCTTTTTATTTAGGTAGAAATTAAACTAATATCAAAATGATTTATACGATTCACTCACTCTATTTTACAAAGAGCTAGACCACCTTTTATACGTGTTGTGGTGGATTTTGAACACCTAGGATGTGTATAGTTAGCATATTTTGTAGGAAAAGTGAAAAATCATAGAATAGGCGGAAAAATGAAAATCATGTTCAATGACTTAGTTTTCCAAGGGAAAATGTTGGAAAATAAAAAAAAATAGATATTCCATGAAACAACTACTATTTAAAAAATAATCCAACGTAGTATTCTGAATTTTTTTATTATTTGGAAAACGGAAAGAAAACACGGCTTTCCAACATAATTTTACTATACGTTTTAATTAATAAATGTCATATTTCTTGATTAAATATCTTATTGATCCTTATGTTTTTATCAATTTTTTGTTTTGGTCTTGGGTTATTTTTTTATTAATTTTGGTTCTTATATTATTGAGTATGTTAAAATTAATCACTAAAAGCATTGATAGAGAATAAGATAAAATCCATTTTGAGAAGTTAAAGAGTGGAGTAAGTTAGAGAGACAAAACAAGAGATATGACATAATATTTCTGTTTATTTAGTTAACAGGTAAATTAACAGTGTTATAATTTAGGGAACAATTTTAACATATTAAGGACTAATTCCAACATATTTAGTAACATAAGGACCAAAACTAATAAAAAAATAACTTACGTACCAAAACCTAAAATAATAAAAACATAGGAACTGAAAACATATTTAACCTAATGTTTTTCATACAATATTATTAAAATATACTTTTTAACATCAATTATTAGAATATAATCAATGTGAATGCTGGCAACAATTTTTACAAAAAAAAGAGAGGAGAGGAACAACACCGGAAAGGAAATATAAAAACATAAAAATAAAAAATTGATTACATTTAAACACGTTAGAAAACTGAAAAATCAATAATATTTAGGGTCCCTTTGGTTTCTAGTTGAGGAAACGGAGTTGAGGAAATAAAAAATTTAAGGGTTGATATTGATCTTTCACGCCGTTCGAGACATGTTTAACCGTAGAATTTATTTTTGAAGTTGGTCAAACCGGGGTTAGGAATCCAAACGGATCACATTTGTACAATTTTTTCACACTTTTAAAAAAATTAAAAATTTTCTATACAACCTTGATAATTTTTTCTTAACATCGTTTAAAATTTAAATAGGGGAAATTTTTTCATTTATTCAGACGGAAATGACGTATCCATTGTATCACAACATTTCATGTTGTCCCAACAACGAACATAATTAAACCAAAATCTCCAAAATTCCAATGATGAAAAAGGGATCTATAACTGAAAATCTCCTGTAACACGTAGCGACAACCTCAACTATTATGCCAGTACGAAGATTCGATGATAGACATTTTGCTTCCTTTTTTTGTTGCTAATATTCACACGTACACTCACCTGAGTCACCTCAACTATCCGCAAAAGTACAATGTGCCGTATAATTTAATCACATGTTAACTTTACAAGCGTATGAGGAGATAGTGATTCTTTAACTCAACTAATAATGAGTGCATAAATTTGATATGGTAAAAATGGATTATCAACAATTGCCAACAGAGTAATTACGTGACCATTAACCACTGGCATTAGGCGTAGTATGTTTACTTTCCCATTTATCAGTAACTGTGTTTGGTGAAGTGGGCAGCACCACATTCTTCAATAGTCCAACTTCATCCCACACAGGTGAGGCTGGTGGTGGTGAATGTACCCTACTACTGTGTGAAACTCCAACAACATCTTCAACACCTGCTACCTCATCCTTCCCACTCTCAATTATCCTCAGTTCATGCAACACTTTATCCATTGAAGGTCTCGATTCCTTTTCCCTTTGCAAACACTGAAAAGCCAACTCTGCCACCGAAACCATCATCCTCTTTACCTCATTGTCCGAAACATAACCAAGAGAAGGATCAACCAGCTCACTGATGACACCTTCTTGAATCTTCTTTACAGCCAGATTCGACAAGTTTATCTCATCCTTACTCCTGTTCATATCAACAGGTGGCTTGGATGATATTAGCTCGATGAGCACGACTCCGAAACTATACACATCACTCTTATCAGTAAGTTGGTAGCATTGGTAATACTCAGGGTCAAGGTAACCTGGGGAACCTTGTGGAGCTGTGGAAACATGAGTGACATCAATAGGGAATAATCTTGAAAGACCGAAATCTGCTACTTTAACACAGTAATTGTTGTCAAGGAGTATGTTGCTGCTTTTCACATCACGGTGGACAATTTCGGAAGCATGGAGATAAGCTAATGCAGTAGCAGTCTCTATGGCGATTTTCATTCGTGTAGACCATGGTAGTGAGCCTGGCTTTGCCAATCCACCATAGAGATGACAAGCAACAGTTCCGTTTGAAATGTATTCATACACCAGCAGTAGTTCACGGCTGTGCCGTGAAGTGCAGCCGTAGAGGGACACGAGGTTTTTGTGACGCAAACGTGTGAGGATCTCAACTTCATTCATGAACTGTTCTACTCTCCTATAGTTGTGTTCGTATAAGCGCTTCACAGCAACTTCTCGTCCATCTGGGAGTTTCCCTGCGTTTTAATTATGAAGATCTAAGTTATTAAACAGCAATAACAATTTTTCATCAAATAATGGTATAGCACTTTCAACAGCTAGCCTACCATAATAGACAGTACCGAAGCCTCCATCTCCAAGTTCTTTTGTGTGGTCGAAATTGTTTGTTGCCTCTTTAAGCTGCTCATAGGAGAAGAGTGGAATTCCGAAGTACACACTGCTACTTTCTTGATGAGGATTTGTGGTGTAATTAGAAGAAGAATTTCTTGATTCCAGGTGACCCCTTGAGGCAGCATGTTTTCGTATGTAGAGTAGAAAAAGAAATAGGAATCCAATCATCAAAATGGCTGTTGGGATTCCAACACCTAAACCTGTGGAAACGAGTCAAAAGAAAATATCAATTTAAGAGATTACTGTGAAACATAATAGAGCAGATAACTCTTTACTAATAACTTCCAGAGAATCATACAATTTTTTTTAAAATGATTTTTCACTTTTCATCAACGAATTAGAAGTTATGTGCGGAAAAGGAATATCAAGTAATGTAAACAGTCCATTACCTATAGCCAGTTTGGCATTTGAACTCAACTTCTTTCTAATAGTAGCTGCAAGTAGAAGAAACAATTTAGAGTAAACAATATAAATTTGAAGCATGATGATAAAGTTATGCAGGAAAAAAAAAGTTGTGTAAAATCTAAGTGTTGCACGAACAGTATACAGTCAACAAATGAAACATAGCTGATGCAATCCGAGACCAATAGAACAAGAAATCAGCCACAAAATGTACAAAACACCATATCCGAAATATTAAAGATAACATGAGAAAACTTAGACTAGGCACATCAGTGGAGGAGTACAGTTCTGTATATGATGACATGGGAGAACTGAGAAGGGACAAGGCCTAGAGCGTTTAACAGAAAAGTAGACAAACTGTGAAACAAACTTATTATGTGAGAAGCAGGCAAAAGCAATAACTACTAGTACATGTGCAGTGCATGATGGTTGATTGTGTTTTTGTAGTATACCATTGACACAACAAAATCTATCCATGCCGTCAAGTCCACACTTCCCTCGTTGGTCATAGTGACAAATTTGACATTCATCCGTTAATTTAACTTCGGTGTAGATATCAGCAGTTATGAATGTGAATGGATCTTTAGCATCAGGCACGTCTTTAATTGGAAGACGGACCTTCGTACACGCTTTCAAATAAGGGGCATCAGCATCATCACTCAAGAAGAAAGGCGAGTAGTATAGATCGTAGTGAGGGCACTTTGTAGGACTATATACAGTGGTATTTGGTGGAATGGGGACATGGAGGGTGTGGTTGCACCTGAACAGAGTGGCAGTGAACTTAATACGAAAAGCAGCAAAGTGGAAGCTGGTAGGAGTAGGAAGAGTATAATTATTACTGAAAGCTTCACAACTTTGTGATTCCAGATTCTTATAGAGAGTGTCGTCTCTAAATTGAAAATTAGGAGGAGACTGACCTACGCGTAAAACCTTAAACCATTTCCCCGTATTCTGTAGTTGGATCATTTTGGGCGTATATGTGTCTGCATCACAATTCTGTATGGGTAACAACCCACAGTCCTGGCGTTCTGTCTTAGTAAAAGGGAAACTGATATTGTGAAGATATCCACACTTAAATGAAGCTGGACACTCTCCATTACTGTTATCATTATATGCATCCGCCAAAACAAGTAGGATGAAGTGAGAAAACAAAACCAACATTATTTCATAAACCGGAACCATCCTTATTCTAGAATCACCAGCTACTTTTATGAACCAAAAAAAGAGGCGAATAAAAGCCAACTAGGATATGATCTCTAAAGTAAGCTCAAGTTTTGTCTTGCTTGCTTAAATACTAATAACAGAAGGGCTTCGTACGCAGGTTGACTAAGAAAATGACTATAGAATACAGAATACTCCTGGAAAAAGTTCATAAATATGAAAGAAGAGGTGAGACCAATTTAAAGCTCAATTCATACGCCTTTCGAAACAAGCACAAAGACTTGACTTCTTCTTCTTCACCCTTCATAATCTCTTTAACATTGCGAAACAGCCTTTGGTTCATCTGAAACTTATCTTGTTCTTGGAAGCTAGTTAAACCGTATATCAGACGCAAATCATAATGAGAACACTAAGAAAAACTTGTGTGCATGGTCATGAAGATAAAAAAAAATATCTAAGTTGAAGGGTCCAGAGTCCAGTTGTGGTTGAAATACTGGGAAGTAAGGTAGAAAAATAAGAGTACATGGTACAGCTAATGACGTGGAAAGAGTGTGGGAATGAGAAGAGACAAGGAAAGGTTAAGGAATGGCGAGGGGGTTTCAAGCAATTAGGTTCACACTGACTAGTCAGCCAGAACAGAGAGAAAACGCGTTCAAAGGGCTGCCTCATCTTCTTCTACCTGCCCCTGTCATAATCACTGACTTCAATTTCTAGTACTCTCTCTATCACTCTGTGTGAAAATTTGAAAATTTAGGTATCTTTTATTTATATAACAGTAAAAAGATAGATGAAGTATCTTAACCTATATGCAAATTTAAACAATTACAAACCTCTAGTTATAAAAATTAGGCTTCCTATATCATTCAACAAAACTTTTAAAGAAATCTTTCATTTAAGATTTAAGTCAAACTCAACTTTTATGTTATATCAATTCAAACATTTTATCTAAGTAAACAATTTCATTCCTAGAAATAATATTGTTACCACGTCCCCAAATCAACCAAACATGAGCGAACCACACAACAAGTTCATGTTTACTTTTAGAATCATTGTAGATACCCAAAAAAAACCTTTTAAATGACATATACACTCAACCTGAAAAGCTAAACAGAAACTCAACTAAACAAAACACTTTTGCTATAAGGAATATGAAATTTTGCATGAAAAAAATAAATGAGATCTGGTCTCCATAAGTCACCATAAAAAACACAAAAACATAAATGAAATAGATATCCTTAAATATACATTTAGTGTATTAAATTTGTAGTTGTTTAAAGAATTTATAACTTTTAAAAACTATTAAAGTTAATAAACACAAAAAAAATAAGAAATTGATAACTTTTAAGGTTTAAGATTTTGAAAAGCTACTAAGCTTATAGTTTTTTATTAATTGTTTTTCAAAAACTATAATTTTCCTCTTTTTCCTTTTTTTATTGTGTACATAATTTAATGATTTTAATATAAGGGGTATTACATGGTTCATTTTTCTCGCATAAAAATTCATGATTAATAATACTATAAAAATTCTTTATTACATAGTTCATTTAAAAAAATTATCTTTTTTTATATTACTTGGCATATTTATTAATTAACTTGTTATTATCTATTTCTATCGTGTGAACCCAAGATTTATACTAAAAAATAGGGAGATCGATCACTCGGATATGGCTCCACCTCCACGACAAGGAAAAAACAATATTAACTAATCCAGGACGAATCAGTTTCTATCCCCCAGAGGGATGTTGATTATGGCTTTTAGTATTTTCCATACTAATTATTTTTAAATATGATGTTTATTATAGGTTCTTTTTATATGGATTATTTTGACAAATATTTTCTGCATCAATAGTGTAAAACATACTAAACATAACAACCAGGGTAGAGCAATGTAACAGTGGGGATGATAATTTGGGTTTGGCACGCGAACCAACCTGTTTAGCCCGTCAAAAAAGGTCGGGTTGGGCCAATTTTTTAAGCCCGCTTTTTTGAAATAAGTCTGGTCCGTTTTGACCTGTAAAAAAATAGGCTCTAACAAGTCGGACGGCCGAGTCTATATATATATATATTTAAATGCTAAGCTGTTACTTCCTAACTTATTTCGAACGCCTTCCGCACATCTTTCTCCTCCTTGTCCTGCTCGACGTTTCTCTTCTGCTCACACAGGCCATTATTTCGTATAAACTATTCCATTCCATTATTTCATTCGTTCGTTCATTGATTTCCTATTCCATTCCATTATCCCATTTCCGTTCATGATTAATTTCCTTTCTTTACAATGCTAATTAATTTCCATATAAGATATTGTCCTTCTTCATATATGGTATGACTAATTTCCATATAATTAATTTTCATATTATGTTATAATTAATTTATTTTAAAGAAGGTCTAAAAATAGTTTAATTTTTAAATAAAAAAACATAAAATTTGGGGGGAGAATGGGTCTAGCCGTTTGGCCTACAGGCCACGTAGAATATGGATTGGGCTAATATTTTTGACCTGTTTCTCTATTAATATATTATGGTCCGAGCCCAGCCCATTTTTGACAGGCTTATGTGTGCTTAAGTCCGACCCAGCCCTTCAACCCGTTTTACTAACCTACTCAACAAAGGAGAACACCCCAACCCACGAGGAATTCTATTTATAATATTTTATTATGTGTAAAACACATGCTAAACGAACCCTCGATAAAACTATTGAGATAAATTTTACAATCTCTTACCGACAATTACAAAGACAAACAAGTTATTGACACTGACGAACCAGTATGTATAGCAATAACTATGGCGACCAACACAAACTCCAATCAGTTAATATGGACAATAACATCGAGCAAAATAACTAACTGCCCATAAATGTGAAGTTTAACAAGTAACTACACAACAGAAATGTTCAAGAAAAGAAAAATAATAATAAATATTGAATTAAAAATTTGTTATATTAAGAATTTTAAAATTTTTATATTAAAGTATTTATAAATACTACTACATTTTTGTTTCAATAAAATTAACCTTTTAAATCGTCGTCATAATTACTTAATGATAATGAAACATACATGTAAGTAAGTCACATCAATACTCTTTCCAGAAAAACTAATAAACTAATATCTGTCATAAAAATATAACACCACTCTAATGTGATATTTAAATTTAAAGTAATAGGTAATAACAAGGATCACTAATGGAAATTTTTTAAAATGTACGGAGATTGGAATTAATACTGTGTTAATAAAATAAATCTAATTAAATTAACCATATTTGTATGATTTTAAAATACATTTGATCCAAAACATAATTATTTCATAATAATAATTTAATTAAAATTTTATCATTTCTAGATTTCAATTAAGTGAAGTGATTGATAAAAACTGTGTTTGTTGAATGTTTTATGGTGCGGCTATATTTTTAACAAAGATCTTCAAATAACAAACCATCAACCAAAGACTTAATATTCTTGAATATTGAAAAACATATGACTTTTGATTATAATGTGATTGAGAAAATAGAGTTATAAAAATAAAAAAATTAAATATTAATGTTGATTTTTTACATTATTTGAGACAATCAAAACTTTATTTAATCATTTAACCAACCGTAGATTTTTTTTTCTTTTATAAAACTCCGTATGTTATTTTTTAACATTTAAAGAGAGAGGACTTAATATTCTAACCCAATTCTAGTGACGGGATTCAAGACATTTTGATTTACTAGTGTTCCCCTATGAGATCGAGGGGTGGGCCCCCTCCAAATATGTCTCCACGTCGTTGGGAGGTTAACTAGCGTAGGACATAGTCTAATGGGCCAAGCCCACTTTGTAACTTAGGTATAAATATATCTGCTGTACATAGGAGAAGATTAAGTGACACATTATTGAGAATTATTAGACCTAATTCCTAGGGGAACTCTTTAGGGTTTTCGAGCCTACTTTCTCTTTATGAACATTTTGGCGCCCACCGTGGGGCCCGGTAAAACGGATTCTACACCACCTTTTCTTCAACCCTTAATCCTTATTCTTGCAATGGTGAACACGCGGAATACCCGACATGAAGAAGGTAGCAGACGCCAAGATTCATCCGGTCACGATGATCGGGTGCAACATCTCACCAACCTGGTGGAAACCTTGCAGAAGACAGTCGCCAACCTGTAGCAGGAGAATACAGAACTCAGAGGCCAGAGGGGAGGTGAGTGTGAAGCCTCCAGTCGCAATACTGGGCAATCTACTCGTCAGAAAGTCACTGGCCAAACCTCGTACCAGACGGAGACAACCAAACATGAGCCTGACCTGCCATTCGCTGCACACCCTTGGACCGACTCAATTACGAAGGCTCCCACTCCCCTCAATTACAAACCCCCGTCGATCGAGAAGTGTGACGGTAGAGGTGACCCTGAAGACCACCTCACCATATACACCAATACCATGTTGGTGACAGGGGCGTCTGATTCCCTCTTCTGTCGGACCTTTCCCATAACGTTGACCAAGTTGGCGCTTCGCTGGTTCTCTTACCTTCCTCCGAAGAGCATTGCTAATTTTTCCAATCTGAGCAAGAAATTCCTCAGTCAATTCTCCACAAGCAGGGTCGTGTAGCAAACTTCCCACAGCCTGGTAAATCCGCGCCAGCTCCTGGGGGAAACCCTAAAACAATACATGGCCCGTTTCTTTGAACAAGTTATCCAAATCCAGGACCTCAGCCCAAAGGTAGCGTTGCACGCCATTCAACCTGGTTTACGTCCAGGGAAATTTGTCGACTCCTTGACCAAGAAACTTTCGCTGGATATGGATGATTTCCAATCAAGGGCCTCTCGATATATTGCGGTCGATGAGCGCGAAGCTGATCGGACTAACCCCACCGATCGAGTCAATCGTCGCCCCGAGCCAAAAAGAAGAAGTCCCAGAAGAAACCGAGACAGACCTGCTAAGGCCTACACTGCGCCCATTTACATAAGCTTTACACTATTAAAAGATCGCTGCGATCGGATCCCGCACGAGGTTTATAACACAGGACTCCTCGCACTCTCACCCGAGGAGAAGGTCCCAAGGGGTCAGACACATCTAAATTCTATAAATTTCATAGAGCCTATACCCATGGGACTGAAAATTATCGATCCCTCCGCAACCAGATAGAACACCTAATCCGACAGGGACATCTGGTAAGATTTGTTGCCCGGAAAGATGAAGGACCTCGAGAAGGCTTCCCAAGGAGAGACAGTGGACGCCCTGATCAAGTGGAGCTCCAAATTCGAAACCGGTCACGAGCTCCCCGTTCCCGATCCCCAAGACCTGTAAGGGAAAGAGACGACGCACGGCGAGTCATACACACAATCTCAGGAGGCTTCCTGGGTACCTGTGCTCGTCAATCGCGCCAAGCGAGACAGGTAAATCTGTTGCAGGAACACTCGGACTCAATAGTCATTACATTCGACAGGTCAGATTTTCATGCTGGCGGGCCAAATCGAGACAAACCGATGGTAGTCACTATGGGGGGTCAAAGACTTTGTCATAGAATGAGTGCTTATTGACCAAGGGAGCTCAATAGACATCCTGCATTGGAAGGCGTATCAAAAAATAGGTCTCCCGACCCGTTGTTTGAAAAGGTATGACGAAGCTCTTCTCAGTTTTTCTGGTGATTCTGTGCAGGTATTAGGACGCATCGATTTCAGGACCAATTTTGGAGTCGGAAAGGACAGTCGCGCGATCATGGTCAAGTTCATAGTTGTGGACTTCCCCAGTTCATACAACGCATTGTTGGGGCAACCCTCGCTCAACGCCTTCGGTGTTGTTGTCTCCACCATGCACCTAACCATGAAATTTCCACTCGGAGATGGCAAAGTATGAGTCGTCAGGGCAGATCCAGAGGTGGCACAAGAGTGTTACTACGAAAGCCTCCGCCCTGAATCAACATTCATAATCAAAGAAGATGTAGAGACCAGTTTCGACCCTCGTGATGATCAAAAGTACGAGAGACCTCAACAGGTAGAGTCACTCAAGCTTATCCAAGTGGGATCCTCTCCCGGCCAATTCACGCGGATTAGTGTTATCCTCGACCCAGGCTTGGAAGAAGCCCTGGTCAGCTTGCTGAAGGAAAACGCAGACCTATTTGCTTGGAGCCCTGCCAACATGCCCGGAAGTGACCCTGCTATAATCTGTCACTCCCTCAACATCGAGTCGGATGCTAAACCCGTGTCCCAAAAGCCTCGAAAGATGGGCCCTGACAGGAAACATGTAGTCAAGGAAGAAACGGACAAGCTAGCGTCCGCCAATTTCATCAGGGAAGTCAAATACCCGACCTGGCTGTCAAATGTTGTCATGGTTAGGAAGTCGAGCGGAAAGTGGCGGATGTGCGTGGATTTCACCGATCTAAATAAGGTATGTCCCAAGGACCCTTATCCTTTGCCTAGCATTGACCATTTGGTGGATGGAACATCAGGGTACAGGATGTTGAGTTTCATGGATGGCTACTTGGGGTACAACCAGATCCGAATGGACCCCAAAGATGAGGAAAAGACAACATTTATCACAGGCGGGCTAAATTACTATTATCAAGTGATGCATTTCGGTCTAAAAAACGCAGGGGCTACTTACCAGAGGCTAGTTGACAATTTTCGCCAAGCAAATTGGGCGAAACATGGAAGTGTATGTGGACGACATGGTGGTGAAAACCAGGCAGACAGACTTACACGTAAAAGACTTGGAAGAGACGTTCATTGAGCTGCGCAGACACAACATGCAGTTGAACCACGAGAAGTGCTCTTTCGGGGTCCAAGGAGGGAAGTTTTGGGGGTATATGCTCACCTATAGAGGTATTGAGGCCAACCCAGACCAATGCCGAGCAATATTGGAGATGTAGAGTCCTCAGAGTGTTAAGGAAGCACAACGCCTCACCAGGCGGATCGCAGCTCTATCCCGATTTCTCTCAAAATTTGTTGAGAAATCAATGCCAAGTGCTGAAACTTGAAGATCGCTCGAGCACTAAGGTCTGAACGCGGAAGCAATCCCTCGGCTCTATGTTATAAAACTTAAATCGTTTAAGTGTTCAAGATCTGTATGCGGAATCAGTTCTCTCGGTAAAAGTATTATAGAATATAAAATATTCGAGTAACAGTTCACAGTACACATCTGTACAAGAAGCAGCAACAAAGTTTTGAAATTTTTCATTCATAAAATTAACTCTGCGACAAAAGTCCAAAGAAGAAACAAAAAAGAGAGGAATACACTCAAACACCAGTAACTACGGGATCTACGGCTGGGGCGTCTATAGTAGGGGTTTCAATGGCCGAAGCGTCAGGAGCAGGAGTGTTCATAGCTGGAGTATCATTCTGAGGAGCTTCGATTTCTGTCTGCGCCTCTGACCCAACCTTGACAACAGCTTCGGCAGCTACCTCATCTTCCCCTTCGAAATCAGGGAGGTCCACAATCTTGTCGTCCATGATGATACGAAACAGATTGACACCTTCCAGGTTGAGCTCCAAAGAGGGATTCAGTACCTGTATCTGCTGCTGACAAAGGTCGAATGCGGCTAGATACTTCTTCGACAGCTCCTCTTCCATAAAAACCGCGTAAGCCTCCTTTTCTTCTCTCTGCTTTTCCAATGCAGACTCCGCCTCCTTCATCTTCTCTTCAACCTCCCTCTTGCCAGCATAAACCAGGCCATAAGCCTCTTCGGCAGACCCCAGTTGTCTCCCAAGGTTAGCGCACTTCTCGGCGGCGACACTCAGTTTTGCCTCGACCACATTTTGCTCCTTCCAAGCCTTTGTTAGCTCAGTCTTGGCGTGCTTCAGCTCGTCGGTCACCCCCTGGCTTCCTTCAACGCGTTCTCAAGCTGCAGTGCGGTGAAGTCACGAGACTCCAGCAGCTAGACTATTTCATGTTGAAGGGTGGCCCTCTTTTCCTTCAAGGTGGCGAGCTCCTTCTCCTGCTCGGAGAACCTCTTCTCCAGGAACTACGTCATTGAAGTAGCCCGGAGGTTGAACATCTCAATCGCACGACACATAGAGGTGGGATTCGAGCCTTCAAACTTGCCCACGTCCTCCTTAAAGACCACCGTCCGGTCCACGAAACTCGGAACAGGAAAACGGACGTCCCACAGGGAGTGAGCGGGGTAGTGGGTGCCGCACAACGTCCCATTGGCAAAGCTCTCCCATCGCCTGTTCTCAAGGTCCATCTTGCTCGGGAGGGCCACGACAATCCGATCGGCTGACACCTCCTCAGCATAGTTAACCTCCATCAACCTCCGGCTCACCCGGCTCCGAAGCTCAGGGGATCCTGCCTCCCACTCAGGACTGTCGGATATCACGATGCAGTGGGGAACCGGGAACACCTGCTCCGGAGGCCTCCGACCTCATCTCACCCTTTTGAGAAAACTCCTCAGAGTGTTGCCTCTTCGACGATCGCCCTGTTTCTCTCTCTAGCTGAGAGGTGGTAGGAACCACGGAGATAGGGACGACAGTGGTGATAGCTTGGGGAGAACCTCTAGGAGCAACAAGGGGAATAGCCGAACTCTCCCCCCTCTGTGTCCCCTTTTTTTCCCTTCCGCTCGGGAAGCTTTCCCGGCATATCACTTCTGCAAATCCTTTGAAGATAGTTTCTCAGGGGCTATGTCAGCTCCACAAACATACACACCTGGTCAAAACACACAAACCAAAAATCTAAACATGCACAACAAACAACAGAAACCACTCTCCCTATCCAAGCATCAAGAGCACTTAGATGAGGGGACATGGCGATCAGGGCCTGGGAGCTAAAGAAGGTCCCCAAGTCATCGGACAAAAATTTAACATCCGCCCTCTCGGATAAAGTCAAGTCATCTAGAGATACTCAGAATTGGACTGGGTTGCGAGTCCAGTAGAGCGGGAAGCGGGGTTAAGTGTCGGGGTATTGCAAAAAGTCCTCCCCGGGTGGATCTAGTCTGACTCGGATTTTGAAGAATCTCATCTTAAAATTTTTATAGGATTGATCAAAGGCTCTTATTAGGTTACGACGAGCAACACCGTTCAGAGAAACCCACCCTACAGGTGTCCCCGCTTTGGGAATCTTGGCATTGAAAAAATAAAAGAATAGGGGCACGAAAGGGGTGCGGCCGAAATGCTCACACAATATCTCAAACGCTCGTACGAACGCTCAGCCGTTCGGATGTAGTTGAGTAGGGGCGATGTTTAGAGCACACAAAACCCTGATTTGAAATTCAGAAAAGGGAAAGGAGAGGTGAAGCCGGGAGAAAAGGGTCTCATACACGAAAGTAAAATCTAACTCACTAGGATCCCTACGCTCGTGGAAAACCCTATCAGGTTCAGAACAACAGACGCATTCTACATTGCGATCAAGGGTAGAATGGTTGAAGGTCCCCACTTCCCAAAGTTGGGCTACTGCTTCCTCACTCTGGAGAGACGAGGAAATGAGTAATACCTCGTCTCTTACCTAGTCATAAGCCCCCTCCATACGCACACTCAATAATCCCCAAAGTAAAGAAAGGAAGAAGAAAGGAGAGGCACTGACCTGACAAGGAAAACGCTAAAGGGAAAAGGAGATAAAGAAGGAAACGGATGCAGCGATAGAAGGCACAAGAAAGTTACTAAGCAAAAAGTAGGAAGAATGAAGAAAACCTGAAAAACTGGAAATGGAGAAGGAAAATGAATTATATTGCGGAGGCACCTTTTGGTCAAACCCCCTGATCCAACGATGAGAATACAATGGGGCGCGAAGAGGCGACGAATGCGATGTATCCAAGAACTAGTACCTTCGAAGGAAGCCACGTAATCCATGATCTAACGGTTGGGGGTAGGGGAGCCCTAAATCAACGGATGTGACGTGTTAAGATAGCTTTTGGGTGAAACGATGCGCTCTTAAATGACCTCGAGACATAGGAAGGGCGCAATAATGACAGACACGTCTCCCCATCTTCTCATAATTAGAGATGACAGTTAATGATCCCAAGCAACGTGGCAGAGGAACCAGAGAGTTGTTCTCAACGCGGAATATCAGTCACACGAGGAATTCTCCACTCAAAAATACCCATCTGGAGTTGGTATTCTTGGTACTAGGAAACAGATAATCTTGCACTCAGCGGTTAGGAAATTCGGCTCAAAGATGAAGGTTCTTGGCCTACACTCAGCCATCTCGCTCGGCCTTGCACCCGAGGCTCATGGCTAGGGGGCTCATGTTCCCCCATGAGATCGGGGGGTGGTCCCCACCCCCTCCAGATATGCCTCCACATCGTTAGGAGGTTAACTAACGTAGGGCATAGTCTAATGGTCTAAGCCCACTTTGTAACTTAGGTATAAATACATCTATTGTACATAGGAGAAGACTAAGTGACACTATTGAAAATTATTATACCTAATCCCTAAGGGAACTCTCTAGGGTTTTCGAGCCTACTTTCTCTTTGTGAACAACTAGATTTCAAAAACTTGTTTATGTTCCTACGAGGATTGAGTACAGGGATAAATTAGTAAAACTATTTAATAATTATTTTAATTGGTATAATTTTTAAAATTATATCAGATAATAAAAAAAAACAAAGGGGGTATCTTCATATAAAACCAATAGGTGACAGGAAAACTTCGATTTCAACATAAGACTTTTATAAACAGAACACCACCAATAAATCTTACTAAACATTATATTAACAATAAACAAATAACTTCATTAAAATTATATAAAATGACAAGTTTGTCCTCTAAAGATTCTTACCTTATTATATCAGTTTACACTCAAGGTTGTAAGCAAAATCTTTTAAGAAACATAATATTATATAAACAATAATAATTTTTACATCTTATCTAGTAATTTTAATCTTAAAAAGCTTGTTTTAGTAGTAGATACTGTGCAAATAAAAAAGAAAGTAGTAGATACTGTTACAAATGTTATCAACAAAAAAAATTGGGGGTTAATAAATTGTGGGGCGATAACTTTAATGATCTATGTTTTTTCATGACTCTAATTACCCTCATCAAGAAATTTAGTCATTTACGATAAATACATTAAATTTGTTAATTATTTTTTTATACTTCCAAATTTACTCTTCATATTAATAAAGAAAGAGAAATGAATTTTTTAAATTTTATTGATATAAAGAGTGATTAAATATAATTAATAACGACATGTGTTGAAAAAATAATATTATTTTCACATTGTAAATTAAAACAACTCTTATAAAAAGGAAAAAAAATTAAAATAGGTTCTTATAAAAAAAAATTAGATGTCTTTTAATATTAAAATGAACTAGAATGACCTCTCTTCCTTCTTCTTTTTTTAATGTCCTCTCTTGCTGTTCTATAAACTAAATTAATGTTTATTCTATATTTTGAAGACCATATTATCTTCATAATCTTTAAAGGAATTTCCTAAAGTGGCCAGGGATATATACCATAAAATGTTAAAAATATGAAAATTTTATTAAAAAAATAGATATTCCTTATCTTAAAATCATAGAAGACATTTGTTAAAAGATTTACCTCTATTAAAAGTAAAATATATGCGTTATTGTGATTCTTTTGATAATATTCAATTCCTACCAATAAAAAAATCATAAATGACATTAATAGTTATTCAAAGATAATTCATGAGGTTTAATATGATACAGTTTTTTTTATGATATGTTCACATAATAGAAAATTACATTTGAAGGTGTCATTTAGTATATCACGTTCATTGATGAAGGACTGTGTTAAGTAATGTTTACTTTATTCTAAATATAAGGCTTGAATGTAACTTACTTGAGATTTTTTAAGTCTAACACGATATTTTTTAAAGTCTAACATAAGAATATAGCCTTTAAACAAACCTACAACTTACCCCTAAATAAGTTAACGTATCTAATTATATAAGTTTTTTTTGGTATGCAAATTATATAAGTTAATAAACCTAAATAATTAAGTAGGTCCCACTTCCCAGGTACATATTTTAAACTGTTAAGACATTATTATTAAAATAATAATGATAATAAATTATAAATGTCTAAATAATAAAAATGTCAAAATAAGTTAAATCTATCAAATAAAATCGGCCAATAAAATAAACGGACTTATATATATTTTTGGTTCCTATAAAATAATTATAGGCACAGCTGAGATGTCGTGCCCAGCCGTTTAACTTTAATAGACATTAGAATTTCAAATGATATTTTCTTCAACACCAAGAACGTGAATCCATAGAAAGCTAAGAAGCAAAGTTCAAAACATCTTCCTAAGATAGAGTTTATAATTTTAATTTAGATCCTTATCCTCTACGAAATACGCACCCCTAAGTTTTTTTTAACCTGACGCAAACACAGTTGTTACAAAATTGTCAGAAGAAGTAAGTTCTCGTTTAAGTTAGTCAAACATTAATTTAATCAACATAAAAAATATTTTATAATTAAATAAAGCTTTAATTATCTTTAATAATGTAAAAGATGAATATTAACTTCGTAGTTAATCTCATTAAATTTAAATTTCAGGAGTAACATCTATTATTTTTCCATGTATCCACTGTATATTTCTCATAAGGGGGAAACAGAATACAATAGAGAAGTCCATGTCTCATTATCTTACTTCCACATATTAGAGATTAATGCTTAATTAGACATTGAAGGATTAAATAATCAGATGTATTATGCTCTAGTGAGATACCAGGAATACTACTAAATTATTCCTGATGAATCAATCATATGTAAATTGTTTGAAATGTTCAAATTTTGTTTTTGATCAACTACTTTTAATATAACAAGTACAACTGGGATATTTTAATTTCAGAACTGTAATTGTATTGTATGACTCTCATAAATTGAAAAGTACAGCTCTATTTTTTTTATTCACAAGATTACTGAAATCAGCATTAAATTAAAAATCTGAAATATAAAAAAAAATCAGCATCCTTGTCTCAGCACCCCCAGAAAAAATATAATTACAGATTTGAGCTTTTTCTTAGAAGCCTATTTAACTGAGAAAACAACTAGATTTTGTATTAAAAAACCTTTAAACTTACTGCATCAGTCTTTTTTAAATGAATATAAATAATGTAATGATAATTTTTTTTATTAATATACTAATTTATCATATAATATTTTGAAATTATATGCTTGTTAATATGTATAAAAATTTGAAATGAATTAAAAAATGTATAAAAATTTAAATTTATCAATTTTTATATAAAAGTAGGTTTAGTAACATATTTAAAGATATATTTAAAATCTTGTGTAACTCTTATTATGAAAGAGATTTTTGAATAGTCTTTTTCGTTATCAAATCATAAAAATAGACCTTTATCATGTAAATGCATCATACTTCAGTGTTTTTTTTTTTCTAAGTATATTGTTCAATCAACCAAATATCATTGTGCATACAAGATGAATGGTTAAAATTTGAGCACTAAACTCAGAAACCTATGAAACGTGAACCCAGCCCAACCTCTTTGATTTTCATCCATAACATCATTCGAGATTGATTGGAACAACGCCCACGTTATAATGCATAAGCATACTTATGTGTTTAGTGTTGTAATAACAGAATTGTGCCATTGAGTTTTTGGTTGAGCAACGGTGACACAGAAATACTGCATAGTCTGTTCTGTTATTTATGTTAGCCGGAATCACCTTAGCTACTAACAAAGAAACACACTAACCACTAGCCTCCTAAATGTAAGGTTGTAATGATGTCGGAAATCTTTAAAATTATGACCAATTGTGAACAAATGCAGTTACTATTGTAGTCTTGATTGAATTGCAGAAAGTTCAAAAACATCAATATTGCGATGACAGTTTTAAATGCTGCTAAGCATATCATCAGCTAAATAATTCTAAATTTATTTCTTTTAATGTCATTATATAATTTCAAATCAACGCTCGCAAGCCACTCATTACAATTATTAAGTTTAAATGTTCATTAACAACTAACTAGAAACCATTCAAACCAAGTAATCGCTAAACCAAGCAAATAGTAACTTAGAAGTTGAAAACAGACAAAATTGTAAACAGATACAGAGCAATCATACAGAGGGTGAGCAAGAGAAAAGAGAGACTAACCCGGATCACATTTCGCCGCATGAACTCTATCAGTGCAGTAGCACCTGAATTTGTATATAGATGAATCAAATCCGCACTTCCCTCCAGTGTTGCTGCACTCGCTGCAATCACTGGCCGTCCAACTCAACAAGAACCCTTTTCTCACCGCTTCTTGAACCCTTCCTACTCCATCTTCAACCAGTGAATCCACCACCTCACCCTTACAATTCTTTGCCACAAAGCTTACATTTTCCGCATCCTTATACAATGCCACGACCGAACTCGTTTCCTTCTCTGCAGAACACCCAATGATGTGATCTTGCAGCTCTCTGGGCAGTGACAGTGAGTCACAGCCGTAGAACAATGTCAGCTCCCTTTGGTTCGGAGCAACACGGAACACGGTACTAGGAAGAGTGAGATTCTGGGTAGGAGAAACACAACCTTTGGTTGTGCTTGTGTTTGAAATTGAAAACACAGCATTAGACACTCGCAGGGACTGGTTTTGGTAGAAAATTTGGTCAATGATGTAATGGGTATTGGAGAGATTAAGGATTGGAAAGCCATTTGGGGCACAAGAGATATCAAAACCAGGGTACCCACAAAAGGGTTCTTGTCTTCCATGGATGTAAAAGGGATACGTTATAGTTTGGTTATTGCCACAGGTTTGGGGTTGACATGTATCGAAATTTGGGTCAGGGGAACACGAAATGTTTGTTGCGAAGAGGTAGAAGAAGAAGATGTATGAATGAATGAGGGGATAATAGTAGAGGGGCTTGGGGGTAAACAAGAGGCTTATTGGGTTCATTTGGGAGGTTTGTCTTGTTTCTAGATGAAAAGCATTGACGATGGGGTTTGAGAAATTAGAGATATACCAAACATTGTGAACTGTTAAGGATATGGTTATTGGTTTGACCTGCAACTTGAGTGCATGCTTCTGACCATGTTTGAGTTGAGTATGATGCGATTTGTCTAGTTGTCCTATCTTTGAATCAATGATCTCCACAAACAAAAAGCTCAATTCTTTAGGTATGGAATGGGACCTCTACCATAGGCTAGTTGACAAAATTGACCCAACTAAATGAACTTATGATCCCTCGTAAGAGTTAGTTTCTTTCGAATTTTGATACTCTGACGAACAAAATTAACATAGTAATTGATGTTGGATAAAGTTGAAGGGGAAATAGTGTTTGGGCGTGATATGTTAAAGAAAAATGGAAAAAATACCTTTACAATATTTTAGAATATTGATCAAGGGAATAAAATTTGTAAAATATTTAGAAATATTATTAAAATTTACTCAGTAATTTTTATATTTTTTAACACAATTTTATTTTAACTTCTTTTCATGATGCCTTTTAAAAAACCTCGTTTTTAAAAGTTGGGAAACATATTATTTCATTTGGTGGATTAATGGGGAATATATTATTATTTTTTATCCAAGAATAGCGATAAATAGGAAAGGAAATGACCAAGATCAAGATTTGAATCCTCATAACAAGATTTTATGTTCACAACAAACATATTGAGCTTTTAGATGAAGTATATTATTTTATTAATCTCAAAATGTAATTTTATGTAATAAAAGGATTAAGGATTTGCACTTTTTTCAAAAATTATTTTCACTTAAGGTATATGGAGACTAAAGTGAAAAAAAAATAGTTACTAAATAAAGTCAATTTTTTGTAAGATTATAACTCATCTAAAATGGGTTAGAGTGAGTTAGGGATAATCTTTTTTTCTTCGTTATAACCGTACTGACTTAAGCTTCGAAGTCTCTTTTGCATGTACACCTCTGGTGTGGTCACTTGGACAACGGTTGGAATTGACTCATTACTTCCTTAAACGCGAAGAGCTTGGTGTTCCCACTGAATCCAAGTGTATAATATCGTACTCCCACTGAGACGGTGTAAAATAGTGAGAGAGAGAGAAAAAAAAATAGACATTCAACACCGATTATGAAGTCAATAGTCTTGACCCCATAAACCGGTCAGATCA
Source organism: Clitoria ternatea (assembly GCA_037962975.1). Taxonomy (NCBI): domain Eukaryota; kingdom Viridiplantae; phylum Streptophyta; class Magnoliopsida; order Fabales; family Fabaceae; genus Clitoria; species Clitoria ternatea. Next base: position 110,490,103 of record CM075674.1, on the reverse strand, counting down.
AAAAGGAATGAAGTAAAAAATTTGATGGAATATTTTATGTTTAGATGAATGTAAACTAAAAGGAATTGAGAATGTTTTTTTTTTTTTTGTTGTGGTTAGGATAGAATGAAAAAAGTAAAGTAAAATTTTGTCTTTGTCATCTTTGCCAAATACACTTTGATCCAAACCTATTTGAGAACTAGGTTATGACATATTGTACATTAAGCTAATATATACAAAACCAATAACATGCCCATTATGTGACAGTTATATGTCTCAAACTCATGTTTATATTGCATTTTTTTGAACAGAATAACTAATTTTTAATGATGAAAATTCATATCAAATTCACCTAGCTTCTCCCTCATTTCTTTTTTTCTTTTCCTTTTTCTTTCATTCTTTGCTTCACAGTTTCAAGTTCTTATTATGGTATCTCAGAGCTTTGGTTAATTTAGATCCAATGGTTAGTGCCTTGATTTCACACAACACTGGGAGCAATAGCTCCTCTTTCTTCAATGGAAATCCCACTTAGAAACCCCTGAATCCATTTTTCATCTATGAGAATGAGAGTCCTAACAATGTCATGGTTTCTTTGCCTCTTACCGGTGTGAACTATCATGCTTGGGTGAGGTCAATGAAGAGAGCCCTAATTTCAAAGAACAAATTTAAGTTCGTTGATGGTTCGATCCTTATACCTACTGATCATTTTGATCTTATGTTTTATATTTGGGAAAGATACAATAATCTTGTGCATTCATGAATTGTAAGTTGTGTCGAACACCATAACACAAAGTATTATATATGTTGAAAACACTTTTGATGTATAGAATGAGTTGAAAGAAGGTATTCTCAAGGTGATTCAGCTAGGATTGTTGAATTGCAACAAGAGATTAATGTTCTAAAACAAGGCTCACTTACTGTCACTAAGAATTTTACTAAGTTGAAAGTTTTGTTGGAAGAGCTAGGGAACTATAGATTGATTCCTCAATGCATCTATCCTAATAGGTATTTTTGTTTTGGCTATAAGAAATGCAAGGCTTTTCAACACAACAAGACTATATCATTAGTTTCCTCATGGGATTGAATGAAGAACTTTCTAGTTTGAAGTCATCAATACTCCTTATGGATCCATTGCCGAATTTAAACAAAGCCTTTTCAATGATTGTTCAACAAGAAAGATAGTATAGCTTTGGGGCATGAGAATAATCCAAAGTTGAGATCAATGTTATGAATGGTAGAATAGGACATGGTACCTCAGTTTTCAGGCGGTAGAGAACCAAGTGATCTGTCCTGGACCGGGGTCAAGAGATCCGATCTCAAGCCAGTCACGAATAGTATGTCAATACCGTCTAGTAGACCGGATGTATGTGTATCCGATGTATGTATCCGTTGTCCTTGAATGAGGAGAGCGGATTGGGCGTCCTGGAGATCCTTCACACCGACCTAATCGCGTTGAAGTGGGCGAATGGTGGTGTCACCTGCAAAGATTCTCCGACGCTCAAGTCAGTGATTATATTCCAAGTAAGGAATGTATTCAGAGAGGAATCAGTCGTAAAAGAGCTGAAGAAGAAGATCCCTAACTTCAATCATGAAGTTAGTTCATATACCTGATTGGCTCGATTAACGAGGACTCGTTGGTGGGGAACCACCAACTCCCATTAGCATTATTATATTGCGCACTTACCTGCATGATTGGGTCAAGTGGCTATTTTATGTTGAGCATAGAGAATGTAGACTAGGATTAGGGAACAAGTTGACCATTCCCGTGAGCAGAATTTGGCTCGTAGTGCAGGGAATTATTGATCGATCACTGTAGCAACAATCCTTGTCTTTTGCACAGTGTCGTGTGTATTATCCGATGTCATGGTGTTATCCTGAACAACCGGTATAGGGAGAACGCCTGATACGGAATTACAGTCCGGATGTATACCGATGACACCGGTTACACGTAGATGTCTTATCAAAGACGTTGAAATATGTATAGCAGATCGGATACCGGTATTGAGACCGGATCATATGTCCCCTAGCTTGTGTGAGGGACTGAATAGTTGTTCACATAAGCTACTCAACCTGCGAGAGGTCTTAATATCGGTGAGCTTACGTATGTAACAGTTCCTTAGCATCTGCTGTCATTCGTAAAGAACCGTTCTGAATTTAATAGAAACGACCTTTCGGTACGATCACAACGGATTCAGACAAAGATTCGTTGTGTGAGAATTTCAAGAGTTTATTAGAATTGAAAGCTCTTGAAGTTCGTGTAACGGCTGTAAAGCGTAAATTGCGTTGCATGATTAGACATTAATGCTTTTAATCACGTGGGCAAGCAATTATTGCGTCTGAGATGAAAATCTCATTAACCGTCGTTTTGGGCTTAATGGGCCTGAAGTTTTCAAAACTTTTGGGCCTAGTGGATAGCCTTTTGCTGAATCGCTATCGTTTTGGCGCCCAAGAATTTGGAACGGTTGTGTCGTTTCGCTTGTGAACAGGTGCGTTTTATCGAGAACGACACAACTTCAAGAGGAGGTAACCGATCCTCTTTGTTTCCTATAAAAGGAATACTTAGTGGATTCTGGGTTCCACTTGCTTTTGCTTTCTCAACGAAACTCTGCAGAAATTTTGCAAGGAAGTTTATCGCCTACATTGCGAGGGTTTCTTCGTTCCTCAAATTCATCACTGTTATCTGAGGTAACTATCTCTTCCTTGTCGCTTTAGTTTCGCTTTGTTTTGCTACTTCTTAGTTAAAGAAAGTAGGCTTCGTCTAGGGGGAATCAGTTTCCCGCAACCCTAATAGTCATGGGGGAGAATCCTTGTGATTCTTCCTAAGGCTGAATCGCGTCGCTTAGAAAGGGGATCTTACTCACTGTGGAAAGTGACCTTTCCCTTCTCAGAGTCGCCCTCTGATTGTAATTGCTTTTAAAATGCAGTGAGTAATGATTGCAACTTTCTGACGACGTTTCATTTCTTATCGTAGATTAAGGAGTTTGATTTAGACATTCCCAATGGCAACTGGAGAAGGATCTTCTGGAAATAGTTCCATTTCGAAGACAGCTGAAGGTCTCTACAGCGTAGTTGCCTCGAGGCTGAATTGGGAGGAGGTTCAGGCTAAATGGCCTTTCTGCTGGGTGTCCAGTGAGTTTAAGGACTTGGCCTCCCGATATGCGGATGAGGAGGGATCCCGGATCCAGCCGAGGTTTACTTTGAGTACAGATGAAGAGACAAAAAAGTGGTATAGGGTTTACGCACCACTTCCAACAGAGCGGATATGCCACGTCGTCCCTAATGACCGCTCTGTATACATGTATGACTTTATTTTCCATAATCTGGGAGTTCGTTTTCCTCTAACCGAACTCCAGATGGGCGTCCTGAAGTTCCTGAACTGTGCACCCTCCCAACTTCATCCCAACGGTTGGGGCCTCATCCGGGCTCTGGAGGTTCTTGGTGAACATTTCAATTTCACGCCAACTGTAGCGATGCTGTTCTACTACACTCAGGTAGTTCGAAGAGCAAACAAGCAGGGTGGAGTTGGTCTGGTGACTCTCCGGACTCTTTGTTCCTTTGTGAACTTTGAGTCTTATACGGATTCTGCCAAGGTAGATGGGAAGTCCTTCAAGACTTACTTCACTCGCATCTCCATTAAGAAGGGCAAACCAAAATTTTGGAAGGATGAAGAGGACGTTGACAAATTTCCCCTGAGTTGGACACACAAACATTTCCTCTTGAGCTCGCACGCGTACTACACTGATCAATCCGATCTGTCTCGTGAGACGTCGAGAGTGTTGTTCGCACTTGAATCGCACACTACAGGTCGTCACGTCTTCTCGTGTAGGCGTTTGCTAAGTAGCTCAAGCGGAGTCCGGGAGGAATATTTGCGTACTTCTCGTTTTATTTCATCTTCCTCCTTTACCAAATATATATAGAATATTTGTAGTTGCTGACATCTTGTGTTTGTTCATGTAGGTGAAATAGAACAAGAGACTCCGGAGATGGACAAATTAAAGAAATTCAAGGCGGCTGGTAAATCCGTCACCCGTGAGAATGAAGTGAAGCCCAGGCCCTCAACCAAGGATCGTCCTGAGTTAATCATCCTGACCTCGGATGTTGAAGGGGACATCCCACTGGTTGAGGGCGGTTCATCCGATGTTGGAGCAGCCTCGGGTCAACCTCCAGTTTCTGAGAGGAGAAGAAAAATCAGGAATGATTCAGTGGGAGGCCCGTCCAAAAAGCGTAAGACTCCGGAGGATAAGACTGTTGTAACCTCGGAAGGGATTGGTGCTTCCTCCGATCTCAATAAAGGCACTGCTGCTGGGGTTTCTGGATCAGGGCCGACCTCCTTCCCAACGACCTCGTTTCTCACCCCCTTCCTCTCCTACGAAGGTTCTACTCCTGCCACTCTTCCACCACCGATGTACAAACTCCGGCCTACGCTTAGTGTTAAAGAAATTGAAGAAGCGTGTGAGGCCGGAAGGTGGCAGCTAGCCGAACTTGCTGGATTGCTATCTTCCGTCAGCGAGTTGGCTAAGAACGTCGACAAGGTTAAGGAGCTGAGTGACAAATTAGAAGAGCTCAACCTTTCCTCAGACAAGGACAAAGCCGCCATGAAGTTAATGGAAGATCGTCTTAACAAGTCTAAGGAGTTTGGGGATCTCATAACTAAAGAGAATCTCAAGCTCAAAGGCGATCTTAAAAACTTGGAAGGCAAAGTGGCAGAGAAGGAGGAAGAACTCCGCAGCAGCCAGGATAAAAATAAGGCTGATGCTGAGGAGTGGTCTCAAAGGGAGAAGAAGTTCCTTCTTGAGATAGAGGGACTGAAGGCTAGGAAAGTGGAGCCCGAGATATCCAGTGAGGAGCTGTCCAAGTTGCGGGGAGAATTGGCTACAGTGAAAGCTGAGAGAGAAGAAGCTGTTGACATATGCAGCCGGGCTGTTGAAGAGTCCTTCGGCCTAGCCATACGCCAAGTCTTCTACCGCAACCCCACTGCGAAACTTAACCTTTATGGGATGGATCCGTACTATGAATTCCATGAGGGAAAGTTAGTCGCAGTGGTGGATGGTCGTCACGAAGATCCACCGACGTCTTTATATGGTTTGGCTCCTCTTCCTGAGGGTCAATCCATGGGACCTGACTACGTCTTTCCTGCGTCCGAGGTTCCCTCTTCTGAAGAAAGGGCTGAGGCTCCTGGAGGCGAGACTCCTGCGGAGGTTCTAAAGGAAGGAGCACAAGAGCCCAGTGCTGAAGAGGCATAAAAAACTGAAGAACAGATTCCTCCTCAGTAGTTTTGTTTTCATTTACATGTATAGTTGTGTACCGGGATCAACTCCGGATTTTAAACTATTGTATGTAATTTCATTTCAATGAATGAGTTTTGATTGAAGAAATTTGTCTTCGTCGTTTCATGTATATTTAAATCGTTTCTAATCCGTTCTGTATAATTAATCTTAAGGCCGGATTGAAATAATAGCCTCGGAAGATTAAACAACACATAAAATTTAGAACGGATAAATATATACATGTCCCCAAGTGTGTATTAAGAAGAAGGTGCCTGTCTTTGGGGCGTGATCCTTAATTTTCTTAATTCTCTTGGGGAAAGATGGGTCGATCCGCTGTTCAGTAGAGTAGTGTAACAGGACGGATGACTGCTTTTAATCCGTAATATTCTTACAGGAGATGATAATATTGTTCCAAGTTTAGGGAACTGCAAGGAAGTGGTGTTTGAGTCCTTTATCATAAGGATGATGATGGGAGTTTTTTCTACGCCAGGAGTTACGTCGTTGTATCACAGAATAGGTGATAAAGAGTATCCGTCCTGGGAGAATACCACTAGAAAGCGAAAGTGCGGACTAACTTTCGGAATTTTCCATCATAAAGATGATTATGAGTATTGATCATGCCAGGTGTTTTATCATTAAATCACTTCATAAGTGATTGAGATCATCCGTCTTGGGGATGTGTATGATACCAGGAACTACATCATCAGGTCACATATTAGGTGATTGAGATCATCCGTCCTTTGGGTGTGTATGGCGCCAGGAGTTACATCGTCAGATCACAGCATGGGTGATTGAGATCATCCGTCCTGGGCAGGTACACCGCGTTAGGAGTTACATCGTCATATCACATAATGGGTGACTGAGGTTATCCGTTCTGGAAAAGTACACATCGTCAAGAGTTACATCGTCAGATCACAGATTAAGTGATTTAGATAATCCATCCTGGAGACATTTTTCAATCGTAGGAGTACGGATTGAGTGAATACTTTCATCGTAAGAATGATGATGAGAATTGTTCATACCAGGAGTTACATCGTCGAATCACTTTATAGGTGATTGGGATCATCCGTCCTGGAATGATTCACACCAGGAGTTACATCATCGAATCACAAAATATGTGATTGAGATCATCCGTCCTGGAATGATTAGTGGAGCTCTTCGTACCAGGAGTTGCATCGTCGAATCACAGAATATGTGATTGAGATCATCTGTCCTGGTGTGATTATTCCAATCAAAGGAGTGCGGATTCAATTGGCAATTTTCGCTCCACCCGAAATCCGAGTCTTACCTCTACTAGCCCCCTAGCTGATGTGAGGAAGCAGTTGACTTGCTCATATGAGCTATATTGATCATAGTACGTCTGGATTTCGGATTTGCACCGAAGTGTAAATATCCGCTCTTGGAACCATGTTCCGTAGTGATGAAATTTTAAGGGCGGATTCGACAATGGGAATATCAGAAGTTTATCGAATTTCGCAACCCTTGGTATTCGAGTAATGGTGGCCACGTTTCTAATGATTGGACATTTAATGCCTTAATTCACGTGGGCGCACCATTATTGCGTTAAGTGCGCATGTCTTAGTAACTGTCACGCATAGTCTTGTTGGGCCTAGTATTTGGTTTTAATAGGCCCATTTCGATGGCTCTGTGACAAAATGATGGCATCTTCGCGCCTTGATGTACTAAACGACAATTTTGGTCCACTAAACGGGAAGTCGTTTGGGGGTAAACGACAGGTTATGTTTAATGGGTATTTGAAAAATTTTGGTGCCCTGATATAGGCATATTTGGCAATCTCAGTTACCATTTCTTCTTGCTTCCTTGATGAACCTCTGCGAAAGTTCCAAGAAGTTCTTCGTGTCCACCTCTGTGAATTTCAATTCACTATCCTTAGGTAACCACTTTCCCTTCGTTTTCAGTTTCTCTTTTCAATATTTGAGAATGCCTAGGAAGGGTGTTAGCTTCAGTGGCGTTGGCCCTAGAGGAAGAGGAGGAAGGGCTTTGGCTCAAAACCCTAATGTTCGTGGTGGGAGGATCCCAGTGATCTTCCAATCGAGGCCACAGTATACAGGGGGGGAGGAGTCGCAATATCAAAGGCGAAGGGTGATTATACCCTCTTCAGAGTCTTCCTCCTCCAGTGAGAGTGTCGAAAGTGGGGATTTGTATCTCTCTGATGATGTGACATTTTATCACAGCATCAAAGCTTTCACAATGGTGACAAAGAAAGCCACTGGGAGAAAATCGTCTGAAGGGGAATCCCCTTCCGAGAAGTATATCTTGAAGACCCAATCCGGCCTCTGCAATGTGGTTGCACACCGGATAGATTGGGTGAAATTCCAACAGAAACGCCCATTCAGCTGGGTGGCTGAGGAGTTTCGTGAGACACCATCCTTCCACGCTCGGGAGGATGAAGGGGAGCTGGAGCCGCGGTTTACCGTTTGGAAGAAGGACAAATACAAATGGTGTTTTAAAGTATTCGCTCCCCTTCCATCAGTACGGATATGCCACACACCGGACGAGAGGTCCTTATTCATGTATGATTTTCTATTTCTGAACTTGGGTGTGTGTTTCCCCTTGACGAAGTTTGAGATGGGAGTCCTGAGATTCTTGGACTGCGCCCCCTCGCAACTTCACCCTAATGGATGGGGATTGGTCCGCTCTCTTGAAGTGCTTGGGGAGCACTTCAACTTTAAACCGACGGTGGCCATGCTTTTCTACTTCACTCAAGTGGTCCGTCGTGCGAATAAGGAGAAGGGGGGAGTGAGCTTGATATCCCTCCGGACTCTCTCCAAGGTTATCAACTTTGAGGCGTACACTGACTCCGCCAAAGTTGATGGACATTCATTCAAGTCCTATTTCACGAAGATTAGCGTCCATCCAAATGAACCAATTTTTTGGTTAACTGAAGATGGGATTCCAAAATTCCCAGTGACTTGGACGCATGAACATTTTTTGCTGACCTCCCAAGCGTACTATACCGAGGAGGACGAATTGAGCCCAACCTCAATCTCCGTTCTTTCAGCTCTGCAGTCCTACACAGCCTCACACCAATTTTTCTCCTGCAGGCGTTTGTTAGGACCAAAGTCTACTCACGAGGAGTATTTACGTAATTTCCCTGCCATTCTTCATACGTTATTATGTCATTTGCCTTGAAAATTTTACGTCTCTGATTGTGTCTTTCGACTGTGCAGGTGAAATTCAGGGCGAGTCACCAGAGATGAATAGGCTAAAAGGACTCAAGGCCAGAGAGACTTCCGTTGCGGCTGAAAATGACATTCAGGCAAAGCGGAATTCAAAGAAGGCCACTGCTGAGACAATAATATTAACTTCATCTGCTGGTGACGATATTCCTCTGATCGAGGGCGGATCTGAGAAGGTGGTCGAGAAAAAGAAGAGGACAAAACGTGATCCTTCGAAGACCTCAGACCGTCATTCCTCGCCCAAAAAGCCAAAAACTTCAAGAGGGGCTGCTGAGCTAGGGCCTTCTAAAGAGAAGAGAGCGGAAGAACCCACTCCGGATGCCCCCGGCAGTGTAATCACTTATGGGGCGAAGCCCATAACGACTTATTTCACGCCCAAAGCCCCTTGCTCTCTTGAGGATACCTCCGGTCTTGTTCAACATCCGGTGCATGAGGGCTCCGTTTCTGAGGGCGTTCCTGAATCTTCACCAAAGGTGAAGCCCTCGTTGAAGAGTAACGAAATGATCAGAGCTTGCGACGACGGACAGAAGCACTTGGCTGAGTTATCCGAGCTCCTCAAGTCGGTTCGCGAGCTCACAGAAGAAAACGAGAGGCTCACCTCGATGGTTGGCAAGGACAAGGCATTCATCCTCCAATTAGAAGGAAAATTAGAAACTTCCAGAGAAGAAACTCAGAAGAAGGATGAAGAAATTGCCAAGTTGGAGAACCTTGCCAAGGAGCTGGAGGGTCAAGTTTCTGATCAGAAGAAAATCAATGCTGACCTCAATGCTCATCTCTGCACGGAGAAGGAACGCTCTTCAAAGCTGGAAGAGGGGTTGAAGGAGGCTAAGGTCGTCCATTCTCGAGGAGTGGATGATTGGTCACGTAAGGAAAAGGAGTTGTTCTTAAAGCTGGCGGATTCGACCGACGAAGTCAAGACCCTGAAAGCGGACTTAGACGATGCTGTAAATATGTGTGATCAAGCAGTCAAGGAGGCTTTCGGGTTGGCAGTTCGTCAAGTGCTATACCGGAATCCCAAGGTGTCAATTAATTTGAACGGTATTGATCCGTTCTATGAGTTTCACCAAGGGAAACTGGTGGCCATTGTTGACAATCGTCATGAGAGTCCGCCTAACACTCCGTATAAGTTTGCTCCTTTACCTAAAGGTCAATCAATGGGACCTTCCCTCCTGAAGCCCACAAGTACAGGATCAAGCTCTCACACTGAAGGAGGCAAAACCGGAGACAAAGGCAAAGGGAAGGAGGGAGACTCAAGCCAGAAAGGGTAGCGCCTTCCTTGTTTCCTTTTTCGTTTTATTGATTCGAATTCGCTGTGTTCCGGGATCAGCTCCGGATTATTACACGAATTGTAATTCTTATTAAATCAATAAAAGAATTTTTTACCTCCATTCTTGTTTAGTGAGAAACAACTTAAATAGAGGGATTGCATGTGTATTATATCATTCCGGATTTAAGTAATGAAGATCGGATTGTAAAACAAAATCTCCATACCGGATTTATACATGCAAGATGAGTTTTATAATAAGATCACCGCTGATGAGGGAACACATCATCGCCACAAGGACGGCTTAAGGGGAATGATTGTGAGATCGTTTAGACGAGAGTTCATTCCTCAAGATATTCGTTGAATCGTTGATGTTGTCCCCCAGTTTCATTGGGTGATTATGAATTTGAATAAACTCTGAGTGAGATTTTCTCGTGAGAGCTTTTAAGAGTGAGGATTTAAAATAGAAATTCCTCTTCAAATATTTCCGACTGAGAGATTTCGGGTGAATATACCTTAGATTGTGGTGTACCCGAGTGAATTGTTTGTGTCGGAGTTTATGAGTCAGGTCTCAATTGAAGAATTGATGACTCAGAACTATAAGCTATAAAACTTCCAAATAAAGAACTTCACGAGAGTATTAATTTGGAGTTCAGTATAACTTACTTGTTGTGTTTGGAGTTCGGTTTGATCCTACTGTCCATGTCATATTTGGCGTTCGGTTGAATCCTACTAGCCGTTCTTCAATTGGTCTTTGGTTTTACCCAATGACGATTCTTCACCGACGTTCGGTTAATCCTACTAGTCGTACTCAGAGTTCGGTTTAATCCTACAATCCGAGCCTTCGATACGGGGTTCAGATCAGGGCTAATCCTGAACCTACTGCGCCCGTCACTTGGGGTTCAGCGTGGTCTTGAAGAAGAACCAGCTTACTGCGCCCAAGCCTTCGCATGGGGTTCGGTTTGTGGCCTTGAAGAAGGACCAGCCCTACAACCCATGTAGTCTTCGAATGGGGTTCGGTTTGTGGCCTTGAAGAAGGACCAGCCCTACAACCCATGTAGTCTTCGAATGGGGTTCGGTTTGTGGCCTTGAAGAAGGACCAGCCCTACAACCCATACCCTGAGGTTCGGTTTAATCCTACAACTCAGGTCTTCACCGACGTTCGGTTTATCCTACTAGTCGTACTCAGAGTTTGGTTTAATCCTACAATCTGAGCCTTCACCGGTGTTCAGCCAAACTTACTAACCGTACCCAGAGTTCGGTTTAATCCTACAATCTGGGCCTTCAATACTTACACACTCGAGGAGTTACATCGTCAATTACAGAATGGGTAATTGAGATCATCCGTCCTGAGTATGTTTTTGTGCGTTGCGCATATTCGAAGAGTTACATCGTCAACTACAGAATAAGTAGCTGAGATCATCCGTCCTGAATATGCTTCTGTACACCGGATAAACTGAAAATCACAGCATAAGAAAAACTCGAAAGAGTTAAATTGTTATGAGAGATTCTTATTAAATCAAAAATAAGAATTACAAGGAGAGCGTAGCTGTGAAAATAAATTCTCCAGTATTCAATCCAAGATAAGGATAGGAGAGTGTAGAAACAGCTAGCTATAGTAGATGCGCAAGTTTTGGGTGTTCCATTTGTTTCGGATTGGAGTGCCATCAAGGTTTTCAAGGCGATAAGAGCCTTTGCCAGTGACCTCGGATACCCTGTATGGGCCTTCCCAGTTTGGGGCTAATTTGCCTTGATGGGCGAATTTGTTCCCTATACTTGCTTTCCTCAAAACCAAATCTCCAACGTTGAAAGTCCTTGATTGGACTCGTTTGTTGTACCGGAGAGCAACTTTGGCTTTGATGGCTTGATCTCTGATGAAAGCGTCTTCTCTGAGTTCTTGTATGACATCCATTTCGGATGCCAAGTTAGCATTGTTGGTTTCTTCAGAGAAGTACTTAACCCTTGTGGACGCAATCTGCAGTTCCACAGGTATCATTGCCTCGACCCCGTATGTTAGGCGATATGGGGATTCATTGGTGGATGAATGAGGCGTTGTACAATATGCCCATAGGACATGACACAGCTGGTCTATCCATCCGCCCTTGGCTTCGCCAAGGCGTTTCTTTAGTCCCTTCAGCACCTCCCTGTTGGCCACTTCAGCTTGACCATTAGTTTGGGGATGTTCGATGGATGAGAATATTTGGGTTATTCCTAACCCTTCAAGCAAATCTGTGAATTTTCTATCCGTGAACTGGGTGCCATTGTCTGTGACAATCCGTGCTGGGACCCCGAACCGTGTTATGATGTTTTCATACATGAAACGACGAGTTCGAGCTGATGTAATATGCACCACCGGCTCTGCTTCTATCCACTTAGTGAAATAATCGACCCCTACAATGAGATATTTGATACCCCCAGGAGCAGTTGGAAAGGGGCCCAGAATATCCAATCCCCATTGGTAGAAGGGCCATGGAACAGCGGATGTGAAGAGTTCTTCCGCCGGTGTGTGGTGAAGGTTAGAGAATTTTTGGCAAGCGTCACATTTTTTGACGAAGTCAATGGAGTCTTGTTTCATTGTGGGCCACCAGTATCCAGCTCTGAGGATTTTTCGCATTAAGCTTCTTCCTCCGGCGTGGTGTCCACATTGTCCTCCATGCACTTCCTCCATTACAGCTTGCACCTCATCCTCTTTGAGACAAATCAAATAGGGCACAGACAGTGCCCTTCTGTAGAGATTACCATCAATCATAGTGAAATATGGTAATTCTCTCCTTAACCTCGTTTTTTCCTTCTCATCCGTAGGTAGTTGTCCATCAGCCAAGTAACGGATGTAAGGAGCCATCCATGTATCTCCGTAAAGGGAGTCAGTCATTATGGCGTTTAGAGAAGGGAAAAGAGGAATGCTGGGCGACGTTAGCGTGCTTTGAACCAACGTAGTGGTGCTACCTGGTCGTTTAGTGCTTGCTAACCTGGAGAGTATATCCGCTCTCATATTCTCTTCACGTGGAACATGCTTGAATTCCACCTTTGAGAATTTCTCAGTCAACTCCTTGACACAGTTCAAGTATAATTGGAGTTGAGGTTCGCGAGCTTGATAATCTCCTAAGATCTGCGAAATCACCAGCTGTGAGTCGCTGCAGAGTGTCGCCTCAGAAGCTCCGATGTCAATTGCAGCTCTTAGCCCAGCCAAGCAAGCTTCGTACTCAGCTTGGTTGTTGGATGTTTTGAAATTGAAACGAAGGGAGATCTCCAGGTGTACTCCGTCGTCACTTTCTAGAACTACACCTGCTCCAGAGCCTCTTTGGTTTGATGAACCATCAACGTAAATGGTCCAATGGACTCGAGGGTGATCTGGATCAGTCCCTGTCATTTCCACAATAAAGTCAGCCAGGACTTGAGCTTTAATAGCGCTGCGGGGTTCGTAGGATATATCGAACTCAGAGAGTTCAATAGACCATTTGATCATCCTCCCAGCGAGATCGGGCTTGATTAAGACAGAACGGAGTGGCAAATCCGTTCTCACTATAATTGGATGGGCATGAAAGTACGGACGCAACCGTCGTGAGGCCCAAACAACAGCGAGGGCGGCCTTTTCAATTTTCTGATACCGGATCTCAGCACCTTGTAAGGTCTTGCTAGTGAAATAGACCGGTCTTTGTCCATCAGGAGTTTCTTTTATCAAGGCAACGCCCAAAGCTTCATCTGAAATAGCCAAGTACAGAATGAGTGTGTCCTCGGGGTCAGGCTTTGTGAGAATGGGAGGTTTGGACAACACCTCCTTAAGTTCTTGGAAAGCTTTTTCTTGTTCCTGTCCCCACTCGAATTTCTTGGACTTTTTCAGTATTTTATACAGGGGGAGCGACCTGTGAGCCATCTTTGGCATGAATCGTGCCAAAGCTGCTACCTTGCCATTCAGGGATTGGACTTCTTTGAGATTCTTAGGACTCTGCATGTCTAGAATCGTTTGGCACTTCCCTGGATTGGCTTCAATACCACGTTGAGTTAACATGAAACCCAAAAATTTCCCTGCAGGGACAGCAAATGTGCACTTCATTGGGTTCAGCCTCATGTTAAATTGTCTCAAACGGGTGAATACTTGGCGTAGGTCCTCAATATGATCGCCACCAACCGGTGTCTTTACTATTATATCGTCAATGTATACTTCAACAAGTTTGGTGTGCATACCTTCGAAAACCTTATTGATCATGCGCTGATATGTCGCCCCAGCGTTTTTCAGGCCAAAGGGCATGACTGTATAGCAAAAGACACCACGATCATTTATAAAAGCTGTCTTCTCTTGGTCCTCTTCGCACATCGGAATTTGGTTGTAACCAGAGTAAGCGTCCATGAAGCTCAGGTATTGATAACCAGAGGAATCATCCACCATCTGATCTATATTAGGAAGAGGATAAGGATCTTTTGGACAGCAGCGGTTGAGGTCGACGTAGTCGATGCACATTCTCCATTTACCATTGGATTTAGGGACCATCACCACATTCGAAAGCCAAGAGGAATATCGGATTTCCCTGATGAATCCGGCCTTCAGCAATTCCTCAGTTTGCCGGCAAGCTGCCTTCTGTTTCTCTGGGCCCAATCGTCTTTTCTTTTGGGCCACAGGTTTCGTCTCTGGATAGACGGAAAGTTTATGACAGCAGAATTCAGGGTCTATGCCTGGCATATCGGCTGCGGTCCATGCAAAGAGGTCTTTAAACTCTTGCAAGAGAGCCAGCAGTCGCTGCTCTATTTCAGTATCTAGCTTGTCATTGATATGGGTGATCTTTTCTGGAGAATCTCCCAAGACGATGTCCCTGGAACTTCTATCCGGTGTGGGCTTTGATGGGTTGAACGGATCAATGTTCAAATCCGCTCTAGGGTCCAGGTCGACAAGGCTTACAGATCCAGCCGATGTTCCAGCATCATTAAGTTTCCTCTTTTTATTGGAGGCGTCCAGCTTTGTCATGTTGAGGCTAAGGTTGTAGCAGTACCTAGCCATCTCTTGATCACCCCGGATAGATGACACAGCATTATCCTTGTCAATGAACTTGATAAGGAGATGTGGGGTTGATACAACTGCCTCCATTGCATTCAGAGTAGGACGACCTATGATGCCATTAAATGGTAATTTGACATCAATCACTAGCACCCGAGACCTAACCGTCCTGGCTCCTGGCTCACCTTCAAACGAGATAAGGGTGTCAAGGTACCCTTTAGTTGATTGCTTTGCGCCATTGAAAGCTGTTAGTTCTTGCGTGTAAGGCTGTAAGTCTGAGTCTTTAAAACCCATTCTTTCAAAGCAATTATAGAAAATAACATCGCAGGAACTTCCCTGGTCAACAAGGATTCTTCGGACGTCCTTGTTGGCGATCACAGCAGTGATGACTACAGCATCGTCACCACCAGGAATGGTTGGGCCAAAATCCTCATCAGAGAAAGAGATTATGGGAGCCTCAATCCCTCCTCTGTAAGGGCGATTGTCTTTGACTTTCCCTTGTACAGATAGAATCATTCTGTGATGATTCTTACGGGCTGTAATTGAAGCTCCTCCTCCAGCGAACCCTCCAGCAATCATGTCAATAACTTCACGTCGGCCCTGACGTTGTTGCTGGGGCATGCTGTCTTTCTGTGCTGCATTATCAGTCATAACACCTTTTTGCTTCTCTGCAGCAGAGAACTTTCGAACCGGACTGGGGTTATTGTCATCCCCATCGTCTGGATCTCTTTCTCTTTTCTCATTCCGTTCTGCCCTGTCAAAGGATTTTTCTTTGAACAGGTATTGCTTCAACTTGCCTTCTCTAATTAGCGTCTCAACCGCATTCTTTAGAGCTTGGCATTCATCAGTTGAATGACCATTTTGTTCATGAAAATCACAGTACTTACGTGAATTTCCTGGTCTTTTCATAGGGGCTGGTCTCCTGATGCCATATGTGCTGAAAACTGGCCATCCGACCTCTCTCAAAATCTGAGATGGTCTGGCAGATAACTGTGCATAATGGCTGAAGGAATTGACATGCCTTTCTCGAGGTCGAGGAGGGTGGTTATCCACCTTAGGATTGGTGAATGGCCTCTCCATGCGTTCTGACCTCGTCTTCTCCTTACCCTTCTGGGTTTGGGGAGATGGTGTTGGTGGCTTTTTCTTTGCAGCCATTGCCTCCAAGTGCATCTCTATGCTCACATACTTTGAGGCTTTTTTCCTGAACTCCTCAAAAGTTACTGGGGGGCTCTTTGCTAATGAAAGAGCGAAAGCTGATCCTGGCTGTAATGCCTCAATAACGATATGCAGCTTGATAGATTCTGTGAGGTTAGGAACCAGAGCTGCTTCCTTATAAAACCTCTTCAAAAAATCTTTTAGGCCCTCGGTTTCACCTTGCTTAATCTGAGCCAAGGTATGAGACGTCTTGGGTACGTCTCTGGAGATGACAAAGTGGGTTTTAAAGGCAGCTGCCATTTCTGTCCAAGAATCTACGGATCCAGAAGGCAAGCCTTTAAACCACCCGAGGGCTTCCTCAGACAATGTTCGAGGGAACATTCGGCACATCACGTCTTCATCAGCCCCCAAGTACATGGCTTCAAACACATAAGCATCAAGGTGCTTAGTTGGATCAGTCTCACCATTATACTTTTCGATGGAAAGTGGTTGAGTGGTTTGAAGGTGCTTGGGGATGCTGATGCCCATAAGTCTCCTTGAAAAAGGAACCTTCAGATTGTAAGACAATGGGGGTGCTGTTGTCGAATCTCTCTTCCTTCGGGAAGCTGCATCCTCAGAATCGCGAGTTTGTTCTCCCTCCTCAAACGTTGGGATCTTTGAGTACTGAAGAGTGGTGGACTTTTCACCATCAGTTGTGTGGGGAGTGTTTCGCGTGCGAGATGACTCTTTATCCTCGCTTTGCCTTTTTTCTCTTCGCAATTCAGCGAGTTCCCTCTGAAGTTGTTTGATCAACTCATCGCGAGGATCAGGATCAGACACAGTTACTATCTTCTTTGAGCTGCCCCCATGAGAATCGAAGTTGAGTTTTCTGTAGGCATTAGGATTGGTTCTGCCTTCAGCTTGATTCTCCATGAAGTCTTGTGCTTCGCCTTCCATGGTGGATTACCTGCTCTGTCAAAGGATATGGGAATAACTTTATCGGGTCCCACCGGGCGTGCCAATGATCTGTCCTGGACCGGGGTCAAGAGATCCGATCTCAAGCCAGTCACGAATAGTATGTCAATACCGTCTAGTAGATCGGATGTATGTGTATCCGATGTATGTATCCGTTGTCCTTGAATGAGGAGAGCGGATTGGGCGTCCTGGAGATCCTTCACACCGACCTAATCGCGTTGAAGTGGGCGAATGATGGTGTCACCTGCAAAGATTCTCCGACGCTCAAGTCAGTGATTATATTCCAAGTAAGGAATGTATTCAGAGAGGAATCAGTCGTAAAAGAGCTGAAGAAGAAGATCCCTAACTTCAATCATGAAGTTAGTTCATATACCTGATTGGCTCGATTAACGAGGACTCGTTGGTGGGGAACCACCAACTCCCATTAGCATTATTATATTGCGCACTTACCTGCATGATTGGGTCAAGTGGCTATTTTATATTGAGCATAGAGAATGTAGACTAGGATTAGGGAACAAGTTGACCATTCCCGTGAGCAGAATTTGGCTCGTAGTGCAGGGAATTATTGATCGATCACTGTAGCAACAATCCTTGTCTTTTGCACAGTGTCGTGTGTATTATCCGATGTCATGGGGTTATCCTGAACAACCGGTATAGGGAGAACGCCTGATACGGAATTACAGTCCGGATGTATACCGATGACACCGGTTACACGTAGATGTCTTATCAAAGACGTTGAAATATGTATAGCAGATCGGATACCGGTATTGAGACCGGATCACCAAGATTTATAGTTATTGTGGTAGATGTCACACCCTTATTTTCCAGACCCAAATCTCGATGTAATCAATATGAATAATTAATAAAAATACAAGTAAATTTTTCACGTTTAAAAGAGTTCCAAAACACCTCGTCATTACATCAAGGTCTGAACCACAGAAAACCGAAGAATGAGATTTAAAGATTTATAGACTGGATCGACAAATAAATTACCCACATGTGTATACAAAATAATTTGAGTTTACAGCGGAGGAAGAATGTGTATACAGGGCATACGCCTAGTCTCATATATGAAGATATGAGAAAAGGCCCAATCAAGCATGCCAATTCACAACATGAGCCTATTTGGCCGTAACCAACCATACACGTAAGTCATATACATGCATTATAAACTGTAAGTAGCCTCTACATGAGGTGTTGATCATCAAATAGGGATGTGGACTATCCACTTCTTAACATTCATACATATAAATCTATTATTACAATTTAACCACATATTTCATATAAAATTTCTAATCATCATAATGATCATAAATTCATTAATTCGTCATTAGCATGAGCATCATCACAAACACAATGGCATCCACATACTTTTATCCAAGCATTACATAATACTCGATATAAAGAATGGCTAACACAGATTACCAACAGAATAGAGATGTAATCCTCAAATTACATCAACATCATCATTCACATATATACTGCGATTTACACAATATCTACAAATCAATATTTGTCAATATTATCATGTACAATTCATTCATTACACCATAATTAACAGTCGTTGTCGGCCAAGGCATTCCATTACCACTATTTACCTTCCTCAAAGCTTTGATTCAAAAACACAATCTCATCCCATGACAATCCTGCATCACAATGCTAAAAAGAGACATGGGAGAGTGAGTTTTACATTCAAAATGACAAATATAAATACATTGTGATCATGTGTACATGTATATAATCAACATGTGTGCTTTGCAATATAATCATCAATTTATCACCAAGTCTTCATCAAGACATCACCATAGGCATACAAGTTTCATTGTCCACAACATAATAGCAAGCACATACATATACACATATACATACACATACATATACACATACACATTTACATTGCCCTTCATCGGCATGGGCTATCACAATTATCGTCATCAAATCTTTACATCTTTAATCAATTTATACTCTCAAGAGGTTATCATTTTTCTTCGGTCATCTCCATCTCAAATTCCAAGCATGTCATATTGTTTAATGCATATGCAATGGATCCAATTCATAACATTTCCACATCACCCATGCACACATGGTTTCTCAAACATTTGCAACCACGCCTAGTTGCTTAAGCCATCATCCCCCGCAAGGGTACTTTTCATAAGATCCTATAAGATCTGTATCATCTCCATATATCAAGTGATTGTAACCATTGAGGAGTATTCAAACACAAGTCCCCTCGCAAGGGTCCTCTTTCATATAGTCCCGCAAGACCTTTCATTATGATCGCAACCTCATATAATCATCCACATGTTGGTTTCCCCCATTCAAGGGTACTTTTTCTCATATAGTCCCGCAAGACTTTTATTGCGATCGCAACCACATTCATTTATCAACATATTGGTTTCCCCCACGCAAGGGTACTCCCTTACATAGTCCCGCAAGACCTTTCATTGTGATCGCAACCACATATAAAATATTATGTCATGCATGTCATGAATGCAACAATGCACATGCTAGTCTTAACCTCGCAAGGATTTCTCACCCTCTCACTTAGGGATATATATTTTACATTTAACATTACAAATAGTGGCACGCAACCAGTTACAAAGCCCTTCAAGGCATACCATTCACATTATTTTCATTACAATGGATAAGGATTTACATCAACATCAATCCATGCATGGAAATCAATAAGGCATATTAACAAGTATACTTCAAATACATAGCATCATATATTTACCAATCTAAAATTTAGCCATCACCAAGATTCAATCTCACATAACTTCACAAAGGAAATATCATATTTATTCAAAACAAACATGTAAGTAAGCATCAGGATATACTTTGCCAACACACAATTCTTTGTGGATTTTGATCTCCATTATCTTGCCATTGTTTTCAAGTTTTAGTATGACATTCACAATGTCTTCAATTGTCTTGATTTCTCGACACATTTCTAGTTCATTGATTGGCAATAAACCTAATGACATTCAATTGTTCCCTCAATAGTCTCATCATCACTCACAGGAGTGTCATACAACCACATTATTCAATTATCATCATCAACCATCATATCATATATTAGTGGTGTAACATGCAAGGTTTACATAAGATGACTTAGGCGCACACACATCTTGCCAAAATCTTAAGTCATTATCAATCACCACTAAGGACACACCACTTGCATACATTCTAAATGCAATCGCCTATGTTTGTATGATGGAATTAGGTTTTGACAAGGACAAGCTTATGACAATTTCAAGCCTCAAGTTATAATAGAGATATGACCAATGTCATCATCAACAATGCAAGGACTTTAAGAAAGTCAAATACCAATGTTCCTTAAGGAAAATCCAAGGAAATATGCATAAGAAACAAGGGACAAAGCCTTGTCTTAACACCCATCAAGCAAGCGTCAAAACTTATGGAACATTGGCAATTAGCAAGCCATGAATCAATTCGAGCAAACCATGAATCGATTCATACGTGAAAGAAACTCCTGACAGCAAGACAGAAGCCTATGAATCGATTCAGACACACCCATGAATCGATTCATGCAAATTGGAAAACAAGCCCAACAAACCAGCAAGTCATGAATTGATTCAAACCATACCATGAATCGATTCATACAAATGGCAATTTCAGTTCAATCAGACAGTGAGCTATGAATCGATTTAAGAAATTATATGAATCGATTCAAGGAATTCTGGAAATACCGCCATGGAAGTCAGTAGGCCATGAATTGATTCAAGTTAGGCCATGAATCGATTCAAGCTAGGTCATGAATCGATTCATGCATTTGTAGTAGTTTGTGAATCGATTCAAAGGGACTCATGAATCAATTCATGAATTGGGAAACACTACCAGACAACATTTTAAATTGGAAATCATTACCCCATACCCCAATTTCATCAAATCAAACATCCAACATAACTAAAATATGCATCCACATGGAGTCTCAACTTAACAAGATATATATATATATATATATATATATATATATGTATGTATGTACTTCATCCCATCATGGATTTTCATCAACATATACATCATTCCCATTAAAGAAACTATAAAACTTTCACTATCATCTCATACATATATGATTCCCATAAGCCAATAATTTACCAAGCACATCATTCATCACAAAATCAATTATTACATCATTCTTATACAACCATGGCAAGGCAAACATGAGCATTGTCATACACATTAATAATCAATTATTCAAATCATGCATTTGAAATGTAAACTCTTCTCCTACCTCGAGAGAAGAACAACGACTCAAACGTTTCGATCATTCTGCCTCATTACTCAGAATACAATCTACACCAACACACATATATACATGCATTTAATCAATGAGCCACCTCAAGGCATCATCACAAGTCTAAACATTTGTTAGCATATCATAAAGCTTAATATCAAGTTCTAAACTTGTTAAAACACCAATTTACATAATTGTGTTAGGTTTCGGGAATTCTTTTCCCAAAACCAAAACTTTCTAAGTCTAAAAGGGTTAGCCATCCCCAACATCAACAACATCACCCCTTATCATCCACAAAGCATCCAATATTTTATAAATCATTCAATGTTATCATTGTCACCTAAGATTCAACATAAACCATTTTAGCCTCTTTTAACCAACATCAATCAACAAGTCTGAATAGAACTTACCATGGTCTAAGATCTCATCAAACCATAATTTTATTTCATTATTCTATCACAACCACAATGGTTTTGGTGTTCACATTCATTTCTATACATCTTATGACAACACTCATCTATGAGTTCCATCATTAATAGTCACTTACCATTATTATAATCATCTACCATCATAACTAACAACACCCAACATTAAGTATCATCTATTCACTTTCAATTCAACCCTCCTAGTCACAATATATACCCAAGTCTTAGGGTCAAGATTCTTTAAAATCCAATAACAACCATTTTCATATTCCCATTGTTAAAATCATTCATAACAATATTACAACTTCTAACACACTTAACAACTTAGAGTTATCATCATATTCTCTTGATTTAATAAATCCTCAACATCAATAATTAATGTCACTCTCTTAGAAACTCATTCTTATATACAAAATCACTCCAACATCAATTAATCACAATTGTCTCAAGATTTGCCAAAAGCCCCAAATTCTAATTTTCTAGGGTTTTCATAAAAGTTCCCAAATCATCCATCCCAACTACTTTCATGCATCATTTCAAATATTCTTAGGCTAACAACATTGTATTCTAATCATCATCAACATCAACAACAATCCCCAATGGTCATCTACCCTAGGGTTAGGTTCCACATGCAATTTCTCAACAAAACAACATCTAATCATTTATTGTTAAGGTTCAAGAACCCCAAAATCACCAAGAAAAGCCATTAAATACCAAAATACATACCTCTTCACCAAGCCCCAATGGAAAACAAAATTAAGAGGAAGGAAGAGGAAGACGACCCAAGCTTAGCTCCAATGTCCCATATATGCTTCACAAATCCAAAGAATCCTTTTGATTTTGAGTGAAAATGGCCATGGGAGGAGGTGGATGGTTTTGGCAAGAAGAAGGGATGAAGAAGAAGAAGAAGAAGAAGAAGAAGAAGAAGAAGAAGAAGAAGAAGAAGAAGAAAAAGAAGAAAATAAAGTGAGAGTGGAGAAGGAGAGTGCCCACCGAAAATGAGAGGAGAAGAAGAGAGAAAAGTGTGAAATTTGATCATTGTCTAATGGTTAAAAGAGTGCATCATCATACTTTTTCCTTTGGTCAATAACTTTCTTTATCCATTGTGTAAAAGAGAGTAAATGGGAGTGGAAAAGTCACACGGTCAATTGAAGAGGGAAAAAGGGAATTTTCATTTTCTTTTAATTCCATTTGGCTTGTATTTTCGTTGTTTATTATCATACGTTGTGTCCAAATAAATATCTCCTCAACACTAAAAATTATTTTAATCATACCATCGTAACCACAATAATTTCCTCATTATTCTATACCTATCAAATATCCAATTTGACTTAGTAGGTCCCACACCATCCGTTAAATCACCCAGTTTCAATAAATTTTAATTTACCGATAAATCATAATTAATGTCTAATTAATTTTCCTACATATATCAAACCACACATAATTAATTATCATCATCTAATAATTTTATTTTCTCTAAATTTTGGGATGTTACAGTAGAACTAGCCATATTATGGATTATTGTTACAAGAAACACATGTTCCCTCCCAATGCAAGAAGCTCTTAAAGTTTTTTTTAATAATGTTGCTGCCAAATCTAAGCAAGGCATAAATGAGAGTCACTTATCTGATTATGTTGAGTTTCCCTTCACATCCGAGCAAGTTTGATAATTACTATAATAAGGCAATCTAAAATTAAGCATTCAACTAAATACCCTCAATAACATCTGAGGCTTACATTGTTGTAGTGAGAACTGATTTTCAAGCATTCACAATGCAGGAATCAAGTATGGAACCAACTTTGGTATATCACACACGCTTGCATAAACATTTGGATTATGGACTCAAAGGCCACAAACCATATATGTTCCTTAATCGAGTGGTTTGTTGAGCGAACACACATCAAGCATTTATGTTCATTTATCGAATGGGGCTTCAATCACTACACATGTAACTGGCACAGTTAAAAACATTATTCCATCACACTTAAGGATGTTATTTGTGTCCCTCATTTTCCAATTAATCTTATATCTATGTCGAGACTACTCTCATAGTTGCAATGCTATTTTGTGTTTCGTTGATCCTTATGCTTGATTCGGGACCTACAAACTCACTCAAATAATGGTTTGATTAAGTTGAAGAAATGGGTATGCCATAATGAAACTATCATACCGCAACAACATTACATCAAGAATGTTGGAGATCCAGTCCAATTACCAATTTCTAGTTGTAACACACAATGAAGCACACACACCATAACTGCCTGATTTTAGCTTTATGGCATTTTTTATTGGGACATATTTCTCATGAGAAAATGTTGATTTTACAAAGACAACATAATTATGTTACTACAAAACACACACGTGTTAGTCAAGCAGCCTTTATGAACTCAATAGAGGGTGAATTGAGTTTTAAAACTTTTTCTCTCAAGACTATTCTTTTGATTAACTTAGTATGCAATGATTAATTCAAATTAGAAGCAATAAAATATGCAAAGATAAAGGATAACAAAATGAAAACTTGATTTTATACTGGTTTGGCCAACCACTTGCCTACGTCCAGTTTTCTCAAGCAACCCTTGAGATTTCCACTATACCATTAAACAGTACAATAACCAAGAACTTCAACACCCTGAGATTTCTCACCCTTTATATTGAGTCTTGAACTTTACAAGAGATGTCTCACTCTTGACTTATCCCTAGGGATGTCTCACTCTTGTGTTTAACTCTTTTGAGATACCTCACCCAAATTACAAACTCGGAGTGGGATGCCTCACCCACAAAGATAAATTTAATAAAGAAAAGTATACAACTTGAAGTTATCTCTTCAACAGTAGATAGTACAACTTGAAGTTCACTAATGGTTATACTCAAAATGATAGAATGGCCTTAGATCAACATAGAGTGTTACTTAATTTGGATTTTAAAGAATGATCAAAATGCTTGTCAAAATCCATTTAGTGTGATTGATTTTCACTCAATTTATAGGAGATAAAAAGATGTATTTGATTGTTGAAAAGATGCCTTTACGAAAGGATGCATTAATTCAAAAGTTTGGATGAAATGACATAACTTTTAATGCAAGAAACCATGAAGAGGAGCATCTTTTCTATACTTCTAATGTAGTGGTAATCGATTACATAAAAATGGCAATCAAATACATAAGTTAAAATTCAAATAGAATGATTTAAAATTTAAATAAATTATTAACATCCAAATATTTTTAATGAACTATAGTTAGGACTTTTATGAAATAGTTTTTGATAGGGACTAACATTATTAAGAACTTATGTTGGTAAGTAATTGATCAAGGTTACAACAGTTAGAAAGGCTTCCCCCAATAACCTAAAGGTAAAGAAGCTTCAGCTAAGGGAAAGGCCAATGTTTATTATTTGTCTATGTTTTCTTTCAAGAGAGCCATTTTGCTCATGAGTATGTGGGTAGGTTAACCTATGATGTACGCCTTGAGTGGTTAAATAATTGCTAAATTTTAGAAACTTTTTTGCATTATCAGTTTGTAAAGCTCTTAGTTGAGCATCAAGTTGTAATTCAGTTGAGGCTTTAAATTGTAAAAAGGCTTCAAAAGATCGGGATTTAAAATGCAGTAGGAAAATCCATGTGAATTTAAAAAAGGCATCTAAAAAGATTATATAATATCTTACACCATTAGAAGCAGGAATAGGACTAGGTCCCCAAATATCACTAAAAACAAGATCTAATAGTCTAGTATAAAATGATACAAATTAGTGAAAGGTAGCTGGTGAACCTTACCCATACAACATGAGTTACAAACATTGAAATTTTTCATAGAATTATAAGGCATATGATTTTGCCTAAGAATGGTCTTAACAATATTGAAAGTAGAATGTCCAAGTCTTAAGTGTCATGTTTGAAATGAAGTAGTAATCACATTATTGGCATAGAAATTGGCAGGTACTTTATCAATCTTATGGTGAAGCAATTGAGGAAACACATATAAACCATTTTTAACTTAACCCTGCAAGAGGATTTCCTTGGTGTCTTGATTTTTTACAATGTAATAATTAGGAAAAAGATTCAAAGAAAACTCTATTATTATGAGAAAAATGAGATACATTTAATATATTCTCTGTTATATCAGGGACATGTAACAGATTATTTAAAACCATAGTTTTAGAATTCATAAGTGATTTAAAAATGCATTACCAAAATGTTTAATAGCCAAACCTATGCCATTACATATATGGACTCCTTCCGAACTTGTGTAAGAGTTCTTGGTGGACAAGTTTTGATCATCATGAGTGATGTGATGAGAACCCCCTGAATCCAGATACCATAATAGATCAAGAACAATGGATGGTGTAGCTATCCAAGATGAATCTTGAGAGCCATAGAAATCATATTGTGACATATTTGTGTGAGGTAAATTATGTGTTTGTTGCTGGTACCTTTGCCAACAATCAGAGGCAAAATAACCATTTTTCCATAGATTTGACATATCAATCTATTCTGATTTTAACTCCATGATGATCTAACTCTTCCAAAACTAGATCTTCTTATGCCTGAATTGAAATTACCTCTTGTTAGAACCAAGTCTGAATTCAAGACTAAGAAGTCTAAACCCTTGGAATTTGTTAATAATATCCATCAAGACTCTTAGTTAAAATAAAGTATGTATGTATGTTTTATTTAACTATTCCGATTAGTGTGACAGAAAAGTCCGTAATACTCTAGTCGCAAGAAATAGGGGGAATCCGAAAACTCAAAACACTCGTGAAGTAAAAAGTCTGTACTCATCAGAGGCTTCAAAGCATCAAGCCTGATTAAGCCTACAAACCCCAAGATGATCACTCCTTTCCCCTCTAAAAGCATCTAAAAAGAATCTTTCCTTTCTGAATAAAGAACTTAAAGGGCTTTCATATATCAACTCTGTATCTATCATAAAAAAGGCAATAAACAGAAAAGTTGAAAGATAGTTTGCATCAATCAAGGAAACTGCCTCGCATATATCAAGATGTTAGTAAAAGCTAAACCTTAGAAAATCAGAAAGCCTAAAGGTCAATGGCTATAGAGATGTACCTGATTGCTTAAAATGGATAAGCAAAAAGACACCTTCGATAAAGACTATCAAGGCAAACCATTTTTGGCATATATCTCTGAAGCGTGACAGATTCAGGTCCTACAAATGCTCGCTTATCCTGTCATTGAAAAGATCAACAGATCCATTCCCATCAGTGGCTAAATCAACAGTTATCTCAAGAGAGTCTATAAATACAAAAGAATTTCAAAACATAAAGTTAGATGCATTGAACACTCTCTGATATCTTACAAGAACCAAAAATCTGAAAGGCTTTCTTTGTAAAAGTTTTTAAGTTTCTAAGTTCTTATATCTCTTGCGTAAGTCTTCTTTATAATTCTGCTTCTAGCAGGCCTTGACTTATCATAGTCTGTAACTCAGCGTACTTGTCTTCATTCTTCATATCTTTGTACACTGAGTTATATGTTGTAACACCAAAACTCTTTATCACTCATCTATGTGTATTGTATCTAGTGTTGTTCACCAACTTATAGTATAAATGGGAAACACTTTGTGACCTGAAGAGGCTTTTGAAAGAATACTTAGGTGTTTTGAGCCAGGAGTGGCTTGTTGAAACAATACTTGGGTTCAAGCTAGAAGTGGTTGGAGTCAAAAATACTTGTAGTACTGGTCTGGTGCTGTAATTGTAAAAGGTGTTTTTACAATAGTGAAAATCTTGTAAGTCTGAAGGTACTGAATGTAGCTTCTGCTTTGGAAGTGAAGCTGTGTGATTTTCTCTCAATTCTCAGGGTCTGTTCAAAAATATTAACTATTCAGAGTTTGTAAAAATGAGTAAAAGGGAGTTAAGACTTATTCAACCTTCTTCTAAGTGTGACTCTGAACCATCACCTCTATTGTTAGTTCTACCTCCTTTGTAACCACTCTTGTAATTGAAGTTTTGTTGATCTCTGCCAGAATTTGTATTCAAATTTATGGTTGGACCAGTGATATGATGAGCATGTGCTAGAGGTAGAAGTTGTTTCTTGTGTCTGTCTAATCTTTCTTCTTGAGCAAGAAGAAGTGCCTCTATGGAATCAACTGAGTAAGGTTCTATTCTTGAGTATATAGAGGTGACAAAGGTATCAAATTCTTTGGGTAAGTCATCAAGAATTGTAGCTATATGATCCTCATCAGAAATTGAGTAGCCTATGGCAGCAAGAGAATCAGTAACTCTTTTGATTTCTAGAAGATAGGTGTTGATTGTTATGAGCTGAACTTTTAATTTTTTTACCTTGGCACAAATTTATGTAGTGTAATATTTTGTGAGCCTTGTCTAGATTCAGTGTGAAGTATGTAAACCTACCATTTTATTCAAGATTGGTTGATTCATTGAAGTTAGAAGTTAAGCCATCAATATCTGATTTTATTATTCGTAATTAACATAATCTTGATTCAAGATTTACATTGTTGAATCTGTGGGTTGGAGGAACTTCTCAGGGACCTCATTCCCATCAATAAACTTTTGAAGCTTGAAGACTTTAATGATGGCTAGAACCTGCTAATGCCGCCAAAATAAGAAATTCTCATCATCTAGTTTGATGGATATGAGAGTGGTAAATGTTTGTAGGGAGAAGAATGAAACAAAAGTCATGGTTGAGCCAAAAAAAGGGGGGAAAGGGGCTCTATGATACCATGTTAGAGAGGTTACAAGAGGAGAGAATGAGAATATGTGAAAAAGAATTATAGTCAATGAAAACTCAGAAAGTACATACAAAGTATAAGCTTATATAAAGATTACAAAAACAACAACAAACTAACAGACTTCCTAACAGAAAAAATAGAATCCATAGAACTGAATTATCCTTTTCCTTTAGCCGTTCTAAAGATTTTCAAGAGGTGACATATGAGAGTGCTTTCTTAGAGTACTTATTTTCTTATTTTTGAGAAAAAAATATTTATATGTATATTTTGTGTTTATTTTAAAATAGATTATCACTTGTTAGATTATTTTTAAAAGTAAAGTGATTATAATAAGAAGGTGATTTTTTTAATTATAAAAAATATTTATTTCTACAATATACTTTATTGTTTTTTCTATCTTACCCATATATCTTTTCAATTTCACAATTCTTATATTTATTTTATTAGTTTTAAAATTAAAAAGTACTCTTAAATATAATCCAAACAAAAAAATTATTTATAATAACCACATCCAAACATTAAAATGGATTTTAACATAATTGATTCGATTATTGAAATAAATACTTATAAAAATAAAGTATCTTTTTATAAAACGCAGTCTTTCAAGGGTTTGTGGTCGAAATAACCTGATGTCACTAGTATAGTAAAAACAATATGAAAAGTATCAATTTACTTTTATGTTAAGTATCAATTTACTTTAATGTTAGACTAAAATATATGTTTGGTCCCTAATATTTATTTTAGGTTTCAATTTGTCCCATATGTTTTTTTGTCTCAATTTGGTTCCTTACGTTTTGAAATGGTTTTAAAATTATCCTTTCTGCTAAAAAAGTTAACAGAAGTTTTCATTTCAAATCAGTTTTTAAACTGATTTAAAATATACTTTTTAAATATTTTTTATTGAGAACCAATTTAGAAGCTATACTTTTTAAATCATTTTGCTATTAATTAGTATAAAATGCTAGATTAAAATATACTTTTTAAATCAATTCTCATTGGAAACCGATGTAAAAAACATATTTTAAATCAGTTTTGTGCCAGTAACTTTTTTAGTGAGAAGGATCATTATAAAATCGTTTTAAAATGTAGTAGAACAAATTAAAATGATAACATTTAGGGATAAATTGAAACATATTTTTACTTTTTTTTAATTTTCTCCATTTTTTATTTTGTCAATTATTATACATTTTATTTATCTTTTTCTCTGTCTCCCCTTCAACCATTTTATATTCAAGAAATGGACATAAAACTTTTTCTTAGGATTTTAAAAAAATAAAGAAATACTACCAAGATTTAAGCTGAATTTCCCTCCTTTACATCTAAAACATGTGAGTTATTGGAACTCTAAGAACATATTGTCAACTTATCATGTGACTAATTAAGGAAATTGAAAAGCTATAGTTTGAGCTAAAGGCTATAACTCAGATTCTCACCATTATCATATGATCTCTGAAAAAAGGAATAAGAAAAGTAGACATGATCTAGCAGCGTCAGCGTTTTAACTATTATAGCTGTTATTATTATTCGTTTCAAGGAAAATACCAAATCAATCATAATTTTATATATGAAAAAGTGTTTAATTAGTGTAAGTATCTTCTATGGAACACAATACTCATAGCATGGTAAAATTAACTATTCAAGTGGATCAAGTAGAAATTTTCTTTATTTATAAGATTTGAATCTGAGATTTTGTTTAAATAAAATTAAATATATATTACTTGAACTAGTTATTTAATGATTTTATGTGACATGATTAATTCTAAATATATTGAAATCTAAATAGTTATTAAGCAACTATCTTATAAAGTGAAGCTAATAAGATAAAATACAATTAAATCTTTTATATGAAAGATAGAGTAGTGAGACTCAATAGATTAAATCAATGCCTAAAATAAAAATGATTTAGTGAGAAACTAGTATAAATGTAAAATTATATGTGTATTTTTGCATAATAAATTAAGCTTTGGGGATGTTGCACAATCAAATAAAGCATGGGTAAAATGTTATATAATCGTTTCTCTCTTGATGAGAGGTTGGTATTCTGCCACACTGTCACTGTTATATAATTGGGATGAGTGTGGATTTTTTGCGTGCCACCTGAAAAATATCCTCACTATTTTGCAGGTTTGGCCTATCAGGGCACACATTTTCTCAACTCTATTTTTGCATTTAAACCTTCTGCATTTCACTTATTCTTTTTTTAAAAAAAATAAATTTTTCCATTTAACATTTTTCTATTTTCTTGCTTTTGTATAATTTAAACCAATTATATCATAAAATCAAATAATTATTTTTTATTATTTTAGCTTAGATATCTTTTTTTATTTTAATTACTTATTAAGTTATCGTGATTAATTTCTTTAGCCATATTTCTGATTGATTTAACTTCCTTCAACTTTTATCGTTTAAGCTAATGTTAATAATACTTTTTTCTGTAAACAATTTTAAAACTTCTATAAAATCCAAAAAAAAAATTCTCAAAAAAATTTCTTATTTAATAAGATGTTACAATAATTTAAAATTTATTTAAATCCTAATTTTGTAATAATCATTTATGTTTATTTTCTACGTCTCGAAACATGTAATATTGAGATTTAATTATTTAAGCTTAAATATTTATATTAGAAATCTAAGAATTAGATAATTTTTAGGTTCATTTATTACTAGTAACAATATATATTCCTTATGTATCATCAAAACATGTCATTTTTAGTCTAAACAATTGATCTTGAATACTAACTTATATTTTTTTATTGACAAAAATACTATTAAAAAAGGTACAAGGGTACTTTTATCCATATACAAGATCAATGAATTACAAACTCGTAAAACATAAGAAAGACTCCCTATACCATTCTAAAAAAAAAACTCTAAAAAACCTTTTAAAAATTTTAATATAAAAATTCTATTATTTAAGTTTAGACAGTTTATACTTTTTCAAAACAATTAACAAAACACAAGAATAGAGTACCAAAAAAGTATTTTAACTTTAATTACATATTAAGTTGCGATGATCAATTCCACTGTACATTTCAAAAATTGCAACTAACATATATATTCATTATCACGAAATTTTTACATCCTTGTTTTATTTGTTTGAGTTTTGTTAAATAATAATTTTAACTTGTCAATGTTAATTTAATTATTTGGACTTAATTAAATAACAACTTCTTATGTATTCAGAATAATTAATTGAATACGAGGGATATGTATGATAATTATCTTTTAATTAAATTTTTGAGATTTAATTGTTCTTAGATTAAAAAAAATGTGCCTTTTGTATAAAATTTTTAAATACTTTTAGAAACTCCACAAAAAATATCTCAGAAGAATATTTTTGTTTAATAAGATGTTATATAACTTATTTAAATTAAGATATTGTAATAATTCACAATGTAATTATTTATTTAGGTTGAATTAAATTGCTCTAATTTTATATATGATAAATATTTTGAGATAAGCTTATAGATAATACTATATATTCCTTATAGATCACACAAAACAGGCAATACTGGGGGTATAATTATTTGTGCTTAAATATTAGAAAATATAAGAATTGGATACTTCCTAGGTTCATTTAGCGGCTTCAATATTTATCATCTAAAGTTGATATACTACATTGTCTTTTAATATAAAAATCCTTCAATTAATTTTAATTTTTTAAAAAAGTTGGTTAAAATAATTGAATTCATTTAATGTGTCTACAAACATTAGTTTTCTAAAAGTACCTTTACATATGTATTGGGACTCAAATTTTACTTCATTTATTCTTAATTAATGTTTATTTCATTAGTGGTTAATAAATATATTTTGATAAAAAAAATTGATTAAACAAAAAAATCTCTTAGAAAGTCCTTATATTAAGGGACAAATGTAGAATGATTTTTATATACCACATGAAAAATGATATCTAAAACATCCTAACATTTAAAACAATGGTGAAAATCTAAAGAAAATTTTTTCACGATTTAATTTAACACCAAAGCTGCGTATTCGAGACCACACAACATCGATACCAATCATAAAAGAGCATTAGGTATAAGCATGGTGAGTTTCAAAAGCTTAAACGCATTAAGAAAAAAGTCAGGGTGCCCAGTAATCGATTACAGTACCACTGTAATCGATTACATACATACTAGAGCATCAGGGTGGATTGGGGTCTCTGGTAACAGATTACCAAAATCGGGTAATCGATTACACCCGAGAGCAATCACCATTTCCTGCACAACTTGCTCTCTGGTAATCGATTACCACATTGGTGTAATCAATTACTACATTCTGGTAATCGATTATCAAAAGAAATCAGATTTTCTCTATTTTTGTGGTTTTTATAAAAAAAAAATCTCAATTTTAGGTTCTTCGATGGGTAATTAGTCCCGAGGGCCAAGCTCTGCCTTGGTCCACCACCGGTTAGGATGGAGAATTTCTTCGTAAATTCAATAGAATGAGTTACTCGCTGAAAGAGCCTTGTTTTGTAGCTAAATACTGCTTTAACTCTTTCATAGCCTCTTCTCTTTTCTTAACTTAACCGTAGGCCAAGCGAAGTGGAGAGAAGTGGCCCTCGGGGAGCGGCCACGAGCGTATCGAGCGATTAAGAATGCAGCTAAATAGAGAACACTGAGTGAAGCGATCTATGCCGCGTATGCGCACACACGTACGGAAGCTAGAGCTAGAGTTAGAGCTTTTTGACCAAAAAAAGCAAAAAAGAGCTCAAAGGCCAGTTTTGACTTAAAAAAAGCAGAGTGCAGCAGATTGTAAAAAATAATACAAAATCCAACTTCTAACCACCCTAACTTCTCCATATGATATCCAATCACCATCAAACTTTGACATAACCTAATAAGCATCATTTATGACGTGTAGCCATCGACCGCACTTACAAATATCTGAAAATAAGGGAGTTATGCATGAAAATACATTTTGACCATTTTTATGCAAAAACATGCAATTCAAGGGCCAATTCTCATTAGATTTGGACCATTCCAAGTCCAACAAGTTTTAAATCATACATATATGCTATTGGAACCATCTCATGGCATCTAAACCTCATAAAATGCAATATGACCCCACCACTTCCATGATTATGCATAAAAGTAACATGAAAAGCATCCAATTTCAACTATTCACCATTGCACTAGGTTCCAATGCATAATTCGTCATAATGCAATGCATGTACAAATCATGCCCATAACGTTCATGCAATGCATCACGGGTTCACAACCATAGTTCCTGTACATAATGCATCTCATGCATAATATGGGACCATTCATGGTCACCACAACAAAATATCATATCATCTATATCGTCATCAATATCATCATCTCATATATGAATCCAAAACATAATCTAGGCTTCCAGTAAAGCTGTCAACTACCTATAATCTACTAAATAGTACATATATATCACCAAAAATAGCTATATACAAAAGCCGGCCAAGGCTACATCACCAAAACGCTATATATAATGTGTCTCCCGCACAAGCATGGTGACACATCACCAATCACCATCACGGTCTAGTTCCACTGAAAATAGCCACAAAAATAGGGGTGAACATATCATATGTTAAATGATAGTTATTGAATCAAATCAACCCATCAAATTCTAGATTATATATCACATATCATAATTCAACTCATATCATATTGGCATTCAACATAAACATAAACCACCAGATATTCTCAATATCATTCAATTCATGAGGCTATCACAAGTTATGTTATTCTCAATAACACATATCAATTCCTATATATTCACACGGATCCGATTAAACACATAATACAATACAATGTTGCAACATAAGGCTCTCAGCCATATCATATTTAGCTCTCAATTAATCCAACCATTTTACTGGTACCAAACTGTTTGTCTTTTCACGTAACACAATCACTCTCAGCGACAACGTTAGTGTTACGGGCTAGCCTTAAGTCCTACTCAATAGGCTTGCCTTGAGTCCCACCCAAGGTCTTTTGTGGAAACCTCAAAACCACTTATATAGAATCTCATTTCATATCTAATCATCAACAACAAGCATCTTATGCTATACACCGTCATTCCTTTAATTATTTACTTGCATCTCATGTAAAATATCAATATAACCAATATTTTTTTGCATCTCATGCATTAACAATAACATCAATTCAATTGGTTCATTACATCTCATGCAATCTATCAATATCAATTCAATCACTTGACTACATCCCATGCAATTTAATATCAATACCATGGACAGAACCTATTATAATCATCGATAACTCTTAATTATCATACAAGAGGGGTATATCACTTATCATTTCACAAATAAATACTTTAATTCATCATTTTTCATAACCAATCATCATATTCCACAAAGTCTATAATTCAAAAACATATTAATATACCCTTAACCCGTCCATAAACCATACATTGAAAATATAATTGTTTTCCCTACCTAGAATGAGTAATCTCAGAAGCTCTCTAAGTTTTTTGACACTCTTCGATCACCAACAAGTAACTCAAAAATTCCTAAAACATCAATATTTAATTTTTAATGACTCGTATGCTGTTAAATTTGCATCCTGAAGCCTATAACCAATAATTTATTCGATAAATTATTGTATTTATATGTTGACACAGGTTTTGATAATGATACAACAAATGAAAAATCAAGATCAAACATATATAATTATGGACAAATTAATTATGTTTGATGTTTGAATTTAATGAACAACCAAGGATTTAAGTCAAAGCAATTACAAAGGTTTAAATCAAGTGAAGAATGATCAACCAAGTGCCAAAGAATCAAAGGAATCAAGAACCATGAGCCATATGATCAAAAAGGGTCCAAAAATACATCAAAACGCAAGTAACAGGTGCGGGAATCGATTCACCATATGTGGGAATCGATTCATTTAGTTTAGAAATCGATTCATCAAGCTGGGAATCAATTCCTTCCTCCTGGGAATCAATTCCTATATGGAAGAATGGCTGGGAATCAATTCATATTGATGGGGAATCGATTCCTACGTCTATCAAGGGCAAAAATTACACAATGAATCTATTCATTGATTAATTCATTACGTGCAAATGGGTTCTGTAACTTGAAACTTCAGAAGCTCTAGCCTTGCATCGCATTATGAGTTTCCCGCATCGCACTATGAATTAACAATTGCAGACATACGCTCCCTGCTTCCACTACGACAACTTACAAGCAATCAGAAGGAATTTTAAATTACAAGAACCATGCCTTGCATTTGCTATAAATAGGAGAGGAAGTTGAAGGCTGAACACACACCACAGCAAACGCAAATACTTGCTTCCTTCTCTGATAGCTCTCTGTTCCTTTCATTTGCTAATTATTATTTTAAGAGTTAGGAAAATATTTCTAGTGCTAAATTTGCATATAAGTTCTTAAGAGAGAAAAATAATTTTTGAGTGCTAAATTTGCATATTCTTTCTTAGAAAGGAAAATATTATCAAGTGCTTTAATTTGTATATCTACTCTATTGGAGAGTTATCCTTGTATACTTAAACACTTAATTCTTAGAGTTTTGGGTTGGGGTTTCAACCTTGTAAATTGTGAGATTGAGAGATTGAGTGGAGTGCCCTTGTACTTGTGAGAATTGGGTTCTTGAGTGTGGGACACTAGGAAGCTGCAATTGCCTAAAGTTGTATCTCTAATCTCTAATAGTGGAAATCCTCCAAGTTGGTTGCTTGGAGGCGAGACGTACATCGGTGTGGTGGAACTCGTATATATCGGTTTGCAAATCTCTCTTCCCTAAACTCATTTAAATTTGTGCACTTAAATTGCTTACTTAATTTATTGTGTTCATAACTTGGTTAATTAAACGCTTTCATTATTGCTAATTAATTTGCTTGTCAAAATTAAGTGCATATTCTATTAGCTTGATATAATTTGTAAATTATTTAGATTAAAATTGTTGAAATTATTTAAGTAATATTCTTGAATTAATTATGTTGAAATTAATTATTATTTTTCTAAGTGCTCAAAATAGTGTGGTGATTAATTTGATATTATCACTTGTTCTCTTGAATATTACTTTAACTCTTAAGTGAATTTACTTGTCATATACTTAGTGTTTGTTAATTTGCCTTGTGTATAAGTTGTAACATCCTGAATTTTAAAATAGAGAATTAATTACCGGAATAAATATTAGAAATTGGAATAGGGAGTATTTAATGTCCCAAACTATTGAGAATAATTAAATTCAGATTTTGGGAATTTTTGGTAATTTTTGGAGACCGGTTAAACTGAAATTAAGCCCGGTTGAGATATGGGTGTCAGACCAAGTATCTCGGAATGAGATGATTTTGGTCAGGGCTATAGAGAATATTATTGAGAATCCGAATATGTATTCGGAATAATTTTCAGATGATGTATTGAGCCCAAACAGAGAGCCTGTTTACAAGAAAACGATGAAGCTTTAATGAATAGAATTAAAATAAACCCAAAACCCTAATTTTTCCCTTCTACTTCACGATGTCTTCTTCTTTTGTGAAGACATTTCATTCTTCTTCCCCTTATTTTCCTTCTTCTCTTCATATCTCCATCTTCCTCTAAAGGATTCAAGCAAGGTGATAACTCTCCTCCTTTTTCATTTTGTTGGGTGAAGGCTTGGAAGGAGACCATTGAAGCTTGAAGCCTTCTCCTTCTCTTCCTCTCTATTTCGTGTGGCACATTCCCTTCTCCTTGAACCCATTTTGTTTTCAAGTGAGGTAAGAAATACTTACTATTTAATTGGGTCTTTGCCATAGATAGGTGATAACATGGGTTTAGAGAGCCATGCATATGAAACGGTGTTCACTTAAGGCATTTGATGCATAAACCCTAGAGAGAGTTGTTGTGGAAGCATGGATTTACGTGGGATGAGGGGGAATAAGTGCATTTATGTTGGAAGAAGATGGAAAATGATAATTCCCTTGATAATAGTTGTTTGGTTTTGAGAAACCCTAACCTTATGAATTTGGGGGAAATGTATAATGGAGGTTGATGAACATTTAGTGTGGGTAATAAATGTGAGGTATGATGAATAAAGGTCATTAGTGAAGGTAATTTGTTGGTGGAAGTCATTAATGGAGAAACCCATGAAAGGGTTGGTTGTTGAGTACATAATAATAAATGGTGGAACCTAACCCATGGTGGTTATGGTGAATAAAATGAAATAAAAGAGTTTTGAGAGTTATAATAATAAAAACAGCAAGTATTTATTGATATATAAGTATTCAAGTCTTAATGAGTAAGTAGGAAATTGACTGTATAATGTATTGTGATGTAGGAAGTGACCCCATTGACGAAGCGGGACCATCAAACCGCGTTGATCACTACTTCACTTGAGGTAGGAGGGGGTAACTTTTCTAAATGCATGATTTCATCCATTGGTGATGTGGAAATATGTATATGTGATTATGTTAATAATTGTTTGAATGGATGATATGATATGTGTGATTTGAATGCATTTAGAATGATGATTGTTATGTGGCATTGTGTTTGGGATAATACTAATGATGTGATGATACCATATTAATGAAGTAAGATGATGGTTTGAAACCATATGTGAATTGAGATTGTGATGTGAATATCCCAAGTATGTGTGTATGAGTTGTGGAATGTGTGTGCCACTAACTATTGATGAGAATAAGTTTAAAAGAGAATTGGGATTGGATAAGAATGATGAGAATATTGAAATCCACTAAGTGGTGATGGTGAATGATTGAATGTGGAGTGGCATCTAGGATGCATAGTGTGAGGATGCACTTGATTTGCATTTGCATTGCATCCATGGCATATCATAGCTGTCTATGTGGAATATTAGGGGGTTCCACTAGGCGGGCCCAGTGGGAGGGCGGCTCAGTGCACGAGCGTATTGTGATTTTCCCCTGTGACTCGGTGTATGAGTCACGAAGCTGTCCATAGTTTGGTGACGAGGCACCCTATGTGGCGGGCCCAGTGGGCGGGCGGCTCAATGGTGAGCGAGTTTACCTCGGTGTCCGACGGGACACGGCTCTCTCGATGTGTGTTCGGGAGGGGCCCGTAGCACTTGTGGTATTTGAGGCCACGATGTTGATCCGCAAGTCACAGTGTGACTAGTGCTACAAATGGGCGAGAGCGGTTTGGTACCAGTAAAATTATGAAGATATAAGCATGCTTGAATTGAGATATATGTGTACACAATTTTTCTACTGCAGTAGGGGCATAGTAGCACACCTATGCTTGTCCCACAATTGATTTAATGATATATTTTCCCATAGTCGGATCCGCATTGTTTTGATGAGAAATTCTTGTGCATATGCATTAGTTTTAAGAGCATTTGCATATAGCTGGAGATATACCTAGGTGAAAGCCCTTGGTGGCAACGGATGATTGAAAATTGAAAAGGGGAAAGAGTTGAATACTAACCCGATGTGTGTGTTCAGCAAATCCAAATGATTGATATCGTGAATGTATACTTGAAATTGTAAGATATATTGTGTATAATGTATGATGTGGTGTGATGATTGATAATTGTGCAAGTATACATGTATTTCATCATAATGTATGACTTTAATTCATTTGGATTATGTTACTCACCTCCCCGTTGCCATTTTTAAGGTTGATGTAGGTGTGACTTAAATCCTACAGCTTTTGGAGGCTTGAGTATGGAAAGAGGTAAATATGGATAGGAATATGTAAGCCTTGGCCGGCATAAATTCTGTTTTGTAGAGTATATGGTGTTTATATACTCGTTTTTGTAATGGTTTATAATTTTGGAGGTCATGGGAGAAAATTGGACATGTGTGTGTAAGGCCAATTTTCATTCATGACCTAAATGATGTAAAGGACAAAGTCATGAGGCTTGATGATGTTGAATTTGATGTATGGATGATGAAAATTTATGAGTTATAGCTCCTTTGTGATATGTGCTTTGAGAGGCCAATTTTTGGGTGATGAACTCAATATTGGTTGATATTGATATGGATATGTTGATTCAGCTTACCATATTGAGGAATGAATATTAATTATGAAATTTCTTGGCCAATTGATGACAATAGTGTGCATGTTGTTTGATTGATTGATTAATTTGTAGAGCTCTCATATGGAGTTCATGCATAATTGAGCAACCAATAGGGTCAAGATGAGTTTTATGAGTTTTGGATAGTGTGTGGTGGTTCCAATAGCTTAAATACATGAATTGTGACTTATAGGAACTGGAGCGGGTCAATTCCATTGAGAATAGACCCCTATGTTACTCAAAAAGGCTCAAGAATGGACAAAACGCATTTTATTGCATAACTTTCTCATTTTTGAGAATTTTTGGGTGAGACTGGTGGCCACACGTCACAATTGGTGTATTTTAGTTGGTGTCAAAATTTGGTAGCGTTTGGAGTTGATATGAAAAAGTTAGGGGGGTTAGAAGTCCAAAAATAAGGCTTTTTCTGCATAAAACAGCAACTGTGCTGTCTCGAATCGATTCGAGGATCCCTGAATCGATTCGAGCGCTGCTGTTTTCACTGTTTTTGGTTCCAGGAAGGCCTGAATCGATTCATACGATCTTGAATCGATTCCAGGACCTCTGTTTGTATAAATTTGAGTTCCAGAAGCATCTGAATCGATTCGTACAAGCTTGAATCGATTCAAGGGGTCCTGTTTTCACTGTTTTGCACTCCAGAATCATTTGAATCGATTCATGGGGTGTTTGAATCGATTCATGGCCCTGTTTTCACACCTTTTCCTCTGTTTTGGGGTATCATTGGTATTGTTTGACTATAATATGATGGTACCATGACCTACACACATAATTAATACATTCTATCAATTCAATAGACCATCCTTCGACTTCCTACTACTCCCTTTCATTTTCTTAATGTAATTGTACACTTCCGCTACTTCTTGTTGATGATCATGAGATTGATCATCCAAGATTCACTCTTTGACTTAATTGTTCACCTTCTCATATCTTCATATATGAGATAGGTTATTAAAATAGGTCCAGGGGTTTGGTGAAAAATACTTCACCACTTTAATTATTTGATTTATTAATATTTTTAAAGACGCGAAAAATTTTCCCCTATTTTAATTGGGGGTTCGGGGCGTCTCAACCTGGTATCAGAGCATTCATTGCTCTTGATATGATTATAAATGATGTTGTCTATGTATATATTGCTTATGGCTGATTGATTTGTGAATTATATGGATGAGTTATGAAGGTAGTTATTGAAATGAGATTATTAAATGATTGTTGTTAAGCCCGGCCAGGCAATTCCTTTCTCATATTTATCTTCGAATTGTGAAATACATTATGATGATACTTATGTCAATGAGGTTAATGATGAATGATATGTATGCACACTGAGTGAAGGAACCTTAAGTTTCTAATTATGTCTATGTTGTTGTATATAGATTGAGTGATGGCGTATAGGCGCAATCCTGATACAATTGCTATGATTGAGGCCTTCAATCGCTTTGCTGACATACTTGCACAGCAACAACAACCTGTTGGTCAACCGAATCAAGGCCTTGACCAATTTCTTAAGCGGAAGCCTTCTGAATTTCATGGAGGCTATAAACCAGAAGATGCTCATGTCTGGATCCGTGACTTGGAGCGGATATTCGCTAGTATGGAGTGCACCGAAACTCAGAAAGTAGAGTATGCGGTGTTTATGGTTCGGAATGAGGCCGAATCTTGGTGGATCCTTACCCGTGGGCGTATGACTGCTGCCCACACTCCTTTGACTTGGGAGAATTTCAAAGCTGAATTTCTTAAGAAATATTTTCCTGCAAGTTACAAAAACAAGAAAGAGCTTGAATTCATGGAACTCAAGCAAGGTGGCATGTCGGTTGAGGAGTATGCTCTGAAATTTGAAGAGCTATGTGTGTTTTATCCTCCCTTTCAGCAAGAGGGCACTGAAACTTCGAAATGTGTTAAGTTTGAAAATGGACTACGCCAAGAAATCAAGAAGGCAATTTGTCACCAAGAGATTAGGAGCTTCCCTACTCTTGTGGATAAGTGTAGAATTTTCGAAGAGAATGATATTGCTCCAAGGAGTTACTCGGGGCATGATTACAAGCTGAAAGGCCAATCTTCTAGCTTCAAGAAGAAAGGCAACTTTAAGAACAATAGACGATTTGTGCGTGGGTCCTCTTCTTTTAGAGGTGGACGAGGTGGTGGAAGGCATGGTGCAGTTGGTGGCCGAGGTGATGGCCAAGGACTTCGTTGTTTCAAATGTGGTGGAAATCATTTGGCTAGAGATTGCAATCATGAAGAAACAGTGGTGTGCTATAGATGCAACCAACCGGGGCATATCCGCCCTGATTGTCCTTTGAATGTTGCAGATGTTGTGCCACGTGATAATGCAAACCGTGGAGGCTATGGTGCTTTTAGAGGCCGTGGTCGTGGAAACGGTAATGGTGGAAGAAATGGAAACCGAAATGGTGGTAACGGCCGTGGTAATGGAAACGGCCGAGGTAATGCTAATGGTGGTCGGAATGGCCCAAATCGTGGTGTTAATCAACAAATGGCTGGAAGAGTCTTTGCCGTGACCGGTGAAGAAGCTGCACAAGCTGAAGACCTTGTCCAAAGTGAGTGCCAAATATATGGTAATGTTGTTAATGTGATATTTGATTCGGGTGCTACGCACTCTTTTATTTCTGAAGAATGTGTGAGGCGCCTGCGAGTGCCTGTGAGTATGATGAAAGGTGCAATATTGGTGACTACACCGACTGGTGCTTGCTTAAGATCGGTGACTCGATGTGATAATGTCGAGATGGACTTGAAGGGTAGAAAATTTGTTGTATCCTTCGTGTGTTTACCTATGAGAGACCTGGATGTTATTCTAGGCATGGATTGGTTGTCCGCTAACAAGGTTTTGGTGGATTGTCATAGCAAGACAGTGATTTTCCCAACCTCTAATACTGAAGGCTTTAATGCGTGAGGTATCTCTCAACTTCTCGTGATGTTCTGTTTGGTTGATGGGAATGGTGTTTCCCAATCTGGTGGAATTCCTATTGTTTCGGAATTTCCCGATGTGTTTCCGGAAGAAATTCCCGGATTACCTCCTCCACGAGAAGTGGAATTTGCTATTGATCTTATTCCGGGTGCAGAACCTGTTTCCCGAGCACCTTATCGAATGTCTCCTGTAGAGTTAACAGAATTGAAGAAGCAAGTGGAAGAATTACTTGAACGGGAGTTCATTCGCCCAAGTGTGTCTCCTTGGGGTGCTCCCGTATTGCTAGTGAAGAAGAAAGATGGGAGCATGAGATTGTGCGTTGATTATCGCCAACTCAACAAACTGACCATTAAAAATAAATACCCTCTTCCGCATATTGACGATCTTTTGGATCAATTGAAGGGTGCTGTTGTGTTTTCGAAGATTGATTTGCGTTCTGGATATCATCAAATTCGGGTGAAGGCCGAAGATATTCCCAAAACTGCTTTTCGAACGCGATATGGACACTATGAGTACGTAGTGATGCCATTTGGTGTGACGAATGCCCCTGCGATTTTCATGAGCTACATGAATCGCATCTTCCATGAATATCTCGATCAATTCGTCGTGGTGTTTATTGATGATATTTTGGTGTATTCAAGGAGTCATGAAGAGCATGAAAGACATCTTCGTTTGGTGTTGACGATCCTTCGCGAAAAGGAGTTGTATGCGAAGCTCTCTAAGTGTGAATTTTGGCTGTCTGAGGTCCAATTTCTTGGACATGTTATTTCAAATGATGGAGTCGCGGTGGATAGATCTAAAGTTGAAGCTGTGATGGCTTGGGAAAGACCAACGTCCGTGACGGAGATAAGGAGTTTTCTTGGTCTTGCCGGTTACTACCGGAGATTTATTGAAGGGTTTTCCCGTTTGGCTTTACCATTAACAAAGTTGACTCGGAAGAATCACTCTTTTGTGTGGACCCGTGAATGTGAAGAGAGTTTCCAAGAGTTGAAGTTAAGGCTTACTACCGCCCCGGTGTTGGCATTGCCCGACTTAATGGATGAATTTGTGGTATATTGCGATGCATCTAAGCTTGGTCTTGGGTGTGTATTGATGCAAAAGGAGCGTGTGATAGCCTATGCATCGAGGCAGTTGCGACCGCATGAGGTTAATTACCCCACACATGATCTTGAATTGGCGGCGGTGGTTTTTGCATTGAAGTTGTGGCGACACTACTTGTATGGCTCCAAGTTTGTAGTCTTTAGTGATCATAAGAGCCTTAAGTACTTATTTGACCAGAAGGAATTGAATATGCGCCAAAGGCGGTGGATGGAGTTCCTAAAAGACTATGAATTTGAATTGAAGTATCACCCCGGTAAGGCAAATGTAGTTGCTGATGCATTGAGCAGGAAGTCATTACATGTTTCCATGATGATGGCAAAGGAAATGGAGTTGATTGAACAATTTAGAGATTTGAATGTGGGCGTAGAGACTTACACTTCCAAGAAAATGGTGTTGGAAATGTTGAAGGTTGCAAATGAATTTCTTGAATATGTGAAGACGCAACAACCCAATGATGAGTATTTGATTGAGATGAAAAAGACCCAAGAAAAAGGGAAGAATTTGTTCATAGAAGAAGGTCGAGATGGCATTTGGCGTGTTAGAGGCCGAATTTATGTTCCCTCAAGCGATGATATAAGGAAACGTGTACTTGAAGAAGCTCACAAAAGCATATTGAGTATTCATCCAGGTTCCACTAAGATGTATCAAGATTTGAAGAAGAATTTCTGGTGGCCTGGTATGAAACGTGATGTGGCGAATTTTGTAGCATCTTGCCTTGTGTGTCAAAAGGCTAAGGTCGAGCATCAGAGACCATCTGGTTATTTGAGACCGTTGGAGATCCCTGTCTGGAAATGGGATAGTATAGCTATGGACTTTGTTTCTGGACTACCCAGAACTCGTGCTGGGAACGATGCTATATGGGTGATTGTAGATCGGTTGACAAAATGTGCTCACTTCTTACCCATTAATATGAAGAGTCCTTTGGAGAAATTGGCACAAATATACATCAAGGAGATTGTTAAACTACATGGTGTTCCGTCCAGCATTATATCCGACCGTGATCCTCGTTTTACTTCTCGGTTT
The DNA here is from genome assembly GCA_037962975.1 of Clitoria ternatea. NCBI lineage: Eukaryota > Viridiplantae > Streptophyta > Magnoliopsida > Fabales > Fabaceae > Clitoria > Clitoria ternatea. Next base: position 110,445,872 of record CM075674.1, on the reverse strand, counting down.
TGGGGACGTTTGCATGATGAGTTCGGTTCTAAGTTGAAGCTTAGTTCCGCTTATCACCCTCAAACTGATGGGCAATCGGAGAGAACTATACAAAGCTTGGAGGATCTATTGAGAGCTTGTGTTCTTGAGCACGGTGGATATTGGGAGAGATTCCTCCCATTGATTGAATTTACGTACAATAACAGCTTCCATTCCAGTATTGGTATGGCACCTTATGAGGCGTTGTATGGAAGGAAGTGTAGAACTCCCTTGTGTTGGCTGGAAGTTGGAGAAAACTTGGCTTTAGGGCCGGAGATCATTCAGGAAACTACAGAGCAAATTAAGAAGATACAAGAGAATATGAAGATTGCTCAAGATAGGCAGAAAAGTTATTATGACAAGAGACATAAACCCCTGGAGTTTCAAGTGGGTGACCATGTATTTTTAAAGGTCTCGCGTGAAAAAGGCATTGGAAGGGCGTTGAAGAGTGGGAAATTGAGCCCTAGATTTATCGGACCTTACGAGGTGTTAGAGCGGATTGGTGAGGTTGCTTATAGGATAGCACTCCCTCCGCATCTTGCTAATCTACACAACGTGTTTCATGTATCGCAGTTGAGAAGGTATGTTTATGATCCACTGCACGTGATCCCTATGGATGAGATTGAGGTGCGAGATGACCTATCTGTTTCTCCAGTTTCTGTTCGCATTGTCGGACATTCCGTGAAGAAATTGCGGAACAAGTTGGTACCTTTGGTGAAGGTCGCTTGGAAACATGGAAATACTGAAACGTTCACATGGGAACGCGAAGATGACATCAGAGAACGGTATCCCGATGCATTCGAATCCGGTAAGTTAAATTTCGAGGACGAAATTTTCTTTTGGTGGGGTGGATTGTAACATCCTGAATTTTAAAATAGAGAATTAATTACCGGAATAAATATTAGAAATTGGAATAGGGAGTATTTAATGTCCCAAACTATTGAGAATAATTAAATTCAGATTTTGGGAATTTTTGGTAATTTTTGGAGACCGGTTAAACTGAAATTAAGCCCGGTTGAGATATGGGTGTCAGACCAAGTATCTCGGAATGAGATGATTTTGGTCAGGGCTATAGAGAATATTATTGAGAATCCGAATATGTATTCGGAATAATTTTCAGATGATGTATTGAGCCCAAACAGAGAGCCTGTTTACAAGAAAACGATGAAGCTTTAATGAATAGAATTAAAATAAACCCAAAACCCTAATTTTTCCCTTCTACTTCACGATGTCTTCTTCTTTTGTGAAGACACTTCATTCTTCTTCCCCTTATTTTCCTTCTTCTCTTCATATCTCCATCTTCCTCTAAAGGATTCAAGCAAGGTGATAACTCTCCTCCTTTTTCATTTTGTTGGGTGAAGGCTTGGAAGGAGATCATTGAAGCTTGAAGCCTTCTCCTTCTCTTCCTCTCTATTTCGTGTGGCACATTCCCTTCTCCTTGAACCCATTTTGTTTTCAAGTGAGGTAAGAAATACTTACTATTTAATTGGGTCTTTGCCATAGATAGGTGATAACATGGGTTTAGAGAGCCATGCATATGAAACGGTGTTCACTTAAGGCATTTGATGCATAAACCCTAGAGAGAGTTGTTGTGGAAGCATGGATTTACGTGGGATGAGGGGAAATAAGTGCATTTATGTTGGAAGAAGATGGAAAATGATAATTCCCTTGATAATAGTTGTTTGGTTTTGAGAAACCCTAACCTTATGAATTTGGGGGAAATGTATAATGGAGGTTGATAAACATTTAGTGTGGGTAATAAATGTGAGGTATGATGAATAAAGGTCATTAGTGAAGGTAATTTGTTGGTGGAAGTCATTAATGGAGAAACCCATGAAAGGGTTGGTTGTTGAGTACATAATAATAAATGGTGGCACCTAACCCATGGTGGTTATGGTGAATAAAATGAAATAAAAGAGTTTTGAGAGTTATAATAATAAAAACAGCAAGTATTTATTGATATATAAGTATTCAAGTCTTAATGAGTAAGTAGGAAATTGACTGTATAATGTATTGTGATGTAGGAAGTGACCCCATTGACGAAGCGGGACCATCAAACCGCGTTGATCACTACTTCACTTGAGGTAGGAGGGGGTAACTTTTCTAAATGCATGATTTCATCCATTGGTGATGTGGAAATATGTATATGTGATTATGTTAATAATTGTTTGAATGGATGATATGATATGTGTGATTTGAATGCATTTAGAATGATGATTGTTATGTGGCATTGTGTTTGGGATAATACTAATGATGTGATGATACCATATTAATGAAGTAAGATGATGGTTTGAAACCATATGTGAATTGAGATTGTGATGTGAATATCCCAAGTATGTGTGTATGAGTTGTGGAATGTGTGTGCCACTAACTATTGATGAGAATAAGTTTAAAAGAGAATTGGGATTGGATAAGAATGATGAGAATATTGAAATCCACTAAGTGGTGATGGTGAATGATTGAATGTGGAGTGGCATCTAGGATGCATAGTGTGAGGATGCACTTGATTTGCATTTGCATTGCATCCATGGCATATCATAGCTGTCTATGTGGAATATTAGGGGGTTTCACTAGGCGGGCCCAGTGGGAGGGCGGCTCAGTGCACGAGCGTATTGTGATTTTCCCCTGTGACTCGGTGTATGAGTCACGAAGCTGTCCATAGTTTGGTGACGAGGCACCCTATGTGGCGGGCCCAGTGGGCGGGCGGCTCAATGGTGAGCGAGTTTACCTCGGTGTCCGACGGGACACGGCTCTCTCGATGTGTGTTCGGGAGGGGCCCGTAGCACTTGTGGTATTTGAGGCCACGATGTTGATCCGCAAGTCACAGTGTGACTAGTGCTACAAATGGGCGAGAGCGGTTTGGTACCAGTAAAATTATGAAGATATAAGCATGCTTGAATTGAGATATATGTGTACACAATTTTTCTACTGCAGTAGGGGCATAGTAGCACACCTATGCTTGTCCCACAATTGATTTAATGATATATTTTCCCATAGTCGGATCCGCATTGTTTTGATGAGAAATTCTTGTGCATATGCATTAGTTTTAAGAGCATTTGCATATAGCTGGAGATATGCCTAGGTGAAAGCCCTTGGTGGCAACGGATGATTGAAAATTGAAAAGGGGAAAGAGTTGAATACTAACCCGATGTGTGTGTTCAGCAAATCCAAATGATTGATATCGTGAATGTATACTTGAAATTGTAAGATATATTGTGTATAATGTATGATGTGGTGTGATGATTGATAATTGTGCAAGTATACATGTATTTCATCATAATGTATGACTTTAATTCATTTGGATTATGTTACTCACCTCCCCGTTGCCATTTTTAAGGTTGATGTAGGTGTGACTTAAATCCTACAGCTTTTGGAGGCTTGAGTATGGAAAGAGGTAAATATGGATAGGAATATGTAAGCCTTGGCCGGCATAAATTCTGTTTTGTAGAGTATATGGTGTTTATATACTCGTTTTTGTAATGGTTTATAATTTTGGAGGTCATGGGAGAAAATTGGACATGTGTGTGTAAGGCCAATTTTCATTCATGACCTAAATGATGTAAAGGACAAAGTCATGAGGCTTGATGATGTTGAATTTGATGTATGGATGATGAAAATTTATGAGTTATAGCTCCTTTGTGATATGTGCTTTGAGAGGCCAATTTTTGGGTGATGAACTCAATATTGGTTGATATTGATATGGATATGTTGATTCAGCTTACCATATTGAGGAATGAATATTAATTATGAAATTTCTTGGCCAATTGATGACAATAGTGTGCATGTTGTTTGATTGATTGATTAATTTGTAGAGCTCTCATATGGAGTTCATGCATAATTGAGCAACCAATAGGGTCAAGATGAGTTTTATGAGTTTTGGATAGTGTGTGGTGGTTCCAATAGCTTAAATACATGAATTGTGACTTATAGGAACTGGAGCGGGTCAATTCCATTGAGAATAGACCCCTATGTTACTCAAAAAGGCTCAAGAATGGACAAAACACATTTTATTGCATAACTTTCTCATTTTTGAGAATTTTTGGGTGAGACTGGTGGCCACACGTCACAATTGGTGTATTTTAGTTGGTGTCAAAATTTGGTAGCGTTTGGAGTTGATATGAAAAAGTTAGGGGGGTTAGAAGTCCAAAAATAAGGCTTTTTCTGCATAAAACAGCAACTGTGCTGTCTCGAATCGATTCGAGGATCCCTGAATCGATTCGAGCGCTGCTGTTTTCACTGTTTTTGGTTCCAGGAAGGCCTGAATCGATTCATACGATCTTGAATCGATTCCAGGACCTCTGTTTGTATAAATTTGAGTTCCAGAAGCATCCGAATCGATTCGTACAAGCTTGAATCAATTCAAGGGGTCCTGTTTTCACTGTTTTGCACTCCAGAATCATTTGAATCGATTCATGGGGTGTTTGAATCGATTCATGGCCCTGTTTTCACACCTTTTCCTCTGTTTTGGGGTATCATTGGTATTGTTTGACTATAATATGATGGTACCATGACCTACACACATAATTAATACATTCTATCAATTCAATAGACCATCCTTCGACTTCCTACTACTCCCTTTCATTTTCTTAATGTAATTGTACACTTCCGCTACTTCTTGTTGATGATCATGAGATTGATCATCCAAGATTCACTCTTTGACTTAATTGTTCACCTTCTCATATCTTCATATATGAGATAGGTTATTAAAATAGGTCCAGGGGTTTGGTGAAAAATACTTCACCACTTTAATTATTTGATTTATTAATATTTTCAAAGACGCGAAAAATTTTCCCCTATTTTAATTGGGGGTTCGGGGCGTCTCATAAGTTGTTATTATTTGTGATTAAATTTACCATTTTCATTGAGTATATTTATTAAAGAATCAATTTCAAAAGCATTCCAAGTAAAATTTTTAATACTCAATTCACTTCCCCTCTTAAGTAATTGAGGCCATTTGGTTAACAATTATAACTTACCAAAATACGCTGACGACCTTCGATACACTTTCAACAATACACCGACTCCGAATCGCTTCTGAAACGAGAGAGAACCAAAACCCACGAGGTACACAAGTTGCCCATTAAATGAATTTAACTCAAAATCTCTGAAAATTCATATAAATCATATATTTGAAGCCCACACTCTTGAGAATGAAAACTAAATACGGCAAGTTCCATAAATTTACCAACAATGGCGGAGTAACTCGAAACTCAACCGTTCAAGTTGCTCGCTCACACCCAACAAAGCTTCAAAAATGCCTTTAATTTTAAGAAAATGGAAGAATTACAAGGTGGGATCCATGAATTACCCAAAATTGAAAATGGGTGTTTGGTTTTTACCTCAAATTTGTGAAATTAAAGCTCTCCACCTAGACCCATGACAATCATATGAAGAAGGGGGTGAAGAGAAGCCAAAATCATGCTTCAATTTGATGGATTAAGAGGAATAAGATGATGGAATAAAGTAGTGAAGCCACAGGCTAGAAAAAACAAGTGCCAAACTTTCTATTGCATGCTCGAGGAAACGAACGAATGAGAAAATGAGAAAATTGAACCTTTGCATTTTAACATTAAGGGTAAAAGATTAAATTTACACCACTTTTAATTAATTAATCCTTCTAATCTCCTTTTAATCTCTACTTAATTTAATTTACCCATAATCCTTGATTTAGGGTGCTAACTAGACTCCACAACACATGGCTGGAGTGCTATTGAATAGTTCCACATCATGAGAATTACCGTCAGAGCATGGGCAAAAACTATCACAACCGGAGTCTAACACTAGAACGAATACGGACTTATGGAAGACTCTGGTCATTCTCTGACAGCTAGATAATGAGTCAGAATCAGTATGGGCAACATGTACCTGCTAACAATATAGATACAATAAGTTAGGAAATGGGTCAAATCACTTCTTTTATTCAGGTATTCCTTATAAATACAACTCATTTATTACTAAACAAGGATCTGAACTAATCTAATAGTTACCTCCATAATACCCATATTTTCTTTAATACCATTACTGACTTAAGCATCAGAGAATCTTCTGTAGGTACACCTCCGGTGTGTTCCCTTGATCTCGGTACGGACTTGAAGAACTTAGGATTCCCACTGAACCTAGGTGTAAAATACCTACCCCACTGAGACGACGTAAAACTAAGAGTAAGGTAACTCCAGACACCGGTCAAGATGGTCAACTCTTGACCCTGGTTCTATGACAGAACATTAGCATGCCTAGTGGAACCACATAAATTGTGAGGCCCATATCGCAATGAAGAATAAGTCATGGATCGCCAAAGAAGCAGTGAAACCCCAGAAAGACATGTCCAAAATGTAGCAAGGACGTTGGACTATAATGAAGGAATAGTGGAGACCCCAACGACGAAGTTGGGGATGCAGGCTGTAGTACGCCCAAATCCCCGAGATGAGATTATCAGACAGCGGCAACAAGAGCTTTAAAGAGAGAGCGTCAGCGGCAATCAAAGGTAGCAAGATATTCATCACCAGTAGGAGCGATCTCAAACGTATGCCTATGATGAGTAGGAGTCCACGCATCGGACCGAGGAGATAAGTAGCCAAAGAAGGACCATGTAGCTTGGTAGAGGAGGTGAATATGGTTCAAGATACCATTCACTAGGAGATTAATGAGCGTCCTCATACCTAGGCATCTTCAAACTTCGCAACTGTTGTTGATTGGGAAGTACTTAGGGGAGTTCGACCCGGGTAGTCACTTGGACGCTTATGTTAATGAGTCTTTATTTTTAGGGGTCGAAGAGGATGTTATATGCAGGATGTTCCAGAGGACGTTGTCTACTGAAGCCTAGGGATGGTTCAAGAGTCTGGCTGCAGGGTCAATAGATTTATTGGATGATATGGCTCATGCATTTTTACAGCATTTCATAGTGTCAAGAGACATACCCAAGACGTCTCATACTTTGGCACAGATCAGACAAGGGGCGGAAGAAAGTTTGAGAAATTTTTTGAAGAGATTTTATAAGGAAGTCGTATTAGTACCGGGGTTGACAGAAGAGATACAGATGCACATTGCAGTCACCCTTTGCATTGTCTTTAACAAAGGGACCACCCCGTACATTTAAAGAATTCAAAAGTAAAGCAGCAAAGTATGTGGGAAGAGAAATGCATTTAGCAGCTACCAAACAAAAGAGTACGGCCCAGGTTTAGAGGGCGGAGAGGAAGATGTTGAAATAGGAAAGGAAAGGTCCTGTAAGAGACGTATTCCCGAGGCCTAGAGAAAGAAGGAGTATGAATGTTGTATAATACACCCCGCTGGCAGTACGGCCCAGCCAGATTCTAAGACAAATTAGTTTGAGAGGAATGATGGTGTATGGAGTAAGGAAGCCACTGCCCATGAAAAGAATTGGGAATACCAGCAAATACTGAGTTTCATGAACAGGCCAGACACAGCACTGATGAATATCGGTAGTTGAAGGAAGCTATTGAAACGCTGATAAAAGAGAGAAAATTAAAACAATATCGGTTTATGCAGAGGGCAAATCCAGAGTCAGAAAGAGCAGCGCCAAGAAGAAAAGAGGTCGGTCCGGTTGAGGAAGAAGAGGCCCGGGGTTCAAAAAAACCAATGTTGGACAAAGGGAAAGTCGTGGTAGATTACATTGATGAAGATGATGAATCTTGGATGAAGCCTCCACCTAGTTCGGGTAGGAGAGATGTTATTGACATGATTGCTAGAGGTTTCGCAGGGGCAGAAGTGTTAAATTCAGCACGAAAGAATCATTTAAGAATGATTATGTCAGTCCAGACCAAGGCGGACAATAAACCATTATGGGATGAAGTTCAGACCCCTGCCATCACTTTTACTAATGATGACTACGACAAGAGGCCCCTGCTATCTTGTAGGATTCAGCAAATGCCTTGACGTTGATGATATCGCTCTGGCACCTCAAGTTCACAAAACCCATTCCAGTACCACCTCGACACATCACATGAGCGAACCGGAAGAAAATGGCGATGGTTGGGGTAAAACCCAAATGCTTGCCAAGGACTTCTAGGGCAAGGATTAGGGCCCAACCATTAGGATGGAGTTGACTAAGGGTGATGTCCAAAAACCATAGTGTCCCCATTTTAAATTTATTCAAAGGGAATCAAACTTCCACCTTTGTTATTGTGTAGTCATGAAAGAATAAGAAGCGATCTCTCAGAATATGGTAAATCCGCTGAGTGTAGGGGAAAATGGGTGAAGGAGTTGGCATATTTCTTAGTATGCCAGTGATACTCAATTTCAAGCTCCATGTCATCCGTAGGCTTAGTGAGGCGACTGTAGACGGCTAATACGTCTTGTAAAACCCAAAAATACGGGTCTTCGGCTTTCCGGGTCAACCAATTCACCTTGTTAGCTATCATAAAGATGTCATCATAGTAGTGACGACATGTTCTAAAAATGATAAAGTACAGTAAAAGTCAGTATCGTCAGCGTAGTAGTGCACTACGCTAGAATCCTCACCTCGGTCAGGAGACAAAAGAGTAAGGGTGATATAGGTTCCCGAACTCTAAAAGTAGAATACTCCGACTCCTGGGGACGTGGATCACCCTGGATAACTGAAGTCATCCACCTACGGATATTCGTTTGTGTGAGATGAGGTTCTTGACGAGGAACCTCCAGCGACCAAGAATTAAAGAATTTGAAATAATTTCACAATAGCTGTCCCGATCTTGGCCATGGTTAAAAAGCAGACATCGTAAACAAAAGAAGGGGTTAGGGGCTACCTGTGTGTATAGTGTGAACTGTTATTCTAGTACGAGACAGGACAAGGTAAGAAGAAAGATAAACTACGAACGGGCAGAGTTTCTAGATGAAAAATGCAAAGTGAGAAAGCAAGTGAAGTTATCCTCCTTATATAGGCCTCGAAATTCCATGGGTTGAAGTTCAACCGTCACAGCCCATGGACGAGATAGAAGTTGAAGCGGCACGGCCCAAAAGCAAGCGTCACTTCACACCCGAGTGACATCACTTAACGGTGCATAAATTAAAACGGTCATTCACAATTCGCCACGTCAGCAATCCGCGTGAAATAACAGCTTTTTCAGGTGGTGTGCATTAAATGCTTCACCTAACCCACTAAACACAGTGGTACCAGAAAAATTCACACATCGGTCACTATGCCAACAGTCAATAGAATTCCAAATCCTGAAGAGAATTTTAAAATGTATCTTTTTACTGAGTTCAAAGTAGTTTATTATCGTGATATTATCACAATAATAAACTAAGGGGAAAATGATCCAGGGTGCTAACCAGACTCCAAAACACATGGCTGGAGTGTTATTGAATAGTTCCACATCATAAGAATGACCGTCAGAGCATGGGTAAAAACTATCACAACCGGAGTCTAACACCAGAACGACTACGGACCTATGGAAAAGACTCTGGTCATTCTCTGACAGCCAGATAATAAGTCAATCGGTATGGGTAACATGTACCTGCTAACACTATTGATACAATAAGTTAGGAAAGAGGTCAAATCACTTTCCCTACTCAGGTATCCCTATAAATACAACTTATTTATTACTAAACAAGGATCTGAACTAATCTCAGAGTTACCTCCATAATACCCATATTTTCTTTAATACTATTACTGACTTAAGCATCAGAGAATCTTCTACAGGTGCACCTCTGGTGTGTTCCCTTGATCTCGGTACGGACTTAAACACCAAATTCACCCTATACTTGAAGAACTTGGGATTCCCACTGAACCTAGGTGTAAAATATCGTACTCCACTGATACAGCATAAAACTGAGAGTAAGGTAATGTCGCGACCGGGGTCCCGGCGCGCGACGCAGACAGGTTAAAGACAAATAAAAGAAAATTGAAACAGTATTGAAATGAGGCTCCTAAGAAGCCTAAAGAAAATAAAGGGTTCAAGGAGTCGCCACTAATATTTATTAAGGAAAATATTAGGAAAACCTTTAAACAACACTGGTTTTTTTTCCTTTTTTTAAAAAAAATGAGATTCTGTTTAGTCCGGGAGTCGAATTACAGGAGGGGAAGGTATTAGCACCCCACACTGTCCGTAAAAAAAACGGTTACCCAAATTGATCATGCATAATTTCAAAAATGATTATCAAGTATTTCATCCTTCATAAAACAATCATAAATAATATACACAATAAAAAAATATATAAATATGAATAAAACAAAGATAATAATAAAATACATCTCCTAAGTTTGTTGTTTTTAGTTTTAAGAAAATAAATAAACAAATGATTAAAAGACCATAAAAATAAAAAGATAAAAAAAATAATAAGACGTCTTGTCTTACTTATTTTCTAGTAAAAACAATTGATTTTTATTGAGAAATATAAAGTTCAAAACAAATAAATAAATAAATAAAGATAAGAGGAAAAAAAATAGAATTAAACACATCAACATGAAGATAAAGAAATATAATACACTTAATTAATTAAAATTGACAAGGAATATTATTTAATTATCTTTTAGAAAAAATAAGATTAATAAGATGTCTCATCTAAATTAATCTCATCTTAAATTTAAGAAAAAAAATGAATGAATAAATAACACACTATTTATTAAGCTTGATTTTTTTTATTTTTTTATTTTTTTATGAAAGTGATTTTTTTTCTTAATTATTAAAAGGTTACTAAGAGAAAATAATAGGAAATCATGACCATAATAAAAATGGATAACTATGTATATATATATACACATATTTATAAACTATTAAAATGGTCAAACGTAAATAAATAAATAGAAGGTGTAGAAATATAAATAAATAAAAAAGGTAAAAAGATAATTAACTAAAAATAAAAGTACAGAGAATAAATAATAATAATAAAATAAAATAAATAAAGGTACAAAAAAATAAATAAAAGTTCAAAAAATAAAAATACAAATACAAATACAAATAAATAGACATAACAATAAATACATAAAAATAAAAGAGCAGAAAAATAAATACATAAAATAAAGGGGCAGAAAAATAAATAATAAAAAATAAAGGAGCAGAAAAGTAAATAACAAAAATAAAGGGGCAGAAAAGTAAATAATAAAAATAAAGGGACATGAAAGTAAATGCATGAAAATAAAGGGTAGAAATGTAAATAACAAAAATAAAGGGTAAAAAAGTAAATACATGAAAATAAAGGGATAGAAAAGTAAATAACAAAAATAAAGGGCAGGAAAGTAAATACATGAAAATAAAGGGGCAGAAATGTAAATAACAAAAATAAAGGGGTAGAAAAGTAAATACATGAAAATAAATAGGCAGAAATATAAATAATAAAAATAGAGGGGCAGAAAAGTAAATATATGAAAATAAAGGGGCAGAAAAGTAAATAACAAAAATAAAGGGACGGGAAAGTAAATAAATAAAATAAAAGGGCATAAAAATAAATAAAGATAAAAAAAATAAAAAAAATAAACTAATAATTGTAGAAATATAAAGTGCGGATAAATAAAGTGCAGAAAAATAAATTAACAATAATAAAAGTGCAGAAAAGTAAATAAAGAGAAATAAAAGTGTAAAAAAATAAATAAAGAAAAATAAAGGTACAAATAAATAAATAAAGATGGAGATGCATAAAAGTAAATAAACAGATAAATAACTATAAAAAAAATAAAGTGCAGGAAAATAAAGTGCTTGAATATAAATAAAGAAAAATAAAAGTGCAGAAAAATAAATAACAATTAAATAAAGACGAATAAATAAATGTAAATAAACAACCTTGTATTAATAAAAAATACCTTGGTACAAGATCAATTACAGAGAAACTAGAACGGAAGTCGGGAAATCAATTTTGTGTAGATTTCCTTTGCTGTTGGCTTTGTTTGGACTCGATTTGAAGGTATTTGGACACCGGTTATAACACTTGGATAGTATTTTGGCTCACAAAAACTCACATACTAAGACAAACTAGAGTGGTGCACTCATTTTCCTAACTAGGATTACACAACATAATTTTTGAAAACCAAAACTTCTAAAAATTCTCACAAAAATTTAACACTTTTTCCCCTCTTTTCTTCTTCTTCCTCTCCAAATGCCTCAATATCACCTTCTATTTATAGAAGAAAATTGGCATTGGATCCTCCATAAATGACATCACTTTTCTACTTTTTCAATTTGTCCAAATTTGATGTCAATTTCCCCAATTTTCTCCTATTATCCAACCAAACCGGGGCCCACCACTAAAACCACCGAAAACCTACGTGACTTTTCCTTTTTTTTTAATTTTGTTTTTTTTAACTCTTTTTTTGACCTTTTTTTGGGCCCATTTCATTTTTTTTGGGCCCATTTTCCTCTTTTTTTTCAGATTTTTTTTGTCTTTTTTTAGGGCCTATTTTTTTTCTTTTTTTTTTCTTTTTCTTTTCTTTTTTTTGCCCTTTTTTATTTGATTTTTATTTTATTATTTTTTTATTTTCGTTTTTTATTTTATTTTTTTTATTTTTTTTATTTTTTATTTTTATTTTTTTTTGCCCATTTATTTTTTATATTTTTTCCTGATTTTTTTTTGCCTTTTATTTAAAAATACAAATGAAAATATAAATTATTTTTTACATATATGGAAATAAATAAAGTATCTAATAAATATAAATTATTACCAACACTATAAGGAGTAAAAAGGTAGTCACAAAACATCGTCTTCCCTCCCTTATTCTTTCCTCTTGGCTTCGGCATCCATCAGCCATTGCTTGAGAGAAGTGAAGAGAATTGATGAAATGAGAAGTGTGGTAGGAAATGAAGAGGGATTAGGTATTTATAGAAATGGGGAATGGTTACTATTCCAACGGTCACTACGCAATTTTTAATATTATTTTTTAAAAAAAAATATGATCCGGGGTGGCAATCTGGACTGGACGAGGTTCTAAGCACTGTACCGCGTCACCAGTGAGAACTGGTAAGTCATAACCGGGGTTTGAAATCATTGGTCAACTATGGACATTTCTCTTCACCTCGGTTAAATATTAAGCATTGGGGAATCTCCTGCAGGTTTACCTCCGGTGTGTCTTGAAGTTCAAGTACGGATTAACACATCAGTTTTAACTTGAAGAACCTCGGATTCCCACCAAACTGAGGTGTAAAATACCGTACTCCACTGAGGCTGTATGAGCTTAGAACTAATGAGGTAACACCGGTCATGAGACCGTGCTAGGACCCCGGTTAATGCAATCAACATTGACTCCGGATTCTAGGACAAATAAACTCTTTTTTTTCTTTCTTTTTTTTCTTTTTTTTTACTCTTTTTTTTCTACATATCTTAATATATATTTTGCCGGACAAAAATAGGTGTTCACAGATGTCCCTCTTTACTTCTTTTCATGAAAGAATATGAGACATATTCATATTATTGATGTGAAAAGAAAGTAAAGACGTGAACACCACTAAGAATACTCGACAACTTTTGGCAAGAAGTAAATAGCCGAATGATGTTGTCCCAATGCTATACAGTTTAAGGAGAGGCACCTGGAACATGACAGGAAGATAAACGACATAACCTAGGGGTTAATACCTGAAGCTTTGGAAAAATATGAAGTTGCCTTGACATTTCGAAGAGCCTAAGAATGGGTATTTGAGGCTTCGACACAAAATAGATGACAAGGGGATGCCCCTGAATGATTTTGATTGAGATAACCTAGGGAAGGATACCTGAGGCTTTATCATGAAAATAAATGACTGGGGGGATGCCCTGATTTGATTTTGATTGAGATAGCCTAGGGAAGGATACCTGAAGCTTTGACATGAAACTAAATGACTGGGGGGATGTCCCTGATTTGATTATGATTGAGATAGCCTAGGGATGGATATCTGAGGCTTTGACATGAAAATAAATGACTGGGGGGATGCTCCTGATTTGATTTTGATTGAGATAGCCTAGGGATGGATACCTGAGGCTTTGACATGAAAATAAATGACTAGGGAAATGCCCCTGATTTGATTTGAGTAGCCTAGGAATGGATACCTGAGGCTTGGACATGAAGTAAGACTTAAGGGAAATACCTCTACCATAATGACTTATGGTGAAGAATTATATGAGATTTATGCTCAAGAAGAATGTGTCTGAGATTGACTTTTCTGACTTAGTGTGGGTTCCGAGTGAATACAAGGATTGCATTTTCACATCTTAGTAAACCATCCCGACTGAAGTTAGGTGATAGGCTGAAACTGTTGATCTCGACTCTTCATGGGGAATATTTGTCCTTGTTGTAACCTCAACCCTACATAGAAGAAATAATCAAGTGGAAAACCAAAGGTTAAAGATCTTGTTTCCTCCAGGTGACTACCACAATCCTTATGGGACTTGTTATTACTCATGGCAGAGCGGAATATCCTGATTACCAAGGTCTGTGTAATTGGGAAGTATCAAGCTTGTTTGAGATTAAAAATATGCCTTTCATGATTTTTTTAAATATTTTTCACAAAATGCATGCAAATGAAACCTGACAAGACAAGGATTGGAACTGAAATTGAGAATTCCATATATTTACTTGGGAAAATTACAAGTTTACATCATAATTTTTAATCCAAGCTTTTAGAGGACATAAAGACTACCTTATCCCTTTAGAGTATGCTCAAGCATAATACTTCTTGACTGTATCTGAATTGACCGGGAAAGATAACTCCTCACCATCCATGTTCGTCAAAATCAAAGCTCCTCCAGAAAAGGCTCTCTTTACGACGAATGGTCCTTCATAATTTGGCCTCCATTTGCCTCGGTGATCATTTTGATTCGGCAAGATTTTCTTCAGTACCAAATCACCTTCATGAAATTGACTAGGTCACACTTTCTTTTCGTATGCCTTCTTCATACGCTTTTGGTATAACTGCCCATGACAGAGAGCGGTTAACCTTTTCCCGTCAATTAAATTTAATTGATTATACCGGGACCAAACCCATTCAGCTTCTTCTAATTTGGCATTCATGATTACTTTTAAAGACGGAATTTCCACTTCTATTGGTAAAACAGCTTCCATACCATACACCAATGAGAAGGGTGTTGCCCCTGTCGAAGTTTGTACAGAGGTATGATACCCATGTAAAGCAAAAGGAAGCAACTCACTCCAGTCTTTTTAGGTTTCAACCATCTTTTGTATGATTTTCTTTATATTTTTGTTAGCAGCTTCCACTGCTCCATTCATCTTAGGTCTGTATGGAGATGAATTGAGGTGTTTGATTTTGAATTCCTCGCAAAGTTCATCCATCATTTTATTATTCAGGTTTGTACCATTATCAGTGATGATCTGATTTGGTAAACCATATCTACAAATCAATTTTCTCTTGATGAATTTGACCACAACATTTTTAGTCACGTTGGTGTAGGAAGCTGCTTCAACCCACTTAGTGAAGTAATCAATGGCCACCAAAATAAAGCGATGCCCATTCGATGCTTTTGGTTCAATGGGACCAATAACATCTATGCCCCACATAGCAAAAGGCCAAGGCACTGTTAGAACGTGCAAAGAAGATGGTGGTGCATGAATGTTGTCTGCATAGGTTTGACGCTTGTGACATTTCTTGGCATGTTTATGACAATCATTTTCCATCGTCATCCAATAATATCCAGATCTGAGAATTTTTCTTGCCATCGAGTGCCCATTTGCATGTGTTCTGAAAGGCCCTTCATGAACGTCCTTCATGATTTTGTTAGCTTCCGTCACGTCTACGCAACGAAGGAGAACAGAATCATAATTTCTCTTATAAAGTGTATTCCCAGTCATAAAGAAATTCATGGCTAGGCGCCTGAGGGTTCTTTTATCATTTTTTGAGATACCAGGGGGATATTCTTGATTTTGAATATAATTTTTGATGTCATGAAACCATGGTTTCCCATCGGGCTCTTCTTCTATCTCATGACAATATGCAGGTTCGAGACGCCTTTCAATCTCGATGAAGGGCATGTCACACTCCCTTCTTACGTTGAACATGGAGGCCAACGTGGCCAAAGCATCGGCTAATTGGTTATCATCCCGAGAAATATGATGGAAAGAGACTTCATCAAACCCTTTGATTAGTTCCATGATGTGAGCTTGATAAGGAATCAATTTGCCATCTCTAGTACCCCATTCTTCTTTTAGTTGATGAATCACCAAGGCAGAATCTCCGTATATTTATAGAGATTTCACCTTTGCTTCAAGTGCCGCCTGAATCCCCAAAGCACAAGCTTTATATTCTGCAATATTATTGGTACAATCAAAACAAAGTCTAGCAGTGAATGGGAAAAGCTTGTTATCTGGTGAGATTAGGATGACTCCAATCCTATGCCCCAGTGTATTCGACGCCCCATCGAACATCAAAATCCAAGTTCTATTAGGACAATCTTTCTCTTCTGACAACATCATAATATTTTCGTCAGGAAATTCAAATGACATTGGTTGGTATTCTTTTAGGGGATGGTGGGCCAAGTGATCAGCCAAAGCACTCCCTCTTACAGCTTTTTGGGTGACATGAATGATATCATACTCAGTCAAAAGAACCTGCCAACGAGCTATTCTTCCCGTCAGAGCCGGTTTTTCAAAGATGTACTTAATTGGGTCCATCTTAGTTATCAACCAAGTAGTATAAGATAACATGTATTGCCTTAGGCGACGAGCAGCCCATGCTAATGCACAACAAGTTCATTCCACAGTGGAATATCGTGCTTCACACTCAGTGAACTTCTTGCTCAAATAGTAAATAGCATGCTCTTTTCTCCCAGACTCATCATGTTGCCCCAGTACAGAGCCCATAGAGTCATCTATCATTGTCAAATACAACAGGAGTGGTCTTCCCGGGGTTGGGGGAACCAAGATCGGTGGGGATTGCAAGTATTGCTTTATTTGGTCAAAGGCCTCCTGACAATCATCATTCCATTGTGATGGTTGATTTTTACGAAGCAACTTAAAGATTGGATTACATACAGCTGTTAGTTGAGAAATGAAACGAGCTATGTAATTCAACCTTCCAAGGAATCCTCGTACTTCTTTTTCAGTGCTAGGAGCAGGCATTTCCATGATTGTCTTTACTTTATCAGGATCCACTTCGATACCTTTCTCACTGACAATGAAACCGAGCAACCTTCCAGAACTAGCCCTAAAAGTGCATTTAGCCGGATTTAATCTGAGTTTGAATTTTCTCAGGCGTTCAAAGACCTTTCGTAAGTCAATCAAGTGACCTTCAATGGATTTGGATTTGGAAATAATATCATCCACATAAACCTCTATCTCTTTATGCATCATGTCATGAAATAGAGTTACCATCGCTTTTTAGTAAGTGGCACCGACATTTTTCAATCCAAAAGACATCACCTTGTAGCAGAAGGTTCCCCACAAAGTAATGAAAGTGGTTTTTTCCATGTCTTCGGGTGCCATCTTGATTTGGTTGTACCTAGAAAATCCATCCATGAATGAAAAAATGGAATGTTGGGCCGTGTTATCAACAAGAACATCAATATGTGGCAATGGAAAGTTATCTTTTGGGCTAGCTCTATTCAAATCTCGGTAATCAACACACATTCGTACCTTCCCATCCTTCTTCGGGACCGAAACAATGTTGGCCACCCATTCTGGGTATTTGGAGACAGCCAAGAATCCAGCATCCAACTGTTTGGTTATCTCTTCTTTAATCTTTAAGAGCATTTCTGGCTTCATCCTTCTCAACTTTTTCTTTATGGGGACGCAACCGGGTTTCAATGGCAACTTGTGTTCAACGATGCAGTTATCTAATCCCGGCATATCCTGATACGACCAAGCAAACACATCGCTGAATTCGACCAACAATTCTATTAATTCCCTCCTATGTTCTCTACTCAAAAAGGTGCCGATCTTGACTTCTTGTTTGTTTTCTTCACTCCCCAAATTTATGACTTCAACAATTTCTAGATAGGGAGAAATTTCTTTATCTTCCTGATCTAGCAGCCTTAGTAATTCAGGGGAAGGTTCATCGGACTCTTCGTCCTCTTCGCTTGTTGGATTAAAATCATGATGGGAGAAAGCAATCTTATTATTTTGGAATTCAATTTCAGATCTGCAATTTATTTAATATAAAAAAGGCAAAATAAGGAAAATAATAATTGAACTTAACTTTTATTTATTTGAAATAATAAAGGAAACATGTTTTGCCCTTATTAAAACTCATCCTAAGGCTTTAGGCATAGCCAAAAGATTTAAACAAAAATCTACAAAGTGAATAATTACTTTGAAATGATCTCTGGAAGCTCAACGGCTTCCCAATTACACAACTCAGTATCTGATGGACAAGGGTAAATCAAGTCTTCTTCTCTTTTGGACTCATCATCAATGACTGCCACTTGGTCTGGAGATGTCAAGCCTGCACTCCTGAAGCTTTGGTAAAGGTCACAGATAGGGATCTTCGTAGTTAGGGGTTCTCAATTTTCTAACCGTGCAAGTCGTTTTTCTCTTTTATCTGTGAAAACCTTCGCTCTTTCCATTGGAGATGGATGATATCTCAGCCCAAAGCCGTTCTTATTCTCCTTAACCAATAATGGGTCTACTCCTCCATTAAGCATCTTCCCAAGCCCTTTCCCTGGCTGGAATCCAGATTTCATCATCACTTTAGCCACTATCATAGAAGCTTTGGAAGGACGAGCTAGTTGTAACCCTTCGCTCATATAAGTGGTGTGAGCAATTTCCAATGATTGGAAAGAAGTCTCAAGACTTTCTTCAGCTGTTTCTATATATGGAGTTGACATGGGCTTGCTGATAAGGAAATCTCCCTCACCAGAAACAATGACTAGCTTGTTGTTTACCATAAATTTGAGCTTTTGATGAAGGGTAGATGGCACCACACCGGCAGAATGTATCCAAGGCCTCCCTAATAGGCAGCTATAAGCAGGATTGATATCCATCACTTGAAATAATACGTTGAAGGTGCATGGGCCCACTTGGATGGGGATCTCAATATCTCCAATGACCTCTCTCCGAGTACCGTCAAAAGCTCTTACCACCATTGTGTTTGGCTTCATATGTGACCCATCAAAAGGTAGTTGATTTAAAATGGACTTTGGCATGATATTCAGAGAGGATCCATTGTCAACTAGGACCTTGGCTAAGATATGATCCTGACACTTGACAGAGATATGTAATGCCTTATTATGACCTCTCCCTTCAGCAGGTATCTCTTCATCGGTGAAAGTTAAGTAGTCATTTAAGACAATATGCCCCACTATCCCTTCGAACTTTTCTGGCAAAATATCTTTCGCAACATGTGCTTTATTCAAGACTTTCAATAATCTTCCACGATGTGGTTCTGAGTCCAATAAGAGAGATAACAAGGATATTTTTGCAGGAGTGCGATTTAACTGGTCGAGGACCTGGTATTCGCTTTGCTTAATGAATTTCAAAAATTCACAAGCATCTTCATCTATTATTCCTTGGGGAGGGTCTTGTTCTTTACCACGACTTTCTTTTTCACTTTCAGGTGCATCCTCCTTTCTCAAGTTTTCAGGAGCATAAACCCGTCCACTCCTAGTCATTCCACTTGTCTCGAAAATATTGGTTACCGAGGATGACGATCCCTTTAGAAGTTGATGGATTACATCCACTTCATACTTCCAAGGTACTGCATGGGTATCTTTGTATGAAAATGGAGATGGGGTCCTAATTGTCAAGGACGGATGGTTTATGACTGGTTCGGTCAAAGGTTTCTTAGTGTAATAGACCACCAAAGGAACAAGGGTGACTGGGCTTACTGAGTCTGTACCATGCTGCCCATGGATCATGTTGACATCATTGCAAAGGCGATGATAAACTTGTACCAGATGGGTGTCAAGTAA
This sequence comes from Clitoria ternatea, assembly GCA_037962975.1. Taxonomy (NCBI): domain Eukaryota; kingdom Viridiplantae; phylum Streptophyta; class Magnoliopsida; order Fabales; family Fabaceae; genus Clitoria; species Clitoria ternatea. The sequence continues at coordinate 110,426,099 of CM075674.1, read as the reverse complement.
TTTTTGAAGCATTTTAGGCATCTGATTATGAATATCCTCATTAGAACTTTGAGTTTCAGATATTAATCCTTTCCTCAAAAGTTCATTATAGATCCATGGGAGAGGAGTTTTGATATCTGAAACATTCCTAACATGATCACTTCCCAAGTCATGTGTTATTGCATTTACCCCAGCATTTCCATGATTAGGCAAAGGATTTCTAATCACATTTGGGGAGCCTTCTTCGAAATCCAACCACTTGGCATTTATCAAATCACGTACCTTAAACTTTAAGGCAATGCAATTTTCTGTAGAATGCCCTGGTGCCCCAGCATGATAATCATACTTCACATTAGGATCGTACCCTTTAGGATAGGGTGGCCCTACAGGTTTTAAAGGACATCGTATAACAAGAGAACTTTTGAGAAGTTGAGGCAAAAGTTCAGTATATGTCATGGGAATTGGATCGAATTGGACAGAAGGACGGTCATTGTTTGGCTTTTTTTGTGGAAGATTTAGGTTAGGATTTTACATCCATTGTTGGGGAGGAGGTGGTGGTGTATTCTTGAAATTATGGACGGGTGGGGGTCTATATGATTGAGGATGGGGAAATGGATTTCCAGAAGCAGCAGCTATATAAGGGTAAGGTCCGTACGGTGGATAATGAGGTGGGAAAGGGAAAGGGGAAGGTTGAAACATTTTTTGATTATGTTGACCTTGATTTCCCATTACAGCATTTGCTTCCTCACCCTTTCTTCTTCCTGCCCCTGTCATAGGTCTTTCTATTGACGGGAAACTTTGGATAACTTTTCCTGTTCTCAAACCACTTTCAATTCTTTCCCCTATTACCACCATATCAGAAAAGCTTGATGATACACTCCCAAGCATCCTTTCATAGAACGGTGGCTGAAGAGTGTCAATGAACATTGCCACTATCTCTTTCTCTATCAGGGGTGGTTCAACTTGTGCAGCCATTTTCCTCCATCGTTGAGCATATTCTTTAAAGGACTCAGTATTCATTTTGGTCATATTTTGAAGTTGTAGCCGGTCTGGTGCCATGTTCATGTTGTATTTATACTGCTTTAGAAAGGCATCGGCTAGATCCTTCCAACAACGAATACGAGTTTGTTCAAGGTGAGTGTACCAGCTCAATGCTGCCCCAGCAAGGCTATCTTGAAAAAAATGGATCAGCAACTTTTCATCATAAGCATATCCAGCCATCTTTCGGCAGTACATGGTTAAATGGTTACGAGGACTAGTTGTTCCTTTATATTTATCAAATTCCGGTAATTTGAATTTGGGAGGAATTACCACATCTGGAACTAGGCATAATTCAGAAACATTTGTTATGCCTAAGCCACCTCCTCCCTCTACTGCACGCAACCTTTCTTCCAATATTTCCATTTGACCTTTTGACAAAGGCACTGCTGGCTGATCAGGATTTGGTGGAGGGACCTGAGCTTTGTGTGACAAGTTTTGGGAAGCACCTGCCTGTGGTATTAGGAAACCATAAGGGAAATAATATGGCCCTGCTTGTGGGTTTGGTTGTGTGGCATCATTCAGAGTCTGGTGATTTTGTGGTGGAATTGTATTAGGTGGAGTGACATTGGGTGGAGCCTGAGTGTTTTGGGGAATAGCTGTTGATTGGTTGAAATTTGGAGGGTTAGATACCGGGGGATTGGGAATTTGTTGAGCAGCAGGAGGATTTTCTTGATTAGGATTAGGGTGCATGGTGTAATATCCTTGAGGTAAGCCATATGGAGGCCAAGCATATGCTTGTTGAACATTCCCGTCTTGGGAAACAAAAGGTGGCAATGGCATACTATAAGGTTGGTGTGAGATGAATGGAGTTTCAGTGACTGGAGCAGGATCATTTAAAGGTATAGGGTTCCCCTCTTGAGCTTGAACTTGAGGAGTGGATGTTTGTTCCCTATTTCCTGCAGAAGATCCCCTTTCTATACCTCTTTTTTCAAGGAGCTTAAGTATTTCTGTCATCTGTTCCTTGATCTGGCAACTTCATTCCTCAATTCTTCAACTGAGTTTTCCAGCTCTGCCATGAGTCTTGTTTGCAATCGGGTTTGATAAGGATGCTTTGAGCCCTTTCTCCCCGTGATGTGAATAAATACAAAGAAATCCCCCTTTGTACAAGAACAAGTATTGTTAAATGACATAAAGAGATGTAAAGTAAATACATGATGAATTTTAAATATCGGTAAGCAAAGATAAACATTTCTTTTAGAATGTCTTTTTCTAAAGTACTAAGTTAGGAGAAAAATGCAAATTCAACATGAGATTTATTCATTGATCAACAAGTTCTAATACATTATTTGTTACAACAACTCAAAATCAATTCTCTCTCGCTTTAGCAATCCAGACCTTCATTTCATCCAATCGCCCCTTGTAGTATTGGATGAATGTTGAAATTTCCTCCGGTGTAGAAAGCGGATTCATTATTGCTTCAGCCTTCTTTAACAGGTGAGGAATATCTCCAAGTGTTCCATTAGCAAGACCGGCTAGATTAGAAAAACGGTCTCTCTAAGAATAGATAAGACTTTCCAACTCAACCCTTTCTAGGGTCATTAAACGTATAATCTCTTCATATCTATCCTTGTTTTCCATGGCTTGCCATTTTTCTTCATTTATTTCATGCTCGCAAGCACTGACGACATCTCTGACTTGTCGTTCCAGTTCATCAATTCGCGCTTGCATAAGGTTCTTTTCAACTTGAGCTTCTTCTTTTGTCTTGGCTAGAATTTCCAAAAGTAACCGCCCTTTGTCAGCCAATATATTATCCTTTTGTTTCTCTTTGGTCTTCAATTGGCTGTTCGCGGTTTGGAGGCATTGATCCAATTGCATCATATGTTCTCTTTCAATTCGCTGCTTCTTACCCATGTCTTCAAAGGCATTTTCTAATTCACATCTTTTTCTCTTAAGGGAAGCATTGTCTTGTTGAATTTTGATTAAATCATCCTCCAAAGCTTGATTTTTCTTTGTCATTTCAGCCAACCTACTCCTCAAATTTTTAATCTTTTTGCTTTCATCGGGAACTAGATTTCTCACATGAGCACCATGATCTTTGAAGGGTAATTTGACAATAGGTACCCTATTTAAAATCCACCGGTGGTAACTTTCTTTTGCGGCATGACTTCGGACACCCAATTCTTTTCCTTTACTATGAACCTTGCCCCAAGCATCAATGACAGTTTGAATAACAGGAGCACTATTTCCCTCAATATAATAATGAAGGAAAGGCGTTACTGTTTCTTCTTCTGGAGGCTGTATCATAGGATAAGCAAGTTGTCTTTTTGCAATGCTAGGATTGTAATTGATGCATCCTTGAGTTCCCATGAGAGGCACATTCGAAAATTTTTCGCAGTAGTAAATAATGGAATCCACGTTCATCCACTGAGGGTACCACCGAATCATGCTAACAGATAATCCTGCCAGATGTCCTGCCCACTCCCTATTAGTCTTCTTGGTTAACCTAAGGAGCTTCAAATCAGAGATAGGACATTCAACCTTACCAACTTGATTGAAGACATGAGAAGTAAGCCATAGATACAAGGCGGGTAGACAACAGATGATCTTCTTCCCATTTCGGTTATGACAGGAATCCATTGTACAATAGATATCAGCTAAGACAACAGTCATGGAACTTTCACCTCTAAGCTTTCTAGCTAGGAAAACATCAATTGCCTTGAAATCAATATAATTATCAAGGCTTGGGAAGAGGATCACACCATAGATGGCCAACGCCAAAATGTCAACAAACACGTCCCATTCTCATTTCCCTGCCTGACTGAGGAGTTGCTGCTCAAAGAATCTTAGTGTGAATCCTGAAATTTGGTTCCTGTTTAATTGAGCCTTCTTAAGCATTTCAGGATCCATCTTGAGAATGCGAGCTACACTGAAGATTGAAGCATGATGTTTAGTTCAGCGATAAGGTTTCAAATCTTCTAATGGCAAACCAAATATCTGTTCAAACTCCTCCAAAGTAGGAGCTAACTGGAAATCTTTGAATGTAAAACAGCGAAGAGGAGGATCATAAAACTGAGCTAGAGCAGTAAGGGCCCCTTCTTGCACTTCGACCTCTAAGAATTTTAGGATCTTTCCATACTTCCTTGTAAAGGTCATTTTCTGAGTAATATCCATCCTTTTGCTTAAGGACAACAAATTGCTAGTATTTGATCTGATGACTTTGAGGTGTAACAAATTTTTTAAACCAGTTGCCTTCACTTCTTGATCACTTGATCTCATGTTAAATTCTATTTTTTAGTGATACTTACCGATGTTTAAATTTCACCTTTAACAAAAGAAATAAATGAATTAATCAGATTAACAAAGAAAACAGTTTGATAAATATCCTCACATAAGAGTGTGATAATATTTATCATGACTTAAGTATAGAAAATATACATTTTTGATTTTTTTTAAAAAAACTTTGTGCAAATGAATAAAAGATAAAAGGAATGTTTGCCCAATTGTGTCTTAGACAAGGTAACCACCTAATTGGCTCTAAGGCTACTTAATCGTGTTTTTTTAAAAGGTGATTGTTCTAATTAGTTCTAAGAAGGTCACCGGAGCTCTGATCTTTAGCTATGAGTCTTATGCAAAAAGTAGGGAATCCTACTTAGTGCGGACATCATAACTAAGATAACACCCCGGCTGAGATTTTCACGTGAATCATGGTAGGACGTCTCGTCCTAAATGACACCGCTAATAATCTCCCATAGCCTATGTCTTTTGTGGGGCCCAGGAATAGGGTCCCTTCTAATAATATGTACATTATGATGAATGTGAAGTGTGTGGAGCATTCATACCTGGACTTTTACCCATTCTTCACAATGAACAAACATAAGGCAAAATAAATATCACATGTCTTCTACCCTATGGTTCTAAATTAAGGCAATAAAGAAGTAAAAAAAAATAATAATATAAAATCTAAAATTAATGGAAGATTAGATGAACAACGAGAATAACATAACAAATAAATATAAAGGATGAAATAATTAACAATCAACAAAATACACAAGATCAATTTAACGGGCTTGACTCTCAAAATATCCCCAGTGGAGTCGCCATCTGTCGCGACCGGGGTCCCGGCGCGCGACGCGGACTGGTTAAAGACAAATAAAAGAAAATTGAAACGGTATTGAAATGAGGCTCTTGAAAAGCCTAAAGAAAATAAAGGGTTCAAGGAGTCGCCACTAATATTTATTAAGGAAAATATTAGGAAAACCTTTAAACAGCACTGGTTTTTTCCTTTTTTTTAAAAAAAATGAGATTCTGTTTAGTCCGGGAGTCAAATTACAAGAGGGGAAGGTATTAGCACCCCACACTGTTCGTAAAAAAACGGTTACCCAAATTGATCATACATAATTTCAAAAATAATTATCAAGTATTTCATCCTTCATAAAACAATCATAAATAATATACACAATAAAAAATATATAATTATGAATAAAACAAAGATAATAATAAAATACATCTCCTAAGTTTGTTGTTTTTAGTTTTAAGAAAATAAATAAACAAATGATTAAAAGACCATAAAAATAAAAAGATAAAAAAAACAATAAGACGTCTTGTCTTACTTATTTTCTAGTAAAAAAATGATTTTTATTGAGAAATATAAAGTTCAAAACAAATAAATAAATAAATAAAGATAAGAGGAAAAAAATATAATTAAACACATCAACATGAAGATAAAGAAATATAATACACTTAATTAATTAAAATTGACAAGGAATATTATTTAATTATCTTTTAGAAAAAATAAGATTAATAAGATGTCTCATCTAAATTAATCTCATCTTAAATTTAAGAAAAAAATGAATGGACCCTATTTATTAGTCTTGATTTTTTTATTTTTTTTTATGAAAGTGATTTTTTTCTTAATTATTAAAAGGTTACTAAGAGAAAATAATAGGAAATCATGACCATAATAAAAATCGATAATTATATATATATATATACATATTTATAAACTATTAAAATGGTCAAACGTAAATAAATAAATAGAAGGTGTAGAAAAATAAATAAATAAAAAAGGCAAAAAGATAAATAACTAAAAATAAAAGTACAGAGAATAAATAATAATAAAATAAAATAAATAAAGGTACAGAAAAATAAATAAAAGTTCAAAAAATAAAAATAAAAATAAAAATACAAATAAATAGACATAACAATAAATACATAAAAATAAAAGAGCAGAAAAATAAATACATAAAATAAAGGGGCAGAAAAATAAATAATAAAAAATAAAGGAGCAGAAAAGTAAATAACAAAAATAAAGGGGCAGAAAAGTAAATAACAAAAATAAAGGGACAGGAAAGTAAATACATGAAAATAAAGGGGTAGAAATGTAAATAACAAAAATAAAGGGTAGAAAAGTAAATACATGAAAATAAAGGGACAGAAAAATAAATAACAAAAATAAAGGGCAGGAAAGTAAATACATGAAAATAAAGGGGCTGAAATGTAAATAACAAAAATAAAGGGGTAGAAAAGTAAATACATGAAAATAAATGGGCAGAAATATAAATAATAAAAATAAAGGAGCAGAAAAGTAAATATATGAAAATAAAGGGGCAGAAAAGTAAATAACAAAAATAAAGGGACGGGAAAATAAATAAATAAAATAAAAGGGCATAAAAATAAATAAATAAAGATAAAAATAAAAAAAATAAAAAAAATAAACTAATAATTATAGAAATATAAAGTGCGGATAAATAAAGTGCAGAAAAATAAATTAACAATAATAAAAGTGCAAAAAAGTAAATAAAGAGAAATAAAAGTGTAAAAAAAATAAATAAAGAAAAATAAAGGTACAAATAAATAAATAAAGATGGAGATGCATAAAAGTAAATAAACAGATAAATAACTACAAAAAAATAAATGCAGGAAAATAAAGTGCTTGAATATAAATAAAGAAAAATAAAAGTGCAGAAAAATAAATAACAATTAAATAAAGACGAATAAATAAATGTAAATAAATAACCTTGTATTAATAAAAAATACCTTGGTACAAGATCAATTACAGAGAAACTAGAACGGAAGTCGGGAAATCAATTTTGTGTAGATTTCCTTTGCTTTTGGCTTTGTTTGGACTCGATTTGAAGGTATTTGGACACCGGTTATAACACTTGGACAGTATTTTGGCTCACAAAAACTCACATACTAAGACAAACTAGAGTGGTGCACTCATTTTCCTAACTAGGATTACACAACATAATTTTTGAAAACCAAAACTTCTAAAAATTCTCATAAAAATTTAACACTCTTTCCCCTCTTTTCTTCTTCTTCCTCTCCAAATGCCTCAATATCACCTTCTATTTATAGAAGAAAATTGGCATTGGATCCTCCATAAATGACATCACTTTTCTACTTTTTCAATTTGTCCAAATTTGATGTCAATTTCCCCAATTTTCTCCAATTATCCAACTAAACCGGGGCCCACCACTAAAACTACCGAAAACCTACGTGACTTTTCCTTTTTTTTTAATTCTATTTTTTTTAACTCTTTTTTTTTACCTTTTTTTTGGGCCCATTTCATTTTTTTTTGGCCCATTTTCCTCTTTTTTCTTCAGATTTTTTTGTCTTTTTTTTAGGGCCCATTTTTTTTCTTTTTCTTTTCTTTTTTTTGGCCTTTTTTTATTTGATTTTTATTTTACTATTTTTTTTATTTTTGTTTTTTTATTTTTTGATTTTTTATTTTTTTATTATTTTTTTGCCTATTTATTTTTTTTATTTTTTCCTGATTTTTTTTGGGCCTTTTATTTAAAAATACAAATGGAAATATAAATTATTTATTACATATATGGAAATAAATAAAGTATCCAATAAATATAAATTACTACTCACACTATAAGGAGTAAAAAGGTAGTCACAAAGCATCGTCTTCCCTCCCTTATTCTTTCCTCTTGGCCTCGGCATCCATCAGCCATTGCTTGAGAGAAGTGAAGAGAATTGACAAAATGAGAGGTGTGGTAGGAAATGAAGAGGGATTGGGTATTTATAGAAATGGGGAATGGTTACTATTCCAACGGTCACTACGCAATTTTTAATATTAATTTTTTAAAAAAAAATATGATCCGGGGTGGCAATCTGGACTGGACGAGGTTCTAAGCACTGTACCGCGTCACCAATGAGAACTGGTAAGTCATAACCGGGGTCTGAAATCATTGGTCAACTATAGACATTTCTCTTCACCTCGGTTAAATATTAAGCATTGGGGAATCTCCTGCAGGTTTACCTCCGGTGTGTCTTGAAGTTCAAGTACGGATTAACACATCAGTTTTAACTTGAAGAACCTCGGATTCCCACCGAACTGAAGTGTAAAATACCGTACTCCACTGAGGCTGTACGAGCTTAGAACTAATGAGGTAACACCGGTCATGAGACCGTGCTAGGACCCCGGTTAATGCAGTCAACATTGACTCTGGATTCTAGGACAAATAAACTCTTTTTTTTCTTTCTTTTTTTTCTTTTTTTTCTACTCTTTTTTTTCTACATATCTTAATATATATTTTGCCGGACAAAAAAAGGTGTTCACAGGTAACTCCAGACACCGATCAAGACGGTCAACTCTTGACCCCGGTTCTAGGATAGAACAATCCTTAAATCAGGATGTTATAATATCCTTTGTTTAATTAACTCATCTTAAATCATAATTAATTTATATTATGAAATCCAATAAATATTTGCCTTTCCTGTCACTTAAGTTTAAACATGGGATAAAAGAAATGGGTAGTGGAATTTGTAAAATCCAATCCTAATTTAATTTAAATTTCCAAGTAAATTTTTCATGATTTATAGATAAGGTATACTCATAAAAAGCATTTCACAACATTAAACATCAAATGTAGTTCCCAAACAATACCCTAATTAAAATAAAATGTATTTAATTATTAAAATAAAGTATTCAATCCATATAAATAAATTAATACTATTTAATTATTAAAATCAGTAATTTTTACCTTGTACATATAAAATTAGTAGTTTAAGGAACATTAGAGGGAAGCTAGGTGGATTTATATAGGCTTAAACACGAAAAACATGAGTTTTAGGTGCCAAGTAATCGATTACAGTATCATTGTAATTAACTACAAGCTTTGTAATTAAACACATGCAAGTTATTGTCTCTGGTAATCAATTACCAAAACATAGGTAATCAATTACCTAAGAGCTAGCATCAATTCCTGCACAAATTGCTCTCTAGTAATAGATTACCATAATTGATGCAATTAATTACCTGCGAGCAAAGGGGCCATTTCTTGCACAATTGCTCTCTGGTAATCGATTATAGCATAGTTGGTAATCGATTACTAGCAGAACAAAGTGTAGAAAATCTACAGCAAAAGTCTTGAAATTGAACTTCCAAGCCCCCAAACTTTCCCAAATGGTATCCAAACACCGCCAAACTTTGTGTACAACATATATAACCTAATTATGATCTAATGCAAGTGGTTTCATCTCAAAATTCCTTAAAATGAAAGATTTATGCGATAAAATGCATTTTGGGCAATTTGAAGTCAAATGACCTTCTCAAACCTACCAAACGTAATTGATTTGGACCAAAACAGACATACATATACTCTAAGTATAGTTTATGACTTATAGCACCAATTTGGAGGTTCTAAACCCTCCTGAATCAAAATCTAACCTCCCTAGTTCCTGAAAATCACTTGTCTCCTCATAAAGGTCTCACATAACTATATCAATGCATACACACACACACACACACACACACACACACATATATATATATATATATATATATATATATAAAATCCATACATCTTTGAAACAATATTCAAACACAATTGAAAATCACATTTAGCTACACAAAACCTACCCATCAATATAGTATATCTCAAGAATTCACATCAAAACACATAAGGTAGCATGCCTATTTCTATAATACATATACATATATTTCCTCTCATTGCTAATCATGCATACTAGGCTTTCATCCAATTCAATCAAGTCTCATCTCAATCACACACAATTCAATACACACTTTGATCATCAAAATATAATATGCCACATACATAGGATCATACGTACTAAGTCATCAAAATATAATTTGCCACACAACGCTTAACCATATAATTACAATCCAAAATGCTATAATTTGGCCACTATGACATAAAAACATAACTCATGTACAAATATACAATATATACAAATCCAAGGTATCTCTATGGCAATCATCACCACTCCCTTGAATCCTTTGTTCTACATCACCGCATCCTTGATCATTCATTGAAACCACAAGTAAATGGTGAGAACCATTCAAAGCAATAAATAAAATCCTGTTAGAACCAAAAAAATATTTGAAGCACTCTTAGATTTGTTGATAACCAACATCAAGCATCTTAATTAATCAAATTATAAGTTATTAAACGTTTGATATAGATCACTCGAGTGTTTCAGGATAAAAAGCACAGGTTATAAATCAAAGGGGGAGCTCGCATTCAATAAGTATGGTAAGACAAAACTATGAAGATGTTTGTTATCACTTGATATGGGTATTTAAGGAAGAAGCCTAAGCTACAAAAGAAAGGGGAAGCCTACGCATATAAAGCTTACGCATCAAAAGTCTAGAAGGCTTAATCGTTACTTGAACTCTTCAATCCAAGACAAAAGAAGAATCTAAAAGGTCTGGCATTTCGATTCAAATATGCATAGAAAGTTTATGCATCAAAAGTCTGGAAAACTTGATCGTAACATGAACCTCTTCAATCCAAGATGAAAGGAAGAATCAAAAGTCTGGTAACTTGTTTCAGAAGAAACTCTCTTATATCAAGAATAACTTACCAGACCCAGACTCAAACAGTATCATCTCAAGCTTCAGAAAATACAAAAGCATTAGACTTTGTCCCTTCATCTTGAATCATCTCAGAAATGGTCTGGTACATAAAGCATCAACGGTCACAAGTCATCTTCGTCAAAAGCTTATTCAAAAGATTCGTAAAAAGGAAGATTGACTAAACAAGGTGGACTTTAATTCAATCTAAAAAGCAACTAAGTTTCACCTCTATCTCACGCATTCAGAGATTCTCTGAATTAAAGCTTTCCCCCTTGGTGAAACTAGTGCTATATCTAATTCATCTACGACTGCACACTCCTCAAAGCTTGGATATCTATGTTGAATGTATAGAATATCTCTCTCTGACAACAAAAGTTCTTACCCTTTGTGTAATTCCATCAAGAAAGACTTTTGTCTCTTATAGAACAACTCTCTTAATGACTATATAATTAACAAACCTCTTCTTGAGCTTAATAAGATGAGTCTAAATAAACAAAATCAACCTCTTCTCCAAGGTAGCTCTCTAGCAGAACAAAAAGAAATATTAGAAGAGAGAAAAACATTTATGAAGAACAGGAGCAAATCAAGGAACATATGAAAGTACAAAGAATAGCTTACGTAAGGAAAATAGAGAAAAGTACAAGACACAGTTATATGAGCTTGTATGCATAAATAGTGAGCATTATATGACTCTGTAGAAAAGAAAAGAAGATAAAAGAGTCATATAAAAAGAGAGGAAAAAAAGAGAGCTTGTGAGGTAAATAAGCTTATCTCACACTTACAAGCTCTAGTCATCGATAAGCCGTTAAAAGAGGAAGGCTTATCTTGTGTTAATTCTTCTAATCCTCTGGTAGTATAGGTCTGGTGTGTTTCCAGACTCTGTTAGTGTGGAAAACATTGTTGGCCTGGAAAGACTTTTGAAAGAATACTCGGGGTTGGAGCCAGGAGTGGCTTATGAAAGAATACTTGGGTCTACCTCAGGAGTGGGTGTGTGCAAAAGAATACTCATAGGAATCAAGAGGGGTCTGGTGTGTCAAAGCACGTGTTGTGCTTAGGCCAGGAGTGGCTGGAGTCAAGAATACTCATGGTCAGAAGTGGCTGGTGTCAAGAATACTCAGAAGCACAGGGTGTGCTTAGGCCAGGAGTGGCCAGTGTCAAGAATACTCAGAAGCACGGGGTGTGCTTAGGCCAGAAGTGGCCGGAGTCAAGAATACACATGGCAAGGAGTGGCCAGTGTAAAGAATACTCGAAAGCACGAGGTATGCTTAAGCCAGGAGTGGCCGGACTCTAGAATACTCAGGGGTCAGGAGTGGCTGGTGTCAAGAATACTTGAAGCATGGGTTATGCTTAAGCTAGGAGTGGCTGGAGTCAATAATATTCGTAGGCCCGGTCTGGGCTGTTAATGTAAAATGTTTTTACATAGTGGAAATCCTTCAGATTTGAAGGTACTGGATGTAATCTCTGAGTTGGAGGTGAACCAGTATAAATTGCTTGTGTATTGTCTCTTTCTCTCTTACTCTTTACTATCAAAAGTTTGTCTACGATGGTAAAAGTCTGGTAAAATAACTATCGCTTAATCAAAGTATCACGTTATCTGTCTTCTCAAAAGTCTGGTCCGCTGCATAACGCTTTAAACGTTTAAATATTATTTTTTGATTTGAAAAAGTGAACAGACTTATTCAACCCTCCTTCTAAGTCTGTTCTCTGAACCATCAAATCCAAATCTGAAGTTTTACATACCATTATTTATACTACATCATTTGACAATCTCATATGTCAAATTTCTAACAAATCATATAATACCAAATCCTTTATTCACTTTCAATCAACAACATGAATCCAAACCGTAACTAATATATCAAATGTCATGGACTCATGAATTACTCAATCATGTAATATGCATAAAATGCAATGCGGATTTGACTCAACCAACAAGGAAAATCATAGTGCCATGGTAACCCAACCAGTGAATCATGACACTATAACGGTGGGTACCAGGTAACCACTAGCGAATCGTAGCACTATGAAGGGTGGCACCTCAAGAACTACATAACGAATCGTAGCTATAAATGGCAGTCTCATCAGCAAATCAAAGTGTTGGGTGAATCTTAGTGCAATACAAATGTATATGATGTAATGTTAAGCGATCATGTTTGAAATGTGAATCTTAGCGCATACATGTTCAATTACACCATAGCGCAGCTCCACACTCAACATCACAGAATCAATCAAGCATTATTCTCATCAGAATAATATTCAGATAAACAGAGAAGTTATTTATAATTACCTACAACATTACTACCTTCACCAAAACCATCACATAAATATAATATCATGAAAAGTTATCAAATTTTAGCACCAATTATGCTAATGCATAATCTCACTATCAATTGTCATTATTCCTTAAAAACGTTATATAAATGCATATAAAATACAATTCCATTGCATTATATTCAAGTCCTTCAACTCATTACTTTCCTCCACAAATCCAATAGTACAGAAATCACAATCAATTAAGCGTATAAACTATATTTTTAACTATCTAATAACATAATATACATACAAAAACTGATATAACACTTTACCTTCATAATACAGTCACAGTGTTCAATTCATTAATATACTAAGGTACACTAAATCACAAATAAACCAGAAGAATCAATTCTAGAATAAGAATTTTTATCTAATGCTTAAAATGGAACTCCCCCTCATATGTAAAAACATACCTCAAAGCTTTTCCGCCTTTTAATTAAATTTCTGAGCAACGTTCGACTCAAGTAACAATTCCTAAAGATATCAAATAATTATTTTAGTTACTTCTAAGCTATCTTAAACATTAAAAGGGTCGACAATGATTCGACGAAGAACAAATTACATAAATATCGTTATGTCTTCCGATCCAAATCCAACTTCTGATACTTCGAAATTAAACCGGAATAATTCCAAATGGTCTTCCAAAGTGATACCACAAAAACCCACAAGCAAAAGAAAGGAATATAACACCATAAGTGATGACCTAGCTACGGTCGAATGTGAAGGAGGAAAGGGAAGCCATGAACTCACCTCTCAAGCTTCTAAAATCAGCATTCAAGCTTAATAAACTCCAGTTCCAGCCATGGGTATCCATGGACTCAGCCTAGAGGAAGAAAGGGAAAATATCAATTCACATGCACCAAAAGAAATGTAAAGAGGGAAAACAAAATTCAAGCTTGGGTTAGCTCACCCTGCTCACGAATTTGATGCTAGCATGCCGTGATGGTGATGATTCAAAGAAAATAATGAAGGAAAGAGAGGAGAAGGGTACGATGATGAAGAGGGGTGATGCGAAACCGAGAAAGAAGGAAAAGAATAGCATGGGAAAGAGAAAAGGAAAAATGAGTGATTGAGAATTAGAAAATTAATTTTAGGGAAATGGAATTAGAATTAGAGATTGATTATTTTAGTATAATTAATTTAATTAGGTAGCTTAAATTTTTAGTTAGTTAAAATTTAATCTAACTAAACCCATTTTAATTTGTTATGAAATATATTCCAATATTATTTTCTAATATTCCACTCCAATCAAATTTATTAATTGCATTAATTCAATTACCTAATTTAAAAATTTTAGGATGTTACAAGATAGGGAAGTTAGGATATGCGGAAGTCGGTTGGTGGCCAAAATTCTGTATAATTCTACATTATCTATCTGATAATCACATATGATGTAATTGATTACAAGATTGCACCCTGACACAACGGTGTTGTTGATTACGTAGTAACTTTTGACCCCAATATGCTTAAGGAAAAGAGTCAATGTTCCACTTAACCAATGTTACGGGAATCCGAGCGACCATTTAGAGTTTGCAAAAATAAAAAAAAAATTCTCCCGTGTTCAAATATAATAAGTGTTATTGTGTAATTTATCTTTCTTAATACAACTTATTTATTGTGTAATTTGAAAATTTAGAAATTAGTCTATTAGATTTTAGTTATTGTTTCTACAATCTCACATATAAATTGTAATTTTGTTCTTATGTGAAAAACAATATAAAATTATGATATAACTTATAAAAATTAGTAAATAAGAGAAAAACGATTTATAATATAAAAACTAAAAAGATAATCCTTTTCCAAGCGTGTCTTTACGTTGTGTTAATTGTAAAATGCACTATGAATGGGGAATTGCGTGACTATGAATGGGTTAGAACTTTTGTCTATTTCAGTGTGGATAAGAATTTGTTTTATTCTTCTCAGACGTTGTTGCTGTATAGAAGAGAACAAAGGTTCTTGTTCCTTGCCCAAGTTCTTCCTTTAAGAAAGTAAAGTTCTTGTTGACTGCTTTCTAAGTGGAGTTTTAATTTTTCCCTATAAAAAATTGGATGCAGTTTACTTTGTATTTCTGGTGTTATTTATTTTTCAATCAAAACAAAACTTTTATTTTAGTATTTTGTGCTGATCTTTATTTAGCATGTTTTATACTTTTATTAAGATGAAATTTCAATTCCGATTAAAAAACATAATTGAATTACCTTTAAAATTTATCACTTGTTTTTAGGATGGGAAAACATTAATCTTTGTTTTCACAATTCAACTTAATCTTTTTATCTAACAAAGATTTCCTATAAATTTCATTATGCCTGATTTCTCTTTTTTAGGGGACTCTACCTCAATTCCTTCCTTTAGAGGCTGCTAGTTGTTTTTTGGGCTTTTAGCTCATTCCAATCACCAAAACTACAATCAACTTATCTATTTAGACTTATTCTGACTCAAACAATAAACTTCAGAAAATAACAATAAATATTGACAGATTGTAATTAATAAATGATTAAGTATCCACATATTCATTTTCTTCAATCTATTGAGTTATTAAATTATTGAAAATAGACGCGGGAGATTTTTTTTCGTATATTTATTAAGTACTATTTCCCCCCTTTTCATAACTTTCCATCTCTGTGTGATTTATTAAAAACATTGTTTTAAAATATACCAAACTTTTGAATGAATGGATTAAATATCCATCCATTAATAATGGAGAGTGACTTGATGAATGGATATATATAAGTTTTAAATGAGGTGTAAATGAGTTGATTCTTTCTATATATTATAAACTAACTGAAAAATTATTTAAATCCATCTCATTTATTAAAAGAGTCTAGTTGGTTGGATTGATTTGTAAGTTTTTTTTATATTGTTTTTGTTGTCACCGAAACTGAAAAAAAAAATCATCCAAATACTTCTTCTCAGGGTTAGTTTAGTTTAGGAAAAATTTGAGGAGAAAAACTATCAAAAAGTAAGATGAATTTTTTTTCCTTTTTTTATTTAAAAGGAAAAAAACTAATGGAAATTATTTCCTTATCGTTAGTTTTTTAATAAATACTAATAATTTAATAAAAATATTAAAAATTCTAAAAAATTAAAATCATAATTATATATATAAATTTATTATAATATAAATTTAAAATTATGTATATAATTTAGTTTATTTTTTATTAACTAATTTATTTCATTCATCTATCCAAGAAAAGATTCATTTTTTTCTTCTTTCGCTTCTATTTTTATTATCTAAAAAACATACTTATTCATCTTATTTTGTTATATCTTTTTCATCTCTAATTCTTTCCATCTCATTTCATCTCTTTATCTAAACAAACTATAAGAGACAAGAGTGAGTTATGTTCATTTTTTTGCTGCATGCTTATTTCTAAAAACCTAAGAGTGATTCAAAACCTATTTCAAATTATGTTTATGTTTGTAATAATACATATTAAATAGGTCTATAAATACATTTGTAAATGTGTTAATAGACATAATCTTGTGTGTGTATATATATGTGTGCCTGTGGGTAAGATAAAAAGTTTAAACATTTACGTAGATTAATAAATATATAATATAATTTTTTATATAAAAATTATGATAATATTTTATTATTATATTATTTATATTTATTTAGATATACCAATCTATAAAGATTTTAAAAAAAAAGTTGAATGACCTTGATTTATTTCACAAATTAATTTTGTTTTACCCAATGCTAATGTAGGTAAAAATAGTAAGCTACTCTTATCAGTTTGTTACGTTCCCACCCTACTTGTGGTGTGACTTTTGTTAAATTCTAGTTACTTTAATTTTCCCTATTGTAAGAAAATTGGATGAGAAGTTTTCGATGGGTTGAGTTTTTTTAAGTCTTACGTTTCTTTCGCTGAGTTAAAAAAAATTGTATTAATTCGAGTTCAATTTAAAATGTTTAGATCTGTTTATTTTTGTGAATCAACCTTATAAATTTAAGTTTTTTCTTATAGATCTTATAGTTTCATAATAGAAATATTGAGATTGTTGGAACAATAATAAACTTTTTACAGAAGAAACAAAAATACTTCCATTAATTTAGATTTTAATTTTAAATATTTAAATCCATTTATTTTAGCAACTCTAGTTGTATTATAGCAAAGAATAAAAATGGAGTCCCTTTCTTCAAAGCACCAGCATCAATCTTGTGGATCTCCCCCATATGCATTTTCCACCATACTTTCTTGGAACAAAACATCATCCTGTGGCATAAAATTTATGGAGGAATTGAGTTTGTTCCGAATTGGTTCGTGCTATAGAGAAACTATTTATTATATCAACACAATATACGTATACTTTTCATTTCACTTACACTGTTTGTCTCGAATTTGATAAACTCATGTGTAAATAAGTAGACAAAATTATCTTCACCAAATTTTAGCATTGCATTTTTTATTTTTATGGCCCAAATTTTATATCACAAGATAAATACTTTTTATCTACACCAACGGTAATTGTCATGTTATATTTATTATGGTATTATTCTAATAAAAAGTTATATATTAATATGAGTATTTTAGTTAAAAAATAATTAATTATATAATTTTTTAAAAAAAGTCTTATACTAAAAGATAAATTTTTTAAAAAATAATATGGTAGTATAGTGGTAAAGATAGTATTTAATTGCCAGAAAAAAATCATTAAAAATTGATTTAATTGGTTTGCTCTGCAAGCTCAGGGACCAATCATCACGGGTGATTTTTTAGAATTCTTGTAGTACTCATTTTCTTTCGGTATTTTTTATAAAGATTTTCTTATAATTACTTTCCTAATTTCTTTTGTAACATTCACTTAAAAAATAATATTTTAAAATATAACACTAAAAAAGGGAAGTTTTTAAGTATAACACTTACTAAGAAAACCAGATTTTTTTTTTGTTTTAGTTCAAGCAAAATTTTTTAGATTGAGTCAAACTTCTCTTTTAGTTTGAGTGAAAAAATATTTCACTGGAGTGAAAATTGACTATAATCCTCCCTTTTGAGTTTTGCTCAAGTGAGATTATCCTTACTTGAACGAAATTTACCCATAAACTAACCTTCATTTCACTCATAATCTTGCTCGAGCGAGATTGGGCTCGCTTGAACAGAATTTGCAGCATTTTTGTCCCTCAAGCCAACTTCCTTGCACCCTATTTTACTCATTTGACCTCCGAATGCCACCAAATTTTAACACAAACTATTTCTCACTAATTACGACCCGTGGCCACTAACCACACCTCAAACTTTCCAAAAATGAAAAGTTATGTGTAAAATGCAATTAGGCCATTTTAGGTCATTCCCAAGCATCTTACCCTTTCAAATCTCATCCATTTGGGACCATACTAACTCTCGCACTTTCTAAATACCATAAAGGCTCTATCAGCCTATCTAGAGGTTCTAGAACCTCACTATCTCATTTTGACCTATTTAGTTTCTTAATATGACATGATCCTCAAGTACTCAACATACTAACTCATACAATCTTAACACTATAATACATTTTCCATCACATACTCATGAATACGTACCGACCTTCTAGACTTAAAGCCATTTCACAATGCTTACCCATAATATGTTTCAATAACATATCATCACACAATCCATTTCCTAGGCATATCCAACATCAATTCACTCATATACACATGATCACAAATCATTATCAAAACTCACAATTAGGTATCAAAACCAATTATAGACCTCAAATGAGGTTACCAGATACCTAAGTCAACTATAGAGTTATATTTACAATATCCACAACAAGCCGGCCAAGGCTATGACATCAAAAACTATACAATATATCCATATATGCATATGAATCCATCTTAGGATTCTTAACCAACCTTCCCAAGCTTTTACCAGTCCTCTTCACAATCTAGATTCACTGCATTATAAAAATTGGTGTAGGAGTGAGCATATATATGTTAAATGATAAATACTAAACCAGATTTGCCACAATATATTTCAGTCAATCAATCCAGTTCATCACACTATCCATAATTCATTAGTCAACACATTCATCATTACATCATCATTATCATTTAACATAACTCAACAATACATAATCATATCATCACAGATGCTACCAATACCACTTCAATCATCATCAATAGTTATCCCACTTGTAACACCAGTCACTCTCAGTGACAACAATAAATCAACAACGGTGTTATGGGCCAGCCTTAAGTCCCACTCGAAGGCATCTATGGAATTTAAAGAAACCACCACAGGGTCTGTGCCTATCCAAAGGCCGCCCTCCCATCTGGGCCGACATCACAGACCCCCTACAGTCTTGTGTATGTCCTATTTTACAGTGAAAGCCAAAGTTCGTGAGTGTTACAATTCAATCCTCTTTTTTTATGATTCTTCGATCCACTTTGTTGAAGAAAAGTCTGGTCAAAGTCAAAACCATTTTTAATAAATCAGATTCCATGAGATTTGTTGATAACTAACATTATGTACTCTAACTTAAATAAAGTCACGTGTTATTGTTTGATGCGGGTATTTAAGTGTTTCAGGAAACATAAGGCTTAAGCTACAAAAGAAAGGGGGAGCCTATGCATCAAAAGTCTAAAAGGCTTAATCGCAACATGGACTCTACATTCTAAGACAAAAGAAAAATCAAAGGTTTAGAAATTCGCTTTAAAAGAAATTCTCTCGCATCAGAATAACTCACCAGACCCAGACCTAAAAATCTCATTCAAGCTTCAAAATATATGAAAGCATCAGACCATGTCTCCTCATCCTGAATCAGTTTAGAAGTGGTCTGATACATGAAGCATCAAAGGTCACAGGTCATCTCCATCAAAGCTTAAAGAAAAGATTCTCGAAAGGAAGATTGACTAAACGGGGTGGATTCTAATCTAGTCTAAAAAGCATCTAAGTTTCACCTCTATTATACGCATTCATTCAGAGTTTCCTAGAATTAAAGCTTTCCCTCTTCGTGAAACTTATTCTACTTCTACTCCACCTACGACTACATACATCTCAAAGCTCTCAAATCTATATTGCTTGCACAGAACGTCTCTCTCTGACAACAAAAGCTCTTGCCTTTTGTACAACTCCAACAAGAAAGGCTTTTGTCCCTTATACAACAACTCTCTCAATGGTCATATAACTGACAGCCTCTCCTTGAGCTCAACTAGATGATTCTATATAAAAAGAATCAATTTCTTCATCAGAGATCTCTCCAAAAACATAGAAGAAAACAAGAGGAGAGCAAAAACAAATACAGAGAGCTAAAGTAGAAAAAGAAACACTAAAGAGTATAGAAAGAAGATTGAAAAAGAAAGAGAGCTTATGAAAAGAAGAAGAAGAAAAAGAGCTAGAACACACTAATCAAAGTGTGATGGAAGAAGAAAAAAAAATCATGAACGAACACCAAACGTTCGTGTACAAAAGCTCGTGAGAAATGAAAAAATGACAGTATATACTCAACAACGAGTAACCATACCTGGAAGATCTTCCATGAAGACAAAGAAAACTTGCTGTGTGCAATCATCTTCCTACTTAGATGTCATAGTAACTTGGGATATACCTTTGTGTGCTTAATAACATACTATCCCAAGTCATGCTTTCTGGCTCAGTATATTTTTCAACTATCTTTCACTTTACAAATATACTGAGTCCTATAGGAAAATAAGCCCTTTCTTTCTTCATAAACTCATTTTCGTGGTTTATCACTTAGCTCTGCTAAGTCAAAGAACTTATTTATTTGAAATAATTCTTCTAATCCTCTGGTAGTACAGGTCTGGTGCATTGTCAGACTCTGTTAGTGTAGGAAACATTGTTGGCTTGGAGAGGCTTTTGAAAGAATACTCGAGATTTAAGCCAAGAATGGCTTGTGAAAGAATACTTGGGTCTGCCTTAGGAGTAGATGCTGTAAAATAATACTCATAGGAATCTAGAGGGATCTGGTGCGTTGAAGCACGAGCTATGCTTAAGCCAGGAGTGGCTGGAGTCAATAAAACTCAACATCTGAAGTAAATGATTTTTACATAATGGAAATCCTTCAAATTTGAAGGTATTAGATATAGTCTCTGTGTTGGAGGTGAACCAATATAAAATTGTTTGTGTGATGTCTCTTTCTCTCTGACTCTTTAACTATTAAAAGTCTGGTGCATTATCATTAATATCTTTGATAGTAAGTCTGGTAAATAGCTTTTATTCAATCAAAGAATCACACTCTCTATCTTGCAAAATTCTAGTCCGCTGTGCTGAACGTATTTTCGCTTAAATATCACTTTTTGGTTTGAAAAAGTGAACAGATTTATTCAACCCCCCTTCTAAGTCTGTTCTCCGAACCATCACACTTCAAGGAGGACAAAACCAAGGTGTTAAAAACTTGATCTTGCAAACGCAAAAGGGACAAAATCACAATGGAAAATAGAAGAAAGAGAAATTGTGATTTTTTTCTCAAGCTAATATTTCTCATATTCTGTGAACTGAATTAAAAGAAAAAACTTTAAATTGACCAAAGTATATTGACAAAATTTGTCAATATAAAGAAATGGAAAAAGAAAAACTAAACCAATGAACAGAAGGGAAAAATGAAGAAAAACAAAAAAGAGGAAAAAGAACCCAAATGCAGCGAAGTTCAAGGTGGATACTAAGGCTCTAATACCATGTTAGGAAACATGGCTTAGAGACAAATAAAGAGTAAAAGTTAAAGAATTTGTAAGAACCTAAGAATGTACTAATTGAGAAATGGTAAAATTTACTACATCAAGAAGAGAAATATGACTTATATAGCCAACACAAACTAACTAATTTCCTAACTAACCTTTGTATATCCAACACAACATGTATAAGATTATCCAGTAGCTATTTAATCGACTTCCAAATTCCTATATATTTCATTCACACATATCCAAGATGTTGAACAGTCTTAGAAACTGACACTTTAAAATAATATCAGTTACCAAATTATATTTTTGTAGAGGCTAATGCATATATAAAAGGAATAAGAAATAAGAAGAATATTGAATGAACAATTCATTGATTGGAGGAATTAGAAACCAAAGATACAAGCCACCTATATATAGGAAGTTATCTGAAACTAACCAAGTTAGTTTATAACTAACTCAAGAGAATTAGAAACTAAATAGATTGATCAATAACTCTAGGTAAGATTCCTAGTATAGGGTTTAAGGTTTAGGATTCCTTGATTGTCACATCAAATGAGGGGTATCTTAAAACTTGGAAGATAAAGCTCAAATAGTAGGGACTAGATGTACATAATTTTAATAACCACAAGCAAGACTTTTGAATTCTGCCTCAGTACTTGAACAACCAACAACTAATTGTTTCTTTTCCATCCAAGACATAATATTGGTCCCAAGGAAGACACATAAACATGAAGTGGAATTCATACCCGATTAGTCACAAGCTCAATCACTATCATAATAGACACTGGATTCAAGAGTATGGGACATATTGAACATGAGGCCATGATAAGTGGTGCCTTTAAGGTACCTTATCAGTCTTTTAACTACTCTCTAGTGAATCTCCAAAAAGTTGTGCATGAATTGACATAGGTTATTGACAAGTAAAGGCAATGTTTGGTCGTGTGAAAGTTGCATATTATAAGCTCTTACCACTAACTTGTACAAACTAGGGTTGGAGGTAGTCTCAAATTCATAATTAACAAGTTTGGAAAAGGGTGCCATAAGTGTCTTGATGGGTTAAACTTCATGCATATTATCAAGTTTAAGAAGAAGATCAAAAAGGTATGTAGATTATGACAAGTGAATGGCTCTTGAATTATCTTTAGTAACCTAGATTCCCAAGAAATGATGAAGATGACTAAGATCTTTTAGAGAGGAGTGGGAATCGAGTTTGGTGACTAGAGACTAAATGACCTTGTTGGAATTGCTTGTTATAAGAATGTCATCTACATATACTAGAATATAGATGGCTAAGGTAGATGTATGAAGAATAAAGAGAGAATGGTAACTCTTGGTTGGATGAAATCCAAGAGAGTGAATTACTTTGGTAAGTTTATGGAACTAAGCCCAAGGGGCCAAATTGCTTTAAGTCATAAATAGCCTTTTTGAGCTTATACATTGTAGCTGGAGGGCTTTGATGAAACCCTACAAATTTCCTCGTATAAATTTCTTCTTGAGGTTTCCGTTCAAAACTAGAGATGACAATAAATAGAGAAACTCAAATTATGACAGGTTTAATGAATGGCTAAAAGTTTAAGAAATCCAATCCTTCTTGTTAAGTGAATCTTTTAGCAACCAATCTAGCCTTATGTTTCAAGATGCCATTATCTGATTTGTACTTGTTTATGAAGAGCCATTTGGAGTTAATAGCCTTTTTCTCTCTTGGCAAAGGGACAAGTTCCCATGTAGAGTTTCTGATTAAAGCATTATATTTATTAGGCATAATTGCTTTCCATGTTGCTGTGACTAAGGCCTCATCAGTATTGTTGGGTTCAATGGTAGATAGAAGGCCGTAGGCTTTAAGATTCCTGCCTTAGCCCTGGTGAGCATAGGATGAATGTTCTTAGCCTAAGGAGTTAGAGTACGTATAAGCTGGAGTGATGGGATCAGTATCAGGTGTGTTAGCTAACAAGAGATATAGTCATATTAGACAGTAAAATCCTAGCAAAACATGTTTATGTTGTCGTTTTCAACTTTCTAACATATATTTCTTCACTGTCATATATAAAATATAGTTAATTGAATCATTAAGATGAATTAAATATTTAACTCAGTGATCTTTTGTTTTAAATATATTATATCTTTCGAATATTTTAAAACCGATAACATGATACAAGTCATCCAGTCTGTTTTGAATATTCAAATTGCTCACTAAATTCAGTCAAACAAATACTGAATTTTTAATTATGTATATATAAAGAAAGAAAGAGAGAACACTCAGATATTATGGTGAATGAGTTACAATACATACATGGAAAATTAAGATTCATCTTTATAACATATATAGACAAGCAATAACATTAAATCTGGACTAAATATTGTATTTATGTTTTTTTTATCTTAAGCTATTTAAATAAAATTTAATAGTCGTAATTAATTGTTTCACTCTTATTCTTTATATATTTATACTCAAAAATTTGTATTTAAAACATTATCAATTCTCAATTATACTAACTTTTAATAAAAAAAAATTATTTTTATTTTCTTACCCTTCAAAAACAAGTTAACCGACCCTACATTTATTTATAGCTCAGGGAACCACAAACAAGCATGTGATAAAAACACGTCCCGACAACTCATCTTGGTCCTCGTCCTCATATTTTATTTTATAAATTTCAATGACTTCAACATAACATCTCTCGTTTCAAAGGTAATATAGTTATAGTATTACGTATATACATAAATTTAATATAAGAATTTCCAATTTCTAAAAAATGAAAAGAGAAAGAGAAAAATATAAGATGAAATCCTGATAACCAATATTTTTTTTAAAAAAATTCACAAACGAATAATATTTAAGAAAGTACTACCTCCGTTTCCAAATATAAGCAAATATACCTAACTTCACACATATTAAGAATAGTAGTTGGAGGTAGTTATTTGTATTAATGTTACTATATACTTGATTTAATTTTCTAAAATACCCTTAGTATCATTTATTACATAAAGAATTAGTGGCCTTAGAAATATATATGATGAGGACATATTTGGTAAACAAGCATTTAATGACATTGGGAAAGTCTAATTTTGCTTATATTAAGGGACCAAAAAATTTCACTAAAATTTGTTTATGTTTGAAACCGGAGGTAGTAATATATAAGGGAACAATATATGCATACAATAATGTTGCAATTATTTCATAAATTCGATTGGTATGTTCTCCAACAAACATGATTATAAAAATAAAAAAATTAAAAATTAATATTAATTCTTTAAATAATTTAAAATGATTAAATATTTTAACCGTATAAGATATTTTTATATTAGTGAAACAAAACCAAATAAAAAATATTCAGATCTTAAAAAATACAACACGTGGTGCGATAAAAATAAAAACGAGTGCTATCAACTTGCCCAGTCATACCAAACACAGCGACGTGACGTGAGTCTGCAATTCTTTATTACAGTCTCTATCTGTTCTGTCAGCGTTTTCCCACGCGCTATGATGCTGCGTTTCTCAGCGTCTCACCAATTTAAAATATATGAAAATTTAAATAAATCATAAAATCAATAAAAATAACGTAAAATTAGAACTCCGGTCTCTCGTGTTTAAGATTAGGTTTCAGTAGTTTCCTCATATTTTTTTTATTTAAAAAGATTTTTGATATTTTTAAGTTTATTTACTATAATTATTTTTATTAAAATATTTAACCTAATTAACACATATAACAATAATGAATGTTGTCACTATTAACGTAACATTAAAAATACATATATAATTTGTGGAGGTTACAATTAAATTTTCTAACATTCTTTAACCAATAAACATTTTCTAAGAAAATCAAATAAACATTAAATTAATAGATCAATGTAAGAAAACTATCAAAACCTAATAAAATCTAATATATTTATGAAGACTTTTAGACTCAAATTGAAGGAAATCAGAATTGCAATTCACAACTAGAAGGCTTAACAGTTAAAACGAAATCGCACAAGAAGCACAAGGCAAATTCTCAAATAGAGTACCACAAGCTTGCGCAGAATGCTATTCCAATTTCAATTTTATCTCAAATACACGGGGTAATATTCAAATTTTTTTGATAGCAAAAAGATAATTTTAATACTTAAAACTAAACATCAAAAATTCTTTTTTATGGTAGTGAGAGATCTAGTTTTTGAACTGGGACCTCAATTAACATGAAACATGAAATTGGAAAATTAATCCAAAATTGAAAGAACAAGATTTGGAAATGAAGAAAAAAACAAGTAGAGTAATTGGATTTAAGATCGGTTTGCATAGCCATTAGTCATGGAAACAAGAGTCACCACTAGGGTGGTGTGGTTAGATGGTTGTTTGTTTAGGTGATAAATTATTTGTTAGGAAGCTTGGAATTTTATAAAATAATGTCAATAGAACTATGGAACAAACATTGTCAAGCAAAATCAAAGGATAAGATTGTATGATTCTTGTTTAATTAATCAAGATGATATGTGAAAACATCATCTAGAATTATTTAATTAAGGTATGACTCTTTTAAAATTTTAAGGATGAATTTTTTAAAAAAAAGATAGGACGAATATTGTAATATTATCATTTTCATTAATTGGGAGATTTTAAGAAAATAAATCGGGTATATGATTTAAATTTAACGATTCATAATTAATTAATTATTCGAGCGCTGATTAATTAAAATTTTAGGAAATGACCTTTTAAATTGAGAAATTATCAGGTTGGTTTTTAGGAATTAAATTGAAAGGGTGTCGTGGTTAACCAAAAGAGTTAAAAGACCAAACCACCATTGACCAACCTAAATTAAGTTAATTCCTTTTTCTCTTTTTTTCCTTCACTCCACTTAAACTTATTTCACTTTTTTTCTTCTCTATCTCACGTCCACACTCTTTCTTCTTCCATTACCATCTTCACTTCATCATCACCATCATCTTTCTTTCTCTTCCCCACCTCACGCCACTATTTCCTTTTTCTTTTCTTCTAACACCACCACATCGTGCCTCTTTCTCTCTCTTATCCACCCTTTGTTCCCATTTTCTTTCTCCCCCTTTTACACCATAAAACTGTGAAATCATGGGTCTTTCTCTCTACCTTCATCATCATCATCTTTTTATCTCTTGCATCACTAACCAGACTGTGTGCCTTCTCCTTTATTCTTCACCATTTTCATCCTTTCTCCGTAAAGGTAAGTGTTAAAATCAAGTCTAAACTTAAGACTAAAAAGTCTAAACCCCATGTGATTTGTTAATAATATACATCAAGACTCTTAGTTAAAGTGAAGTTTGTACGCTAGTTTATCTAACTATTCTGTTCAAGTGTGACAGAGAGTCTATAGAACTCCATTTGTAAAGAATAGAGGGGGTCTGTAAAAATCAAATGCATTCATATAAAAAAGAGTCTAACTTTCCAACAACTTCAAATTCTATCAAGACTTTGTGAAGTTACAAACCTTGAAATGAAGTCTTCTATATTATGTTTCAGCATGTATAAAGGATCTTTCCCTTCTAAACAAGGAGCTGCATGGAATTTTATATTCAGAATCTGTGTCTATCATAAAAAAGGTAATTAACGGAAAAGTTGAAGACTTGCTCACAAGAATCAAGAAAACTGCCTCACATATTCCAATGTGTCAGCAAAAAGCTAAACTTGCGCAGAACAGATAGCCTAAGGTCAACTGCTATGATGTACTTACTTACTCAAAGAAGACAAACAAAAGGGATCTTTTATTGAAGACCATCGAGGCAATCCATTTAATGAAGCATTTATGAAGCATGCATCTGTGCTCGCTGACAGTACAATCCTCGAGAAGAGAAACATTCTTCAAGATGAATCAATGACTATCTCATGAAGGACTATAAATACAAGAAGCTTTGAATTTCAATAGAGATTTTTTGCCCTCATCATTCAACTCTCTTTAAATCTTTCTCTGAAGCCAAAAGTCTGAAGGACTTTTCTTAAAAGTTTCTAAGTTCTTGTATTTCATTTACTTAAGTCTTCTTTATAGTTCTACTTCTAGCAGACCTTAACTTATAGTAGTATGTAGCTCAGTGTACTTGTGTTATCATTTCATATTCCTTTACGCTGAGTTATTTGTTGTAACATCAAAACTCTTTATCACTACTTTCTGTAAGATCTAGTGTGTTGTTAGAGTATGTTAGTGTGGGAAACACTTGTGGCCTGAAGAGACTTTTTAAATTTCTAAAAAATATTATAAATATTTTTAAAATATATCACTTTATTTCCTAATGATAAAAAATAAATATATTTATATTTTATTAAGTTACAAAAAAATTCATAAAAGTATCTCATTAATATGTGAGTAATAAATGAAATTGTGACATGTAAATAAATTATATCATAGTAAAAAATATTTTGCTAGTATTACACAAAATAAATATATGTACCAAAGTTTCATAATTAAAATAGTTAATTAGTTAATGATAAACTAATTAATAGTAAACATTTCACAAATAGGACTACCTTGGTGGTTACTAGTGTGATTAAAAAGGGGAAAATGTTTGAATCATAAAGGGTTGTAATACATAAGTCATCCATCTCGTAGGATAAGCTGATTTTTAGAGTATTAACAATTATACTCCATCTTATTCATGATAGGTAACCATTTCACATTAAACATTCATTATAACCTATCTACTTTTTGGATAGAAAATGAGATGTTACATTTATCATTCGAGTAGCGAATAGAAATTTTTATTTTCGAGACCGGGTTTTGAAATTAACTATTTATATTGAATATTAAGGCCCAAAAAAATTAATTTTTGTAAAATAAAAGTATAGTTATTGTTTGTGTTATGAAGTTGTGTTTGTAAATTGAAGTCCAAAGCTTGATAAATGTTGATAATGATATTGTGTGAAGCTGATTGTGAAATGCTATTAATTATTGATTGACATGCATTATTGATATTAGCCTATTATGATATCAATGATATTATGGAAATTGAACTTAGAAATTTAAGCCTGTGTGACCATTTATAGTGTATTTGGTATTAAAAATAATTATGTATAATGATTGATGTAACATCCCGAATTTTAAAATGAGAGAATTAATTACCGAAATAAATATTAGGAATTGGTATATGGAGTATTTAATGTCCCAAACTATTGAGAATAATTAAATTGATAATTTTGGGAACTGTTAGAAAATTATGGAGACCGGTTAAGCTGAAATTAAGCCCGGTTGAGATATGGGTGTCAGACCAAGTATCTCGGAATGAGATGATATTGGTCAGGGCTGTAGAGAATAATATTGGGAATCCAAATATGTATTCGGAATAATTTTCAGATGATGTATTGAGCCCGAACGGAGAACCTGTTGGTTATAAAATGGTAAAGTTTTAATGAAGGGGAATTAAAATAAATCAAAAACCCAATTTTTCTCTCCTATTCACGTATGCTGCAGATGGTGTTGGACATTTACACTTTCTTCTTCTCCTCTTCATCATCATCTTCTTTATTTCCTCTTTCCTTCTTCCAAAGCCCTAGCAAGTTTGAGTTCATCTTCCACCTCTCCTTCTCATTTTCGTTGGTAGAGCTTGAAAGAGATTGTGAGCTGCTGTTTTCTCCCTCTTTCTCTCCATTTTCGCAGCTTCCTCTCCCCCTATTGAACCCATTTTCGTTTTTGGGTGTGAGGTAAGGAATACTCACCATTTACTTGGGTTTTTGCCATGGGTGTATGATAATATGAGTTTTGAAACCATGCATGTGTATGGA
Organism: Clitoria ternatea; assembly: GCA_037962975.1. Classification (NCBI taxonomy): domain Eukaryota; kingdom Viridiplantae; phylum Streptophyta; class Magnoliopsida; order Fabales; family Fabaceae; genus Clitoria; species Clitoria ternatea. The sequence continues at coordinate 110,396,660 of CM075674.1, read as the reverse complement.
TGTTCTTGAGGAGAGTATTTAATGCAAGAGTTTAATGTGGGTTTGTATGAGAATGAGGTTTCTTTGAGAAGTAATAAAGTGGATGCATTTATGGTTGAAAAGAGAAGAGTATTTATGATGGTTGTTGGAATTTTATGAAACCCTAACTTTATGAATTTGGGGGAAATGTATAATGGAGGTTGATGAACATTTATTATTGGTAATAAATGTGAGGTATGATGAATAAAGGTCATTGGTGAAGGTAATTTGTTGGTGGAAGTCATTAATGGAGAAACCCATGAAAGGGTTGGTTGTTGAGTACATAATAATAAATGGTGGCACCTAACCCATGGTGGTTATGGTGGATAAAATGAAATAAAAGAGTTTTGAGAGTTATAATAATAAAAACAGCAAGTATTTATTGATATATAAGTATTTGAACCTAAATGAGTAAGTAGAAAAATTGATTGTATAATGTATTGTGATGTAGGAAGTGACCCCATTGACGAAGCGGGACCATCAAACCGCGTTGATCACTACTTCACTTGAGGTAGGAGGGGGTAACTTTTCTAAATGCATGATTTCATCCATTGGTGATGTGGAAATATGTATATGTGATTATGTTAATAATTGTTTGAATGGATGATATGATATGTGTGATTTGAATGCATTTAGAATGATGATTGTTATGTGGCATTGTGTTTGGGATAATATTAATGATGTGATGATACCATATTAATGAAGTAGGATGATGGTTTGAAACCATATGTGAATTGAGATTATGATGTGAATATCCCAAATATGTGTGTATGAGTTATGGAATGTGTATGCCACTAACTATTGATGAGAATAAGTTCAAAAGAGAATTGGGATTGGATAAGAATGATGTGAATATTGAAATCCACCAAGTGGTGGTGGTGAATGATTGAATGTGGAGTGGCATCTAGGATGCATAGTGTGAGGATGCACTTGATTTGCATTTGCATTGCATCCATGGCATAGCATAGCTGTCTATGTGGAACATTAGGGGGTTCCACTAGGCGGGCCCAGTGGAAGGGCGGCTCGGTGCACGAGCGTGTTGTGGTTTTTCCCCTGTGACTCAGTTTATGAGTTACGAAGCTGTCCATAGTTTGGTGACGAGGCACCCTATGTGGCGGGCCCAGTGGGCGGGCGGCCCTATAGTGAGCGAGTTTACCTCGGTGTCCGACGGGACACGGCTCTCTCGATGTGTGTTCGAGAGGGGCCCGTAGCACTTGTGGTAGTTGAGGCCACGATGTTGATCTGCAAGTCACAGGGTGACTAGTGCTACAGATGGGTGAGAGCGGTTTGGTACCAGTAAAATAATGAGTATGTAAGCATGCTTAAAATTGAGATATATGTGTACACAATTTTTCTACTGCGGTAGGGGCATAGTAGCACACCTATGCTTGTCCCAAAATTGATTTAATGATATATTTTTCCCACAGTCGGATCCGCATTGTTTGACGATGAATTCTTGTGCATATGCATTAGCCTTAAGAGCATTTGCATATAGCTGGAGATATGCCTAGTTGAAAGCCCATGGTGGCAACGGATGATTGAGAATTGAAAGGGGAAAGAGTTGAATACTAACCCGATGTGTGTGTTTGGCAATCCAAATGATTGATATTGTGAATGTATACTTGAAATTATAAGATGTATTGTGTATAATGTATGATGTGGTGTAATGATTGCTAAATTGTGCAAGTATACATGTATTTCATCATAATGTATGACTTTAATTCATTTGGATTATGTTACTCACCTCCCCGTTGCCATTTTTAAGGTTGATGTAGGTATGACTTAAATCCTACAGCTTTTGGAGGCCGAGTTTGAAGGAGGTAAATATGGATAGGAATGTGTGCGCCTTGGCCGGCATGAAAATCTGTTTTGGTAGAGTGTATGAGGTTTATATACTCAATTTTTGTAATGTTGATAATTTTGGAGGTCATGGGAGAAAATTGGATATGTGTGTGTAAGGCCAATTTTCCCACATGACCCAAAAGATGTAAAGAATGAATTTGGATGCTTGACTTTGATCAATGAATGGATGCTGTGTTTTTATGCTAGTTCATGAATTTTGTGAGTAAATGTTGAATTTGGATTATATGCATAAATTAATCTTAGCATGATGATGTTGTTGGTGTTTAATTACATGAGAATCATGTAGTTTTGGATTGTAGCATCATATGAAGTGGTACATGTATAATGAATTAAGATAGGGTCTTAGGTGAGGCCAAATTAGAAGGAATTGATGTTGCATGTGTTTTGTTCAAGTGAATTTTCGTTTCTGCTAAGTTTCTGCAGAACTCGCTCAAGCGAGTAGAAATCTCGCTCGAGCGGGATTGTTGTGGAACAGGGGATTCGTTTCTACCCCAAAGTCGCTCAAGCGGACGTGCATTTCACCCAAGCGAGATTGCCACAGAATCAGTGTTTTGATTCTGGACAATTTTCGCCCAGGCGTGAAGGGCAGCGCTCAAGCGAGGGAGAAGGAGAATGGATTCTGGACGATTTTTGCCCAGGCGAGTGGTGCCTCGCCCAAGCGAAAATCGGCCAGAGAGTCCTCAACGTTTCTGGACCAATCTCGCTCAAGCGAGCCTTGGGCCGCTCAAGCGAGATCGACCCCTGATACTTCTTTCCTTCTTCGCTCAAGCGTCTCGCTTCCTTCGCTCAAGCATTCCTTCGTGTCTCGCTCAAGCGAGGCAGGGCTCGCTCAAGCGAGTTGAGCCCTGATACTTATTTTCCTCCCTCGCTCAAGGTCGCTCAGCGTTCGCCCAAGCGTGGGTACGCTGGCTCGCTCAAGCGACTTGAGTCACGCTTGAGCGAGTATGCCCCTAATTCTCATTTTGTTATTTTAAATTAAATTTTAAAATGTTATGCATTATTTCTTCCTTAGATATTATTTTAAGGTATTGAGGAGTATATTTAGGCCTTCTAGATTATATAAATTGTATTCCATATTTTTATGAATGGACTCCTCTTGAAAATTAATTAGCCACTAATTAAACCAAATTAAATAATTCTTCCGCTGATTCTGATTGAAAAATTTATATTTAGTTTCACCCTCTCATATCTTCATATATGGGAGTGGTTCATTTTAGATCCAGGGGTTTGGTGAAAAATACTTCACCACTCTAAGTATTTGAATTATTAATATTTTCAAAGACGCGAAAAATTTTCCCCTATTTTATTTGGGGGTTTGGGCGTCTCAATTGATATGGTTGATTTTGTTAAATCATGAAGTTTTATTTCTCCATTTATTGATTTGTGTATATGTAAATTGATGAATGATGAATTGAGAATTATTGAGGATAGTAGAGCTAGGCTATGATGTCTTTGTTGTGAGAGGTTGCGCTTTGATTCGCATACATGCACATTGCATTTGATTCATGATAATATATGCATTGGTTACTATAGCACTTTGATTTGCTCAACATTTAGATTTGTTGTATGGGTTCGACGATTATAGCACGTAGACTTACTGTGCGGTTCCCAAGGTACCACCGTTTATAGCTCGTATTGTTGTGTGGTTACCAGGATATCCACCAATTTATGCATAACATGCATCCAAAATTGTTCAATTCACATCATTCATCATTTCCATCATAATATACACATCAAAGACAACCTCGTGTCTAATTTCAATAACCATCATCAAACATTATATTCATTGATTACAACCACATGCAAATATCAATAAACAACATCAATTGTTATATACATTAATTGCAACCTCATGCAATTATCAATCATATTCATCATTAATATATATATATATATATATATATATATATATATATATTTAAATGGAAACCAATATATAACAAACATTGTCAACAACATCATATTTCTCCATCTTAATTAAAATGGAGATAGCTACTTAACACTATAACATCCTATTTTATACTCAAATAGAAAATAGATATCAATATATCTTTAATGAGAAATACTTACTATTAGTTAGTTTATTATTATTATTATTTATGAAAATTTGGTATTTATATTTAATTATTTTGTTTTAAAAAATAAAATAAAATAATAATAATAAAATAAAAATATATATGTCTTTTGAATGAGAATTTTAAAATAACCTAATTAGTAGTCATTGATTAATAAAATTATATTAAGAATTTTGTATATCTTTATTATTCATAGCTTTTATTTTATGTTTTTACATATTTATGATTTAACTCTTATTAGAATTTTAAAATAAAATTTTGAATGAATTAGACTATGGTTCTTTAGAACTTTTTGATGTACATAATATTTATATTTTTTGGAATTTTTTGAAAATTTTGAAATATTTTAATAAAATAATATATTTTTTAAAAAATAAATTCATATAAAGTTACTTAAAATTAAAAATATTTACAAGAAAGTGAAGTTAAATTATAAAAAAAAATTCTAAAATCCATTTTAAGTAGACTTATCTAAAAATAATCGGTTTGAGAAAAATCTTAATTTTTACCAATCGTAAAAAAAATGGAAACATACAATTAAATTTTTATTAACAGAAAATTTTAGATTTTTAAAATTTAAACTTTATATTACTTATTATAAAATTAATAAGGATTGATATAATATCGCTAAATTTCAAAAATGACCAATTTTAAATATTTAAAATATATTAAGTAAATGGTTAATATTTGGCTTAATAATTCAGCCGATATTTACTATGCAAAATACTGTGCAGGAATGAAAATTTCAAATGTTGCATAGTAACCAGGAACGAAATTTTCAAAATTGTATAGTACTTTTATAATAAAATATTTAAATGTACAGTGAATTTTTCTGCTATAAATACCGAAGGATTCTGAAGGAAAAATTCATAATTTCAGATTAAATTTTCTTAATATAGTAGTGCTAGAGAGATAATGGTGGGAGTCAGAGAGAGAAATAATTTTTTTGAAAAGAGGTTCTGTCAAAATTATAAGGTAAGAATAACTCTCTTTTATATTTTTTTAGGTTTATTTTTATATCGTTTTAGAAATTTATTATTATACTAAATATAATATTATTTTAAGTTACTATTCTGAATAGTAAATTACTATGTCAATAGTAAATCACTATTACGAATAGTAAATTACTATTCAAATAGTAAATCACTATTCAAATAGTAAATTACTATTTCCTGTTACTATTTACCTTTACTATTCACGTTTTACTATTTACTGTTACTATTTACATTTACTATCTATTGTTGCTATTCACGTTTTACTATTTACGGTTGCTATTCACGTTTTACCATTTATGGTTACTATTCACATTTTTACTATTTACTTTCACTATTCATGTTTTACTATTCACTATTCACTATTTATCATTTCTGTTTTACGTAGTAATCTTTATTTTTATCTTATGCCTATACTGAGATAAGTTGGTATTAATATTTCTAGAACTCAGAGGTGCAAAGCGAACTCATTTTTGGTAGCAATTCAAGGTAAGGGGTAGTGAGATAAGAATATAATATGAAAGACATAAGAATAATGGGAGGAGTCCCATACTCCTTTTAAATTTAATAATACTATTATTTTAAAATAATAACTTCTCAACTTAAAATTAATGATAAATTTAGTATCTTGTGTAACTTATTCTGAAATACATATGCATGGATCTGGATCATTATAACTTATACGGACTGGACTAAACCTATGCAAGAACTTGGACTTTTATATCCTATATGGATCGAACTAAACCTATGCAAGGACTTGGACTTTTATATCTTATATGGATTGAACTAAACCTATACAAGAACTTGGATTATTATGACCTATTTGGACTTATATAGACCTATGCGAAGAATGGACTATAAAGACTTAAAGTTAAGTTTATTAACTTAAATAACCATTAAACTTTAAATTATGATATTTATGAATGATAAGTAATTTATTTGATTTGATTATGATTGATAAATTGATTGTGATTGACAATATTTGATTGTGAGTGATGATATTTAATTGTGATTGACAATATTTGGATGTGATTTATGAATGATTGGTGACCTTGTGGTATAGAGTTTGAGCATATAGCAAGTATGATAGAAAGTTAAAACTCAGTAAGAATTTTCTTACCTTACTCTTTAAAGTTTTATTCTAAGAGAAAGTATTTTATAATTATTTTAGTCTTTTATTTCTTCTTAGAAATTATTTTCATTAACTTTATTTTTAATCTCTAAAATAAAATCTAGTATTAGAAAGAAGCTATTTTATGAAAATTAAAGGTTGAGATAATTAATTCTTGAATTAAAAAAATTTTTTATAGTTTTAAGTATTCTTAGTTAATGATTTTAAAAATTATTATCTTTTAATAATCAGAAGTTTAAAGTAAATTATTTTAGTTTTCCCCAACGAAATAAGTAAAGGATTTTTGTTATAGTTGAAATTTCTAAACTCAATCTAGTTAAGATTCAAATTGAGAAACGTTTTAAGATATTTAAGGCTTGGAAACTAAATTTTGGTGAGATCTGAATTCGAAGACTGTACTAAATTTATTCTGTATAACAGAAGTTTAAAGAAGAACTTATAGGAATGTACAACTTATTGAGATGATTTGTGAACCTTTATGGTATTTAATAATTGAGTTTCTAAAAGTCTTAACTAACTAAATATGCGAGTAGTTCATGCATCATGAATCATTAAAGAGAAATGAGATGTGATGTTGTGTGGGGACGGATTATAGAAACCGAGGATACATTAGAGGAGGTTCAAATGCGAACCTTGGGATGAGAGGGTGTGGAAGGGTGCTTCAGGGGACCTGGGGTCGCTCCCTAGTGTCGGATACTTTCACAATAAAAACCTTCTCAGTCTGACTAGTCTCTAAGTGTTTCCACGCCAGTTGAGCTGTTCATATGCTACAAAGGCATTTATGTTATTATCCGGAATTATGAAATAGTGTAAACTCCTGATTGGCCCAGTGTAAACTAAAACTTTAAGGGCCCACATGCATAGATTGAATGAGATAGTAGTATTAAAAACATTGCATGACATTCATGTAATTGTGACATTCTATGTGGGTAGTTATGAATGAAAGTATAATTGTTATGTTTATGAAAACCCTTATGCTTATGTCTTATCTGTAAAGTATTATATTCTTTTTCTCACTCCTTCTTGTTTGAATTTTGTGTCCAAAATATGTTATGTGATATATAGCTAGCAGTCCAAGATGGAAGGATATGTAATTACAAGAGGGTAAAATGGTCTCATCCTCAATCAGATAGATGAAGAGATATGACAAGAGTAGGATTCCAAAACTCAATGGTTCAAGGACTAGGAAATGATTGGTCACATTTGTAGTAGAGGTATAATTTAGTTTTACTTTGCCTTATTACAATATCAAGTTAGATAATTGTAACAAGGTAAAGGTTAAACTTTGATAAACTTTCTCATTCGGATATAATACTGTAATGATTTATCACTTATGATTTCTATAAATTATTTTGTCATTATGGACAAATATTGAAAGACAATGTTTTTTTTTACTTTCAATATTCAAAGGAAATCAGATGTATATACGTCCTTGTATACCCGAGATAAAGAGTGATAAATATGTATATCTTTCTAAAAGTTTTTTTAAAAAGCAAGAAGAATACATATATATCTCGTGTATATAAGGGGGTGTTACAAACACCACCACATAAATATCAAACATATCAATCAATTCCAATATAGTTATATATGAGTCTATCTATCACCCGTTCATAACTCGTGTATTTAAAATATATAATACTTCCCCTACTTGGAATCAATGATTCTAAAGCTTAAATTCTTGTTTCGTTCACGTTCCGACAATGAACCTACATTAAAAACACAATCGAACCTCTTCAATTAATTAAGCATTCACTAGTTTCAAACAATTTAATTATTTCTAACCATTCAGAAACTCAAAACCTCATGAAGAACTACAATTCCACTAAACAACAAGAGTTTAGAGTTTTCAACTTACCAAAACTCCGCAAAGTTTCGATACGACCCACTCTTAAAAGTGAGTTCCAAAACACTCTATAATCAAGAAATTGAAGGCATTGAGGATTGGAACCAATAAATTTTATAAATTTTAAGAATGGCTTCAAGAACCCTTACATCTTGTAAATGGAAAATGGGGATGTAACATCCCAGGTATTTTAATCATTGGAAAAACAAATAGATAGATATTTAGACTTAAAATAATACTAATTAAGTAATATGGAGTGAAAATATGATTTAAATATGAATTTTAAAGGAAATGGCATCACGGACCTGACACGTAGCGTGGTTGTGGCACGTAGCGTCAGCGTCGTGCATTAGCATTAAAACCTTGGGACATAACAGAACCGAGGCATGCAAACACTCTCTTTCTCCTTCCCCTCTCGCTTATGAACCCTAGGAGCTCAATTCATGAGGGATTGTTGGTGGATCTTTAAATTAATCACGTTTATGGCATCGGGGAAGAAACGTATGTCAATAGGAACCCTTGATTTGTATGTTTTCTCCCTCCCCTCTTCTCTTTTCTCCTTTACCGTGGATTGCATGTTGATGGGGAACTATGATTATGCATTTTGGGCTTTGTGGAGCTTGGGTATAGTTCCTAGAATGTTGGGTGCAAGAACAAACTAATGGGTTTTGGTATTCAATGGTTATAGGTTTTGAACTAAAGGTCGAAATGTTGTTTGATACGGTGGAACTTGGAAACAAGAGTCGGAAATGGAAATGAGTTTTAATGGACTTCAGAAGGACCTGACAATTGATTTAAAGATTTGAGAAGCTCAGAATCGAGGTAAGGGAATGTGTTGGGTTAAGGTTAATATAAAAATGTAATTATGCTAGTACGGTATAGGAGATAGGTGTATGATAGCCGCTTTAATTATTTTAAATTGAATTGAATAAGTTAGGACGAATTATGTGGTATGTGGAATAAAAGTAAGTGAAAGTATTAAAGTAAAGGAGGCAGAATAATTTATAAGATTTAGTAAATGGCTTAGTGGTGGGATATTTTCATATTATTTAAGGAAATTAAGTGCATATGTATATACAAATACATGATAGAGTAGGTTATGAAATAAAAAACGAGTCTAAGTAGAATAGGTGTATTCATAAAAATATATAAATGCGAAATGGGAGAGGGTGAGACCAATAATGAGAAGTGGGGCAATTAGTAATTAATAGTGCATAAATGACATTAGTGTGGAAATGAAATCATGTAAACAAACATAATCTTACAAATTATAACGAATAGTTGGATGAGAAACTAAGGAAAGTGGAGTTCATAATAAAATAATGTAGTTATAGATTATATCGAATGCCATGAATTAATATTAAATCTAAAATGGCGATGGATTGAGTTAATGAACTGAGAGAGAGAGCAAATGACATGTTGATAATAATAATGAAATTATATGTATGTATAGATAGTAGCGGCATGAGTGAAATTTATGTACGTTAATGATTGTAATGGCATGATATTGGTAATGATACTGTTATTTACTAATGAATTGATGTTTGTAATGATGTAGTGCATTGACGATGTGACATGTGTATGTATGATGTGGTGTAATAATTGATTATGCTAGTAAATAGATATCTAGATTATGTGAGTGTGTGCGATGCCTTGTGATTTATAAGTTAGAATGAGTAATAATTGTAATTGAGATAAATATGTTAATCGATTAAGTATGTGTTATGTTTATTATGCGTAACTTGATGAGAACGATGAAATGACGATTATGGAAATATTGGGACATGGTTTATGAGAGCTGGGTCTGTGTGGCCACTTTGTGTGGTGAGTATATATCAGTTTCTAATATTTATACATGAGATTGATGATGTTTTAGCCATGTTCGATGTGATTTGATATCTGATTTATGTGGTAGAGGACGACCGACAGTATGTGTTACCCTTGTTTTCCGGCTCCTATGGTTTTTGTGCTCAGTTGAGCTACCCAGTGGTCAAGTAGTACCCAGTGGTTGAGGGGGAGTCAAGTAGGACTCGGTGAACCAAGCAGGGTTCACGAGGTGTCAAGTAGGACTCGGTGAACCAAGCAGGGTTCACGAGGTGTCAAGTAGGACCCTCAGCTGAAGGTCGATCCTTTTAGTATCTGGATACTAGAGCGCCATATTATCTGAGAGTCAATCGTGTTTATATGCTTTGATATGTAATGATATGCATATGGGTGATGATGTGGTACCCTGGACACTGTTGAGGGCGGTGAGTGATCGACGGTGTGTTGGCACGGTCAAGGAGCGGCTCCTGATAGGCTTCCAATGGAAGGAACATATGACAATGTTTATATTTATTTACCCGGTGTGTTATATGAAACTAAATAAATGAATTGTAATGGCTTGAGTTAGTGATTTTGATAGGTTAATGTGATTTAGCTTGATGGTGATGAATTGGTAATAATAACCGAAAGGTAATAATGGATACTGCCGCTAAAATAGAAATGTAGATAGATTATGCTTTTCCTAGTAATTGTGTATTTATTTCTATATTAATTCTTAATTCCAGTCACTCACCCCTTATTGTTGTGGCTTTAGTGACTGTTGGCAGGTTATGGATACACACCGCAGAGGCAAGCGCTAAATGAGGCCAGGGTGAAGAGGAAGTTAATATAATAAAGGCTGTGTGTATGTGTATTTAGATAAAAGTGGTAAATGTATATTTATGTCAAGCTGTGGATTCTATGTATGCGATTTTAATTGGTATTCATAGGTGTGATGGTACCAAGTAGCACGAAGCTTTTTGGGTTGTTGACCGATTGTGTGTTTGTCTGTGTGTAATGCCCAGGTATTGAATTATAATGTGTAATAATGTGGAATGGTAATATGTTATGCATGATTAGATGTATGGCATGGAGCCATTGTGTAACTGCATGAAATTGACAGGTACTGTAGTGTGTGAATGATATGCTTGATAAGTGCGATTGCATATTGAATTGTTGATGATAATGATGACATTGTTGATTAGCCAGTTGAATTTAGTGGAAAGTATATGATCATTGGCATAGAGCCATGAATTTAATGCATGATTAATTGTTATAAGCAGGTGTTGTTTGTATGCATGATTGTTGTGTGATGTGATTAAAAAGTTGATAACCAATTGATGAATTTGATGGTTGTTGCATATAGTGGAAATAGGCGTTTCATGTGAAAATTAGGAACCAAATAAGTGATTTTATGATCTTGCGGGTTTTGGGACCCCCGGAAGGCATCAATAGGTTCCCTAGGTTATTTAGGAATTGTATATGTAGGCCTTGGACTATTTGGATTCCATTTAGGTAGTTTGGCGCAAGGATTTCTCACATAATTGAGTAAAAATGCATTTTGCACATAAGTTAAGCATATGATGGAATTTTGGTGAACGAACAACGCCAACAGTTCCAGAATGAGAAAAATATGTGGCCGCGTGAAATTTCATGGCAATCGGACCTAAAATGGGTCAACTAGGTAGGTCGAAAGTTGGCCGGTTGGCCTAAATGCATAACAACACCTGATGTTGTTTCTAGTATGCTGATGATGGGCGTCAGCCTGGCACGTAGCGCTAGAGCTATGAATGGGCCTCACGCGTTAGTTTTTGGGTTCTTCTATTTTTAATGACTTTTGGGGTTTTTAATTTGTAATATATCTTATATTTTGGCCTTTTTTACTAGAAATGATTATTTTTATAAATATGAGATAATTAAATTAATTATTTATGAAAATTTTATTACGAAATTTAATTAAATGACTTAAAATAAAGATAAAATGACTAAGGACGTCACATGGGAATTATGTTTGGCCTATCTTTGCCTAACCACACGTGAGAAAGAAGGAGATGAAGGACCTTGATTCTTGCTCTTGATTTTTCCTTTATTGGAGTTGAAAGAGATGAAAGTGAGGGAAAAGTATTGTTACAGTGGGAGAGTGAAGAAGAAATGGAACTTTCTCCTTTCCTTTGCCTTAGAAATGTGAAAAATGAGAGAATGAAAATGAGGTAATTAATTAACTGAGGCAATAAAGGAAAAACAGTCCATTTGCTCGTCCAATTAATTTTTGAAACTAATCTAGTAACTTTTAGTTACCTAAACTTACCTGAATTAATTCCAAAATTAACATGCCAGTTCTAATTAAAATTAACATTCCTAATTAATTATTTATTTAATTAAAAATTAACCAATAATTAAAAATTAGGATGTTACAATTCTCCCCACCTACAAAAATTTTGTCGTCAAAATTTTAACATTCCACATATCTTAGTAAAACAACTTTGGTACTGCTGCCTCATCACATTCTCACACTCCCAAGTCAAAGTTATACTACTTGCTTCCATGCCACCTTCACTAGTGGAACATCTTTGCTCCTCAAACGTTTAATTGATCCCTACATAATCTATGTGGGTTTTGTAGGTATAATCAAGTTTTCTCTAACCCTTACATCATCAATGGTCATCACATGTACAGGATCTGACACATACTTCCTCAACTACGACACTTGAAGCACATTATGCAAGTTCACTAAATGAGGAAGAAGTGCAATCTGGTTAGGCAAATGCTGTTGTGGTAATTGTTATTATATGTGAACTCAATCAATGAAAAAGATTACTCAAAACTACCACCATGCTCTAGCATATAGGACCTCAACAAGTTCTCTAAACTCTGAATAATACACCCTGACTGCCAATCCGTTTGAGGATGATAAGCCGAACTCAACCAGAGCTTCGAACCTAACTCCTGATGCAAGTTTCCCCAAAATTGGGAAGTAACCCTCGGATCTCTATCCGACACAATACTAGATGACACACCATGAAATCTCATAATCTCTTTAATATACAATTGTGCTAACTTCTGTAGTGGGTACTTTATATTCAAAGGCAAGAAATGTACAGACTTCATCAATCTGTTGACAATAACCCATATGGCATCATGACAAGCTTGGGTTATGGGTAATCCAGAAACAAAATTCATGGCTATAGCATCCCATTTCCACACTGCTATCTCAAGTGGTTGTAATCCACCAAATGGTTTCTAGTGTTCAACTTTCGTCTTCTGACAAATAATGCACGAAGCAACATATTCAACATCTTTCTTCAATTCTGACCACCAAAAATTCAACTTCAGATCTTGATACATTTCCATAGTATCAGATGGATAATCAACATACTCCTATGAGCTTCATCTAATATCATCTTCCTCAATTCACCACTATTTGGCATATAAATTTTGCCCTTGATCCTTTAAATTCCATAAGGACCCTCCCTTAAGAACAAGTTCTTACTGCTATTGAGTCTTTTTTAACTCCTACAGAAGGGGATCGACCAATTTTTGCTTGAAAATCAGCTTCAGAAACTTATTTGAAAATTTTAAGACGCCTACAATCACCTTATTCGATGATGAAACATCAACAACCAGATTCAGATCGTTGAACTGTTCCAGCAATTCTATCTCTTTCAACATCATAGTAGCCATATGAATAGACTTCTGGCTTAAGGCATCAGCTAAAACATTAGCCTTTCCTGGATGATATTTTAACTCAAAGTCGTAATCATTTAGGAATTCCATCCACCTTCTCTGCCTCATTCAATTCTTTTTTATCAAACAAGTATTTCAAACTCTTGTGATCACTAAGCACCTCCAATTTGGATCCATACAGATAATGTCTCTAAATTTTCAGCGTAAACACCACAACTACAAGCTCTATGTGACGTCCTACGTCAATTTACCTTTATTTATATCCATTTAATTAATTTTCACAATAAATTTTTCACATTTAATAAAATTTAATCATTTCTCATTTCAAAATAATATTTATTTTCACTAATCATACTCAAAATAATAATTATATAGTGTGACAAAACCTTAGAGTGCCTCTAATTTAGAAAATAGTCAAAATATGAAACAGGGGCCTGACGCTGCGCGCCATTCCCACGCGTAGCGTCAGCCATCTGCTGCGCACCTCACGCTACGCGCCAGCCTCACGCGTAGCGTGGGCATGTCAGTGACAGCACCTGATGCTGCTACACATTTAAACTATTTTACTAACTTCTAACCTATCCAATTGGCCCGTTTTAGATCCGATTGCCACGAAACTTCACGGGCCACATGTTTTCCCCATTTCGGAACTGTTGGCGCTATCCGTTCGCCAAAATTCCAACACATGCGCAAGTTATGCGCGAAATGCATTTTAACCCAATTAGATGCAAAACCCTTACACCAAACATCCTAAATGGATTCCAATGGACCAAAAGCCAATGCATCTAAATCCTAAATGTCATGGAAGACCTATTGATGCATTCTGGGGTTTCTTACACCCATCGGATCTTAAATTCACCTATCCGGTTCCTTAAATTCAATATCCAACTATATGCATAACTTATCTAAATCAATCCAATCATCATCCTAACATCAATCACATAACATACATATCAATCATGCATCAATGCAACACCTGCCCATCACATTCAACATTCACACATGTCAATGGCTCCGTGCCATAATTCATCATCATCAATACGTCATCAAACCACAACATGCATAATCATGGCAAATTCATCACACATACTTTATCATCTATCACCCACCATATTAATACATTACTTATTACACACTTAAACACATATACTCAAAATATTACATTCATTATATACATCTCCATTCCTTGGCATCAAACTTCCTCTTGGCGCATCTCCGCAGCATTAGCATCCTCCCTGTCACTGGTCACTAAAATTAAACAACAGCAAGGGTGAGTGTTTGGAATATCATAATTAATATAGAACGAAGTATTGAACTTAACAATACCTACTACTCTTTGTTATTACATAATCTCTTTCGGTTTCCTGCACTTATCCACGTCAATACAACTACACACATACACATCACTCTTTAACTTATTCAAACCACACTTTCATTCATTCACGTTTCACTTTCAATTCATAATTCATTTTCCATCATCAATCAATATAAGATTCACATAAGTCACAACTGACTCTCATGTAATTTGACGCCTAGTATCCGGATACTAAAGGACTGGCCTTCAGCTGGGAGTCCGACTTGACATCCCGTGAACCCGACTTGGTTCACCGAGCCCGACTTGGCTCTCCACCTCAACCACTGGGTCCGACTTGACCACTGGGTAGCTCAACTGGGTACAAAGACCACGGGAGCCAGAAAACGAGGGGTATACATACCGTTGGCCATCCCATACCACATATTCACATATCATATCTCATAATCATAACATATCATCAACAAACCACATGTGCAACTACCAGAAACTGGCATGTGCTCACAATACAGGGCGACCGACTTGTCAAACCCATTCATACAATGCTATTGCATATATCATCAATAATCCAAAATTCCACATGTTTATTCATAATCAAATATACATACATCACTCAAAGTGGGAATATTACACATATCTTTTACTTTCATCATTTCCAATCTTTATTTCATCGTATAATCAATTCAATCAACATATTTCTTTTATATTCAACCATTTAATCTTACTCCACATACTCATATATTCATAACTAATATATTCAGTTACTTTATAGTATTTATGACAACTCTTACTAAATTCCCGAACTTCCGATAATCTATTTTCATATCAATTCTAATTAATTATGACCCGAACACCCCCTTACCTCTATCCCGAGCTTCGATAGTTTGCTCAAGGGGTGGATAGCGTCCTACAGCCGCTGGAATCACCGTTCCTCTTTCACTTCCGACGTCCACTTTGTCAATCGCTTGCCTAACGCTCGTTCCGGCACCTACGGTCACCGAAACATCAAATTAGTTAGTACGTTACCTTCCTTATACTTCCAAACTCATCACCCAAGCTTCACAAGCCACTGAAACTCAGAATCAAAACCCCAATCATCACATGCAAACTCGGATTTCATGAAGGGAAGGAGAAGAAACTAAAGATTAGAGGCCCTAGATGCCTTACCTTGGTTCCAAATTGCTTAAAACCACCAAGAATCCAAGTTTCCCTCAAAACCCTAGCCAAATCGCCTCAGAGAAGAGAGAAAAATGAAAGAAAGGGTTTACAGGTTCTGTTCTGTGTGACCCTGTTATAAAACAGATCGCGACGCTGGCGCTACGCGTCAGCCTGGCGCTACGCGTCAGCCTGGCGCTACGCGTCAGCCTGGCGCTACGCGTCAGCTCACTAAATCACACCTAACGCTACGCGTCCCATCCACGCTACGCGTCAGGGTCCTGATGCCATTTTCCTTAAAATTTCATTTAAAACTGCTTTTCCCCACTTAACATTTCATATACCATTTTCATTATAAGTCAAATAATAATTTACTCATTTCCAATTTATTTTCTATTATCAAAACATCTGGGATGTTACACTCTAAATCACGCGTAGGATAATTATGCTCGTGGGGTCACAATTATCTTGAGGCATAAGCAATGACTCAATCATTTTGCATCAAAACACACCCAAGATCCAACTTGGATACATCACAATACACAACAAAACCTTCCTATAGATTAGGCAATACTAATATAGGAGTAGAAGTCAACCAGGCTTTCAACTCTTGGAAACTTCTTTCACACTCTGTAGTCCATATAAATAGAACACCCTTTCCGATAATAACCTACGAGACCCAAGAAGCTTTTGATTTCAGTGACAGATTTGGGTATCTCCCAAGCCATTATAGCTTCCACCTTGGCTGGGTCGACAATCACACCATCCTTAGAAATAACATGCTCCAAAAATTAGATCTGATCCACCTAGAAATCACACTTCAACAGCTTAGCAAATAACTGTTTCTCATTCAGTACTTAAAGTACTAAACAGAGATGTTCTTCATACTCTTGGTGTGACTTTGAATAAACTAGAATATCATCAATAAACACCATAACAAAATGATCCAGATAAAGATAAAAAATTCTGTTTATGTAGTTCATAAACACGGAAGAAGTGTTAGTCACACCAAAGACATCACAACATGTTCAAAGTGACCATAATGGGTCCTGAACGCCAATTTAGGAATATCTGTGAACTTTACTTGGATTTGATGGTATCTAGATCTCAAATCAATCTTTGCAAAGACTGAAGCACACTTCAATTGATCCATAAGATCCTTAATTCACGGTAGCGGGTATTTATTCTTGATGGTTAACTTATTCAACTAGCGGTAATCAACACATAACTGCATGCTACCACCCTTCTAACATCGGGGCACCCCATAGTGATACACTAGGTTAGATGAACTACTTCTCTGACAGTTCCTCAACTTGCTTTTTCAACTCTGCCAGTTCCATTGGGGATATTCTATAAGGTGCCCTAGATACTGGTTTAGCGCTAGGTACTAGATCACTCAAGAACTCAATATCCCAATATGGGGGTATACTAGGTACATCCTCTAGAAAGACCTCTGGAAATTCACACACAACGGGTATTCAATCTACATTATTCCAGCAAGTTGAACGATACCCAAATTATATTGATTCCTAAGATTTTTAATGAGGATTTACTAACGCATTTTCGGCCTATCTCCCTTCGTAATGTAAGTTATAAAATTTTTTGAAGCTTCATGTTAATAGACTTCGTCCTTCAATGAGTAAATTGGTTGGCCTATACCAATGTTTCTTTGTTTAAGGAAAACATAAAACAAACAATATCTTAGTTTTTTGAAAGATTGTTCATTCTACAAGAGTTGCTAAAAGTTATAAAATGGTATATGGTGATGAAATTAATATGCCTAAACTAGTCTATGCCAGGGTGTAGGGTCCGGCGTGGTTACCAGTTCTCAAATGATGTTTTTTCTATGCATTTACACTGATTTAGTGGGAATCTGGTATTATATCTATTATTTCAGTGGGGAAATAAGAGTCTTGGAGCATTTCCACGAGTGTATTTCCACCAATCTCACATGTTATAGGGCGAAAGAGAGTTTCACTTGCAAGGACACTCCGGTGCTCAAGTCAGTGGGATATTTAGAGAGAATAAGAGAGCTTGAGCGTAAGTTTGTAGTAAGAGTGTTCTACCTTTCTTTCGTTAATTCGTAAGCTTTTATACCTTAGGTGGTGTTTGGTATGAGGGATCTTTTTAAGTGAGATCCCCAGGAATGTGTTTTCCGGGAATGCGTTTCCTGGGTAACTTATTTCCCATGTTTCGTATTAAAAAAACTTACTCGAGAATCTTTTTAGTTTCTCCCATTCTCATGTTTGGTACTAAAAAAACTTACCCAGGAATCTTTTTATTTTATGAGGATTTGGGAAGAAAATAAGGGCATTTTTGTCCTAAATTTTTTTATTTCCGGGAATGTATAAGATACCCACCTATTGAAATGGGAAAGTGAAGTTTTTAATTCCTTCATAATTAAGTTTTCTGGGAATCTCACATTCCTGGGAATTTTTTTTATCTTATACCAAACATGGGTAAGGAAATATTTTAAATAACATTCTCAGGAAAGTTCAAAGATCCCCCGTACCAAACACCACCTTAGAGCAATGGAAGAGTCGTTTCGAGTAGGTGAGTTTGCCATACAAAATGCCAAATGATTTTGATCATTGCAGAAAGGCTGATGCGCAACAGTGACGTCTCCTACTAACTGTACATTTCCATCAGTCACTTTATAGGCTACTTTCTCCATATGTGATTGCATAAGTCAACTTTGACTTTTCGGTATTGAGAGAATGACTCATGCAAGTGTTAAATCATGAGTCTCATGCATGGTGTTAGAAGCCAATATCATATTTCAATAATACCCGCAATGTCAGTCTTGCATGACGGCTCTAGGTCTAATGACCTTTTTGCCTATAGGCCGGTATCGAGACCGAATCAATGCTTAGGGCCTATGATGAGATGAATTGGAGCTTTAGTATCGATACCCTCATTCTTACAGGTTTACGTTCTTATTTTATTTCCATCATTGAAAGTTACATTACTTATTCTAAGATGAATGTCAAGTGGCACAAAGGTGTTTCAAATGATTTTAATCCCTTGCAAAGGCTTCTCTATAGGGACCTTCCCCTTTATTCGTTTGTGCTAGGCATGAAACTTTTTAGCAAGATCATTGAGTTCTTTGTTGATCATGGGGAATGGAAGCCTTTCTCTTTTGGTAGAGGTAGATATTGTATTTCCAGTCTTCTTTTTTAGGATGATGTAATTCTTATTATGGAAATGTCCTTTAACTAAGTAGAGCTGGTATCTAAAGTGCTAGAGATGTTTTGTATTTCATAAGGTCAAGAAATAAATATATCTAAATCTGGTCAGTTTTTTCTAAGTCGGTGGACAATGATCAAGCATATTTTATTAGTGAGTGCCTTGGGATTCTTATAACTCGAAGTCTGGGCCTCTATTTAGGTGTCCCTATTATCCATGATAGGGAGAAGAAGATTTTGTTAACGTGAGGAAGAAGTTGGATAATTGAAAAATTATCTTTCAATCTTTTTTGAGAAGGTGGCCATAGTTCAGTTTGTTATTATGTTTATTCCTAATCATATTATGTAAGCCATTCTAATTATAACTAGTGTGTATAATGAAGTGAAATGACTGTCTTAGTTTTATTTGGGGATCAACTTAGGAGAGAAAGAAGGTCCACTTGGTCTCATGGAGTATAATTTATAGTTCGAAAGAGAATGGGGGGTTGGGCTTTTGATCATTTAGAATGACGAAGTAGACATTCTTAATGAAATTGGCATGGTCATTGATTAAGGACCGTGATACATTATGGGTAAAAATCATGTGAATAAAGTATATGTGTGGTATTTTGGAAATTCCAACAGTATCCCATCGTGGCCAGGATTTAGTTATTTGGAAAGGATTTTCAAGGTGCTAGCTTTGGCTTTTAAAGGGTTGCTATTGAGCCTCGAAGGGCGGTAATTCTTATAAGTTTTGGGTAGATAATATTATGCCTAATACTAGGTTGTTGGGCCAGCTAGCTGTTAGTCCTATCCTAAGTTGGCAATGATATCTCTTTGTTGCTTGTTTCGCTTATTAGAGTGTGTGGAATCAGGGGGTGCTAAAACCTTTTCTTCCTTTCAGACACTTGACAACATTTAATTGTTAAGAAGGCTTTGGATCAGGCGAGTGGTCTTAAATTACTGGTTTGGGAAACTTTCCTTACAAGTGAGTTCTCAATTGCTTTAACTTAACATTTTTGTTCTTAGTAATAATGAGACCCTTTGTAAAGAAGATATGACCAAATTGTTTTGGAAGTGGTCGAGACCCCTTAAAATCCAGCTTTTTTACTATAAATTTTTTCATGATAAATTACTAATGAATGCTGAAAGAAAGCAAAATGGTATGTCTGTTGAGGCTGGGTGTATTTGTTATAGGGGATAAATGGAGTCAATTCTTCATGTCCTTAGGGATTTTCCTTATGCCATGTACTTTTTGGGAAAGTTGTATGGCTAATAGTGTATGGATATCTTTTTCATCATGTGAAGGAATGGATGGTTACGCTATAATCTGAGTTTAATCAACAAGTTGGTGGAGGGAGTTGATTAGAACTTTTTTTTTCTAATGGTTATTTGGTTCCCTTAGATGGATAGAAACCATTTCATTTGAGAATCTAGTGTTGAATGTGGACTCTTAGAAGACCAGTGTTTGGGGTTTTACATCTTCAATTAATAATGGCTAGGTCAACCCTAATCCTTATCCACTGGTTAGAGAAAGGAAGATGATCCAATTTGATGGAGATTTCCCCTATTAGTTTTTTTTCTAATTGAACATCGATGCTTCTATTTTGTAGCACTCAAGCAAAGTCTCCCCTGGAGGAGTCTTAAGTAGGGAGGAGGGTGGTTATGGCTCCTTTTTCTTCTTCTTGTAATATTGGTGTTTGTCCTAGTCTTAAAATGGAATTGTGGGGGATTATGGCTTGATCTTCAAGTTGCAATTCAATCGTGAGTGGATATGCTTATTGTTGAATCAGATTGTTTGACGGGGTTGCATTTAATTAAGCATAAATGTAAATATTCTCATCATCTTTTTTAGTTTGATGAAGGATATTAAATGGATTCTTCATGTTAATGGTAAATTTGATATTTGTCATGTTTCGGGAAGGCTATTAGTGTGCCGATTTAAGATTTAAGATCTAAGATCTAAGCTTAAAGTTTAGCTTTGTTAGATCATTAAGTCCCAATTGGTTTAGTTGTTCATTAAATATTATCCTCTTTCTTTTGGTTGAGTTTCTTAAGAAAGAGAATTATGGTGTTTGTTTTACCCGTTCCATTAATTTAATGTAGTTTATTTGGGCTTTTAGCCTCGTTGATTTTAAAAAAAATAATAAACTAAAATTAATTCAAACGGAAAATGATTTATGGGTTTTTCAATTACTTGGATTTTTTATTCAATTACGTATTGTGTTTTCTAAACAGTAAGATCCATAACTATCAGATCAAAAAATGAATAAATCCCAAAGAAAAATAAATGGGTATGGTTTCTGGTTGGCATCCAGAATCCTATCACTAATTAACTCCATATATATTCAGAACCATATTCGTTCATTTACTAATTTCCATTTTCAATTACCCCACTTTATATTCCCTTCGTATTCCCTTTCGTTACGAAATTACGTTTTTACCCTTCGTCCCTACCTGCTTCTCTCTGCACTATCCAACGACCAGATCCATTTTCTGACTCCCTCCACGTTTCCCCTTTTTTTATTTAACTCAAAGTCCCATCCCTTTTCTGTCTTTCCGATTCACAGAAACATAGTCTCTCTACTCAAAACTAGCATTAGAAAAGCCCCCCATTTCCCAGAAACCCTAGATCCTTTTTATCCAATTCCCAACCACCCCAATCAAGGCTTATCCGAAGCACCGTTGACCACCCTCGAGTTTTTTCCTAAAAAAGTTCCGTTTTTGTTTCCTGGGTCGTGTTTCTTTCCCTCCATTTTTCACTTTTTTTCTCTCTGATTGGGTATAGGAATGTTGGGCACTGGCTTGAACTTCGGGCGTGCTCGCGGCGAGGATCGGTTCTATTCGCCGGCGAAGGCTCGTCGGTCCTTTCACACGTTGGAGAACGACAAACTTCGCAGGGTCCACAGCGACGTCACGCCGGGACGGTCGTCGCTGAGGGACAAATCGGTGAATAATACTGAACCGGAGAATCGGGTCGGGTCGGATGAGTCCAAGAAAGTTGTGGCCGCGGTTCCTTCATGTGAACCGGTGGCGAACCGGTTCAGTAATCTTGAGCGGTTCTTGCAGGCGATCACGCCATCTGTGCCAGCTCAGCATCTGTCCAAGGTTGTCTTTTTTGAGTCACTGGAGAAAGTGTTGTTCTAAGCTTTTAATTGGGGTTGCTGAAGAATCGTGTTTTTGGTTGGGTGGATTGAAATTCCTTTTGAAGTTTGTGTCTTTGTTTGTCACGGATGCATTTAATTGGAAGGTTTAATATTTATGGCCGTGTCTAATTAATTACGAAAGGGGACCAAGGATTGGAGAGGATGTTTTGTTTAGTATGAAATGAAAATAAATGAATAAGTAAAGAATCAAAAGAAGTAAATTTTTCATTCCGGAAAAAAGAAGAAGATTAGTGATATTTTTTTTGTTGGTTTCCTTGTCTTTTTGGGTTCTGTTTTGATTGTGAATTGGATCTTGCAGAGGACAACACGAGGTCTTGGAGGGTGCAATGTTGAGTTTCAGCCTTACTTTGTTCTTGCTGATTTATGGGAATCTTTTAGGGAGTGGAGTGCATATGGTACTGGAGTGCCGCTTGTACTAAATGACAGGGATAGTGTTGTTCAATATTATGTTCCTTATCTTTCTGGAATTCAAATTTATGCCCGCACTAAGAAGCCATCTGTAAAGTCAAGGTATGTGTATATTGCCTGATTTCTTTGGTTCTTGTTAGGAGAATTAATTTTAGTGACGGATTGGAAGGGTGTGATATGCCAAATTCAAAATATAAGCCACACAATAGGGTAGTTTTGGATATATACCATACAAGTTTTATTGGGATTTGCAGATTTAAGTATGTTGCAAGCTTGGATTAATGATTATTTATAGTTTTTTACCTCCTTGATTTTCTTGAGACAATGATTTTTACTGTTTGCATAGTGTAGCTTCTTACTTGGTTGGATTCTTTATGCTAAAGAGTTACTGCGAATGTGTCAATATTGCCTTCAGGGGATTAGCTACTTGTATGACAGTATTATTGTTTGGTTCTTTGATAGGCAACTAGGGGACGATAGTGATAGTGATTTCAGGGACTCAAGTAGTGATGGTAGCAGTAGCAGTGATTGTGAACCTGTACCCGAAAGAGGATTGAAATACATGAGAGAACAGAGGAATCTTCCCCATCTATCAGATGAGTTACCTCATTTGATGGGTAGACTATCTTTGAGAGACCACCACTCTCTCCCCCAAGACGGCTTTTCTAGTGATGATGGTGAATCTGTCAATTCTCAGGGCTACTTGATTTTTGAGTATCTTGAACGAGACCCTCCTTACAGCCGTGAGCCTTTGGCTGATAAGGTGTGCTACCCGCCCTACTCAACTCTGCTGCATTCTTGTGTTCCTTGCTTTCATTGGAACAAAATTTATGGTCGTTTATCTATATTCCTTCTTTGTGTAGCCTTTTGATTGTGTTTTCTTTTGGGTGGTGGATAGATAACAGACCTTGCTCATCGTTTCCCCGAACTGTTGACACTTAGAAGCTGTGATATACTAGCGTCAAGTTGGATATCTGTAGCCTGGTATTTCCCTTTACTTTTGTACTTTAATATTCAGCTTACAGATGCACGTGATTGACCTGCTCTATGTTTCGCTTGTAGGTATCCAATATACAGGATACCAACTGGTCCAACATTAAAAGATCTTGATGCTTGCTTTCTGACATACCATTCTCTTTATACACCTGTGGGAGGTAGGATGGGTTGTTGCTTCATTTGTGCCATAGTGGGTTTTACTTTATAGCAAAGTTTTAGAAAGATAGTAGAACAGGTGTATTACATTAGATAAGTTTTTTAAATAAGCAAATTTTATATTTTAATTTAGATTGTTGTGTCAGGATGTTAGTGTTAATTGTTAAGCAATTGATTAATTAGTCACATGTAATTATATGTGCCATGGATGCTATTTTAGTTACTCAAGCTTTCCTTATGCATGGATAGGATGTACTTTTGTCTTTTCTCATTACATATTTTGGGTTCTGCTATCTTCCTAAGTCCACAATCATCTGCGTAACCTATTAGCTATAGTCTCTTTTTATCCTGATATGCATTAGTGAGTGCCATGGTGCATCATTATTGCTTTCAATGATGGTAAGAGAATTTGTCGGGGCCCTGAAAGAAATTTTTCAAAACTTTGTAAAATATGATCCTTCTGTTGTTTTTCTTAATTATGAACATGTCATTTTGGATCAGTTGGGATTCTTAATTATCTAACGCTACAAAGACTTGTGCTTTATTTTATCAAGGGAGCATTATATTGCTGGTGATGGGTGCATAATAATGCGAGTATTGTGAGATGCTCTATGTGATAACCATAGTCTGTTTTCTAATTTGCATCAGTTGCTTTACTGAGACATACATTCTTTTTTCAGGTTCACAAAAAGCGCAGGCTCCCATACCATTACCATATCCTACTGAGAAGGACAATGTTCATAAAATGTCTTTACCTGTTTTTGGCTTCGCTTCATACAAATTCAAAGGATCTCTGTGGACTCCTAAAGGTGGATATGAACGCCAGTTAGCTCACTCTCTTTTACAGGCTGCTGACAACTGGTTAAGCCTGCTTCAGGTCAGTCACCCGGATTTTCTGTTTTTCAGCCGTTGATGTGTTAAGGTGATCGTAACCGATTTACTTCAGCCATTGCCATTAAGAACTGGGATTGGTATTTGCCAGTACCTCTTTGGCCCATTTCTTAGATGTTATACTTAATGAAGCCAGAGTTAATCACCTATTTGACAGAAGGAAAAAGAAAAAAAAAAGGTAAAAAAACATTAAGCTCTTTCCTTTTCAATAAGTGAAATTCAGAAAGTTAATGGTAATAAAGCAGCGAAGATCTGCTCTGCACAAACAGCAGTGTTGAGGCTATTTCAGAATGTCTTCACCGCGGAAGAGCAGCTTCAAAAATGATGTATGGCTGATATGTGACGAGGTTGATTTGTATGCTATTTTGCTGACAACAATGAGGTCCTATGGCGGTTGTTTCTTGTTGATTTCCAACTATATTTATGTTGGTTGGTATGGTTTGTTTAAAGAGAACAGGCTGCATTTTTTCTGTCCTGGTGATCGCTATATAGGACTTGCCTTTAATTTATTGGTGGTGGATTTTACTGGATACACGGTGTTGGGTATACTCATACTGGAAGTTGCCCCCAACTCTTGAATTTTCTCAGTTGTTAATGTTTCTGAGCTGTATCACCTGTAGAACTCACCTTTACTGATTTGGTTAGAATTGATATAAAATAGCTGATTTGTATTTGAGAATGATATTTTATAAATGAGTTATGGAGAATTAGTTTTGGTTTGGTAACTTCAGAAGGTTAAGTAAAAAACGCACCCATAAAGCCGGTTTTAAAGCAAGACAAAGGCTAGTGATTGTTCGTAGGGTGAAATCTTTCGGTTTTTAATTATTCCCTTGCAAGACAAAGGCTAGTGATTGCTTGTAGGGTGAAATCTTTGGTTTTTAATTATTCCCTTACGAGAAATTACATTATATACAAAATCCGTACGGTTCATTTTCTAACAAATAAGAATTAAAGAGAAGGTAAGATGCAATAAGATAGATACTATAATAGAGAGAAAAAGGAAATGCTGAAGAGGGTTATTGTATAGTTTTATGGTACGAATAATTTGACTCTTCCTCACTTGTCCCTGATAGTGATGGACACTAAGGTTTGATGATTGTGCCTTCTCACAGATAAATACCGATAAATAACGGTTGCTTTTTATTTTAATTATGTTGTTTCTATCACTTCCCCGAGGCAAGTGTGATGACAATTGATTTTGAAGATAGGAGTGTACAATTTAGCCATGTGAAAATTCGAAAGGATGATGGAGATTTTGTGGTAGATTATTGAATTTTTGTCGTTATTGAACAAGTTGTTTGGATTGGATTGTACTAGTCCAGCTATGTTTCAGAAAGCAAATAATTCAATTAGGACCACAAGTTTTTTTTAGCATGTTTGCTGTACTGATGTCTTCGATAATTTCATTACACTTGTAAACATGAATTCATGTGAGCACAATCCACTTTCAATCAGTGAAAATTTTGTGGGGACTGGTGCAGGTGCCAATGAATAATTCTTAAATCCTAAAACATATGTTCAATGCCCATATTTACTTTCTTATGCCACAACATGTATGAATGACCCCTTCATCAAGGAGAGAAGGGTAAAGACCCAGAAATGAAAAAAGGATCAGCATTTCACCATAAGGAATATCAGGCATAACATTCTTCCTTTGAAATTTGAATGAAGCCATTAGAGCAAAGGGAGAAAGAACAAAACATAGGCAACACATAGCAAAAGAAAAAAAAAAGAGAACTGTTCTATGGACATATTTGCCCTCATAGTCCTAGCTACCTTTTCCCTCATCTGATTCATCTTCAGCTTGTGTATATAAATTGAACCATTTCTTATTGTTGCACCAACCTGCTTTAGCCTATTCTCCTGCTGCGAACTTAGTGCTACATTTTCCTGCAAGAAAATGTTATTACCATGATCCTGTCTCTTAAATCTTATTACAAAAATGCATAGGCGTAAAACAAATTCGGATTGAGAATTAGCTGAGAAAATGTACAGGTGCTGTCATATAAATTCTGTTTTTATAATCATTAACTAAATGAAAAAATTGGCATTTCATAATTGAGAACATTTCTTCATTCAGCAACAATGTTATGGCTTTTTCTTGTTCCTTTTTCAGTTATGTAGGACTGTGCATAACATTATTTAAGAATACCATGCTTTACATGCATTTGTTTAAAGTTTAGGTTAAATTGACACCAATGGTTTTGTAAGTTTTACTTCCACTTCATGAGTTGTTCTACGTGGCCATTTCTTAAATTAACAAAGAGGCGCAGTTATAGGAAGGGGGGAATTTTAATCCTTGCAATAGTTAACTTCTCTGTTAATATAATTGGTGGTAGAAATAGAAAGTTTTGAAACCACATCACATTCACATCCACCAAAACCATGTGTATGTATAATATAAATGGTGGTATAGAAACTTTTGGGTAACCTGTTGAAAGTCTGCTCCTGCTTCTAGTTCCGAACTTTGGTTTGCTACCATTTGGGAATCAGACTTGTAAATGTTTCTAGCGAGTGAGAAGCTTTCCAGAATGACTTTTCTCTTCAGCGCCAGTTCTGCACCAAGCTTTGTAGGCCTTGGCACAAATGTTGAGCTGCCAACTCTTTTCTCATATTCAATTACAGCCTTCACAAATTCCTATTTCAACAAGGAACATAACCCATAAGTGCTCAAGTTTTTGTAATTCTTTTTTAACAAATTTACATACATTGCAAAATGAGTAGGAACGAAAACCTGCACCTCAAAATAGCTATATTATCTGATAAGCCATGCTGCATCCAGGGTAATTAAATTCATCACTGTTTGGGTCCCTCATTCTCTCGGATGAAATTGAAGGCCCATAATAAAGTTGCCATTTTCAGGATCATAAGTATCTGGATCATAAAATCCTTCAACCAAATCATCTGGAGCAAATGCTATTGGAACAAATCGTTGAGCCAATATCTTAACACCCTGGTGATGGTAACTATTCACCATGATCTCCATTTTCTCATCTTCCAATGAGTCCTTAAACCAATTATGTAAGGGGGTATTAGCAACTAACTTTATCAAATGACGATGTCCATCATAATTTTCATAGTTTCCAATGAGTCCTTAAACCAATTATGTAAGGGGGTATTAGCAACTAACTTTATCAAATGACGATGTCCATCATAATTTTCATAGTTTATATGAACTACACTTTGAAACTCAGGGCATTTCCCCAAAAGCTCTTTCTCTACATCTGGGTAAAGTGTGCCACCACATGAAACATTGAGGATTTGAGACCCTCTGCATATGCCCAAATAAGGTATGTTTCTTTCAACGCAGAGCTTTTGCTCAATGGAGTCTTTCTCTTTGTCAATGGAAGTATCACTTGGGTGAAGCTTCCTGATGATCTCAAGCTCTTCATGTGAAAGTCCAGACAGTTCTTTATCATAACGAGAGGGGTAATATCCTCACCTTCACAACGAAGAACTCCATGAATGGGCTCAAAGCTTTCTAAGAGAGTGTGAACTCCACTAATCCATATCTTACAATGAGGTCCAGATGATACTCAACTGTTCATTCAATTGCATTGATTCTTAGGTTTCATTGATGAATTAAATATTCTCACTCATTTTATTTCATTTCAATGTTGGGTCTAATATCAAAAGAGTCAAATTTAGTTGGTTGTTAATTGAGTAGAGTATATGAGATGTTGTGAAACTCTTCTGTTACATGTTTCAATATCTACCGAAACCCAAAAACTGTCCAGTCTTGTGCTGTTGGTGAATGCTGACAATTCATGAATAATATCATCATACGAGGTTGTCCTAGAAAGCTATTTTTATTTAAACATTGTAACGGATGCTTGTCATTGACATGTGGAATAACGCAACAAAATTCAATAATTCATTACGTACCCAATGAAAATAATGATAACAAGTCTACACAATCCAAAATGTCCTTAAAAATGACAGCTGTTGGGTGTGTTTGTAAATATAGATTTGCTAGAAGTCTTCTATGTCGAATATGTCTAAATTGCACATGTAGCTATGATAGTTTATTATTCATAGATGACTTTGGTGACTGTTCTACATATCTAAACACAGACCCGCTAATCTGCCAAAGTGACCCAAAAATGAACATGATATGATTATTCTTATCACACAGAAGTAATGATTGCAAAAGAGAAACAATGCAAACAAAAACTGGTTATGAAAAAAGTGTGACATTTGACATTTCCTACAAGTATTAACAAGAATGCACATGCGCCGCCCAACAATTTAACAACTAATTGCAACAAGAGAAATGATATTTGTAAGAACAAAATTATACAATAAAGTGTGTGAGAGAGAAAGAGAGAAAATAGAGTACAAGATAAAGTAAGTGATGTAGGAGATTACAAAAAAGTATTGTGAAAAATATTACATGAATTTGTTGTATGGAAATGTAACAATTCTTGCAATGGCTACAAATCCACCAGTTTATTTGTGTAGTTGAGAGATTGAGTGAGTGAAAAAGAAAGTGTGTTACCAACAAAATCTACAAATTTATTCATGCGAATGGTACGACGAGAACCCTAGGCAAAAGCTTTGAGAAATCGGAATTGGCCATGACCGGAAGATAACAACAATGAATTGGAGCTGTGAAAGCAAAAATAGTAGTTCTTGTTTACTCTTAAGTGCAACCTCTGAAGGATCAATCACAGTTAATGCTAATTAGCTAGGAAATGCAAAGCATTTATGAGATTTTGTATTTTCACATTGATTTCCCTTTTTTATACCGTTAGAGAGCCGTAAAATCTATAAACTCAAATTCTTTTGAGTAATTATCTACTAGTAGTGAGCAGTGACGTTTCTTTGTGCATTGAGATCCAAACATGCAAATCGTGTTTTGCTTTCCTTTGTCGTGTGGATTTTCTTCTTTTTCCTCAGTGACAAGATACTGTAACTGTAAATATTAAATAAAAATTCCTGAGTGCATTTGGAACTTGGACCCAACCCGTGGGCACCAACTCGTATCCATTCTGATTTTGACGAAGAAATATGTTTTAACTATGTTTAAAGAAAATCCAATATTATCTCCAATCAGATTTTGGAGGGGACGAATAGATTTGAGAATATAAGTATCGATCTCAAACTCGTCCCGTTATAAAATTAATTAATTACAATTATAAAAAAAATAATTAATATATTTTTCTTAACAGCTCTTAGGTTTATTATTTTTTGTTCACAATTAGAGTATAACACATAGAAAACCCTAGAGAATTACTCTAGGAAATTAGGGTTATTATTGCTCTGTCAAATGTGTCACTTAATTATAGTCAGAGAGCTTCGAGACCATTTATACAATCAATAAGATAGAAGGGAAATGGGGTACATGGGTCTCGAATCCAGACCCATAATGACATGGTGCAACTGTACGTTACTAATATCTAATGAGGGGATTGACATTTATCAGATTCTTACCTAAAATGAGGGATAAAAGGGGTGTCATGGGGCCCCCTCAATCTGGGGGAACAGGAGCCCCCCAGTCATGAGCGTCAGGCGTAGAGTCGAGCTGAGTAACTAGATGTTGGGCCAAGTGATTAGGTGTTTTAGGATATTACAGGGTTGTTTCGAGTGAGAAAGCATGCCCCTAAAACGTGTGAAGTCAAGCCGAGTAACAGTCACCAGCTTGAGAGAAGTTATCTTGAGTGGGAGGATTACCAGAGGAAGAATTCCTCCGAGTGCAATGGTTATCCGAGGGAATATCCTTCTGAGTGTGTTAGTTATCCGAGAGAGTATCCTTCCGAGTGTGTTGTTTATCCGAGAGAACACCTTTCCGAGTGCAAACTATCTGAGATGATTACACGTGTCAAGTGGTAGTTGATTGTTGTTTCCCTTCCCCATAAAGTGTTTACACGTAATTGTTTTTGTAATGATGAGACGTTTCGATATCCCTAGGCCATAATGAAGAGATGTTTCAGTATCCCTAGGCCATTAAACATGTTTCTTAGTTTGTGAGGCGTCGTTTTAAAAGTGAGAACTTTAATGCCACGTGTCTCAAACGCCTGTTCCTAGAGAGTCACCGTGGAATCGTGGCCCCATGATGCGGCTAGTGGATTCCTAACCGTTGGATTCAAGACTTGGAGGGTAAGGGCATCCTATATATTCTTCTTTGTTTTTTTTACTCTTGTTATTTCTGCTACTACTATTGCTTCCTATGTCTGCGAGTTTTTCTGCGAAGGCACCCTCAAGCTTCCCTTTTTTTGCTTCTTGCTTTTATTTCTTCCTTCTTATTCTTCAAACAGGTTAGTGATTCTCTTCTTCTTCTTCCCATTTATTTCTGTTTGAATGACTTCCCCTTCTGCAATTTCTTATTCTTGGGTTAGGGAAAAGGTTCTGTACATAGCTTCCCCCTTTCAAAGCGATGACTAGATCTATGGCACATTTGTGGAAGGATGGGGTGTTTAACCATTCGACCTTGGCATGCAACATAGAGTGCATATTTTGTTCTCCAGACGATAGAGTTTTCCATTTCCATACGGATCCTAGTGTATTGAATTTCACATATGTGTATGGGACTCTATTCTCGCGTCTGCATCTGTCCTTCCTTTTTTCTAATTTTGAGGTCGGGGTCTTAAACGCCTTGAACATTGCCCCTACTCTACTACACCTGAACAGGTGAGCTTTCGTCAAAGCCTTTGAGATTCTGTGTGAATATTTCGGTCAGACTCCCTTTGTCCCTCTTTTCTTTTCTTTTTTTAAACAAAATTTTTTAAAGCTAGTGTTCCTATTGGTTGGGTCTCCCTTAGAGGTGTCACTGATCGTCACTAGATACAAGCATTCGATCAATCATACAAAAACTTCAAGGGTTCCTTTTTTAAGATCCGGGTAGGTCTAGATGTACCCGGAGCGGATTTTTTACATGACCCTGATGGTTGCCTCGCTTTTCCTTTGTATTGGACTCGCGTACCTCTCTAGTATCGAATTAAGTAGGAAGATTTATCGCTCGTCGAGCAATAGGACGTGCGGTTCTTTGCCAAGGACATAGGGTCATTTTTCAGCTCGCAGGGTCTCATTTCTGTCTTCCTACCCGAGTGGGCTAGACACATGGATAGATGTGGTCCGTATGTGGTGAATGTTGATGGATGTAATGTGTTGATAGTTGATGAAGATTTGGACAAGTGTGAGTGTGAAGTCGAATATTGGGACAAGCTTCATGAGAAGTTGGTGATATGGTGTCTTGAATTTTTATTGATACTTAAGATGACATGAAAAGATTAAACTTAAGTCATTTAGTCCCCACGAAATTGAAATTTTTGATTTTAAGAGTATTGAAGTAACATACAATTTTTACTAGTGTTATGCTAGAGAAAATGGTTTTGTGCTAGGAAGAACAACATCATTAAAAGTAGGAAAAGATGAGAACCATATTAGGAAGAATATGCTTATAAAAGGTAATCAGAGAGAAAAATAAAAAATGAATGAAGATCTGAAACATGTTCCCATATCAGATTTCATGAGTTGTTGTATAGCAAAATTTCAAGTCCATGTTGACATGATAACAAAACATTAGTATTTTACTTGGTTTGAAGATGAGCGCAATCATGAGCTGTTAGATACTATTCAATGTGGAATAATGGTTGGTTATATGAGGATGTGTGAAAATGACATTAACATAATGAATGAGAAGTTGAAGGAATGCCTCATACATATAGATTCTTTGTTGTACAGACTGATGGTTATGAAAACATTAGTTTCAAGAAAAAGGGTATCTACAACTAAATAAGTTGTAAAAGAGGCTTAAAATGTGACATAATCAATGTTGTTAAGTACCTACAGGACAAGTGTTTGAAGACATATTTAGAGTGTTTCCCGGTCTCAACACTCATTTTGTGAAACTTGTTGCAATCTTATCATTCTTAGACCTATGAGACATCTTGTAACACTATTAAGTTTGATCAAAATAACAACCGACTATGAAATATCATCAAGTAACATACTGCATTAAATCATGGCAAAATAGATACAAATCAAAGTACCAACACTGAGATAAAATTGTACATTTTATAGATAAATAAACAGAGATAAAAGGAAACACATTATAAACAAAGATAAAAACTTAGTAGAATTTATGAATAGCTTATTAAATTAGGGAATTGTTGTACATATACATCTAGGAATTATATACATAAAAGCTTTACTTGCATATTAAATATAACAACTTGTTTATTTATATATTATTTTTCTTTTCTTTTCCTCTTTATCTACATCTACCATTGAATGACATGGATTTAACACAGGAATCTAGCTATTACACATTCAACATTACATTTTATTGAAATAATTCACCATCAATGATTCAATAGTTGACATAGATATATTGGTTAGGTAAACACTCAGATAAACTAAAAAGTTATGACAATGATGAGAAATACATTTATTAAGGTTTACCCCTTGGTTATTTGGTCCTTTATCGGATAAGTGATTTGTGGAAAAATAAAAAAGGTATAACTATAAATTCAATAAACCTTATCTTTTTTTTCTAAATTTACATAAACATGATCTTTTCAACCCATGTAAGCCAAAAAAATATGAAAGTTCAGAACAAGGAGGAGGGGTTGTGACCATGTAACTCATAATCAACGTAAAGCAAATCTACGTGAAGTGGATTAGAGAGTCACAAGATTGGGGGTGAATTGTGACACTCACAAATTATGCCTTTCACTACAAACCAAAGATACTTTGGTATCTTAAGTCTTTTGAGACTTAGATAAGGTTAGCGACAAAGTTGGAATACTTAAAAAAGTTATTTAAAGTATTCTATAAATAAATACCTATCTATTTTTGAAGTGATTCAATTGTTCATAAATAGATTCTAAAAACTATGGTTTTCTTAGAAATAGGCTTTCTTGTTTCTAATAAAGTCTTCTTAGAAATAGCCTATCCAAGCCTAAAACACAATCTTGCACCCGCAATTTGCATACACTCATAAGCTAATCCACCTTACTAGCTAGTAAGCAAACACCTTTGAACAAAAGATGATTTATAGTGGGGGTCTTTGAGTTCTTACAATCTTGCATGAAAATAGAGTATGCTAAAAAACTAAGCTTTAATCTTACCCAATTAAGACCTTTAAATGTTAAGACTTAGCCTTTTACAAAGAGAGCAAATAATAAGTTTTTAGGCTAGAAACTTGAATTTTTGCAATGCATAGACTCTCTTTTACAATATGTGAGAAAAACAAAGTATAAGCCTTTTCGCTATAGCTTGATCAAGGAGATGGTTCTCTTTTGTATTGATTTGTCTCTTCATTATCTCCATTGTTGTTTTGACCTTGTATTCGTACAAACATGCAGAAAAATAGTTGATGGAAGCTTGTCCTTTTCCTTGGTCAAAAGGTAGGGTTGACTTAGATCTTGAGTGAGGAAACCATGTCTTGGTTCTGGGGGGTTTAAAAATAGAAAGTCTAATATGGTTCTAGAAGGTTTAAAAATAAAAACCCTAATATAGTTCTAAAAGGTTCAAAAATAAAAACCCTAAGATGATTCTAGAGGGTTTAAAATTGAAACCTTAATATGGTTCTAGCAGGTTCAGAAATAAAAAAATCTAATCTTGAGATTTTTCTAAATTTCAAAGTGGACATGGTTTCTTGTCCTCTGATTAATTAAGATCATTTCATTGGCTTGATTTTGAGCTTGAATTGTGCCGAGCTTGCTAAGGATGCTTGTTTTTAAAGTTTGAACTCCTTTAAGGGTTCATGTTATGATCAGCTTGTGAAAAATTTATTGAAAAGATTTAACTTAGTTGATGTCAAATCTTTATCAATTCATTCTTAGGTTAGTGTGTTCAAGTTTTGTCATGCATTGATTCTTTGCTTCTTGTGATTCTTTAAGGGATTAGGTCACTTGACCTAGGTCTTTAAATATTTCAAAAACAAAGAATAGATCTTCAATTTTGATTTGATCTTATGAGATACTCCTTTTGAAACTTCCTTGATGTGTTGTTCAAGTTTTGTAATGCTTTGAGAACTTTAGGTGTAAGATCATGTTTTTAGTTTGATAAGATGTTCTTCTAGAAATAGGATTTCAAGTTTTCTTTGGTTAATTGCTTACATTTTCATTTAATTTTGGTCTGTGATCTTTGTAACATCCCGCCTAATTATTAAACCCTAAACATACAATTAAAGTCAATTAAACATAAAATGCTACACCGATTAATAAAAATATAGGGAAAATTTTTCAAAATTATTTACACTCGTCTTAGGATGTCCCCACATGGTTCTACGAGTCCTTAATAATCTATCTTAGGCTTGGAAGACCCAAAACAGCTCAAAGAAAATTTTTCAGCATGTTAACTCCTTGCGCGCCACTTGGTAACTTGAGAGTCAAATTGGAGTTATACAACTCCAATCGAGATGAGCCTAGTTGATACATCTCTGTAACTCAAATACCTACAATTGTTATGAATAAGTCAAGGGCCAATTGTGCCCCTAAGATTACTAAATTCTAATTTTTATAAAATCAACCCTATTGAAAATTTTAGCCTAAACACCCTATAGTATTTTGAGCATAACTCGTGCTATCGACCTTCGATCGTCATAAATTAGGTATCAAAACAACGGTGACAAAATTCTCTAAAACTTTGATGAAGAAGGCAAAGGCTAAATCAGCTTGTTTGAGCGAGATTTTGCTTGCTTAAGCAAGATTTTTGCTCAAGCTCTCGCTTAAGTGAAAATTTGGCAGTATGAGACCCAGATCAGTCGCTTGAGCAAAAATGACACTGGCTTGAGCAAAAATTGCACTCGCTTGAGTGAAATTATGCTTTCTTGAGCAAGGTTTACCCAGAATGCACCCTCAAACTCATATAAAAACTCGCTCAAGTGAGATTTGACTCGCTTGAGCAAAAATGACAGCTTTATAAATCAACTTCTCACCTACTTATTTTGCCCGTTTCAACTTTGATTGCTATGAAACTTCATGGACACTATGTTTTCCCCATTCTGGAGTTGTTGGTGTCATCCGTTTTCAAAAATTCTATCATATGCTCAAGTATATGGAAAAATACATTAAAACCAAAAGTAACCAAAACCCATGCACCAAACCATTCAAATGGGCTCTAAACCACACAAGGCCTATATGCACAATTTCTAAATATCATAGGGAACCTATTAGTTCCATCCGGGGGTCCCAAAACCCGCCGAATCATAAATTCACTTATTTAGTTTCTAATTTTACCTATTTCCACTATATGCTTGCTTTCAACAAATAATCAAATTCACCAATACATCAATCAATTTCACAATCACATCACACCCACATAATGCATACACATATTACAAAACCTGACCATGACCATTCAATCACACAAACCTGGCTCCATGCCATAAATCCCACAATTCACTAACTAGCAATGATAAACATAAATGTCATACTAAATTCCTTTCTCCCACACTATCAATCCACATCATCATCATCAATTAATCATCACTCATCATAACATTGAATCAACTAAATTGCATCAATCTCATAAGCCACATAAATAAATGTCATACATCAAGATACATAATAAAAGACATCAAATACAATTTATCACTAAACTATTACACAAGTCCATACTCCTACATTTTCCTTAGCATCGGCTACCCGCTTGGCGCACCCTTCGGGGCATTAGTACCTTCCCTGTCACCGGTCACTAAATTAGAGAAAACCATAGCAAGGGTGAGTGTTTAGAATATCGCAATTAATATAGAACAAAAAAAGTATAATGAATGTGAAGATTTACTAATGTAATATACTTCTTAATGTTAACTTACCGATCTCATTACGCTATATGATTAACTATTTCATTGCATAAAAATCCATATTCACATAAGCCTCAATATAATCTCAAAATAACATAATCCATATACACACATAGCATCCAACATCATGAATATTCTCAATTTCATACCATACCATCAACCATCATCGAATTCACATATATCACAACTGACTCGCATCATATATCTGACTCCTAGTATCCGGATACTAAAGGATTGGCCTTCATCTGGGTGTCCTACTTGATACCCCATGGCCCCTACTTGGCCCACCGAGCCCTGTTTGGCTCTCCACCTCAACCACTGGGTCCTACTTGACCACTGGGTAGCTCAACTGGATCATAAAGGACCACGAGAGCTGAAAACGAAGGGCAAATTATACCGTCGGCCGTCCCACACCACATAAACACATATATACATATTCCATACACAATCTGTCATCATCATATTCATATTTAATTGTCAGAAACTGACATTTAACAATCGCACAGGGCTGTCACACATACCCAACCCTTAAACACCATATTATTTCATCAATTCCAATCAATTATCCATATTCATAGTGACATACACAATAATAAACATCATCAATATTCATTTTAATTCACCATCCACAACATATCACACACACATATATATAGTTCTCATAACACAAATCATCACTTTCACTTAATTAATCAATTATCCCGCTTATAATTTGACTTTCACTTCCCACTTAATTTATTAATTATCAAACCATGCATATAATTCTACATATACGTATACATATATATAAAATCATTATCTAACTAATTTTCCTACTTCTCGCAATCCATCAATATTTTATAAATCGCCCTAAGCCTAATGTACATACCAATTCTAATTAATTACGACCCGAACACCCCTTTACCAAGGTTTCAAGCTTCAATGAGTTGTTCACAATGTCAGTCGTGTCCTACAGTCACTTGATTCACTTCTTCACTTTCGAACTCAACACCCGCTTCACCTATCGATCTTCCGGCGTCTGTTTCACCACTTACGAACACCAAAACGAATGACCCATTAATACTTAACAACACTCGTTGCTCCTAGAACCTTAACTAAGCTCTGCATTGCTGTAAACATGAAAAATTGACACCCCAAGCCAATATAGGATTCAGTCAAGAGAGAAGGGAAAGGGGAAGGTGCATTTCGAAATACCCATAGCCTTAGGAACTTTATTTCACGCCTTACCTAACCATTGGAAAGCAAAATCAAACCCCCCACATGCAATGGGTGCCACGGTAGAGAGAGAAAATAAAAAGGAGGAAGGAAATTTGAAATTGAGGGTGCCAATAAACTCACCTCGTTGCCGAGATTCCAAAAATGCGATCAACTTGAAGCTCTGACGCGAAATCGCCATCTGATTGGAGCCAAGAGTTCACGGCAATAGAAGGAAAAGAAGAGAGCAGAACGCGTGAAATGAAATGGAGAAGAAGAAGGAATTGTTTTGTTTTTATTTCATTAAGGGTATATTGGTACTTTATCATTTTCTTTTCTATTTTCTTTTAAAACTTACCTTTTTAACCCTTTAGCAACTTTAAATTTACCACCACTCATTTAAACTTTATCTAAATTTTAATAGTCCACCAATCAAATAATTTTGTTTAATGTCACAACATCTAGTTATTTAAAATTACATTTATATTAATTAATAATGATTTCTAAAAATCTTTTGAGGACAATTATTAATATTTTTCCACCAATCATAGATTTTAATTCAATTATCTAGGATGTTACAATCTTTGTTTTAAGAAACACTTTGTGTTTATCTTTTTATCAAGAAGTGTTTTGAATTCAAATAAAAACATCTCATAATTCTTCTTTTAGTTTATTTACTATTTTATTTTACATTAAAAAAACTTGTTAGATTATTTCGAAATAAGATATCTTGAATTATTTTTAAGAATAAAGTATTATCAAAACTTTTGATGATACGATTCTAAAGATTTAGATTCAAGAGTCTCTTTTTTTATGACAACACTCTTAAAAAATAATTAAGGTTTCTGATGCTGGGTAAATAAATAAGAAACATGCAATAAACTTTTTAGAAAAACAAGGTGAGCTCTCATAAATTTATACTGCGCAAGAACATGTTATCTAGAAATAAGAATCATCATATATTAAAATTCATTGAACGTTAAACGATATTTTATAATATTAAATGTATTAGATTATACAACAAACCATTTATCAACATTACATTTAATTCATACAACAATCACAAAACAAATTTTAGGGGTGCGTGGGGGTAATATAAGATGATTTTTAATTTAACCATAGTTTATCCTTTGTATTTAACAAAAAAAAATGTTTTTTTAGTTAACCATAATTTACCATGGGGAATTAACGGTTAGAGCAGATTGTAAACTCTTAAAAATTACGGGGTAAATTATAATATAGATGAAGTTGAAGGGTGATATTTGTAATTTAGCATTAAAAATGGAGCAGAAAGAAGGAAGCAATGCACTAGTGCAGCAGCGATGAAGGGGAATAGCGGTGGTCCGACAAGACAGCGGGGTTCCAGCTATTTGTTTTGACTCGTATATTATTCATCAAACGCAGTAAGTAAATGGGCCCCACCGAAAATCACCGGAATTATAAAGGTGGTCCCACGACCATCGTTTACCTATCTGCGCCACTCCATCAGCCCCGTAAATCATTACATCATTTGTTGTTCTGATTTTAGTCTCCACACATCATGCTCAAGCTCACCACTCTTCTCTGTACTTGCACGCACTCTATTTTGAAACGCATCGTTTTTCAAATATTTTTTCCGCCTCTATCCCATCATTCATTTTTTATACATATAAGATAGCCCCGAGCAAAACAAAAGCTTGTATTCTAGTTGCACTCGCCTCCACAAATGCCAATCCCCAAACTCAACTCTTTATTAATAAATCAGTTAAGTATTAAAAAGAATATTCATAATTTTTGAATATCCATACAGAAAATATAAAAAAAACAATTTTTAATTTTCATACACTCAAGGTAAATTTTGTAATAATAAATAACAAATAAAATAAAAATAAATGTTAGATTTAGAATTATTAATTTAGAAACATTTGCCTAAACCATGGGGTTTAGAAAGTAGAAAAAGTAGTTTGGACTTGGAATAAAAAGGAAAAGAAAGAGTGGAATTGGGGGCGATATTTTAACGAAAAGCCGGAACTAAAGAGTGTGTGTGAACGAAGATGCTAAAAAACCAGTGAAGTGAGTTGAGTGAGTGAGAGAGAAACAGAAAGAGCGAGATAGACACACAAACACATCATGGCACTTTCTGTAACGATTTTCGTCCTCATCATCTCTCTGCATCTCTTAGCCTTCGTCTTTGCCGTTGGCGCCGAACGACGTCGTAGCATTGTAACCCTCTCTCTCTCTCTCTTGTTTTCATTTCTTCAATTGAACGTGCTCTGAAATGAAACTCTTCATTTCCGTTTGCAGGCGAAAGTGGTCCCCGACGAGTACGACGACAGAACCTTCTGCGTTTACACCACCGACGCCTCCACCGTCTACGGCTTTGCCGCCTGCGCTCTCTTGCTCCTCAGCCAATCCGTCCTTAACGCCGTTACTCGATGCCTCTGCTGCGGCAAAGGCCTCGTCTCCGGTTGCTCCACCACTTGCGCCGTCATCTCCTTCACTCTCTCTTGGTAAACCGCATCCTAAATCCCTAAATCACTAAATCCCCTTTTTATTATTACTGTTATTTTCTTTCTTCATTTTTTTTTGTAACAGAAATTAAATTGAGGTTTAGATAATATATGTTAATAAAAAGTGGATAAAATTACTGTGAAATCAGGGTTAGTTTTTTGGGGGCAGAGGCATGCTTGTTGGCAGGGTCTGCGAGGAATGCGTATCACACGAAGTATAGAGGGTATTTTGTGTCACATGATTTGTCTTGTTCTACACTACGCAAGGGTGTTTTTGCTGCTGGTGCTGCCTTGACCTTGTTCTCTATGTTGGCTTCTGTTTTGTACTATTGGGCTCATTCCAAGGCTGACACTGGTTTCTGGGAGAAGCACCGTAATGAAGGTCTTGGATTGACCACACACCACCACCAAGGTCCTGATTCTGACAAGCTCTGAATCATGGTTTCAACAGATTTGGCTAATTTATACAATTTTGGTGGTAGTTTTTTTTTTTCTAAGGGAGGAACAATGTTATCAGAACCTCTTGTTCTTGTATTAATGGGTGAAGATATATAATATATATATATATATATATATATATATATATATATAGTATTTATATTTATGCTGCAACAGGAGAATGCTTGAAACGATATAGATAGATGGTGTTACTGTTAGTATGGTGGTGGTATATATATCAATGTCTAGTTTCATAGTTTTGAAGCTTGCTTGTTACTTGCTGCCCATTGAGCGTTTGAGTGTCTCACTTGGCTGCATTATTGTGATACAAATTAGCAAATAACTTGAGTAAATCTTTACAAAGCCTTTTAGTTAAGATTTCAAAAAAGAATTGATGATTAACTGATTTATTGGTGAAAATCATTTTCCTATTGTGTGATGGTGATGATGATGTATATACACACTCCGAGATGTGTCAGGCTATAATTTTTGTTATGAATGTTACATGTCCAACATGTTTTTTGATTGTTATCATGGGATTTTTTTATTTTATTTTATTTTATTTTGGTGAAGATTGTTATCATGGGATTGAATTGAAGGGAGGAGAGTGGTGGAGACAGACAATGTGTTCGGTTTTATATTTTTGCCAAGTGTGGTAATGGTTGGGCTAGATACAGAACGGATAGCCTGCTCAGTTGGGGTTTGCAGAGATGCGGAACAGATGGACTGATTAGTTCTGTCTGAGAAAATTATCTCTCTATGTTACTCTATTAGTCCTTCAAAGAATCTAGTTATTAAGTTTTTTAAATTTGTAGATTAATCATTTAAAATGTAAGTCACTACATAGGTCTTTGTTGTAGAGTAAAATAATGAAAAGGAAGAATCTTTAAAGGTCATAATAATTTATTAAATTTTTGAAAAAAAAAAGTTGAAATATCACTATATGGATCTTCCATGAATGATTAAAAGTGTCTAATTTGGGCATATTAAATTTAAGGAATTAATTTTGTGTTGATATTTATTAGAACTAAAACAATGACTAATAATCGTTGTGAAATTAATTTGGTAATCAAACTATTTGAAAGACTAATAGTGGTTAATATAATTTGGTTAAAATACTAGTCTAGAGTTTAGAAAAAAGTCCCTAAAAAATTATCCTAGACTTTTGACCCTTAAAAATTTTTAGGGTTTACGAAATCAAGGAAATGTTAGGGCTGATTGTTAATTGATGAGATGGCTAACACCTATGTCACCTCATCAGTGTCACGTAGTTGACATGTGACAATTTTTAAAAAAATAAAAAAAAATAAAAATTCCATATCATCCTATTGCCATACTCATCTTTATCTTAATCTCATTCCTAACCTGAATTCCTCTTTTCTTCCTTGTAATTCACAAAAACACACCCTCTTCTTCTCTCAATTCTCCTTCTTCTCAACTCAACATCAGCCATTGATTTCGTCTTCAATGACTTCAACTCCTCTGACGTGTTACTCTTTGGCAATGCCACCATTGATTCTCGAATCCTAAATCTCACACATCACCATACTTTCTTCATTCGTCGTGCTCTGTTCTGCCAAAAAATACCCACCAAGAAACCAAACACTTCTTCCGTGTACCCTTTCTCCACTTCCTTCATCTTCACCTTGGCACATTATGAAGACACTCTTCCAGGGCATGGCTTGGTTTTCATCTCCACCCCTGTCACGGGAATCCAAGGCATGAGCTCTGCACAGCACTTGGGTCTGTTTAACCTCACCAACAATGTTGGTGGTGAAGTCATCGTGGAAGTTGAACGGGTAGTTCTAGAATAGCGCAGTTCCAAGCGGGATCTCAAGGCACAAACAATAGAGGTTGACGATGACGGAGGAGTTGGTGTCGTGGAGAAACTGGAGGAGAGGAGCGAAGAGGGTGTGATTACAATGATAGGTTCTCTAATGTAATGATGTCAGGTTTCTGCGTAGGGTATGCGATGAAGGCGAGAGACACTACCAGAGGGAAGGAGAAAATATATGGAGGTGGATACAGGGCAATCTACACTAGTGGTGAAACGGAGCAATTTGAGCACCTTAACGAGTACCTTTCAAATTATTCTTACCAAGCAATAATTTCATGCAAAATTTTTGGGGAAAGGAATTGAACAGGTGATTGATTGAAAAAATATTCTGCTCCACGCCACAATATCATACTTCACTTTGCCTTTTCTCTCGTCATTCATTGCCAATTTGCATTGTTGGTTAAACCTTCTCGCTAAAGCTATAAATGGTTTCTTTTTTATTATAAGGAAGATATAACAAATTCACAATCAGATATAAAGCTTGCTTAAGAAAACATTCAGGGCTATAAGAAACTGGTAAATCTAAAGAAGAGGGAAAGCAAAATCTGGTTAGGGAATTAGAGATAAAGAAATGCTCTTGGTGTTTAGAGATTTAGAGAGAGAAAGCAAAATCTAGTTAGGGATTTAGAGAAAGAAAGTAAGAGAAATGATGAGGATGAAGGAAAAAAGAATTTTTTTTAAAAAAATTATTTTAAATGATGATGTAGAATTTTTATTTTTTATTTTTTTGAAAACTGTCACATGCCAACTACGTGACACTGATGAGGTGACACAGATGTTAGCCACCTTATCAGTTAGTAGCCAACTCTAACGTTTTTTTTCGTAAACCCTAAAAATTTTTAAGGGCCAAAAGTCTATGGTAAATTTTTGAAGGGTTCTTTCCTAAACCCTAGACTTTAAGAGGGTTGAAAAGATATTTTAACAGTGTAATTTTAAAGGACTAATTTGAGTGTTGTTTCAATTTGTTTTTAACTTCTAAAATT
The DNA here is from genome assembly GCA_037962975.1 of Clitoria ternatea. NCBI lineage: Eukaryota > Viridiplantae > Streptophyta > Magnoliopsida > Fabales > Fabaceae > Clitoria > Clitoria ternatea. The sequence goes on along the minus strand of CM075674.1, from coordinate 110,353,305 downwards.
TTATTGAAAGCATTTTTCAGATCATATAATTTTTAGTCCAATGCAATTTATTTTCAAAAATACAAGCATACCCTTGGTTCGTTGTTTAACACTTGGTCTAGGCTTTCCTTTTTTTAAAAAAAGGCATAAAACAAACTTATATTTCAATTTTTAAATAAATCAGAATTGAGGGCTCATTAGGATAAACATGCCGGCTAAATAAATACTTATAAATACATATTTATACATTACCTACTAATAAATTTTTCGTATCAACTAGAGATGTTTCTTTTTATTAGCTTGTATTTCTTAAAGCTCTGCTATTTGCTCTTTTAATTTTTGTTTCTTTTCCTTTAAAACAAAGCAAAACCTAGAAAGATAAGTTCAAGAGAATAAATTTGTAAAGGTTAATACAGCAAATATACACTTTTAATTTTATTTAATCATTAATATGCTTTAAAGTTTTTATTATCATAACGAGCATGATTATTTTGAATATTACTCCTTCCATTTATCTTATATGTCTACTTTATATTTTTATTTTCTTTTAAATATATTCTGATTTAAAAATATAAGGTAATATTTAACTATTCTTTTCCAATTATACTCTTATATTTTATTTTATTGAAACACAAGAGTATTAATTAAAAATTAACTATAGAAAGAGAAATAGTATTTTAGAAAAAAGTAAGAGAAAAAGATTCAATTAATCTATTTCCTTTTTTTTATTTGATATATGATATTGAAGTTTGAACCAAAAAGAACCACTATTAATGAAAAAACTCCCCCTATCAAGATATATGTATTTCTTAATCTGTGTGAAAATACTAAAATAGACAAATAAAAAAATGAAGGGAATATTTCCGATGACTATAAAATATACAAAATGCAAGGTCGTGTGAACTTGAGTATTAGAAAAAAATTTAACTTAACTCTAATTAAGAGAAATTAAAAAAACGTAGTTAATTTCATGTAATTTCATTGGTTTCATTTTTAAAATTTATGTTTTTCTTCCTATAGCGTCATTAGTTTACTCCCTCCATTCAAAATTAAAACTTGCATTATATAAACGCATTATAGGTAAGATTATATTAAATATTAGTATAGAATTAGTTACAATTTGCTTATATTATGATATATCAAATATGATTTTTCTTTCTTTCTTATACTAGGGAAGGAGCCTTTAAGAAATAACTTAATAAAAAGTAACTGGTCAAATTTTATTTATTTAAATTTAAGTTTATACATATTTTTGGTTTCTACAAAATAAAAGTCTTTTGATTTTGGCCCATGTAAAGTATTTTCTTCCTTTACTTATAGAGGTTTTTGACATAAAAAGTTAGTTATAAATTAAAGCTAAAGTTAAGAGCTTTAGAAAATAAAGAAGAAATTGTTTGGTACTTTTGAATTTTTTTAAAACAAAATGATACTTTTAAGTTAAAAGTTGTTTGATAAAATATTTTTAAAAAACTTTAATTTTATTAAAATTCTACTTAAGAATTAATTTTATAAGTTATCTTTTAATCTAAGGGTTTGTTTAATATATGGAATTGACAATAACAATGGTGGTGGTGATGGTGGTGGCAACATTGACAGAGGCAGCGATATTGGTGGTGGTAGTGGAATCAATGATGGCGGCGGCGGCGATGGTGAGACAGTGGTGGCAATAGTGACAATGTGATAGTGACGGTTACAATAATGATTGTAGTGGTAGTGGTAAGAATGGTGGTGGTGACAATGATAATGATGATGATGATTCAGTGTCAGACTAAGAAGGGTGGTTGAATAAGTCTCATTACTGCTTTCTAGATAAACTTTCAAGTTACTTTCAAATTTATATTGCACCAGAGGATTAAGAAGAAAACAACATTTACATGTCCTTGTGGCACTTTTGATTATAAGAGGATGTCTTTTGACTTATGCAATGCCCCCTGGTACCTTCCAACAATGCATGGTTAGTATCTTTGTTGATTTCCTTCAAAATTGCATGGAAGTGTTTATGGATGATTTCATAGTATATGTTCATCATTTAGATAGTTTAAATAAAGTATTACATAAATGCACTGAGACTAACCTTTTTCTTAATTATGATAAATCTCATTTCATGGTAAAAGAAGGAATAGTTTTAGGCCATGTAATATCTAAAAAAGGTATAGAAGCAGATTTGCAAAAGTTGATGTAATCTCTCAATTACCTTACCCTTATTGTGTACGAGATATTCGTTCATTTCTTGGCCATGCATATTTTTTTAGGCGGTTTATAAAAAACTTTAGAAAAATAGTCCTTCCATTGTCTAACTTACTTAATGATATTTGATTTAAATGACAAATGTAAATAGACTTTTGATTGTTTAAAGAAAGCTTTGACCATCACTCTAATCATCCACGCACCAGATTGGCCACTTCCATTTGAACTTATGTGTGATGCATCAAATTATGCATTAGGAGTTGTTCTTGCTCAAAGAGTTGGTAAAGTACAACATGTCATTTACTATGCCTCACCAACTTTGGATGCTGCACAAATTAACTATACTACCACAAAAAAATCTACTTGCTATTGTGTTCGCACTTGAAAAATTTAGATCTTATTTGCTTGGTTCAAAAGTGATTATATTTTTAGATTATGCAGCTTTAAAGTTCCTTTTAAAGAAACTGGATGTAAAACCATGATTAATCAGGTGGATGTTATTACTTGTGAATTCTTCAACTGATATACTGTTTAATGATATATTTAAAAACAAGTATCACATCGAGTAGATTACCCATAGGCGCAAATGAAAGACTTTTTATAAGAACGAAAAATTAGTGTTTTTGAATTCTCATATCGAATATATTACTCATGTGCATGAAAGACTTCATATAAGGGTTTGCACATTGTGTTTATATATGGGTTGTACATTTGTGTTTAAAAGTTTAACCTGCATTGACACCCCTAACTCGACCCCTAGGCCATGATGTAACCTTACTATACATATGTCAATTTTAATATATAGAGTAACCTTTCACATTATTGAATCAATTCATTATATATTTTATTAAATATAATATATATTATTATTGATATATTTAATAAATATGTTTTGATAGCAACTTATTTAATACATATATATTATTAAATATTTAATGCATTATTAAATATAGAATTATTGAATATATATATATATATATAGTTAGGTTACATTATGACCTAGTGGTTGAGCATGCTTTTTGCATGTTAAAGGTCACTAGTTTGAACCATGTTCGACAAGTTTTAATTTTCAAATATCTCAATAACTTAAGTTTTAAATTTTATTTTATAGAAAAACTAATTTGAAACTCTTTAAAAAAACAAAGGACTAATTTAAAACCCAAAAAAGAGAGTAAAGGGAGCATATTAAAACGAGCCCAATAAATATGAGATCAAACTAAGTATTTAGCCTTACACATACAATTAATAATGGTCAATAATATATTCAACCTATTAAAGAAAAGTCTAAATGAAAGAAATTTCATTAAGTTAATTTGGACCCGATCTTAGTACTAGCACCCTCAGATTTGTTAATATCATACATCAATAATTTTTGTTAGTAAGTGAAGTTTGTACATCTTATGACTAATTTGTGTGCCTAAGTGTTTCGGGATACAAGTCTTAGGTTATGAAATAAAAGGGGAGTATCAACATTCTAAAGTCTGATAGGATGACCAAAAGTCTGGTAAAAGCATTCTATTGAAGTTGGAACGTTTTACTCTAAAGATCGTAAATCCCTTCTCACTGTTCTTAATTCTATTTAAGTGATGCATTGAAACTTATGCACTTATCATATGTACGTGTTTATCATTAAAGAATGCAAGGAACAAAATCAAACTCAACAGCAAATGACAGTGTACTTACCACTGTGCATAATCAGAGAAACTAAGCATATTTAGAAAATAATGTCAGCGTATCTCAAAAAGCTTCTCAGCGCTGACTTCTGATCTTTCGCTCGATCAAGATTTAAAATAAGAATGACTTTATGCATTGGAAATGCATGAGAAACTAATTCTACGTAAGAACTGAAGAAGTCTACTACCAGACCCTTGAACCTGTTTTAACACAAAAGGTCTGGTACCTGAAAGCTTAAGGCAAAATCTTTCACAGGATTTCCAACGACTATATCTCCTTTCAAGAAGCTGCAACAGTCATTTCTCCAGCACTTATATATACCAAGGAAGATTAAACTTTAATCATATATAAAGAACTTACGAGCTATCATCAATCAATTTTCTTGAGTCAAATTCTCTTTGTATTCATTCTTTTCTTGTAGACAGAGACCTTCCTTGTTTGTTCTACCTTTAGCAGACCTTGGTCTTGTGTCATAACTTAGTGTACAATTTCATTTGTATATCTGTCATACACTAAATTCTGTAAGTTACTCTTTCTTTCACAAACAAACTGTAAAGTCTGGTGGGTTGCCAGAATCTGTTAGCGTGGAAAGCACTATTGGCCTGGAGAGGCTTTTGAAAGAATACTTGGGTTTGAGCCAGGAGTGGCTTGTTGAAAGAATACTTGGGTTTAAGCCAGAAATGACTGGAGACAAGAATACTTGTGGCACTGGTCTGGTGCTGTTATTGTAAAGGAGATTTTACAATAGTGAAAATCCTTCAAGTTAGAAGGGACTGGACATAGCTTCTGTGTTGGAAGTGAACCATTATAAACTCTCTATATTAATCTTTCCTTATTAGTCTTTTGCATAATATGATAATAAGTTTTTATTTGGTTTGAATTTCCATAAAAGAATCTGTGACTTATTCAACCCCTCGCTTTTTAAGTCAGACTCTGAACCATCACAACCTTTTAAAAAGTTAGATAAGAAGTATACCTTCTAAGTCAAACTATTCAATGTATTCTCTTTGGTTGTTTTTATATGAAATCCAATTACTTAATTTAACATCGCCTTAGAAATATAAGTATAGTTAAATGTATTAAATTTATTAATTATGTTAATTATACTTTTAAAAGTGTCCTTAATCCTTAATATTTATAAGAGCAAGGAATGGACTTAAACATTATAAATGGTAAATGGTCTTATAAAATTAACAAAAAAAAATTTAGAAGATGGTTTTATATATAAAGGATCAAAAGAAGTATATTATACTATTTTTTTAAAACCAAGAATCCTCTGTGTACTTCTTATAGTTTTTTTTATAATATTTTTTAATTTCTTTTGGTTCTTTTTATAAAACACTTTTCAATATACGTCTATTTATTATTTTTTATAATATATACTCTTATTAATTAAACTATCTTTGACTTTACATCGATGGAATATGACAAGTTCACTTCTATATCTTCGTTAATATTAAGTGTAATTCTAAATTTATAACAATAATAAATCACAAATTTAGTCCATCTTAACTAGAATAACTATAGTAGTCATTAATATTTTTTGTTTTCACTTTTAATTACAAAATATTCACCTTTTTCTGTATCCAAACAATTCTACAAAGTCAAACTAAAAAAGTTTTGTTTAATGTTTTTTTACTAGGGCTAAAAAGGAGTCGAGTCAAGTCAAGTTGCCTCACCTGCTCATTTTGGCTTAATAACCTAGAATTTACTCAAATTGAATCTGACTAAGTTTTTCATGAACCTAAATTTTTTAGCTCATTTGAAGTTCATGAACTATTTAGAAAATAAAATAATAGTTTTGTAATTAAAAGTGTAATCAGGAAATGGAAGAGATTGTTCTCTTAGACCAAAAGGCCCTATTATTCCTTATAATTTATGTGAAGTTAGGGAATTAAGTCTTGTAAAAAGAATAAGAGGAAATATTTTAAATATAATGTAGAAAGTAGGGGTGGCAAAATGGGTTAAGACTTGTATAAGCCCGTCAAAATACGGGTCGGGCTGGGCCCGCAACTTACCTTGACCACATGTTTATTTTATTGTTATTAAACGGATTGTATCAAAAACATCTTAATTAATTAAAATAATAAATAATAAATAATAAATAATATTTTATTTTGAATTCAATACATTTACTTTTTAATAAATGCTTTCCTTTTTTCAATTAAAGTATATAAAGGTTAAATACTTTTCAATCAACAAATTATTTCAATGTTTTTTTTATATTCAACCAATCATTTCTATCAAATTTTAACCTTAAATATATTTATTTTGAGACTATATTTTATTTTACTTAAACATTTAGTCAATAGTTAAAAAGTAATCCATTTTTTAAATAAAAATTTTAAGTTTTGTAATTATTTTGACATTTTATCTTTATATTAATTATGTAGAAAACATAATATGTTTGGCCTAAGAACACATGTAAAACTAAAATGACCAAAATAATTTACATACTACATGATCTTTTTAATTTTTTTCTTATAAAGTATCCTCACACAACTAGCAACCATGAAATTAATCTCTCGTCTCAGCTCTCAGCGAATGAAGTAGTAAGATAATGACCATAAGGTATTTTAAGTCTTAAATAAAGTATTTATTTTTTGTTAATGAAAAATAGAGAAATTATTTTTTAATAGGTATCGGGCCATCCCCTTCTCTCTAGTATGTGTGGCCCCACCTAGTGGCAAAGACAAATGTCTAAGGTAAAACATGAACGTTATGTCATCACTTTGCTTTTGTTCATGTTTTTGTCACCACCATGACACTGACACACATGCTTCTTCTTCTCTTCTCTTCTCTTTCTCTCTTTCTTTCTTTCTTTCTTTCTTTCTTTCTTTCTCTCTCTCTCCTATCTATCATCATTGCTTTCTTTCCTCCCCCCTTTTTTCTCTCTATATCCCCTTTTCACTCTCTCTTTCTAACCTTTTCACGCACTTTTTCTGCGAACGGAAGTTTCATTGTGAAAACAACACCACTTTTTTCGTGTCACTATTTGAGATTCCTCTTTCTTTTTATTATAAATAATAACCTCTCCCATTCTCCTCGTTCATCCTATACTCGTTTTTCCGCTTAAGAAAGCAAGATATGGGTTCTCCCCTCGTTTAGAGTTACCATCTCAAAAACCCAACTTAAACATGAACTCAAACCATAATTCAACAGTAGAGGAGAACATCCGAGAAGCTCAAGTGGGGCAAAGGTCCGCTTACCCTCCAGAGCCACTACAACCTGCTCCCCAGCATGAACCACCTCTACCTCAGGTTTCAATAATTTTTTTCAATGACAATAACAATGATGTCATTTAACGTTCATCTCGTTTTTCTGTTTTGGTTCAGTTTAATTTCAATTTAGATTAAATGGATTTTATTATTGTTTGCTTTATATTATGTTTTCATTTGGGAATTCTAGCTCAAGAAAAGTTTTTTTATTGATTGTTTTAAGCTTTTGTGAGGAATTAACTTCTTTTTTATCTTTCGTAGGCTAGGAACCACTCCAGGAGAATAAGGAGGTTGAGGATTAGATCACTGGATGATATTTTGTCAGGTAACATCCTTTTACATTTTGACATTTGTGAAATGTTCTTTTGTGAATTTTGATTTTGATACTTGGAATTCATATTTTCATTTTGTTTGTGTTGTTATTTTTGTTATGTTTGTTTACTTTTATTCTTTTTAATTATATATAGATCAAAGTGGTTTGATGAGTTTGAATGATATCCAACTTTTTTTTGGGTGGATGAGGTTATTTTGTGATTTTCATCATTGTGAGAAAATTGTGTTTTTGAAAAATAAAACATTTTTTAGTTAGGTTAACTTTATTCATAAGTTGCCCTAGCTAAATCTTGACTATTCTTGTTTTTAATTCTAAACTGATGGGAATTGTATGGTACAATTCATACTTATAATGATTTTAATAAAAAGACTTTAAAGACTAATATTTTGTTTGATAAAAGATTTGATGAAGTTGAACCTGATGACTTAAGCAATGAATGTTTCTTGATCAATTGAGTACAATGAGTAAATACATTTTTTATGTTGGTTTGAAGTTGACAAATGTTTTTCAATAATTTGCATACATGTCAACAAATCTAAGTTTGTTTGAAATTCATTCATCTTTAGTTTATAATATGATTCATTATATGTAGATATAGTGGGCTAAGCTAACCCTGAAATAATTAGTAAAAAAAATTAGGACGTTTAACATTCATAATGTGAACTGGTTAGCTTGTTGTAGATAGATTGCTAGAAACATGCTTTTGAAATGTTATGTTAATAAGATTAGTAGGAATACACATCTCCATTTGAAACATTATCTACATTGCATAATCTTAGTGCTTTTATATTCACTATCTTGGTTTTATATTTGCTAAGGAAATAAATTGATATCACTAGTATAGACTTTATATTTGATAATTAAGTATATATGAATCAATCCATGCTATAGAATTTTAATATCCATTATGATAACAATAAATCAAACATTAAATTAAACAACTGTGGTTATAGAGTATCCTTATGCATTCATTTTTTAATTGGTTGCTGTGTTGGTCGACACCCTATAGTATCTTTTTATATAATGAAAATCCCTTTCCTAATTTTTGATAGATTTTAACTTTATGCACTGCTTGTTTTTTTAAAAGTTGTTTATTTTTTATATAGTAAACTATTATTGTGATGACCTAACCTATTATGTTCTTGATCATTGTAGATGACCAGAATGGTGAACATAGATCTACCCCAGATGAAATAATTATTGTTTCGAATACCAACTATATGGTAATGAAATGATTTCCCCAAACCTATTTTTTTGTTTGATATATGCTAAATGTGTAATATTAATGTTAGAGAACCCATATTCCTTACCTTTCACGGGAACCAAGGTCTCATGCTTTAGCACTTAAGCCTAAGCACAAGTTCCATGCAAATTTCAATACTCCTTGCAGTTAAATGATTTTATTGCTTGATTCCAAGAAGTTACTTCCATGTAATGTACCTGATGCAAACTATAAAGCTTGGAATTTTTACTCATTTCCATTTGTTTTTCTAGTACCTAGTGTAGTATATCATTTCATAGTTACAACATAACTTGATTTTTTTCGTTTGGTTTTGACATAAAAAATTGGATTTTGTCCATCGTATTAAGGTTTACAAAAGAGAAACCTCGAGATCAAAGTTTGCCAATGCTTTTCCCACTTCCCTTATTTCTCATTTGAATGACTTTATTTTATTCCATCCTTATTTGGGTTCATCCTAGTAGCATAATTTTATCAGTCATTTATGTTTAGCTGTTGTGTCAAAGCTATAAAGAACTTCTAGTAGACTATATTTTGGACTTTGTAGATAGTTGTTGAAGTTCAAACTGTTGATTTGTTCCATTTGCAGAGTGAAAATGCTAGACAGTTACCTGATCCTAAACCCGAACTTGAACTTGAAACTGAACCTACGGGGCCTATCTTCAATTGTCCAATATGCATGTCTCAGTTCACAGAAGAAATGTCAACAAGGTGCGGTCATATTTTTTGTAACCAATGCATTAGAGCTGCAATATATACACAAGGTAAAAAATGCCCTACTTGTAGAAAGAGGGTTAACTTGAAGGATCTTAGGAGGGTGTTTCTTCCGGCGGCTAATTGAAGGTATATGGTCAACAACCCAACATGAGAATGATTTCAGATGCGGTGTTTCCCGGTCATTGAGACTTTGCAGATGTCATTAGTAGTAATACAAACATATATACTATTAGTTTCTATGCAACTTTTGGCCTAGTTGTTTGGGTATTTTTCTTTGAGAGTGCGTGCGACATTTATGTCAATTTGAAATAGCATACTTTATATCTTATACTCATGTCAGAAAAACAGAAACACATGTTTTCTTAAATTTAAGGAAGTGCAACATTATGAACCCTTCACTGGTTTAGGAAAAAATCTTTAAACTCTATATTTAACCTAGTTGAGCAAGTGCGAGAGATATTCACTTGATTTAACATTTGCTTTACAAATCATGTGTAATGTCATTACTTGCATTCCCTCAAAAGTGAGGCCATTTTTTTGGCAGCGGATACTGAAAACATGAATGGCAAGCAAGACTAATTATTTTACATTAAAGCTAAATTTAACCACTGTTAGAACCCTTTTTTTATTATGCTAGAGAAACACATAGATATTACCAACTTCTAATTAACTCGTCAAGGAATCCTTAACCTTAAACAACATTTATTTTCAAAATAATGGAGCACTTTGTAATCTATGAAATAAATGGTTAGTATTAATGGTTGCTATAAGTATGTGACTATTGTAATATGTATATCCTACAAATAATTTACTTAAAAAACTTGATTTAAGTAATAACACATTGGATTTCTATAAGTATAGTAAAATTACAATTTCTATAAATTTAATATATATATATATATATATATATATATATATATGCACATGAGTGAAAAGATAAAATTATTATTATTGAGAAAAAGATTTTTTTATTTTGAAATGCAGAATGTACCTTTGATAGAGTTTATAACTCTTTTGGAACAGTTATAATTCATCTAAAAGAGTTTATTCTGTAGAAAGCATTTTATATTTTTTTATGTAACCAAGAAACCTTATGTCAATCTTCCAACCATGATTGACATTGACATAACGCATAACCAAATATGGTTGGTTGTCCTCTTTTCATGTTTATAAAATCTTAAGCTCATCACTATGTGTATAGAAAATGTTTTGCCAAGAGAAAATAACTCAACTAAGAAAGGTGTAATAATACATTGGATGCTCCGGTAAAATTGACACATTTGGTATACATCATGGTTATTATAAACAAATGAGTTTATACTTTGGTTTTCACATTTTTTGTTGTTCCCAATGGATAAAAAATACTTCTCCATTTTTTATCTTTTTCTTCGGAGGTTGGATTTATTTTTAAATACTTTTATATATGTTTTGTTTAAACAAGTGGATGTAAATTAAAGGGAAGTAGTAATAAAGAGAAATGGTATATCATAAAAAAGAGGAGTGAAAAAACATATTAACTATAGTTTTAACTAGTGTCCAAACACCTTAAAAGATAAAAAAAAAACATAGAGTAACAACTATATATGCATGTCTTGTTATTATTTTTTTGTTTAACCAAATATTTCCATATCAAATATGTCATCTTGTATGAGTTAGTCGTAAACATCCATATTATGGTATGGTTAGCTCTCTAATAGAAATTGTTTTAATTCACAAAGTTCAAACACAAGACATTACTTAAAAAGAATTAAGTGTGTACGATCACTTGAACCAACCACATGTTTATTTTTGGATGTAGGTGTAACCCAGGTTATACGCTGTGGATCATGGTGACTAATCTTTCTTTGTTGCCTTGACCGCATATTTATTTTATTGTTAGTAAATGGATTGTACTAAAACAACCTAATTAATTAAAATATTAAATATTAAATAATATTTTAATTTGAATTTAATACATTTACTTTTCAATAAATGCTTTCCCTTTTCTAATTAAAATATAATGGTTAAATACTTTTCAATGAACAAATTTTTTCAATTTTTTTTTATATTCAACCAATTATTTCTATCAAATTATAAACTTCAATAAATATATTTATTTTGAGACTATATTTTATTTTACTTAAACATTTAGTCAATAGTTAAAAATTAATCTATTTTTTAAAGAAAAATTTTAAATTGGAAATTATTTTGATATTCTTTCTTTATATTACTTAGGTATTAACCTGATGGTAAAAATTTAATCTGTTTGATCTAAGAATACATATAAAACCAAAATGACTAAGCATAAATTAATTTGCATATTACAAGATCTTCTCTTAAACTTTTTTTCTTAAAGCATCCTCAGTAACCATGAAATTAATCTCTCGCTCAACTCTCAACGAATGAAGCAATAGGAGAATGATTATGATGTGTTTAAAGTTTTATATAAAGTATTTACTTTTTATTAATGATAAATAAATAAATTATTTTTCAATGAGTATCATATGTCATCCTTTCCTCTCTAGTGTGTGTGGCCCCACCTAGTGGCAACAATACATGTTTAAAGTAAAACACAAATGTCATGTCAGTACTTTATTTTTGTTCATATCTTTGTCACCACCATGACACATACACATGCTCTCCCTTCTCTTTCTCTCTCTTCCTTGCTTTCTTTCTTCCTTCTATTTCTCTCTTTATATCCCTGTCTCACTCTCTCTTTCTAACCCTTTCACACAATGAACAAAAGTTTCCTTGTGAAAACAACTTCACTTTTCTCATGTCACTATTTGAGATTTCTCTTTCTTTTTATTATAAATAATAACCTCTCTCATTCTCCTCACCTATCCTATACTCGTTTTTCTGCTAAAGAAAGCAAGATGATTTCTCACCGTGTTCAGAGTTACCATCTTAGAAAGCCCAACTTAAACTTAAACTCAAACTCAAACTATGATTCAATAAGAGAAGAGAACATTCGAGAAGCTCAAGTGTGGCAAAGCTCCGTTCACCCACAAAAACTATTCCCCAATGTTCTCGGGTAACATCCTTTTACATCCTTTTTTTATAGTAAGGAGGATAAGGATTAGATCATTGAATAATATTTTGTCGGGTAACATCCTTTACATTTTGACATTGGTGTAATGTTCTTTTTTGAATTTTAATTTTGATGCTTGGAATTCATATTTTCATTTTGTTGTTGTTGTTGTTGTGTTGTTGTTCTTTGTGTGCGCTTATTTTTATTCTTTTTAATTTTTATTTCTTAAATTATATGAGTTAGAGTGGTTTGATGAGTTTGAACGATATTCAGATTTTATTTTTTTATTATGGGTGGATAAGGTTATTTTGATGATTTTCATCATTGTGAGAAGAATTGTGTTTTTGGAAAATAAAACATTTTTTAGTTAGGTTAACTTTATTCACAAGTTGCCCTTGCTAGATCTTGATTGTTTTTAATTCTAAACTGATGGAAATTGTGTGGTAGAATTCATACTTACAATGGTTTTAATAAAAAGACTAAAGAATAATATTTTGTTTGATAAAATATTTGATGAAGTTGAACTGATGATTTAGCCAATGAGTAAATACCTTTGTTACGTTGGTTTGAAGTTAACAAATGTTTTTCAACAATTTAAATACATCTCAAAGAGTTTAAGTTTATTTGAAATTCGTTCATCTTAAGTTATAATATGAATCATTATATGTCAAACATTGTGGGCTAAGCTAACCCTGAAATAATCAATAAAGAAAATTGAGATGTTCAACATTCATGATGTGAACTGGTTGACTTGTTGTAGACATATTGCAAAATACATGCTTTTGTAATGTTATGTTAATAAGATTAGTAGGAATACCCACTTCCATTTGAAACATTATCTACATTGCATCTCTAATCTTAGTGCTTTTATATTCATTATCTTGGTTTTATATTTGCTAAGGAAATGAATTGATGCTTACTAGCAGAATTACAAGTATAGATTTTATATTTGATAATTAAGTATATATGAATTAATCCATGCAATAGAATTTTAATATCCATTATGATAACAATAAATCAAACATTAAATTAGAGAAACAACAATTGTGGTTATAGAGTATATCCTTATGCATTCATTTTTTTCATTGGTTGCTGTGTTGGTTGACACTTGTTGCTACCCAATTTTGTCCAGGCCCATTTAAAATTTAAAAAAAAATAAAAATACCAAAAAAAACAAAATTAAAAGAATATAAAAGATAAAAAAATAAATTTTTAGGAATTATTTTTAAGAAAAATGAACCTGTGGGCCTGTCTGAATTTTGAACTGTTAATCCGGGCTTTAATTCTCAAACTTCTTAAGTCCTTTTAAATTTTGAATTTTTGAACTTCCAATCTTGAAAGAGATGTTTAAAATTTGAAATTTTAGGGATCATACTTTTAAGAGATCAGAGAAAAATGATAAGAGGATGAATAGAGATTTGAATGAATAAGATAAAGTTTCTTTTGAAAAGATAGAGTTTCTAAGGATAAGATAGAGTTTTTTTTTGTATCTATAAACAAATCAGCTTTAGATTTTTATAATTATATCAATTAAGCTAGTTTTTTTACGAGATAATATATAAAAGGAAATGGATTTCATGTTTCACTAGGAGGAGATAAAGAAAATCAATTCTTTTTAATATATATATTAGGGATGAGGTTTCTTTTTCATAATATATATATATAGGCAAAGGAATCAGATATATATATATATATATATATATATATATATATATATTATAAGCCACGAAAAAGGGGATTAAATATAGGAACGTGAATTAGGGGGCAATAGATTAGGTAATTAAAAAAATTGAACATAGATATAAAGACATTCACGCTATAGTGGAGAGGGGGTCAATCAAGGTTGCCAACGAATTTTCAACGTGAAGTACACGGAAGGGATCACGCAATTATAGAGAAAAATTGGAACAAGGATTCACGAGTAACATATACAAGAGAATTGAAAGATTATATTCGCGTGAGTCATAACACAAGAGAAAATGAGCAATTGAAATCAACAAAGATAGATATTTCTTTTTTTCCTTTTAATTTCTTGTCATGATTTATCCGTAATCTTTGTTTTCCTAGAAAATTATAATAGGCACAATTAAGTACATGAAATCTTTTCTCATCTAAAAAGTCATAATAGTTATTAGCATATGATGTCGTTAGTGTTTGTTATTAAGATAAAATTGATGTTGGCAGATAACCAATATTAAAATCTTTGTGTGGTTTAATTTAGACAAGAAATGTTGTTAACCTATGTTTAACTTTTAGATCATAAAATATTTTGGTAGTACCAATAGGTAACGAAAATTAATATATTCACATTAGGGATCAATTTGGATGAGACGTCGTGTCGGTCTAAGTTTTCAAATAAAAATAAGTCTTTAATTATCTCAGAATTAATTTCATACCATAAAAAAATATTTTTGATAACAAATTTAGGGTCTTTATAGATTTTTTGGATGAGACGTCCTGTCAATCTATGTTAAGTTTCTAAAATAATTTAGACCATAAAACACTTTAATAATATCGATGATATAACAAAAAAAATATCTTTATAGATTTTTTGGACGAGACGTCCTATTAATCTAGGTCCTTAGCTAAGCTTTTCATTCTTAAATTAATTTTAAGGTTATCTCTAAAAATATAATAAAATTAATAAAACCCAAGGTTCCTTTTTTTATACAACATTTGAAATCAATTTGGATGAGATATCTTGTTGGTTAACGTTTTAAATCTCAATATTTTTAAATCTACTTCGCATTTTTTAAAATAACCCAAAGAGCTACGTAACCCTGATTTCCCCTAACGCTTGGGAATACGTAGGAGCAGGAACAATTATTCATGTCGGGCCCAAATTTAAAAATAAATATATCCATTTAACTTATAAAATAAAATCATAACGCTTTTAACGACAACTCAATTAATTTGGACGAGACATCTTGTTAATTGTAAAATTTATAATTTTAAATTATTAAATCGACAATAAACCCATAAGGCATTTTAAGAGGCTAAAAATTACAAATTATTAGGATTGTTCATAAAACTTAAACAAGTTAGGGTAACTGTTTAAAATGGACAGTGTGGGGTGCTAATACCTTCCCCACTTGTAATTAGACTCCCAAACTTTAAAATCTCGAATTAAGACCGGTACCTTTACGTTAGAGTTTTTCCGATGTTTTACCTTAAAAACATTGGGGCGACTCCACGGTTTCTGGAGGGAACTCGGGAAACTTATTTTCTTTTTACGGTCGGCCTGCCGCCGCGATCTAGGTTGCAACACTACACAGGGTAAGAAATGCCCCACTTGTAGAAAGAGGGTTACCTTGAAGGATCTTAGGAGGGTGTTTCTTCCAGCGGCTGGTTGAAGGTATTTGGTCAATAGCTCAACATGAGAATGATATCAGAAGTAGTGTTTCCCAGTTGTTTAGACTTTGCAGATGTCATTAGTAGTAAGACAAATATTCAATTTGAATTAGCATATTTTATACTTTATACCCATCTCAGAAAAACAAAAACACATGTTAGCATAAATGCAAGGAAGTGGAACATTATGAAGCCTTCACTGGTTTAGGAAAGATATTTTTAAATTCTATATATTCAGCATAGTTGAGCAAGTGTGAGAGATATTCAATTGATATAACATTTGCTTTATGAACGATGTGTGGTGTCATTACTCGCGTTTCCTCAAAAGTGAGGCCAATTTTTTTTAATGGATATTGACAACATGAATGGCGAGCGGGGCTAATTGTTTTACATTAACCCTTATTAAAACTAAATTTAAACCATCATTAAAATGTATGTTTTTTTATTAGGCTAGAGAAACACAAATATTACCAACTTCTAATTAATATGTAAAGGAATCTTTAACCTTAAACAACTCTTATTTATAAAGAATAGAGATATTTTGCAACATGATGAAAATTTTAAGCTTGTCATGTGTGTATAGAGAATATTTTGTCAAGAAAAAAATTTACTTTAATGATATTTACACCTCTAATAGATGTTTATCGGTTAGAAGATATCATTAGTTGCAAGAAAGGTATAATAATAGATTGAATGCTCTAATATTGACACATTTGTTATTTATCATGAATATAAAAAGATGTTTTCACACGTTTTGTTGTTCTTCTTACCACTATTTTAATGGATAAAAAAAATACTTCTTGTTTTAACTATTTTTTAGGAGGCTTGATTTGTTTCTAAATATTAGTCTTTTTATTTCAAGGAAATATTAAATGTTCCTTTTTTATACCTTTATGTTTTGTCTAAAAGAAGAGGGTGTGAACTAAGGGGAAGTAAAGTATAAAAGATAAGATATCATGAAACACGATGAGTAAAAAGACATATTATTTGTATTTCTAACTTGTGTGTAAAAACATTAAAAGCCATATAAAAATCAGAGAAAGTAACAACTATATATGCATGTCTTGTTATTATTATTTTGTTTAACCAAGAGTGTCTACATTAGATATGCCATCTTGGATGAGTTAGTTGTAAACATTCATATGGTGTGGTTAGCTCACATGGTTCAAACTTGAGACATTGTTGAAAAGGAATAAGTATGTACGATCACTTGAACCAATCACATGTTTATTTTTTGGTATAGGTGTAACCGAGGTTATCTATAAGGATGGCAATTTGGGCTTGGCCTGCGGGTCAACCCATTTTAACCCACTAAAAAAGATGGGTCGGGTTTAGGATTTGAACCCGTTTTTCTAAATAAATTCGGTCTGTTTGTCAAAAAAGGCATTGACAGATCGGGCGGGTTGATAATAAAATATTAAGAAAAACATTATTTGATATGGTTGATGAGGAAGAAAGAAACACATTATGATTTGTTAACTCATGGACTTTATTATTGTTATGTTATTAACTTATTATTTAGGTTTTTATTACTATGGACTTTATTATTTGATCTTATTATTTGATCCGGTCTCGATACTGGTACCTGGGGACCGATAGGTAATTGCATCCATTCCTACTGTGCTACTGGCCCAATAGGTATACTTTCGGACTGTAAATCCGTATGAGGCGTTCTCCATACCGGTATGTCCAGGTTCTTACCTTGCACACTAGAAAGTATCCACGTCACCCGACAGAAGGTACAAGGTACAGCTGCAGGGAGGATACGCGAGAAACGCGGCTCTCCTCACGTCGTGTGTCAGAATCGTACGCTGAGCAGTGTATTATTTGTCTCATGGCCCCACCCGTGCCTAACGATTCATTCTTCATGCTCACCTATAAATAGTCCATTCTCACACTCATAAAAGGTTATGTTATTCTTACTCTTTTTTTTACTATTACATTGCTCAAATTCCCTGAAATCCTTATTCTGTTTCACTGAGTTGAGCGTCGGAGAATCTTCACAGGTGACACCACCTTTCGCCCCTCTACAACGTGAAAACTTGGTGTGTAGGATCTCTAGGACAACAAGACCAGATTCTCCCACTGAGAGTTCGGACCATAATACCGGATACCCACTGTAGTGGTGTACAAACACTTCTATCTTTGACTTGTGAGGCTGGTTCCCACTCCTGATCTTTGACCCCGGATTAGACCAGTTCATTGGCACGCCCAGATAGTAAACCTTCACTGAGGGACTTTATTATTATACAATTATATTATGTTATATTGTTATTGTATTTGTGTGTTCGATTTTTGTTTTAAATATTGGTTGATTATTTTATTTAAATTTTTTATGATAGTTTGTATAACTTGTATTGTATGTTATTATAATAATATAATATTATAGAATGTAACTAATAAAATTTTGTTCTCATTAATGCAAATATAATTTATTTAAACTTTTAATGAAATAAATTATGCTGATTATAAAAAAACTGGTTTTAAAAAAGGTGAAATCTAGTTTTTATATCTAATTTTTTTTAAAAAAAGGCTTAAAATAGTACAAATTAAAAATAAAAAATGGTATATATGAGACCAAAAATAGGTTAGCTCTCGTTGGCCTGTGAGCTATATAGAATACGGACTCGCTAGTGTTTCTAGCCCGTTTTCTATTTTTGGATTGGCTCAGCCCGATCCATATTAGGCAGGCTTAGACGAGCCTTGGCCCGGCTCGGCCTATTGCCACCCTAGTTATCCACAGTTGATTATGGTGCCTTGACCACGTGTTTATTTTATTGCCATTAAATATTTCACTGAAAAATATTAATTAATTACAATAATAAATATTAAATGATATTTTATTTTGAATTCAATACATTTACTTTTTAATAAATGTTTTCCTTTTTAAATAAAAAATATAAAGGTTAAATACTTTTCAATGAACAAATTAATTTATATCTCACACATGATCTTCTTTTAATTTTTTGCTTAGAAGGTATCCTTATAATCGGTAACCATAAAATTAATCTCTTGTCTTAGCTCTTAGCGAATAAAGTGGTAGGAGAATAACCACAAGGTATTTAAAGTTCAAAATAAAGTATTTTTAAAACAATAAATAAACAAATTATTTTTAAAATTGGTCCCATGTCATCCTTTTCTCTTTAGTGTGTGTGGCCTCACCTAGTGGTAACGGTACATGTTTAAGGTAAAACGTGAATGTCATGTGTCGCAACCTGGATCGCGACGGCGCGGCGAGAGAGAGAAAAAACCCCGTGTGGAGACAGGGAGTCGCCACCAACGTTTTTATCCATAGGAAAAACATTGGGAAAAAACTAGGTTCAGTGAAAGCACTGGTTTAAAAAATGAGATCCAAGTTCGGGAGTCGGTTACGAGTAGGGAAGGTATTAGCACCCTACATCGCCTGTCAGAAACAGTACCAAGATCGAAAGCGCAATATAAATAGCCTTAAATAAAACATGGTTTCTTCCCCTTTTTTTATTTTTATTTGAAAACGACAGAGTGGAGTAAGAGAACTGTACAAACATAGAATGTCAAAGCGAGGTCAACGGGACATTTCATCCGAATTAAACTCGACTTCGATATGTGACAAAAAGGGAAGAGAATCCAAATAAGACGTCACGCCTAAATTAGACATCCTCGAAATAAAAAAAAAGACAAGGATAAGAAAGAGATAAGCGGGACGTCTCGTCCTAAGTATCTCTTCCCTATGAATCATGGCGAGGCTCGAATAAAAACTAGGGGGAAATCAAACAAGACGTCACGTCTAAATTGATTTTCACGGAAGCGACAAAGAAAGAACATTTATGAAAGAAACACGAAAGCGAGGAAATAAATCAGTAAAAAGAAACAAGAAAGATGGGCCCGACAGGAGTTGAGGTCCTGCTCCTACGTATTCTTGAATTATCAAGAAATCAGGGTTACGTAGTTCTGATTGTTTTTTTTAGGAAAAGATTGGGAAAATGTTGGTGGGTATCATTTTGGTGAGGAACCCATACAAGACGAAGTTCTTCGCACGTGTACGGATCCTATAGAGGTTGTGTAGACAGAAGTATTTTTCCGTACGACACTGACTAAAAATGATTTGTTTCTTCTTTTGATTTTATTTAGATTTGAAAGAAGACATAGGAAACATTTATTTCCCTTTATTATATTTTTACTACGAAGCAAAGGAGGGAAGGTAGCAGAAGCTACAAGAGAGAAAGGGAAACAATGAGTTCGGAAAAGAGAGGGAAAAACGAGCAAAATCTGAGTGGGAGAAGAGAAAACCGAGTGAGAAAAAGGGAAAAACCGAGTAAAAAATGGAAAAACTGAGTGAAAATGGAAAAACTGAGTTAAAAATAGGAAAACCGAGTGAAAATGGAAAAAACCGAGTGAGAAATAAAAGTACCGAGTGAAAATTGAAATTACCGAGTGAGAAATAAAAGTACCGAGTGAAAAAAGGAATACCGAGTGATGGAATAAGAAACTGCAGAGTGGGTCAGCAACTGACTGAAGGTGGAAGGGACCGACCGAGTGAGAAAGGCAGTGGGGGGTTAAGGAGTTTGAAGGTGCTTGGAGGGAAAGGAGACGGTGTGGTATGAAAAGAGAGAAGGAGGGATGGTGAGATTTGAAGGATGGTTGATGTGGGAGCTGTACGGTATAGGTGAGGAGAAGGAGGTGTGGGGGGGCTGTTGGAGAGGGTTGTGAAGAATGAGGACGGTGTTATGGGTTAAAGAGGGAGCTGGAGGGTGTTTGGTTGCTGTGAGGGGCTGGACGGTGTGAGGGAGAGAGAGAATGAAGGTGAAATCAGGCAGAGTTTTCTCTTAATGAATGCCTTCGGTCCCTCAAAGCTTCAGCCCTTGTCTATTTATAGGCTTTTCCGAGTGGAAGGCCAACTCAGGCTTCCACTCCGAGTGGAAGGCCAGCTCAGGCTTCCACTCAGAGTGGAGGCAGCCTGGTAGTGGGGGACAACGGCTGGTGGGAATTTTTAATTCCTCCACTTCCGCCCCTGTCTGCCACCCCCAGGATTCCTGGATCCACTTGGGTGGTGGAATCCAAGTCAGCACGGGCGAACAGGGGGAGCCTGGTGGAAATCCGAGAGAGGATGGTGGAAATCCAAGAGAGGATGTGGAAATCCGAGAGAGGATGGTGGAAATCTGAGAGAGGATATGGAAATCCGAGAGAGGATGGTGGAAACCCGAGAGAGGATGACTCGGATTAGCCTCTCAGTCAGCATTCATCCTCAATGGGAGTGATTTCTGAGAGGAATGACTATTCTCCAATAGAATTCCAAGAGGAATGACTATCAGTCTTGTCCGAGTGAGAATCAATCTATAACAGACCGAGTGGGAATCCTTTCACAAAAGACCGAGTAGGAATCCTTTAGTAGCCGACCGAGTAGGAATCTTTTAATAGCTGCCGAATGTGAATCAATCTGAGAGGACTCAACCACTCAGAAGAATCTCTCTCGGCAATGCTTCTACACTCAGATTTGTCACTTGTGCTCGGATACAGGACCCTGGGTGTACAATCAGGTCTCAGTATGTTTTATTCAAGGTCAGCTTCACTCAATATTCAACTCGGAGCCGGCCTTCCTTTCAATCAGAAGTTGCAACAGCTCCAATAATCCTTCAGGGGCATTCATTCGGAGTCGGCCATATTTCCACTCAGATGGTTTCACTTGTTTCCTGGACAAGTCTTGGTCAGATTCAGGACTCAGGAGCAATTTATTTGTGTATCAACCGGATTTGAGGTAAGCTACAACCCATTCGGATTTCACAATGGGGAGTCATTCAGTGGAGAGCATTCATTCGGAAATCCGACTGGTTTCACATGGAATTGCCTTTTCAATCAGAAATGGTTTCACACGGCAATCAACAGTTCTTATGCACTTTCCAATTAGGATGGTTTCTCTGAAATTAGAACCCTTTTTTAGTCAGAATCTGACCGCTCGGAGTCGGTCTCTTCACTTTAGTCAAGAGAGATTCATTAAATAATCGTCCCTCGGATGTGTTTATTCAAGAGTCGGCCTTGTATTCACTCGGACTCATCCCTCATACTTCAGTCAGAAGGGTTTCAATCAACGTTTGACCCTCGGATATGTTTACTCGGGTGTTGGGGTTGTTTTCACTCAGAAATATGGGACTTGAGAGAGTCTGCCCAGATATTCATTCTCAGCCTTTCTGCGCTCGGAATTGGTTTGAAGAGTGATGGCTCGGGATTGATTTGAAGGGATTGACTCGGAATTGGTTTGAAGGGTGATGACTCGGTATTGGTTTGAAGAATGATGGCTCGGGATTGATTTGAAGGGATTGACTCGGAATTGGTTTGAAGGGTGATGACTCAGCATTGCTTTGAAGGATGAGTGAAGATTAGCTCGGCATTGGTTTGAAGAGTGATGGCTCGGGATTGATTTGAAGGATGAGTGAAGATTGGCTTGGAAATCTGACTAAAAAGGACTCAGAAATGGTTGTAGAATGGCACACTCGGCAAATATTCACTCGGACTCGATCTTCTTTCCTCTCAAAAGTTGGTACTTGAGAGAATCTGACCACTCAGTTACACTCGGAGTCGGTCTTTTTTACTTCAGTCAGGAGAGCTCCATTCAACATCTAATCCTCGGATGTGCTCACTCGGACTTGGTTTCAATCGGAATCTGATCACCCAGATTCACTGAGAGTCAGACTTCACACTTCAATCAGCAATTCAATCAGTATTCTTTCATTTGGATTTCTCGCATTTAGAAAGCTCTCACTCAGATTCACTTCAATCAGCACTAGTATTCCACTCGAAAATGACTCATTCTGAGTAGATCTACTCGGATTGGATCATTTATGGGTTATTTCGCTCGGATTCCCTAACAGGAGCCTATTCCACTTGGAAATGCTTCATTATGACTCGGATTTGATCATTTTTTGAGTCATTCCACTTGGATTTATCCCAACAGTGGCATACTCCACTCGGAAAAGCTTCCTTCAGGGCCATCCTGCTCGGATCTGATCATTTTGGAGCCATTCTACTCGGATTTTCCCCCCAACAGGTCATACTCCACTCGGAAATGCTCCAATCTGAGTCATTTCATTCGGATTTGCTCCAATCTGAGTCATTTCATTCGGATTTGCTCCAATCTGAGTCATTTCACTCGGATTTGCCTCCAACAGGTCTATATTCCACTCAGAAATGCTTCCATCAGAGTCATCTTGCTCGGATCTGATCATTCTAAGTTGGAATGCATTATAAAAGAAGATTCTTTCCACTTGGACTAGACCAAAAGAGGTGTTCACAGATGCCCCTCTTTACTTCTTTTTCACAAAAGAAACACGAAGCTTCTGTGTTTTTGAAGTGAAAAGGAAGTAAAGATATGAACACCGATGTAGGGGCCATGTGGAACTTTTTGATGGCGTCTGATAGTGTCAGCAATCACGAGTCAGTGTGACCTTTCTTCTTTAAAGACGAGCATTTTCCACTTCCGTCTCGCTTTTCTCTTCTTCTTCTTTTTCTCTCTCTCTTTTTTTTTGTGTTTTTTGTTTTGTTTTGTTTTTTTTGTTGTTTTTTTGTTTTTGTTTTGGAAAAAGTGGAGCGAGGCTATGCCACGTCTGGCGATGAGGGACGCCATCTTTGGGCGACGGAAAAGTAAAGGGTGCCATTTGATCGGCGTCTGGAAACTAAAAGGTGAGGGTATTGCCTCTTGGTTGACTGGAAAGTAAAAGGGTGAGGGTGCTGCCTCCTGGTTAACTGGAAAGAAAAAGGTGTCGTTTGGTCGGCAACAGTAAAGGGTGAGGGTGTTGCCTCTTCGTTGACTGGAAAGTAAAAAGGTGCCATTTGATCGGCGACAGGAAAGTAAAGGGTGAGGGTGTTGCCTCTTCGTTGACTGGAAAGTAAAAAGGTGCCATTTGATCGGCGATAAGAAAGTAAAGGGTAAGGGTGTTGCCTCTTAGTTGACAAGAAAGGTAAAGATTGGGGGAGCTAACAAGACGTCTCGTCCGAATTAACTCACTGTTGACAGGAATTGTAAAGGTTGGGGTTGATCCTCGGTTGACAGGAAATGTAAAGGTTGGGGTTGACCCTCGGTTGACAGGAAATGTAAAGGTTGGGGTTGACCCTCGGTTGACAGGAAATGTAAAGGTTGGGGTTGACCCTCGGTTGACAGGAAATGTAAAGATTGGGGTTGATCCTCGGTTGACAGGAAATGTAAAGGTTGGGATTGACCCTCGGTTGACAGGAAATGTAAAGGTTGGGGTTGACCCTCGGTTGTCATGACTGCGGGTTCTTGGGGAACTGCCCCTTGAACGCAAGAGAATGAATCTGGGGGATGCCCCAGTTTGACATGACTGTGGGTTGTTGGGGAACTACCCCTTGATTGAGAGGATATACCTGGGGTGATGCCCCAGTTTGACAAGATTTGAAGGAATCTTGGGGAACTGCCCCTTGATTGAAAGACAATAAACTTGGGGTGATGCCCGAGTTTGACAAGATTTGAAGGAATCTTGGGGAACTGCCCCTTGATTGAAAGATAATAAACTTGGGGTGAAGCCCCAGTTTGACAATATTTGACGGAATCTTAGGGAACTGCCCCTTGAATGAATGAGAACGAACCTGGGGTGATGCCCCAGTTTGACTGTATTTAATGGAATCCCGGGGAACTGCCCCTTGACTAAGAGAATAAACCCGGGGAGATGCCCCAGTTTGACATAATTGGATGAAGCTTGGAGGGTGCTCCTTTAATGAAGGAAAATAAACCCGGGGAGATGCCCCAGTTTGACTGATTGAAAAAGCTTGGAGGGTGCTCCTTTTTGACGAAGAGAGGCCCTGGTGATGTCCTAGTTCGGACATTCTAGGAGCGCGGGGTACTGTCCTGGGGTCAACAAGAGATAACGACCTGGGGAAGATGCCCCGGTTTGACATGATCGAAAGAGCTTTGGGGAAGACTGTCCCTTGACCGAAAGAAGAATCTGGGGAGATGCCCCAGTTTGGGTTGACTGGGAAGTGTAGTCCCACTGGGGAAGCAAATTTGGGAAGTGCCAGCTTTGGCGATTATGGTTCCACTGGGGGAGGATTTGGTGATTCGGGATAAGGTCTCTTTGGGTGAAAGAGAATGGACTTGGGGTTTACTACGGATATGCCGAAGGTCTGCTACGGAGAGAGTTGGGCAACTACACAATTTGGGGATCATGGTTCCTGGCCATCCTTTAACAGAGAAACGTGAAACTAATTAAAAACTTACAGGCGGACTTCCTTGGCGACAAGCGTTGAAGTAACTCATGGCCAAAATAATTTATTACTTCTGACTTTATTGAGGTTGTTTCGCAGAGTTGGTTGAGCTTGCCCGAGGTAAGATCTGGCAATGGTGTACACTTCGTTCCCCATAACTTTGTGTTTTCGTCCTTCTCAAAAACTCATTTTTAAGAAATTCTTTTTAGGCAAAACTTGTTTATTCATTCTAGTCATGAACACATGTGAGAAGAAGGGAAACTTTTTATTTATGAACAACAGATATGTACAGGTGACAACAATAATGCAAAAAATATGACAAGGTACGAGGAATTGATGGCAAGGATAGAAGGGAAGGCCTTTTAGATCCTCCATCGATTTCCTGAGAGCGACAAGATTCCGGTCTTTTCCATGATTTCCTGTTTATCTTCTGATTTTGCTTTTGAGGGCGTGACTCGACAATGGCTTCGATACCCTAGACCCATCCCCTTGTCTGTGACTTGAAAAATTGGCGTTGTAGTGTTGAATCTATAGGGTGTGAATTTGTCTGGGTCGCTTTCTTGGGATTTTCGACCCCACCAATTGTTCTAACTTTTGCCTAGGTCGCCTTTTCAGGTTTTCAACCTAGCGAGCCCCCCCTTTTTCTTTCCTTTTTTTTTTACGCGTAGTATCTTCTCACTGCGTCCGCGTTTATAGGCATCGGTAGATCTTCCCCATCCATATTGGCGAGTATGAGAGCACCTCCAGAAAAAGCCTTCTTCACGACATAAGGCCCTTCGTAGCTAGGAGTCCATTTGCCCCGGTGATCTTTATGCATCGACAAAACCTTCTTGAGCACCAACTCTCCTTCTTGGAACTGTCGGGGTCGTACTTTCTTTTCAAACGCTCGCTTTATACGCCTTTAATATAGCTGACCATGGCAGAGGGCGGTCAGTCTTTTACTATCAATCAGATTTAATTGGTCATGTCGAGTCTGGATCCATTCAGCTTCAACCAGTTTAGCTTCCATGATTACTCGGAGGGAAGGAATCTCCACTTCAAAAGGCAGGACTGCTTCCATGCCATAAACTAAAGAGAATGGGGTTGCCCTAGTCGAGATCCGGACTGAGGTACGGTACCCATGCAGAGCAAAAGGGAGCATTTCACTCCAATCCTTATAGGTTACCACCATTTTCTGTATTATCTTCTTGATATTCTTGTTGGCCGCCTCGACCGCTCCATTCATTTTTGGCCAATACGGAGAAGAGTTATGGTGAGAGATCTTAAAGCTCTCACAAAGCTCTTTCATCATCTTATTGTTCAGATTTGTCCCATTATCCATGATGATTTGACTTGGTAGGCCGTACCGACATATTAATTCACGTTTGATGAATTTGACAACAACACCTTTGCTTACATTAGTGTATGAAGCCGCCTCCACCCATTTTGTGAAGTAATCAATGGCGACCAAAATGAAGCGATGGCCGTTTGAAGCCTTTGGTTCAATGGGACCAATGACATCTAGGCCCCACATCGAGAAGGGCCATGGTGCTGACAAAATATTCAGAGATGATGGGGGTGCGTGAATATGATCAGCATATATTTGGCACTTATGACATTTCCGCGCGTAGAGGAAGCAGTCTGTTTCCATGGTCATCCAAAAATAACCCGCCCTCAAGATTTTCCTTGACATGGCATGCCCATTGATGTGGGTTCCGAAAGATCCCTCGTGGATATCCCTCATGATTCTATTTGCTTCAGCGGTATCAACGCAGCGAAGAAGGATAGAATCATGGTTTCTCTTGTAAAGCACGTCGCCATTTAAGAAGAAACCCATGGCGAGCCGTCGCAGGGTTCTCTTGTCATTTTCTGTGGCATTGTCAGGGTACTCTTGCCTCTGGATATACCTCTTAATGTCGTGATACCAAGGTTTTCCATCCGATTGTTCTTCGACTACTTGGCAGTATGCGGGCTCATGACGCCTTTCTACCTCGATGAGGGGCACGTCATAGTCATTGTTCACTTTGAACATTGAAGCGAGAGTGGCCAAAGCGTCAGCCATCTGATTATCTTCCCGAAGAACATGATGGAAAGAAATCTCTTCGAAATCTCTGATCATTTTCATAATGTGGGCGTGATAGGGGAGTAGCTTGCTATCTCTGGTTTCCCACTCACCTTTCAACTGGTGGATGACTAAAGCAGAGTCTCCGTAGACTTCCAGTGTCCTTACTTTCATATCTAATGCCGCTTGGATCCCTAAGGAGCACGCCTCATATTCAGCGACATTGTTGGTACAATCAAAACGTAGCCTGGCACAGACAGGAATGAATTCTTTTTTTGGTGAAATCAAAATAGCCCCAATTCCGTGCCCTAAAGCATTAGAAGCTCCATCGAATCTTAAAATCCATTTGTCTTTGTTACCGCCTTCTTTTTCGTCGGACAATGCCAGAATATCCTCGTCTGGGAAGTCGAATGGTATTGGTTGGTAATCACTTATGGGTTGATGGGCTAGGTAGTCAGCCAAAGCGCTCCCTTTTATGGCTTTCTGAGTGACATATGTTATGTCGTACTCAGTTAGCAGCACTTGCCATCGAGCAATCCTTCCAGTCAGGGCTGGCTTCTCAAAGATGTACTTAATAGGATCCATCTTAGAAACTAGCCAGGTAGTGTGACTCAACATGTATTGCCTTAAGCGCTTCGCAGCCCATGCTAACACGCAACAAGTTCGTTCTAATGCGGAGTATCGCATTTCGTAATCAGTGAACTTTTTGCTTAGGTAATATATGGCATGTTCTTTCTTCCCCGTTTCATCATGCTGACCCAATACGCAGCCCATGGACTCATCCAGTACCGTCATGTATAAAATCAGTGGTCTCCCAGGGGTTGGTGGTACCAATATTGGTGGTTCTTTCAAGTATTGCTTAATCTTCTCAAAAGCCGTTTGGCAGTCCTCATTCCATTTCCCCGGTTGGTTCTTGCAGAGTAGCTTGAAGATCGGCTCGCAGGTCGATGTCAATTGTGAGATAAACCAAGCGATGTAGTTTAATCTTCCTAAGAACCCTCTGACTTCTTTTTCTGTGCAAGGAGGTGGCATTTCTAGGATTGCCCTGACCTTGTCGGGATCCACTTCAATTCCTTTCTTGCTTACAATGAAACCCAACAGTTTGCCTGACCTTGCGCCAAACATGCACTTGGCAGGGTTCAATCTAAGCTTAAACCTTCTCAACCGTTCAAACAGTTTCCTTAAGTCACGGACATGATCTTCCGCGGTTCTGGATTTTGCAATGATATCATCCACATAGACCTCTATTTCTTTGTGCATCATATCGTGGAATAAAGTGACCATTGCTCTCTGATAGGTTGCCCCTGCGTTCTTCAAACCAAAGGACATTACTTTGTAACAGAAAGTACCCCACAAAGTGACGAACGTGGTTTTTTCCATGTCTTCGGGCACCATTTTAATCTGATTGTACCCGGAGAAACCATCCATGAAGGAGAAGATGGAGTGTTGGGCTGTGTTATCGACCAACATGTCAATATGCGGTAGAGGAAAATCGTCCTTAGGGCTGGCCCTGTTTAGATCTCGATAGTCCACACACATCCGCACTTTTCCATCCTTCTTCGGGACCGGGACTATGTTGGCTACCCATTGTGGATATTTGGCTACGGCCAAGAAACCGGCTTCGAATTGTTTTTTGACCTCTTCCTTGATCTTGAGAAGCATTTCCGGTTTCATTCTCCGTAGCTTTTGCTTAACTGGTGGACACTCTGGTTTTAGAGGCAACCTATGTTCCACTATGCTGTTATCTAATCCTGGCATATCTTGATATGACCAAGCGAACACATCCTAAAATTCCCGGAGCAGTTCAATCAATTCATCTTGTCGGCCTTTGCTTAGGCAGGTGCCTATCTTGATCATTTTATCTTCTCCTTCATCTCCAAGGTTGATGATTTTAATTTCCTCCTGATGTGGGTGGATCTCCTTATCCTCTTGTTCCAACAATCTCGTCAATTCAGATGAGGGTCCAAAGTCTTCCTCACTTTCCTCGTAAACGCAATCATTTGGATAAACAGGGTCATGAAATAAATCCAGGTTTTCGTTGTTCTCAGGGAAATCATTTTTGGATCTGCATTCGGGTTATATTATAAAGTGAAAAGAGAACAACAAGTGAAAGGTTTAAGAAACAGAGAGTGCACAAAAATGAGGTGATGGGAAATAAAATGTGTTCATTGGTTTTCAAAAATAAAGTAAACAAGTTCTGCCCTTGTTACAAAATGGGTCCTGGTGCCTTGGGCATAGCAAGTGGACCACCAAATTATGAAATACAGTGATTACTCTGATAGAACGTTAATGGTTGTAGGGAACTCCATGACTTCCCAATTGCTCAGCTCTTGATCTGGATGGCAAGCATATACCAGCTCCACATTGAGGTCAGGCTCGTTCTCAACCATGGCAACTTGATCCGGATATATCACTCCGGCGCTCTTGAAGCTCTGATAGAGATCGCAGATAGGGATTCTCACAGTGTTGATCTCTTGACCAGTAAGGCGAGCAACTCTCCTCCCCTTCTTTTCCTCTTCAGCCCTTTTCTTATCCGTCACAGTGGGCTTATATCCCAAACCATATCTGTTTTTATTTTCCGGGAGACTCACCGGTTGGGTTCTGCCTTCCAAATCCCGCCCTAGTCCTTTTTCGGGTTGGTACCCTTTCCGCAACATGTTCAGCATCACCATTAGAGGTACGTTGGGGAAAGACATCTTTACAACGCTCGTTGCATTGGCAATCTCCAAGGCTTGGAAGGATGTTTCGAGGGCTTCCTCGGCGGCCTCAATATATGGAGTGGATATGGGTTTACTGACCAAAAGGTCCTCCTCCCCAGAAACAGTCACTAACTTGTTATTGATGATGAATTTTAGTCTTTGATGCAGCATGGAGGGGACCACCCCTGCCGAGTGGATCCATGGTCGCCCTAATAAACAGCTGTAGGCGGGCACGATATCCATCACTTGGAAGAGTACTTGGAAAGTACAGGGTCCGACTTGTATGGGCAATTTGATTTCTCCTATGACTTCCCGACGTGTCCCATCGAAAGCCCGCACAACCATGGAGCTAGGTCTCATGTATGTCCCATCGAAAGGTAGCTTTGCCAATGTGGATTTTGGCATGACGTTTAGAGAAGATCCATTATCCACAAGTACTTTTGCCAGGATATAATCCTGACATTTCACAGAAATATGGAGGGCTTTGTTGTGCCCTCTTCCTTCAATAGGTACTTCCTCATCTGTGAAGGTCAAGTAATTGTTGGCAACGATATGCCCCACTATGCCCCCGAATTGTTCGACGGGTAAGTCATGCTTCACGTGTACCTCGCTCAACACCTTCATCAACGTGTTCCGATATGGTTCGGAACTCATTAGCAAAGACAACAGTGAAATTTTTGCAGGGGTGTGGTTCAATTGGTCCAACACCTGGTAGTCACTATGACGAATAAACTTCAGAAATTCCTGGGCTTCCTCTTCAGTCACAGCCCCCTTTGTTTCGCCAGAGGCTACTTCTTTCCCAGTTTTTCCTTCTCCGGTAGCCTTGCCTTGTTTGGGTTCAGGTGGCGTATATACCCTTCCACTCCGTGTCATTCTTCCCACTCCGGTTATATTTGTAATAGAGGAGGATGGCATGGAGTTGACCGCCTCTGGATTGGTGACGACCACATCTGTATCGTACCTCCATGGCACAGCGTGGGAACTCTGGAAGGGGAAAGGGGTTGGTGCCCTTACCGTGAAGACAGTCTTGGCAGGAGCCGAAGCCGCTGGCGTATCCTTGTTATAGTATACGACCAGGGGTTTCGGAACTCGTGCCTTACCCTGTCCCTGTATCATATTTATTCGTCCTTCACGGCACCTGCAGACCTCTATGACTCGAGCATTCATGAGTCTTTGAAGGGTTTCCTGGAAGCCCCTTCGCTTTGCGGACTGGAGGTCATTATACTCTTCATCCCATGACCCTTCTATTAATCCCACCTTCAGTATATGGGAGTGTATTGTTTCCAAAGGCATTTGGATGTCCTCTACTTTGGAAATGCATTCTTCATCCCCCTCTATAGCGTTGACATCCGGTCCTTTATGGTTTGGAAGGGGATTGGTTGTCACACTTGGGCTCCCTTCTTTAAAGCTTATCCAGTCGGCCCGGATTAGGTCCCTTACCTTAAACTTTAGTGCCAGGCAATTCTCAGTAGAATGTCCCGGTGCACCAGCGTGGTAATCACACCGTGCATTCGGGTCATACCCTCTAGGATATGGCGGCTGAAGTGGCTTTAGAGGGCATGGCACTACCATCATGTTTTCGATGAGGTAAGGGAGAAGCTCTGTGTAAGAGATGGGAATCGGATCAAATTACGGTGGGGCATGGTCATTGTTTTGCCTTCTTTGATTTGGATTCGGTGGGTTCATTTGTGGCTGTTGGTACGGTGCTTGTGGTGGTTGATATGGTGCCTGTAGTGGTGCAGGCGGTCGCATGACAGGCGGGCGGAAATGTGATGGATGCGGTGTTTGAACGGCAGCCACATATGGATGTGGTGTATTATGATAGGTTGATGGAAAGGCGACCGGGGTGGATGGCCTCGGCTGGTTTCTTCTCTGATTATGGGAGATTAGGTTAGTCTCTCCCTCTCTTCTATTCCCTTCCCCATGGGAGGGTCTTCTTGCTGCATTAACCCCAGCTGGACCTCGAGTGATCTTCCCTGTCCGGAGGCCATTCTCTATTCTTTCTCTGATAGTGACGATATCGGAGAAGTGGGATGAAATACTTCCAATCATCTTGTCATAGAATGGCGATTGGAGTGTGTCAATAAATTTCGAGATTACCTCTTTCTCAGACAGAGGTGGGTCAACTTGCGCTGCTACTTTACGCCACCGTTGGGCGTATTCTTTGAACGTCTCATTGTCTTTCTTGGACATGTTCTGCAATTGTACTCTATCTGGCGCCATGTCCAAATTGTACTTATACTGTTGCATGAAAGCATCTGCCAGATCCTCCCAACAGCGTATACGAGATCGTTCAAGATGGTTGTACCAAGTCAGAGGCGCTCCAGCCAAACTATCTTGGAAACAATGGATGAGCAGAGGGTCGTTGGAGGCATGCGAAGCCATCTTCCGGCAGTACATGGTAAGATGGTTTTTCGGACATGTCAGCCCCCGATACTTATCAAATTCAGGCGTTTTGAATTTGGGAGGAATAACAACGTCGGGAATTAGACAGAGTTGTGCAGCACTGCCTAATCCAAATCGATTCATTCCATCCATTTCTCTTAAACGTCTTTCCAACAACTCTAATCTTCCCTCCTGGGTAGCAGCAGTGGCAGTAATTGGACCTGCAACGACATAGTGACTACCACTCCTGACTGGTCGGTCAATATGTGTCGGGCTCTCATTCAGAATTGAGGCTTGGTGTCCAGTTGTGGCTTGGGCAGCTTGTGGTTGTTCAGCCTGTGTATGGACCAGAATCGTTTGAGGATTCCGGACAGGTGGGATGTTTGGTTGAGCCACGTGAAGGATTGTTTCCTGATAATCTGGCTCCTCTTGGAGTGGCGGGAAATAGCCCGGGGATAACCCATACTGTGGGAAGGGTATGACATTCCCTTCTTTATCAACAAAAGTGTGTTGTTGAACATGGGCAGGGTTCGACTTACCAAGGCGAACGGTAACAGTAGGCCCTGCAGGGTTTGAGCTCGGTCCTTCAGCATGACCTTGAGCGTGTTGGGGAATGGGAGGTTGCTGCCTAGCATTTTCAACTTCCGCTAAAGAATCCCTTTCTGCGATTCTCCTTTCGAACATCTTGGCCATTTCAGCCATTTGTTCTTTCAACTGATTAATCTCAGCTCGCAAATTCTCATTTTCTTGTTCCATATCGGCCATGAGTTTCTTTTTGAGCCTAGTCGCGTAGGGGTGCTTGCCCGTAGTGTCTAAAGAATCACAACAAACAGTTAGAAAAATAAAGGGAACAGTTAAAGAAGATAAAACAAAAATAAATGGGTATACGCGGGATACAATTCCGAATTTGACACGTATTCCTTAACCTTTCCCCAGAACGTCGCGTTCAAAAGTACTCGGTATGACAGTATATCGGAAATTAACATGAGACAACTTGTGGAGATGAAAAGAACTTCACAACTTTATTTCTTCAAATGATACAATGCTGCTAGAAAGATTCAGATTACAAAACTTTAGCCACTCCTGGCTCAGGTAATTATGGCCCTCATTTACAAAGTCTTTCCTGGCAATAGCTCAGAAATGATGATATCTCTTTGGGAGTGGACAGGGGATTAATCATGCCTTCGGCTTGCTTCAGCATTGAGGGAAAATCTTTCAGGACTCCATTGGCTAAGCAAGCCAATTTAGCGAAACGATCCATCCATGAATGAATAATTTCGTCACTTCGGGCCAACCCCATCCTCAGAGCATGTGTAGTCTCCTGGCAACGTCGTTCAGCATTCAAGGCTTTTTTATGCTCTGTGTTTATCTCTTGTTCGCAGGCATTTATTACTTCCTCTAGTTGTAGTTCCAATCTACGGACCTGGGTTTGCAACATCTCTTTCTGCACCAAAGCCTCCTTTTCCTTCTCCTTTGATTGTACCAGCATGTCCTTCAAAATTTGTTTTTCGGCCAATACAACATCGCTCTGCTGACCCTTCATCTTTAACTGCGAATTGGCCGCCCGAAGGCATTGATCTTGTTTTATTCTGTAATCTTCATCAATCTTTCTCTTTTTCCGCATTTCTTCCATAGCATGCCTTCCTTCAGAATTCTCTTTCCTATGGAGGGCGCATTCTTGTTGGCATTTCAGGAGGTCTTCTTCCAGTTTTCGATTCCTTGCCTTCAGCTCTTCTATTTGGGCTTTTAGCGATATGGTAACCTTGTCCTCCATAATGCACGGCGGAGGAACTGTGTCCACAGGTTGGTATGAAGGGCCCTTGAAAGGAAATTTCACGATGGAGACTCTGTTCACCACCCAATCTAAGTATTCAACTCTCACAGCATGGCTTCGTGCTCCCAGTTCTTTGCCCATCCTATGGACCTTCTTCCAGGCATTGGCTATGTCCCGAATAGTGGAGGTGTAATTCCCATTCGCATAGTACAAAACAAAAGGAGTAAGCAGTGCTTCGTCCGGCGGCCCAAGTAGAGGATAAGCCAACTGTCACTTAGCAATAACAGGATTATAATTGATGCAACCTTGTGTCCCCATTAGAGGAATATTTGGATATCCTCCACAGCTATAAATGATGGACTCAACTTCTAGCCATTGAGGACACCATCTCACCTTTTCTGCTGTAAGGCCCACAAGGTGATTAGCCCACTCGCGCCCATTTTTTGTTGCCAACTGACATAATTTTAAATCAGAGATAGGACACTCGGCTTTGCATAGTTGATGAAAAGCGTGGGATGTGAGCCACACATACAGAACAGGCAAACAACAAATAATCCTCTTTCCTCCT
This sequence comes from Clitoria ternatea, assembly GCA_037962975.1. NCBI lineage: Eukaryota > Viridiplantae > Streptophyta > Magnoliopsida > Fabales > Fabaceae > Clitoria > Clitoria ternatea. Next base: position 110,318,936 of record CM075674.1, on the reverse strand, counting down.
TGGGTATGGCAGAAATCCAAGGTGCAATAGACATTGGCCAATATTGCTGTGACGGGATTTTCCAATCTGTGCTTGTGAGCGGTGAAGACACCTATAGCATCATAATCCACGTAGTTGTCTAAATTATGGAATAAGACAACTCCGTAGATAGTGAGAGCCAAGGTATCCATGAAAGCTTCCTATTCTTCTCTCTCTGCCAGGATATGCATGTGTTTTTCCAGAAATTCCCTAGTAAATCCGGGAATCTGGTTTCTGTTCATTTGTACACCTTTTAACATTTCAGGATGGATCTTTAAAATGCGAGCGACAGAAGTGACTGATACATGATGGTCCAGATGGCGATAAGGAATCTGTCCCTCCACTGGCATCCCCAATATTTGTTCAAACTCTTCTATGGAGGGTGCCAGTTGAAAGTCTTGAAAAGTGAAACAGCGGAGAGGTGGGTCATAGAATTGAGCCAGAGCTGTGATGGCTTCTGTTTGGACGTCTACCTCCAAAAGTTTCAGGATCTTCCTATACTTCCTTGCGAAAGTCATCTTCTGTGTCAAGCTCAGTTTCTTCCCTAGTGCTTGTAGACTGTCAGTATCGATCTTTCTAGCCTTGAGATGCAATAACTTCTTTAATTCAGTGACCCCTATATCACAATTACTGTGTCCCATGTTAATTTCCATACTGACTTAGAAATACCGACAAATTCAGAATCGTCCCCTGCGAACATCAAGACAAAGAATGGAATCAGTTATCATCAAGTCCTAAAGATCAATGTTCCTCCCAGGGATTTGATACAAGTTAAAAAAAATGGGGGGAACATGGATTTCTAAAACTCATGCGAGCTCAAAAGTCGTAGGTTTTCCCAATCGCCATTGCCACTTCAACCAGAGGGAAATGAAGTATAATTTTTTTTTGGATTTTTCCTTCGACGATTAGGAGAACCTATGACTTCGGACTCAGAGATACATGACAAAAAAGAGGATCATCCATTCACCCGAAGAATACTTGTGTGTTCCAAAGATTTTCCAAGACTAGGCGAATCTTTGGGTGATAGATAATCCCTTTTTAATAACAGGAAAGTGAAAATGACATAAGGTAAAGTAAAGTTTGCCCTTTCGTGGCCTAAGTCAGGTTTTGTTGAAGGTTTTCTCTGGACCCTAGGGCTTGTCTAAAAGTGACTCTTCACACCGGGTGGCTTATACTAGACTTCTAGAAGGTCACCAGAGCCAAGATCCTACCCATGACAGGGACGCAACAGTGGGGAACCACTAGGTGCGTATGTCACAAGAGGTCGAACTCTAGTTGGGGTTCTCACGATCACCGGATAGGAAGTACATCCTATACGATTCCGTATACCAACCCCTCCTAACTTAAGTTTCATTTGGGGCCTGGGTATAGGGCGCCACTCATAAGTGTGTGCGAGTAATTTGTGAGTGTAGTGTGTGAAAGGGCATTCAATACCTTTTTACCTTACCCCATTCTGCACAGAGAACAAACACAGAACAAATATACAAAGTCGTCTACCCTAGGGTTCAATAATTACAGGAAAGTAATATGGTCCTCTATCCTAGGGTTCAACAGACATGCAAAATAATAGACAATAAAACAGATAACAAGATACAATTAAAACAAAAGCAAACATTCATAACAATTTACGGAAAATAAACAAGGGGAAGAAATCCCATCTAATAAAGGCTATATATAAAAATACGCTTTCAACCAAACTGGCCTGACTCTCTTAAGTGTCCCCAGTGGAGTCACCATCTGTCGCAACCTGGATCGCGACGGCGCGACGAGAGAGAAAAAAAACCTCGTGTGGAGACAGGGAGTCGCCACCAACGTTTTTATCCATAGAAAAAACATTGGGAAAAAACTAGGTTCAGTGAAAGCACTGGTTTAAAAAATGAGATCCAAGTTCGGGAGTCGGTTACGAGTAGGGAAGGTATTAGCACCCTATATCGCCTGTCAGAAACAGTACCAAGATCGAAAGCGCAATATAAATAGCCTTAAATAAAACATGGTTTCTTCCCTTTTTTTATTTTTATTTGAAAACGACGGAGTGGAGTAAGAGAATTGTACAAACATAGAATGTCGAAGCGAGGTCAACGGGACGTTTCATCCGAATTAAACTCGACTTCGATATGTGACAGAAAGGGGAAGAGAATGCAAATAAGACGTCACGCCTAAATTAGACATCCTCAAAATAAAAAAAAAGACAAGGATAGGAAAGAGATAAGCGGGACGTCTCGTCCTAAGTATCTTTTCCCTATGAATCATGGCGAGGCTCGAACAAAAACTAGGGGGAAATCAAACAAGACGTCACGTCTAAATTGATTTTCACGGAAGCGACAAAGAAAGAACATTTATGAAAGAAACACGAAAGCGAGGAAATAAATCAGTAAAAAGAAACAAGAAAGATGGGCCCAACAGGAGTTGAGGTCCTGCTCCTACGTATTCTTGAATTATCAAGAAATCAGGGTTACGTAGTTCTGATTATTTTTTTTTTAGGAAAAGATTGGGAAAATGTTGGTGGGTATCATTTTGGTGAGGAACCCATACAAGACGAAGTTCTTCGCACGTGTACGGATCCTATAGAGGTTGTGTAGACGAAAGTATTTTCCGTATGACACTGACTAAAAATGATTTGTTTCTTTTTTTGATTTTATTTAGATTTGAAAGAAGACATAGGAAACATTTATTTCCCTTTATTACGAAGCAAAGGAGGGAAGGTAGCAGAAGCTACAAGAGAGAAAGGGAAACAGTGAGTTCGGAAAAGAGAGGGAAAAACGAGCGAAAACTGAGTGGGAGAAGAGAAAACCGAGTGAGAAAAAGGGAAAAACCGAGTAAAAAATGAAAAAACCGAGTGAAAATGGAAAAACCGAGTTAAAAATGGGAAAACCGAGTGAAAATGGAAAAAACCGAGTGAGAAATAAAAGTACCGAGTGAAAATTAAAATTACCGAGTGAGAAATAAAAGTACCGAGTGAAAAGAGGAATACTGAGTGATGGAATAAGAAACTACAGAGTGGGTCAGTAACTGACTGAAGGTGGAAGGGACCGACCGAGTGAGAAAGGCAGTGGGGGGTTGAGGAGTTTGAAGGTGCTTGGAGGGAAAGGAGACGGTGTGGTATGAAGAGAGAGGAGGAGGGATGGTGAGATTTGAAGGACGGTTGATGTGGGAGCTGTACGGTATAGGTGAGGAGAAGGAGGAGTGGGGGGGCTGTTGGAGAGGGCTGTGAAGAATGAGGACGGTATTATGGGTTAAAGAGGGAGCTGGAGGGTGTTTGGTTGCTGTGAGGGGCTGGACGGTGTGAGGGAGAGAGAGAATGAAGGTGAACTCAGGCAGAGTTTTCTCTTAATGAATGCCTTCGGTCCCTCAAAGCTTCAGCCCTTGTCCATTTATAGGCTTTACCGAGTGGAAGGCCAACTCAGGCTTCCACTCCGAGTGGAAGGCCAGCTCAGGCTTCCACTTAGAGTGGAGGCAGCCTGGTAGTGGGGGACAGCGGCTGGTGGGAATTTTTAATTCCTCCACTTCCACCCCTGTCTGCCACCCCCAGGATTCCTGGATCCACTTGGGTGGTGGAATCCAAGTCAGCACGGGCGAACAGGGGGAGCCTGGTGGGAATCCGAGAGAGGATGGTGGAAATCCGAGAGAGGATGTGGAAATCCGAGAGAGGATGGTGGAAATCCGAGAGAGGATGGTGGAAACCCGAGAGAGGATGACTCGGATTAGCCTCTCAGTCAGCATTCATCCTCAATGGGAGTGAATTCCGAGAGGAATGACTATTCTCCAATAGAATTCCGAGAGGAATGACTATCAGTCTTGTCCGAGTGAGAATCAATCTATAACAGACCGAGTGGGAATCCTTTCACAAAAGACCGAGTAGGAATCCTTTAGTAGCCGACCGAGTAGGAATCTTTTAATAGCTGCCGAGTGTGAATCAATCTGAGAGGACTCAACCACTCGGAAGAATCTCTCTCGGCAATGCTTCTACACTTGGATTTGTCACTTGTGCTCGGATACAGGACCCTGGGTATACAATCAGGTCTCAGTAAGTTTCATTCAAGGTCAGCTTCACTCAATATTCAACTCGGAGCCGGCCTTCCTTTCAATCAGAAGTTGCAACAGCTCCAATAATCCTTCAGGGGCATTCATTCGGAGTCAGCCATATTTCCACTCAGATGGTTTCACTTGTTTCCTGGACAAGTCTTGGTCAGATTCAGGACTCAAGAGCAATTTATTTGTGTATCAACCGGATTGGAGGTAAGCTACAACCCATTCGGCTTTCACAATGGGGAGTCATTCAGTGGAGAGCATTCATTCGGAAATTCGACTGGTTTCACATGGAATTGCCTTTTCAATCAGAAATGGTTTCACACGGCAATCAATAGTTCTTATGCACTTTCCAATCAGGATGGTTTCTCTGAAATCAGAACCCTTTTTAGTCAGAATCTGACCGCTCGGAGTCAGTCTCTTCACTTTAGTCAAGAGAGATTCATTAAATAATCGTCCCTCGGATGTGTTTATTCAAGAGTCGGCCTTGTATTCACTCGGACTCATCCCTCATACTTCAGTCAGAAGGGTTTCAATCAACGTTTGACCCTCGGATGTGTTTACTCGGGTGTTGGGGTTGTTTTCACTGAGAAATATGGGACTTGAGAGAGTCTGCCCAAATATTCATTCTCAGCCTTTCTGCACTCAGAATTGGTTTGAAGAGTGATAGCTCGGGATTGATTTGAAGGGATTGACTCGGAATTGGTTTGAAGGGTGATGACTCGGCATTGGTTTGAAGAGTGATGGCTGGGGATTGATTTGAAGGGATTGACTTGGAATTAGTTTGAAGGGTGATGACTCAGCATTGGTTTGAAGGATGAGTGAAGATTGGCTCGGCATTGGTTTGAAGAGTGATGGCTCGGGATTGATTTGAAGGATGAGTGAAGATTGGCTCGGAAATCTGACTGAAAAGGACTCGGAAATGGTTGTAGAATGGCCCACTCGGTAAATATTCACTCGGACTCGATCTTCTTTCCTCTCAGAAGTTGGTACTTGAGAGAATCTGACCACTCAGTTACACTCGGAGTCGGTCTTTTTTACTTCAGTCAGGAGAGCTCCATTCAACATCTGATCCTCGGATGTGCTCACTCGGACTTGGTTTCAATCGGAATCTGATCACCCAGATTCACTGAGAGTCGGACTTCACACTTCAATCAGCATTTCAATCAGTATTCTTTCATTCAGATTTCTCGCATTTAGAAAGCTCTCACTCGGATTCACTTCAATCAGCACTAGTATTCCACTCGAAAATGACTCATTCTGAGTAGATCTACTCGGATTGGATCATTTATGGGTCATTCCGCTCGGATTCCCTAACAGGAGCCTATTCCACTCAGAAATGCTTCATTATGACTCGGATTTGATCATTTTTTGAGTCACTCCACTCGGATTTATCCCAACAGTGGCATACTCCACTCGGAAAAGCTTCCTTCAGGGCCATCCTGCTCGGATCTGATCATTTTGGAGCCATTCTACTCAGATTTGCCCCCCAACAGGTCATACTCCACTCGGCAATGCTCCAATCTGAGTCATTTCATTCGGATTTGCTCCAATCTGAGTCATTTCATTCAGATTTGCTCCAATCTGAGTTTAGGGTTTAGTCATTTCATTTCATTCTAAATCTGAGTGATTTCACTCGGATTTGCCTCCAACAGGTCTATATTCCACTCGGAAATGCTTCCATCAGAGTCATCTTGCTCGGATCTGATCATTCTAAGTTGGAATGCAGTATAAAAGAAGATTCTTTCCACTTGGACCAGACCAAAAGAGGTGTTCACATCATGTCATCATTTTTTTTGTTTATTGTTTTGTCACCACCTTTACTCACTCACTCTCTATCTATCTATCTAGCTTAATTTCTTTCTTTTCCATATTTCTCTCTTTATATCCCCCTCTGACTCTCTTATTTTAACCCTTTCTCACACTTTCTCTATGAATGGAAGTTTCCTTGTGAAATAACATAATTTTTCTTGTGTCAGTATTTAAGATTCCTTTTCTTTATTTATTATAAAAAAAATAACTTCTCCCATTCTCCTTACCTATTCTTTAGTCATTTTTCCACTTAAGAAAGCAAGATGAGTTCTCATTCCTTTCAGAGTTACCATATCAAAAAGCCCAAGTTAAACTTGTACTTGAACCATGACTATGGAGGAGAACATTTGAGAAGCTCAAGTGGGAGAAAACTCTATTCATCCTCAAGAGCCACAACAACATGCTTCTCAACCTGAACAAGCTCAACCTCAAGTTTGAATAATTTTCATTTATGACATTAATGATGATGTCATTGAATGTGCACCTCGCTCAAATTGATTGTTTTAAGTTTTTGCGGGAAATTAACTCTTTTTTGTCTGTCGTAGGCTAGGATCTCTAGGATAGTAAATAAGAGAGGGATTAGATCTCTAGTTAATATTTTGTCAAATAACACCTTTTTACATTTTGACATTCATGAAATGTTCTTTTGTGAATTTTGATTTTGATGCTATGTAATTCAGATTTTCTTTTTGTTGTTGTTGTGTATGTGTGTATTTATTTTTATTCTTTTTAATTATATATTATGAAAGTGGTTTGATGAGTTTAAATGATAGTCACTTTCTAATTTTTTTATAATTTTGATGATTTTCAAGAAAATTTATGTTTTTGAAAAATAAAATATTTTTAATTAGGTTAACTTTATTCACGAGTGTGTTGCCCCTGCTAGACCTTGACTATTTTTGTTTTTAATTCTTAAGTGATTCGGAATTGTTTGGTACAATTCATATTTATAATGATTTTGATAAAATGACTCCATAGAATAATATTGTTTGATGGAAGGTTCGATGAAGTTGAACCCGATGATTTAGCTAATAAGTGTATCTTAATCAATTAAGTACAATGACCGAAGACCTTTTTTACGTTGGTTTGAAGTTGACAAATGTTTTTTTAACAATTTGAATACATCTCAATGAATTTAAGTTTGTTTTAATTGTTTTCATCTTAACCCTGAAATTGAGACCTTTAACTTTCAGGATGTGAACCGGTTGGCTTGTTGTAGATAGATTTCAATATTTGTAATATTATGTTAATAAGATTAGTAGGAAGATCCACCTCCACGTGGAACATTATCTACATTGCATCTCTAATCTTAATGCATTCTATATTCATTATCTAGGTTTTATATTTAATAAGGAAATGAATTTATGTTCATTAGCATAATCACAAGTATATATTTTATATTTGATAATTAAGTATATATGAATCAATCCATGCCATAGAATTTTGATATCCATTATGATAACAATAAACATTAAACTATAGAAACAACAAATGTGTATATATATATATATATATATATATATATATATATATATATATATATATATATATAAAATATTATAGTACTATTTAAAAAAAAGTTTTAAGTTTTATTTAACTTATTTAATAAGTATGATTTATTGATTTAGTCAATACTCTGATTAATCACAAGTTTGATTTAATATTGGTTTAGGGTTGATTGTAAACAGAGTTTAATATATAATAGTAGATGCTATATTATATATATGTCAACTATATGCATCAAGTGCAAACATCCCATATGTATCTTAATCATGTGTGGGCACGAGGAAATAAAACTTGAGAGCCATGCCAAAGCCATACCTTTCCTCCATGCAATGAGTTGATTAATTTCTTGGTTACAAAGCTTAGAACCATAATATCCTTTGGCACAATACATATATATACGCTGGCATCATGACGCATGAATTACACAACAGTGCTAGGAAATTGGTTCAGGAGAATCAGCAACCACTACAAAGACAATTTCAATCATTCAATTTAATTTGGAAGCCATGCGTTCCCGTGAACATGGGAGACCAGCTTTGTTAGGACGTGAAAGACCACTGCATGCAGTTCTTGGCGAAGGAAAGCGTAAGATATTTTGAAATTTAATTCACCTCTTTTGCATGCTTTTATGTTTCTAAATTCTATTTGCTCATGTTGAATTGAATATAGGGTGAATCTCAACAATTTTCATATCACGCACTCATTAATATCAGGCGATATGATAAGGGACATAATGAAAAAAAGAAAAAGAATTCCATAGATAGATATCAGGCGAGCGTTAAATGTTAAGTATTAACTACAAATTACTATATAGTTTAGGATTATTACGTCATTTGTTGTCTTGATTAATTAATATCAATACATGTGAAAATTTAAATAAATTCAATATAAATAAACTATGTAAAAAAAACACACAAACTTGAAGTTACTACATGTCATGTATAACGATGTGTTATGTAAAGATTGCCCATGACCCTTGATGAGGTGGTGTTAAAAAGGTAATAAATTTCCAAATTAAAAAAAAATCAAAATTTAAACCTTTAACAATATATTATATAGTTGATTCGTTTCTGCAGTTGCTGATATATTGCTATGGAAAGACAAGATGACATCGACAGCACTTGTAGCAGGGTTCACCATCATTTGGTTTCTCTTTGAAGTGGTGGAATTCAATTTCATTACTCTACTTTGTTACATCCTCATGACCCTTATGCTCATCCTATTCGTTTGGTATAATGCAGCTGGACTCATCACTTGGTAATGTAACCTTACACCATTGCAAATTAATTTTGGCACAATGGCACCCCTTTATTTAAATGTTCTCTTTTATATAGATATTAATCAGTACCATTATTTTGCAGGAGCCTTCCTGATATCCATGATTTTCAAATCAAGGAATCAACCTTTGCATATTTGTATAAAAAGCTTAACTCATTCTTGAGGAAATTTTATTACATTTCCACTGGAAATGATCTGACACTCTTCTTTGTGGTATTTTCAATTTATACTCACATTTCCCATCAGAACTTTTCCTTAACTAATTTGTAATTAGTTGACATATAAGTGATTGAATTTCAGACAATCTCGGGTCTATGGATCACATCAGCTATTGGGAGTTATTTCACCACTTTGAATCTTCTATATATTTGTGAGATCTCCAACATATTCATTTCATTATGATTCACTAATCAAGTATCCTAATTGTGAGCCATTTCAATTTCTTGATCTGCTATATGTGTTTTTTCTTCTACAGTGTTCCTCTCCCTGGTGACCCTTCCTGTTATGTATGAGCGGTATGAATATGAGGTGAATTACCTAGCAAGCAAAGGAAACCAAGACGTGAAGAGATTGTTCAATGCATTAGATTCTAAATTTCTCAACAAGATTCCAAGGGGACCTGTGAAAGAAAAGAAGTACAAATGAAGTTTAGATATGAAATGCACGAAATAAAATATAAGCTATACTCTGTCTTTAATTTGCCTCTGTCATAAACTGGCTACAAGCAGATACATGTATTTCCTGCCTTAAATATGTAAGAAAACAACGCTTGTAAGATGATTTCTCTGAAACAAGAATTTGCAACACATTTCACTGAATTATTTACAGTGATGGAATAATTGAAGGTTAATGTAAGTTAAAATTACATCTCGAACATTTATAAATACGATTTAGTACCCGTTTGAAAATCAATTGTAAAAAAAAAAAAAAAAAAACTAATGGTTAACATTGATTTTAATAAAATTAAATTTTCGTTAAACTAACATATCTTTTTCTTTTATTGACACAACAGTCAATCAAACAATCATTTTCTTATTTTTAAATCAATGGATGTTCCTGTTAATTTGATTCAAAGGTTATGTCAGGATTAATGAACATATATCACAAAGCCAACATGCTTAAACTAAATTAGCCAAGTTACTTTACTTATTGTTACGTCTTATTCTTCAAAGTTTTGTGAGGGTCGATTAACTCCTTAACTTGAAACATTTTTTTTATTTTGTTTCAGTTTTTTTATCTTATATAGGTTAAATATAGTCAAATTTAATCTCTTAAATAAAGTTGTTTTTATGATTTGAATCATAATTCTTCTTTTGAGACCATAGTTGGTCTCAAATAAGAGTTTTAATCTAAATAATCCGGACCAAATACCTAATTAGTAACAAGTTGACATCAGATTTCACTATCCACCAATCAACAAGGTCAATAATTCACTGGGATTATGATATACCTCAAGAATTGATGAACGCATATACAAAGATACTTGTATATCCTCTATCAACAAAATTCTTATATCAATAAGATTTAAACTCATAATTTTATGGTCACAAATTTAATCCTTAATTAACGGGATAAAACTTCATTTGAGAAGAGTTGCATCTTTAACAATTAAAAAACTATTATGCAAGTTTGAGTATAATATTCAAATTATTTTATATAATATTTAATACTTTTACATAATATTTGATTTGATGTTATTTATTGTTAATAGTGAAATAGTGAATGTAACCGATTTATATTATATATGGATTCAGTTATAATTTAAAAATTAAATTATAAATTTAATTTATAATATTTCAATATTTATTAATATAACATAAGAAAACAGTTCTCAAACTTTGAATACCCCACATTTATTATACAAATGTATGTAAACATAAGTAAATTCTATATACCCTCTCTAATGACTTTTGAGAGACTTTTACTGAATGCCTTATCTCCATTTTACTGAATCACAAATTGAAAAAATAAGAACTTAAAATAGAAAATCACATAAAACTGTGAGTGGGTTTCGGTCCTTTCGGAAGCCCATCTAACAACTCAGTCCATTCAAAATGTACCGAATAATATGATAGCAGAAAATCAACAAAGAAAAAACATCCGCAAACGTCCCATTAAGAAGACTTTGAGAGGTCCTTTGATTTTATGAGTGGGTTTCGAAAGCCCATCTAACAACTTGTTCCAATTCTTTTCCAACAAACGTATGTAGGAATCCATTTAAATACCCCACCCACTTAACTTACCGACAAATTTCCGAGTAGGAAAGAAAATGAATAAAAACTCAACCATATTGTGTAAATTTATTGATTGAAAAGATAGTTACCAGAGAAGAAATTATAATTATTTATAGGTGAGGGTGCAAACTTACATAGGTAGAGATTTAGATTATATGACGGGTACAAACACCTTTAACACCCCTCTCAAATCAATAAGTGGGTATTAATTTTTGGTTTGAACCACTAAAGAATTGGGTAACAAACTCCTCACTAACTAGCAAGATAACAAACTAACTAATAAATATGACAAGCAGCAAACAAAGGCACATTAGACAAAATAGAGATAAGCTCTAATTTGATCAAATCTACCAAGGATTGATATTAGGATACAACCAAGCATGTTATGTGCATCCCCCAATTCCTTTCTTGAATTTTATTTCTTGATCCTTCACTATGCCTTCAAGAATTAGAAAATCTTTATCTTCCAAAATTCGATTTGGCATTTCAACAAACACCTTGACATCAAAAACAAAAGTGGCTCATTCACGTGTGATGTCTTCGTTAGGAATATCCATCACTGTGAGATATGTTGTGGTTCTACTATAGTGAACAAAAGTGGCAATATTAAAACTGAAACAAATATCATTTTCCTCGCATGTTTCCACCAAAAGGACCACCAAAGTCTTTGTATCTAATTTGTCCTTTGCATTTCTTCCATGGAAACGGGATCTTCAACCCTTGTCTTAAGTATCCTTCATATTTTCTTCAATAGGTTTTGAATCAAGAGAAGATGAAAAATTAGAAGAAAGAACCACTTCTTGGGACGTGGTGAAAAGATCAAAGTCAGTGGTAGAGAGGTCTATGTCATGGTTGGAGATAGAGGAAAAGGTAAAGGAATGGGGAAATCGAGTTCTTGATGGAAATTTGGGGCAAACCCCTAATTGTAAGCTTGATGCAATTAAAGATTTCACATCGAGGTTTCCAAATATGAAAGGAAAAGGTGAAGGCTTCTGATTCAGAATTTTAGGGATTTCTAAATCTCCACTAACAATGAAAAAGAAATTCATCCCCTCTTCTGCATTTGTATCAAGAGCCCTTCTCATTTCTTCTCGCTTTTCCCTTGAATCAACAAAACTCTCTTCGTCAATCACCACAGAGTCGTCCTTTAATTCTTCTTCTTCTTCTACGATCTTGTTCATGACAATAGAGAGTGGATTGAACTTCCCTTTTTGTTAATCTCCATAAACGAGAGATGATCGAATGTGCAAGGAAGAAAAGAGGATTGTAAATGGTGGTGTGTAATGGCAGAAGGTTTAGGTAACATCGCTTGATACATTCGACGACCATCAAAGCTTACACAAAGAATGGATTCTCGAAAAAAAAAAAAGGATTCAGAGCAACAACAACATCAAGATCATTACTTTCCTTAAAGAAAGCTTTGATATTATGACAAAATCATGAGTGAAAAATAAAAATGAGTGAAGAGGCAAACACAAAGTGTGTAAATTCATTGATTGAAAAGATAGTTACAAGATATTACAATTATTTATAAGTGAAGATTCAAACTAAAATGGGTAAAGGTTTAGACAATGGGTAGAGGTTCAAATAGTACAGAGGGTACAGGTTTAGATAGGTATAGACGGGAGCAAACCCCTCCATATTTCTAACACTTACTCAAGTTCATAGAATAACATGTGTAAATAGACCCTTTGCACGAGACTTTCAATTATTGAGGGTCTCCAAATTTTAAAAGCCCAAAAATTTTCACTTGTCTTTTACTAAAGTTGTATTTTTGTTTTTTAAATATTAGGAATGAAAAGACTCAATTTTCAAGATTAGAATATGACTTTCAAAATTTTTAAGACAGCCATGAATTTTCTTGAGCTAATCTCCAACAACCCAACTCAAATCTAGAGCTAGAAGATTGACTAATAAAATCATCATTATTTCTAGAACCCAAAAGAAAAACCACAATTTTTTATTTGAGCATGATACTAGTATTGATATCCTTATGCCCATAACGATATATAATCGAAAATATCTAGCATTAATGTTTAAGCACCAACAACAATATTATGGCAAGTAAGACATAGTACTAGCAACTAAGACTATACTAATATATAGTTGAGAGTCTCTAGCATATACAAGGGATATATTGGACAAAACCTCTAAAGGTGATGTCATGAATTACTACTATGTTGATGATGGAATTTTAAATAAAATACAAAAAAACATTACTATCCTCCTATAACAATATCTACCTCATTGACTTCTATAAATATTATACATTCATTACACATAAGATACATTAACTCTTATATTTTATAATTATATTTAAATTCTTATATACTATTATTATTAAGATAACACCAGAATTCACCTTTATATTAAAAGCATGTCAAATTAGACTTAACATCTAATCCTCTTAAACATCATTAAACTTTATAAAACTTCCTAGATGTCCGTTAAATTTTCAATCTTTCCTCTTTTTTTTTGTTTCAAATCAACTATATATAAAGAATTAACAATGATAAGGAGTGTATAGTAGCAGAATTCAAGGAAAATAAATTGAAAGTCAAATAGTTTTGTTGCTTATTTCGAGGTTTCGCAACATAATCAATGCCTTCATATTTTTTATAAGTTCTTGTTTTTAAAAATATTTTAGTAGATCTCCGTTAAAATTTGAATCGATAACATAGTACATACATCGTACTAAAGCCCAATATCACAAATACCGCCCACATGAATATTCATACATCTTTTTCACTCTATCTTTTGATGACTCCTGTAATTTGTATTTCAGTTAGTGGTTGTGGAAGAATCATGTTAGAACAGCAATTGGTGGGGTTGGCTTCTCCACTTCATCTCTTTTAAAAAAAAAAGAAAAAGAAAAGAAAAGAACCCCACTTCTACTCTTTATTTCTAGACAGTAGACAGTTAAATATCTTTTTCTTAGGAGACAAGGTCACGTAAGCCTCAACTTTAAGCATAGTTATGGCCATATCACAAATTATAACATGTTAAACATTTTCTACTAGGATTTGATACCACCACGCAACTCCTCGGCTTCTCCCACTGTTGGATACTACACATGCGCACGACATAATGTAATCAACACATCTTCATTTTACAAAACACACGAAAAGATGTGTAATTTTTATATAAAAATACTTCAATATTTTAAATTTATCTTTAATAGTTATATTTTCCAACACAATAGTAAATATGAAAAAAAAAACATTCAATGTTTATTAGATAGATGAGTTTTGTTTAATGAATAGGATCACTAAAGCTCTTTTTTCTTTTTCTTATAAATAGAAATAGAGGGAGTATCATTTTTAAAATATAAATTAATCAGCATAATGCTACATCCGTCCCTTAAAAAAAATATTCAATCTAAGATCCCAATAACTAAAAAACGGTACCTAAAATTTGAATTTTTGCATTGTTTTTTAAGCAATGCTTAACACTATCTTCTTGTTTTCAAAGTTTCATAATTTTTCTCCAACTGATGAATTTTTAATAAAATTTTGAAGGTTAATGCCCATAAAAAAGATAACCATACCGAGCAGTTGAATTTTTGCATATTTTTTACGATCATACTTAGAAAGGCATTATAAGGTTGTCCCTAAAGTTTCATCAGTTTTCTCTAAGGGAAGGGATAAATTTTTTTAACAAAATATTCAATGTCAAATCCAATAAATGAAAAATAGTATGCAGAACTCGAATTTTTGCATGATCTTTTTGTAATAATGTTTAGAAACACACTATTTTCTTGGTGGTGTGAGGATCAAACATTGATGTAAGGTGTTGACAACAGTGTTATGACTCTAGTGTTGGGTGTTAAAGGTGGTGATTTGTGGTTGTTTCAAGGTTGAGGTAATTGAAGGTAGTGGTGTGGAGATTGTGAGGTTAAAGGTGGTGGTTTATGATTTCTTTAGGTTCTACAATAGTTGTTTGGAGGTTTGAGGTTATGGTGGTGTGGAGATTGTGAGGATGAACGTGGTGGTCTAACATTTGAGATTATTTTTTTAATTAATCATTTGGGACTTAATATACTATAAGAAAGATATAAATAAATTTTTTAAATATAAAAAACACAAGTTAACCTGTTATAATGAGTCATTGTATATAAGTTTACCACAGTCACAAATGGATAAAGTCCACCACAGAATTCACCTCTGAATAGAATTATATATTCAAATAAATATCATAATTGGGCTTATTGATAGAATAGATTAGTGATGAGTTAACCTATCCTAGCAACCATTGAAAGGTTCCTACTCTTATCTGGTTTGCTTACATATACGTTATCCCATTAGATAAGTATCACAAAGTAAAAACTATGACAAATCAGACTGAGTAGTAAATGCTCAATTGATTCAGAAAAGTTCATGGATCATTTCATATCGGGTAGGCATAATATCTTGTCACTTATTGTATGTTGTATGGAATATATTTAGTTGTTATGATATGTGAACTGGTCTAAATCGGGGTCTATGATCTGGTGTGGGGACCAGCCACAAAAGTATATGATTCGAGTGTTTATACACCGGTACAGTGGGTATCCGGTATTATAATCCGACCTCTCAGTGGGAGAAGTCGGTCTTGTTGTCCTGGAGATCCTTTACACCAGAGTTTCGTATTGTTAGGGGTGAAAGGTGGTGTCACCTGCGAAGATTCTCCGACGCTCAAGTTAGAAGAGTGTATAAGAACTCAATGAACACTTAAGCAATGCAATAGTAAAATGAGAGTAAGAACAACGTAACCTTGCATGTGTTGGTGAATATGCTATTTATAGTTGAACGTGGAAAATGAATCGTTGGGCGCAGGCGGGCCCATGAGTTCTGATGCCGTGTGCAAAGTGTCAATCAGAATAGTTCAGTGTTCAGAGCGTGACAGTGGGTAGGTCAATGATCAGTGTACGATTTTGACACAGGGATGGGGATAATCCACATTTTTCGTATATCACGCCTGTAATCGTACTTACTCCTTTCAGTGAATGATATAGACACATTCCGCTGTGCAGGGTATCTACTTTGATAAGTAACGATTCCACTTATCTTATCATGTCACTGAAACAAACGGTTATATGTGACGGAGGAATGAGAGCGGATGAGGGGTTCGGTGTCTCAGATGCGACTTCAGATGACCGATGTAGGAAGGGATCCTACATGGTGCCTTTCCAGTACGAATATGTGACATATGACACTGATTGTCCTTCAGTATAGTTAGGATGATGTCTCATCAAAGGGACCGGTATCCAGACCGGATCAATATGTGTAAATTGTGATATGTTTATAATTGCATATTTAAATTCTTCATTAGATCATATAAACTAGTTTATTGGTTATATGTTAGAAAGGAAAAAATTGTTACTATAATAAACAATCAAGGCAATAAGCAGTCTATTGTATTTTTTTAATATATAATCTATATTAATTTTTGAATTAGCATTATTAAATTTATTATAACTATATCAAGTTATTGTTAATTATAATGTAAAGTAATACGAATATAATTATCTTGTTATATTAGATAGATTTAGTGATTGGGCTCTTTGATTGGATGGTCTGTAATACTGTAATGGGTTGGTCTATACTATGTGTCCAATGAGAGGTTTTTGCTCTCATTTGATCAAGCCTATATATTTGTTATCATATTAGATGGTTATTTGGTGGTGTGAGAATAAAAGCAATCAAATAGAGTGTAGTATACATTCATATTTGATCACAAAACGACATGGATTGTCTCTCTTCAGGTATGCGCTTATTAAATTATTTTAAATCGATTATACGTAGTTGATTTCATATAACGTTATTATGGTATGTATTATGTGTTATAATCAATTAGAAATATATATTTGTATGTATAATTGCACAAATAAATTTCATCAATGGTATCAAAGCTTTAGATTAACACATACCATGATTTTCCAATTTTGTGAAATTGAAACGTCATTATTTTGTGTACGAATTAGCAAAAAAAAATTAGGGTTTTACATGAATTAACTTATGGTATTGATGGCCTAAGTAGGGAGGAATAAAAGAAAGTAAAAGGAAATTGGAAAAATTAGAAAAAACTTAGTTTGATAGATGCGTCGTTTGGGCTTCTAATAGTAATCTTAGCGTTTTGAATTGTTGTTCTTTGAAATTAATCAAGGGCTTCTCATTGCTAATCAATTTTAATGCAAACCCTTAGTACAATGGCGAATCATGTTTGTAAAGTGTCACACAACCTATATCCATTATTATTGGGTGACACTATTTTGAAGGCCCACTTACGTGTTGACATTTTAGTGCGTGCAGGGACTGCCCTACCTCTTTTCAGGCCTATTATGCTTGAAATTAAATTTTTTATTTAATAGGATATGTTACATATAGGTATATTTTAATTAATTAATTAACTTAATGTTTGAATTTGGATCTATTTTTTTAGTATAACTCCATCATTGTTTAAGACATTTTTATAGTGTTCACTCCCTCCTTGTTAAATGTCATATGTGTGAAATTTCTTCTAAGTCCTTTATGTGAGTTAATTGTTATAATAGTTATTGTTTCCATGCTAGATATAATTATATTAATTTTCTGTTGCATGGTTTTGTGTTATTATTTTGATGAGATTTAAAATTATGAAATTAGTTATTTTAATAGTTCAAGAATTTTTGCTCTAGAATTTTTAGGTCTAAAAGTTTTGTTGTAATAATTCTCTATGTTTTGGAATTATTTATTTAGGCATTGTGAAATTTAATATAGCACATTGTGGTTTTAATATGCTTTTCCATGCACTATATGTTTATCATATATATTTTGTTTTGTATGAAAATTTTAATTTGTTATAATTGTGAGTTCACCTATCATGGGTACAATTATAAACATTTTTTTAATTGAATAAATATTATTATGTTAATTTAATTGCTCCATGCTTGTTACTAATTTATTCATGTGTACATGACAATTAGATATTTGATTTGTTGCATGCTTGTTATTAATTAAATATTTTGTAAAGATTATTGTTACTTTTTTATAAATGTCAACACACTTGTCATGGGGTCAGCCTTATAAAATTTTTAGTCAAATAATTCAAATTAATTAAATTATAATATAATTTAATATAATTTTGATGTAATCTTCAATTTCATGCATGGTATATACATATGTTTATATTAATTCTAAATGTATGATTATTTCCCTAAGGCCTCCCAATTAATTAAAATTTGGGATGCTACATATTGACATTTTACGAGAACATTAATATCAACACTTGGTATGTTGGATTAGGTGGGAGTATGTATGTCATAGTTACATCTCGAGATTTATTGTTATTTTATTACCATTATATTAGTGTGTACTTTATGGACATATGACTTTTTAGAGACTAAGATAAATAATTTTCAAATATTTTTTTGTCATGATAATATAACATGAGGGATTTGAAATGTAATTTTGTTCTAAATATAAATACAAGTAAAAATAATTATTTTTAATAGTTGAAAGTAGTTATCTATATTAATATTTAGTGTAATATCCTAATATACTCTTAATATCATTTATTATATAAAACGTTAGTTGTTTTAAAACATATATAACGAGGACATATTTAATAAATAAATATTTAATAATCTTGAAAAAAATATAATTTTATGGGAAATTTTTTTTTACTAAAATTTAAAATAATATGATATTATCCAGGGTAAAACCAGTAAATAGGTTGCTTTGTTAGTATCTATCTAAATGTACCCAGCAAAAACACAATATTCAAACTCTAAAATTAAATATACATATAAAATCAAAATTTTAAGCAAACCTAATAAAGACAGCAGAAATCCGGGTCGGTCATGTGACCCATTTGCCTCACAAATTTTATATCATAACTACTTCACTCTTGTTGACTAAAAAGAAAAACTTCTTAAGAGATTTTTTTTAATATAAGAACTTTATTAAAAATTAAATAGTATTAATTAATTTTTTATTAAAATATATCTAGTAGTCATTAATAAAATAAATATTAATTAAATAGAAAAAAATAAAATTTATGAGTTCTAATAAATATAAAATAATATTTTTAAAAAATTAATATAATTAGTAGACAGATTAAATGATTTTAACTATATTAACCATTTTTCTTAAAAAATGAAATTTGTTAAATGATTTTTATATTAAGGGACAGAGATAGTAGTGATTCTAGTTATTCAAAATTTCAAAAGTTACTGGTTTTCTTCTTACAAATAAATAATTTTTAAAAGGGTGAAAAAATTGGGTCACTCGCGTAAAACCGAGTTAGATCTTTTAATGTTGAGAAACAATAAGACTTTGTTTATCAGTGTAAAAGTTTTGTTTTAAGAAATTATAAAAAAGATTTGTTTAAAAAAAGTATAGAAATATGGCAAAGGTTCTTTTTTAAAAGAAGGTAGATAATAATTGGGGTGAGCTGTAGTAACTTGTTCCGAACTGAGAAAGAGAAAGCAAATAATGACGCATGAGAGATGGGGTAGTGTAGTGAGGAGTTGTTTGGCATCGGAAATGATTCTAATTTTGGTTTTGGTAAATAGTAATGATTGTAATTTTATAATGATTATAGTTTTACAAGTGGTAGAAAAGAGCAAAGCATCCAATGATCTAAGCCAAGGGGTCAAGAAATGAGAATAATGAATAATCATAGCCTTATTATATAATAGTGGCAAGCAAATCATTGGCGTTTCCAACACAACTCAACAAAGAAGTTTCTCTCCTACTAGGCCATCCTTTTATTTGCTCACTTTCTAATGAATGCTATGGCCTAGCCACTAATTGACATTTTAATAACGTGACCTTACCTATAATATTTTTTATTGATGAATTTTATTCAAATTCAAATCAAAAAATAAATTATTTTATAATATTTTGATAAAAAAAATAAGTTAGGTATAAAAAAGTTGTTAGTCTCACTAGTGTTTCAAGTTTAAAATCAATTCTTAAACAAAAATTTGTCAGTAATTAGTGTTTGAAAGATGGAACAATTGCAGTCTTATAGACCT
Organism: Clitoria ternatea; assembly: GCA_037962975.1. Classification (NCBI taxonomy): domain Eukaryota; kingdom Viridiplantae; phylum Streptophyta; class Magnoliopsida; order Fabales; family Fabaceae; genus Clitoria; species Clitoria ternatea. The sequence continues at coordinate 110,299,064 of CM075674.1, read as the reverse complement.
GGCGCATGTTGGTTTTAGATATACATGGAATGGATCTCTCTATAAAAATAAAGAGAAAATATTTGAGAGACTAGACAAAGGATCTATAACTTGAGCTGGAGAAACAAATTTCTTGAAGCAAAAGTCAGGACTTCAATCTAGAGTTACCTTCTTTGATCATCACCTGATCCTCATCTAATTATGGCCCACATGAACACCAGAATTCTTACAATACCTTTAAATTTGTTAGAGCTTGGTTGATTGATCATAGTGTAAAGGAAGTTATTCAAGATTCATGGAAAGATCACAGTTTTATTCCTACCAAACTTGCTTACACGCATAATTGAAGACTTGGAGTTGTCAATGTTTTGGATCCATTATTAAGAGAAAAAGAATTTTGAAATAGCTAGCAGCCATAACTATAATATTTTTCTAGACATATGTGATGTTCTCCTAGATCAACTAAAGTCTCCATTATCCCCTTACTTCAGGAAATTATTTCTATCTCTTCAATTTTAAGAAGTTATCTATATCATTTATCTTACAAAATTATTCCTATCTGTTAGATAATGGACCAAAATTAAGGCAATTCTTTGGTATATAAATAAGGCCCCAAAAGTCCTTTATAATTCAAGTAACATTTTGATAAATAAACCTTGTTTTCCTAAAGCAATTCTCTAATGTTTGGTACTTTATACACTCAGAGTGTACACTTGAGAAAAAGCGGGCTAAATTTGTAAAAGGATTACATGAAGAGGAACTCGACTGATACCTAAAATCCAGAGCTGAATGGATAAGCAAAAGAGACAAAAATACTAGCTTTTATCACCAAAAAAATGGTTTCTAGAAGAAGGAGAAATAAGATCTCTATTTCGAAAAATGATCAAGGTGAATATGTTGAAGAGGAATCTTAAGTCAAAAGCTTAATCAGTGACTGCTACGTCAAACTATTTACCACCAACAACTATCTATAGAACTATCCTAACACTGAATTGAATTTATTTTCCTGAGTATGGAACAATTTGACTTTCAAGCTATGAACAGTGAGATATCCAATGAGGAGATTTCTAATGCCTTATTTCTTATGGAACCATGGAAAGCACCTAGTCCATATGGCTTCCAAGTTGGGTTTTATAAGACTTTTTAAATATTGGAGATGAGATTTGCTGCTACATCAAGCACATTTGGACCAATTCCTTCATAGTGGGAGAAATAAGCTTAATAGACATCAGTCTAATTCCTAAGATTTAAGCTCCTAAATTTGTAATTTTTCCTAATATCCTTATGCAATTTGTTATACAAATCTTAAAAAAAATGGTTATACAAAGACTTAAGCCTATCATAGCCAAGCTCGTCTCTCCAATGTAAACAAGGTTTATACTTGGTAGAAACATATAAGAAAACATTATAATTGTCCACGGTATGCACAAAATGAAAGGGAAGAAATGATTCTTTGCTATAAAAATTGACCTTGTTAAGGCTTCCCTATACATTTCATCAATATTATTATGGCGTGTCTTACTACAGTTCAAACAAACATCCTTTGGCATGGAATAAGGTCAAATTTGTTCAAACCTTCAAGAGGGATTAGGTAAGGTGATGCTATTTCTTCTTGCATTTTTTTCTTATGTATGGATAAACTAATCCACATTATTCAAGGAAAGGTTGCTCATTATGAAAATCCGTTAAGCTTGGGAGGCATGGTCCTAAAGTTTCACATCTCATGTTTGCTGACGATCTAATTTTTTCTAGAAAAGCATTTATGGATTAAATGCAATTTGTTTTAGATGTTTTATAATTATTCTACTCCTCTTCAGGTTAGGAAATCAATTACCTAAAGTCTAGTATTTGTTCTAAAAAAATGTTCCCTCACCCACTAGAAGATCTATCTTTCAATCGTTTGGGTTTAAGGAATCTAACCACTTTGGTAAATGTTAGAATGTAAATAGGTAATCAAATTAAGGAATAAGTTAATCCTTGATTGTGTACTTAATAGGTAGATTAATTCCTTTATTGTAATCTCTTTGAAGATCAATATATATATCCATAATGTGGTCATGTTAGACACATAATTCATCTCAAACCCTTTATTTACATGGTATCAGAGCCTCCAATCTACAATGGGACTGATGGCTATACACTATGAAGGTGGGTCCTTATGGCAAAGAATGATCGATTGAAAGCCCGTTTTGTAGCCAAAGGCTACATTCAAATCTTCAGGCTTGACTATAGTGCTACATTCTCTCTTCTCCTAAAGATGATGTTTGTCCACCTCTTTATAGTCATGGCTGTCATTTGTAACAACCCTTTTTTATTTTAATTCATTACAGAAAATTTTATATTAAAATCTTGATGGAATTTGACCATAAACTTTTAGAATTTTTTATCAGTATATTATTTCAAAATTTATAAAAAAAATTTAAAAAAGTTTATTTAAAAAAAACAAAAAATTTCTTTTTACACCCCCTAAATTACTATTCACACCACCCCTTCATAATTCTCAACAGCCTTCACGAGAATTTTCACTGTGTAATTTTAAAATTTTCAAACTTTGCACAGTAACCTGTATGAATTTTCAATTCTTGCATAGCACTTTTATATTAAAATATTTAAATGCACAGTAAATTTTTTTGCTATAAATAGAGGGGCGAGGCACGTAGGATTTCATCAAATTTTGAAAACTTAGTAGTGTTGGGAGGAGAGCACTAAGTAAAGAGAGGAAGATATTTTCCAAAGGAAAGAGGTTTTGCAAAAATTTTGAGGTAATAATAAATTTCTTTTATATTTTTTTTATGATTACGAAGGTTGTTTTTATATCACTTAAAAATCTATTATTATACTGGATATAATATTATTTTAAGTTACTATTCTGAATAGTAAATTACTATATCAATAGTAAATTATTATTACGAATAGTAAATTACTATTTAAATAGTAAATTACTATTTACCTTTACTATTCACATTTTACTATTTACCGTTACTATTCACGTTTTACTATTTACTATTACTATTCACGTTTTACTATTTACCGTTACTATTCACGTTTTACTATTTAATATTACTATTCATGATAACTATTTAAAATTTACTATTTACCGTTAGTATGCATAATTACTATTTATCCTTCCTGTTTCAAATAGTAATCTAAATTTTCATCTTATAACTATATTAAAATGAAATTGGTATGTTTTATAAGAGGGAGTGAGATAAGAATATAATATAGAAAAACATAACAATAATAAGTAAATAAATAAATAAATAAAATTTATTCAAAAGTTTAAAATATTTGGATAAATTATATTGATTAACCTAACATAAAGTTTAAAATATTTGGATGATTTATTAACCTAACATACCGTATCATTGAAATTTGGACTGTTATGGACTGTCATGAACTTATATAGATGTTGTGGACTTATATGGACTGAGTTATACCTTTGCACTGATTGGACTATGATGGACCCCTATGACCATTGAACTATTTTGGACTTGATATGGACCAACTAACATCATGACTGGACTAATATGACTTAAAATGAACTTTAATAATTAAGACACCTTGAATAAATTATGTTGATTTTGTTTAATGATTGTGTTATTTGATTTGATTGATTTGTGAATGATTATTCTGTGTTGTTATGGAGAATTGAGCATGTAACAAGCATGACGGGAAGCTAAAACTCTGTAAGAATTTACTTATCTCTTATTTATTTATTTTTATTCAAATCACTTTTAAGAAATTTCTTAGTTTTTAATGAAACAACATAAATTTTTAGAAATCTCTTTTATCTTTTAAAAAAATATATTTACAAAAATTAAGATTTTTAGTTAGTTTATCAAAAAGAAAAAGAAAGAGAAATTATTTTATAAAAATAATTTTTTATACATATATATAAAGACATTTAAATCTTAAATGAGAAGAAGATCTTTCACTAATATTTTACTTTAAACTCTTAATATATATATATATAACAATAAGAATTTTAATTAAAAATGTATAAAAATATTATACAAAATTTTCAAGTACTATGGTTTTAAAGATTAATAATTCCAAACTTGAATTTTTAGTAATTGATTTTTAATTGATCTATACAAGTTTCTAAGGAAGGTTGTGAAATATATTTAAGGCTTTGAAACTCAAATTATGATGAGATTTGATTTATGGTTTGAAAAGGAATTATAGTAAAATTTTATATGTGTGATATAACTTATTTGAGAATTTGAAAAAGTATAGCTTAATGGGGTGACTATGTCGCGATTCGTAGGCCTTGATAATATAATTGAGTTTCTAAAATCCTTAACCAACTAAATATGTGAGTAGTTCATGCATCATGAATCATTAAAGAGAAACAAAATGATATTGTCTGGGACGGATTATAGAAACCGAGGATACATTAGAGGAGACTTAATTTCAAGCCTTGGGATGAGAGGGTGTGGAAGGGTGCTTCAGGGGACTTGGGTCGCTCCTTAGTGTCGGGTACTTTCACAATAAAAATCTTCTCAGTCTGACTAGTCTCTAAGTGTTTCCATGTCAGTTGAGTTGTTCATGTTATCATTATCCAAAATTATGAAACAGTGTAAACTCCTGGTTGGCCTAGTGCAAATTAAAAATTTAAAGGGCCCGCATATATAGGTAAGTTATGATAAAGATATTATATAACATTCATACATTCATAATTGATTGTGTATGTGATTGTGATTGATATTATTGTATTATATTTAAGAAAACCCTTTATTGCTTATGTCACATTTGAGAATATTATATTCTGCTTCTCACTCTTTTCTCCGTGTTTTTGTTTCATATATTTTAATTGATGATTCGTACAGAGGGAAGGATCGAAGAATCCGAGCAGTAAATATAGTACGTTCTAGAATGGGAGCTCGGTATGAATACCGTGGTCCAATGAATAAATAATATCATTAAGTAACTGCTTTTGGGCCATGAAATTTCCTCTCTTTCTAATAATGTTTAATATTTATTTTCTTTGGAGGAATGTAAAATTACTTTATAAATTTTTAATGATATTTATGAGGTATTTCAGAAATGTTGTATGTAATTTATTCTAATAGTTTCTTTTAACGATTATATTTTTAGTAAAAAATGTACGATTTTTTTTTAGAATTTATTGAGATGTAACAGAGGGCGTTACATCATTCATCATTGGGCGCTTCACTAGTCAAATATCAAGAATGCCTTTTTGCACGATGAATTACTGGAGGAAGTCTATGTGGACTAGCCATCATGCTTTACCACCAGTAGTAGCCTTAATCTAGTTTGTCATTTATGCCACTCGTTGTATGGTTTGAAACAATCTCCTCATGCATGGTTTGCTCATTTTAGTATATCTCTCTTTTAGTATGACATGACTAAATCTGAAGTTGATCATCCAGTCTTCTCTCATTTTCCTCTAGTTGTGGTATCTACCTAGTTGTATATGTGGATGATATTGCCATTACTGGTAATGATGATTCTAGCATTTGTCGTCTTAAGGGGTATCTCTCTCGGTAATTCCACACCAAAACTTATGCCATCTTAAATACTTTTGGGGCATTGAGGTTGCTCAATCCTCTTCTGATGTCACGATTACTCGACAGAAATATACTCTTAACATTTTGACAAAGATTGGGATGATTAATTGCCGACCTAGTGATATTCCTATGGATCCCAATGTCAAACTCTTTCTGGGGCATAGGGAACCATTAAAAGACCCAAAAAGATATTGTTGTCTGGTAGAGAGATTGAACTACCTCACAATGACATGACCTGACATTTCTTTTGTTGTTAGTGTGGTAAGTCAGTTCATGAATGCTCCTTGTGACAGTCATTGGGATGCTATGACGCATATCCTCTGATATATCAAGAAAGTACTTGCTCATGGATTACTATATGAAAATAAAGGTAATACCCAAATCATTTGTTATTTTGATGCTGACTATGTAGGATCATCAGATAGACAATTCATTACTGGATATTATGTCCTCGTTGGTGGAAACTTGATCTCATGGTGGAGCAAGAAACAACATGTAGTGGCCAGATTTAATATTGAATCAAAATATAGAGTAATGGCGGTAGTTACTCAAGAAATTATATGGCTTTGTCAACTTCTTCGATTGTTATATCTTGGTGATCTTCAGAATACGAAGCTTATATGTGAAAATCAGGCAACCCTTCACATATCATCTAACTTAGTCTTTCACGAATGAATGAAACATATAGAAGTTTATTGCAATTTTGTTAGAGAAAAGGTGATTTCTAGTGAAATCCATACTAAATATGTCACATCCAATGACCAATTAACGGACATGCTCATAAAATCTCTTCATGGACCTTGTTTGTATTACATATGTAACAAGTTGGACACATGACATGTATGCTTCTACTTGAGGGGAAATGTTAGAATGTAAATAGGTAATCAAACTAAGGAATGATTTAATCCTTGATTTTGTAATTAATAAGTAGATTAATTCCTTTACTTCCTTGATTATAATCTCTTTGTAGATCAATATATATTTATAGTGTAAGCATGTTAGACACATAATTCATCTCAAACCCTTTCTTTATAGTAAATATCTATGAGTCCCTATCCTTAATAAGGTGCCAATTAGAAAGGACGTCCAGTTTTTGTTAGATGATGTAAAGAAAAAGCTTGCAAACTGGAAGGGAAACTTGTCAATGGTTAGGAAATGTTAACCAAACCTAAGAGAAATGGTGGCTTAGGAGTGAAATGTCTCTACCCAATGAACATAACTTATCTTATAAAGTTAGCTTTGAGCATGAGAAGTGGTAAAGAAAACATGTGGATCCAACTACTTCAAGACAAATATGGAGGTAATTTTATAAATGATTCCTTTCTCGATGGAAAACTTGCTGACTTTTTATTATGGAAAAAGCTCCTACTACTATTTGGCCTGAATTGATTAAAGAGGAATTTCATATTATTGGTAATGGGAGAAATACCTCATTCTGGAACCACAATTAGGTTAGGAATGACATCAAGCTTGTGGATCTATGCTAGACATCTCACTTACATTACAATATGCTATGATCAAATATGTTTCCAAAAATGGAAGTTGGAACTGGAACCAGTTGCAACATCTTTTATATGTTGTTAATGAATTAATCATCAATATTCCTTAAGTTGATGATGATTTGGGAGTTGATTATAAGATCTAGATAGGAGAAAGGAATGGTCAATTCAATGTTAAAAGTGCATAGTGTTTTATCCAAGATTATGAGAGCAACATGATAGGAAGTATTTGGTCCAAAATTTGGAAAATTAATGCTACAGAAAGAATCAAACTCTTTATATAATATATTAACCAAATTCAACTTTGTATGTTATTTAACTAATATACAGGGGCAAATAGTTACTGATTTTCTAGTAAATTTAAGTTGCTCTCTACGATGGGGAACTAAGCAATTTGGCAATTTCATTGATGGTATCAAAACACTTGCCAAAGTGTGTTAGGTGTCTTTTCAGATTGTCAATGACATGGTATAAATGATTAGTATCATTTAGGTGTTTTGACAATGATGAGGGAGGTATTGTTTGAGGGTGTATGTAACACCCTTGGTTAGATAAGACAAATCCTTCTGTAGGTTCATCCTATTTAACTGAGAGTGTTAACAGTTTTAAGAAAAAGTGAATATTTTTTTTTATAAATACGTGGCAGATCAGTGGAAGCAATAATGTATATATCACATAGTCATTCACAAACTGTAAGTAATTGTACTCTTAACAGAATGGGGCACGCAGGCACCCTTAAATATTATACAGTCATCCATCAATATTCAACTACTTATGTTCTATTTAAGGAACGTTCTCAATTGGTTCAGCATATTGTTGTTCTTCACACTCGGGTTCTTGAGTTTCTAATTCCTCTAAAAAATGGTCAACAGTAAGGGTGAGTATAACCCAAGACCCTGATTGGTTAATCCGGTGCGGACATAATCCAGTTAACATACAATGTCACATAGATTATACATTTAGCATATTCACAATTATAACAATCAAGCATATTGCCATGAAATAAATTGTACATATAACATAGTCACAATTATAACAATCAAATATACTGTAATGAAATGCATGAGTTTGGATTTATTATAATTTATCTTTGGTTAAGTCTCATGATGCATGTGGGCCCAATAAATCGTTTCATCTTCATCTCATACTTTGGAATATCACCATTCTAATCATCTAGAGCGATCAGGGTCCGCCCAAGTTCCATATGGTACAAATGAACTCATTGGTTCTCATCATTGATTTAAATATTTTTGGAACTTGGATCCCTACGATCATAGCCACACCCCGTCATTTAGTCGAAGTACACTAGAATTGCCTCGTCTCACCCGGCTACCAGGCGCGACTCTGATGCCATTGGGTTGCCGTTCCAGTTGTACTCCCAAGATTCTTCTACTGAGATCGAACGTGAGTGATCTCCACTGTACCAAGTGTATGCTCTAGAGGTTTTTCTTCTTCAAAATATTTTCATGATGCGAAATGCATTTATCTTATCAATTGATTCCTTAAGTATCTTATGTATTTCCAGTCTCATCATATCATTCTCAAGTTCTTTGAATTCCATCAATTATTTAAACCTTGTAAAATATTCGTTTATTAATTTTAGAAATATATCTATTATATATATTCTTTCATAAAGAGTAAAATAATATATTCTTTATGTAGTTACGCATAATTTAGATGTTAACAATGTATAATAATAATAAAACTAATAATAATGATAACAATATTAAGTTCGACAATAAATGATGATAATAATAAAATAAGAATGATAATTATATTTACCAATAACTTAAAAAGTAGTGAAGATTAGTTTCCAATTGAAAATTCAAGTGAAAAACACTAAAAACAGAGTTTTCCGAGTGGAACAGGGGTAAATCCGAGTGAAATAGGTATGATTCCGAGTGGAATCAGTATGAAAAGAGTTCTGTCTGAATGCAATAAAACAAATCCGAGTAAAATAACTGCTTGCTGAGTAAAATAAAGTGTTTGCCGAGTGAAATAAGACTGGGAAGCTACTGTCCGAGAGCACTAGAGTGTTTCCGAGTGAATTTACTGAAAAAGAAAAGGTTCTGAGTAAAAGATAAATATATTTTCTGAGTGAAATTAAGACAAGTTCCGAGTGAGATAATTTAAGAAAGAGATTTCCGAGTAAAATAAGACTTAGAAGATGCTGTCCGAGAGAAATAAACTAGAAAAAGTTCTCTGAGTGAAATTAGGTTGTTTACCGAGTGAAAAATTGTTCTATCAGAATGAAATACATTCAGTTAAGGTTGAATCCGATTGAAACTAAGCAAAACCGAGTTGTTATAGATGTAAAACCGGTCGGATTAACATAAAACAGAACCTGTTATCATTAGATCCATCTTCTATTCATAATTTTTCACTGGAAATCACACGGTACCCATGATTCTTAGTATTTTCAGTCCAATACAGTTCATATCATTTCACAATTCAACAGAGTATATGCACTTAGTAACAAAATATATATATATATATATATATATATACAAATAACAACAATTAAAGCATTTAATTCATATAACACTGAATCTGTCCTGGAAAGGGGAGGAAACAAATTCCTTAACCCTTTCCTTCACTCGGTTTTCCCACAGAGCACCCAAGAATATACCCCCTTACCTCAATGAAGTTCCTGGATGGAAAGAAAGAGGTTCCCTTCACTGTCCTGCTTCAAATCCGAGTGAGAGAGGAAAGAAATTGATAGAGAGAGAGAGCTTGCAGGAAGAGAAAATGATAACAGAAGTTTGTCTGTGGTTATGTTTCGTGTATGTGTGTTCTTAGAGACATAGTACTGGGCTAAATAATGAGAGTTAGTGGGAAGCTAAGTGGAAACATTGGTTGGAGAATTAGGTGGAATAATGGAGCCTTTTGACTCCTTTCACAGTCAGCTTTGCATTTGATTGGAATAAAATATATAAAGTTATTATAATGGAGGCAACTTTCTCCTGTGATTGGTTCGTTGTGCCAATCATTCTTGGTTTTATATGATTAAGTGGGCTGATCACTAGCTGAAGTGGAAATTAAAAGGTGTTCGGTGTTGGAGGACTTGAAGAGGTCGGTATTGCATGCATGAGGGCGGTGTTGAGTGTGAGGGCGGTATTGAATGAAGGCGGTGTGGAATGTGAGGGCGGAGTGCAATGTGAGGGCGGAGTGCAGTATGAGGGCGTACTAAGAGAGGGCGGTATGGAGTGGGCGGTATTGAGTGTGAAGTAGGGAAGGACGGTGTGTGTGAAGGAGTTAAGGACACCGTCTGTGGAAAGAGGGCGGTGTTGTGATGAACACCGGCTCAGAGCTGTCCGGTGTGAACTCCTAATGTAAGGACGGATCTAGTAGCCATCCGGTGTGCACATATGCTCATTCGGTGTGGTGTAAGTAGCAAATCTTTTCTTACTTCAGCCATCCGATGTGACATAGAAGACATCGGATGGTTAATGACATCGGACCGCTTGAGCGAAACCCGATTCGCTTGAGCGAATCAGCCAATCTTCGTTCGGAATACTTCTTGCCTCATTTGGATTCTCTTCACTCGAACTTACTCAGAAGATACCTCACTCAGAAGAGGAGTCATACTTATAGACTCACTCGGAAATGGTTCAGCCTCTCTATATTTCTCTCGGAATAGCTCCTTCCATTTTCTTCCACTCGGTTTACTAATCATACACTTACGAAACCATTCGAAATACTTCCATAACACGTTCCACTCGGTAAGAAGCATCAAATCAACATAAACATGAGTATTTAAGCTTTCTTTCACTCGGAATACTTCAATCAGAGTAGTCTCCTTCAGAAAAGGAAGCATTCGACTCGGAACCGAGCATTTCTAGAGTGTTTTGACTCGGATTTTCACCCAGAAGTGATTTTTTTGAATACTCTTCACTCAGAATTGCCTCTCAGGTCAGGACTCCACTCGGTGATAGCCTTCTCAGTCATGTTTTACTCGGAAAACATGATACTGACTCGGAATTCTCTCCTTCACTCGAAATTTCTAATCCTTCACTCGGAATTCTTCTCTGTCACTCGGAACAGAGCCCCTTTTCACTTGGTTTTTGCATAATTTCACTAATGGTCCATATAAATTCTATTATTATGTGCAAAAATGACATTTTTGAGATACTATAGACCATCAACAGGGTATATATTGACTTATTCTTGCTTATAAACCTTCCATAATTAAAATTTACAAGGGTAAAATCGCTTCTAAAAAGAGGGATGTTACAGTGTATCCCTCCTAGCAAGTATCTTGACAATGGCCAACGAAATATCTCCCGATGGAGCATTTCTCTTAAAAGGTGTTTTAACATATGTCATGAGAGGTATTGTTTGAGTGTACATTCCTACTAGGAGGCATCTTCACAATGGCTATGGGGTATCTTCTAAGGATGCATTCTTCTTGAGAGGTATCTTAAAATAAGTTCAGATCTAAGTCGACATAAGTTCGGCTGATATGTCTAGATGAACACATTTCATATGTTATAGGACACGAGTAAACTGATATAAATCGATATAGACATAACTATATATCCAGATTAGGACCAAATTAAAAAAAATGGATGATTGTAACCAACATTAAAAAAAACATAAATCAGCACCTGGAGGCTCAGTACGTTTAACGCAAGCAAAAAAGCCAGACTCGAACATCATCCATCTAAGCTTTAAATAGATAAAAACAATGTAAACACGTTAACAGGGACATATCACCAAACCATTTATAGTTTCATGATAAACAAGTCCTTTTTTGGAATATATTAACAATGACTTAAGGAAAAAGCAATTGACTAATAATAATACTGACAATAATTAAAGTAGGTGTTGCAGGATTGGCGACAACAAACATGGTCTTAATTTGAGATAAGGTGTACTAATCTAGTCCTTAACTCGGACATGTCACAGACCATTCATAACTGTGATAGTATTTATTTAAAAATCATCACGCAATTCCACTTGTTACATTGCAATTCTTATTTTTTTGTTAGTAATGTTGCATTCCAAATATTGAACGAAGCTGTCATGGAACCAATTCAAAGAGAAGTATATAGAGCTGTCCAAATATGCCGGTCTGATTTATTTGGGAGGTTTTAAAAAAATCTTAATCCAATTCACCTTATTTAAAGGTGAGTAAAAAAATTCCAACTCAATTCAATTTGGTGGTGAGTCGGGTCAGTTTGTCAGGATTAAAAAAATTAAAAAATTAAAAAATTTGAAATAATACAATTAAGGAATTATTTATATTTTTTGTTTTTATTTTTTGTTTTTAATTATAAAACTGTCGTGATGTTCCTTGTTTGCAAAATTTTGTATAAAAAATATTAAAAACAACCTTTTTCTCTTTTTTGTTTTTATTTCTTATTTTACTTTTTTCAGTGTAAAATTTGAAAATAGGAAATATAACGAGAGTTTTGTAATTAAAATTGAAAACAAGAAATGGAAATATAAAACATATTCACATTTCATATTTTTCTACCATAACAATAATGTCATCACAACAAAAACACAAGAAAAATATTTTAGGTCTTTAGCTTTTAAGTCTTTAGTTTCTATTTTTTATTTTTAGGTGGTTCGACCCGACTCACCGTGAGTTGACTTGTTTCAGATTGTGGGTTAGGTAAGTTGGGTTACCTTCAATCTGACATTGAAAATGAGCTAACAAACTTTAACTCAGCTCACTATTGAGCCGGATTAGGTCGGATCAACTCACAGGTTCAATCCATTTTAACATTCCTAATTGTGTACATCACAATGTTACATACACACTTAGGGGTTGTTTGGTTAGCCGATGTTCGACCAATGAAAAAAAAGATTCATTAGCCATTTTCATAATTTTGTTTTCCCAATTGGATACCAAACACACTTAAAAACTCAGCAAAAACAACATTTGCAAAAAAAAAAATAATCTATGCAATCGAACCACTCCAACAAAGTTGTTTTCAACAATTCATGATTTATTAAGCATTTGAGGCTTGTATAGTGTTGTTGGTGTGCAAGGCCATGACATTTGTACTTAGGCTTTGATGTATTTAATTTATAAAATTGATTAATGAAGATAACAAAAAAGAGATTCGGCAGGATATGGATAGAAATAAAAAACACGAAATGGTTAGATGAAATGATATTTTAACTACAGATAATAACAACACTAGTTAAATGAATTGATTTTTTTAAAATGTTAAATATAATTTAATAATGAGTATTAATATATAATTTTGTATTTCCTGGGTTTAAAAATAAATTTTTAATAAGATCTTAACAATTTTAATAATATATTTTAGTTAATTTTAAAAACATTATATTTAAATTATTTTAAGCTTAAATATAATTATGACTGCCCTTATGAGAAGAAAACTTGTCTTGTGAAGGTTTATTTTTACAATTTTAACTAAAGATGATAACAACAATAATTAAATAAATTGATATTATTTTTATTTAAGAATAAATACTAAATATAATTTAATTAAACATATTAATAAATAATTTTATATTTCACGGATTTAAAAATAAATTTTAAATAAGATCTTAATAATTTTAATAATATATTTTATTTAATTTTAAAAATCTGATATTAAATTGTTTTAAGCCTGAATATAGCTATGATAAATTGTCTTGTAAAGATTTTTTTTTGTTAAGGTATATGAGAAGAAAATTTTCTTTTCTTTGAAATCACTAACTTCTCTAATAAAAAATATGATGATAATAATTTATAAAATTAGTATAAAAAACAATGAGATGGTTTAATTTTGAATAAGAAATGTCAGATGCTCTTGTTTTTAACCAGGAAGATATTAAATTATAAAGGATATTAAATTGAATAATAGATATTAAATTATATATAAGATATCATTTTTTAATAAACAAGATATAAAATATCAACTCTAATAAGTATATGTTAATATTTTAAACTTAAATTAATTATTCTTATTTTTTCAACATATCACTCAATATATATATATATATATATATATATATATATATATATATATAAAAGTTTGTTGTTCTCAACTTGTAAATTTGTTTTGCATGTAATTTTTTGACCGTTCGATTAAATTAAATTTAATTAAAATGCTTGATGCACTCAACCCTTCTTTTTACTTTAAGGATTTTGAGAAACTGTAGATATGTTTTTTTTTAATTTTTTTCTTTATTTTTTAATCACTTTATTTGATTAATGAGTGTAAAGAAAAAAATGGTGAACGATGAACCTTTAACTCCAATAAAGAACACCAACATTGTTTCTTTTAGTGAAATCATGGTGAGTTTCATCTTTGATTTTTGTTTCATAAGTTTTAGTTGTTTCATCCCAAAGGTATGTATTTATATTTGTATTTATAATTAGATTTTTTTGTTGTTTTAATTTTTAATGGTCTTTTGTGTTTAAAGGTATTTTATGTTTTCTTTGTTATTTTTTATACACTTATGTTATTTTATTTTTTATCCTATTTATTGTTAATTATTATATTCTTAATCTTTTATTTATTAAAACAACAAGCCCTTCCAAACCCCTCAAAATGGCCAGTAACTCAATAGACAAGTTATCTCAAGCTCTAATCTTGCCAATAAATTCTTGCAACCATCTTCCACCACATAGTCCATGTCAAGGCCACCATACTTGGTAATCCTCTCATGTTCATAGAAGCTAGCATAAACATCAATTGCAGCACACCCTACTTCAGGAAACGGCCAAGCCATCAAAGCAGTTGCCTCACCTCCTCTATTTAGTTACCTAGCAATCAGAGCTCATTGAAGGCCACCTCACATTTGGACACCACACCTTGGATATAGTTTCTTCTACCAACCATACAATCATTATTTTGATCAACCTATATATGTCATAGCACAACAAAGAATAAGGGATCCCAGTTCTGGATAAAAAGAAGAATCCATTCTTGAGGATTAGAAATATTGAAGAAATTACGATTTAAATGGAACCCAAAATGATGTCATACCCTCTTTGTAAAAACATAATCTCTCACACAATGAAAACGATTTTTTATTCCCTCATTGCAATGACCATAACTTGCGTCCAGAGTCGCGTGCCACTAATTTTGAATAGCATTACAGGGGATGACTTGGTGAAATATAAGCCACACGAAGAGCTTAACTTTCATTGGGATTTATAAATGCCACACATTTGTCCATGCTCCAAGGATTATAGTTTAAGATTTATAAATGAGCCAAGCAAAACCATTCTTGGCTGAGCACATACCATTAATACTTTGCCCCTAAACCATACCATCACAAACCACTTCATCCAATAACATAAATTTCTCTTCCACCATTTGTCGAGTAGCTGGTGGTAGGGGGTGTACAATGGGCCTAAATGAAAAGCCTTATTGGCAACCACATCCCTATTACTCAAAGTTGAATCTTGGATTAAAATACGAGGAACAAATTCACAAATTAAGGCATTACCAAGCTAGCTGGTGAACTAGAATGACAATGCCCTATCACCAATTCGAAAGACGAACCCTGGCTTGAGAATTATGATAGCCTTCAAGACTGAATTCCATTATGGAGAACTTGCACGATCCTCACATCAAAGAAAATCCCCTTGAACATTATACTTGTGCAATACTAAGCCAACCCATAACTTTTTGTGATTATGGGCTAAGGCCTATACAACTTTTCCTAGGAAAACTACATTCTCAAGTCAGGTAGCTCAAATCCCCAATCCATCAAATTTTTTAAGAGTTGAAGTCATGTGCCATTTTACCAAATAAAGACCCTTACATGAATTTTAGTCCCACGAAAATTGCTTGGCAATAGAGTCCAATTTCCTACAAATAGAAGTAAGCACCCAAGTTGTTTATATGCATTACACAAGCAAGATTATGACCACCAAATAAATCAGGGTTAATTTGTTTGCTTAGTTAAGGAGATTAGACTTCCATTCTGTTAACCTCTTTTCCAAATTCGTAATCAAGTAATTAAATCATCCCACCTAACTCTTCCATGAAAAATAGGGAAACCAAGATACTTACCAATAATCTAACCCTAGTCAAAGTTGTAAAGTGATTTCTTTTAAGCAAAACTCCTTTGACTTAAACATATTGATCTTGAATCCAGACGTTTTACAAAACTTATTGATTACATTGAACAAGTGAGCTACATGATCATTCGTAACTTTAGTGAACAAAAATGCATCACCCACAAAGAAGAGGTGAAAATCTTAGGTCCATTTCTAGATGCCACAATAAGAGCCCAAGCACCATGATTTACTTCATTTTGAATATGAATGGCAAGTCTCTCCATACAAAGTACAAACAAATAAGGTGAAAGAGACTCACCTTATTTAAGTCCCCGCTTTAGAGAGAAAGAGGGAAGCCTTTGGCCATTCCAATTGATGGTGTCGTAACATAAAATATAACCAACAAACAATTTTTGGAGGAAATCCAAACCCCACAAGAGTATCATGAACAAAACTTTAATCTACTATTTCATAAGCTTTTTCTAAATCTCATTTGAAACAAATATCACCTACTTTCATTTTGGACTTTGACATTGTATGCACAATTTCCTGGAGAACAATTGCATTATCACTAGGCCCCCGACCTGGGATGAAACTACTCTAAAGAGGTCGAACAACATTGCCAATAAAAAGTATCAACTGCAACATAATACTTTTAGTAATTAATTTATAAATCACATTGCATAGACTGATGGGTGTTAAATCCATAACGTGAGAAGCATTATCCAACTTATGAAAAAGAATCATCAAAATATTGACAATAGTAGCATTAAAAGATCCCGAAGATATATCATTACCTACAAGTCTCCACATATCATCCCCCGCTATATCCCAAGAAGTCTTGAATCTAGGCTTAGGGGTTTAAGAGAATGCATAGACAATGAATCTCGATGCACCTCTGTATTCGTAATTTAGGCTTGAAGAGAAGCCATAACCTCCTCACACAACTTGGGCCCAAAGGAAAAGAGAAGAAGATAATTATCAACCTCTTTTAGAACACAAATCTTCTAAAAAAAACACCTTAGCCTCATCCCATAACAAATATCGATTAGGGCACCAAATACCATAATTAATATGAAGACTATTAATTTTATTGGATTTTATCCTCATCACTGTTGAGTATAGAAGAAGAAGAATGTGTTTGTATCCCCACACTTCACCTATTTTTCCTATGATTTTTGGAATTAGAAAACCTTTTATTGTTTAAGAATTTGTTGATATTCTATTTAAAGCTTCTCCTGAAATAACCACACAAAATGAGAAGCATTAAGTTCCATAGCTTGTTGGACCCCTAAATCCTCCTTCCCATCCTACTTTTGTTACCAGACAAGTTCCAAAAAACTTGTCATTAAAAAGAATAGGCTCAATCCTTACCTCGTTCAAAGAACCCATCACATTATTAGAACACTTCACCCAATTAGAAGCCACCACCTGATGATAATGCTCATAAGATAACCACATTGCTTCAAAATGAAATAGTCTAGATAAATAGTCCAATGGGAAACCTCTAAACCTTAATAAAATTGGATTATGACTAGAATACAACCTAATAAGATTCTCTATTACTGTTAGTCCTCAAATTTATAATAATTTTCTTAATAAAATTTTGTAAAAAAACAATAAAAAATAGTTTAATTTATTAAAAATTTAAGTTTTAATTGTAATAAAGGGAAATTATTGGATTCTATCTGCCTTGATCAAAATTCTCTAGTTTTACAGTGAAAAATTAAAGAAATTCAAGAGAAAATTGAAGATCTGGAGAGCTGACGCGTAGCGTGGGAATTTCTGATGCCGACGCTACGCGTCACACCCACGTGTAGCGTCAGAAGCTACATGGACTCCACTTACAGGTGGCCAAGCACTCAGCTAATTGACCCATAATTGGCCAATCCACTTCAGCTAAGTGCCAAGCCGAAAGAGGGGACATGTTTGGGCATTATTGATTTAAAAATTCATAATCATGGCCACTTAATTACATGTTTAATGGGGGCTGAGTCAGGAACCTAACGCTACACGTAAGGACCCTTTTTTAGCCCTATAAATAGGCCACATCCAAGGCATTCAAGGCATCCATCCCATCTTATTCTGAATTCAATTCAGTTCGAAGATTCAGAATCCCCTTCCCTTCTTTTGAGTTTGAGAGTTTGTAAGTTTAGAGTGGTTTTTAGATACTTGAGAGTGTTTTGTACTGTGAATTCATGTATCGTGAAGTGTTTTCACACCTTTGTAATGTCAACCTCTGTAGGTGTTATTTTTACTTTTACCATGTGTAACTAAATTGTTTATGTTGGAATTTGGTGAATCAATCTATTATATGATGTTGTGATTATAACCTCTGCATGTTTATGATGTAAGTGCCATGTTAGTATTTCAATCTTTTATTAGTATGAACATCAAACAAGAGAATGATTATTCACGCCGAATTAAAATCTGTTTTAATGAAAGTAAAAGTTGTAATACCCTTAATATGCCAATTACTAGGGATAGAATTGATGATTATTGTTGCCATAAGGCCAGGACTTAATACAAGTTTTTACTGAGAAAGCTCACGAGGGACCAGACTTTACGGTAATTACTTAGAATTTATATCACGAGGGATCGGTTATAATGACTTTAAGCTGTAAAACATGAACTTGATAATTAAATATGCATGTTTGTAATCATTTCATTATGTTTTAGTGCGAGGATCCTAATTCCAACATAATTTATCAATCTGTGCTTTTATCTCAAGTGTCTGAGTTATTCTGAATTACATCTCAACCTTCTAAAATAGATTTTATCTTTACCACCTTTTTACCATATGAACAAATCAATCATCAATTTTGTGAATATTGTATGTACTGTTTATAAATCATTCTTTTGTTAATAAGTTTTGATATATTTGCCATAGTAAATAGAAATTACTGTGAATTACTGAAACTTTCAATCTCAGTAGAACGATATCTAAATTTGAAAACTACAAACGATTGGTACGCTTGCCAATTAAAAGACCTAACAGTATTCAGGGATTAACAATTACCTTTTCCTTCATCCTAGTCCTCCACACAACATCCCTAATGACCCTATCAAGTTTCTTGGTCATATAAGGACACTCTCCTTTCTATGCCAATTAAAAGAAGATTCAGTGGGATAAACATCGACCATGTTACAAGCCTACATCATATCATCAAAAAGTATGGCTCTGGAAAAGGAGAAATTACATCCTTTTTGTTCCTAACTATAGAAAACCTCATTAAAGTCACTAAGAGCCACCCAAAAGGTCTTTCACACGCTGTCGCTGGTTGCACATATGCTTCCATAGAAGAGCCCTTCTCATAAGAGTCGAACTAGCATAAATTGTTGACACCAAACAAGTTGTTACCCCTTGGGAATTTTTTAAAGTAGCCATTCAAGAATTAGAATCTAATATTGTAATTGAACAACTTATATTTTGAGGGGTCAAACATTAAATTCCCCCTATTATGCCCTTGAGCTCCTCTAAAGCCACCAGTTTACACTTCACACGATGCCAATAAGGATCATTCCCATTAAAAAAATCATATGAGTCTCTAACAAGATAAGCATATTGGGCTTAAAACAAAATAATAACTCTTACAAGCACTATCAAAAATCCTTTTCTTTAGTACCCTTAATGTTCCAAGCCAACATATTAAAGTCTTTAAAATCCAGTAAAAGGATAGGCAAGGATGTGGCTTGGAGGAAAGATATGGCTACATGATTGGCACAAACTCCTCCATTTGCATATATGGAATCACTCCACTATTCCTTAAAACCATCCTCTCTGATCCTGTAGCTTCCTTTCTATTTGATGTATTAAAAAAATTTACCGACTCACCCAACTGAAGTTTTAAGGCAATGAATTCATCATCTTAACGTTTTTTTCTTCGAAGACGGAATATGAGACTTCAACTCCTTTTTCCATTATTGAGTTAACCAAAGAGACTCCACTATGAACAAGATACTTTCTTCATAATGTACAAGATTTAACCTCATAAGCTAAACACAAACTAAAGTCTTATCCACTTTTGCATTAGGGAACGTAAAAGTAGGAGACCAGGTTTTGATCGCAAGGTAATGGTCAAACATCATCCATAGAGCACTCTCTATAACCTTTATGCGATCAATCTTAGAGTCAAATGAAGTATGTAGAAGCCATTCCCAACATCAATCATCTCAAAACCTTGAGACAGTTTCCACGACTTGGAAACCTTATCCTTTAACACCCCAAACTATACATTCTTGCCAAGCAATTTGGTAACCAAGGCATTATACCATGGGTTACCAATCTTATGCATCACTTAGTCAGACAGATACAACATTGGTTTCAAGCGATCTTTATCAATGTAATATAAAATAGCAAGTTTTTGGCAATCAAATCCACCATATTCCACGTCTCTATCTCCCCATGAATACCCTAGAAGTTTGTCTTAACGGAACAGGTTGTGAATAACCACCAGAAGATGAAGAACCACCCCCATAATCATCATCTGATGGCTTATTTCCAATGGCCCTAGATCCCTAACAAAGCTTAACTCCCCTCATTTTTCATACATATAACTCACTTTAATTTGTTGAATCTCTTAGTTTGTATTTTGACATACATACTAGAAGATTTGTTAATAATGTTACAATATTTAATTTAATACTAGTCGTCAAACTTATGCATAAGCACAAGATGAATGTTTCTTGGCTACACTTGAAATTATACTATAGTTATTTCATAAAATAAAAATAATTATATAATAAGATCATGTGCATATAAAAAATAGAGAGAATAAAGGAATAAAGAGGAGGAGGAGGAGGAGGAGGAGGAGGAAGAAGAAGGAGAAGAAGAAGAGGAAGAGGAGGAGGAGGAGGAGGAAGAGAAATATTATTTGATCATAATCATAATTCTTTGAGATATGTCATATTTAGCATAAATATTATTTGATCATAATCATTCTTCTTCTTCTTCTAAATAGAGTGAAGAAAGAAGAAGGAAATTAACACACAAAATTAGAGACTACTCAAGTCATTTTTTGTTTCATGTTTAAAAGTTTAAGACAAATGAATTTTAAGAATGAATAAAAAAACAAAGTATAAAAATGATATTTATTTTTTAGTGCTTATAATAAATGTTGTATACCCCTATTAATAAGAGATTAATTAACACACAAAATTAGAGACTACTCAAGTCATTTTTTGTTTCATGTTTAAAAATTTAAGACAAATGAGTGAATAAAAAAACAAAGTATAAAAATGATATTTATTTTTTAGTACTTATAAATGTTGTATACCCCTATTAATAAGATATTTTTTTATTTTTTTAATTTTATAAAAAAAATGAGAAAAATCAGATGATCACAATCCAACAAAAGAAAGAAGAATCACAACATTATAAAAAACAACTTATAAATAATGATAATTATTTTGTAATAAAAAACAAAACCTAGTGTAAACATTATTATAAAATAATAATAATTTTGTTATTATAGAGTGCACCGCTTCATTACTTTTGAGTACTTATCCTAAATGATATATATTCACGTAATAATATAAATAAATAATAGTCATTTTAAATTTATTACATACATGTATATTTACTTTATTGTATTTCAATGTTTGAAAGTAAGAATTTAATCATTCTACCTAAATTTTCTTTGATGATATTTTAAATTATTCTATTTTTATCAATATAGATGAATATCGTCATTAATGATATTTTTAAAAAGAAAGGTTTATTTTTTAAATTTATTATCTGGTGTAATTTATACAACTTGTATAACATTACAAAAGACCCTCAAAATAGATATTTTTATTAAAAATTATATAAGAATTAATTAAGATGACTGAATATTAATCATATTTTTAGAAGAAAAGTTTCCTTTTTTAATTTTGTATGCTGTACAAAATTACACACATATATAATAGTAAAATATTTAAACCTTTTACTTTACACATATATTTTAACAACTTTATATCAATTTATTAAGTAATATGAAGAAAATAAAAATCTAGTTCTTAAAAATATTCAAAGTAATATTTTATTCTATGAAGAAAATTTTATTACCATCTACCAAATATCTTTTAGATTTCATTAGTTAATAAATATTTTAAAGATTTTTTATTATATAAATATTTCATTTTATTATATAATCAATATTATATATTAACATAAGTATATATTGTATTAACATTATATTAATATAATCTATATTATATATATTTAGCACAGGTGATTGTAGTAACTGACCAACGCGTTATATATACAATGTAGAAAACACATAAAACATCGTTTACTTATGTCAAATAAACTTTAAATAGAGTTTGTTCAAGACATTATTATAAAAAGTTATCCTTACATGCATCTAGGCAGAAATGCTAATAAAATCAATTTTGTTCAAGTAGGCATTAATCTTATCTAAACTATAAATTAAGAAATCCCAATACTATACCTTGGTTTAAATTAATTCAAAGAGTTGGGTAGAGGAATAATGTGATTAGGCAATAAAAAACCAGACAGTGCCTCTGTGAACAAAAGAATCACAAGAGAATATATGCCTGGAACTGGGAAAAAATTGGTGGTGTAAGTTACACGCGCTGTGATGTGCATTAAGCATTAAGCATTAAGCATTAAGCATTAAGCATTAAGCGTCTTTTAGTGGTGGTGGTGAGGCACCACCGCTATATTTGATAAAAGGGTTAGGTGGAGTTAATTTATCATTAAGGAACACTAACCATGGTTAAGGATGTTGGAGTTTACTGTGCTGGGGTTGTCCTGTCATCACACATCACTAAGATAGAGACATGGTGAGAGTGTGTGCGTTTGTTTGGGGGAGAGAATCAAGTTCTTTGTACAAAGACATACAATTTGTCGTTAGCTTAGTGTAAGAAGCAAAAAATATCACTATGAGATTTCTGTTTATAAGTAAAGGAAAAGGGATTCCCAGTTGACGCCATTGCTCACTAAGTTGTGTGTTTGTCACTCATAAGAGAAAGAAAGGAAGAATCTTTGGTGTCTCTCTCTTCCTGTTATTTTCAAGGGTATGATTTTCTTCATTGCTCTTGTAAAAAGCTTCTACCTTTCTTACTCTTTTCTTTCTGTTCATCCATCTATTTTCTACTTTAGCCTTTTTCAGCTTCTGGGTGCATCAATGGAAGATGGACTATACTACATTTTTGTATGTCTTGATTTATGGATCCATTTTAGGGTTCACGCAGCCATGCTTAACATTGCTTTGATTGTCAGTGTTACTAGATGAGTGTTTCTGTGGTGGGTAGGTAAATGTTATTAATTATTCTATTAATAGATTCAAATGTTCTGTGTCGGATTTTCTCAAATTGTTATTATGGTTGTCTTTTTGGTTGAACTTGGTATTCTTCAAAGCAC
Organism: Clitoria ternatea; assembly: GCA_037962975.1. Taxonomy (NCBI): domain Eukaryota; kingdom Viridiplantae; phylum Streptophyta; class Magnoliopsida; order Fabales; family Fabaceae; genus Clitoria; species Clitoria ternatea. Next base: position 110,275,709 of record CM075674.1, on the reverse strand, counting down.
AATTTGTCAATGGTCAAAGTATATAGGTATTTAGTCAAACCTAGATGAAGGGGGTTTGGTGTGAGATTTTAGATTTATTTTCCTCTCTGCTCCTTTCTCATGCAGTTTTTTACTGCATATCATTAAGTACTGTTTGGCTAAGCTGAATCTTAATATATCAAAGTTTTTGTTATGGACCTTTAATGTCATGTAATATAGGGTAATGTTGATTCCGCTGGACTTATTAGTTGCGGGGTGTAAAGGACATTTAATTTGGTTTCAGATTTCTGAAATTGCATCCTTGTTGTGGTTGTTTGAAGGACTCTGAAAATTAAATATAAGCCTGGTTCAACATCTTGTCCACCAAAGGTTGATTTTTTGGCCGTCTTCAAAATGGTTTCGAGGTCATATTCGAACTTGTTGGATCTTACTTCCTGTGGCTCACCATCTTTTGGTCGTGAGAAGAAAAGGCTCCCTCGAGTGGCAACTGTTGCTGGAGTACTGTCTGAGCTAGATGATGAGACCAGCAACAGTGTTGGTTCTGAAACTCCGTCCTCGGTGTCTCAGGAGAGGATGATCATTGTTGGTAACCAGCTTCCATTAAGAGCACAGAGGAAAGACAATGGTACTTGGGAGTTCACCTGGGATGAGGACTCACTTCTTTTACAGCTGAAGGATGGTCTTGGAGATGATGTGGAAACTATCTATATTGGTTGTCTTAAAGAAGAGATAGAGCCAAGCGAGCAAGATGATGTTGCTCAGTACTTGCTTGACACTTTCAAGTGTGTACCTACCTTCCTCCCTCCCGAGCTTTTCAGCAAATTCTATCATGGATTCTGCAAACAGCATCTGTGGCCTTTGTTTCACTACATGCTCCCACTGTCACCTGATCTTGGTGGCAGATTTGATAGGTCCCTTTGGCAAGCTTATGTTTCTGTGAACAAGATATTTGCGGATAAAGTGATGGAAGTCATTAGCCCTGATGATGACTTTGTGTGGGTTCATGACTACCATCTGATGGTACTTCCAACATTTTTGAGAAAGAGATTTAATAGGGCGAGGCTAGGATTCTTCCTCCATAGTCCATTTCCTTCCTCTGAGATTTACCGAACCCTTCCTGTTAGGGATGAACTTCTTAGAGCACTTCTGAATTCTGACCTTATCGGGTTTCATACTTTTGACTATGCCAGGCATTTCCTCTCCTGTTGCAGTAGAATGCTTGGGATTTCTTATCAGTCCAAGCGGGGCTACATTGGTCTTGAATACTACGGAAGAACTGTAAGCATTAAGATTCTTCCTGTTGGTATTCATATAGGTCAGCTTCAATCGGTCATGAGTCTTCCCGAGACAGAAAGCAGGGTTGCAGAGTTACAAAACCAGTTCAGAGATCAAACTGTGCTGCTCGGGGTCGATGACATGGATATCTTCAAAGGAATCAGCTTAAAACTCTTGGCCATGGAACAATTGCTCTTACAGCACCCTGATAAGAGGGGCAAAGTTGTTCTGGTCCAAATTGCAAACCCTGCGAGAGGCCGGGGAAAGGATGTGCAGGAGGTACAGAGTGAAACGCATGCCACAGTGAAAAGGATAAATGATACATTTGGAAGGTCTGGATACACTCCTGTTATCTTGATTGATACACCGCTTCAGAGTTACGAGCGAATTGCTTATTATGTGATTGCAGAATGTTGTCTTGTTACAGCGGTGAGAGATGGGATGAACCTTATACCTTATGAATATATCATTTGTAGACAAGGAAATGAGAAGATAGATGAGATTTTAGGGATAAACACATTGACACAAAAGAGGAGTATGCTTGTTGTGTCTGAGTTCATTGGTTGTTCCCCTTCGTTAAGTGGGGCAATTCGAGTGAATCCATGGAATATTGATTCTGTTGCAGAAGCTATGGATTCTGCCTTAATGGTCCCAGAGTCTGAAAAGCAGATGCGGCATGAAAAACATTATAGGTATGTTAGTACACATGATGTTGCATATTGGGCACGTAGCTTCTTGCAGGATCTTGAAAGGGCATGCAGAGATCATCTGAGGAGGAGGTGCTGGGGAATTGGTTTTGGCTTAGGTTTTCGGGTGATTGCATTGGATCCGAACTTTAGAAAGTTATCTGTGGAACATATTGTTTCAGCTTATAAAAGGACCAAGCACCGAGCAATTCTCTTGGATTATGATAGTACTATGGTGCAACCTGGATCAATGAGGACAACACCTAATGCTGATGCTGTTGCCATCTTGAACAGCTTGTGCAGGGACACCAAGAATTGTGTTTTCGTTGTTAGTGGAAAGGAGAGAAAGACTCTGACTGAATGGTTTTCTTCTTGTGAAAGACTCGGAATAGCTGCCGAGCATGGTTATTTTGTTAGGTACGTCCTTTTTGCTTTTGTGAGAGTTTGCAGTTACTATCAACTGTATTAATGGTTTTCTTTTTACCCTTTATTTTATTAATTTTAAGAATAATGAAATTTGATTCTTTTTGTCCCAAATTTTATTGGACTAAGGGATCATACTTGGCATTTCTTCTGTTAACTGAGATGTCTGGACTCAGTTCACCCTTTCTGCCTGAAAAATAAACCCACTGTTTCATTTTATCATGAATGCAAAAAAGTTCAAGAAAAATGAATACTTCTCCTCATCCTTGCTTGTTTTTATACTTGAACTGAAAGTTTATCCTTTCTTTTTCAGGACAAATCAAAATGCAGAATGGGAAGCTGGTATTTCTGTACCTGACTTTGAATGGAAACAGATTGCCGAACCAGTTATGCAGTTATACACGGAAACAACTGATGGTTCTAACATAGAGACCAAAGAGAGTGCTCTTGTTTGGAATTATGAGTACGCAGATCGAGATTTTGGTTCATGCCAGGCTAAGGAGCTGTTTGATCATCTGGAAAGCGTTCTCGCCAATGAGCCTGTTTCTGTGAAAAGTGGCCCAAACATTGTTGAAGTTAAACCTCAGGTCAGTAATAAAAATTTGCCCTTCCCATTTATGATCTACTTTGAGGTAACTTACATTTAGTTGGAGAAATTTATATACTTCTCATAGTTTTGACTTGGGGCCTTTTTAGTTTTAGTCAGAAAGGATGTTGGAATTCAATCTTTCATATGATTTGATTGTAGCCATATAGTGTTTGTTTAGTTTTTGATTAGGATTACTGACTGGAGTTGGCCAAAAATAAGTTTTTGATACGTTAGTCGAACAGGGTTATAGGTGCATCGAATAGCGTGCAGAATCAATTTGGTCATTGGATGATGTTATTGGCCAAACTCCATTTTTATAACTGAATTGCCTAACAAGCACATAGTTAGCCCAGAACCATGTTCACACTAATTTTGACCATCTCTTTGTTGTTTAACTATTGGTGCAGGGTGTGAGTAAAGGTATTGTGGCAGAACGTCTTCTCTTAACAATGCAACAAAAGGGAGTGATACCAGATTTTGTGTTATGCATTGGGGATGATAGATCAGATGAGGACATGTTTGAGGTAATAATGAGTGCAAAGATGCAACTGTCCCCTGTTGCTGAGGTGTTCCCTTGCACTGTTGGTCAGAAACCTAGCAAGGCAAAGTATTACTTGGAAGACACAAGTGAGATTTTGAGAATGTTGCAGGGTCTTGTCCATGCTTCTGAGCAAACTTCTAGAACTACTTCCCAATCCTCTCATTAATGCGTAGGACACATGTACTGTTTGGCTACAACGTATTTGTCTATACTGGAATATCTTATGCTAGATTTATTGGTCTGTTTAAGGAACCTAGTCTTGCCACATCATGCAGTGTGCCAAGTGAGATCGCAACAATGTTGCAACTACCAATAGGTTGTTTTGAAAGTTAGATGAATGAATTACATGGTGTATTTATTGTTTTTTCTCTCATTATATTGGTTCGGACCATTATGATGTATGATAACGCGATTCTTGATTTGGTAATGTATGCTAGCCTAGGATTGTGAACATATCAAGTGACAGTTCTTGCGTGTTTGCGTCTTTTTTAGGCAAAATCAGGGTATATTCCAACCTAAGTCATGCATAAAGAACTTCCTTATCTGTCAATTATCTTAAGTTATGGCGGTTCCAATTTCGTCTTCTTTTTTTTTTTATACAATTCCAATTTCATCTTTAGATTATACTTTGGGAAATTGCTAACATATTTAGATTGATTCATTTTTTTAGATACCCTCTTACCAATGTAAATGACTAATCTCTCAAACTTAATTAGACTTACATTAGCAAATATTCTAGAAGTACGTTTGGATACCCACTTTGGTTGGTCAAATCCTGGTTTTACCAACCTTAAAAATAGGATCAATATCAACCTTTAAATTTCTTCATTTTCTCAACTCTAACGGATACTAGGTTTAACTCAATTTTTACCGTAAAAGATGGTACTCAAATCATGATTGTTTCATTGGGGCCAATACCCGTACTTGTTTCTTTTGTTAAACCGATAGTGGTGTTTAGATTGATTCGTTTGACACAACCGATATTGGTGTCAAACTTGAACTTACGAAAATTTGTTTTACATATTGTGCACTCAAGTGGACATCAACATAAATCTGAATTTATCAGATCACAGTTAGACTAGTCAAGACACGTCTTGGAAGGTAAGCATGTTTGATAATTGATATTTAATATGAACATTTAAGTAATGAAAACTAGTTCTTTCACTTCTTAATCCATATCCCTTCTTGTAAAGGATATTTATGGTTAAAAAAAAAACTAAGTCGGTTTTCTAGATAGAATTAATAATAAGAAGAAAAAAAGTTGAAAAAAATAGGAAAAATTAAATTCAAACAATGTGACTATTTATAATTCACTTGATTCAATTATATCTAGATATATAATTTATTCTTCATTAAGCTTCTTTTTTATGACAAACATGTTATTGGAGAAAATTTTATTCATGTAGGAATGCCTATTGTATGGAAAAACTAAGTGAATGTTTGGTTTCTAGTTTGACAAGGTAACTATTGTTGGCTTTTTAGTATATCGTTTGATGTATGTTGGGTCAATCAAATAAATTTGTTGCTTTGAGTAAACTTCATTTGGCCAATTTGACTTTTAAACAAACACGTGTCAAAGGTTTGATGATTTCAATATTTAGGTTTATTTGATCTATTTTTTAAGTTTAAACGTTATTTTTAATTAAAGCTAAAAGTAAGAGCTTTTACAATAAAGTTAAAACTATTTGGTATATTTTAAAATTTTTAATAAATAAATAAATGTTATGTTTAAATGATAACTTATTACTCATATTGATCAATAAAGTTAAAACTATTTGTTTTGGATCAACTTGTCATAACCTATTACTCACATTGATCAATGTGGATGATTGGCAATGATGGTTACGGTTACAAATTTTAGATTAAATTTGGAGTTCAAAAAAATATGCTTATATCTAGTTGTGCTTGTAGGGTTTAGGAATGACAAAATGGGTTGACCCGTCTTGTCAAGACCCATAAAAAGTGAGCTGGGTCAAAATAAAAGACTAAAAAGTTAGGCCCATCCCACTTAATAGCCAAAATTAAAAAAAAATTGATTTTTAATAGCTTTTTAGCCAATGCATTAGAGATAAAAATACACAACCAAATAACCAATGAACCAAGTGACCAACAATCCAACACAACTTACAACCAAGTGACCAACACACCAACAATCCAATACAAGTATACAACCAAGTGAAACTATGTTAACGACTTTAGTTCGAAATGTTTGGTATTGAGTGATGGAAGTCGAAGATGAAGTTGGTGACGTGAGGTGAGCCTAGCCCTAGGACTATGATGGACTGTGGAGGCGTGGATGGAAGCACAAAGTCATAAACATTGAGACCATGGGACGTATCATGAGAGGAACTTGTAGTGGATTGTGAAGGCATGAGACGCACCATGGGAGCAACTCACAGTTATAGACGTACCTCCACGTAGGGATGGAAATGGGTTAGGCCATCCGTCGGGGGCTTATGACCCAGCTTGTTTAAAACCTATATAGGTCAGACTTATCGGGCTAGAAGGTCAGGTTTAGGCTTTTAAAAAGACCTTTTTAACTAAACATGTCAGGTCATAGGCTTTCTAAAAAGCCTTTGAAGCCCAACAAACCGGCCTATTTAATTAAATTAATTGTTATTTAGTTATATATATGTATAACATAAAATTATATATATATATATTACATATTTACATTTATATAATATAAACTAATATTAAAAGTTTACAATTAAAAAAATTAGGAGCGAATGGAACACAATTTTTTTTAGGTTGGTTTTGGCCTATTAAAAGTTTTACTATAAACAGACATTTTAAACGGGCCATACCAGGCCTTAAAAAAAGGCTATGACGGGTTAATAAGCCAGGCTCAGGCCTTGAAAATTTGATGTAGGCCAGGCTCAGGCCTTTTAAACCCCGACCTGGTCTGGCCCATTTCCATCCCTACCTCCACGGTTACAATAGAGGGGGAGCCAATAAGGTAAAGTATAATGGTGGCTGGTGGCGGCATGGCGTACACAAAGAGACAAGCGAGAGGCGAGACATGAGAGCTGATTTCGAGAGTTAAGAAATGAGAGTGAAATTTAAGATGTGAGAGACAGAAAGAGTGTTGTGAAGTGAATCTGAAAAAGAAAGAAATTAAAAAACCAACAAGTGTTATGTTCATAACCCTAAACCAATAATTAATAAATATAAAATAAAAAAGATAACGTAGGCGGAGGCCCGTTAGGCTGGCCTACCCCGCCTACTTATTGGCCTATCAGGTTGGGTTGTGAGGATACTGGGCTATGACTTTTTTCATTCCCACTTATTTTGATGGGATAGCCCGGTGGGCCAGACTTATTTTGTCATCCCTAATAAGCTTGTCTAGGTTATTACTTGTATATCCCACCTTAGACCCAACTTAATATCCATATTAAGTTTGGGCTTAAATTTTTAAATTTTAAGTTATTACAAGCTTAACCTGCATTTGATTTCATTGCATGGAGCTAAAAAAGTCCATATTAAATTTAGGAGCAAAATTTAAATTTTGAACCCTATATGCCATTGGTCAAGTTTAGGCTAACTCAGTCAGGTTGAATCATTTTGTTGACTCTATATTAAGAAAGTAAATTGGGTTGAAGAAAATTTTGGGGAAGGTAGAAACTACACACGCACGCGCACACACACACACACACACACACACACACACACACACACACACACATATATATATATATATATATATATATATATATATATATATAAACCTAGTCTCAATAGTGTTTCCTTAAAAGCTATTAACACACTTTTCAGATGACCTAAAAGTATCAATCTATTGATAATACTACCCTCAATTCTAAATATAAACAAATTTAGTGAATTTTTTGTCCCATAATATAAACAAAATTATACTTTTTCAATGTTATTAAATGTTTGTCTATCAAATATGTCCTCTTTATATACATTCATAAGACAGCTAATGTTTTGTGTATTAAATAATATTAGAGGAAATTTTGAATATTACATCAAATATTTGATAATATTAATGCAAATAACTACTTGTAACCATTATTCTTAACATGTGTAAAAGTAGTTACTTTTGCTTCTATTTGGAACTTGAGGTTTAGAAGCGTAAGCTAGAAAGCCACGACATGGATCATTTCCAATCTTCAACTCATGTCACATCAACCATTTGATATAGTTGTCAACTTGAAAGGTTAATACACAAGTTAAACAAAAAATAATGTCATACTCTAACTGCTGAATTAAATCAATATATATATATATATATATATATGTATGTATTTTTCAGAGAGCCCGAGGAGTAGTTGCCCGAAGTAAGTTCATTGAGAGATAATATTCTTGAGGAAAAGGATGTTGCACAATGGACAATAGGTTTTCTTTTGTCAAAGAAAGATGTTCTGAGCACGTAATTGTAGAATAAAAAGCTTTAAGATGTGTGCGATCATAGGCATGATAGAGGTAGCGTAAGTTTCACCAAGGAGGAAGTTTTTATTCAGAGAATCTTTGAATCTATAAGACATAGGTGAAAGACTTGACGTTATATTGGATGGAGCATAGACTGCCTTGCTTTGTCGTTCTTTTTTTCATAGGTTTTTGCTTACACGTGTTTACAAAAATGTTGTCTTGACTGTTAAGATCCTTGAGCTAAACTTGAAAAAGAACTTCCTTTGAGGTGAATTCTAGATCCAATTATTCATAATATATTCAGACGCTTTTGATAAGTCTGGGAGCACTCCTTTGTTTTGAGAAAGACAAGATCAAATGTTTAGACTTTGGAACTTTCCTTGAATTAATGAGGGTTTATCGATATGGCCAGTATAACGTTCTTAAGTTTAAAATTTAATTTCAATAATCAAATAAATTTTTCGCAAATAATTTAAATTTCCAAAACAGAATTCGGATTAAGTAATAACATTGTCATATTACATTAGCCGACCGACCCATTCAAGTGTACAAATAATATAATAACTCGGTATTCACAGGAGCCGGCCAAGGCTTCTACAAAATAACTATGAGCACTATATACTGTACATGTAGATACATAATGCTCCAATCGGCTGAGTGTCTTCATATGCCATCACTGTGCCCTATATCCACTGTAAAAATAACAAGAAGTAGGGGGTGAGCATAAACATATCAAATGATAGTTATTGAATCAGATTAAAAGTCCAATTCATAACTATATATAAAACACGACCGAACCATACAAACTCATCATAAACAGCATGTTATTCTTAATAACATATATATATCAGTGCATACACATGCTCAATCAAATGGATCCATTATTAAGTCTTTTAATTTGTGTTGCAACACTGGCTCCAAGCCATAACTCAGCTCTCAGCTGATCCGGATGTTTTACTGGTACCAAACCGTTTGCACCCTCATGTGACACAATCACTCCCAGCGACAACGGTAGTGCCACGGGCTAAAACCCCGAGCCCCGCTCAAGAGGTTTGCCTTGTGTCCCACCCAAGGTCTTTTGTTTTTTGCCTTGAGTCCCACCCAAGGTCTTTTGTGGAATCCTCGAAACCATATCATATTTCATATTCATTCATCACACAGGCATCTCATGCATTTATATATCATGAAAAATTCATGAAAATCATTCTCATCATCAGTCACATATATTCTGTAGCATCTCATGCAAAGAATTTATCACAAACACGTACATCACACATATATACAATCATATCTCATATGAATTCAATATCATTAATATGAATGGAAGAAATGAAAACATAAAATATGTTATTCAATCGGGGTCTCAATAACGATTCATGCACATAACATATATATATATATATATATATATATATCATAATAATATCACCCCACATCCATTCATAAACCATTCATTTGAAATGTAACGCTCCCCTACCTGGAAATAAGAGTTCCAACAGCTTTTCCAATGATATCCTAGTCACTGCTCACGAATTCTGACTGGAATTGCAGTTCTGAATTAGTTCAGAGCTTCCTTCGTGAAGAAAAGAAATAAAGATTGATTTCTTCTTCGTTTGATGGTTTCCAGTAAGGATTGGAAAGAAGGGAATTATCGATGATGTTTTCACTTTCAAAAGTTTCTAAACTTATTCAACAGTAGAAGCTGGTATATATATATATATCGCTCATGCAAAAGAGAGACGTGAACGATAGGAAATTGTCTGCTACACGTATCTTAAATGATAAAGAGGGAATAAGATATTTAATGAAAAGGGGACAGCACATCAGAGAGGGTCTCATACTTAGAAAAATATCATAAAAGTGAATTTACTAGAAGGTAAAAGAACAGAGTGACGTGGAAAGCTTTAATAATTAAAATAATTATTAATTCTGACTCGGTTTCGGTATTCTGGGCACATCTTTCTGAGAAGATTCTTCATAGCCTCCATCCATTCAGAATTCCTTCATTCGGAGGAAATTCACTCGGAAAGGTTTCATCCCATGAAACACTCAGCTTTCCTTCCTCGGAAATATCCCACACGGAAATATCTCATTCAAACATCTCACTCAGATATATTTTTGCCCGAGTCAAGCCTTTACTTACGTCACTCGGAAGTCTTTCATCCGAAAAGATCACTCGGAGTTTGAAGACAATTTTCTCAGAAATCTTTCCACTCGAAAGGATCACTCGGGGTTGAAGACTATTTTAAAGACGAACCCGAGTACAAACTCAGCAACTCTGACCGAACACGAATTGAATGAATTTACCACTCGGTCATTTACTTCCCTTGGAACTATTCACTCAGAGTATACTCATTCGAAGTTGAAATCTTTCTGCCCAGAAGCACCTTTTCTAGAAAAGATTCACTCAGTTTATCCCAATCGGTGTAATACCACTCGGAAGTCGGGAATATCTCACTTGACGCTATTCCACTTAGAAACATCTCACTCGGTGACACCCCACTCGGTCACTATTCAAAAATATCTGCTCGTGAAGTACTTATCCGAAATCAAAGCTTCTCTTTCTTTCGGAAGTACTTCTCTCGGAAAATATCCATTTGAAAACGGTTCACTGGGAGACGTTTCACTCGGATTTGCCTCACTCAAAAGTGTCTCATTCGGACACAGTTTTCTTAACTCAGAAATGATTCTCTTAATGATGTTTCACTCGGAAACATCTTAACTTCACTCGGAATTATATCCATTTTCACTCGGAATGTCTTATTTCAGACAATATTTACTCAGAATTCCATTTGAAAATTCTCCATTAACCTTTAATAAATTATTTTTCTAAGAATCATAAATTTTGGGATGTTACATTTCTCCCCTCCTACAAAACTTTCGTCCTCGAAATTCAAATATAAAGATATACATTAATGAAATAACTCGGGATATTATTGCCTCATAGTGTCTTCACGTTCCCAAGTATGCATGACACACTGATCCTGCTGCCATGCAACCTTGACCAACTGAACATTCTTGCTTCTTAAGCGTTTTACCGATCGGTCCACTATACCAGTGGGCTCGGCTATAGTGGTCAGGTTTTCTCGGATTTCAACATCATCATCCGGCATCTCATGGGTAGGATCCGGCAAATACTTTCTCAGTTGAGAAACGTGAAATACACTATGCAGATTTGACAAATGAGAAGGCAACGCTATCTGATAAGCTACAGGTCCGACTCTCTTTAATATTTCATACGGACCTATATACCTCGGGCTCAATTTCTTGCTTTTCAATGCTCTCCCAATGCCTTTGCTAGGAGAAACTTTCAGAAAGACTTTGTCGCCGACCTGAAACTCAATCGGCTTCGTCCGCTTATCATAATAACTCTTCTAACGATCCTAGGATGCTTTCATTTTGTCTTTGATCATTTGAATTTGCTCGGAAGTCTGCTGCACAATTTCAGGTCCTAACATTAAGCTCTCACCCGATTCCGACCAGCAAAGAGGGGTTCGGCATTTCCTGCCATATAAAGCCTCGTATGGAGCCATACCGATGCTACTGTGATGGCTATTATTATAAGTAAATTCGATCAGTGGAAGGTATTGCTCCCAGCTACCACCATGCTCTAGCACACATGACCTCAACAAGTCCTCTAAACTCTGGATAGTTCGCTCGGACTGCCCATCTGTCTGAGGATGATAGGACGAACTCAATCGGAGCTTCGAACTCGGATCTCTATCCGATACGATAGAAGACGGAACACCATGCAGTCGGACTATCTCACTAATATACAACTGTGCTAGTCTCTGCAAGGGGTAACTCATATTAATCGGCAAGAAGTGTGCAGACTTTGTCAATCGGTCCACAATAACCTAGATAGCATCATGTCCACTCCGAGTCCTGGGTAATCCCATTACGAAATCCATAGCAATAGCATCCCATTTCCACACGGGAATCTCTAAAGGTTGTAAACCACCGGACGGTTTCTGATGTTAAACCTTCGCTTTCTGACAAATTATACAGTGAGCCACGAAGTCAACTGCATCTTTCTTCATTTCGGGCCACCAGAAATGCAATTTCAAATCATGATACATCTTAGTAGTACCCGGATGAATACTCAGCATGCTCCTATGTGCTTCATCGAGTACCGATCGTCGTAAATCACCCGAATCAGGTACATAAATCTGACCTTTCACTCGGTAAATGCCATCAGGACCCTCGGTTAAAAATAGGTCCTTGCCTTTAGCCTGAGTTTCTTTCATCTCGGCTAAATAAGAATCCGACATTTGCTGTACATAAACAACTTTCAAAAATTCATTGGCTATTTTCAATGTACCGAGAGTTACTTTCCAAGACGAAGTAACATCCACTTGCAGGTTCATATCTCGGAATTGTTCAAGTAACTCCATTTCTTTAACCATCATCATTGCCATGTGAATAGACTTCCGACTCAAGGCATCGGCTATAATATTTGCCTTTCCCGAGTGGTATTTCAAGTCGAAATCATAATCTTTCAAAAATTCTATCCACCTTCTTTGCCTCATATTCAACTCCTTCTGATCAAACAAATATTTCAGACTTTTATGGTCACTATACACTTTGAACTTAGAGCCATAAAGATAATGCCTCCAAATTTTCAGTGCAAAGACCACCGCTGCCAACTCCAGATCATTGGTAGGATAGTTTTGCTCGTGTGGTCGTAATTGACGCGAAGCATATGCAATCACCCGGCCATTCTGCATCAATACACATCCTAGGCCGAGTCCGGATGCATCACAATAAACTACAAAGCTTTCCTGCAGATTCGGTAATGCCAATACATGAGTAGAAGTCAGTCTAGCCTTCAATTCTTGGAAACTCTTTTCGTACTCGGAAGACCACACAAAAGGAACATTCTTCCAGGTTAGCTTGGTCAATGGCAAGGCGATTTTGGAGAATCCTTCAATGAATCTCCAATAGTAACCAGCTAAACCCATAAAACTCCTGACCTCGGTGACCGACTTAGGTCTCTCCCAAGTCATCACAGCTTTGATCTTTGAAGGATCTACCGAGACACCTTCACTAGAGATGACATGACCCAGGAATTGAATCTTGTCCATCCAGAATTCGCATTTAGACAATTTGGCAAACAATTGTTTCTCCTTCAACACTTGAAGTACTGATCGGAGATGCTCTTCGTGTTCCTTATGAGATTTTGAATAAATCAATATATCATCAATAAATACCACCACAAACCGATCCAAGTAAGGATGAAAAATGTTGTTCATATAATTCATGAACACAGCCAGAGCATTAGTCACTCCGAACGGCATTACCATATATTCATAATGACCATACCGGGTCCTGAATGCCATTTTAGGAACATCAGCAGCTTTCACTCGGATCTGGTGGTATCCCGATCGCAAGTCAATCTTAGAAAAGACCGATGCACCACGCAACTGATCAATTAAGTCATCAATCCTAGGAAATGGATACTTATTCTTGATGGTCAGCTTATTCAATTGGCGGTAATCAACACATAACTGCATGCTACCATCCTTTTTCTTAACGAGTAACTCTGGAGCACCCCACGGTGATATACTCGGTCGAATAAATTGTTTCTCTAGCAACTTGTCAACTTGTTTCTTTAACTCGGCTAACTCAATCGGAGACATCCTATAAGGAGCTCCGGAGATTGGCTCGGCTCCAGGAATCAAATCAATAGAGAATTCAATTTCTCTATTAGGAGGAACACCAAGTACATCCTCCAGGAACAACTTGGGAAAATCACATACAACAGGAATATCTCGGATCCTAGACTCACTCTTTCCATCAACCATACAAAATAGCATAAATAGCTGAGATATACCTTGAATTTCATAGGCATCGGCTTTCTGATTAGGAAAAATCACCCGCCGGTTCCGACAGTCAACTAGGACTCTATTGGCCGATAGCCAATCCATACCGAGGACAATGTCAAGACCTCTCAAAGGCAGACATATCAAATCAGTCGTAAAACTCCTATCACCCAAAGTGAAGGATACATTCTCACACATCATGGAAGTCCACAATTTTGCACCAGTCAGGTTAGATACATTTAATGCCCGATTCATAGCAACAACAGGTAATCTCATACGCATCACACAATCATTGGAAATAAATGAATGAGTTACACCCGAATCAAACACCACATCAAGAATAGTATTTCCGAGTAAACACTTACTCTGAACCAGATCGTTGGCTTGAGCAGCCTCCTCAGCAGTGATAGCATACACTCGGCCTGCAGCTGGTGAACTAGAAGTCTCAGCCCGATCATTCCTCGGCACCACAGAATTGTTACCGCATCCACCATTGCCTCTACCTCATCTGTTACTGTTTCCACGGCCTCGTCCTCAGAAGCCTCCACGGTTTACACTAGCATTCGATTCAGTCGGTTGTAGAAGAGAATAGTTAGGACGAACGTGTCCTTTCTCATTGCAGTGGTAGCAAATAACTTCTTCTTCTTTATTACAATTCCAAGCATAATGATTGCCACCACATCTAAAGCATTTAATGTCCCTTGGACGACTCACCGATCGGCCACCAGAATTCACTCGGCCTCGGGATCTAGAGGATGATTCTCCTCTAACAGACTTCCCTTGCTTCTTAAAACTGATCGGTGGTAGCTTCAAAGAACTATCCAACCTACTGCTCGATCCAGTAGAAGCTTTATCATCTTCCTCATATATTCGACATTTATTGACAAGAATCGGAAAGCTTCTAATTTCCTGGTGTTGGAAAGCCTTCTTGATTTTTGGTTTCAAGCCACTCTCAAATTTGATGCACTTCGAACTTTCAGTGCCCGACATCTAAAAAGGAGGATAAAACAAACAAAGTTCCTCAAATTTCGCTGCATATTCTTCAACACTCAGATTGCCTTATCTGAGCTCCATGAATTCCAATTCCTTTTGGCTCCTGACAGTGTTTGGGAAGTATTTTTCCAGGAAACATTCCTTGAAATTCTCCCAATTTAGCTCGATTCCCATAGCTACCAGTCCGGCTTTAGTCATTCTCCACCAGTTTTCAGCTTCCTTCCGAAGCATGAACACAGCATAATCGACCTTTTGTGTCTCTGTGCATTGTATACTGCCAAAGATCTGTTCTAAGTTCTGGATCCATGCATAGGCTTGGTCGGGTTGAAATCCTCGGTGGAATTCAGTCGGTTTTCGCTTAAGGAAACAATCAATACTCTGATTGTCACTCGGTTGAGGTTGGTTCTGCCTTTCTAAAATGTCAGCAACACGCTGGAAGGCAGCAGCCATTGCATCCATACCATGAGGGTCCATTTTCTTATCTTGAAATAATCATCATACTTTAGTACCTCTCATGGATATGAAAGCAATTTATTTATAGTTGATTTCCTCAACTATAATACGTAACAACAGTGATATGATTTCACTCAATTCATAGCATTTAGTAGCTTAACCTTGGCCTTGGACTTTTCAAGTCTGCTCTGATACCAAAATATAACGTTCTTAAGTTTAAAATTTAATTTCAATAATCAAATAAATTTTTCGCAAATAATTTAAATTTCCAAAATAGAATTCGAATTAAGTAATAACATTGTCATATTACATTAGCCGACCGGCCCATTCAAGTGTACAAATAATATAATAACTCGGTATTCACAGGAGTCGGCCAAGGCTTCTACAAAATAACTATGAGCACTATGTACTGTACATGTAGATACATAATGATCCAATCGACTGAGTGTCTTCATATGCCATCACTGTGCCCTATATCCACTGTAAAAATAACAAGAAGTAGGGGGTGAGCATAAACATATCAAATGATAGTTATTGAATCGGATTAAAAGTCCAATTCATAACTATATATAAAACACGACCGAACCATACAAACTCATCATAAACAGCATGTTATTCTCAATAACATATATATATCAGTGCATACACATGCTCAATCAAATGGATCCATTATTAAGTCTTTTAATTTGTGTTGCAACACTGGCTCCCAGCCATAACTCAGCTCTCAGCTGATCCGGCTGTTTTACTGGTGCCAAACCGTTTGCACCCTCATGTGACACAATCGCTCCCAGCGACAACGGTAGTGCCTCGGGCTAAAACCCCGAGCCACGCTCAAGAGGTTTGCCTTGAGTCCCACATAAGGTCTTTTGTCTTTTGCCTTGAGTCCCACCCAAGGTCTTTTGTGGAATCTTCGAAACCACATCATATTTCATATTCATTCATCACACAGGAATCTCATGCATTTATATATCATGAAAAATTCATGAAAATCATTCTCATCATCAGTCACATATATTCTATAGCATCTCATGCATAGAATTTATCACAAACACGTATATCACACATATATACAATCATATCTCATATGAATTCAATATCATTAATATGAATGAAAGATATGAAAACATAAAATATGTTATTCAATCGGGGTCTCAATAACGATTCATGCACATAACATGTATATATCATAACAATATCACCCCACATCCATTCATAAACCATTCATTTGAAATGTAACGCTCCCCCTACCTGGAAATAAGAGTTCCAGCAGCTTTTCCAATGATATCCTAGTCACTGCTCACGAATTCCGACTGGAATTACAGTTCTGAATTAGTTCAGAGCTTCCTTCGTGAAGAAAAGAAATGAAGATTAATTTCTTCTTCGTTTGATGGTTTCCAGTAAGGATTGGAAAGAAGGGAATTATCGATGATGTTTTCACTTTCAAAAGTTTCTAAACTCATTCAACAGTAGAAGCTGGTATATATATATATATCGCTCATGCAAAAGAGAGACGTGAACGATAGGAAATTGTCTGCTACACGTATCTTAAATGATAAAGAGGGAATAAGATATTTAATGAAAAGGGGACAGCACATCAGAGAGGGTCTCATACTTAGAAAAATATCATAAAAGTGAATTTACTAGAAGGTAGAAGAACAGAGTGACGTGGAAAGCTTTAATAATTAAAATAATTATTAATTCCGACTCGGTTTCGGTATTCTGGGCACATCTTTCCGAGAAGATTCTTCATAGCCTCCATTCGTTCAGAATTCCTTCATTCGTAGGAAATTCACTCGGAAAGGTTTCATCCCATGAAACACTCAGCTTTCCTTCCTCGGAAATGTCCCACATAGAAATATCTCATTCAAACATCTCACTCAGATATATTTCTGCCCGAGTCAAGCCTTTACTTACGTCACTCGGAAGTCTTTCATCTGAAAAGATCACTCGGAGTTTGAAGACAATTTTCTCAGAAATCTTTCCACTCGAAAGGATCACTCGGGGTTGAAGACTATTTCAAAGACGAACCCGAGTACAAACTCAGTAACTCTGACCGAACACGAATTGAATGAATTTACCACTCGGTCATTTACTTCCCTTGGAACTATTTATTCAGAGTATACTCATTCGAAGTTGAAATCTTTCTATCCAGAAGCATCTTTTCTGGAAAAGATTCACTCGGTTTATCCTAATCGGTGTCATACCACTCGAAAGTCGGGAATATCTCACTTGACGCTATTCCACTTAGAAACATCTCACTCGGAGACACCCCACTCGGTCACTATTCAAAAATATCTGCTCGTGAAGTACTTATCCGAAATCAAAGCTTCTCTTTCTTTCGGAAGTACTTCTCTCGAAAAATATCCATTTGAAAATGGTTCACTCGGAGACGTTTCACTCAGATTTGCCTCACTCAAAAGTGTCTCATTCGGACACAATTTTCTTAACTCAGAAATGATTCTCTTAATGATGTTTCACTCGGAAACATCTTAACTTCACTCGAAATTATATCCATTTTCACTCGGAATGTCTTATTTCAGACAATATTTACTCGGAATTCCATTCGGAAATTCTCCATTAATCTTTAATAAATTATTTTTCTAAGAATCATAAATTTTGGGATGTTACAGTTAGAATTTTAAAGATTCTTTTGGCATAGATACTCCCCCTATCTTTCCTAACCCAACCCTTATGTTTTCTTAAAACACTTAAACTCACATATTAAATAATAACATTATGTTACTTTATTTAAATTGGAATACGCAATGTTGATTATCAATAAATCTATGAAGTTCTGGTTTAAATGATTCGACATTTACCAGACTTTTTCTTCAACAAATTGGTTTATGTTATTTTTTATTATGTAACCATCATTAATTGACACATATATATAGTAAATCTCATAGAATTAGTTGAAAAAACTAATACTATTGTAATATAATTAAAGAGTGAAAAGACCGGTTACATATATACTAAAAATTAAGTCATAATTTTTTAAGTTTTCTATTTTATCTTAAATGTTTTATTAATTTTTATTTACACAATAAAACCAATAAACTTATACTAATGGGTAAATTAGTTTTCGATTTAACAATATTTATTTTTTTCAAAATGTTTGTCATAGCAAAAATAAATACTACTTCCGGTTTTAAATATAAGTAAATTTTAGTAAAATTATTTGGTCCTATAATAAAATTATACTTTTTCAATGTCATTAAATATTTGTCTACCAAATATGTTCTTCTTATATATATTTTCAAGATAACTAATGCTTTGTTAATAAATGATATTAGAGGTATTTTATGATATTACATCAAATATTTAATAACATTAATATAAATAACTACTTCCAATAATTATTTCTAATATATGTGAAAATAGTTACTTTCGCTTATATTTAGAACCGAAGGTAGTAACATACCCCCTCGATCCTAGTTAGTGGTTATAAGCAAATAAGACTAATTTCACATAAATCAAGAAAGTTGATTAAAAGTTGTTATTTACATTAATGTTATCTAATTTGTGATGTATTTGTCTAAAGTGCCCTTAGTCTCAAGTATTGTATAATATATCTAGTTTCCTTAAAAATGTATTAAAAACGACATTTTGGTATATAAGCATTTAATGACAGTGAAAAAAGATACTTTTATTTATATTTAAGACTAAAATTTCTCAAATTTTACGTAAAACCAAAATCGGAAGGAGTACCTAATAGTGTCTGTGTATATAACACCCAATAATAAGTTAAGACCGGGAATTATTTATTATATATCAATACTATGACAACCATAAAAAAACTAAAAATAAAAAATTTAAAATTTATCACTATAATTAAATTGTTAAAAACAAAGTGAAAATAATAAATCAAGTAACTTTTCATAATTAAAACTTTATATATGACAAAATAATAGATAATTAACATTAAGAAAGACTTTATGTTTTAAAAATTAAAAACTTATACTACCTTAATCTCTAAATGTAAAACTTTTTTGAGAAAAAAATTTGTCCCTTAATATAAAACTTTCTTTTAAATTTTTGTTCATTAATTATTTTTTTACCAAAATATCCCTATTAATGTATAATTTTTTAAAAATCAATATACAAGAAATGAAATATATTAATTATATTATTTATCTCTCTTATAATAATTGGATAGTAAGGGGATAGAGAATAAGTAGATAAAATTATATGAGAAATCATAATCACCCAATTCTAAAGACCACACTAAATTTTAAACAAATTTAATGATTTTAACTAAATTAATCATCTCTATCTATATACGTGAATTAAATAAAAGAATCTTATATTTAATTACGGATAACAATTTCAAATTACAGTTAATCTTTTACGCGAAATGAGCAAAACAAAAATTAAGGAACATGCATCAAATCTAAAAGTGACAAATTGCAGAGTGAATGGGAAACCATTGATATATATTTCAGCAAAAGAAAAGCTTAAATTCTTGGGGTCACTTCATCCATGATTTTCCATTTAAAGATAAGATTAGGACTAAGTTCCTTAGTTTACAATTCAGACTTGTGTGGCTGTCAACCAAACGTGCACATGATTGGTCCACAACACTGTTTTATAATTCACCGCCATTAAAAAAGCCCATGACAGAAAAATGTTCAAGTTAAATTAGTCAATATTCCAAAGTTTTATGTATTCACACATTCTTTTTTCTTGTACTATACCAAAACCTTAGACCAGACACTGTTCCACATCATCATCTTTTCGTGGTCCCCAAAGGACAGAAACCATAGCTGCAACCTCTTTATCTTTGCTCCTTTTCCCTTCCTCAAACCATAGAATCAAAAACAGAAGAACATGGCAAGGCAATGGAAAGAGATAAGACATGAAATAGGTGGAGGTGGAAGCTACAGTAGTGAAGAGGTTGCAAGTCTTGTTTTTGTGTTGTGGGGAGCATTGATGACCCTTTCAATTTTTGCGGGTATTGTGTTTTTTTGCACAGATGGAGTGCCCAAAGGCTCAAAAGCCTCTGCTGATAGCAACAATGGCCATGGCTCTGCATGCACTGCTGGATGTGGAGCCGCATGTGGTGGAGGGTGTGGTGCTTGAACCACAATTCTGTTGAGGAGAGTATTCAATGATGACACATGCTTCTGGTTTTTTTTTCTTTTTTTTTTCTTCAAAATAGTATAGTATAGGCTGCTATGATTTGTAGTACTAATATTTGACATGCCCAACTTGTTCTCTTTAGAAATGAGGGAAATCAAATCACCCTGTTTTTCTATTATTCCTTCTTTGTCCCATCAAGTGAAAATTAGTATTTAACAAAATGAAGAATTGACAAGTTACATACACTGTTTGTTATTTTTTATTTTAATTAAAGAAACAACAAATGAAAGTGAATTAAGGAGAATTGAGTTTTGCTTGGATCTTCTCTTGTTCCAATTAATGTTTTGCTAAGTCTCAACTATTGAATGATTAGTGTGATGCATGATTAAGATTTCATGCTTAAGACATACCTATATTTAGTATTTCCTTGATTAGATTGACTATGTCTATGGAAAAAGAAGGAAATAGAAAAGGCAAATAATCAAGGGGTGAAATTTCTCATTTTAGGATGTTTGAATTGAGATTCGACGAAAGGAGGAGAGGACAAAATTTTTCATCTCTACTTATGCATCTAATTCAATGATTTTTTAAAATAAAAAAGTGATAAATTAAAATAAATTTAATATGATCGTCTTTTGTTTATTTTTGTATATATTATATAGTTTTTAATTTTAAAATTAAAATTTATCTATCCTTTCTCATCAAATCCCAACTCCCAAATTTTGACTATATCTAGTGTCGGTTTAATAACCACATATAGAGAAACAAAATTGTAAAAAATAAAAAAAATAATTGTTAATATTTATTATTCACATAGTATAAAATAGTCAAAACTTTATTAAAGCAACTGATTTTATTTTTGTTTGGTCAAGGTCACCTAAGTTTCATTATAAAAGATGGTGAACCTACAGCCGTTGAACAAGGTGTGTGTAAGAATAATGGAATCATTGACTTGGTAATAGGTTTATCAAAATGGTCCCTAAAATAGAGCTAATTACATGTTAAGATAGATTGTACAAAAAGTGCACTATTCATTCAGTTCCTTCACAGAAGGTAAATGAAATTTTCTCAGTACATGTACCTACGTTTTTCAGTTCACACACCTGAATAATAGATAAGAAACCATTAGGTGTATTAAAATGACTCTATCTTTTAAGGATTCGACTTCTAATTCTTATGATTGTGTAGCTAACTCTAATCTTATGGATACTGGCTAGGAAACAAAAAATCTCCACTGATTTTATGTTAAATAAAGTTAAATTTATATTTGAGTCAAGAAAGAAAAGTTATATAATTATAAATTTTAAAACATTTCAATTAAATATTAATCGAACAAATGTTCTAACACACGTAATAATTTCTCATAACAGCATGAGATTATGGGTTTTAAATACTAAAAAGTCTCTTTCGTTGCAGAGTAACAACACTAACATGATTGTCTTTTACAACACAAACATGACTCTTTTTCATTAGACAAATCATTCTACGGTGCAGAGAGACATGATTGTCTTTTACAACTACAAAGAAACTAAGTATGGACACTATGCAGACACATCTCTCAATCTAGTTTGAAGCGTCGTTTTCTTATGTATGAATATTCATTACGTGTCTGACACATACACGACCCCTCTTTTATGAATCACAAGATGCATTCCTCTGCAGTTCTTTTCATAACTGTTTTGCTGAGTTCTCAACCCTGAATAACATCATATTTTTACTATATAAATAAATAAATAACTATGACAAAGATAGTTCAAAGAATATAAACCTTTTTAAAAGAAAACCGACCCTGCAGTTGTTTGTTTGAAACAGTAGAGGATTCACCTTTCAGATTTAGTTATGCTCTTATAATATATTTCTACTAATCCCTCCAGTAATTTACTTCATCCAGTTTTCTTAAAAGATTCAGCTGCCTAATCTTGCACAAATTAAAAAAATTCTACTTAAATGTAATAAATTTATCCATTATTTTCATATAACCTTATAAAACGCATCAGTAGGAGTATAAAACAAAAATTAAATCATGCATTATCTTGAAAATATAAGAAACATTCAATTCATTCTTCCATCAAAAAGTATTAGTATTAGTGAAAAAAATGTTGTACAGGAGGATTTATAATTATTCTTCTCCTTTTATTCGTTTTATTTGTGCTTCATTCAAGGAAAAGTGATTTCATCATCATGATAGATTGACCTTTAGACAGAATTATTTACATCCCACTTTTTTTTCTTATTTCGGTGGAGGATATATCCATGCGGAACTGTTCAGCTGGAATGGAGATGAACATGTCTTTTAGTTCCTCTGGAACATCAATATCTTCAAGAACCTGTAACACCAAACAATACCCTAACCAAAACTGAACTTCAAAGAAAAAACATCAAAATTACATTGACTTTTATATTTTGCAGTACTACCTTGAAAACACCCAGCACATTCCGACCACCCACAAGGAAAGTACATCCTGTTTCTTTACAACCAATAAGTATCTTCAGCATCTTGTTGTAGTCCCCATCGTAGTACTTAGGCTGCAAGAGTAACATGTAGAGATTTGAAGTTTAGTTAATAAAACCTATTGAAGCAACAAAAAACAGAACACTTATTCTTAATTGCAAAGAAAATACAAGGTGAGAATTGAGGCACTGAATATGCCCAGCTAATATACCCTTCAGATTTTTGGCTTGACATCCACAATAACACATCAGCAATGGGAACAAAGAATAAGACATTTCTTGTTTCTTTTTATTGACCAATTTGGTTTTTGAAAAATAAATATTTGAAAACCAAAAAAAAATGAAAATGACGTGACATTTTTTTTTGTAGAAATGAAAACAAAACATGTTCTTAACGTAAAGAGATCCTTATATTTTCCTTTTCATTTCCACTCTTTGGATTTTTTATAAACATAATTATTTGTAATGCTTCACGCTTAGGATTCTATATAAACACAATCATGTTTAATGCTGAAGTTATCCTATTTCCAAGAGGATGGATATTCATAAAACTTTATAGAATTTCTGTGCGCTATTAAAGTACTTTTCCCCATGGTACAAGTACAACCTACTACCTAGTATCCTGTTTCCAACCTGGCACAAATGTCCTTATTCAAAACCAGTCAAGCCGTCAGAAATATTTCTTATCTCAGATTAGCTCAATTGTTTAAGGAGAAATAACAATTTCAGTGTGTCAGACAGAAAATACATCAACATTCTTAAACAAAACGCATAATTTCGTTTCACAAAAATCTGTCCATTAGACATATTTCATTCCATGAATCATGAGGCTGCAGATTGATAAAAAATCGAAAAGGGAAACATAAGATAGTAGATTGCTCTAATCCTTTCCAGCTATAAAAACTGGAATAGTTATGTTTTCTGAAACAACATTCTACTAAATAAGATGTGCCTTTCCAAAACAGCAAAAGCACTTTCCACACAAATAAAAAAATCAAGAAGGTCAGCGGCATGATCCACCAGAAACCAGGGATTGAGCCAAACTCGGGCTACATCCAAATGAAACATGCCAAACACAATTAATGAAACAATCACGTAATAAAATACTGCATGGCAGACATGGTGAAAATCATGTAAAATTAATCCAAGGAGCAAGTAATTCCATACATTAATAAGCCTCACTGCTGTATCAGCGCCAATTACAAAAGCACTGTTTGGAAAAAGTTCAGCCTTTTTATAAAAATAAGGCTGATTGGATATAATTACTGTCTTTCCTGCCATTGAAATAGAGAAATCATTACTACTTTAGGGGTCACATTAAACAATAACAAACTAAGTACTCAAAAGCAGTATTGAACTACAATTATTGTAATTTCATACAAGCTTATCCTAAATTCTTGAACTTAAACAAAACAAGTGAGTCCAATTCAGTATTCATCATGCAAACAGAAAGGTAAGAACGCATTGTTGGATAAGAAAAGGGAAGCAGAGTTCCCTTCATAAATTAGATGAAATGATATTTAAGAAACTTGTGAGCATAGAAGTTGATACCTACGCATTTTTAATATAAAATTCAGGAGAGCAGAAAAGCCTCACCAACTTTTTCAAATTGCTTGATGCGATCTTTGATCTGAGACACTGATAATGGAGGTTTGTCAGCATTGACCGCAGATATTTCAAAGCAAGGATACCCATCACCACAAATGCTGCATAGATGTATTCTTAATAAGAGGAATATTGAATTAAAATATTAAAATACAGAAAAATCATATCTTACCAATACAAATAATTAAAATAAAAGAAACAAACAATCATGTTAAATAGGGAAACCAGTTATGCTATCTATTAGAAATATTCCTAAGCATGCTGCAACCTTGTTGTCTTTCTCCTTTTATATTGCTGGCCCACAAATGCGTCCATATCATTACTACCCTGACCAACTTTGAGCTTGTCCTCAAACTCCAACTCTGGATAAGCTGCTTGGAATTGTGTAAGTGGTTCCCATGGGATCCTGTTCAATGTACTAAAAATTCATAGTTGCCATGATTCAATCAGCTGCATAGAATAGCTTGAGGGGTGGGTAAGGCCTATCCATTACAGATTGGTGGTAAGGCATTGACTACAGCCGGTTGGGAACCTTTGAACTCTTAAAAGGAGGAAAACATGGAACGCATCATGGATTCGACTGTCCATAGGAAGTTTGGAGCTTATGTCAACTTTGGCAGATATCTAAATGGACCAAAATACTTGGGCAGTAATTTATGATGCTTCTGTTTAGCTATTGTAAGCTGGCAATAAGGTTGCAGGTACAACCACACCTAATCTCCGACTGCAAAGGTCAACTCTCGCTGCCAAGTAAAAAGTGGTTTTCATCCATTGCTAGGCTTGCAGAGGTCTATCATGAGCATCAGTACAGCATCCCATTCCCAATATGTTATATCAACAGCTTCAATGCCTGTGAATGTGGACCCGTCTATATAGGACAACAGCTGGGAAGGTTCTCTACCATAGACCATTTG
This sequence comes from Clitoria ternatea, assembly GCA_037962975.1. Classification (NCBI taxonomy): domain Eukaryota; kingdom Viridiplantae; phylum Streptophyta; class Magnoliopsida; order Fabales; family Fabaceae; genus Clitoria; species Clitoria ternatea. The sequence continues at coordinate 110,250,510 of CM075674.1, read as the reverse complement.
GAAGGGAGTGGTACCAAGAGCAGTATGAAAGGAAGTGTTGTAGCAGTACTCTACCTAAGGTACCCAATCCACCTATTGTCGTGGATGATCATTTGTGAGGCACTGCAAGTACATTTCAATGGAGCACGGTTAACCACAGTTTGGCCATCAGATTGAGAGTGGTGAGCAGCAGAGAAGAGCAAATTGGAACCATTAAGACAGAAAGATTCTTTCCAGAATAAACTGAGAAAAACCTTGCCGCAATCCAAGACTACAGATTTTGGCGGGCCATGAAGTCGAAGCACCTTAGCAAAGAAAATGGTAGCAACAGGTATAGCAGTAAATGGATGGGCCAGGGGTAAAAGTTTGGGCATATTTCAAAAGTATGTCAACCATCATCATGAGTGTTGAGTAACTTCAAGTTATTTCTATTTGCTAATAATTTTTGTCTTGTTTTTTAGTCATTTTTATGTCTTTTAGTTTTCCTTAAGTGGGATTTTAATGTTTTTATGAGTTTCTAGGCCATTATAATAAATAGTGGGAATTATTTTTAATTTTAATGTTAGTGGATATTAAATGGTTAGTGGAATATGTAGAGACAACTTAATGTATGAAAATTCCACTTAGCCTAAAAATAAGGACTAAATATAATGCAAATAAATCAACTTGAGTTTGAGTGAGTATACTTTTGAGTTTTCTCTTTTGTGACAGCTTCTCCTAAGTTCTTGAATGAATCACTATTTGATCTTATCAAGAATTTTCATTCTTGGGGTGATTTCTCTAGGCTTATCAATCTTCGATTGTGGCGCCTTACTTGCATGTCATATTACTCACCTTCTCAGCTATTTCTTGAGTGTGGTATCAACATCTTTCCCAAACCTTTACCCCAAAAAATATCCTTCTTTCAAACTAAATTTCAAGGCAATCCCCCCTTCCATTCACTATCTCACCACCCTAAGAACTTATTTGCCTCGAACTTTGGGTGGTCCTTCCACAAAGTCCATGGAAATATCAACCCATATTCGTTGTGGAACTGGGAGAGGTCGAAGGATACCTGCAGGTTGTAAATTCTGCCATTTATAAAAAATCCTTCCAAAGTCATGGTAGGGTCTTCAGTCCTCCTTCGTGCAGCCTATCACAGAAAGTGGAAAGAATGGTGGGAATAAGTGGAGAAGAGGGTAGCCAATAAACCTTCCCATTGCAGAAAATCAATCCATCCTGGACAACCCATTCTGACCCCTGTTGCAATGTGTTGCTGCAATCAATATTCAGCCTCTGTTACAAAATTGGACATGATGCCTCTGCTATCATCGGTCCAATCCTAATTTTCAGCTACACACAACTTTTTTCAGCTGTATTCATCTCATTGGCAACAACAAAATCAAATGCCTGCCATGACACGCACGACAACCTCAATAGTTTCAGCAGCAAGAACCTCTGTTACAGATGCCATCAGCATCTTCTCAACCCAGCCCCATGGAACATGTGGTCAGTTCCTTCCTCCTCAATGCCCCACTCAGCTCAGAACTGGTATGCTGATTTTGGTGCCATCCATCATGTTACATAAGATCCTCAACAATTGATGAATGCAATACCACTTAATGAAGATGCTGAGGTGTTTCTAGGCAATGGTCACCGTTTGCCTATTCTCTCTGTTAGTTCTATACAATTCTCTTCATTTTCATTCCTCTACACAAAATATCTCCTAAAAATTTACACCTTGTCCCTTCTATCACTAAGAAAACTCGTGAGTGTCAGATTAATAGAGATAATTCAGCCTATTTTCACTTACACCAGTCTCAATGTTTTGCGAAATCTCAGGGCAGGTAACAGTGACATACTGTAAAGCACCCACAATAGATCTGTATAGGGAGGGATAGGATCGCCCTCATCTTTAATGGTTTGCAATAATATATACAGATAACTAATCCAAATTTGATTCTCAAAATAGATTTGACACAAAAGAAAATTTACTTGTATAATATATTGTAAACTTACAGTCATTAGCTAATCCGACATGATATCTGAATATTATAGCGATGACACAATATCAACTTCCAAAGAGAGTACTTAATTACCAACGTCAAAGTTAAATTATTTATTTAATTCAATAGGAGCTACTTATGATAAATAACATTTCAACAAACTAACTTCCCAAAGCAAAAAAGATAAGAAACAGGCAATTCATATTCTGTAGCTACTCCATTAAATTAATCTATGAAAAGATATTTGAGCTTTTTTTAACTCTAATAGCATGAGTAAATGTACCGAGTAGCAACTTCCATAAGCTTGAGATGCCCATCATGTAATGGATTGAAAGAACCAGGCATTATTATTTTCCTTTCTGCTGGTGTCTCTGCAACCAAAAGGTAAAAATTTATCAATAAGAAAGTCAAATGTAAATGTAACTTTATTACCGTCTCTTCTGCTCAAAGGTTTAGCCATACCACTTGCAAATGGGTAAATTTTAAAGCATATTTGACCATTTATAAGTTGTTCTAACTGTTGATCTTCATTGAATTGCTTTTCACATTCATCAGATACATCTGATTCACTCAACTCAGAAACAGATTTCTCTGGAACTTTGCATACGTTTGCAATTGCCTAGAACAATAACAGAAAGAAGGAGCAAAAAGAAAGCCAAATCAAACTATCATTTTAAGACAAATATAACATAACAAATTAACTAAAGTTTGCTTCCAAATATTCTTGTTCATGTTTTAGAAGATCTACAATGTTCTTATAGATAATCTTTAAAAGCAAAAAATAGAAGAAAATAACTCATGAGTGCAAATAAATAACATAGCAAAAATATTAACTTTTCTTCACACCTGCCACACACCTTGAGCAAAAGATGACTAGAAACTCTATCCTCCTCTTCTCGAGTACGAAGCCCCTAAAATTGAATAGATTACAGAATAAATAAATATCTTACATAAAAATATAACACACATATATGATTATCACATGATTACCATCAAGTTCAGAATCAATCACTCATGGAACAAAGAACAGGATAACAGTACCTTAGTTAAGGTCACTCTAGATGTCCAAAGTCGGTCAGCTGTCCTTGTTGACATATAAAATCTGCAAACAATCATAAAAGCTCAGATGAGATTAATCTTCCCTCAAAACCACCTTTAGGAGAAGAGCAGCTGAACATCAGTGTATTCTGAAAAGAGCCTCTTTAAAGAAAATGTGAGAAATTAACAAAATTCAGGGATTTCGGCAATCAAATTGTACAAAAAAAGAAATCCAGAGGTAGCTTGAAGAGAGGTAGTGCATATCTCTATCATTGAGCTTATAGCTTGTAACAAGACTCTGTTTGTAGCATCTTTGTATAAACCAGTGATACAACATGCTGCTCAGTGCAGAAGACTCCCACCTGGTGGGTTATGAGCCTATACGAAGGATAGATGTACAAAGGTGATTAGTTAGATTACGTGTTCGTTTGATTACTAGTTGAGGCTACTCAAACGTGATTAGTTAGAAGCAAATTTTGTATTGGTCAAAAGCAGTTGGATGGTGCCTCAAATGGTGTGCAAGATAAACATTTACACCATTGGATGCTGCCTCCAACCAAACTCCATTTTGGCAACTAAGTTACCAAACAAGCACTACATTCACGAGCAGAAAGGAGTTGAATATGTGATCTTCAGATCACAAAACAGTATCCTTACTGTTGTCCAAGGCTTGCCCTTGATTAATACAACTTGCTGGCATTTAGGTCAAATATATCTTCACCAGAATCATGGGCAAATGAAAGCAAACTCTTTGGTTTCAGAGAGAAAATGAAAAGAGAGGCAAAGCTTGGAGGAGGTGGAATGGTTGGTTAAGGGACATGATATTGGCATAGTATGCCTGAGGTGTGATAGGGATCTGCTGGGGAGGGGAGGGATGATATTTTGACTGATGTTGTGACTGATATGGTTGATGTGTATGCTGAGGTGAGGACCAAGGCCGTTGTGGTGATGTAGGATAACCACATGAGGTGTTGAGTGTGCATAGCCAAATCTATGCCAGCAAATTGATGCATCATGGCTTGTACAATTACAAACATTACAATACAGGTGAGATCGATAGCCAGCACGGCCACCACATCCACCAAAACGTCCTACTCGATTTCCTCTGCCTCTTACATAAGATGGATGAGGATGGTAATATTAAGGATACTGATTATACTGCTCAGTGGTGGAATACGGACCAGAGATCTGATTATTTTGTCCAGTGGCAGAATAAGGACCACAAGGACTTGTGCTTGAGGTGCAGGGGTGTTTCAGTTAGAGGAAGGTTTTGGGGTGTTTGGATTACTTGCAGCGTAAGCTTGAGGTTGATTTGGATGGGAGCAGACAACATTGGCTGAGAAGGCGTCTGGTACATTCTTCTTGAGTTGCTGTAACTGTGCCTCAAATGCAAGTAACATTGCTTCAATTTCATCAACTCCATTAGATTCTCCACTGTTCATGATGAGATTCATGACAAAAACTTCATACTCTTCAGAAAGTCCATCTAGTATAGAATCTAGGTATTCTTAAGAGGCAATTGGCGATTCAATAGATCCGAGTGAATCAGCGACTGTTTTGAGCTTCAGGAGATAGTCTGAGATAGATCCACTACCTTTCTTCGTGGATCAAAGTTCGTATCGCAGTTGATGAACGTTTGCCCTTAGTAATTTTCCCAAATATGCATGAATTCAATCCCAAAGGTGATATGCATGGCCGCAACCAACCATTTGTAATGAGAGAGATTCAGAAAGTGAGAATGGGATCCATGAAAATAGCAACTAATCCTGTTGCAACCACTTCTGAAACTCAAGATTCATGATTGCAAGTTCTCTATCAGATTCACTAAGATATTTGAGTGGAATTGAAGGGCTTACAACAAAACGATGAAGTTTGTAACCTTTACTTGCTGATTCAACTTCAGCTTTCCAGATCAGGAAGTTCTGTTCATCAAGCTTAACGGAAACAGATTGCGAAAAGGCAACCATCACCGGAGAAGATGACAACATCGATTTGTTCAGAGAAGCTCACGGTGAATCTTCATTGGAGTTTGTTGGAGATATTGATGCCATTGAGAAGAAAACAAAGAAAAGAGTGTACCAGAGCCCTAGAAGTCTGAATTTCTTATTTCTTGAATTGAATGTATACAATAGATGGGATGAGGTATTTATATATCCCATTGTATCTTGCACTAGAAGCCTCCATGTAACTGAATCCTGCTGAGTGGTCACTTAATTAGTGCCAGCACAGCAAAGCTAACAAACTACAGGCATGAATAGCATGCTCTACAACTGGACTAATACATATACTGTAATACAAAAGAACATGAAATAAACATTATATGTGCCTTAATGATAAGCTTACATGATAGATGATATTAAGCTTTCTAACATTTTTAATTGCTGTCCAAAATTCTCCCCGGCTGCTCATTTTCTAATTTCTAAAAAGCCCACCCAACTTATTGGGTGGTTTCCTACAAAATTTGATCTACAAACCCAAGCATGTTATAATTTAACCCACCTATTGGACAGAAATCCCGGGGTACAGACAGAAAACTAGTATATACGATTCTACAGATGCAGTAACACAATGTACAGACCAATGATAACTGTTAAGAAAACAAGCCATTGAAAACCTTAATATATGCATATGCCGAAACTGAGTAGAGTGAGGTTTCATTAACCATTTTTGTAGATAAGGCAAAGTTAGACAATACCTGTGCTCCCCAAGTTTTGGATGACTACTAGCCAAAGAACCAGTGAAGCCCACACCAACAACCGGGGATCCTAATCAACAGGTAAGTGCACAATACAGTTAATATTGCTACGGCACTTAGCACAAAACACACACACACCAGTTGCAATCAATCTGGTCTGACCAGGAAAGGTGTGTGACAATAACGGGTAGGATGAGTGAACCTGGGTTGGAGAGCTTAAGAGCGCGATTATAAGCCAGTAGAGCCATATCTTCAGCAGTCTGTTGACTACAAAATTGGGATGGAATCTGCCACGAATAAAAGTAATGAGAAAAATATAAGTAAAAAAAGTAGGTTTTGTTTAGCAGATGAAAAAGAAGGGACCTTTCCGAGTAACTGGATGATGGACATCTTGGAATAAGGAACCACAACTTCAAGCACAGTATTTGTGGCACCAGGAATTGATAGCAACCAACCCACAACCTGAGAAGCTCCACCAGAGAGGTAGAGAACGGCTTGGTAAGGAGAGGAGTGTATGGCTTCTACTGCAGTTCGGATTTCCCTCATTCTCATTCTCTCCTTTCTCCTTTCTCCTTTCTCCTCCCTCTTCCCCGTTTGACGCCTTCTCTCTCGTGTCGTTTCTGTTAAAACGACAACCTACATTACTGTGTCATCATCATAGAATCGCAAAACAAAATGTCATACTAGGTTACGCTGCATTGTACTCTATTGGTTTATAATATAATCAAAACCACACAAATTTAAAATATTTTGGTTTAAAATATAAAAAAATATATAATTAACTAGAAATTATTTAATGATATAGTTCTTATAATATTATTTTTTACAATGGAGAGATAAATTAGTTTAACTATTCCGTAGAGATAATTTATGAATTATAACTCTTCTTTTAATATTATTAAATCAGATTAACTAACATTCTTAATTAACATATTTGTTATCACCATTATTATCATTATTATTGTTATATATCATTCTAAACCCTAAGCATTAGATAGAATAAGTATTTCATATTTTTATCCTATTATATTTGTATCATATCCTATTGGGTTTGTGTATCATATTATGGGTCCGTTTGGATCCTAAAGTCGGTTTGACCAACCAAAAAATACATCCTACGGTCAAATAGAGTTTTAACTGTCTCGAACGACGTGAAAGATCAATATCAACCCTTAAATTTTTTTATTTCTCCAACTTTGTTTCCCCAACTGGAAACCAAACAGACCCTATGTCTACTAAATGGACTCTAAGTTACTAAAGGTCTTTTTTGTTTTAACATTACATATATGTTTAGCTAGATAACATATGGTGTGTGTTTTACTTGCTTATATTTGAATACTACCTGTGATTCAAGCCCAAGAAAGATTTTCTATTTATGCATAATAAAATATTACTAAACCCTTTTTTTCTTGACAGTAAAAATATTTATAAATTTTATTAGCATTTTTAACTAAGCCCTTAACCACCCCCAACAATCCCAATAGGTGTGTGTTCCACAGTGGTGACAATGTTCTAAAAGTGGTGAAGACATTCTAGCCGAGGCAACAACATTCTAATGGAGGTACTGTTGTGTCGTTATCGATGTTGGTTCTTTTTTTCGGTAGCCAAAGATGAGAAACCTTTTGTCTCACCCAATTACTCTTGAGCCTCCGCAAAACACATTGGCCAATTGTTGATCTTGCCTTAATTTACAAACTAATTTTTGGGGATGTTGAGTTTCGTGGCTAGATTGGATGTACTGAAGAACTTTGATATAGCTTTTTTTGTGTGAAACTTTAGTTATGTTTTATTTAAGTTTTTGCCTTTCCGTTTTTTCCTCTCTACCCTATGCATTGCATGACTCTACCTTTGTCATCTTCATGTATTCATAGCTGAAGTGATTATCATTTTAATTTTAATTGTCTGGGGGTTAGTGGTATTGTTGGCTCTATTTGGTTATGTTTTTCAGGTTTATGCTAGGGGATGGTGGTATATAGGGTGATGGTGGTGAGGAGAAAGGAAGGGGACAAGGGAGAGAGAAAGAAGAGATAATGGAGTTGACATTTGTTTTTATTTTCTAAAAATATATATTACATTTGCCATGATAAGTAGCATACAAAATTAATAAATATTTTCACATTAGAAAACTTATGCATGCTTATGTGAAATTTAACAACAAAGACCCAATAGATTTACTATTTAATTTTGAACTTAATGAGAAAATTAATTAAAGTCTAAAACCAAAATCTCGTTAAAGAAAAAGGAAAAAATATTTAATATAAAAAATTATCATATGGTTTAATTATTTCAAATTTATCTAATCTTTTACTTGTATTTTAACTTGTTAATATTTTAACTTGTCTATTTACTAATAAATTTTATATTTGATATTAATTATTTCTAATCAAAATATCTTTACATTTACCCTTAAGCTGAGGTTGTAACTTCCCTTTTAATATAGTGGTTTATCTTTAATTACTTCACTAGAAACATACAATGAATCTCATCATATAAGTGGTATATATTATATGGTTTTTTATCTCTCAGTTTTAATAAATATTTAATTACAATCCATTGATTTAAATCGTATGTCCTCCCTCAAACTAAAACTTAATATTCACTAAAATTAATGAACAAATTTGATTTTATTTTTAGGCAAAAGGGGTATCCATAAGTTATTTCAATAGTCCCTTAATTTATTTTTGTGGGCCGATAAAAGTCCCTTTAGACTGAAAAGTTCAAATAAAGCTTTTTTTATGCCATTAGGTGGGGTGGGCTCAATGAAGTAAAACGGTCACGCTCCTAATGCTGTTGCCGTTACTACTTTTCTCTGTTTCCCAGTGGTCCATCGACTCAAAAAACATTGTCTAGTACCAAATTATTGATTGTAACTAATCATAAAATAACACATATTAATTTTTATATTTATTAAATAATTATTAGTTGAGACATAAATAATATAACAGTCTTGGTCCACAAATAATTGCCCATGCCAATTTCTCCTCACCTATTATTATAAACTACGGACTAAGTTTGAGATTTTTATTATTATCTTTTGGAGGTTAAATTCATCCCATCTTCATCCATGTATATTTATCACACTATAATATGATGATAAAATATAAGCTTAAGTTTGTTTTTCTCTCAATATTTTTCTATATGTAATTCATATTAAAAGTTTTACTTTTAATCTTTATTATGAGTTTGAATGTATTGAGTGGTTGTTTTCATATGTAAAACTCATTATTAACATATAATTCAAAATATATATCAGTTAAAGTTGTTTTTAAAATTGTTGAAACAAATATAATTATTGATTTTTTTAACAACAAAAAAAATTATATTTTAAATCCGGAATCATACGTTAATAGTTTGATAATTTGGTCCAAATCCTGAAAAAAAAGTTTGCTTACAATTTTGTTAGCTAAGGTTAACACTTAATAGATGATGTATCATATGAAAAAGACTTTTTTTTATCTAAACTATATAACCATATAATGAATGGTTAAGATTAATCATGTAAGTTTTTAAAAAAATCATATGACATTTTAAGTGATCATGTGACTTTAAAAAAACTTTTAATCTCATCTATTACAGCTGAGATTCACTAAGAGAACGTTTTTCATAAGTTCGAATTAATATATCTAATTACACATAATTACAAAGACTAAACACAGAATTATTAACTATAAATCAAATGCATCAGAAACAAATCTAAAAACACTATGTTTTATAATCACCGAAATATATTCAAACCTAAAATGTAGGCTATGTACTTGCTAATTTTAATGAAAATTAATATAGAAAATATACATTTGACTATACCTGGTTATCGAAACTAGTTATAAATCGTTATTTTTTAAAGGATAAAAGTCATTCATGAGATTTGTTAATATTATATTTACCTCAAGATTAATCTTGAGTGAAATGTAATTATTAAACTTGCAGAGGGAATGTAACATTAACTACATCATAAATGAGTGATTTATGTAATTTATTTATTCTTTTAATGTATGATAGAAGGTAATAATTACATGTTTTATTTTTTAAAAGTAAAGAATTTATGTCAAAAAAGTTAATCAAATATAAAATAAAAGTTAATAAAAAAAAAAAAGCTAACGTCTCAACCCAATTTATCGCGCCCTCACCTTCTCCTTTATGTATCGTCGAATTTTCGTAAATTTGCAACATGTCTTTGACGCTGCTCTCACACGTTGGATGCAATCACAACGTGTCATATACCTACCTCTTCTCCTATGCCCCAAATGCTATGTATTATTATTGTGAAATGTGCAATTTAGGTTTTTTTTTATATTATTATTATTATTATTATTATTATTATTATTATTATTATTATTATTATTATTATTATTATTATTATCATTATCAATTTAATTACAGTTTATTTGATTTGGTATTACCAATTCAATAATCAATTTGACTAAAAATATTGCTATATGACATCTGAAAATTATTAGGGGACCATCATTTCCATCAATTTTTTGTGTTATCAAAATCAAAATAATAAAATATGTTAGTTGATTCATTGTTCCTCCAATTTAATTTAATTTATGTGTAATTTTGATCTCCAAATTTTATTTGGGTATATTAAGTTATTAAAATTACATTAATCTCTTTTTTAATTTGTTCCACTAAAAAAATTATTATATTCTCAATTTTTACATGAAATAAAATATAAAGAAAATATAATTTTTTATCCCTTTAAACAATAATTTCAGGTCTTGTAAAATCCTTTAAATTTTAATAAAAATTGTAAAGTTAAAAATTATTTATCATCCCAATTCTATCCTAAATCATGAAAAATAGAAAAAAAACAATAATTTGAAAGTTTTAAATAGAATAAAATTAACAAAGGGATAAATTTACAGAAAATGTGTGATTCAGAAATATTTTAAGAAATTAGAATAGGAAAATCTTTATTGGAAATTATGTTCCACCAGCTTTGAAAATTAAAAAGAGGTTACATTAAACATAATTTTCAATAAAAAAATTACTTTTTGATTTATTAAAATTTGCTACAAGACACATACTAAAAAACCATTTGAAAAATAAAGGTTATTGTGGAAGGACTGAAAAATTATCACTTCCCTTTAATAACATTGAAATTTGTATTATGACAAAGCACAATCATTTATTTATACCCATAATGTGTGTTATGTTAATTCAATCATAAATCAAGTTGGAAACCTTTTTAAAAAAGGGAGATATTAGTAAGATGTTTGATCTAAATTAATCTCAAAAATAGTAAGTTGTAAAAAATGTGGAAAAATTAACAAGACTTCTCATCTAAATCAATGTCATCGCAAAAAAAAACTTTATTTTAACAAATAAGAGAGAGGTTGTAAAAATGACAAGATTAATAAGATTTGTCGTCTAAATTAATCTCATTATAATATAAAAACTTTATTTCAACGAACGAGAGCACAACACATAAATAAAAAATGGAATGAGCAAATAAAGTGAGATAAACAAATAAAGTAGGACAAGACAAACAAAAACAAACAGACATATAAAAAAAGAGCAAGAGGGAAATAGTGGAAACAGGATGACTCACCTAGGTGAGCTGATGGCAGTAGCAAAAAAATAAGTAGTTTGCCTTAACGAAAATTGCTAGTCTAGGCGAGTTCAGTGGCAAAACACACATTTTTCCTTTTCAAGCATGGAAATTAGGCCCTTAAACATGGCCTCTTATAACTCATACATGAAAATCGTAAACATAACATTGACATAAACAATTCATGTGAATTATGGGCTTTCAAAAATCACATCTTTAAAGTATTGCAAGACACCTACAAGTATAACATGCTAAGAGAAAAGGGAAAAGGAAAACGATCATTAAAGAAACAAGATATAAATCTTAGACATAAATTTGGTCATTCATTTAACAAAATAAAAAATAAACATGGTATGTGAAAATAAAAAAAATACAAATGTCTCATAAGTATAGGGTTATACCTTGTCTCCTTGTTGAAGGGAAGACTATGCACACTTCACCTTCCCTTTTTTGGCTTTATAAGTGAAGAAAAAATGGAACCCTCATCTCCTTTCCCTCAAACTCAAAAAATAGAGACCTTTTTCCTTTACTTGTACTTAACCTAAAAGAAGACCCCAAGAAAAGAAACCTTAAAAAAAGAGGGAAGACCTATAATGAGAAGAAGCCTAAAAATGAAAAGAGACCCTTAAGAAAAAAGACACATTCATCTTCTTTTTCTTCCTTTTTATAAAGTAGGGGGAGGTTTTTATTACTCTAGACCCTAGCCACCTTGTGTTTTTTGTAAGGGGGAACAAGGTTATTCTTTGTCTTTTATTCTTTCATTTTCCATGCCTCAAAGTCCCTTTCAACTTTTCCTTTTTCTTCTTGTGCAAAAGCTCTTTCCTTTTTGACCATGAGATTGTGTTTGTCCAATTAGAGAAAGATAGAAAACTGAGGTTCCAAAGTCAAGGTCCCTTGGGTAAAATAGGGAGCCTTGACCTTTTTTTTTCACTTTTTCAACATGCATAATTCGCCTAGGCGAGGAACGCTCTCCTACACGAGTTGTTTCTTTTTTTTTTGTCAAAATTCTTTTTTTTCATTTTTCTCTTTCTTTTTCTTTGAAGTGCTTTCAAGTAGGATGAAAATAAGTGCTTATAAACATAAACTCCAAAGAGATTATCAGTAACTTCTTGATCAAAAGAAGATGTTTTGGTTCCAGAAATCCAGGGAGAGGTGGGTCAAGTATAGGGATAAAAATACCTCATTTTTTCATGCTCGGGCGGTGACTAGGTGAAGGCGAAACAAAATTAACAGTTTATACGTTTAAATTATAACTGGTGTGCAGGTGATGATATTCTTAAATCTAAGGCTCTTTCTTTCTTTTGGTCTTGTGCTAGGGTTGATGGGTCTCTTCTGCCTAGGGAATCTTTACCCAAGATTTATGGGTTTGTTGTTCATTAGTTGTTACAACTTATATCTAAGAGAAGTTGTTTCAGACATTGAGTTATATGTCTTCTCTGAAGCCCCTTGACCCTGACGACTTCCAGGTTATTTTCTTCAAAAATTATTGGGACTTGATTAGTGATGATGTATACCTGTCTATGAATAATGCGTTCGATTCTAGACAGTTTGATCCTATTATTACTAACATCTTGATGGTGTTAATCTACCCTCTGTATCTTAAGGATGTGCATCCTATCAGTCTTTACAATATACTTTATAAATTTATCAGTAAGGTTATTGTTCAGAGATTGAGAACTTTCATTATTGATATTATGGGTCCTCTTCAAAGTAGTTTTATTTCGGGGAAGGGTACCTCTGATAATGCCATTGTTCTTCAAGAGGTTGCACATAATGTGTCTAAATCTATTAGGAAGGTTTGAGGTTCAAACTGGGCTCGAAGAAAACATATGATAAAGTGGATTGGTTGTTTTTGAGAGATACTTTGGTTCATTTTGGGCTCCTAGACAAGATTATTCATCTAATTGTATTTTGTGTGACCACCTTTTTTATTACCCTACTTTGGAATGGTGAAAGGTTTCCTCCTTTTACACCTACTTATGGTCTTAGACAAGGGGACCTGTTATCCCTTTATTTATTTGTTTTGTGCAAGGCTTGCTAATTATATTACGAATGAAGTATGGAAAAGGGCATGAGAACCTATTTTTAAGGGTAGGAATAATGGTCCTACTATTTCACATTTATTTTTTACCGTTGATGCTCTCCCATTCTCCAAAGCCAAGGGATCCTAAGTTTGCACTATCACTCAGATATTGGATAATTTTTGTAAAGCTTTCGGGCTTACGATTAATCTTAACAAGTCTAGAGCCTTTTGTTCTAGAAATATTTCAAATAGCAAAAAGAATGTTGTCACCTCAAGTTCTATTATTCAATTTACTAGCAATATTGGTAGGTATTTAGGCTTTTCAATTTTCCAAGACAAGCTTGGAAATGAGATTTTAAGTTTATAACTGACAAGTCGTTTAGCATGACAGAAAACCAATCTTTTGAATTGAGTGGGGCACGTACCCTTGATTAATTTGATAACTTTATTTATGCCTATATATATGATGCAAAATGTGTGGAACCTAACTGTGTTTGTAATAAGTTGGATGCGATGAATATGAGCTTCTTATGCTTCCCACTTTAGTTAAGGTTTGCATCTTGTCCATTGGGTTGCTGTAGCTAGGCCTAAGAGTTTTAATGGCTTAGGGGTACGACACCCATTAGGCTTATAAATATAGCCATGTTGGGGAAGGCTTGTCTGGCTTTGGCCGAAAACCAACCTAAGCTATGGGTCTCATTAGTGAGAGCCAAGTATAATGTGCCTTACAATTTTTTCACATTGGAGCACAAGCAAGGGTCTCCCTCTGAAATGCAATCACTAAGTCATTCGCAATGTTGAGGTTTAACTTCAAGTTTCACGTTGGGGATGGAATTGGCTCATTTTGGTATTCTGATTGGTTGAATTTGGGTGTACTAGGCACTATGGTTCCTTATGTCCATATCCATGATTCACAACTTTGCCTTTGTGATGTTTGTGTAACAGTCTCAACTTAACTTCTTTATTTACCCCTATCTTTTAAGAGCTTCATACCCATTTGTCAAATCTCATTGTTGTGGTTATTAATAGTATTAAGGATGCTTTTGTCTAAAGTCAAAGTTTGAATGGTGAATACTCAATAAGGTAAGGATTTCCATGGCTTACTCATTAGTTCTTGGAGTCATTAGAGATACCTTGGTTATGGGTACTGAACTGGCCTATACCGGGTTCAAGAATTCGATGTGGGACTAGTCACGAATATTCTTATCGCTGGATATTTATACACAAGTCCAATGAGGATTCAGTATTACAGCCCCTATTCCAGTGGGGAAATAGAGGACTTGTAGTCTTTGAGATCCGACACACCCAACTTTCGCGTTGTGGGGGAAAAATATGGTGCCACCTGTAAAGGCACTCTGATGCTTAAGTTAGCAAATAGATTAGAAAGCAATGCTTGAGCGTAAGTTAGAGAATCAGAAAAACTTACCATTGTTGTGAAATCTTTAGTATTTATATGCATGCAAGGAATGTAAGAGTCCTTTAGGGTTAGAGAACATTCCGTACCATTTGTCAGTACGACTCTGTAAAAAGCTGACATACGACACGGGCGCCTCTGCGTCTCTAGCGAACGTTTCCCCTAACAACTATACCTTGTACTATTTGTCAGATATGCAGGTTACTTTACGGTATGTGATGATGATGACTCAGACTTCCCAGTATAGAGAGAGTAGCTCATACCGCTGTGTGAGTCCGAGGTTCCACTTACGACACCGGTGTATGGTTGAAGGATGGTGAAGTTACACTCTTGCCCTTGGACCGGTGTATAGACCAGATCAGGTATGATAGTTAAAGATTCCCTACAAGCTTAAGTTTTTCATTTGGTTGATCGGCCATGGTGCGATCTCTTGCAATCAATTAAGGGTATGATAAACATTTGGCTCATTCCCCTATGTGTACCTATTGTAATAATGAGAATGAGACCATGATATATTGTCTCTATGATTGTTTTTATTCTAAACGAATTTGGAATGTTCATGGGTATCCTACCAAGAGTGATTTTTACTCTTCTTATGATTGTTGGGAGTGGTTATGGGTGTTTGTGGGTAATAAAAAGCAATAGATAATGGATAGATAGGAATTTCCTTATAGGGCTACATAGCCTTTAATGTTGATACAAGTTTTCATGAGACCACCAAAATTGCTAGAATTGGATTTATTCATAAATGAGAAGTTGGCCTCATAGGGAGGATGTCTTATTTATTTTGGCATGTGTATTGCTAGAGAGAGGAAGTATGAGAGACTGTTATCTTTTCAAATTGTCTTTGTGTTGTGCGCCTAATGCATATGTATGCGGCTTTGATTGGTTATATCCACAAGTTCATCGATTTAAAGGTTGAAATATGTTGTTACGGAAGAGAATGTTGAATATTGGTGATTGAAAAAGTCCCACATTGCTTGGATTTGCAAAGGGGATGAAGATTTATACTATATATAGGCCTTAAGGTCCTTTGTAATAAATGCACAAAGTGTGTAAACATCTATGGTTATTAATAGGTGTACCGGGTCTTGGACACCGGTGGAAAATGACCAGAAACACTTTAAGCTTTTCTTGTTGTAATGCTCTTGAGTTAGAGTGTAGTGAGAATGTGGGTGTACTTGGGACCGAAAGGGTGTTTGAGAGTAAGTTTTATGTGATGTACAAATTTTCATATAATGTTATTCACTGGTTGTCAGTTTTGACAATGACCGTGGTTTTTCTTCGGTTTTAAAGTTTTCCACATTAAATCCTTGTGTGGTGATGATGTTCTTTCTATATTTTATTTCTCTATTTTAAAAAAAATTCTCTGATAGAAATAGATCTAATTTCCTAACAGAGAATGCTTGTACAAAATCCTTTTCTACAAGATTGTGGTCAGGATAGCTTCTTTGTTATTTTATCAATGGCGTTAAAGGACCTTAATCCTTTTATCTGATTGTTTAGGGGTATTTGTTCTCTAGACTTAGTTTTTTTTATATAAAAAAATTGAAATAACTTGAAACTTGCATGTTTATTGAAATACTCCTCAAACACTCGGTAACAATATTTTCTTATAGGTATAAATTTGAACCGAACGAATCTTTGTTGACAAATGTATTTTCTTAATCACCAGACATTAAGTAAGAGATAGTATATCCCAAAATGTGTATAAAAATCAAATTGAGGAACAAAGATCACAAAGTGGTTATTATAAAAAATAAAAATAAAATCCAAAAGCGTATGGTCTGTCCCCTTAACGGTTCTAGAACAATTCAGAGTAATCATAGTTGTCTTGTTCCCCTGTTCCAATTCCATGGTTATGATATTTTAATTAATGTGTCTTTTTGAGAATCATCATAGTTGGCTATGGCAATTAAGGAAAATTTGGATGAAAGTTGGAAAACCTCAGCAACTTAAAATGGTCTCAATATGAACTATGTGTGGGGAATTTAAATCGAGTTAAAATGACGGAGGGGTTGTTTTTCAACCAATTTTTGGCTCAATAGGTTTTTTTTTAATATTAAATATAAATATAATGTTAAATATAATATAAAATAATAATAATATTTAAAATATTAAATAGTAAAATTACTTATTGAATGTAAATATTATTCCTTCCTATTTTTTTAATTTTTATAAAATTTCATTATATCATTCACACATATTAACAAATCTATCCATTTTAAGTAAATACATTAATGTGTCAACTATTATTATCATACTTCTAAAATTACCCTTCATGTTAATGAAAAATGTATTTAATAATGATATATGTTATACAAACTAATAAAAAACTTTAAAATAAAGTCTTATTCAAAAAGAATTAATAAAAAGACTGGAGGTCCTATAAAAAAAATCAATAAAAACTTTAAAATAACTTCTTATTCAAAAAGACCGATGGGAGTATATATTATTATATATTAAATATTAATGTTAAATATTTTCATATCTTAAGTTTACTAAACTAAACGCAAATTAACATTTTTCAACCAAATTCTATATTAACATACTCAACACAAACCATATTTAAGAAAATCAAATCTATTTACTAAGATTTTTTAATTTTACTCAACTTTTAATCGAATCTATACACTTATTTCAGTTTAAAGTACAAGATGAGTAGCGATGTCTAATATTTCTTTTTCTTTTTTCCGAACCGGTTAGAGATGAATTTGGCTTCTCTACCAACCATACAAACTCGTTTTATAATGGTTGTATTTATAATCAATATATTTTTTTTACATATACTATAAAATAATAAATATGAAATATAGATATATTGTAAAACTATCTTATATCAATTATGAAAATATTATTCACATCCATTATAACCATCATCGACGTGAATTTTTTTTTTATATTAGTTGTATTGAAGAGTATTATAGTAA
This sequence comes from Clitoria ternatea, assembly GCA_037962975.1. NCBI lineage: Eukaryota > Viridiplantae > Streptophyta > Magnoliopsida > Fabales > Fabaceae > Clitoria > Clitoria ternatea. Next base: position 110,232,892 of record CM075674.1, on the reverse strand, counting down.
AACATGTATATATTTTAAGATGAAATCAATAATATTAAATGAGATTAACTATTTTTATAAAGGATGTGAGATAATTATTTTAATATTTTAATATTTTATATTTTTATAATAAAAAAGGTTTTTAGTGATTTTATTTATATGTTTTTTTATTTTACAAGAAATTGAACATGTACAAGTGACATTTAATTTTTTATTCACATTTGTACATATTTAATAGATGTGATCAATTAATATATTAAAGGAGTGTTTACATTTAAATATAAATAAATTTGAAATGTAATAGATTTTTTATAAATAATATGTTTATTTTTATGTGAATTTTCTTATAAAAATGTCAAGAAGAGTATTGGTAATTTTAATTTTTAATTAAGGCAAAATGGCTAATGATAATTATTCTCCTTACTCACAAGAATTCTCGTGAGAATTTGTGAATTGGGATATCTTACTCGTGTCGTGTGTATGCGAGTTACTCTCTCTCTCTCTCTCTCCACACTGTCTCTCACTCACTCACCAACGACCTTGTAACTCTCCCCGAGGTCTTGCTTTTCCCATTCTTCAACACTCCCTTCCATTCCACTTCTCTTTATGCTTTTCCCACCTTGCATTGTCTCTCTTTGACCCTTTTTTCCCACCTTTTTCTCTTCTTCTCTGTAACTCAATTAACCTTCACTCACCGTTCACCAAGCTCCTTCTTTCTTAGATTTGCTCCAACGGTCACTTTGTTGGAGGAAGCCATGTTCCCTTTTCTTCTGCTGTTTTTTTTCCTTCTTTGCTGCAACTCTCTTGCACCCGTGGTGAATTCTCTAAATGCTGAAGGCTTTGTGCTTTTGACACTGAAACAGTCCCTCACTGACGCACAAGGGTCTATGAGTAACTGGAATTCTTCTGATGAAAGCCCTTGTTCATGGAATGGGATCACTTGCAAGGACCAAAATGTAGTGTCCATTAGCATCCCAAAAGCGAAACTTTATGGCTCTCTTCCTTCTACTTTAGGATCCCTTTCCCAGCTGCGCCATGTCAACTTTAGGAACAACAAGCTCTTTGGAAACTTGCCTCCACAGCTTTTTCAAGCTCAGGGACTGCAAAGTTTGGTGCTTTATGGTAATTCCTTTTCCGGGTCCGTTCCAACCGAGATTCAGAAGCTCAGGTACCTTCAAACTCTAGATTTATCGCAAAATTTCTTCAATGGGTCATTGCCTGCTGCAATTTCCCAATGCAAGAGGCTCAAAACCCTTGTTCTCAGTCGGAACAATTTCACTGGCCCTTTGCCAGATGGGTTTGGTACTGGTTTGCTATCTCTGGAAAAACTTGACCTTTCTTTCAATCAATTCAATGGTTCAATTCCAGTCGACATGGGAAATCTATCAAGCCTGCAAGGAACTGTTGATTTGTCTCATAATCATTTCAGTGGTTCAATCCCTGCTAGCCTTGGTAATCTTCCTGAGAAGGTTTACATTGATCTTACTTACAACAATTTAAGTGGTCCAATACCTCAAAATGGTGCTTTGATGAACAGAGGACCAACTGCTTTTATTGGTAATCCTGGTCTCTGTGGCCCTCCTTTGAAGAACCCTTGTGGCCCTGATTCTCCAAGTGCTGGTTCACCTTCCTCATTGCCATTCCTTCCTGGTAACTACCCCCATCAGGATACTGGTAATGGTTCTGGGGGGAGTAAGAAAAACAAAGGGCTGAGTAAGGGAGCTGTGGTTGGCATTGTTGTGGGAGATATAATTGGAATTTGCCTTTTGGGTTTTCTGTTTTCTTTCTGCTACTCAAGGGTTTGTGGTTTTAACCAGGATCTGGATGAAAATGATGTTAGTAAGGGAAGGAAAGGAAGGAAAGAGTGCTTCTGCTTCAGGAAGGATGAATCTGAGGTCCTATCTGATCATGTTGAGCAATATGATCTTGTACCATTAGACACCCAAGTGAACTTTGATTTGGATGAGCTTCTTAAGGCTTCAGCTTTTGTTCTGGGCAAAAGTGGAATAGGGATTATGTACAAAGTGGTACTTGAAGATGGACTTGCTTTGGCTGTGAGAAGATTGGGGGAGGGAGGTTCTCAAAGGTTTAAGGAGTTCCAAACAGAGGTTGAAGCAATAGGAAAGTTAAGACATCCAAATATTGTGACCCTTAGAGCCTATTACTGGTCTGTTGATGAGAAGCTTCTCATATATGACTACATACCCAATGGAAGCCTTGCTACAGCAATTCATGGTAAGTTTCATCATCAACAACAAGCCTTTTATAGCTAATTTTTTTATCTTTTGGTCGAACACTTTGTTCTTTCGATTGTTTGGTTAAATTGGTTGTATTTTATATCTTCAGGGAAGGCTGGACTTGTCTCATTTACACCACTATCTTGGTCCTATAGATTGAAAATCATGAAAGGAATTGCAAAAGGAATGGTGTATCTGCATGAATTTAGCCCCAAAAAATATGTCCATGGAGACATAAAGCCAAGTAACATACTTCTTGGACATAACATGGAACCCCACATTTCTGATTTTGGACTTGGGCGCCTTGCAAACATTGCGGGAGGGTCTCCAACAATGCAATCCAACCGAGTTGCTGCAGAGAAACTACAGGAAAGACAAAAGAGCATGTCCACTGAAGTTGCAACTAGTGTTTTGGGGAACGGTTATCAGGCTCCAGAAACTCTGAAGGTGGTGAAGCCATCACAGAAATGGGATGTTTATTCATATGGTGTGATTTTGTTAGAAATGATCACAGGAAGATTACCAATTGTCCAAGTGGGCAACTCAGAAATGGACCTTGTTCAATGGATTCAGTTCTGCATTGAGGAAAAGAAGCCACTCTCGGATGTATTAGACCAATACTTGATTGAAGATGCAGATAAAGAGGAGGAGATGATTGCAGTTTTGAAGATTGCAATGGCTTGTGTTCATAGTAGCCCTGAAAAGAGACCTACAATGAGGCACGTGCTTGATGCTTTGGATAGGTTGTCCATTTCCTTTGATTGAGAAATTCCAAGGAGCTATAGCACTGAATTGTGAATCCAGCTCATTTACCTTTTTACTCTTGAATCTAACAATGTCTTCACGATGATGAACCCTTGTAACTGAAGCACTAGAAAAGAAATTAAATTTATTTGAGAAAATCATCAATTTTACTGAGATTGTCTCGTCGTCTTTTATTAATCGGTTTTTTAATTGTGTGTCGATGTTATATTTTAAATAGTAGACAAATGAAAAAGTTTTTATTAAAAATTATAAATAATGTAATTCTGTATTGATTTTAATGTAAATTTAATATAACTTTTTTAATAAAATATATTTCTTCTTGAATTTACACATGTAAGAAAAATCTACTATTATTAGGTCATTTTATTTATATGCTACTACCTTGGAGCTTGATATTTTTAGGGAGTACAAAATAGGTAGACCCCTAAGACTGACTCATCAAACTCGTTAAAATCGATGCGGTGATTAAAATTTTTAACCCACCATCCTGTCACGACTAGTTAAACAGGCGGGCCAAAACCTTGACGGCACAAGTTGGTCCCTTGAACCCCTATCTAAAAAAAATTATAAATATAAATATTAATAATAAAATAATTTATATTATATTTTATTATATATATATATATATATACATATATATACCCTTTTGTTTTTTGAAATTATTTTTAGATCTTTTATTTTAATCTAACATATTTTAAAAAAGAAAGCTAGTTTTGGCTTTGATAGACTGATCCAACAACCGGTAAGACTCACCATTAATTTTTGATCTATTTATTTAAACTAGGACGGGTTACGACCCATGCGGTTAATCCGGGTTGCCATCTCTAAATACTTTTCCCTGTTATGTCTATAGGAAGAAATGTGCCACCTTGCTTATTAAAGGCAAAGGTATCATACGGTAAATAAAAATACCACTATAAATTATCTAATTTTTGTGATAATCATATTGAAAAAATTATATCTTCAATATATTTTCATTGGTTAACCGTAGAGTTTTTAAAAGCAATGATGTATTAAAATTAAAACATTCGATCACTGTCAAAATTACTTTTTTTTTAAATAAAAACACTTTACACGAATGACCAATAAACATTATTTTTGGCATGATATCAGCTCGTTAAATAGTGATAAGTTAAACCAGATTATTTCTTTATTCCAAATGTTTGGTTGGAGTTCCAACTAAGAAAATTCATTGAATTGAAGAGAAAAATTAATTTGACAATCAAATTAAATTTTAACTATTTAGAACAACATAAAAAATTAATATTAATATTTAATTTTTTTATTTTTATAATTTTTTTAATTACAAATCAAACATCTTCTTAACCAACATAATTTAATGGTAGTTCATTTTAAACTTATATCTTTGTTGATGTAATGATCGCTATGACTTTTCAAAAAATTGATGATGGATATCAAGTATCAAAGAATGTGCGGAGTGAAAAGAACAGTGTTATGTTTTCTCTCACTCACCGCATGTTTTTGTCTTCGTCAATTTATGTTGGTTTTTGCGTGACAATCCTTGGCCCGAAACCAGTGACCTGTTCGCGTCGTATCACTATCACCTCACTAAAAGACAGGATTAGGAAACACTTTGGTATCTAATTAGAAAAATGAGTTTTAAAAAATAAAAGTTAATATTAATTTTTTATGGCATTTAATACAGTTAAAATATGATTAAACATTAAACAAAATTATTTATAAGTGATAATACATGTGTTTAAGAAGAAAACGAAAAAAGGAATAAGTGTTCTACTACATTATTTATGTGACAAGACGTTTTATTCTTAAGCTCCCAGAATCAGCATTATAATGGGGTTAACGCATATTAGCCGATCATGTTTTTCTCTCTGGTAATACCGATTTCAACCATTAAATAATTAGGATCATATGTAAGAATGTCTCCCATTACTTTCTTCATGATTTCAAATCGAGTTTAATATTGTTTATCAATAATACTTTTAAAATTTTTTTGGACTTATAAAATAAAATAATAATTATTTATTTATTTATAGGTGTTTACAAGAAAGTTTGACTTTAATAATGAAAAAATTAATAAGATAAAACTATTTTATAATATTAAAATAATAATTTCTCTTTTAAGTTAAGTATTTTTTTATAAATAGTTCTTGTAATATGAAACAGAAGTATGTATCATACGAGGAAGGTTCTGTTATATGAAAGTGAGAGAAGTGAATCTGAACCGTATAACTATACAATGAATAATTGAGATTAAACGTTTTTAAAATCATATGATTAATCTCAACCATCTATTATATTATTATACAGAACACAGTTGCTTCTTCAAACTTTGTTTCATCGTTTTCTCATTGGCAACTAGTTAGCTTAATATAGCTGTCTGGTCATGGATATATACTTGAGAAAATCCAATTATTTTTAGTACTGATTAAGATAAATTAAAGATTAATAATATGTCTGAATAGTTAATTTCATTAGAAATTTATACATTAGGTTATTTTAATATAAGAAATTGTAAAATAAATTTAATTATAAAATTTGTTAAAATAAGTTAAAAATAACTTATTTTAATAAATTATATCATGAAACTAATTAAAATAAATAAAAAATAATTTATAAAAGTCCTAAATATTTTCATAAGTTTTTCAAGAACCCTTCCTAGTTAAAACTATAACAAATATAATGTTAAAGCTATTGTGATGTGGGAGTGCTGAAAATTGCTTTGATATATTATAGTTCTTCATTAGTAGTTCAATAGTTTAGGATGGAGTTTATCATACATAAATCATTAGAAGTGAGTAATTTAAAGAAAGAATTAGAAAAGGCTTAATCAATCTCTATTTATAATCACACCAATAAATTGAAAAACATAATTTTTTCTTGAACTCGATTACTCTAACATGTAAAATAAGTAACTGAGTTGATCTTCTAATTTTATGAGGTTGCTTGCACTTCACATTTAATTTGTTGACCTTTATCCCTCATAATGTATTAGCATTATATTTTTTTACTTGGCATAAGAGTGTTATGAAAGATGTTCAATCTCATCCACAATCTACGAACAAACCTAAACTCATAATTGGATATATTCATAATTAATAAAAGGGTTTTTTAAATATAAATAAAACTAAATTACACTATACCACCCTAGATTTGGAGAATTACCATCTTCCAATTTTGTTAACCTGCACAAATCTTCCTGACTTGTGTAAAATATAATAGTGGGTGTCTTTTTTATTTACGGTAATCTCCTTGGATTTTTTATATATATTTTAAGAGAGGAGATCAAAGTAAAGTAAAAAATATATATCAAATGCAATTGGTTTATTTGGATTGATGATCCATGATAAAATCAAATATATTTATATATAACATATTAGAAAGAAATGGGATGGATTGAAACAATAATGCAATTTCATTGTTTGGATATCTTAAAATAAAGTGAAATAAGAAACATATCCTATTATTTAGAAAAGCAACAAAAAATTATATCTTAATTTTTAAATTTTCATATAATCCTTATTTAGCCCAATTAAATGATTATTAAAAGTTAAAAAGTAAAAGACTAAATGTTTTTGTCCATGCATTTTGATCTCTTAATTTTTTATTTAATCCTTATATTATTTAACATTAAAATTAATTAATCTCTAATATATTAAATTTGGCTCTTAAAATATAACATTATTAATGTTTACCCAACAAACAAAAATTAATCAGTCAAAACCGAAACATATATTGTAGCCCAAATTGAGTGAAAGAGAATTCGATTTAAGTGACAAATGTAATGAATCAAATTTTATCATCTATTAGATTTTAATATTTTTTCAACCTAAATAATGATTTAACTTTTCAGTCCTTTTATCTCTTTTCATTCAATGTATACTACCAATCCAAACATATCTTAAATTAAAAAAGTACGTTTTTAATTTTAGAAAACGTTTAGGGAAACTAGAGTAGTTGGACTATTGGGATAGCCAAACCATGTGGCGCGAATTTAGGGAAGATGAACTCCAAACTAATACCTGATGTGGCAAAGTTCTTGTCTGTCATTTGTATTTAACTGCATTGGCTGTTATTCTTCTTTTGACTTTTCACAGGGACAGTTTTTCTCCTAGTTTGAGTTGCACATGCTTTGCCTTGAATTCAAATATAGAACTATTAATAAAATTATAAGTTTTTCTTAATCCCAGACATAAAAAAACGAGTTTAAATCATCCAATGGTAATTTTTTAATTGGAATTACAAAAATAATGTGTAATAAAACCCTAAAAAGAATTTTATCGCTGGCTTATAAACACATCATCAATAAATGAAACAACTGTAAAATTATTTCATACTTAAAATAAAAGGTTAAATTATGTTAGCTCAACCACACCCGTAGTTTATTGAATTAATTTCTTTTAGCAATTTGAAAGCTGTAAATCCATGTTTTCCTAATAACAAATAAAATCCAAATGTGGGAAACTAAACAAGAGTTTAAGGCCTTTTCATCCACTTTCTTACAAGCAATAATGAAATAGGTTGAGTATGAGTATGAATGAAGAACATGTCATGGTCATGGTGAAAGCAAATTGAGACAGCTGTGTTTGCCAAATTAGTAGGCATGGAATTTGAGAATAGTTGTCCCCAAAGTCATTGCTACTAGCTAGGTATTATAGTATGTTTCGATTTTTGTTCTGATTCTAGAATAAAAATTTTTAAAAAAAATAGGTTTTAGATTTTACAGTTAAATAAAATTTTAATTATTTTAAAGGATGTAAATAATAAATATTAATTTTTAATTTTTTTTATTTTTATAACTTCTTTTTTATAATTGTATACCAAATAGACAATTAATTTAATGTAACATTGTGGTCCCAATAGATGTTATAGGTCATTGATTGAAATATTATAGTGAATACGTACGTGTTGATGTAATCATCAAATAGAACACTAATTATATCACCTTTCAATTTTCCATCAAGGACTTGCTTTACTGCCTAAAATACCATCTGGCTAGTTAAACTAATCAAGTTTTACATGGCCATGTATAACTAAACGAAATGACAACAAAACAACTTCATTTTTTCTACTAAAAATAAGACATAAGAATATTTAGTTGTATCTAGATGAACGGGAAACCATGCTTCCATTCTTTCTTGCAATCCTTAACCGCTTCACACATTCTAGAAACTCTCTGTATCAAAATAAAAAAAATTAAAAAAAAAGAAAAACCTTTAGTTAGAATTATTGCTCAATTAGTAAATAACATTATAGTATAGAATGTACATAAAGTTGGCAAGTCAAATGGGACCTACTTCCATGGTACATCACCCACAACCCTCCAATTATCTTGTCTGTCCTTGTAGAACAATGAGTACTCTGATCCCAATTGAAACAATCTTAACCCAGAATGAGATTGGCTTCCTAAATGGTACAACAAATTAAAGACATAGTAGTTAATAAATAATTTTTTAAGGATAAATTACACGAATATCCTAAAAGTTATAAAAAAACTTACACTTTAACTCTTGGAGTTAATTTTATGGTGACAAAACCATAAAAAAAATAAACCGCCACAAAATTAACTCTAAGGGGAAATGTAACTTTTTTTACAATTTTTCAGAGTAGAGTATAATATTAGCCGATTTTAGAGATTGTTTGTGTAGTTAACATTTTTAAATAAGAGGATATTTGGTTTTTTTTTTTAAGGTTAACCAACTCTAAAAAATATTTTATGGTTAATAAGAGTTTGAATGACATAAAGAATTAATATTAACCTTTAGATTTTTTTATTTTCATAATTTTGTTTCCCAACTGCATGCCAAACACATACTAATGCTAAATAAAAAAAACTAAAAAAACTAAAGTGTTTCTCACCAAACATGTCTTCCAATTGGAGTGCTAGACTTTGGTATCCACCGTGATCAAGTACACAAATTTTCCTACCAATGGTTACCCCATCCATGTTAACCTTCACATAGGCCCATCTCTCATTGCTCTGGACCCCCTCTATCTCTTCATCAAAATTTTCATGGACGGATCTAGAATGTCTTGTGCTTGAATTCTTTAGATTGAGATTGGAGTGAGGCCAATTCATAAGATCATCATCATACACTGAATCCAAACACACATATATATGAGGACCAAAATAAATAAATTCATGTTGTCAATGTGACAACTTGAACCTTAATTAATTTTTAGTTGATTTCATTCTAACAACAATGTTAGTAATATAATGACCCTGTCTCAGATATATCATCTAAAAAAAGTTATCTACTTATAGACCTTACTTTTTGTATTTAGTTTGTATCAAATCACTTTGTTAACCCAAATGAGTCATCCAGAGACAACATACAAAAATCATAATACTTGACTGAACTTATTTGAATTATGTTCTTTTTTATAATTGAAGAATAAGAAGAGATGAAAAATTAAAAGAATGAACAAGGAGGTGAATGCATACAGTTGCTAGAAGAATGATAAGCTTCATGTTGAACAGTTCCAAGACTAAGACCCAGATCAATTATGCCATCATCCTGTTTGTCTTGGTAGAAAACTGAGTGCAAAGTTGAAGAGTTCAAAAGAAAGCTTGATGTGTTTGATTCCATTTGGGAACTAATGGAGAGTTATAGTTAACTTTTCAATGTAGTTATTGCTGTACAAGGCCCCTATTGAGTTGCATTGTGGACTTACCTATTTATAGTGAAAATTTTAGAATATCTAAATGACATATCCAAAAGCACATGGAAGACAAGGAAGCCTCCTCCATTATCTATCATTAAATGCACAAAGCTTATCTTCTGTTACTGTCAACATGGAACACAAGGTAAAAACAAAACACCACAAGAACAAAGAATGGCCATATTGATCCTAACTGAAGTTTTTCTGGATTCTGCTTCCTCACATTGCTACAAATGCTCAGAGTCTTTCTTATGGCAATATTCCATGGTGATTGTAACCCGAGGCTAGCATATTAAACTAGTTGATATCAACATATAAATTCATTTAGTGTAAAAATGATTGGATAATCATACAGGAGAAGCTGATAGTTTATCATGACTACAACCTTGGTAATCTACTAGCAGTCTAGCAGCATTTAGAGTGTAACAGAGGCACAGATATTGCATGTGCTAATTCAAATTATTCTTTTAATGATTCATATCACACCTTTGAATCTTTCTGTGAAGAATCTTTTCTTGTTGTTCAGAGGTTGTAATTAATAGCATTTGAAAGAGCTTATGCAAAGTTTATTTGGCAAGTTACTAAAATAGTAACTTATAACTCATGCAACTTTTTTTACTTATCACAGTTAGTTTTTTTTTCTAGTTTATTATAATAAGTTTCATGATTAAATTTATGATATTCACTCGTAGTTGTTAAGTTATTTAATCAAACGCTCAATGAATGTTTTCACGACAAATTTCTAGGCATAACTTCACATATAGCTCCGATTCTTGATGGGGGATCCACATGTGTTCAAGACATGCAAAGAAAACAATCATTATACAAGACATTGATGTCAAAAAGTAATGTAATTATGTAAATGAGGAAGCATGTGCAAAAATAATTTCATCTATATTACATTATACATGTCCAAAAGTGCAATATTAGGCCAAGTAACCCAGCTCACACAAATCCTACTTGGTTGCATGCACCACATGACACACTCTAGAATGTTCTTCCGTTGCCGAGGCATGGGAGCTATGCCTAGTGATTTTTTTATTTTAGTTGGGTTTTTTTTTTATTTGGTATTTTAGTTTTATGCTGTTTTTTTAGGTCAAACTTAGATAAGTTTTTCCTATTGTTTATATTCTCAAATCATTTACTTTCTTTATTTCACTTTATCATTTACCATTTCAAATTATTGAATTTTTTCGTTAAAGGAATACCTAAAGGTCAGTCTCAACTAAGACTTTAGACTTACATTTTCTTAACAGTTTTGAGTACCTATTAACTGTAATACTAGTAGAACCCGTACAACCCAAAAGAAGAAATATGATACTACATACACATAGAAAAGAATAATTTTATCTTCATTATTTTGGTATGTTGTTATATATAGGTTTTTTGAGATTTCCTTTAAAGTTTTCTTTTATGTATTTGATTCATAGTGCTAAAAGTAGCCCACTACTAAATCAGAATACTAAGTAGTGTAATGTATTTATTTGTTGCATTAGCTCTCCTACAATGGTCTAAAAATGAAATTATATTGGAAACAGAAAAGAGAGTAATCTCACTGGACATGATATGAATTCTCCATGTCACCTAGGGTAGAATGAATCACTTGGTTATATACTTTCACTTAAGTTATCACCATGTATGCATTATTCACTCTATTATTAACACATTGACTTGAGCGTTATTGAGGTCCCTTACACATACACCTCCTCATCATGTCTACATTCTTAATTTAAGCGGTCCCATGTATCTCTTAAGTCTTGACCACGACAATTTTGGCATACAAAGACGCGCGGTGCAACTAATAGTAACATTTTTGTCACAAAAAGTTTCATGCCCATGTGCAGAGATTAATGAAACTTTTGAATACAATATTGTTAGAGAAAATATAAGACTGAGGCGTGTGAGAAGCACACTGGGCTTAAGGGTTTGTTTGCGTATCGCGTGACCCCCCAGGATACAACAGTCAATATATTATTAACATAACATGTACGATTTGTTTTTAATACCATAATCATAACCGATTAATTCCGTGTTAATGAGACGTTACAAAATTCAAATATTAATCATACTCATTAACCGGAAATTAATCAGATAATCTGGTATAGGCTTTTCAAATTTATAATTCAAATTTAAAGAAAAAGAATTTAAAAATAAAAAGGAACGGCACGAAACAGATATTTTGGCCCAAACTCACTTGCGCGCGAGCCCACTTCCTTTCTATCTTGTTTACCACCATAAGTTCTCTTTCTATATATAAAGCCTTAAGAGAAATGTTGTCCAAGCAATGTGGGACTAGAAACTTTTGAAATAAGTAAAATTTTCAACAATATGACATGCATATAAATGTAAGCTGTCATTGAAAAGGGTATACAAGTGAACATTATTATATGAGTTTAGGACTCTTTTTACAATTTTACGACTTAGTCCTTGAGCTTATCAATACATAATAGCAACGTGAAGATATAGGCATAAACACCTTGAATATTTGTTTTGGGGTTATCTACATTTATGACAGGACTGCCACTTTTCCAGGGAACATAGATCTGGTCGGATCACAACATCCCACGCCAGTCTGCTTTAGCAGGAAATGTGTTTTCTTCTCCTTTTTATGGATTATTACAAATACTGGTACAGAGAAGAACAATATAGGTGGGGTTTACCGGTGGTACTGGTATTGAATTACAATAATTGGTTAACTTTGAATGTTCATCTTGATATGTTCGGTGTAGGAAATCATTGATAGCCCTTATATGACTTGGATGATTTAGGGTGTTAGAGAAAGTAGACGACTACGGCGTGTGAGACCACACTGTGTTTAAGAGTTTGTTTGTGTAGAGCATGACTCCTAGGATACAACATTTTTTCGAGAGAATTCAGGAGCAGAACTAGCAAATTGGTTTGTAATAGAGAGTAAACCACGGGAAAAGATTATAACAAACTGATAATAACATTAATTCTCTATTAAACCCGTGTTAATTATACATTAAAAACGGGTAAGATAATTTGAACTTATTAACCGCATAACGATAATTAAACAGGTATTAATCAGAATTAGTTGGTAAGATATTTCCTTTAAAACACAAATCGTAACGTTCTAAAATTGAATGCCTTAAATAATGACTTTCTTAGATAGGCTTTCAAAATTCAAATTCAAATAAATTAAAAAGAATTTAAGTTGATTTGCACATGAAATTAATATTTCGGCTCAAACTCGTTTGCGCGCGAGCCCACCTCCTTTCTACCTTGTTTACCACCTTAAATTCTTTTTCAATATATAAAGCCTCCAAGGAAGTGAAAGCCAAGCAATGCGGGACAAAAACTTTTGAAATAGAATCAAATTTTCTAACAATCTCCCACATATTTCAAAAATTGTTTATATATATATATATATATAATTGGTTTACTTCATAGTGCAAATGCATCAGATCTGGTGTCTTCTAGACTATGAACCAGACCCTAGACAAATAAACTTATCTTACAGTGAATTGGTGAAACAAAGCTTTTATGAACTAAAATCACTTTAATGTAAGATAGCGGTCTACCTATCACATTACACTTCTTGACTCTTTTGTTGTTTTCACTGTTTTGCGTGAATAGGCCTTGCGCGTGCCTGGTAATTCATGAGTGCTCTAGAGATTTGCCTAAAATCTCATGTAAGCGGCCTCACTTGACACTCATATAGGTGATTTCATCAAGTGTATCCTGCATTTTATACACCACCTATAAGGGCTATGAAGATCATTAAAATTTAATAATTAACCTTTTGTTCTTTACAGCCTAGCACTTCGCACATCATAGGAATGGAGGAAGAAATAGTGCTAGAGGATTAACAATGACTTGTTATTACCCATATGAACCTTCCTCATGGGATCTCTAATCACAAAGGTTGGGTTCCCATCATTGTTAATTTTATTGTAGGCCAAGTCTCATTCCCCTCGATGTTTCATAAACAACCTTTCTTCCCAAAAGTTTTGTCAGAAGATCGGTCAAATTCACTTCTGACTTCACATACCCTATGGAAATTATTCCATTATTTAGCAGCTGCTTTACCACGTCGTGTCTCAAACGGATGTGCCTATTCTTATCATTGTGAGATTTATTTTTAGCAATGGCTATCGCCAATTGACTATCACAATGCATAGATACTGAAGGTGTTGGTTTTATTCCTAATGAAATATCTGCTAAAAAGTTTCTCAACCACTCAGCCTCACTGCCAGCCAATTCTAGAGCAATAAATCCTGACTCCATAATGGATCTTGCAATAATATTTTGTTTGACTGATCTCCAAGTAACAGCACCACCACCTAGTGTAAACACATAACCACTAGTGGATTTTGTCTCATCTGAATCCGAGATCCAGTTGGCATCACAGTAACCTTCTAATACTGCGGGATATCCATTATATAATATACCATAATTTATGGCACCTCTCAAATATTTCATTAGTCTTGCTAATGCAACGCAATACTCATTATTAGGATTATGAGTATATCTACTCAATCTGCCTACAACATATGCTATGTCAGGTCTCGAATAATTCATCAAATGTAATAAGCTCCCAATAATTTGAGCATATTTGGATTGAGACACAAGTTCTCCTCTATTTTTCTTTAATTGAGTGTTGTCATCATAAGGAGTACTCACTGGTTTTGACTCAAAATATTCAAACTTACGAAGAAGTTTCTCAATATAATGTTCTTGAGAGAGCATTATATTATCATCCTTATGATTTTAACACCCAAGATAACATTTGCCTCACCCATGTCTTTCATATCAAAATTATTAGTAAGAAAATGTTTTATATTCACTACAATATCACCATTAGTATAAAAAATAAGCATGTCATCCACATATAAGCATACAATCACACATTCACCATTTTCTACTTTTGTATATACTCACTTGTCAACTTCAGAATAAGAGAACCCATTTCTAGTTAATGCACTATCAAATTTTTCATGTCACTGTTTCGGTGCTTGTTTTAATCCATATAAAGCTTTAAGAAGTTTACAAACTTTGGTTTCATGACCAGAAACCACACAACCTTCTGGTTGAATCATATAAATTTCTTCTTCTAAATCATCGTTTAAAAAAGCAGTTTTAACATCCATTTGATGAATAACAAGTTTATAGATGGATGCCAAAGCGATTAAAACTCTTATCGAAGCAATCCTGGTTACGGGAGCAAAAGTATCAAAATAATCAATATTTTATTTTTGAGTAAAACCTTTAGCTACTAAATGGGCTTTACATTTATCAACTGATCCATCAGGAAAATATTTTCTTTTAAAAATCCATTTACAGCCAATAGGTTTGGCTCCCGGAGGTAAATCTACTAAAATCCAGGTTTTATTTTTTAAAATAGAGTCTAATTCAATTTTAATCGCTTCTTTTCAAAACACGGCATCAAAAGAAGAAATTGCTTCATGAAAATTTAATGGTTCATTGTCAACCAGATAGGTATAAAAATCATTTCCAAAAGATGTCTATTTTCTTTGTCTCTTACTTCTTCTCAAAATTTCATATGGTTTTTCAGAGGCATCACACAAAGGTTCACTAGAAATATTAATAGGTTCATTTATTTGTGAACTAGAAATATTTTCAATATCAACAACAGGTTCACAAGAAACATGATCAATATACATAAGAAATACATGTTTAAAAAACTTAACATTTTTTGTCTCAATGATAGAATTGCATGCAATAACGTCGCTTTTCACAACTAAAAAACGATAGGCAGCACTATTTTGAGCATAACCAATAAACATACAATCACATGTCTTAGAACCTATTTTTCTCTTTTTAGGATCAGGAAACATTACTTTAGCTAAACACCCCCACACTTTTAGATAATCTAAATTAGGCTTATAACATTTCCATAATTCATAAGGTGTTTTACCAGAATGTTTATAAGGGATCCTATTTTGTATATGACTTGCAGATAATATAGCTTCACCCCAAAGATTATTAGGAGCAGGTAAAGAAACAAGCAAAACATTCATCATTTCTTTTAGAGTCCTATTTTTTCTTTCAGCTACACCATTAGACTCAGGTGAATACGGTGGAGTTATTTCATGTATTATACATTCTTTTTCACAACAATCATTAAAAACAATATATTCACCTCCTTTATCATACCTTACCCTTTTAATTTTTTTATTTAACTAATTTTTTACTTCGGCTTTATAAATTAAAAACATATCAAACATTTCGTCTTTATTTTTTAAGTAAATAAACCTTAGTATATCTTGAAAAATCATCAATAAAGGTCACATAATATTTTTTACCACCTCTAGTTACAGCTTATTTTAAATCACCTAAATTGGAATGAATTAACGAAAGTAACTCAGATTCACGCTTCACAGGAAAACATGATTTTTTTGTAATTTTTGATTCAACACAAATATCACATTTATTTAAATTTTCTTTTTGAAACCCGGAGATCATACCATCATCACGCAATTTTTCAAATATCTAAAACTAACATGTCCTAGTCTAGCATGCCACAAATCATACGAGTCAACAATATAAGCAGGAGACGAAGCATTATTATTATCAGCAGAAATGTTTAAAACAAAGAATCCATGATCACAATACTCTTTTCCAACAAACACATTATTTTTGGTCATGATAATTTTATCAGACTAAAAAGACACTTTGATTCCCACTTTTCCCAAAAGAGTAACAAAAATTAAATTTGCTCTAATACTCAGTACATGAAGCACATCATCAAGTGTCAAAGTCTTTCCAGATATGAGTTTGAGAAGAACTTTCCCTTTTCTAAGGACATCAGCCTTTCGAGAATCATCGAGATACACAAATTCTTCTCCTTCCCCCACAATTTTGTAGGAGGTAAACATATCACGGTTCGCACATATGTGCTTGGTAGCCCCGGAGTCTACCACCCATTTACTCATATTAGCCACAATTAAGGCTTGAGAAATAACTGCAGCAATTACATCATCGTCATCTCCTTCAGCCAAATGAATTTTTAGCTTAGGAGGAATATCGTTTCTCTTCCTGTAACATGCCAGAGCATGATGACATGGCTTACCACAAAAAAAGCAAAAACTCTTATTTTTGAAGGTAGTGGGATTAGTTTGTCTAGCAGGAAAATGATCAAAGGATTTTTTGTTATCATACCTCTTGTTTTTGTTCCTGGCTTGTACCATATTTGTTATTGCAGCCAATGCTCTACCTCTCGCCGTCTTTTCTTCTTTATGGTTGGTGTCCTCAATAATTATATGGGTGATCAATTCTAAAACAGAAAGCTTACTCAATTTGTGCTTGAGTTGTTATTTGTAATCCTTCCATGACTCCGGTAATTTTTCAATCAAAAAACTACAACTAATTTATCCTATATGGTAATGTTTTCAGACTTAAGGTTCTCCAACAACTTATGGTATTCATTAATTTGGACATTTATATCCTTGTTGTCAGTCATTTCCCAGCGGTAAAAATTTCCAACCAAAAAATTTTGTTTCCCAGCATCCTCAGCGGTGTATTTTAATTTAATGGACTCCCAAATCACCTTCACTTCCTTGTAAGAATAGTAGACATTGAAAAGCTCATTAGACAATGTACTAAGAATAGTATGACGACATACCTTGTTAGCATTGACCCATGATTCAAGAGCGTTAGGATCAGTTGGCTGGCTTGTCATAGGTGATCGCAACCCCGACCCCATGTATGTCGAGAACAGAGAAGACCCGTTCCTGCCAATGACGATAGCTTTGGCCTCCGAAGACTTCTATTTTGGAGACGTCGGGAAAAGGTTTCGCGAAGGTGATAGGGGTAGGAGGCAACGGTGGTGGAGCAGAGAGACCGTTGCTGTTGTTTTTCAGTGTTGTCGTTCATAACATCAGCCATGACAAACCCTTAAGATTGTTAGAGAAAGTAGATGATTGAGGCGTGTGAGACCACACTGGGCTTAAGGGTTTGTTCGCGTAGAGCATGATCCCTCAGGATACAACAGTCCTTCCGAGAGAATTCGGGAGCAGAACTAGCAAACTGATTACGATTTTGTTTTTTAAACGGTAACATTTCATACTCAAATAATAACGTTAATTCTCTATTAAACTCGTGTTAATCAACGATAATTAAACGGGTATTAATTAGAATTAGCTGGTAAGATATTTCCTTTAAAACACAAATCGTAACGTTCTAAAATTAAATGCCCCAAATAATGACTTTCTCAGATAAGCTTTCAAAATTCAAATTCAAATAAATTAAAAAGAATTTAAGTAATAAAAAGGTGCGTCGCATATGTTCGTGCGCGCAGGGGGGCAAATTATCAAATTTACACATGAAACTGATATTTTGGCCCAAACCTGTTTGCGCGCGAGTCCACCTCCTTTCTACCTTGTTTACCACCTTAAATTCTTTTTCAATATATAAAGTCTCCAAGAAAGTGATAGCCAAGCAATATGGGATAAAATGTGGGATAAGAACTTTTGAAATAGAATCAAATTTTCTAATATAGGGTTCATTTGGGTTTTAGTTGGGTTAGTCAAATCTCAATTTGACCAATCCAAATTTTTTTTTCGGTTAAACAGAGTTTTGATTGTTTCAAATGACATAAAGAATCAATATTAATCTTTAGATTTTTATATTTTCATAACTCCGTTCTCCCAACTACAAACCAAATGGACACTTAAATAATATATTTTTATGTATTAAGTGTATTTGTAAAGATGTCAAACATGATAAGATCGGGTGTGTTTCTAATGACACCTTCAATACTTAAGTTAGAAATAGGGATGCTAGAACAATTAGGGACGAGATAACTATAGTGAGCAATAAATAGAGGGTCAAAGTGTATCATTCTCATTGTCCAATAAGTCGTATCGACAACATTGGATACCCATGATGTACGTTGTACTTCTCTAATTAAACCAACTTTCAGTAATTCATTTGTAGCTTCGTATGTTGGTGTTTTCTTCTCGAGATCGGGTTTTTTTTCTTTTGTGACACCGGCTTGATGTTAGGGTACATCATCAACTTGTGGCAGTAGAACTCTGGATTAATGCGTAACATCTTTGTTCTTATCTATGCAAATAAATAATTGTTAGCTTTTAAAAAACTTTGTAGATTTTTAAGTACCTTATCGTCCATCTTGACCCTTATATTGATGAAATTGTCCTCTCTAGTTCCTAATTGGAACTTGATTGAATCGTCATTAGGCCAAGAATGAGTTGGGTGATCCTTCTCATCTATGAAGTCCTCCCAGATCAAAGTTTGTCATGTTACAAGTACTGATCGTTGATCCAAGATCATTCAACCTTTTTTTTATTCATTTCGTCCACTTTGTCCAATTGAGACGTCATATTGTAGGTTTCTTTGGCTGCTTTTTGATCTCCCTTAATTCATGATGTTGTCTCTTGACTTACAAATTTCATCATCAAATGATTAATAGAAACCATGCTGGAACCAAGTCTAGTTTGTAAAGGATTTTAAACTATCGTTTTTCATTTACTAGACCCTAAGATTTGTTAATAACACACATCAAGACATGTAAATTAAATAAAGTCTGAGCATGTGTTATCTAACCTGTTCAATTAAGTGTTTCAGGATACAAACATAAAATGCACGAGTTACAAATGAAAATGGGGTCCATCAATTAAAAAGTCTGTCTTGAGCCATGCAAGTTGAACTGGTCTGAATCGGGGTCTAGGATCCGGTGTAGGACCAGCCACAAGAGTGCAGGTGTTTTAGGGTTTGTACACCGGTACAGTGGGTATCCGGTATTGTAATCTGATCTATCAGTGGGAGAAACCGGTCTTGATGTCCTGGAGATCCTTCACACCAACGTTTCACGTTGAGAGAGGGCGAAATGTGGTGCCACCTGCGAAGATTCTCTGACGCTCAAGTTAGAAGAGTGTATGAACTCAATGAATACTCAAGCAATGTAATAGTAAGAATATGAGATAGAACAACGTAACCTTGCATGTGTGTTGGAACATGCTATTTATAGTTGAACGTAGAAAATGAATCGTTGGATGCAAATGGGCCCCTTAGTTCTGATAGCGTGTGGAGTGTGTCAATCAAGGTGACTCAGAACTCAGAGTGTGCCAGGTGGGTAGGTCCATTTATCAGTGTACGATCCAGTGATAGGGATGGAGGATAATCACCTTTCTGCATATTTCGCTGACAATTGTACTTACTCTCTGAGATAATTAACATTGACACATTCCGCTATGCAAGATATCTTCGCTGATAAGTTATAAGGAACTCTTATCTCATAGTGATCCCGGGGCAAACGATTTATTCACGCCGTGGAGATAAGGTCGGATGAAGCGTCCATCGTAGCGAGGACGGATTGAGCATTTACTGAAGTAAGAACGGATGATGTGAGGACGGATTACCGGTATGGCCTTATCTTCTTATGATACCGGTCGCTCCTCTAATATGTCACTCTGACGTCATAACTTTGGGGACCGGTATCCAGACCGGATCACAAGTAATTTCAAGACAGGTCTGACTTGGATCAAAAACAGCTTACGTATAAGCTTGTTCCAAGAAGAGTCTGATTCAAGTGCACTCATCCAGACTTTTGGACTGCTAAGTACTCAACATATATATCTATTTCATCAACCAGACCCCAAACTTTTGAAGCAACAAGAATGTTACTCTAAAGATCGCATCAAACAAGATCAAAGTTTATTTTGAAAACACTCTGAACCAAGTTTTTATCAAGAGAAATTGCTCTTATCATCAAAAGAGAAAAGAATACAATCCAGTGCAAGAACTAAGGCTTGCAAGGGAAGAAACCAATGTAGCTAATCTGCGCATTTTAGAAAAGCTGATGAAGATTAGCTCTTGTGTTAGAAAGCTTTCAGAAGGTCAACCCTATATGCTTTGCGCGTCTTAGTTGAAAGAAGAAAGCCAACAGAAGGTTTTTTGCTTTGAAGTTCTCAAGGAACACCATTTTAGTGTAAGCTCTTATGTTCCTTCATACTAGACCTTTTGTCCTCACCTCATCTTCAAGGTCCAATACTCACAAAGGCTAAATGTCTTCAACGGTTTCACAACGACTATCTCAAAGGCCTATATAAATGAAGGGATTTCAAATCTTGAAGAAGTTAACGACTCTAACTTCTCTGAGAATCAGATTCACAAAAGCTTCCTACTCTTTCAAATTCTCAATCTTAGATTTCTTCTCTAAAGTAAAGACTTTCTTTGTTGTTCTGCTCTTAGCCGACCTTAGTCTTTGTCTTTCATACTTAGTGTATCAGTTCTTTATCTTGTATCCTTTGTATACACTAAGTCATAAGAAACACAAACAATTTCTCATTCAAATCCTTATTTTTGTAAAAAGTATGGTGTGTTGGCAACCTTAGTTTCTATTGGGAAACAGTTGTTTGGCCTGAAGAGACGAAAGAATACTTGGGTTTGAGTCAGGAGTGGCTTGTTGAAACAATATTTGGGTTTTAGCCAGAAGTGGCTAGAGTCAACAATACCCGTGGTACGGTCTGTGCTGTTATGTAAAAGGTATTTTTACATAGTGGAAATCCTTCAAGTTTGAAGGGACTGGACATAGCTTTTGAATTGGAAGTAAACCAATATGAATTCTTCGTGTTCCTTCTCTCTATCCCTGAACTTATTAGTCTAGTTTAAAAAGCTTAGTAGATTCACGCTTAAAAAGTTTCTAAGTTTTGTGTGAAAAGAGTCTAAGACTTATTCAAATCCTCTTCTAAAGCAAGCAAGGTTGGCTTGCCTATGATTGCATTGAAGGGGTATTTGATGTCCAACATGAAAACTTTAGATTTACATGTTCTGGATTCAGGATTACCCCCCACCATGATCTATGCTTCTAGATACCCTTTGGTGTAGGTCGTTTCTCCATTGAAGGTCATAAAGCCTTGGTTATAAGCTATTAAGTCGGCATCCTTTAAACCCATTCTTTGGAAAGCTTCATAGAGTAGAATATGACAAGAACTTCCTTGGTCAATCAATAGTCTTTTCAACGTGACATTACAAACGACGACTTAAATAACCATCATGTCCTCATGTGGTTGATCTATGTCCCCAAAATCTTTGTTTGTGAAGGTGATTAGAGAAGCTGGCTTTTTAGGAGTCCTTGCCTTTGTCTGACACTTGCCACTAGCCTCAAATATTTCTTTCTTGATGTGAGGGTGTTGCTTCCCCCAATAAACCCTCTGGCTATCATGTACACCACGTCATGACTTACTTGCTTTTTGACTTTCTCCTTTTCCTGCTCGTCATTTTCTATGTTTCTCATATCGCCTAAACCACCTCTTCTTGAAATTCCTTCTTTTATCCTTTAGGGAGTACTTACGAGCTCTCTTAGACAACCCGATGTGGTCATCAAAAGGGGGTTTTTCATGTATTTTCTCAATTCCTCACCCTTACCCTTACCATCTTTTCAATAGGATTCTTCAGTTGTCTACATCAGCTTGTGGAATGATTATGCCCCTGGTGATATTCACAAAAGAAATGCCTATCACCTGTTGACTTCAAAGGAAAAGGATTTTGGATGCCAGTGAAACGGGTTGGTCCAAGCTCCTTGAAAATATGGTATTGGGCGGTGTTCTAAGGGTATAATTCACATGGAAAACCAGTCCCTTTCTCTCTTTGGGTCTAAACCCTTGATCTTTTTGTTGATTTTCCATCCTTTAGCTTTTTCTACACCTGTCTTTATGTTGGTCGGTGTTGCTCCGACGAGATTCAAATCTTGGTTTACATACTTGGAAGCTTTGACTCAAATCTTTTATAAACATCAGTGGTCTTTTGGCTAATGATAAAAAGAAAGGCGAGTGTGGGTATATCACCTCTATGGGGATATATAGCTAAATGACATCGGACAATCTTGGGACCAACCCTGACTCCTTGTAAAATCTCAACTAAAAATCCTTGAGCTGCCCGTCTTCCTTTTGTTTCACCCGAGACAAATATGAAAGATTTTTGGTGTTTCTCTAAAGATGACAAAATGTCTAGAAAAGGCATTGTGTAATTTGACCCAAGTGTTGATAGAGAAGGGAGATGATGATTTTAACCATGCCTAGGCCTCATCCTTCAAGGTTCTCGAGAACATTCTACAAGCTCGGTTGTCGGTCACGTCGATGAACATTATTTCGTTGGTGAAACATCTAAGTGCTTCCCAGGATCGATTTTTCCATCATATGTTAGTATGAGTAATAGGCATGGACCTCGATATTAGTCAAGGATATCAATAGATATCAATCTAGGGATAGTAGGAAAACTAAAACAATTTATCGTTAGAGCAGAGGGGTATAAGAGGATTATGTAGAAAGGTTGGATAATGTGTTGGTGATGACGGGTTGGCTAACTGGTGTTGTAACATCCTAGGTCATTTTACATATATTTATATTCATTTGATTAACTTTACAATAAATTTTTTGTGTTTACAAATAATTAATCAATCCCCGTTACAAAATGCTATCTATTTTTCAATACACGTATTTAAAGTAATAAATAGTAGCGATTTAATTAATTAAATAAAATAAAAAAAGAATTTTAGTTAAAGTACGTAAGAAGAGAAATATGAAGTCAAAGCCCACTCGCTTGAGCGAAACCGGATTCGCTTGAGCGAGATCAAAAGTCTTCGCTGAAGCGAAGCCAAATCCGCTTGAGCGAGAGACATACTTCTTTCCTAAGGGAGGCAGCGAAACGCTTGAGCGAATGCCACACCTAGAGACTGGGTGCACAAACGCACACGCGGACCCACATGGGATTTCACTCGGCAAAATGTTTCACTCGGCTCAAGGGTTTCACTCGGGAAACGTTCAACTTCCAGTTACTCGGACATTCCTCACTTGACTCTTACTACTCTTCACTCAGACGATTTCGCTCGGTCCCAACTCTCTCGTCGATAATTTAACCTCCACCACTCGGTTATAGCCTCTCCGAATGTCTTCACTCGGTGAATACCCTACTCTTACTTTCCTCGAGAGGAGCTTAGATTTTCACTCGGACACCTCCAAATCCTCATCACTCGGAACTCTCTCCCAACCAATCTCACTCGGACATGGGTGGAAACTTCACCTAGTGGTGAAGCAAACATTAAGCTGGCGGGCCCTCACTCAACCATGGGTGAATCGACTCGGGCAAGTCTCGCTCGGTAAAATTTCTGTCATGGCAAACTCGTGAAAACGTAAACTAAGTACAACACAATGTCATTTCACACCAGATTTAATTTAAGTCAGCATACAGGCAACATTACACGCTCGGAAAATTCCTTATACATAGTTATATTCAACAGTTACTCAAAATCATTCGGGCCTTGGCATCGATCTCCCCCTTGGCATGGCTCCATGGCTCCGGCTTCCTCCCTGTCACTGGTTACTAAATTGAAAACAGCAGCAAGGGTGAGTGTTTGGCATCATAATTAACATAGAACAAAATCAACAAGTTATAAATATAAATAAGCTTCGTCCAGCTGTATTCTCATAACTTTATAAATCACGCTCGGCCAATATGACAAACTTCACTCGGAAACATAACATAAGTCACCCGGCAATATTAATAATTTTACTCGGCAAATGTAACAAATGTCACTCAGCAATTATGCATATCACAACCAATAATTCATCAATTATCATAACTGACTCTCATATAAAATTTGACACCTAGTATCCGGATACTAAAAGGATCGACCTTCAGCTAGGAGTCCGACTTGACATCCCGTGAACCCGACTTGGTTCACCGAGCCCGACTTGGCTTCCCTTTCAACCACTGGGTCAAAGACCTCTGGTAGCTTAACTGGGTCCGACTTGACCACTGAAGCCAAAACAGGGTAGTTCATACCTGAACTGGTCTGAACCGGGGTCTAGGATCCGGCGTGGGACCAGCCACAAGAATATAGGTGTTTTTAGGGTTTGCACACCGGAACAGTGAGTATCCGGTGTATTAATCCGGTCTTTCAGTGGGAGAAGCCAGTCTTGTTGTCCTGGAGATCCTTCACACCAACGTTTCGCGTTGCAGAGGGGCAAAAGGTGGTGCCACC
The DNA here is from genome assembly GCA_037962975.1 of Clitoria ternatea. Lineage (NCBI taxonomy): Eukaryota > Viridiplantae > Streptophyta > Magnoliopsida > Fabales > Fabaceae > Clitoria > Clitoria ternatea. The sequence goes on along the minus strand of CM075674.1, from coordinate 110,208,283 downwards.
TGCGAAGATTCTCCGACGCTCAAGTTAGAAGAGTGTAAGAACTCAGTAAATGCTCAAGCGATGTAATAGTAAAGTGTGAGTTAGAACAACATAACCTTGCATGTGTATTGAAATGAGCTATTTATAGTTGAATGTAGGAAATGAATCGTTGGGTGCAAGTGGGCCCCTTGGTTCTGATAGCGTGTAAAGTGTGTCAATCAAAGTGGCTCAGTACTCAGAGTGTGTCAGGGGGGTAGGTCAATTATCAGAGTATGATCCCATAGGAAGAAGAGAGGATAATCACCTTTCCGCATAATCTGCTGACACATGTACTTGCTTTCTGAGGCCATTGACGTGACATATTTTGCTACATTCAGTATCTTCACTGATAAGTTATTAGGGGCTCTTATCTCGCTGTGACTGAGAAACTAACAGTTATATATAAATGTTATGTGAAAATGAACAATGATCCGTTATAGAGAAAATAAGTGGGCGGTTGTGAGATGAGAACGAAAGGCCAGACATCGGATATCCGGTGTGGTAATGTTAAACCAGGACACCGGTTTTCCTTATATGAGGTCGCTCTGACGTCACAAGATCGGGGCCGGTATCCAGACAAGGGTACAGCTTTGACAAGGGTAAGCTTTATGCCTTTCTCTTGAGGTTCGGTTTGGTCCTACATCTCAAGTCTTCACACGGTGTTCGGTTCGATCCTACTAACCGTACTTGGAGTTCGGTGCAATCCTACAATCCAAGCCTTCAACACGGGGTTCGGATCAGGGCTAATCCTGAACCTACTGCGCCCGTTACTCGGGGTTCAGCGTGGTTTTCTGTATGAACCAGCCTACTGCGCCCAAGCCTTCGCATGGGGTTCGGTTTGTGGCCTTGAGAAAGGACCATCCCTACAACCCATGTTATCTTCGAATGGGGTTCGGTTTGTGGCCTTGAAAAAGGACCAGCCCTACAACCCATGTTGTCTTCGAATGGGGTTCGGTTTGTGGCCTTGAAAAAGGACCAGCCCTACAACCCATGTTGTCTTCGAATGGGGTTCGGTTTGTGGCCTTGAAAAAGGACCAGCCCTACAACCCATTCCACCTCAAGGAGTTACATCGTCAAAACACACGATGTGTGATTGAGATCATCCGTCCTGAGGGGTCTTCATCAGTCCCTCGAGGAGTTACATCATCAACTACAGAATTGGTATTTAGATTCCTCCGTCCTGAGGTGTATGCGTGTTAAGCTACGGCTATAAATTGCAACACATAAGAAAAGTGAGAATGATAGGGCGGTTAAAATGTATTCTCATTAAAATTGAAAGTACATTACATGGAGAGCGTAGTTGGGGTCATGCCTCGTTAAAACCTTTTTGAGAAAACCCAATGGGAAAAAACTCAAGTAAGGAAAAAGAGTACATGCCATCTTACCAACTAGCTGTAATAAACACGTAAGTTCTGAGTGTTCCATTTGTTGTGGATTGGAGTTCCATCAAGTTCTTCCAACCGGTATGACCCTTTTCCAGTCACTTCAGAAACTCTATAAGGACCTTCCCACGTCGGTGCTAGCTTTCCTTGGTGAGCGAATTTATTCCCCACACTCGCCTTTCTCAAAACAAGATCTCCAGTGTTGAAAGCTCTGTACTGGACACGTTTATTATACCGGAGTGCTGCCTTTGCTTTTACTGCCTGATCTCTGACAAAAGCCTTTTCCCTTAACTCCTGGAGGACGTCCAGTTCTGATGCCAAATTGTCGTTGTTATCTTCAGCTGAAAAATACTCCACACGAGCCGATCTTGTTTGTAGCTCCACTGGAATCATCGCCTCAACCCCGTACGTCAACCGGTATGGGGATTCGTTAGTTGAAGAATGAGGCGTGGTGCGGTATGCCCATAAAACATGACATAGCTGGTCAGTCCATCCTCCCTTCGCTTCTCCCAGACGCTTCTTCAACCCCTTTAACACTTCTCGATTGGCTACCTCCGATTGGCCGTTGGTCTGAGGGTGTTCGACAGACGAAAATATCTGGATTGTCCCCAGTCCTTCAAGCAAATCTGTGAACTTCTTGTCTGTGAACTGGGTGCCGTTGTCAGTCACAATCCGCCCTGGCACCCCGAATCGAGCTATGATGTTTTCATACACGAAACGCCTTGTTCGCGCAGAAGTAATGTGCACTACGGGCTCTGCTTCAATCCATTTGGTGAAGTAATCCACTCCCACGATCAAATATTTGATACCTCCTGGCGCAGTGGGGAACGAGCCCAAAATGTCAAGGCCCCACTGGTAAAACGGCCAAGGCACAGCGGACGAGGAAAGTTCTTGCGCCGGTGTATGGTGGAGGTTGGAAAATCTTTGACAAGCGTCGCATTTCTTTACAAAATCTGCACAGTCTTGCTTCACGGTGGGCCACCAATAACCAGCCCTGAGGACCTTTCTCATTAGGCTTCGACCCCCAGCATGGTGCCCGCACTGCCCCTCGTGCACTTCCTCCAAAACCGCTTGAACCTCATCCTCTCTCAAACACAAAAGATATGGGACAAAAAATCCCCTTTTGTAGAGAACACCATCAACCATAGTAAAATATGGTAGCTCCCTCTTCACTCGTCTCCTCTCCTTTTCATCAGTGGGAAGTTGACCATCAGCCAGATAGCGAATATAGGGGATGACCCAAGAATCCTCATATGGATAGCTCACCATGACAGCATTCAGAGAAGGGTACAGAGGTATGCTAGGTGATGCCAAAGTGCTTTGAACCACCATTGTTGTGCTGCCAGGCTGCTTTGTACTTGCAAGTCTTGACAAGATGTCCGCTCTGGTGTTCTCCTCTCTGGGCACATGATTGAACTCTAAAACTTCAAATCTTCCCTTCAACTCATTAACACAATTCAAGTACAATTGAAGTTGCGGCTCCTTCGCTTGGTACTCCCGCTGGATCTGCGAAATCACCAATTGAGAATCACTACACAGTGTGACTGCTGATGCTCCGATGTCAATCGCCGCACGGAGACCGGCCAAGCATGCTTCGTATTCAGCCTGGTTGTTGGAGGTCTTGAAGTTGAATCGGAGGGAAATTTCAAGGTGCACACCAATATCACTTTCTACCACAACACCTGCTCCATAACCTTTGCCATTCGACGATCCATCAACATAAATGGTCCAATGCGCTCGAGGGGTGGCAGGGTCCGCCCCAGTCATCTCCACAACAAAATCAGCCAACACTTGCGCCTTGATGGCTCCTCGAGGCTCATACGAAATTTCAAATTCAGACAACTCGATAGACCATTTTATCATCCTTCCGGCGAGGTCTGGCTTGCTAAGCACTGAACGGAGAGGCAAATCCGTTCTCACCAGTACTGGGTGCGCGTGGAAATAGGTCCTCAACCGTCGTGATGCCCACACGACTGCTAGAGCAGCTTTCTCAATCTTCTGATACCTTCCTTCCGCCCCCTGAAACGTCTTACTAGTAAAGTACACCGGCCTCTGCCCTTCAGGGGTTTCTTTAACCAAGGCCACGCCTAGGGCTTCATCAGAGATTGCTAAATACAAGATCAAAGTCTCACAAGGGTCAGGCTTAACCAAAATTGGTGGACTCGAGAGAACGGCCTTGAGTTGCTGGAAGGCTTGTTCTTGATCCTCTCCCCATTCAAAATTTTTGTGTTTTTTCAACGCCTTATACAGGGGAAAGGATCTGTGTGCCATTTTGGGCATGAAACGAGCCAGAGCGGCTACCTTCCCATTCAATGATTGGACTTCCCTCAGGCTCTTGGGGCTCTGCATATCCAAAATTGCTTGACACTTCCCAGGGTTAGCCTCAATACCTCGCTGGGTCAACATGAATCCCAAGAATTTCCCAGCTGGAACGGCAAAGGTGCATTTTAAGGGGTTTAACCTCATGTTGTACTGTCGAAGCCTAGTGAAAACTTGACGCAGATCTTCAATGTGGTCTCCTCCAGTGGGCGTTTTGGCTATAATATCATCGATATAAACTTCGACCAGCCTGGTGTGCATCCCTTCAAAGACTTTGTTAATCATGCGCTGATAGGTAGCGCCGGCGTTCTTCAATCCAAAAGGCATGACGGTGTAGCAGAAAACACCACGGTCATTGATAAAGGCAATTTTCTCTTGGTCTCCCTCCCACATCGGAATCTGGTTATACCCCGAATAAGCATCCTTGAAACTGAGGTACTGGTAACCAGATGAATCATCCACCATGCGATCAATGTTGGGCAGGGGATATGGATCCTTGGGGCAGCAACGGTTAAGATCCACATAATCTGTGCACATTCTCCATTTGCCATTAGCTTTCTGCACCATAACTACATTAGAAAGCCAAGAAGAGTAGCGTATCTCCCTTATAAAGCCCGCTTTCAACAACTCCTCTGTCTGCTCACAAGCTACCCTCTGCTTCTCCGGTCCCAACCTCCTCTTCTTCTGGGCCACCGGTCTTGTTTCAGGGTACACAGCAAGCTTGTGGCAACAGAAATCAGGGTCCATCCCAGGCATGTCTGCTGCTGTCCATGCGAAAAGATCCTTGAACTCCTGCAGAAGGGCTAATAAGCGTTGCTCCATAGCAAACTCCAGCTTATCATTGATGTGCGTGACCTTCTCTAGGGAATCCCCTAAGACAACATCCCTGGAACCACCATCCGGTGTGGGCTTAGAAGGATTGAGTGGATCAATCTTCAATTACGCTCTGGGGTCCAGATCAATTAGACTGACAGACCCTACCGCTGTTCCTCCGTCGTTCAGCTTCCTCTTCTTGTTGAATGCTTCCAACTTGACCATGTTGAGGCTCAGGTTATAACAATATCGAGCCATCTCCTGATCACCACGGAGAGAGGACACACCGTTGTCCTTGTCAATGAATTTGATCAAGAGGTGAGGAGTGGATACAATTGCTTCCATCGCATTCAGTGTAGGACGGCCTATGATACCGTTGTATGGGGATTCCACATCAATCACCAGAATTCTTGACTTGACTGTTCTCGCTCCAGGCTCTCCTTCAAAAGAAATCAGAGTGTCAAGATACCCCTTGGTGGGTTGCTTGGATCCATTAAACGCTGTGAGTTCTTGCGTGTAAGGTTGTAAATCTGCATCATTGAAACCCATTCATTTGAAACAATTATAAAAGATAACATCACAAGAACTTCCCTGATCGACGAGGATCCTCTTGACATCCTTGTTGGCTATGATTGCCACGATAACTACTGCATCATCACCTCCTGGAATTGTTGGGCCAAAGTCATCATCAGTAAATGACACCGTCGGAGCTGCCATATCGTCCCTGAAAGGGCGGTTATCCCTTGGTTTGCCCTGGACAGACAGAATCATCCTGTGGTGATTCTTCCGTGCTGTGATTGACGCTCCTCCTCTCGCAAATCCTCCAGCTATCATCTCAATCACTTCCCGTCTGCCCTGCCTCTGCTGCTGGGGCATGTTATTTTGTTGGGCATCTCCAGCAATCACTACTCCCTTCTGCTTTTCAGCTGCAGTGAACTTCCTTGCTGGATTACGTGTATTATCATCTTCGTCATCAGGATCTCTACTCCTTTTTTCCATCCTCTGAGGCTCGTCTACAGATTTCTCCTTGAACAAATACTGCTTCAGCTTTCCTTCTCGAATGAGAGTTTCCACCGTATTCTTTAATGCCTTGCACTCATCAGTATTGTGTCCTGTCTGTTCATGGAAAGTGCAATACTTGCGTGGGTTACCACCCCTCTTGACTGGGGATGGTTTCCTTATACCAAAGACGTTCAACGTTGGCCAACCAACCTCCCTCATGATTTGGGAGTGCCTGGTGTTCAACGGAGCATAGTTGTTGAACGATGATACACGCCTATCTCGTGGATGCGGGCGAGCGTTTACGAAGTCTTCTCTAAAGGCATGCTTCTCAGGTCTCACTCTCTCCTTTTCTCTCCGTGGCTGCTGAGTAGGTGCTGAAGGCTTCATTCTTATTGCGGTTGCCTCCAGGTGCATCTCTATGCCCACGTATTTGGAAGCTTTCCTTCGAAACTCCTCGAAGGTTGTTGGGGGGCTCTTTGCCAAAGATAGGGCAAAGGCTGAACCAGGCTGAAGAGCTTCTACTACAATATGAAGTTGTATGGCCTCCGTCAGGTTGGGGACCAAAGCTGCCTCCTTATAAAACCTTTTCAAGAACTCCTTAAGAGTTTCAGTTTCTCCCTGCCTTATCTGGGACAGGGTGTGAAAAGTTCTTGGGATATCCCTAGAGATGACAAAATGGCTTTCAAATGCAGCGGCCATTTCCTCCCAAGAGTCTATAGATCCTGAGGGTAAGCTTTTAAACCAGCTGAGAGCCTCCTCTGTTAGTGTTCTTGGGAACATCCTACACATAACATCTTCATCTGCTCCCAAATACATAGCTTCATACACATAAGCATCCAAATGCTTAGTGGGATCGGTTTCTCCATTATACTTCCCTATCGACAGTGGCTGAGTTGTTTGCAAATGTTTCGGGATGGCAATGCTCATCAGCCTTCTTGAGAAAGGGACACTGAGCTTGTACGTCCCTGAAGTCACCACCGCCTGCTCCCTTCTCCTGGTACTGACTCTATCACCAGAGTCTTGAGTCTGCTCTCTATCTTCATACGTGGGGATCTTCGAATACTGGAGGGCTGTAGACCTGCCCCTCGCTGATGCGTGGTGAGTCTCTTCTGCATGGGACGTTACCCTGTCCCCAGCTTCTCCTCTCTCCCGCTTCAACTCCATCAGCTCCTCCCTGAGTTGCCTGATAACCTCATCGCGAGGGTCAGGCGTTTGCACTTGTACCATCCTCCGGGTTTGAGTTACAGGGGACTCGAAGACAAGTCTCCTTCCAGTCTGTTGATGGGTCACATCCTCCACGTGACCATCAACGAAATCTCTCCCATCACCTTCCATCGTGACAACTAAACTTCTACGAAAATGGGAATAACTCTAACGAGTCCCACCAGGCGTGCCAATGAACTGGTCTGAACCGGGGTCTAGGATCCGGCGTGGGACCAGCCACAAGAATATAGGTGTTTTTAGGGTTTGCACACCGGAACAGTGAGTATCCGGTGTATTAATCCGGCCTTTCAGTGGGAGAAGCCGATCTTGTTGTCCTGGAGATCCTTCATACCACCTGCGAAGATTCTTCGACGCTCAAGTTAGAAGAGTGTAAGAACTCAGTAAATGCTCAAGCGATGTAATAGTAAAGTGTGAGTTAGAACAACATAACCTTGCATGTGTATTGAAATGAGCTATTTATAGTTGAACATAGGAAATGAATCGTTGGGTGCAAGTGGGCCCCTTGGTTCTGATAGCGTGTGAAGTGTGTCAATCAAAGTGGCTCAGTACTCAGAGTGTGTCAGGGGGGTAGGTCAATTATCAGAGTACGATCCCATAGGAAGAAGAGAGGATAATCACATTTCCGCATAATCTGCTGACACATGTACTTGCTTTCTGAGGCCATTGACGTGACATATTTTGCTACATTCAGTATCTTCACTGATAAGTTATTAGGGGCTCTTATCTCGCTGTGACTGAGAAACTAACAGTTATATATAAATGTTATGTGAAAATGAACAATGATCCGTTATAGAGAAAATAAGTGGGGCAGTTGTGAGATAAGAACGAAAGGCCAGACATCGGATATCCGGTGTGGTAATGTTGAACCAGGACACCGGTTTTCCTTATATTAGGTCGCTCTGACGTCACAAGATCGGGGCTGGTATCCAGACCGGATCAATACCGTTGGTCGTCCTCCACCACATAATCATATTCAATCACATAAACGTAAACATATCATTCTGATTATCACTTGCAATTGTCAGAAACTGACCAGTGCTCATAGCGTAAGGCGATCGACTCGTCAAGCCCTTCAATATAACATATTGATTATCTCAAGCATTACGTATTTCATGCTAATGCAAGGTATACACACATACATCCACACATAAATGATCCACATTCTCTCAGCATTAAATATACCAAGCTAATGACAAGGTTAACTCCACTACACACCCGGTCTTCAGCTGATCGATATATATATATATATATATATATATATATACGGTTACACATGCACCACATAGGTACACCACAATATTCGAGCACTCTTCCTTACCTTACTCGTACTGTTCAGTGACTCAGATAGGAAACAGATCCTATTCTAATTAATCATAACCTGAACACTCCCCTTACCTCGATTCCACGCTTCGATGATGTGCTCCCGGTGTCGATCCATTCCTCTGAGTATTGGATTCGCAGTCTCAGGTCCGTCACTCTGCCTTTCGCTGTCTAATCTACCACCTACGGGTCAGAATGCAACACCCATTAACTCAACCCCTCAGTCCTTAAGCCACATTTGAGCTCATACTCACCTAAGGAGTGGAGAACGGGCTCGAATATAGCCATGCATGGCCCTTGGCTACCAGAGAAACGAAAGGGATAAGGAGCCACAATAAAACGGATCAGTGGACTCACCTTGAGGCCACGATCACAGGAATGAGGTTCGATTGAAGCTTTCACACGAATGGAGTCCTCCTTTGGTACATGCAATTCAGCAACGAGAGGAGAGAAGACGAAGGAGGAGGAGAACAGATTAAGAAGAGAAAGTGATTTATGAATAATGGAGAGAGAGAGGGAATTTCCTTTTTATATAAAGTTCATGGGCAAGACAGCCTTTTCCCCCATTTTGTTTACATTCTCATTAAAAGTTTTTGATCAATTTCATCTCATTGGATTCTTTTATAAATTCCGACCCATTATGCTTATTTACTTTCTCTATGTTTAATTATTTGTAGCTGCCTGTTACTTCGTAAGAATATCGACCCGAGCTGGATACCGTCCAACCGGTGTCCAAGCGTAGGGTCCATACCTCAGTAATCCGAGCCATCTCCTGAGAGGTCGGACACTTCATCCGTCCTCACCTCTTTGTTATGCACATCCGTTTGCCTCAACCATCCAAGAGGTCGATCCGGATTATGATTCCGAGTTAGACGTTCTCTTCACACCGGTTAATCCAAGACCGCTCCAGGCACACCGGATGAGTGTCAGTCACAGGACAGCACGTCTTTGTCCGTTCTTCCCAGCACAACCGATCTTCAACACCATTTGGTCCTCATGATTGAGACCGGCCCAACACTGGATTCCTTGACCTCGGTCAAGGCGGATCAAATATTAAATAAGTCTCTAAATCATTGGCTAATATTTTCCACTCTCATAATTTTTATTAAAATACCAAGAATGTTACATCCACCCCCCCTAAAAGGTGATTTCGTCCCCGAAATCAGTGTCCCGATTGAAAAAGATGGGGGTACATCCTCCTCATATCCGATTCTAATTCCCAAGTGTAGTTTATCCAATTCAAATTCTGCCATTTCACCTTCACCAACGGCACCTCCTTGCTTCTTAACCGTTTCGTTTGATACTCCTCAATTCCGACCGGTATAGCTTCCACCGTCAGGTTTTCTTTCAATTCAATAGAGTCACTTGGTACAATCATTGTGTCACACAGAATGTAGACGCGAAGCTGAGATACGTGAAACACATTGTGAATGTTAGTCAACGACTGGGGAAGATCCAGTCGGTAAGCAACTTCACCGATCCGCTCCAGTATTTGGTAGGGTCCAATGTATCTCGGATTAAGCTTTTGGCTCTTCAAAATCCGACCTACACCCTTAGTCGGTGAAATCCTCAAGAACACCCAATCGCCCACTTGAAACTCAAGCGACTTATGCCGATTGTCGTAATAGCTCTTTTGTCGGTCTTGGGCAATCTTTATCTTCTCTCGGATTAAAGCAACTTGTTCGTTCATCTCTTGAATCAGCTCGGGCCCCAGATGAATGGCATCGCCATTCTCATTCCAGCATAATGGAGTACGACATTTCCGACCGTAAAGGGATTGATAGGGAGCCATCCCAATGCTGCTATGATAACTGTTATTATATGCAAACTCCACCAAAGGCAAGTATTTTTCCCATGATCCGCCCTGCTCTAACACACATGCCCTCAGCATATCCTCGAGAGTCTGTATTGTTCGTTCCGACTGGCCATCGATCTGGGGATGGTACGCCGAGCTCAACCTGAGCTCAGTGTCCAGTTCTTGTTGCAAGCTTCCCCAAAATCTTGAAGTAAATCAGGGATCCCGATCAGAAATAATGCTTGAGGGTACACCGTGCAGTCGTACAATCTCAGCAACATACAACTTAGCCAATCGGTCCAGTGACCATTTCATATTCATCACCAGGAAGTGGGCGCTCTTGGTTAGTCGGTCAACAATTACCCAAATCGCGTCGCACCCGGTTCGGGTGCGAGGTAGCCCGGATACGAAGTCCATGGTGATGCTTTCCCACTTCCAGATCGGAATTTCTAGGGGCTGAAGCAAACCTGGGGGTCGTTGATGTTCGACTTTACACTTTTGGCATATCACACAGGACCTTACGTATTCAGTTATTGCTTTCTTCATGCCCGGCCACCAGAATTCCTTCTTCAAGTCATGATACATTTTCGTCACACCGGGATGAATACTCAGGGAGCTCCTGTGTGCCTCGGCTAGCACAGCTTGCCTGAAATCTCCATGTGCAGGCACCACCACTCGGTTCCGGAATCTCCATATTCCATCATTGCTACGAGTTAACTCCATATCCTTGCCTCGAGCCCAAGTGTCAATCATTTTCAGCAACTCCTCATCGTCTTTATGAGCCGCAACAAGAGACTCCAGAAATTCGTTGGAGATCCTTAACATTCCGACCGTCATTCGGTTTGAAGCGTCCATAACAACTCCAATATTCATATTCCTAAAGCTCTCCAGCAGTTCCTGCTCTCTGCCCATCAAATAAGCCGCGTGCAACACCTTCCTGCTCAGTGCATCGGCCACAATATTCGCCTTACCCGGGTTATACCTCAAATTGAAGTCATAATCTTTCAAGTACTCCACCCACCTTCTCTGCCTCATGTTTAGCTCTTTTTGATTGAATAAATATTTCAAGCTTTTGTGGTCACTGAACACCACAAAACGGGATCCATATAGGTAGTGACGCTAAATTTTCAATGCATATACTACTGCTGCCAATTCTAGATCATGGGTTGGATAATTCGATTCGTGGGGCCTCAATTGCCTGGAAGCATAGGCAATTACTCGGTCAGATTGCATCAGCACACATCCCAAATCGAACTTGGATGCATCACAATACACCACAAAGTCCCGTGTTACATAAGGCAATGCAAGCACCGGTGTAGTCGTCAAACACCGTTTGAGAGTCTGGAAACTCAGCTCGCACTTCTCCGACCACACAAAAGGGCTCTCTTTCCTTGTCAACCGAGTCAGAGGGAGTGCTATCCGAGAGAACCCTTCAATGAATCGTCGATAGTATCCGGCTAACCCGAGGAAACTTCTGATTTCCGTTACCGACCTCGGTCTCTCCCAAGCCATAACCGCCTCAATTTTTGTCGGATCAACCGAGACGCCCTCTCGGGAAATTACATGTCCTAGGAATTGCACACTACTTTCCCAAAAATCACACTTAGATAGTTTAGCATACAGCTTTTTCTCTCGGAGTATCTGCAGAACGATCTGAAGGTGTTGAGCATGCTCTTCAACCGACCTCGAATATACCAGGATGTCATCAATGAATACCACCACAAACTGATCCAAGTATGGTTGAAAAATCCGATTCATATAGTCCATGAAGATGGCGGGAGCATTCGTCACTCCAAAAGGCATTACAATGTACTCGAAGTGCCCATATCGAGTCCGAAACGCCGTCTTCGGAATATCTTCCGACTTCACTCGGATCTGGTGGTATCCCGACCTTAAATCGATTTTAGAAAACACAACAGCGCCCCTCAGTTGGTCCAGCAAGTCATCAATCCGAGGAAATGGATATTTATTTTTAATCGTCAATTTATTCAGCTGTCGGTAGTCGATGCACATTCGCATGCTACCGTCCTTCTTCTTTACCAGTAACATCGGAGCGCCCCATGGTGAAGCACTCGGTCGGATAAAGCCCTTTTCCAGCAATTCATTTACTTGTTTCTTTACCTCGGCCAACTCCACCGAAGACATTCTATATGGCGCTCGGGACACAGGTTCTGCCCCGGGAATTAAGTCAATAGAGAAATCAATCTCCCGACTGGGAGACAACTCCGGAATTTCTTCCGGGAAAACATCAGGGAATTCGTAAACAATTGGAATATCACTCGGTAGAAGGCTATACCGACCCTCCGAAGCAAATAAAATAACATATGTGGCTGAGACATCACTCACCACATCCTTCACGTTAAGTTCCTGAGAGAAAACAATACTCTTCCGATAACAGTCGACCATCACATGATTAGCAGCTAGCCAGTCGAGACCTAGAATAACATCTAAGTTCCTCAACGACATATAGATAAAGTCCACCCGGAAAGTACGGTCTTCAATTTGCATCGGCATATCTCTACACACGATGGTCGCACGAAAAGTACAACCGGTTAGAGTGGAAACATAAGGGCGTTCTTCATTAAACCGATCGGCAAACCAAGCCGTCGCACACAACTCTCGGAAATAAATGAATGGGTCGCGCCCGAATCATAAATTACATCAACAAGATAGCCACAGATGAGGCACTTACCCTGTACTAAGTTGTCATTCCTCGTGGCTTCCGAGGCATCAAACGCGAACACCCGCCCGGTCATAGCATTCTGGGCACCACTGGACTGGGCATCAGATCTTCCCGATTGCTGACCTCCCTGACCAACACCATGCCTGCCTCCCCTCTGAAAATTGGCACCCCGAGTCCCAGAAGGGTTGGTTCGATTGCCTGACCTGCTCTGTTGCTGCCTCTGTGGGCAATCGGGCCTGAGGTGCCCCGGCTGTCCACACTGAAAGCATACAATCTGATTGGCTGGACAGTGTTTTGAAATATGGCCTTCCTGGCCAAAATTGTAGCACGCACGGCTACCAGAGAGATTACCCGATCGGCCAGTAGAGCCCCGACCGGAAGAAGATGAAGAAGTAGCAGAAGACTTGCCGCCCCGAAAGAATTGGCCCATCTTCTTGAAGCTGAAGCCCTTTGCTTTCAGTGGCTTCTTGTCTCTCGGCTGGGACGTCCTTTGTAACTGCACCTCTTCAGTCAGTCTAGCTTTGTTCACCAGGGTCGGGTAGTCCCGAATCTCCATAGGCACAACTACACTACGGAGTTCAATCCGTAATCCAGCCTCGTATTTAGCACACTTGCTTCCCTCAGTCCCTTCCAGCGAAAAAGGATAGTAAAAATCACACAGCTCGTCAAACTTGCTGGTGTACTCGGCCACAGTCATTCGGCCCTGCTCCAACTTCAGGAATTCCATTTCCTTCCGGATTTTGTAGTTATCCGGGAAGTACTTAACAAGGAATCTCCTTCGAAAATTTGCCCACACTAGCGGCTCATTTGCCGCGTTCATCTGTACCTTCATCCGAGACCACCATACTCTATCCTCGTCCTTTAATTGATAGGTAGCAAACAAAACTTTTTGCTCTTCTGAGCACTCGAAGTATTCAAAGACCTGCTCTATGTCCCTGACCCCAATGTATGCCCCGTCATAATCGTGTCCTCCCTTGTAAGTCGGGGAATTCCTTTTTAGGAATTTATCCAGAGTGGGACCGGACTCGGTCCTACTCATCAACTGGGTAAACTTGGAGAAGAAATCGTCCCCTCCACCGGAACTGGTTCCTTTGGTCATATTGTAATTCTACAATGAGCAAACACATCACCATTAATAACCAATGTCAGTCAGGGAGTCAGAAATTTACCTCACACACACAGAATGCCATGTCGATGGAGTGCCAAGGGAACGATGCCAAGCTGCACAAGCAAAACACAACACAATTGAATGCAACCAGCCCTCACCGGACTCATACAATCACTAAATTGACCCATGCACCCGGCTCTAGAAAGAACCGCTCTGATACCAAATGTAACATCCTAGGTCATTTTACATATATTTATATTCATTTGATTAACTTTACAATAAATTTTTCGTGTTTACAAATAATTAATCAATCCCCGTTACAAAATGCTATCTATTTTTCAATACACGTATTTAAAGTAATAAATAGTAGCGATTTAATTAATTAAATAAAATAAAATAAAAAAAGAATTTTATTTAAAGTACGTAAGAAGAGAAATATGAAGTCAAAGCCCACTCGCTTGAGCGAAACCGGATTCGCTTGAGCGAGATCAAAAGTCTTCGCTGAAGCGAAGCCAAATCCGCTTGAGCGAGAGACACACTTCTTTCCTAAGCGAGGCAGCAAAACGCTTGAGCGAATGCCACACCTAGAGACTGGGTGCACAAACGCACACGCGGACCAACATGGGATTTCACTCGGCAAAATGTTTCACTCGGCTCAAGGGTTTCACTCGGGAAACGCTCAACTTCCAGTTACTCGGACATTCCTCACTTGACTCTTACTACTCTTCACTCAGACGATTTCGCTCGGTCCCAACTCTCTCGTCGATAATTTAACCTCCACCACTCGGTTATAGCCTCTCTGAATGCCTTCACTCGGTGAATACCCTACTCTTACTTTCCTCGAGAGGAGCTCAGATTTTCACTCGAACATCTCCAAATCCTCATCACCCGAAACTCTCTCCCAACCAATCTCACTCGGACATGGGTGGAAACTTCACCTAGTGGTGAAGCAAACATTAAGCTGGCGGGCCCTCACTCAACCATGGGTGAATCGACTCGGGCAAGTCTCGTTCGGTAAAATTTCTGTCACGACAAACTCGTGAAAACGTAAACTAAGTACAACATAATGTCATTTCACACCAGATTTAATTTAAGTCAGCATACAGGCAACATTACACGCTCGGAAAATTCCTTATACATAGTTATATTCAACAGTTACTCAAAATCATTCGGGCCTTGGCATCGATCTCCCCCTTGGCACGGCTCCATGGCTCCGGCTTCCTCCCTGTCACTGGTTACTAAATTGAAAACAGCAGCAAGGGTGAGTGTTTGGCATCATAATTAACATAGAACAAAATCAACAAGTTATAAATATAAATAAGCTTCGTCCAGCTGCATTCTCATAACTTTATAAATCACGCTCGGCCAATATGACAAACTTCACTCGGAAACATAACATAAGTCACCCGGCAATATTAATAATTTTACTCGGCAAATGTAACAAATGTCACTCAGCAATTATGCACATCACAACCAATAATTCATCAATTATCACAACTGACTCTCATATAAAATTTGACACCTAGTATCCGGATACTAAAAGGATCGACCTTCAGCTGGGAGTCCGACTTGACATCCCGTGAACCCGACTTGGTTCACCGAGCCCGACTTAGCTTCCCTTTCAACCACTGGGTCAAAGACCTTTGGGTAGCTTAACTGGGTCCGACTTGACCACTGAAGCCAAAACAGGGTAGTTCATACCGTTGGTCGTCCTCCACCACATAATCACATTCAATCACATAAACGTAAACATATCATTCTGATTATCACTTGCAACTGTCAGAAACTGACCAGTGCTCACAGCGTAAGGCGACCGACTCGTCAAGCCCTTCAATATAACATATTGATTATCTCAAGCATTACGTATTTCATGCTAATGCAAGGTATACACACATACATCCACACAAAAATGATCCACATTCTCTCAGCATTAAATATACCAAGCTAATGACAAGGTTAACTCCACTACACACCCGGTCTTCAGCTGATCGATATATATATATATATATATATATATATATATATATATATACAGTTACACATGCACCACATAGGTACACCACAATATTCGAGCACTCTTCCTTACCTTACTCGTACTGTTCAGTGACTCAGATAGGAAACAGATCCTATTCTAATTAATCATAACCTGAACACCCCCTTACCTCGATTCCACGCTTCGATGATCTGCTCCCGGTGTCGATCCCTTCCTCTGAGTACTGGATTCGCAGTCTCAGGTCCGTCACTCTGCCTTTCGCTGTCTAATCTACCATCTACGGGTCAGAATGCAACACCCATTAACTCAACCCCCCAGCCCTTAAGCCACATTTGAGCTCATACTTACCTAAGGAGTGGAGAACGGGCTCGAATATAGCCATGCATGGCCCTTGGCTACCAGAGAAACGAAAGAGATAAGGAGCCACAATAAAACGGATCAGTGGACTCACCTTGAGGCCACGATCACATGAATGAGGTTCGATTGAAGCTTTCACACGAATGGAGTCCTCCTTTGGTACATGCAATTCAGCAATGAGAGGAGAGAAGACGAAGGAGGAGGAGAACAGATTAAGAAGAGAAAGTGATTTATGAATAATGGAGAGAGAGAGGGAATTTCCTTTTTATATAAAGTTTAGGGGCAACACATCCTTTTCCTCCATTTTGTTTACATTCTCATTAAAAGTTTTTGATCAATTTCATCTCATTGGATTCTTTTATAAATTCCGACCCACTATGCTTATTTACTTTCTCTATGTTTAATTATTTGTAGCTGCCTATTACTTCGTAAGAATATCGACCCGAGCTGGATACCGTCCAACCGGTGTCCAAGCGTAGGGTCCATACCTCAGTAATTCGAGCCATCTCCTGAGAGGTCGGACACTTCATCCGTCCTCACCTCTTTGTTATGCACATCCGTTTGCCTCAACCATCCAAGAGGTCGATCCGGATTATGATTCCGAGCTAGACGTTATCTTCACACCGGTTAATCCAAGACCGCTCCAGGCACACCGGATGAGCGTCAGTCACAGGACAGCACGTCTTTGTCCGTTCTTTCCAGTACAACCGATCTTCAACACCGTTTGGTCCTCACGATTGAGACCGGCCCAACACTGGATTCCTTGACCTCGGTCAAGGCGGATCAAATATTAAATAAGTCTCTAAAACATTGGCTAATATTTTCCACTCTCATAATTTTTATTAAAATACCAAGAATGTTACAGGTGTTGCATGCAATGCATCGGGAATAGGTGTGGTAACATATTGGGGGGTGTATGGTGTGTGTATGGGTTGGGCAAAGCCATGTAATAGAGGTTGCATAACAGATATTGGTATTATGCTCAAAGGTGAAGGTGGCGGTTGTTGCAAAGTGAATCTTATTATGAGGTAATGGACAATGTCAGAATGAGTAAGAGCATTACCACAAGTGGATCAAGGAACCATAGTAGAAAAATGACTCTTTGTAGTTCTCATTGCCAATATCAGAGTGTATAGATATGTATTGTGCTGAGGGGATCATTGTATCCCTTTGAGAATCTTCAAGTTACCGGACCCTTCTTTGAAACAAGTCAATCTTGATGTCTTTTGGGTTTGGGTTAGTTGAATAGAGAACATCATCATGGGGAAACTAATACCTCTCGTGTGAACCCCTTGGGGTTGTAAGGCATCCTAAGGTTTGTAGCTTGGTTAATTGCGAGTGTGGGAATATCTTAATCGTATCCCACTAGGAATGCCAAATGATTTGTTCAGGGTAGGAAATCACTGATAGTTGGTATATGAATTGGATGATCTAGATGGTATGCTCGTATATCCAACATGTACCTGCACAAATGTCAAACGAGACGGGATGGAGGTGTGTTCTATAAGGCACCTCTAATGCCTAAGTTAGAAATGGGGACATTGGAGCAATTAGGACAAGATTACTATATCGAGCAATAAATAAAGGGTTAAATGTACCTTTGTTTTTTATGGGGCTATACATCATGATGAGAATTTCAGACACTTTTGCAAAGTTTGTTGGAGATGTGGTAGCTAAGTTGGCGTGGGTCGTTGATGATATCATGATGCTAATTACAGGTACAACGTCCATAAAGTATCTGGGCTCCATCTTACTTCGTGTCACAAGTATATCGTCCAAGGGCGATATTTACCTAGACAACCTGAATCACATCTCAACAAGACGAATATATTAGAACCCTGGAGCAAGTTTCTATTACAATGTCTCCATGCAAGATATTTGCATTCCTAAATCAAATATAATGATGGAGGCATTTTGTAGTATGGGTTTTTTAAAATACTAATAGATAAGTGGATATTTGCTTGAATACTTCCAAATCTACCTTGAGCATGTGTGGACAAATACTTTAATTCTCTCTATTTAAAATATTTATTTATATATAAGGGTAGACTCATGAGAAATATATTGTTTTTAATATATATTCATATGAAAAATATTCTTCTTAAGTGAAGGCAATAAATAATTAGACATAAATGTAATATGATGTCACATATCAAGTGAAAATAGTGATATTTTTAATTCAATGGTTCAAGATTGAAAAATAATGCACACAAAAGTGATTATGCGATTACTAATTAACTTGTAATCTTGGTCATCTAGTATGGTTATGTGATTTTAGATTTATTTTTCTGACCATTTTTATGATAATCGTTCTTATTTGATGCGCCTCATGTACATATAGTAAATATATAGAGTGAGAGCACTATCATTATTAAATTTTACTTAGATAATCAAAATTTTACATAGATGCACATGATATTTTTAAGTTGTCATATAAGTATTAACTAACCTTTAATCTTGATTATCTCTTTCTTATGGTTATATGACCTAACCTAGATTTTGTATGTATCTTACCCACCTTCAGATTTTGAAATAATTTCTGAACTTTTCATTCTCAACTATACTAGGGTGAAAGTGAGAAGAATTAATTATAACCATTAGATTTTATTTAAATGATAAAGATTTGAATATAATGTGTGAACTTTAAATTCTGTATTTTTCAGACCTTCCATTCTCAGTTAGCTCACAGACTGTATGCGTGTGTTATCCACCCTTAGATTCTGAAATATTTTTCAGAGCTTCCATTCTCAATTAGCTCACAGTCCAATGCTGTCCATCAGCTCAAGAAATTGCTTATGATTATGATGGTCTGGAGAACTAAGTAGTCTTTGAAGGAGCTATCCGGTCCTGTGTTAATTATTTTCGAAGAAGATAATCCTAGTAGTCTTTTAAGAAAATGTTACAAGATTAGTAAGTTTCAAAAGATTAATTCAAAATCACTAAGAACCTGTTGCATGGATCAAAGAAACGAGAAGCTAACAGTACAGCCATTTTGTTTGAGAAAATATCTTTTATTTTGATTTCCTGCTCTCACCTTCATTTATAAAAATATACATTATTTTCATTCTATCGGTTTTTTTTTATTTTATATACAAACTTTTGAAACAAAAAATAAATAAAGTAACAAATTTTATAATTAAAATAAAATAAAATAAAATAAAGAAAATACTTTTTAAAACCAAATAATCTTTAACAAGTAAAATCTATCTATCTATAATATATAAATTCTTAAGACAAGAATTGTAATGTTGTCACATGACTAAACAAAACTATACAGATTTTACCACATCAACATTTTTCATGTGTTGGCATTCATCCAATGCGAAGCATAACATAGTGTCTAACTTTTTGTATTAATCATTCTATACAATTAATGAAAAAAATACTGTTACAAATATGAGTTCAAAATTCCAAACGGAATTACATGGACGGCTTAAAACACATTTATGCACATATTTCACTTTTTTTTTTTAATGTTCTCACTTGTGCTCCTATTGTGTTACCACTAACAGCATCGTTTCCTATCTGATTCTCAAGAAGATGAATGATAGGTAGCCAAATCAAGATGCTCTCCCTTAGTGATACTTTAATCCATTGACTATAATTTCATGATTTCCTATACTATTGTACATTCAATATTGAATTAAATTAATTTTCCACTGCAATAACTATCATTACATGTTCCCTAAATAATACTTTTTATATCCAGCCGCACAATGTGCGGCTTACATCTAGTTTAAACTAATTATGATCCCAATCAATCTCTATATGCAAGTACTACATAATACAAGTACTAAAAAAAACGAAACAAAAACTGTTTGACCTTCACAATAAAACAAAAGAATAGCTATGATGCATAACTTCTGTGAGTCTACCAACACCACCATCATCAAGTATACACTACTATACATGGAGCATCCATTCATGTCCAGGAACTTGGACCAGAGGAGGTATATCAAACACACCATTTGGTGAAACACATTCTAGAAACTTCGGTTGGTTCTAGTCATAATAGAGAATACAATGTAAGAAACTCTGTACATGAATTTCACAGCAATTCAGAGGCAATGCTGAAAATCAAAATTTACAGATTTCCTATTTCTATATCCTTGATCGTGTTTGAGAGTCCTAGCCTTTACTGCTATGGTTATGAAACAAAATGTGAAAACTCCAATCTCCAATGCACAAAAGTTCTGAAATTCTTTCAACTTTTCTGCGTTATATAATATAACTAGTAAAATAACCAAATAGTATTCTGTACCATCAACAACAACATAGGAGAATGGTGCATATGCTCTAACTGAATGTACTGAGGGTAATAAGATAACGATACTTCATACCTGTTTGGAATGTAGTTATCAAGCACTATCCAAGAGAATGTATTTGATGAAAATTGATGGTGTACATCACTTGTCATGACAACTAAGAAATTCAATTATACAAGGATATACCTGCTCCACTGCCTGTGCTCAAAATAAGCATAAAGAAAACATCACAAAGAAAGCAGCAGTAGGCATAAGAAAATATAGACCAATTATTTTTGTCAACTAAATCATTGTAAGAAAGAAGCAAGCAATGCATAAATATGACAATTAAAAATGGACAAAACATCAATAATGAAACAAAAGGAGAAAACATGGTAAAAGTTGATGAACTGGGAGGAGAAGCTGCAAATAGAACAGAAAGCTTTTAAGAAACTTTGTGTGGGACATCCAATAAGGCCATAACCAATTAGTTACAGTACAAACTGAGCATGTTATTATGTCCTTCTTAACAATTTTCTAAAGTAAAAATAAAATTAAAATCAACAACAACCAAAGTAGTAAGTTTATACCCTTCTTCCTCCAACTAAATCATAATGAGCATAGTGTGGGCCTCCAGGTTCTCCAAAAACTTTATAGGTAACCAAGTGCTCGGGAATTAACTTAACAGTTTCTACAAATAAAAGAAGAAATATATGAAACTCCATACTCCAATGAACACTCCTTGAAACGGCATAATGGGCAAATAAAGCATCTATCTATGACTGAACAATACCTTCCACAGCTTCAGGTGGGCAAATCAGATCCTGGTCTCCAGCAATAGCTAAGATAGGGGTATTGCTTTTGTGTAGATGATCCTTGTAAAAAAAGGTCCCATCCCTGTTGCATAATCCACGCTCTCGAAATGCTGTAGTGAGCTGCAAGAGAAGTTTTGCAGGTATAGTGCCTACCAGTTGTAATTGTATCATCAGGTCAGTTATTAATATTGATCCATAGATATACAATTTGCTTGACTGAAGAATAAAATTTTATGTGCACACTGCATATCCCAGTCTTATTCCAAACTGTTAAGGTTCCATCTCAAAATCAATTGGTAACGGGAGGAGTAACCTAACAGGTATTTAAACCATGCGACATATTATGAGGTACGCGATATGAGACTTCAAGCATGTCCCCTCCAACGAATCCTGTCGGACCAGATAAATGGTAACTTTTGACCCATAAAAGGGAAACTCTTGGTCCATAACAACCGAAGAGAAGTTAGGCTCTGGCTATGATACCAAGTTAAGGTTCCATCTCAAAATTAATTAGCAATGGGAGGAGTAGCCTAACAGGTATTTAAACCATATGATATATTATGAGGCAGACAATATAGGACTTCCAACACAAAGTAAATAAGTTCTAACCCCAAATAACCTACTAGCTGATTGTGGTAGTAGTAAGAACAATATCTAGAAGGTACATTTGTTTCTCTTTCCTGTTTTCAGAACGAAGGTTTGGAAAAGGGAGGTTTTAAATCCTAGGAGTTTGATTGTCTCGAATGACACGAAAGATTAATATTAACCTTTAGATTTTTTCATCTTCATAACTTTATTTCCCTAACTGTATACCAAACGGACACTACAACATTTCTACCACTAAAATTTTATGAAACCAATCAAATCATCATTTGTTGTTCATTATAACATTCCTTGATAGTTTAATATCTTACTTTTTTGTCTATGTTTTTTAAGGTCCAAAAACGAAGTGAAAGTAGAGGAATCATTTTGCCCTTTGATCACCCTATTCATCTCAAGTTGCTTTAATGAAATTATATCATTAATTCTGATCCATCTGAATATCCTGTCTCAAGGTTCTGTAAAATAATGTTGCATTACATACAATTCTTGATGTCTCTAAAATGGAGCCACTGAGGTAGTTATAACTACTGGATAAGCATTAGAAACGAGCACATCCAACAGAGGTTCTTGTAAGAGTCCATAACAAGTATGACTAAATCCAAAAAGTATGTAATCCAAAAGATTTGACATTTATATACACATCAGAATAATGGTTCACTCTTCCACACTTCCTTAAGAGTATACAAAATGCCAAAGAATAATTCAATATTGACTTAGTTGCAATCTTAGTCCCCAAATTTAGTTTAAGAATATTTTGGTCTCTCTTATTTTAATTGCTCACAAATTCTCATAGTTTCTTAATTGATCAAAATAAGTCCCTTACTCCAAAATTTTATACAATAATTAAAATAAATGTAATACAATAATAGAAGTGT
Source organism: Clitoria ternatea (assembly GCA_037962975.1). Taxonomy (NCBI): domain Eukaryota; kingdom Viridiplantae; phylum Streptophyta; class Magnoliopsida; order Fabales; family Fabaceae; genus Clitoria; species Clitoria ternatea. Next base: position 110,185,732 of record CM075674.1, on the reverse strand, counting down.
GATATATCATTGATTTGTAATTTTGTATAGGAAAAATATAAAATAATTAAATAAAAATGACTTCCAGTATATTATACACACCTTGTTTCTTAGTTTTTTATTAAAATATTTTACACATTCATTTCTACAAATTATTGGATGAAATTTTGCGGAAAGGGACTGAATTTGAACAATTGAAAACCTATGAAGACTAAATATAAGCAATTAAAACTAGAGGAGCCAAAACCATACATAGACTAAGTTATTATAGGGACAAATGTGCAATTAATCCTTCAATATTTGCATGATAGTATTGATCCAAGGACCAAGCTGTTAACTCCGCATCCTATAAAATATCAAGTTCACTTCAGAAACAAACTGAATTTCAATAATTACTGAAGAAAAGAATAAACAGTTTGCATTTTAACAACAATGGAGTTGTCATAACCTAGATATTGACTTATTACTACTGGTTCCAAGATGAAGTTCTTTACTTTCTAAAATAAACCACACAGCATTCCAAAGAAACTACATTTATGTATGTAACAAATTATATGCACATGCCGATTTCACTTTGTGGGGAAATTCAAAATAATGGGGACAAGAATCAAACTTGCTTGCTCAAAGATAGTTTGGATACCATGTCAACAACCTATTATGTTAAAAGCTTACGCTATTAGGTGTAGACACTAGGCACATGAGTAATTTTAGATCTCTAGTGGATAGAAAAACTCACAGAAGTTATTCAAAACAAGCCTTTTCAATAAATCCGGATCCATCATGTCTTCAGCTGAAATCAAAGTGTTTAACCATGAGAGTGCATATGGTGGACGAGATGAAAGAGGATAAGCTGCTGACAACATTGCCCCTAAAGGAACAACAGGGACATTCAGAGCCTGTGCGGGATCTGCCTGTTTAAGAAGTGGCTTGAGTATCTTAACAGTTAACAGATATTATGGCAAGTTAATAACTAAATGTATGCAGAAAAGAACCAGAGACAGCTAAACCATCCACTTACAAGGGGTAAAAGTAATTTCAGAGTTGATTTGGATGATGTGTAGTCCAAAGATGATGCGAGTGTGACTACGGCTGCCAATTTGGGTTCTTTTCCCTCAAAACCTTTCATGAAATTATAACATATGCTTAGTAAATAACTTATTTATTATATACATGTATAAACAAATGACAATTTATACATGTCTGTAAATGTAAAGTGTTAATTCTCTACTTGCATTCCTAGATTTACACCTCAATGCTTACTAGTTGCTAGTAACATCTGCGATAATGTATTGCCGTTTTTTTTTTTTTTGGAGTTGTTATTGAAGTTAAAAGTTATGACACAGAATAGCAGTTGTTATGTCAAAATAGAAATGATGTGGGAGTAATCTCATTTGTATTGTAGGAGCTATCCATCAGCCAACAGATTTAATCCAGAGTGAACCCTATTTTAATTTAAGAAAAACTACAAATTCCCGTGTTTGAATTCTTTGCAATCTCTAATTCTGAAGAGTGACGAAGACTAATCATGCATACAGTCTTGAAAAGATGTATGTAATCCACCATTAAACTTGGTCGTATGTTCAATCTATATCTATATAAGGATCAAATTTCAGAAAGTTATAAGTTTGATCCTGTTGTGATTTATCAAGATTTATAGTTTTGTTTCTGTTGCAACCCAAATTGAAAATGCTGCAAGTGGAACCTTGTCAATTTGAGACTCCAGCATCAGTGAGACAAGACGGGCCTACTATTCGAGGAGCTAAAAGGACTATTTCCAAGCGCAATTGGTTGGAAGACTATGTTTGTTAATGTTTTTAGATATTACAATTTTTTATTGTTTTTAATTGTTGCAAATTTGCAATTTCAATTCCACAATATGAAGACGATGATCCACATCTTTCTGTAACCACCTATCTTTGCTAAAGGGGATGCACCACGTTAGTGACTGACGAGAGAAAACGTTCAAGAAAATTCCTCTTGTTGTTAGTATTCTGGAGAGCTCATTAGCACTCTCGAATTTGCGAATAATATTTCGTTTCTGTGAGTGCACTACTGTTTTCAGACAATTTAATAGTCAATCAGAAAAGTTCAAGTAGGTTTAGCAAGTTAATTAGTAAGATTATTGTCAGTGACTCAATCAAAACTCAAAACATAGCATTTTCCACCCAAAGCAAATATCAACTGAGGACTGATTCCAAGTATTGTCAAACAGAGTTCATAAGATAAGAATATGATAATAAATAAAGGTGAAATGGTTAATGGTCGATGGATACTACCAAAAGCTGAAACTTACCAAATTGTGACAGCATGGAATAAAGCAAGATACCACCCATGGAGTGCCCAATTGCAAGCAGTTTTCCATCTTTGGGATTGCTTTGTGTCATTATGTATTCTATCTGTATAGGGAAAACCAAAAAGTCATATAAGGGATATGCAGCTAAAGAAGGTTTCCGGTAAATAACAGAATTGCTAATCACTGTCAATAATATTAAATAGAGTGATTGATATAGAGCTTTCCAACATTATAAGATGTCACCTCACCGCTGCAGGAACATCTTCTTCCAAGTAATGATCGAAGTCCCAATCATACTTCACCATAAAGTCAAGTTGCTTCTGAAAATCTTCTATTGTAGAAGTAAAGCGAGCTTGTAGATTAAATAATGGAGGAGAAACAGATAGCTGACCTTCCTCAATTATATTCACTAGTTTTTGACTCAAATCAGCTATTTGACCAGTAATACGAGAGTTCTGCTTTGTTTCCAACAAAGTTGCAAGCTTTCCCCTCACCTCATTGAATTGTTCATATAATGGAGAATCCACCAAAAGTTTTGAAATCTGATCTAGAAATTTGGCAAACATGACCTTCGATTGACCTTCGCCAAGGAATCCAGAGACTCTTTCTGATGACCTCATAATAGTCTCTGTTAATCTTGCCACCAACTTTGATTCATCCTTAACAGTAGGCGACCTAGTTAGGTCTCCCTTGACAGCTACATTCTTAGTGTCTACTCCATTTGGGGCAGAAATCTCAGGTTCAGATACCACAGAAGGGATGTTATTCAATTCTTTTTCCGAAGCCACAGCTCCATTGGTTGTACTTTCTGAAACAGCTTCCATCTGCTCAGATCTTGCATGGGCAGACTCTTCAATATCTTTGGAATTTGAACCCCGAAGACTCAGCCCAGCTCCTCGTACTTCCAAGATCCAAGTTTCAAATCCTTGACAAGACATGTGGCGTGCAAATGATGACTGCAGTACATATCACGTGTTAGTGGGAAGCCTGATACATAAAATCAGAAAAGAAAATTGTGATTGTCAAGAAAATACAACCAGCCAGCTATAATTAGGCACCAGGATCATTGATTACTCAAACACATCTTGATCGCATAGTATACTATGGGGGGAGAAACTTTAACCAGCACAGTATGGAGGAAAGCTTAATATAGAATAGAAAGATGTATCTTTGGTGCATTCTCTAAGGGAAGAGGCATGCCAGAGTTTTGCAATTTGAAGTAGTACATTAGTGTAAAATCCTAAAAGCCTTGGGTTCCTTTGCACATAAACATAGCTATCAAGCTTTAAGCTCTTATATTCATAGTGCTACAGAAAACTATTAGGGTGCAAAATACAAGGATACTAAAAGATGAGTGGTCACCTACAGAAGAATAGGAAAGCAATGAAGCACCAATACTTGCATTTGCTTCACCTTATCCATACATATTAAATATGTATCCAATACCTATACTCTATGATACTTCGCCAATATGCATATGTGAAATATCCAAGCTTTTTGTTTTTTAGTTTTTGAAGGAAAAAAAAGTTATGAAAATTTGCTACAGCAGGGCATGAGACATAGATCCACGCATAAGATATAAGTATTTTAATGAACTAGACATAATAAATGCTATCTGCTTTACCAATGGTGCTCAAGGAAGAAATAAGACTGTACTATTGCTGTTTGTAAACAATAGGCATTGACTCATAATGAATAGATAACAATGATTCGTAATTTCTATTTGGAATTCAGTGTTGTCCAAGAAGTATGTTCTTAATTTGTGCAATTGCAATTATATATTTATTTAGCTTAATGAATATGTATCTTACTCGTACCGTATCAGCATATCTCACGAATAATAGCATCACAGTATTTTATCCGATACACACATCACATCTAACCACTACATTACATAAAAATAAGCCATAACATACCTAAGAAACTTGTTTTGGATTCAAGTTTACCAGCACAAGCAAACACATTCCAACGAAGACAAAACACACGCACCTAAGATACAGATAGCCTTAAAAAGCAAACTAAATACAGAACAGAAACACAATTCACAAGAAGGAACATAAGATACAAATAAGATTACAAGAAAAAAAGTAAGAGAAGAGTTGAATACCTCAGGAGAAAGGTCATATCCAATGGCGTTAGTGCCGACTCCTGACAACAGCAATAGAGGATGATTCCTCGGAGGTGCCTATGAAACAAAGCATCGTATTCTACTTCATTTCTCATAAAACGAGATCAATTTCTGTATAAAGAAAAGCAATAGAAAAAGGAGCGATTAGAATGAAGAATTGAAAATACTAACGAGAGGAGAAGGGTGATAACGCCATAAGGCGAGTCTCCAATCGGAATTAGAGAGAGGGACATAGTGGAGCTCATCGGCCGTGCAAATAGAAGGCTTGTCGGCGAAGGCGGTGGAGAACGCCCTCAGGCGGAAGGGTGCGGTGGCGCGTGAGAGAGAGCGGAAGGTTGAAGAGCTTTTGCAGATAACAGAGAGCATGTCGGATTGGAAGGACACGGACATGGACATGGACATGGTCGCCATTTTGGGTAATGCAATGGTTGGCTTCTATCTCATTACTTTGATCTTTTCGAGGTAAGATGGATTCAACCTCGTGTTTTTCGTTTCTCTCTAAGATGTCAATTCGAAGTTGTCGAGTCAAATTGTTATGGCGGTTGGAACTGGATCGACCAAAAGTAAAGCTAGAATTTAGGAGACGTTTTGGGTGAATTATATTGAAGGACCAAGATTTTTGGGGACGTTTTTAAAGTCTGTTTAGTTGTTATTTAATTTTTTGAAAATAAATTTTCACTTTTATCATAATCTTACTTACGAGTGTAGTATATAGCACCAAAGAAGAAAAACCAATTGAAAAGTACGACACTGCTAACTATCATTATTAGTAATGCAAATTCGTATAGAAAAAAATGCAATTAGTATAAAGTAATCAAAATATCAATATAAAATTTTAAATTGTTATAAAATAATTAAAAACAGAATAAGTAGAATGAGAGAATGCAAAGAGATGGGATTTTTCTCTTGCATCTTCATATTCTGATGCAGTGTTATTTATAGGGAGTTAGCAAGCATATGGACAATGGGAAGTGGGAGTGTCATATGCAGCATTAGGGACATCCACTACATATATAAATATTCATAATACTTCTCCTTGGATGTCCATATTTAGAATGTGCCTCGTTAAAACCTTACTAGGAAAAACCCAGTGGGATAAAAACCTAGTGAAGGAAAAAGAGTACAACATTCTTTACAAAGAAAATATATAATTAAATGTACAAGTATTTAATTCTCCCCATCATCAGAACACTTATGTAAGCGTCGACGATCGATCTTCTGTACTAGTTGCTCGAAGACTTTAGTTGGTAATGATTTTGTGAAAATATCTGCCAAATTCTCACATGATCGGACTTTCTGAACATTTATTTCACCATTCTTTATAAGATCATGAGTAAAAAAAATTTGTTGTGAAATATGTTTTGTTCTATCTCCTTTAATATAACCTTCCTTTAACTGAGAAATACAAGTTGCATTATCTTTACATAAGATTGTTGGTGGTAATTTTCCAACATACAAGCCACAGGTTTTTTTGAATATGTTGAATCATAGACCTCAGCCAAACACATTCTAGATTTGCTTCATGTAATGCTAGAATTTCAGCATGATTAGATGATGTTGCTGTGATTGTTTGTTTTATGGATCTCCATGAAATTGTTGTACCACCACATGTGAACAAATCCTGTTTGTGATCGACCATTATGAGGATCAGATAAATACCCCGCATCTGCATAACCAATTAGGTTTGTCTTAGATACATATGGGAAAAATAAACACATGTCCATTGTACCTCTAAGGTAGCGAAATATGTCCTTAATCTCATTCCAATGTCTTTTTGTGGGTAAAGAACTATGTCTTGCTAATAAATTGACAGCAAATGATATATCAGGTCGTGTATGACTAGCAAGATACATCAATGCACCAATTGCACTGAGATATGGTACTTCAGGACCAAGTAGTTCTTCATTTTTCTCTTGTGGTCGAAAAGGATCTTTGCTCACTTCAAGTGACCTTACAACCATTGGACTGCTCAATGAGTGTGATTTGTCCATATAAAACCGCTTTAGCACCTTTTCTGTATAAGTCTTTTGGTGCATCAAAATTTCTTCCTTTAAATATTCTAATTGTAATCTGAGACAAAACTTTGTTTTTCCCAAGTCTTTCATCTCGAATTCCTTTTTCAAGCAATTTACAGCTTTTGAGAGCTCTTCAGGAGTTTCAATGATGTTTAAATTGATCTGTCCTGGACCGGGGTCAAGAGATCCGATCTCAAGCCAGTCACGAATAGTATGTCAATACCGTCTAGTAGACCGGATGTATGTGTATCCGATGTAGGTATCCGTTGTCCTTGAATGAGGAGAGCGGATTGGGCGTTCTGGAGATCCTTCACACCGACCTAACGCGTTGAAGTGGGCGAATGGTGGTGTCACCTGATTGGCTCGATTAACGAGGACTCGTTGGTGGGGAACCACCAACTCCCATTAGCATTATTATATTGCGCACTTACCTGCATGATTGGGTCAAGTGGCTATTTTATATTGAGCATAGAGAATGTAGACTAGGATTAGGGAACAAGTTGACCATTCCCGTGAGCAGAATTTGGCTCGTAGTGCAGGGAATTATTGATCGATCCCTGTAGCAACAATCCTTGTCTTTTGCACAGTGACTTGTGTATTATCCGATGTCATGGTGTTATCCTGAACAACCGGTATAGGGAGAACGCCTGATACGGAATTACAGTCCGGATGTATACCGATGACACCGGTTACACGTAGATGTCTTATCAAAGACGTTGAAATATGTATAGCAGATCGGATACCGGTATTGAGACCGGATCATAAATCATCCACATAAATTACAATTATAACAAACTCTTTTCCCAATCTTTTCATAAAAATGCATGGACAAATTGGATCATTTTTGTACCCTTCTTTCAGCAAATATTACTGAGACAATTGTACCACATTCATTCAGATTGCTTTAGTCCGTAAAGAGATTTATGCAATTTAATTGAATAACTTTCTCGAGGATTCGTCTTATATGTTTCAGGCAAATTAAATCCTTCAGGGAGTTATATAAATGTCATTTTCCAGTGAGCCATATAAATATGCTGCAACAACATCCATAAAGCGTAAATCAAGTTTTTCTCGGATTGCCAAATTAATCAAGTATCAAAAAGTAGTTGCATCCATCACTGGTGAAAATGTTTCTTCGAAATCAATACTAGGTCTTTGTGAGAAACCTTGTGCAACAAGTCTTGCTTTATATCGCACAATTTCACCATTTTCATTTCTTTTTCTCATAAAGACCTATTTGTATCCAACTGGTTTTACACCTGCAGGTGTTTGGACTACAGGTCCAAAAACTTTTCGTTTTGCAAGTGAGTTTAACTTTTCTTGCATTGCATCTTTCCACTTTGGCCAATCATTTCTTTGTGCACATTCCTTAACAGATTGTGGCTCATGATTTTTATCATCATTTATAATATCAAGAGCTATCTTAAATACAAAAATTTCATCAACATCGACTTCATGTCGATTCCATTATATTCCATCCATGACATAATTTATAGAAATCTCTTTATTCTTATCAATTTCAGGTACCTTGGTTTCTTCTTGATTTGAAACCTTGATTATGTCAGGAGACTCTACTGGAGTCTTTATATCCTCGATTCGACCATCTTCTTTATTTACTTTTCTTTTCCGATGATTTTTATCTTTAGAACCAACAGGTCTGCCACGTTTTACTTTGGCTTCAGACTCATTTGCAATTTTAGATTGTCCTGCAGGGATATCAATCGTTATTGGAGTATTAATAGCTAGTATATGTGACTTAGTCACTCTTTTTGGATCAGTAAATGTATTTGGCAATTGGTTTGCTAAATTTTGCAAACTAATTATTTTCTAAACTTTTAGTTCATATTGCTTTGTTTGAGGATCAAGATGAGATAAAGATATCTCATTCCAACTAATCATTTTATCCAACTGTTTATTTTCTCCCCTTAATTGTGGAAAAACAGATTCATCAAAATGACAATCAGCAAAATGAGCTGTAAATAAATCACCTGTTAAAGGTTCAAGATATTTTATTATAAATGGACTTTAATATCCAACATATATTCTCAACTTTCTTTGAGGTCCCATCTTAGTGCATTGTGGAGGGGAGATAGGAACATATACCGCACTTCCAAAGATTTTTAGATGGGAAATATTTGGTTCTTTACCATGAACCAACTGTAAAGGGGAATACTCATGATAACTTGTAGGCCTGATACGAATAAGTGTTGCCGCATGCAAGATTGCATGTCCCCAAGTTGAAATTGGGAGTTTTGATCTCATTAGCAATGGTCTTTCTATCAATTTCAAACGTTTAATCAATGATTCAGCAAGTCCATTTTGTGTATGAACATATGTTATAGGATGTTCAACATCAATTCCAATGGACATACAATAATCATTAAATGATTGAGATGTGAATTCACCAGCGTTATCAAGACGTATTTTCTTAATTGGATAATCAGGAAAATGAGTTCTTAAACAAATTATTTGAGCTAGTAATCTCGCAAACGCCTGGTTGCGAGTTGACAATAAACAAACAGGTGACCATCTAGTTGATGCATCAATTAAAACCATAAAATATCTAAATGGTCCATATGAAGGGTGTATTGGTCCACATATATCACCTTGTATACGCTCTAAAAATGTGAGTGATTCACTCCCAATTTTCATTAGTGATGGCCGAGTAATTAATTTCCTTTGAGAGCAAGCAGCACATGAGAAATTATTAGTTTGGAGAAATTGTCTGCCGGATAAGCAATGACCATTTGAATTCTCAATTATTTTTCACATCATAATTGTTCCAGGATAGCCTAATCTTTCATGCCAGATAACAAAATCATGGTTATTTGTAAACTACTGGTTTACTATGGCATTTGTTTCAATTATACTAATATAAGTATAGTACAAACCGGAGGAAAATAAAGGTAATTTTTTCAATATACATTTCTTATCAGAAATTAACTTTGTTATGTAAAGATATTCATCATTTCTTTCATTTGTGGTCTCAATATGGTATCCATTTCTGCGGATATCTTTAGAACTCAATAAATTTATTTGAGACTCGTAGAATATAATGCATTTTCAATATGTAATTTTGTTCCTCCAGGTAACAAAATACTAGCTCTGCCGGAGCCTTCAATTATATTTATACTACCAGATATAATATTAACATTGTCTTCTTGTTTTACTATGTGGTAAAAATATTTCTCATTCTTGAGAATAGTATGAGTTGTTGCACTGTCTGCGAGACATATATCTTCTTCATTCACATGAGCATTCATTCTTCAAATAATAATAAAAATATCATGAGTTAAAGATATAATTAACAACAATAAATATTTAACATAAAATTTTATTGATAAAGACATAATTTATAACAAAACAAATTACATGAAACATTAAAATTATTTATTTAGGGGCACTTCCCTCCCCAACTGAGTGGTCAATATCTTCTTCAGGAAGAACAAGGAAATCATCAATATCAAAGGGAGTATAAACATCATCCATACCAGCAAAATTTGTTTCTATTGTTTTCCCTTTATTCTTAAGGGATTTTTGGTATAGATCAATCAGATGTTTTGGTGTGCGACAAACTTGAGACCAGTGGCCTTGGCTACCACAACGATAGCAAATATTTTTTGTTTGTTCGCTACTCTGAATATCTTTTCCCTTTTCCATATGATCTTTGTTTTTCCATACAAATGATGATTTGTCATTTCGACTTTGACCACGACCATAACCATAACCATATCCACGACCACGACCAATACCATGTCCCCTAGCATTACCTCGTCCACGACCGTAACTTCGGCCATGACCACGACCATGAGTATGATGATCGTGTGTTGCTACATTCACTTATGGGAATGGAGCGGTTCCGGTTGGACGAGAGTCATGATTTTGCATAAGCAATTCATTATTTTGCTCAGTCATAAGAAGACAAGTAATTAATTCAGAATATTTTGTAAAGCCCTTTTGGCGATATTGTTGCTGTAGGAGCATACTGGATGCATGAAAAGTGGAGAATATTTTCTCTAACATATCACTTTTAGTGATGTTTTCTCCACATAACTTCAATTTTGAAGTAATTTTAAATAGCACAGAATTATATTCATTTACAATTTTAAAATCTTGAAAGCGCAAATGCATCTATTCATAACGGGCTTTTGAAAGAATTATATCCTTTTGATGGTCGTATCTCTCTTTTAGATTATTCTATAAAACGAGAGGGTCTTTAACTGTTAAATACTCATTTTTTAAACTCTCATGGATATGGTGGCGTAAAAATATCATGGCTTTAGCCTTGTTTTGACTGGATGCCTGATTTCCATTTTTAATCGTGTCTCCAAGACCTTTTGCATCTAAATGGATCTCAGCATCTAGTGTCCATGATAGGTAATTTTTTCTAGATATGTAAGAGCCACGAACTCAAGGTTGGTAATATTCGACATAGTTATTTCTATGCAAGGAATTACAAATAATAAGTTAGATAATACTTCAATAAATATATTAACTATAATTGTCTAATAATGATGGTAATATTTTTATTTAATTATAAGAGTAATATATAGTGCACTCAGGCTTCATTATGCTTATATAAAATAAAGTTCTCGTGAAGTACTTAGCAGGTGAAGTAATAATGTAAGTTATAGTATAAAATAAGCTTCACGTGTGCAATAGGCAATATGTATATGGATCATATGCAATTGATTAATTTATAGTGGAAATTAGAAATTGAATGGACAATAACAATGTCCCGTGAAGCTACAATTAACCCACGCAATGCTACAGCAATGTGGAATGCAACATTTAATAATAAAATAGCAGCTAACAATGGAACATTTATAATGGATTAATATAAATAATATAAAATAGCATTTAATCAACACAGAAGCAATATTGGATCAATAAAATGTAACAGTTCACGGAATTTTAATATAAAATATGCATGAAAGTAATTATATGATTATTATTATTATTATATTATATATATATAATGAATAAAGTAACTTATAAATGAATAAAATTTCATATACAGAATATATTATATTATTTATAAATTGATCTATGTAGTTGGCAACAAAATTAGTGCTTTGGTGTGTGCAGCCCGTGAAGATCAAATATTCAATGTATTAGTGTATTATTGGCAATGAAGCTACACTGTAATATATTATATTAGTGCATTAGTGGCAAGTTATAGTATAAAGGAGCAAATATTCACGTGAAGCAAGCAATTCAACATATTATATCGGTGCATTATAGGAGCAAGAAAGCAATACATGAATATAAAATGACTAGTGCAATCATAGCGCATTATAAGAGCAAGAAAGCAATACACCTGAAGTAGAAATGGAATGGAAAGCAGCAAAATGCAGGAATATAAAATAATCCAACGTGAAGCAGGTAGAGCTGAATAAATATATAACTTTATTTTTTATGTTTTATTTTTTTAGATTGTTATAGTTCTTCAGGAACTATCAATAAATATTTTTAAAATTCTTCAAGAATTCTGACTTAATTTTATACATCCTCAAGGATGTTTATAAATAAGTTTTTCAGGAACCCTTTTTTTATGATATAGATATAATTTTATACATCCTTCTGGGATGTTTAGAATATAAGTTCTTCGAGAACTTTTATAATATATACATAAATGATATAAATTAAAATTTAAAGAATAATAATAATAATCATATATTACCTTTCTTAGTCTTGATTAGATCTCAGTTGGTTAGAATCTCATGCTGATAACGTGTTATAAAATAATTAAAAACAGAATAAGTAGAAACAGAGAATGCAAAGAGATGAAATTTTTCTCTCGCATCTTCATATTCTGATGTAGTGTTATTTATAGGGAGTTAGCAAGCATATGGACAAGGGGACAATGGGAAGTGGGAGTGTCATATGCAGCATTAGAGACACCCATTACATATATAAATATTCATAATACAAATAAATTATCGACACTAAAATTGTTATTTGCATCTTCGTTTCATTTCGACTTGGCAATCGGTGGTGTAAAAAACAAAGAAGATGTAGTCATTAATAAAAGTCTAAAAATAAGTCCATATAGTGTTGTAATCGTCCTGAATCAAGGTATTCATCAAGGTATAACAATCAAGCAAGTGAGAACAAGAAAGAAAGCCTGTCCCACACCCGGAAAAGCACTCACCCCCTCGGAGTCCCTGTTAATTTGTGTTTTATGAATATTTAAGAATGTTAAATATATTTATGAGAGATTTTTAGTAATCTTATAATATAGATGAAAAATTTAAAAGTTTTTACTCTGATTAATGAGTAGGTTATAAAAGTTAAAAAAAATATTTTTAAAAGCACTACTGTAAATTTTTTATTTTTGAGATATAATTCTATTATCTTGTAACCAAATATGAGAATTTTTTATTGTTAAACTTATTTGAGGATATTTAAAAATACCATATCTCAAACATGGAAATCTTTTATGATTATTTAAAAAATGAAAAAAAAAGAATTTAAAAGTAAACTAGTTCTATTTATTCTTAATTTGTCAATTTTATTTAATAATCTTTATAGTTACTTTGTGAGAAAAAATCTATTATGAATATCAAATTATTATTTTAAATTGAGAAAAAGCACGTGAGCCTATTCAAAAAACCAAAAATGTAAGTCAATAATCAATATAAAATCTAACCTATTTTCCTTTCTTGGATTTATTTGCATTGTTATTAAAATAAAATTGAATTAGTCAGTTTGACCAATTGAACCATAAATCGGTTAAGTGATTGGTCCAGATTAATTTTTATCGCTACTAATTTTACTATGGTGACTTTGGAGGAGATGCGTGCAAATTTAGAAATTATAAATACTCACCCAAACTTGACCCAAGTTCACGCAAGATCATGCAAAATTGGATTCAAAATTTATCTGCTCGTGCATTCTAGGTTAGTGAGGGCCATGGTGATTGTGGATTTAAAATTTATCTGCTCAACTTTCCCACATGGAAATTCATGGTATATACATATAAGTCTAATTCTCTCCCTGTTGCCTTTTTTATGTAATGACATGCAGATGTTCAGGTTGACAAGGTGGCGATGGTATATGTTGCTACATTTTCAACTACCTCATGACACGATTTGGTTGATGTTATTCCACTATGTTCATGCACAAGTGGAACTATAACTCTCTACCCATATGATCCTTGTAGACAAATGGGCGACAATATTTGTAGTACTTCTTCACCATACCGTGTCCAAACAATTTGTGCAACCAATACCATGCTTGTTAGATGTCACACTTAACACCCAATTTAAATTTACCCAGTTTAGAAATTGGTAATGCATCAAGCCAAGACTACTTACATCAGTCTGTTTTATTTAATCAAAGGCACATCGGTGGAAGTCTATGTCCTGTTTAACCGCCTTGAAGTTGTTATTACCCAACCATCTAGAATTGACAAAATGGTTAGAAATCCATCACAAAACCCTAAAACACTAAATAATAACATTAACTATATGTAATTAGAAACTAACAAAATGTTTACCTTGCAATATATGGTGTGCCTGGTAGTCTATCATTCTATGGGAGGTTAGGAGCAATCCCAAGAAACCTATCCCGCGCCCAAGCTTGCACTAGCAAAAGAAGCCAGAAGATTAAGATGTGTTCATATTTAGTTACGCTACACAACTCATGGTACAAATAGTTGAGTGTTGTAGATCTCCAGCTATATTGGCCACACATATCAATGTCTTTAACTAACAATAAGTATTTTAATGAAACCCTGTTATTAGATTGATCAAGAAATATGACGCCATTAAGCAATCTCACGATATATGCTATTATGAACTTCAACAATTGTACCTCACTTTTAGGTGATCTTCAACGTTGGTGAAGTTGTTAGATAACCATTTCATTTTTAGGAAACCAACATGAAATGCATCATCGGGAAGGTATATGTCAAATAAGTTTTGAACCACTACTTTTCAGTCATGAGGAAATGTGTCTGTTATAAGGGGTAATATATCCACACACAGTCCAACCTGGATTGCAATATAAGTATAATTGTGAACTCTCCAAATGACATATTAAAAGTATACAAGATGGGTGTAGACTATAAAATAAAGATGGCAGGAGGCCATTCCAAATTGAATTTTGCAAAGGACTCACTGTTGAATTTATTATTGTTTTAATCATACAATGTTTATTTTCTTATATGTGCATTTATACACTATTTTGTGATATTTTCATATGTAATCTAATATTAAATAATAAAATGTCAAAAATCAATGAAAAAATAACTGAGAAACCCAAACCAAAAATTGATCAAAACACAAAAATCAAAATATATTTAATCCATTTATTTATGACGGCTAAAATATAACTAATTAAGTACATGTTGAAATAATCAATTGCTTATAAATTATAGTTAATAGAATATTAGATGTCTTTTTTGATTAAATACGTTAAAAAGTTCAAGTTGAAATATAGCTAACTATTTGATTTCAAATTGAAAAGTATTTATTTATAATTATTAAAATATAACTAATAATTAAATACAGATTTAATCAGTTACATTTTGAATTTATTATAAAAACTTAATCAAATTTTATTCTAGTTTACCAACTAGAATTTGACTAGAACAGTTATAAATCTTTGTGATTATTAGTAGTTACTGTATCCGATTAGTAATCTCGTATGTTTATTTTGAAATTAAAGTATATTATAATTTTAAATGTCCTTCAATTTCCTACTAAAACAATGATTCAAGGGGAGAGAATAATTGTCCGTTGATTTGAACATTAGCATAGATTATTTTTCAATTGAGAAATTTATACTTTAATTTAAAAATAAATAGATGAAATTATCAATTAGATACAATGATCAAAACTACCGCTAAATTCTACTAGTTATCAATCATGGAACTTATGAAAATAACTCGTTAGTAGATAATAACTCGGCTTACATGGGTAAGAAAATGTGTTATACCATAAGGAGTTCCGAATTTCCAATCAAAATATTCACATAAGATCATTGCTCTTCATTCAATAAGTAATCGGAAGAGGAACAAGTTTTTAATAGAATTGTTATTTCATTAAATGTATAGTTAATGGTCATCAGTTTTTTAATTCATCAATCAATTGTTATTGTTTCTAATAGAATTAATATTGTATTTTTAAGTAGGTTATAATTTTATTTTTTATATGATTATTAAGTAGTTGGTTCAAGTAGTTTATGTTTGATTTTCTTTTAAAAAAATATGTTGGTTTCAAGTATTATAGATAAAAAATTATCCCTACTAAAAGAATTAATTCTATCGTATTATAAATGTTCTCGAGTCGAATAAAATACCTAACAGAAAATGAGTGAGATCGTAAAATGTAATGGCGGTGATGACCACTTTCACGAGTTTGGACAAAATTTCCCATGTTTTATCTTTTCTCTTCTCTTCATTGTATGCATATCCATCTTCCTCTTTCCTAAACGGGAAGCAATTCCACACTTAACATAACTACTACCAAACATTTTGTTTTCTTTTTCTCATGAAACATTTTTTGTGATCGCTATGAAACCAAACCAACTAACATGTGGTTAAGAAATCACAATAATCACCCTCCTATTCAAGTTGAAGCTGAAGACAACTCGTAGCAGAATCTGGTTCATGAACTTCAGTTAGGCTAGCTACCTAGTACCACTCTTGTTCTTGTTGCCTATAAAAAGGCATAGTAGCTTGTAACAACTTGTGCAAAAACAACTCACAAAACATTAAACACTTATTTAAGGAACACAAAAAAACACATGGAAGGGAGAGAGAGAGTTGTCATCCTTTGCTTAAAGGAGATAGAAGAAATGATAATAGTATCTTAGAGCACATGTTAGGCTGAATTGAGTTAAAGGAAAAGTAGGATGCATGAATTGGCAATAATTAAGATTTAATTTAATAAAATGTTTCTTTACTGTATATGCAACCAAAAAGATAATCATTCAATGTCTCAACTTGATTCTTTTTGTATTTTTTTACTATTCTTGTTGTGGCAGTGTTCATGTTAAGTTTTTCTGCTCACTTGGAATGGTTTCAGTAATTGCATTATTAGTTGGTTTTGGATTGTATTGACCAAGACTTCTTGCGGCGTAACACTGAACCACATGTTTCTAGTACTTTTATTTTGGTCCATTCATCCTTGGCAGTGCTCACTATTGGTAATTGCTTTAGTTTCTTGTCAATGGTTCTCTAAATTTCTAGTGTTTCATTTGTATTTGACGGTTTGCTATTAATAATTCCTAATATTTTATAACTTAATTTGTTTTACTGCCAAGTTTAGCGTTGTGTGGATCAGAAAAATTGAGATTAAACATTTCTAAACCTTTAGCCATAATGTTATTTTGTCTTATTACAACATTGATTATTCTTGTACCTCAATTGGCAATCTACCGAGTTACGAGGCATCCACAGTCTTCCTACACACAACCAGGACATAAGCTAACTAATTGGGCTTGCATATGTATCTTTTCGCCTAGATAAATTGAGCCCGTTTACAGACATTTTCATCTTTACATATTGTTTTACAAAAAGATGTTCATGTCCTTCATAAATCCCCTACAATTTAGTAACCAACAGGGGCATACAAGAACCGAATTGGATTATGAAAAATCAAAAACCCATATTTACCTTTTTTAGAATTGAATTGAACCAAATCAAGTGTATTTTTACGCATTATTTGTTATTATATCTTTATAACTAATTAAGTGAAATTAACATGTAATCTTTTAACTACAATGAATATTTAGAGTTAATTTTGCTTAGAGTTAATTAAATAAAATTACATAACTAACAACATTTTTAATACTATAATTTTATATAATTGTTATTTTTACTTATCTGTAAGTACAATTTGCTGTAGAGCCATTCAATGTGGTTATGATCTTAAATGACTATTTTTTAAACAAAATTAATTGAATTATGATCTTTTTAAGGAAAAATAAGAATGAAAATCATATCAATTAAACTAAACCAAATGATAATTATGCATTTTGATTTTATTTGATTTTTGTAGTTTTTTTGACCAAACCAAACCAAACTACATATATTTTTAACATGTAGTTTGTTTTTTTTTTCAAGATCAAACCAAACCCTACTGTGAATACCCTACATGTAACAAGTCACTGCTTACCAAAATGACCATTGATGTTTCTTCTGAACGGTTAAACATGGCATATAAGTACTATACTCAATATTATAATTTTTTTACTAGAGACGGGAGATTCCATTTATATATCTAGATGTTCATTAATTGAAATAATTCAATAGGGACACAATGACGTTATTAGTCAGCATTCTAATTGTATGTATCATTGTATGTTCATTAAATCTATTTTTATATTATTGTATACTTATTATGGATAAAGGAAGACAAATAAAAGTACATGGGATGATACTAAATCTAAGAAGAATAAAGGGCATGAGTGTCCAATTTGCCTCAAGGTTTTTTCATTGACCAAGTATTGGGTGGCCATCAGAGATCTCATATGATTGGTGGGTCTGAGAATAAAAGCTTTCAACACGTTGCCCTTCAACTTCAACATGTGGGGTAATTATCTTTTCTTGGCATCAAATAGAAATGAATGAGGCGTTGAAAATTTGGGATATGAACCCCAAATTCATTGTAAGATGACCTTAATTTGTTCATATTCATTACATCACATGGGAATTTTAGCCATAATGGATTCCAGAAGTAAAAAGGTAACGATAATAGTATCTTAAAACACATTCAACTGTATTTTCACACACCTTATTTACCATTATACCTTTTAGAATTAATTTAATGAAATTGAACTTGTATAGTAGGAAGATCGATTCCAATTCTAATATCATCCAAACCAGGGAATTAAGAAAAATAAGAAACCAGGCATTAATGCATTTCAATTAAAGATACTTGTACTAAAACAAAGAAGAAGAAATGAGAGTGGAATTAGTTCTTATGTATCAATTCGATCCCTGAGTTTTAGCAAGAACTTCTCATTGTCCTCTTCAGCAATTCTGACAAGTCTATCAAGCAAAGCTATATTTTCTTGCAACCCAAGTTTATGAACATCGATCTCATTGGCTTCTCTATTGGCGGAAGTGAGCAAACCCTTCCTCAAACGAGAAACAGTGGGAAGCCTTAGAATAACAGCCTATTTGAGAGCTTCTTTATCATCCTCTTGGTGGAAAGAGTTCGAGAATATCTCAGCAGCATCCTTGATCCTCCAAATTGATGAACTATTCCCACATTCCATGCCCACCACCACAACATAAAAGAAAATAACTTTGAACTGAGATACGAGAAGTTAAGTCACCCCAGTTGAGTTATAAAAAATCTTATTGAGAAGGAAGATGCATTTTGTACGTGAAAGGCAGCAACAAGTCAGGGAATATATACTTGTATACTTGGTCAAAGGTAGTATTAGTTCATCATCCTAGAAACACATTTCTCTATCCATTTATTAAAATATTAGGAAATTTTGATCTAGGAAAATTAGTTTGGACAATAATGACTTATGTTTTGATATGTTAGTTATTAGTCAACATGTTAGTTTATAAGTTAACTGAGAAGTATTGATTTTGTATATCTAGTTGTGTAAATATTTAATATTTAGTATTACTTTTTAATAATGTCCGTGTGAGAAAACGTATCTTAAATAAAAAGAGTTAATATAGTGTAATAAATAGATGTTAAATAAGGAATTTTAGTATGTAGTTAAACTAATATAATTGCATGAACTTGATCTTTCAAGAGTTTTGAAACAAAAAATCAAGGTTTTTGGAAGAAACTTAAGGTTGAATATGAAGGCCTCCACTTGACATACTTCAATTGTGGAAAGTTTGGTCATAGGAAATCAAAAAGCATGGTAGGGAACAATATTGAAATTGTTATTCCTCTAGAAAATTTTGAGAAGGATAAAGATTAACCTAGTTTGAGTCATCCTCTTGAAGATTCCTTTGAGGTTTTGGTTAGGAAGGTGAATCAAATCCCATCAAAGACTCAACCTATTCAATAGGACTTAATTTTTCTAGATGATTATGATCAATTTGGTCTTTGGATTCTAGTTAAGAAACAAGCTCAAAGGATATTACAAGCTAAAGTTTCTATTCCTCTTCAGAATCCAATTGGTGATGTTTTTAACCAAACTCCCTTTCTTGTTGGTCCTATAGAGAAGAAGTTTGTCTTTGAATTTGGTGGAGAAGGGAATCAATACCCTAATAAGGAGTCAATCAAGGATAAAGTAGAATCTGATCCTATTGTTCCTAAACCTATTGCAAAAATAAGAAACCCAATAGCTAGGAAGAATACTTAAATCAAGAAAATGACAAAAGGAAAGTCTCAACAATTTGGGAAAAGGAAATCTAGATTAAAAAGAACAAAGTGAGATCAACTAGGTAGGAGGCTTCTTCATCCAAAGGTAATTCTAAGCCTTCTACCCAGGTAAGTGTACTTAATCCTGATATGCTTTCAAATTTATTGAATATTAGTAAGCATAATGAATCTCTAAATCCTAATAAAGAATTTCAATTATGCTCATCCTAATAATGAGACTCTGGATAATTTGACAACTTCAACTTTTTGGTTTTGATAAGGAAACTTTGAATTTTGTTAAAAATTTTGCCCAAGAGATCAATAAGTCATTTCCTATAAGTCCAAATAATGATTTTAAACATAATCCACCAAATAATATGCGGAAACATCATTCTATTCCTATGTAAGAAGAATTTTCTTTTGATAATCATGGCCACAACCCGTTATTGGGTATTGTTGAATTTCTTTTTAATGAATTACATGTGTTGAAATGGTAGAGCTTTAAAAGGAAAAGGCTTTGCTAGTTTATTGAAGGATCTCAAATTCAAGTATAATCTGACTTTTTCCTAAATAAATCCAACCCATTTTAACCTGTCAAAAAATGGGTCTTATGTGGGTCGGGCCATCGGGCCAACATTAAAATATTAAAAAAATAAATTTATATTAATATATAATTTATATATGTTATAAAGGCTATATTTTTCTTTCCTTTCTATGCACCTTTAGCCCTAAAGCATTTCCTTTCACTTACACTGTGCGTTTCCTATTTTCCTAATTTATAAATGTTATTATAAAATTAATAATATAATATTATAAAATATAAATAATAATTTTTTTTCCATTAATGCAAATATAATTTATTTAAACTTTTAATAAAATAAATTGGGTTAATTTTAAAAAAACTGGTTTTAAAAAAGGTAAAACTTGGTTTTAATCTATGTGTACATATAATTGTATGTTCATTAAACCTGTTGTTTTTATTATGGACAAAGGAAGACAAATAAGAGCACGTGGGATGGTATTGGATCTAAGAAGAATAAAGGACGTGAGTGTCCAATTTGCCTTAAGGTTTTTCCGTATGGCCTGACCTGTAGGCTTGTATTGCCAACCCTAGCCAAGTATTGGGTGGCCATAAGAGATCTCAAATGATTAGTGGGTCTGAGAATATAAGCTTTCAACATGTTGCCCTTCAACTTCAACATGTGGGGTAATTATCTTTTCTTGACATCAAAGAGAAATGAATAAGGTGTTGAAAAATTGGGATAGTTACCCCAAGCTCATTGTAAGATGACCTTAATTTGTTCACATTCATTACATCACATGGGAATTTTAGTCATAATAGGTTCTAAGGGTAAAAAGGTAATGATAATAGTATCTTAGAGCACATGGTAGGCTGAATTTAGTTAAAGGAAGGGTAGGATGCATGAATCGGCAACAATTAAGATTTAATTTAATAAAATGTCTCTTTTACCTGTGTGTATGCAACCAAAGAGATAATCATCCATTGTCTCAACTTGATTGTTTCTGCATACATATTTTTTTGTTGTTCATTGTTGTGACAATGTTCATGCTAAGTTTTTCTGCCCACTTGGAATGGTTTCAGGAATTGTATTATTAGTTGGTTTTGAATTGTATTGGCCGAGACTTCTTGTGGCGTAATATTGAACCACACGTTTATAGTACTTTTGTTCTGGTCCATTCAAACTTGGCATAGAAAAAAATAACACGTGGATTTGCATAACTATTTTTTTCAGACGATGAACATAATTAATGGAATGTACCAAACTGATTGAAGGGTATGGTAATTCTTGGTCATTTATCCTAAAACCAAATGTGTGTTATGTTACAAGTTGGGTTAACAATGTATCTAACCTAATGAATTAAGATAAATGTAGATATTGACACTCAATTGTTGTTACATGTAGTATGTCAAAGGGAAATGACATTTGTAATGTTCTACAAAGATAGAAAAAAAAGATAAATGTGAGAAAAGATAAATAAGGTGATGAATGTAATAGAGAGTTAAAAAAGAAAAATATTTAGTATACAAATAACAAATCTCTACATTAAAATCTAGGAAACTTTTACTATATTTTTTAATTTTAAAGGATTAGAAGATCCTGTAATATGTTTAATGGTTATTTATATGCAATTATTATATTTTGGCTATATTTAGTTTGTTGATGATTATTAGTTGAAAATTTTCTTTAACAATTATTGCTTTTAGTTTCTGATATCTTATTCGTTTATCATACGTTTGTAATTTCTTCTTGTTTATATACTATTTACTTGTTTCATCTTTATTTATGAAAACTTTTTTTGCATTATTAATTGTACATTCAAAGATAAAATCTTAGCTATCACTAAAGGATAAATTATATAATAAGCAACACTTAGTTATATTGAACGATGTGAGAGGGGGTATTTTAACCTCTCAAGATTAGAGAGTATCAGAGAAAGATCCAAAAATCTATGGTGGGCAATTTTTACTTATACCTGACACATTCTTTTAAACATGTTTCGTTTCACTTCATGAGCTACAACCACAATTATATCAAAACCATAGTATTGATTTTATGTTATTTTTAATTATATGCAAATACTTATGTTTTTAGAATACAAGTAATTGACCATACCTCAAATCAAAATAATATCATAACATCTTAGGCCTCTATTTTTTGACAAGGGAAAAGACTAAGGCAGTTTCTATAAAAAAAAATAGTTGTACAACATCAATAAATCCTGCCCCCCACATAAGTGATACAATCTATTGTGGGACACCTGCTCTACGAAAAACAATTGCACGCCTGCATTTCAAATTTCAATATGGTATTCCATTCCAAATAGACTCCAATACATGGACACTCTGAAATTTCAATAATAAAGGATCTCCCGTACTGGGGTTCACTTCACGTGACCCAGACATTGATGAAGACAATAAATCCATCATACAGTGATATATATATATATATATATATATATATATATATATATATATATTAAATTTCATGGAGACCTAAAAATAACACACAACACAAAGTAATATCATATAATATTTTATTATTAGTATTATTATAAAATATTAATATCATTTTCTCAATCCATATAACTAATAATATTTAACTAACTTAAATAAGTATACTTTTAATAACATTAGTTTATGATCTAATAATTCTAGCAATTTAAAAAATTAATATCTTGCATTACATATTTCACAAAACCCTAAACTTACAATCTCAAAATTGTTCTGACAAAATATTACAAAGTTTTTATTAATCTAAATGTTTATTACATAATAATAACAAAACTAACAAATGGGTTCTAACACATGTCTAACAAAATACTATAATTTGAGACTAATTATAATTTTGGACTACTTATAACCCTGAAACAAAAATTACCGTAAATGGAAAATAAAACAATGGTAAAAAATAAAATAATCAACATAATAGAAACTTCAAAAAAATAAACTAATACATTACTACAATTTTAGAATAAAGTACTTACACATTACTATGAATACTATCATATTACAAATTGACAACAATATATAGTAAAACATCATAACTAAATACTATCACACACTAAAAATAAAATAATGGAAAAAATAAAAAAAATCCAATAGAAACTTAAAAACTCTAGCATATTACTACAAATTGATAATAAATACTAGAACATTAGAAAACTAAATACTAGAACACTAAAAATAAAACAAGGTTTAGATACATGCCTTTAAACACTAGAAGAAACTAAACACCTTTAAAATGTCTCTGAAATCAGTCAACAAATAAGGGGAAAGTGAGAATTGATAGTGAAAATGAGGGAGTAAGAGATGTAAGAGTTGAAGGGAGTGAAAATGAAATTTTAGGGGTGGGATCACACGGTTATACTGAGGTTTTTTGGTTTTTTTTAGTTGCCACGTGTTACTTCCTCAACCATTTTACATTTTGGGTCTACGAAAACAGTGTCTATTTCATTAATCGAGTCTGCGAAATACTGCAAGGTGGCCACGTGTCACGTATGCACGTAATTTGTATAGTGGAAATGCAAAACAAAATGCTTAATATTGATGGATATTTCGTCCATTGACCATGCGAAATGACCTCTGCATGTTGTCCACGTGTCATGCATGCACGTATTTCGCTTGGTGAACGTGCGAAACCATTGCCACGTACAAAATATAAAACCTGATTTGATATTTTTTACCCAGACATCCAATTATTTTTCTCAGAATCCCATTTGCCATTTTTTTTCTAAAAAGTACCCTATTTTTAATAAAACAAACCTAACCCAATGGTGATGCCTGGCTAAGACTGCGTTCATTAATGGAAAATATGTAATGTTAATTTTTGCAACATTTGTTAGGGTTTCTCATGTGAAGACACGTTAGGTGGTCCATGTCTGACAGGAAACCTTGTTTTGCATGTTTTACACCGTATAAAAGGCAAAAATGGGTCTAGATTCAGGGTTCTGCATTCTTGGAGGCATATCACACTGTAGAGGCAAGGATGAAGCTTTTGGGAAGGACTTCTTGAAGAATTTTGAAGGGAAAACGAAGAAGGAATGAAGGAGGATTCATAAAGACATCATCACTCTCGTGGTCTATTTTGAGTTCTCTTGATTGTCTTAGTTTCTCTTTGTAATCATTCTTTTGTAATTCATGGATTCAGTTATTTGTATTGAGATTTCCCAAATCATGTATGGTTATATAGCTTTTCTTGGGATTTAGGGGTGGATTGTAATGTACTGATGAATCTTTTCTCTGTTTTTATGAATAAAGGTTATGTTTCTCTTTAATTGCTTAATGTTTCTATGCGCTCTTTGATCTAGAGATAGGCGTGAGTTATTTTTAATTAATTAGGGAAGGACTGAGAAGTGAACCTAGTTAATTAATTTAAGCAATAGAACCTAAGACTAAAATTACAAAAGTAATTTGATCTTTTAAGGACTTTGTTTTCAAAACTCTATTTTCAAATCGAACATGGGTTCTTTAAAAGCAAAGTACCTTAGTGGAACTATGAGATGAGAAAACTAATAAAAATATATTTTTATACGTCTATAGAGTAATTTCATTACCTAAATTCCAAGATACATTTAATTGAATCTTTTTCCTTAAAGAAATTCTCCTTTACACATTTTTAATTTTACCACCATTTTTATTCTTTAGAACAAACTATCTTCAAATTCGTTGTCTAAATAATTAAAATTAAAATCACCAATACTTCACACACCCCCACCTATATCTTTTGTAGGCTTGCTAGAAAGTCTCATGACTTCTGAGGTACTAAATGCATCACTCTTTTTACTTTTTAGATCCATAAACTAAAGAAGTTCGTAGTTTAATAGCTGGTGAAGGCTAAGGTGCACCTTGGTTTTTTGGGTCTACGGTATACCCAACCAAGGTGACCTGTTATAGTAGGTTTGTCCTATCTTTTGAAAATTACAAATTTGACCCATGCATTATTTGAATTAAAGTTAGGCACAATTGATGGTAACATTTATAATATTATTAACATACTAACTAACCAATATTATGATAACTAAAAAGAATCCTAACTCACTAACCCTCTAACTTATCAAACTTTTCGAATTCTTAAAACATCTTTGAATCCACTCGTGTTCATATTCCTTCGTCCCCCATCTGTAACATCCTAAAAATTTTATTCTCATGTATAATCATTTTGATTTAGACTATCAATGATATTATCCATTTTATCTCAACTTTCTACATAAATTTTTGGTTAGGACAACATCTTCAATTTAACCTTTTACCATGGTAAATAATTTTAACTTTATACCTTTGGTAAAAGTTAATCAAATAATTTATTACCTATTTCCTTAGTTATTAATTTCCTTGGCTTTTCCAATTACTCTCATCAAATTGCCACATACTCCACTCAAAATGCGTCATCTTATACACATTTTAATTGTTAGTTAGAGTCCGAATTTGGAAATGTGTCCAACTAAAACGTTGTTCCTCTTTTTCTTATCTTTCCAACAAGACCAAATTTGTTAAATTCCATTAAGATATGAGAGAGATATGTCCAAAATACCGAAACAGTGTCAGAATTGATATTTTATTTCAATCATATCATCTTGTACATATTTTAATACCTTGTTAGAGTCCGAATTTAAAAAAGTCGTAAACTACAAAGTTGTTCCTCGTTGTCTTAGCTTTCCAACAAGACCACATTTGTTAAAATCCATTAAGATATGAGAGAGATATGCCTAAAATACCAAAACAGTGTCAGAATTGATATTTACTTCAATCAAACAAACTACATTATGTAGGCTGCGGAAATGGTCAACAATCCAGCTCATTTTTCTCACCTAAAACCTCCATTATCACCATAATTCATGCACCTAACATCCCACTACAATCCCATTATGAAAATCTTGTCCCCCACTTGTCATTTACATCATTAAATCAACACTACATCTTGTTCCCAAGTCTGAATTCTTAGAACAAGCTAAAGTTAGTGAAGTCTCTCTCTTATTTTCTTTCACTTTCTCCATCAATTTCACTCTTGATCTGAAGCTAGGACAATAATACAACACTTTCAACCACTTTAGGAACCTCCATTAAGGTAAGAGGGGACAGGGTTGTGAATATTTGTGAAATGGGTAGAATTGTATACTGATTCTAGGATTCCAGAATTTATTCGTAACTTGTTGCTCATTTTTGATATTGAAAACGTGTGAATTTGACTCTGACTTCTTCATGAAAGTTGTATATCTTTTTGATATATGAATTTTGAGACCTGAATCAAGTAATTTGAATAAGTATAGCAAAAGTTATAGCCAAAATACTACAGCATGTTCGTGTGAAAGATTTATCCTTTGTTTTGTGTATATATTGATTTACTGGGAACTGTACGTGCATAATCAGCCTTGGATGTCTTCATGAAAGTTGTAGATAATTAAGTTTTGGATCTTTAGAAAGTGGTTTCACATTAAAATAATTTTTGTAGCTCAAGTTATGCTCATAATACTGAAGTATGTACAAGCTGTAAATCTGTAAACTTGAAATCCGTAACTTATTGTTATAATTGGACATTTTGTAGTAAGAATTAGTGATCAGTGTCTTCATGAAAGTTGTAAATCTTTTTGTTATGTGAATTTTGAGACCTGAACCGATTGATTTGAGTATGTGTAGCAAAAGTTATAGCCAAAATACTACTGTATGTCCGAGTGAAAGATTTGCTTCATGTTTAGTATATATTTTGATATGCTGGGAATTATACATGCATAATCAGCCTTGGATGTCTTCATAAAAGTTATAGATAATTAAGTTGTGGATTTTTAAAAAGTGGTTTCACATCAAAATAATTTTTGTAGTTCAAGTTATGCTCAAATTACTGAAGTATGTGCAAGCTGAAATTCTGAAATTCTGGAATTTTGGAAATCCGAATTTGTTTTCAATACTGGGAATTTTGTGGTATCAATTAGTTGTTTGAGTCTTCATGAAAGTTGTATATAATTATGTTAGGAGTATTTTAGAACTGGTTTCATGCAAAAATCATTTTTGTAACTCCAGAAACACTGAAATTACTAATATATGTACGTTTTGAAAAACTCACCTTGAGGCAGTGTGGTATTTCGTGAATAAGTAATATTTCTGTTCGGAATTTGAAACTGTGTTCTTCATGAAAGTTGTAGATAATTGTATTATTGAGCTATAGAAAGTGGAATCACCTAAAAAGGAGTTGATTTGCCCATGTTATGTCTGTTTTGCTAATATATGTTGCTGTTGGGGATGCTGAAAGTCAACTAGAATGGCTATTTTGAAAGAAAATGATATTTTCTCTATGTATAAAAATTATTTATTAAATTATTGAGTGATTATGAATTATTATAAATGTTGTTGAGTATCACACAGTTTGTATATTGTGATGGTGAATAATTATGAATGACATAATTAATATATATGTACATGAATGCCTTGTGGTTATTGACATATGTGGTTGAAACAGTAAATCCATGATTTTGTGAATTATTATGTGTATTGTGTTCCTTGAGGACTTGTAGTATCCAAGAGGTTTTGGAAATGTGGATATCATGGTATGTTAAAAGAATTAAAGGCATTCATGCATCATAAGCATTCGGACGCACCATGGAATTTAGGGGTTCCATGATTGCCTACCCTGGTGGGGGGTTACTCTATGATGAGTTAAGCCCTATTATGTTGTGTGCCATGGAGTGTAGGGATTCATGGTTTATGCAGAAGTCCTACTTATGATATTGTGTACTTCGGTACTTAAGCGCCATGAAGTATAGGGATTCATGGTATATGCTAAAGCCCTATTTGTGTCTCTATGAGACTTTTACTGCAGTATTCCCACCAAGACCAAATGGATCCAGCATGACATCATTTGACTAATTAAAGATCTATTAATGGACTTGTTTGGCATATTCATCATATCATTATGAATTGTTGATTGTGTTTGTGCAATTTTATCTATTTTATATTTATTCTATATTCTGTCTCACTCTTACATTAATTTTTACAGTGAATGACACGCAGAATGCAGAGTGATGCCATGATGGATGTCTATTTGTTTTATTACCTGAACTTTGAATTTATGGGTTGTAATAAATATAATATGTCATGTACCATTTGTAACACCCCTATTTTTATTTTTATATTAAAATTTTGAAGGAATTAAATTATGGTTCTTTAGAATTTTTTAATCTACGTATTATTTATGATTTTTTGGAATTTTTTGGAATTTTGGAATTTTTTAATAAAAATAATATTTTTTAAATAATTTTAAATTCATATAAGTGACTTAAATTAAAAATATATACAAGAAAGTGAATTGAAATTATAAGAAAATTTTCTAAAATCCATTTCAAGTAGACTTATCTAAAAATTATCGGTTTGAGAAAAATCTTGATTTTTTCTAATCGTTAAAAAATTAGAAACGTATCAATAAATTTTTATTAACAGAAAATTTTAGATTTTTAAAATTTCAACTTTATATTACTCAGTATAAAATTAGTGAGGACTGATATAATATCGCTAAATTTCAAAAAGGACTCATTTTGAATATTTAAAATATACCGAGTGAAAGGTTACTATTTGGCTTAATAATTCTGCCGACAGTTACTATGCAAAACACTGTGCATGTACGAAATTTTCAAAGAATGCATAGTAACCTGGAATAAAAAATTCAAAAATGCATAGTACTTTTATATTAAAATAATGAAATGCATAGTAAAATTTTTTTCCTATAAATACCGAAGGATTTCTTCTTTAGAATTCACAATTTCAGATTAAGTTTTCTTAATACAGTAGTGCTAGTGAGATAGTGGTGGAAGTGAGAGAGAGAAGAAAAGTTTTTGGAGAGAAGGTTCTGCCAAAATCCTAAGGTAAGAATACTTCTCTTTTATATTTTTTTAGATTATTTTTATATCGTTTTTAGAAATCTGTTATTATACTGAAAATAATATTATTTTAAGTTACTATTCTGTATAGTAAACACTATTTCACTAGTAAATTACTATTTCAATAGTAAATTACTATTCAAATAGTAAATTACTATTTACTGTTACTATTTACCGTTACTATTCACGATTTACTATTTACCGTTACTATTTGTGTTTTACTATTTACTGTTACTATTCACGTTTTACTATTCACTGTTACTATTCACGATTCACTATTCACTATTCACTATTCACTATTCAGAATTTACCATTTCTGTTTTAAGTAGTAATCTTAATCTTCGTCTTATGCTTATACTAAAATAAGATTGATATTAATATTTCTAGAAATCGGAGGCGCAAAGCAAATCTCTTTTTGGTAACGACTCAAGGTAAGGGGGAGTGAGATAAGAATTATAATATGAAAAGACATAAGAATAATGGGAGGAGTCCCCTACTCCTTTTAAATTTAATAATATTATTATTTTAAAATATTAACTTTTTAACTTAACATTTTTAATAAATTTTAAATTAAATATCCAGTTAACTAACTCTAACATACCTATGCAAATACTTGGACCATTATGACCTATATGGACTGGACTATACCTATGCAAGGACTTGGACCATTATGACCCATATGGACTGAACTATACCTATGCAAGGACTGGATTATATGGACTTACATATACCTATGCGAGGAATTGACCAAAAGGACTAAAATTGACTATATTAATAATCATTAAATTTTGTATTATGATATGTATTAATGATATTTAATTGATTTGATTATGATTTGATTATGATTGATTGATTGATGATATTTAGTTATGATTGATATTGTTTGATTTTGATTGATGATATTGTAATGTGGAGTTTGAGCATATAGCGAGCATGACGGAAAGCTAAAATTCAGTAAGAATTTCTTACCTTACTCTTTAAATTTTATTATCTTTTATTTCTTCTTAGAAATTATTTTTATTAACTTTATTTTCAATATTTAGAAAAATAAAAATAAAAATTAGTATTTATTTTAGAAAGAAAATATTTTATGAGAATTTATTTAATTAAATCTTGAGTTAAAGAAAAATTTTATAATTTTAAGTATTTTTGGTTAATAATTATTCTCTTTTAATAAAACAAAATTTTTTTTGAAAGAAAATTGTTTTATTTTTTCCAACTTAATAACTAAATATATTTGGAAATAATTGAGATTCCTAAATTTGATTTTGTTAAGATTTAATTTGAGAAAGATTATGTAAAGTTTTATATGATAAAGTTTTTAGATATTTAAGGCTTAGAAACTCAATTTCAGTGAGATTCAAAAACTGTACCAAATTTATTTCTGTGGGATAGAAATTCAGAGAACTGAGAAAATGTACAGTTTATTGAAATGATATTGTAAACCTTTAAGGGATTTAATAATTGAGTTTCTAAAAGCCTTAACCAACTCAATACGCGAGTAGTTCATGCATCATGGATAATGAAAGTGAAATGAAATAATATTGTCTGGGGACGGATTATAGAAACCGAGGATACATTAGAGGAGGCTTATTTACGAGCCTTGGGATGAGAGAGTGTGAAAGGGTGCTTCAGGGGACCTGGGGTAGCTCCCTAGTGTCGGGTACTTTCACAATAAAAACTTTCTCAATCTGACTAGTCTCTAAGTGTTTCCATGCCAGTTGAGCTGTTCATATTATTATTATCCGGACTTATGGAACAGTGTAAACTCCTGGTTGGCCCAGTGCAAATTAAAATTTAAGGGCCCACATATATAGATAAGTTATGATGAAGATATTGCATAACATTCATGCATTCATAATTGATTGTGTATGTGATTGTGATTGATATTATTATGTATTGGTTGTGAAAACCCTTTGTTGCTTATGTCTTATTCGGAAATATTATATTCTGTTTCTCACTCCTTTCTCCGTGTTTTTGTTTCATATATTCTAAATTGATGATTCAGAGGGAAGGATCGAAGAATTTCAGCAGTAAATATAGCACGTTCTAGAAAGGGAGCTCGGTATGAATACCGTGGTCCAATGAATAAATAATGTTAATAAGTAACTGCTTCTGGGCCATGGAGTTTCCTCTCTTTCTTATAATGTTTAACGTTTATTTTCTTCGGATGAATGTACAAATACTTTATAAAGTTTTTAATAATATTTGTGAGGTATTTCAGAAATAATGTATATAATTTATTCCGATAGTTTCTTTTTAACAATCATATCTTTAGTAAAAAAAAAAAAATTATGAGTTTTTCTAGAATTTATTAAGGTGTAACAGAGGGTGTTACAAAGTGGTATCAGAGCAGTTAATCCAATAGGCCTGGGGAAAAGGTCTATCTTGCTTTGTCTGTAAACTCTGTATTGGTAGAATATCTGACTTGGTAGTAACTGTGATTGATGTGACAAATCTCAGTTACTGTGAAACAGGAAACTAATGGCTGGAAACGATCTTGCTGGAGTTGTAGAACGCTTAATCAATGCAATGGGAGCACGTGAAGGTCAAGGTAACGATGCCTTGAGAAGGCTGGACCTATTCGAAAAACGCAATCCACCTCGTTTCAAGGGAGGATATAACCCCGATGGAGCACAAATCTGGATTCGAGAGATAGAGAAGATCTTTCGAGCATTGCAATGTAATGAAGCTGATAAGGTAGTCTTCGCTACTTATGCCTTATCTGAGGATGCCGAACATTGGTGGGATAGCATGCGTAAACAATTCGAAGTCAACGACGTGGAGATCACTTGGGACTATTTCAAGGATATGTTTCTAGAGAAATACTTTCCAGCTGATGTTAAAGAGAAAAGACAATTCGAATTCCTGTCGCTAACCCAAGGAAATATGACCGTTGGAGAGTACGCATCCAGGTTTGAAGAGCTATCTCGTTTTCATTCTCATTATAATGATGCTACTAATGAAAGAGATCGGTGTGCAAAGTTTGTAAATGGATTGCGGCCAGAAATTAAGGAAGCTATACGAATGCAGGAAATCCGTGAATTTTCTGTATTGGTAAATCGCTGCAGGATCTTTGAAGAAGACCATAAGGATAGAATGACCAAAAGTCGTGAGCCCATTCACAAGGCAGGAGAGATAAGAAGTGGAGGACCTCACCATCACCAAAGAAGAGATTTCAGAAGGAATAAGCCTTACCAAGCACCATTTCGCCGGTTTGGAGCAGCATCTGTTCCTAACAGACCCCAAGCTTCAACTGGAAGCTATTATCCAACATCTGCACCAAATTTTAAATGTTTTATCTGTGGAGGACCCCATTTGAAAAGGGATTGTCCTAAAAACACTTATGTTTGCTTTAAGTGTAACAAACCAGGTCATCACATCAAGGATTGCCCAGAGATGAAGAGAGAAAACCCTGAAGGTGCAAGTACAAGCATAAATACTCAAGGAGGCGCGCACAGTGCAGTCGGAAGGCCGAAAGCAAAAGGAAAGGTTTTTGCAATCACTGGAGAAGAAGCATCTCATGCTGATTCCATGGTAGAAGGTAAGTGTATCATTAATAAGATTTCTTTAACTGTTATGTATGACTCAGGTGCATCACATTCCTTTATTGCCAATGACTGTGTAAAAAAACTAAAATTACCTGTGATAGAACTTCCATTTGACTTATCTGTACATACTCCTGGAAACAATCCCATTGTCACTTCTAAAGCTTGTTGGAAATGCCCTATTGTCATAGATGGTAGGGACTTTAAGGCTAATCTTTTCTGTTTACCCCTTTCTGGCTTAGAAGTTATTATTGGGCTAGATTGGTTGTCTGACAATCATGTTCTAATAGATTG
This sequence comes from Clitoria ternatea, assembly GCA_037962975.1. Taxonomy (NCBI): domain Eukaryota; kingdom Viridiplantae; phylum Streptophyta; class Magnoliopsida; order Fabales; family Fabaceae; genus Clitoria; species Clitoria ternatea. The sequence continues at coordinate 110,152,799 of CM075674.1, read as the reverse complement.
TCATAATAAAACCATAATGTTTAAAGAACCAGTGAATTTGAATCCTGAGGATTCGAGATTTCTAACCGCCAACCAAGTGAGTGCCTCTTTAAAAGGAGGGGCTCAAGGATTCATGCTATTGCTTTCAACGAAAGGAGAGCAAGAATCAAAAATCAAAAATCTGCCGGTTGTGTGTGAATTTCCTGACGTTTTTCCTGAAGATATCCCTGGTTTACCCCCAGAAAGAGATGTAGAATTTTCCATTGATCTAGTACCTGGAGTTGGACCCATTTCAATTGCACCATACCGAATGTCACCTCTAGAATTAGCAGAGTTGAAAAAACAACTTGAAGAGATGATAGAGAAGCAGTTTATACGACCCAGTGTATCCCCCTGGGGTGCACCAGTGTTGTTGGTCAAGAAGAAGGATGGTAGCATGAGGTTGTGTGTAGATTATCGACAACTGAACAAGGTGACAATCAAGAACAGATATCCTCTACCAAGGATTGACGACTTGATGGATCAGCTGCGTGGTGCCACGGTGTTCTCCAAAATTGATTTGAGGTCTGGATACCATCAAATAAGGGTGAAGAAAGAAGATGTATCGAAAACTGCTTTTAGAACACGCTATGGCCATTACGAATATCTAGTAATGCCTTTTGGTGTAACTAATGCACCAGCCGTATTCATGGATTACATGAATAGGATTTTTCATCCATATCTAGATAAATTTGTAGTGGTGTTCATTGATGATATATTAGTGTACTCTAAAAGCAGAGAAGAACATGTTGAACATTTGAAGGTCGTGTTGGAAATCCTGAAAAAGAAACAACTATATGCAAAGCTGTCGAAGTGTGAATTCTGGTTGGAAGAAGTGAACTTTTTAGGACATGTAATTAGTCAAGGAGGAATAGCTGTAGACCCTTCCAAGGTGGAGGCGGTTTTAAAATGGGAGAGACCAACCACGATCACTGAGATTAGAAGTTTCTTGGGCTTGGCTGGATACTATAGGAGATTCATTGAAGGATTTTCAAAGCTAGGATACCCATTGACCAAGCTAACACGGAAAGGACAACCTTTTGTGTGGACGACACAATGCGAGAATAGTTTCCAAGAGCTGAAAGATCGACTTACTTCTGCGCCAGTGTTAGTACTCCCTGATCCACATCGAAGTTTTGAAGTTTACTGTGATGCGTCTAAACAAGGACTAGGAAGTGTACTCATGCAAGACAAGAAGGTTGTAGCCTATGCGTCACGTCAATTAAGGCAACATGAGATTAACTACCCTACCCATGACTTAGAGTTAGCCGCTGTAGTTTTTGCCTTAAAGATTTGGAGGCATTATCTATATGGTGCAACATTCGATGTGTTTAGCGATCATAAGAGTCTCAAGTATTTATTCGATCAAAAGGAGTTAAACATGAGGCAACGGAGATGGATGGAGTTCTTAAAGGACTACGACTTTGAGTTACAATACCATCCTGGAAAAGCGAACGTAGTAGCTGATGCTTTAAGTCGAAAGTCTCTACATGCATCCACAATGATGATTAAAGAGTTGGAATTAATAGAGAACTTCAGAGATCTTAACCTAGCAGTAAAGGTTAATGCTAACAGCTACAGATTAGGAGCGTTGCAAGTTACAAGTGAATTCCTGAGACAAGTTTTAGAGGCTCAACGAGAGGATGAATTCCTGCAAGAGAAGAAAGAACTCTTGAAACAAGGAAAAGAAGTCGAGTTCAATGTGGGAAACGACCAATTATTGAGATATAAGGATCGAGTGTGTATCCCTGACAAAGAGGAGTTGAGGAAAACAATTCTAGAAGAAGGCCATAAAAGTTATATGAGCATTCATCCCGGAGCTACTAAAATGTATCAAGATTTGAAGAAGTTATTTTGGTGGCCTGGAATGAAGAAAGCGGTAACAGAGTATGTGGCTGCATGTCTAATTTGCCAGAAGGTTAAAGTGGAACATCAAAAACCCCCTGGAATGCTACAATCAATGGAAATACCAGAATGGAAATGGGATAGCATTACCATGGATTTTGTGACTTCTTTACCCAAAACTCCATTAGGACATGATTCGATATGGGTAATAGTTGATAGACTAACAAAGTCTGCCCACTTTATTCCCATCAATATTCGTTACTCTATGGAGAAGCTGGCAAAATTATACATCGAGGAGATTGTGAGATTGCATGGAATTCCTTCAAGTATCATTTCTGATCGGGACCCTCGCTTTACATCACAATTCTGGAAGAGCTTGCACAAGGCTTTGGGAACAAGACTGCGTCTGAGTTCAGCATATCATCCTCAGACGGATGGACAATCAGAAAGAACAATCCAATCTCTAGAGGACTTGTTACGAGCTTGTGTGTTAGAGCATAAAGGAAGTTGGAATCAATTCTTACCATATGTGGAGTTTACCTACAACAACAGTTTCCATGCTAGCATTGGCATGGCACCTTTTGAAGCATTATATGGAAGAAAATGTAGGACCCCGCTATGTTGGTTTGAGACTGGTGAAAACTTGATGCTAGGACCAGAGTTGGTACAACAAACCACGGATAAAATCAAAATAGTTCAGGAAAAGATGAAGGCAACACAGAGCAGGCAGAAAAGTTACTATGACAAAAGAAGAAAGCCGCTCGAATTTCAAGAAGGCGATCATGTATTCTTGAAAGTCACACCTATGACTGGGGTCGGTCGGGCAATGAAATCTCGAAAACTAACTCCTAGATTTATCGGTCCATACCAAATAATTCATAAAGTTAGTCCCCTTGCCTACCAAATAGCATTACCACCTTTTCTTTCTAATATCCATAATGTTTTTCATGTGTCAAACTTGCGAAAGTATATATCTGATCCTACACATGTTATTGAACCTGATGTCATACAAGTTAAAGATAATCTTACATATGATGCACCACCTGTTAGAATAAGTGACAGAAGAATAAAACAATTAAGAGACAAGACAATTCCGCTTGTAAAGGTTATTTGGAGTGAAACGAGAGGAGAAGATGCTACATGGGAACTAGAAACTGAGATGAAAGAGTCTCATCCTCATTTGTTTTACTGATTATGTAAATTTCGAGGACGAAATTTTCTAAGGGGAGTAGAGTTGTAACACCCCTATTTTTATTTTTATATTAAAATTTTGAAGGAATTAAATTATGGTTCTTTAGAATTTTTTAATCTACGTATTATTTATGATTTTTTGGAATTTTTTGGAATTTTGGAATTTTTTAATAAAAATAATATTTTTTAAATAATTTTAAATTCATATAAGTGACTTAAATTAAAAATATATACAAGAAAGTGAATTGAAATTATAAGAAAATTTTCTAAAATCCATTTCAAGTAGACTTATCTAAAAATTATCGGTTTGAGAAAAATCTTGATTTTTTCTAATCGTTAAAAAATTAGAAACGTATCAATAAATTTTTATTAACAGAAAATTTTAGATTTTTAAAATTTCAACTTTATATTACTCAGTATAAAATTAGTGAGGACTGATATAATATCGCTAAATTTCAAAAAGGACTCATTTTGAATATTTAAAATATACCGAGTGAAAGGTTACTATTTGGCTTAATAATTCTGCCGACAGTTACTATGCAAAACACTGTGCATGTACGAAATTTTCAAAGAATGCATAGTAACCTGGAATAAAAAATTCAAAAATGTATAGTACTTTTATATTAAAATAATGAAATGCATAGTAAAATTTTTTTCCTATAAATACCGAAGGATTTCTTCTTTAGAATTCACAATTTCAGATTAAGTTTTCTTAATACAGTAGTGCTAGTGAGATAGTGGTGGAAGTGAGAGAGAGAAGAAAAGTTTTTGGAGAGAAGGTTCTGCCAAAATCCTAAGGTAAGAATACTTCTCTTTTATATTTTTTTAGATTATTTTTATATCGTTTTTAGAAATCTGTTATTATACTGAAAATAATATTATTTTAAGTTACTATTCTGTATAGTAAACACTATTTCACTAGTAAATTACTATTTCAATAGTAAATTACTATTCAAATAGTAAATTACTATTTACTGTTACTATTTACCGTTACTATTCACGATTTACTATTTACCGTTACTATTTGTGTTTTACTATTTACTGTTACTATTCACGTTTTACTATTCACTGTTACTATTCACGATTCACTATTCACTATTCACTATTCACTATTCAGAATTTACCATTTCTGTTTTAAGTAGTAATCTTAATCTTCGTCTTATGCTTATACTAAAATAAGATTGATATTAATATTTCTAGAAATCGGAGGCGCAAAGCAAATCTCTTTTTGGTAACGACTCAAGGTAAGGGGGAGTGAGATAAGAATTATAATATGAAAAGACATAAGAATAATGGGAGGAGTCCCCTACTCCTTTTAAATTTAATAATATTATTATTTTAAAATATTAACTTTTTAACTTAACATTTTTAATAAATTTTAAATTAAATATCCAGTTAACTAACTCTAACATACCTATGCAAATACTTGGACCATTATGACCTATATGGACTGGACTATACCTATGCAAGGACTTGGACCATTATGACCCATATGGACTGAACTATACCTATGCAAGGACTGGATTATATGGACTTACATATACCTATGCGAGGAATTGACCAAAAGGACTAAAATTGACTATATTAATAATCATTAAATTTTGTATTATGATATGTATTAATGATATTTAATTGATTTGATTATGATTTGATTATGATTGATTGATTGATGATATTTAGTTATGATTGATATTGTTTGATTTTGATTGATGATATTGTAATGTGGAGTTTGAGCATATAGCGAGCATGACGGAAAGCTAAAATTCAGTAAGAATTTCTTACCTTACTCTTTAAATTTTATTATCTTTTATTTCTTCTTAGAAATTATTTTTATTAACTTTATTTTCAATATTTAGAAAAATAAAAATAAAAATTAGTATTTATTTTAGAAAGAAAATATTTTATGAGAATTTATTTAATTAAATCTTGAGTTAAAGAAAAATTTTATAATTTTAAGTATTTTTGGTTAATAATTATTCTCTTTTAATAAAACAAAATTTTTTTTGAAAGAAAATTGTTTTATTTTTTCCAACTTAATAACTAAATATATTTGGAAATAATTGAGATTCCTAAATTTGATTTTGTTAAGATTTAATTTGAGAAAGATTATGTAAAGTTTTATATGATAAAGTTTTTAGATATTTAAGGCTTAGAAACTCAATTTCAGTGAGATTCAAAAACTGTACCAAATTTATTTCTGTGGGATAGAAATTCAGAGAACTGAGAAAATGTACAGTTTATTGAAATGATATTGTAAACCTTTAAGGGATTTAATAATTGAGTTTCTAAAAGCCTTAACCAACTCAATACGCGAGTAGTTCATGCATCATGGATAATGAAAGTGAAATGAAATAATATTGTCTGGGGACGGATTATAGAAACCGAGGATACATTAGAGGAGGCTTATTTACGAGCCTTGGGATGAGAGAGTGTGAAAGGGTGCTTCAGGGGACCTGGGGTAGCTCCCTAGTGTCGGGTACTTTCACAATAAAAACTTTCTCAATCTGACTAGTCTCTAAGTGTTTCCATGCCAGTTGAGCTGTTCATATTATTATTATCCGGACTTATGGAACAGTGTAAACTCCTGGTTGGCCCAGTGCAAATTAAAATTTAAGGGCCCACATATATAGATAAGTTATGATGAAGATATTGCATAACATTCATGCATTCATAATTGATTGTGTATGTGATTGTGATTGATATTATTATGTATTGGTTGTGAAAACCCTTTGTTGCTTATGTCTTATTCGGAAATATTATATTCTGTTTCTCACTCCTTTCTCCGTGTTTTTGTTTCATATATTCTAAATTGATGATTCAGAGGGAAGGATCGAAGAATTTCAGCAGTAAATATAGCACGTTCTAGAAAGGGAGCTCGGTATGAATACCGTGGTCCAATGAATAAATAATGTTAATAAGTAACTGCTTCTGGGCCATGGAGTTTCCTCTCTTTCTTATAATGTTTAACGTTTATTTTCTTCGGATGAATGTACAAATACTTTATAAAGTTTTTAATAATATTTGTGAGGTATTTCAGAAATAATGTATATAATTTATTCCGATAGTTTCTTTTTAACAATCATATCTTTAGTAAAAAAAAAAAATTATGAGTTTTTCTAGAATTTATTAAGGTGTAACAGAGGGTGTTACACCATTATCTTCACAATCGTTTCCGCTACTTAAATATTTTCTTGAATTTAATTATTCACGACTAGTATGTATGATAATTTTTCCGCTGTTATTAATTGTTATATAAACTCTGAATTAAATTTATAATTTTTAAAATGATCTTTCGAAAAAGCGAAAAATTTACTCGAAAATTTTAATCCACGTTTCGGGGCGTTACACCATCCGTGTGTACCTCCCCCTTCGGCTCTCCGTGTGTACCTCCCCCTTCGTCCCCCTTCTATGTTTATTGTCTTGGAACGATTATTTAGGGCTTCCATATTTAGGGTTTAGGGCTTCAAAATTTAGGAGTTGTATCTGTCATCCGTAAACCTAGCACAAATATCCCTTTTTATAAACTGTAAGATGGAACCAACAGAAAATTCTTTTGGGGTCAAGGTCGAGGACGAAAATTCTATTTCTTTAAATCCCATGGAGGAAGAGTTAGAAGACTGTACGCAAGTGGAAGATCGAAATTTCAAGAAAGTGCAATGTATGGAGGTAGAAGATAAAAATTTGAACGAAGGTGAAGGTGAAGAGATGGAAAACTCAACGGAGGAGGAGAAGAATGAAGATTTCAATTGCCATGTGGGAGTGTTTTTTTTTAACAAATCGTGATGGCAATATGAGTGGGTTAACAGATGCACTACATATTTCATTTGTTATGTTTTAATGGATTTATGCAAACGTTGGTTGTTGTTTATGTTGTATGTGATTATCACGTTCGTTTAATGATGTTAAAGTGTGGTTGTTGTGATTTACGTAGTCAATATTATTGTTGTTTATGTGCTTGGAGTTATGTGGTTCACAGGGTAGGAACTGTGATTTGGCTTACATGAAATAGCTGGGAAGTTCGTTACTTTGGGATGTGAATGGTAGGCAACATCATATATGTACTAAGTGTAATAAGTTTAACTTGCGTACAGGGTTGACAATGAGTGTTGATGTTTAGGGACTATTTAATAGGGTAATTAATATGCAATTTTATTGTGAGTTACAGGGAGTAAATTCAATATCTGCTAATAGTAATGAGAACAATTCCAATAATGGGCAGGGTGGACTGATTGAGATTGGAGGGTTATTTGACTTTGCGAAAGTTGATTAGAGGAATTTGTGTAAGGACACGGTGCAGCTGTATAGTTTTCTGGATGTTGAGATTGCATTTGCCTTTTATAATTTGTATGGTAGGTGTAAGGGATTTGCAGCACGACGAAGCAAGTTACAACGAAATAAGGAAGGTGAAATAGTTAAGTAAACATTTGTTTGTAACAAGGAAGGCTTTAGGCAAGTAAAGCATTTGAACAGGCATGACCGAGTGCGAGAGCCAAAACCGAGACAAGGTGCAGATACGATGCAAAAATGCAGGTTGGTATCAACTTTGATACCTTGAAATGGAAAGTTACATATTTCCATGATGTTCACAATCAAGACTTGCTAGAAGAGAAGTTCCATGGTATATTTGCAGCCCATTGAGGAATGACTAAGGAAGCCATTCTTAAAATGAATAGCATGAGGTCAGTGGGAATAAGGGCACCAAATATTTATTACTTATTTGGTAACGAATGTGAAGTATTTGAAAATGTAGGATTCATGAAGAAGGACATGTATAACACGATTGAGAAAAAAAGGAAAATAGAGAACAGTGATGTTTGTGCCGTTATTGCCTATATGAGACAATTATCTATGGGTAGTAAAGATTTTTTTGCTTGTCATACAGTCGATAAGGATGGTAGGCTTGAAAATTTGTTCTGGTGTGATGGGTTGAGTTGGTTGGACTATGCTGTCTTTGGGGATGTCCTTGCATTTGATGCCACATATGGGAAAAATAAATATTATTATCCTTTGGTGGTTTTCTTTGGTGTTAATCACCATAACTGTATAACAATTTTTACGTTTGTTGTGATTGCGAATGAGTCTGCAGAGAGTTACATTTGGTTATTAGAGTAGTTTCTTATAGCAATGAAAGGTAAACGGCCAATGTCAGTGATCACTGATGGATGCAAATCAATGAGGAAGGCAACACGAACGGTCATACCTGAATCACATCACTGGTTATGTACATGACACCTCATCCGGAATGTAACGAGTAACATCAAGAAGGCCAAATTTACTGCTAAATTTAAGAAATACATGTTTGGGCGTTGTCCAATTGGTGAATTTAAAACTAAATGATTTAACTTGGTTGCTAGATTTGGTGTGGAGAATCATAACTGGATTCTTGAGATGTATGAGAAGAGGGACATATGTGCAACTCATTTATGAGAGGAAAGTTTTTTAGGGGGTTTTGGATAACCTCAAGATATGAAGGTATGCATTCTCAAATTGGTAAATTTGTGCAGTCTAGATATAATTTACATGAATTTGTTGAACACTTACATTGTTTGTTGAAAGTAATGAGATTTAGGGAAAGAGAGATTGATTTCATGTCTGTTAATGAGCAACCTATTTTGCAAACAAATTTTCTGAAACTTGAAAGATTTGCATTAGAGGTGTACACCCAAAAATTGTTTAGCAAGTTTAGGGTGATCATTGGATGTAGATGTCAATTGCAGGTGATGAATTGTAAATATAATCAATGTAATGTGACGTATGAGGTTTATAGACAAGGTGTTTACGCTAGGAATCGTCATGTTCTGTTTGACCCAACCACAAAAGAATTAAATTGTTCATGTATATTTATGGAGTCAATGGGTCTCCCTTGTGAGCATATAGTTTGTGTAATGCTTCACTTAAAGATGGATAAATTGCCGAACAATCTAATTCTTCAGCGGTGGACAAAGAAAGCAAAAGCAGGAGCTATGGAAAATTATAATGTTGTTAGTAATGATAAGAGGGCAGTGAAGATGTCAAAACGGGTGGCTCTTAATGACTATTGTCAGGTTATGTGTGACCTTGGATGTAGAACTGACGAGATATATGAATACATGTGCATGTATGTGAAAAATCAGATTAGGAAACTAAATGAAGATTTCATTTACAGAGTTATCGATGATGGGGAGGTAACACCCGTGCTGAATCTTGTATAAGAGATCTGAAAAAGGTTAGGAGCAAAGGTTTTGGTAAAATGGATGTAGGGGTGAGTGAGAAAGGGAAACATGTAAGTCATTGTGGTTTGTGTCGTGAAGTTGGGCATAAGCGAAAGACTTGTCATTTAAGAGATCAACAAAATAAAGGCAGTTCATAATGAAGATGGTTTTTATTTATCTGTTGTTGATTCAATGGATAACATGGTTAGCACTGCATATTTTACTATCTTCAATGAAAGTTGAAGGTTTAACAATACCTTACACCCTTCTGACATGTGTTTTTGTGCTATTTTTTACAAGAGGATGCTAACTTTGACGGTGATGAGTATATAGATGAACATGAGGCCGATTTTGATTTGAAATCTAGTCATTTGTTGTTAATTTTAATATCTCGTTGCACTGTGAAGTATAATGGTTTTAGTGGTACACTTGTTAGAGTTTAGGGTTGATGTTTAGGGGCCGTTGTTAGAGTTCCTACTATTACTTGGCTTTGTAATCAGTTATTATGTGTTACTTTGAACTGTGCAGGTGAGAGTTGGTAAGGCAAGTCAGTGTGGGTTTTATTTTATTTTTAGGGCCAGAGTCACTATGGGTTGCTTTATGGGTTTGAATGAATGGAGAAATCTGTTGGTTACAAGTTCATTACTTTACTGTTATTGGGTTTCCAATTTTGATACATATACGACATGGTTTAGTAAAAGGCCCCATTAGGGTTGTTGTTTGTGTAATGCTAATTAATAGTGTTTATGAATTTATATTGGGTTTGTTGTTTTGGGTGATCATTATTCTTGGATGCAATGTGATTAAGTCCTTGTTGTTATATTAAACGGGTTTGTTACTAAATTTTTATTTCAGGGTTATTGGACCTTGGTACATAAGTTGGGACCACAAATATGTATATTTTATAAACCCCTTGCTACCCACGGAATTTTTCCCTGCTTTGGGTATTGGGTATTGAAATCCGTGGTCATCAAACATTGTACGTGAAGTCTGCAGGTTGCAAGGTAGAAATATAGTAACATTGGGTCGGGGTTCTGTGCTATTATGTATGAAAACCATCAACAATACGAAATGGAATGACCACACATAATGGGGACCACGTGGTGCAGTAGGGGGTTTGGTATTCTTCTGTCTTTTTGTTTGTATCCTCGGGCATTGTTAATTTAATGATGATTTTAATTTTTTTTAACAACTAATGTGTCCTCAAACCCCCTTCTATAAAGAGCGTACCCCATATTGATGGATTTTCACGTTTTATTGTTTAAGTTTAGTTGGTGTTCCTCATTGATGGAAAAGGCTTCTACTGAGTACAAAAAACACTATGTTGTTTTCAATGGTCGCAACCCGGGGATTTATCAAACATGGCATGAGAGTAAGACCCAGGTGGTAGGTTTCAATGGTGGACATTGTCAAGGGTTTGAATCAAGAGCCCTAACACAGGAAGCTTGGTCAGATTTCCTTGCGGGCAAGTCAACGTACGATGCGTGTGACACTACAGCTGGAACCACCAGTGCAGCTTTCTCGTCTTCCTCAAAGCATTCTAAAAGTAATTTGAAGCAAAGGTCAGCATGTTAGTAGTATATTTTACAAGTATAAATGATTAAACAATAGTTAGTAATATTTGTTATTAAATAACATATTAGATAAATATAATCAAATACTTATTAAGTGGACCAGCGGGTGATACCATTAACTAGTTACTAAAACCCAAACCCTAACTTTACCAACAACAACACGATTGAATAGCTCATAAAACCCTAAACCTAAACATTATCACTAACACTAACCCTAAACCCAATAACAACATTGTCTAGTTACAAGAAGCCTAACCCTACCCCTATCACTAACATTCACCCTAACCCTTACCATAACCTTAAACGTTAATCTAAACCCAACAACAACATTGTCTGGTTACGAGAACCGTAACCCTATCCCTTACACTAACACTAACCCTAACCCTAACCCTCACACTTACACAACAACGTTGACTACTTACAAAAACTCTAATCTCATTAACACAAACCTTAACACTAACCCTAACCCTTACACCTACATGACAACAACATTGTTTAGTTACAAGAACCCCAACCCCTAATGTTATCACTAACATTAACCCTAACCCTAACACTTAAACAACAACAACGTTGACTATTTACAAGAACCCTAACCCTTACCATAACCCCTAACCCTTATCCTAACACAACAACAACAATGGCTAGTTACAAAAACCTTAACCCTATCACTATCACTAACATTGACCCTAACCCTAACCCTTACACAACAACAACAATGTTGACTACTTACAAGAACACTAACACTAACCCTAACCTTAACCCTTATCATAACACAACAACAACAACAATGACTAGTTACCAGAACCCTAATCCTATCTCTATCGCTAAAATTGACCCTAACCCTAACCCTACCCCTTACACAACAACGTTGACTACTTACAAGAACCGTAACACTAACACTAATCCTAACCCTAACACAACAACAATGATGACTAGTTACCAGAACCCTAACCCAATCCCTATCACTAACATTGACCCTAACCCTAACCCTAACCCTAACCCTTATACAACAATAACGTTGACTATTTATAAGAACTCTAACACTTTCCTAACCCTTAACCCTATCCATTATCCTAACACAACAACAACAATTACTAGTTACCAAAACCCTAACCTTATCTCTTAACCTAAATCTAATGCTAGCAACAACCCTAACACATCAACATAGTTGAGTAGTTACACGACCTCAAACCTTAACCCTTAGACTAACCTTGAACCCTAATCTAAACCCAACAACAACTTTAACTCGTTACAAGAACCATAACCCTAACACTCATCACTAACACCAACCCTAACCCTTACCCTGAACCTACCCCTAACAACTACACCAACCCTAACCCTACATCACGACGACATCATTGCCTAAACCCTAAACCTACCCCCACCCCATTACACTAACCTTAACCCTTACCCTAACACCCATAACACCATTAACTTGTACCAACTACCCTAAACCCTTACCACAAGACAACAACACCATTGCCCAGTTACTATAACCTAAACCCTAAACCCTAACACAACAATACCATTATGTAAACCCTAAATCATTTTCCCTGACCATAACACAACATCACCATTGACTAGTTACAAACCACCATACAAAGTGCTAATTATATAAATTCTAACTATTATTGTTATTATTGTTTAGCCGACCTTCAAAATTATTTACAATACTTATTATTATATTTTCAACAAATATTTTATCAATTCCAACTATTATTTATATTATTGTTTAGGGTTGTTTCCATATTATACAACTTGGACTATGAAATATTTTTTTCTCATAAAACACAAAATGGAATGAAAATAAATTACCATCTTGTAAATCTTTGTAAAAACTAAAATAATTAAATACAGAAACAATTTTCACAAAAGTAATTACAATGTCAGTTATTAATATAATAATCTTTTGAAAGATTTTCTTTTCTTAGTATAATAACTATCATAAAATCAATTGTGTTAATAAATACAACCAAAATACTTTTATTAACTATTAATGAAATAAACATTATTTAAAAAAAGACTAAATTTTTTAGTCCAATAAATATGTAAGGGTTTGGATAGTTATGAAGTATATGCCAATATATTAAGCACTGTTACCAATTCGTAAGCATGATACTCCTCGTAAGCAAATGTTTTCCATTGCTTCTAGATTAAAAATCCAAACATAAGTAACATGTATGATAGATTCTAAAATTCTTACACCTAAGCTAAAAAAATGTTATTTACATGATGATCTTAGGGAGTCTGACACATTACTTTTCCATTTCAACCCTAAATATAGTAACAGGTTGACTAGCCTTTTTTTGTCTGAATCTGAAAGCAAGCTAATTCTATGAAACAACCTCACATATCCCATGTAACTATTGGCAGGTACTTGTCCTTTTATGAAATTCGAATTTACGGGAAAGGGCCACATCAGATTATGAAACAAGACCATTATTCTATTACCACCTATCTACATTGGCTGATTTGCATTTTCCTTGCTACTTCCATCAGGGGGTATATCCTGTTCAAATAGAGAACAAAGAAAACACATCAATCGTCAACCAAGAAAGCAGGTAAGGAACTAACTGAATGATACCGTTTAGTGATGTTAACAACAAAATCAAAACTGTTTGTGGCTGACTAGTTACAATTTTTTTTTACATGTCATTGTTTTTAAGGGACCAACTTCAGGCCACAGTTACAATGGAAGACACCACTGGGGATCCATATGCAAGTCACGTGGACAAAGTATCCTTAAAATTAGATTACATGATGGCAGCCATAGGTGACATTTCAAAAATGCTTCATGATGTTGAGTATAAGGTACTATCTTCAGTGCATATGTCAAATATTAGGCATACATACAAAGGTTAAAAACATCAACAATTATACCTTTTGTGTGGTCTGGAGAACTACTGCATACTTCATGAGAGAGTACTACTTTACATGAAAAAACACATACCTTTTGTAAACTATATCATTTGAAACAATGTTAACTGTTTGAAGGTATATAATAGATTCCAGTCATGCATAATCACTTTATATTAAAAAACATTAGTAACAAAATCTATTTGCATTATATGGTTATCACCTCAAAGTTAGAACAAATGACGACAACCATGAATGAGATAAAACAAGTAGTTGATGCGCTTAACAACACAAACCAGGTAACCATAAACCATACACCAACTACTTGTTACTCAATGGATAACAAAATCGTACACACTAACTTTGCTGCATTAGGTGCTGTGTAAAAGGCTAGATTCAGTAGACAACAACACTTACTATTTGATGTCAACTGTGAGACGGATTGAAGAAACATTAACTAATAGACCAGTAACACAGCATGAATCTACACCAACCCAAGACATTGATTGTAGGTCCTTCAGCCAACACCCTATTGATCACAAAAACTGGGCTGATGAAATAATAACCAAGCGCCCAAAGACCATATATGAAATCGATAGAGAAGACACTGAAGTGTATTGCTTGTCTGATGCTGAACCAAAATATCCATCCAGTTTGATAACGAAGGACAACGAAAATTCAAGTATTGACTCAAGGACACCTAAACACAATGTGTCAACAAAGAAGCCTGTCCGTCCCTCTTACAATAAGCTTACTGAAACGACCCGTGGCACAAGTGTTAAGAGGGAAAAAGTAGAATCCCAGATTGAGCCTAACGAAAAAGTCTAGAAGGTTAACATTAACTGTATATTAATGTTAGTGTGAACAGTTGCAAGTAGTTACTACATGCACTTGTCTACTAATATTAGCTACCTTTGGAAAAACATGACAAGCAACTGCTTCATCACAAAAAAAGAAGGCATGGCTCATGTGGCACAAAATTTGTTCCCCCAATCGAAAACAACTTAACACAAACGAGGAGAATTTTGCCCACAAATCCTGAGGATGAAGATGACCAAATGGACGAAAGATACTTACCGCCTGGCTGCATCTTACTCTTGGTAAAACCCCACAATATTTCTAACTGTTTTCCAAACACCTATGTTTTTGTTACATGCAGCTGGAAAATCAAATTGATTTTATGAAATAATGCGATTGTTAATTATGTGCTTCACAAAATATGTTGTAGGGAATGTTGTGTAAGTTTAGGCCTATAACAAACATGCACTTGAGTGAGACAAAGGTTATAATATATGTACTTATTTTCCACCCGGACAAGGATCTCAAGTATGTGCATTAAACATCCTGTCATATATAAATTCATTATTGTCACTTCAGGTTATGCATGACGCGAATGCTTGATATTCGTACATATTGGTACTAACATAGTGAAGTACTTTTCAGGTCGAATACCATACAAGCATGTAAAGGGGATTTTGAGTGCTTGATTCCTGGAAACAAAATTGATGACAAGGTTAATGTTACTCAACCTTGACATTGGATTACAGTAACTAAACCCAGTATGTGCACTACAGATATTTACATCTATTATTATATACAGATTGTTCAGTTGATGGCAGTCAAGGGAACATGGGGACAGGGTTACTACACTGAAATAAATATCTGTTCTCTTCCCCCATCATTTGCGGTATGTAGGTGGTATTTCAAACAACCCTAAACATTGCAAACTAGTCACTGTTGTTAATCACTGCATACTTTATTTACAACAATAAGAGGATGTTTCAAATGACACTAGTGATGAGGAACTATGCCTGACATATACCGGACGGTATATGTATCCACACCCACAGTTAACATATGTGAGTTTACTATAAAGTTAAAATCAGCCTTGGATATAATATTCTCTTAAATTAATAATTTTACAAATTTATATGCCTATTAAGGATAAAAATGGTGAATGGTACATGATGATTGTTTGTGTGAAAGACAAAGTGGTCTACTACTTGGATCCTAACCACACTACCAGTAAGGCAAACAGTAGAAAAACTACAATCACTATTATGGTATTAATTTAAAATAACCCTATAGTTAAAAAATCTAAAGCATATTCTACATTATGATGTCAAGATGTCGTGCTAACCATCGTACTATACACCAACATCTACAGTACAACACTTTGGGCAGAATGTTATCTTCTGCCTTGTTCCACCACAAATACTTAGGGGGAAATATTGACATCCAAAATTGGGAGATCATGGACGCATTAGGCTCACCCCCTAACTCCAACATGTTAGAATTAATATTTATAAATGACATACCAAAATTATCAAAACAACGTTCATGTGACAACAATGGTTTACTGACATTATAATTTAATCTATTTAAACCCCGCATGGACTTTGCTCTATGGGTACTCAAATGGGAAGGGATGGAAAAAATTTTCACCCCCAATGTTAGATGTCAAGTGAGTTATAGTTTCTCCTTTAACTAGTATTAGACTAATCTCAAATTAACAATTTTTACTAAATTGTAATCATCTGTAGATGACAGAGAACAAGCTTCAGATGAAGACGGTGATGTCAATATTGTTGGGCACTCATAATGAGTTGTCTAACACAGTTAAAACCAAAGCAGAAGAAAATTGGAAACACATGAAGGAGGCTGCATTGTCTTATGTGTAGTGGAGGATGCCTACCCTAAATGTATTTTTTGGAACAACTATTTATTGGTTAATGTTGGATATTATTGGATATTCTTGGATATTGTTGGGTATTGTTTTAATGTATATTGGTCTGCATGTGAATGGAGTATTATACTCTGTATATCCACCATTACTGTGTGGCCCTTCAATATTTTTGATAACAGTTGAGGGCCACTGTATTTCTTTTTTTGTATAGGCCTATTGTTAGCATGTGCCTGCACATACTGTATATTGCTATAGAACAGTTGTCTTTGCCTAATGTTATAATTGGTTTTACATGCTAATACTATGTTATGGTGCTCACAAGTCTTTAATATTCTCTTAAACCCATTACTACGTTTTTAGGTTTTGTAGATATGCATTAATATGTTATGGTACACACAAGACAAAAAAATTGAACAAAAATAAACATTTATCATTATGGAAAACATAACTTAACAATTTCTACGTGGCCAAAGAAGCAAGCCGTTGGGACATATTTTTAAATCAAGCCATCCATCTCTCAAAGGTGCATCACCTCTCCCCTGTCTTCTACCTAGTCTAAGCACACCAACAGCTGAAGCATTCAGTCAACAAGAAACATCATCGATCATGGCAAACAATGAAAATTCCTGGTTGTATTGGATATGAAGAACTATACACCAATTTAAAAATGACAAAATGGACGGTACAAAAACAGAAATAAGACATAAGGGTTTGGGGAACTCAAACTCAAACACTTTGTTATATACAATGGAAGTCATAGTTGTGTGCACAATTTAGGCTACTAAGTTCATCACCTTCTGCATACTACTCCTGAAATCAAAAGCAAGATAAATTATGTTCAGTCCATTAAACACATCTTATAAAGCTTTACTACATACAATGATAGTAAACTTGAAAGAAAAGGAATGACACAAACATTTTAGAATGTACAAATTTAATTAAATTTTACGAACTTACCTGGCAAATGCTGCAGGTTTTATCTGCTTCATGCTTTGATGCATCATTTGAAAATTGGATCTGAGTCTTCCTTATGTCCCTTCCCAGACCATCTTCTTTAACTCCACTGTTGACATAACCAACTTTTTCACCAAGCTCCAGTAACTGCTGCCAAGCACCAACAACAAATTTTAACATTAAACCATATGCATGCCTATATAGGGGTTATGCATTAACTTATTCTAATTAACATATAATTACCTAAAACCTGACCTGTAACAAAATTACCCAGCCTCGGGAAAAAAAACACAATCCATTCATGTTTGAGTGAAGGCAACCGCGACGACGGCTATTGCAACAACGACTAACCTATCTTGAGCTCTGCATGTGCACGATGACAACCACGACGACGAATTTACTCTTGAGGTTGACAAACACAAACTACCGAACGGATGTTCAACGAAATCGTCGTTGCCCTTTCAACAAGACAAAATCACCATAGCCCTTAAAGAAAATCAAGTCACGGTTGCCCTTAAAGAAAACAGACTCGCAGTTGCCCTTCAACGACATGAAATTGGGTAGGCCTTGAAGAAGATGAGTCGTGCCACTCCCCAGACATGAACCCTAACTTTTTTTTGGGACTTTTGTTAATTTTGTAACTTGATTAAATTTGTAACTTAATTAAATCAATCTTAATTTTGTAACTTGATTAAATTTGTGACTTAATTAAATTAATAACTGTTGATAAACTTCTTTAATAACTATATCAAACAAAACAAAAACGTTAATCACATGTATTAAAAATGCCAAATTTAAAATTTAATATACTATTGAGGGAAAAATATAAATAACATAAACTCCATATAGTAACCTGCTAAACAGGTCACCTACAATCAATCTACATCGTTAATTCACATCCAATGGTGCATATTACTCAGTCTACCGTAAACACATCTAGCCAAAGTTCACCACAGAATTCACCTTAATAGCTAGATAATGTTTCTGTAACATTACTCATTACCAGATTGTACAATCATCATTCTTGTACAATGAACACAAAATGAGAATTCTTCCGTTAGCCAATAAGTATATTCATTTATTCTTTGCGTGACAACTTAACAATGTAAACTAAACTATATAACAAAAAAAAAACGAGTGGAATACAACATTTGTACTTGGTTTACTTTTAGAATCTTTCATAGGAAGTTCGAATCAAGCATATATTCAGAGAAGAGAATCAGTGTGGCTCTTGGTTAATAATAATATGGCTTGCCATCATCATCATCTTCTAAACATCTATCAGTCACCTCCAGCACAGATTCCCTGTGTCAGTTTCTACCCCTCTTAGTTAATTTGTAAGTTCTAAAAAAATTAACTTTTTTGTCCCATTATTATTAGGGCGTTTTTGCAAGCAAATAGCCCACTGAAGACTTCGTGGGCTCAGAAGCCCATATGTGACCGAACGCTGTTTCTTCTTTCGAATGATCATCGCCGCGACGCTCTTCTCGCCTGAGAATCCTAAATCGAAAAAGCTTTCGCCGCCTTCTGTTTTTCACAGTGTGTGAGAAACAATGTGTAGTGGTGGCAGTGAAGTTGAAGTGAAAAGGGTGTTTATTGGAGCGGGGTGTAACAGAATAGTCAACAACGTTTCATGGGGTGCTTCCGGTTTCGTTTCTTTCGGAGCTCACAACGCTGTCGCTATTTTCTGCCCCAAGGTTCCCTCTCTCTTTCACTCTCTTCTACCCTTTTTCAGTAACCCTTTATCTTATATTTTCATTTTTTTGGGATTTTGCAGAGTGCTCAAATTTTGACTACTCTACCGGGTCACAAGGCAGTTGTGAATTGCACCCACTGGCTCCCAAGTAGCAAGTTTCTATTTAAAGGTACTCTCTTTCTCAATCCCTGGTATGCTTCAACCCTACAAGTCCTTTTTTTTTTGCCCAGGTTACCGTATAGTCTTTGTTACGTTTGGATTTGGCTATTTGGTATAACAATCAATTTGATTGTTGTGAAATGATTAATGACGTGTTTCAGCGTTTAGTATAAATTATTAGCTATTAATATTTCCCTTCATCTTTTATATGCAGCAAAACATTTGGAGCAGCATTATTTGTTATCTGGAGATGCGGATGGTGCTATTATTTTGTGGGAATTGTCCCTTACTGATGGCAAGGTACAACATGTTCCTTAGTTTTCTTTTTCCTTTTTAATTCATTTGGTACTAATAAATTATGAGAGACGCATGTTAGTTGGAACTTGGAAGCCTGGATAGTATTAATAAAAAAAATTGTTTCTTGCATGTTTATCTTTGATCTGTTTGTAGTGGAGGCAAGTGTTACCAGTGCCACAGTTACACAAGAAAGGTGTTACATGCATTGATGGAATTATGGTTTCTAATATTGAGGCAATGTTTGCATCTACTTCTTCTGATGGCACTGTTTGTTTATGGGAACTAGTATTTCCACTGACTAGCGGAGGTAAGCCATAATTCCAATGGCAAATGATCCTGTTCGTTGCCATGCTTGTATTTCCACCATCTACTGTCTACACTAATTAAGACTTGCTTCATCGTTGTAGGTAACTGCAAGTTATCATGCCTGGATTCTTTCTCTGTTGGTCCTAAACCTATGGTAGCGTTATCTTTAGCTGAATTGCCTGGAGATAGTGAGCAAATTGTCCTTGCAATGGGAGGATTGGATAACAAGATTCACCTTTATTGTGGTGGAAGGACAGGAAAGGTATCTTCATTCCAATGGTTGTAGATTACTGATAATGAATTTTCAGTTGCTTACAGTATCATTCATTGGGCTGTGTTTAAGTTATTTTACTTTTCTTTTACATATGAACTCAGCTTGTACATGCTTGTGAGCTAAAAGGGCATACAGATTGGATCCGGAGTTTGGACTTCTCACTACCTTTGGGCATCAATGGGGAAGTAAACAATATTTTTCTAGTGAGTTCATCTCAGGATAAAGGCATACGGATTTGGAAGATGGCATTATGCAGCTCTATGTCCAATGGACATGGTGTATACAAGAAAGAAGAAATAAGCTTATCATCTTATATAGAAGGTCCAGTACTTGTAGCTGGTTCATCTTCTTTTCAGATATCCTTAGAATCTCTCTTAATTGGACATGAAGATTGGGTGTATTCAGTGAAGTGGCAACCCCCTTTGATTTCTGTGGAAAGGGATTCCTATTATCAACCAGAAAGCATCTTATCTGCATCTATGGACAAGACTATGATGATCTGGCAACCTGAAAAGACTTCTGGTGTCTGGATGAATGTGGTCACTGTTGGGGAACTAAGCCATTGTGCTTTGGGGTTCTATGGTGGTCATTGGAGCCCAAATGGAGATGCAATTTTGGCACATGGATATGGTGGATCTTTCCATCTTTGGAAAAATGTTGGTAATGATAATTGGCTGCCACAGAAGGTTCCCTCTGGTCATTTTGCATCAGTGACTGATATTGCATGGGCTAGAGCTGGTGATTATATTATGTCTGTCAGTCATGACCAGGTATTCTAAAAAAATGCATTATGTACACAAAAGCTATATACTATATTACTGTTGATTAATCATGTGTATTAATTTATCTCTTGTGATTTTATATGCAGTTGCATTTTAAAATTTTAAAATTGCTTGCACTCTGGTCTGTTATCTAATTAGTGTAAGAATATAGGCTATATGAATTTGGCACTTCTGAAGAGAAAAAAAATGAAATTGATTTGAACCCTAGTTAGGGCAGTTATGAAGGTTGTTGGTAGAAAGTATGAATGGTAATTGATTTTCAGGTTACTGTAATTAGCAGATGTGCATAACAGTAGCTGTTATGTTCACAATTCAGGGAAGAAAAATAAAAGCAGTTACACATTGCTTGACGTGTTATAGAGGGTGAATAGAGGATACATGGGTGTTGTTTTATAGCAATTTGGGCAAAGGACTCATCTCTGTAGCAGTCTGCTCTGGGACAGAAAATATTGCATTATTCTAAGTATGTTATGAAAGTCATTAACTCTGTTCAATTGGTGCACTGTCAGAACTTTAAGCTGCTTTTGTGATTGTTTTAGTTTCCATTGCTGATGTTTCAAATAGTAACTTTGAATATATATATTTTTTATTGAATTTGCTTCGCTCTGAAAATTGATGTTACTTGTAAAAAATTGCAGACAACTAGAATTTATGCTCCGTGGAAAGTTCAGGCTTCTCTCCAAGATGGAGAATTTTGGCATGAAATAGCTCGCCCTCAGGTTCATGGTCATGATTTAAATTGTTTGGCAGTTGTCCATAGTAAGGGTAATCATCGTTTTGTTAGTGGAGCTGAAGAGAAAGTTGCCAGAGTGTTTGAAGCCCCACTGTCATTTTTGAAGACCTTAAATAATGCAAATTTGCAGAAGTCTTGTTCTTCTGATGATGTCTTGGATGATGTTCAGATTTTGGGTGCAAACATGTCTGCTCTTGGACTATCACAGAAACCTATTTATGTTCAAGGTTGGTTATTTTGGTGAAAGTTGAAATTGATGGTGGTATGATATACAAGCAGATTTTGAGATGATATTGTCAAATTTCAGTGCTCTTTCTGTGGTTATCTACTGGTGTTAACTTCTATGGCAATAACATCTGATTATAATTTCTTGAATAGATAGAGCCACTGGTTGAGTCTAATTAAGGATGAGGATGCAATTAGTTCCAAACAAAAGGGTTTGTGACTAGGTAGTGGGTAATTTATTAATCTAGATAATCAGCTATGAAGACTAAGTTAGGACTGAGCCACTTGTTATCTAGAATAAACTCCCTGATTTCTCACAAGTTAAAAACAAAGGTACATTTTTCCTAGACCAGCTATTAATTCAAGATAAGCTGACTGAGATGCTTAGTTACTTAGGAATTCAGCTGGCATTATTGGTGTAAATTTATGTTTTAATCATCTTTTGAATTTATGTTTTAGGAGTTAGGACATATTGTCTATTTACTCAGTTGTCTGCCTCTCATATTGAGGATAATGGCTCTACCCAAGAGTTGGCTGTTATCGTAGTGGGAAACTAGTAAACTAAAACTCCTTGATTTATTTCCTATGTTGGAAGTTTAATTTTTCATACAATTTTGATGTGTTCTGGCTTCTACATTGCAGCTGTGCATAATGCCCCTGAAAGAAGTGGAATTGATGGTCTTGACACCCTTGAAACTATTCCGGACGCAGTTCCAACTGTGTTCACTGAACCTCCTATTGAAGATCAACTGGCTTGGCATACACTCTGGCCTGAATCACACAAACTCTATGGTCATGGAAATGAACTATTTTCTTTATGCTGTGATCATAAGGGTGAACTTGTTGCTTCTTCATGTAAGGTATGTAGTGTTAGTGTAGTTGTACACCTATTATTATTGGACAGAAGATATCATGCTTACTGCCTACTTATATGAAAATCCACATTGCTTGCATATCTCATGGCTCAAGGGATAGATGCTTGCTTATTGTGTTATTTTCTTCATTCAATGCAATTTTTTCCCTGCATTGGATATGCATTGACTTAATAAACCAAGTTGGCTTTGTTTGTTCTGCTTGTCTCTACCTTGTTCACTTTTCTGCTTTATCACAGATATCGCTTTGTATTATTGTACATATGTTTTATGCATTGCAGGCCCAATCTGTAGCTGTTGCAGAGGTATGGCTTTGGCAGGTGGGTTCATGGAAAGCAGTTGGCCGCTTGCAATCCCACAGCTTAACAGTGACACAGATGGAGTTCTCACATGATGACAATTTTCTTTTAACTGTTTCAAGGGATCGCCAGTTCTCTGTTTTTTCGGTCACAAGAACAGGTAGACACCTATCATCATTGTTTACACCTTTCTACTTCAACATCATAATCAATAATAGTGTTAGTATTTGGTGATTTTCCTCGGTTTAGAAGCAGCCAAGTCTCAAACCTGCAGAAAACTAAACAAATGTTATGAAGCTTTGTGAACCTTTTGAGCTGCTAGAATAACTGGTTGACATCTCTCTTCAGCAACATAATAGCTGAATGTGTAATCTTGAAGTTAAAGATAGTTCAAAATTTCTTATTGGACTCCCTTAGTACTGCAATAGTTTCATATTGCCATTTGTCTTCTACTCACTAGACAGAAATCCTAATCACTCAGTTGTGGTTTGTAGGCGCTGGTGAAATTAGTTATAGCCTTCTTTCAAGGAAGGAGGGGCACAAGCGGATTATCTGGTCATGTTCTTGGAATCCGCATGGTCATGAATTTGCAACAGGTTCACGGGATAAGACGGTCAAAATCTGGGCTGTGGAGAGGGATTCCATCAGACAGCTTACTACCTTGCCTCAATTTATGAGCAGTGTGACAGCGTTGTCTTGGGTCGGTCTTCGAGATCAAAAAGTTAATGGACTTCTTGCTGTTGGGATGGAAAATGGTCAAATAGAACTGTGGAATCTTTCTTGTAACAGAGCAGATGATGGGAGCATTGCAACACCTGGTTTGGCTGCTGCTCTTGCTGTACGTATAGATCCTTTTATATGCCATGCTTCTTCTGTAAACCGTCTGGCATGGAAGAAAAATGAGGAAGATCACACTAGCATGCAACTTGCTTCTTGTGGAGCTGATAATTGTGTAAGAGTGTTTGATGTAACTGTTGAGTGATTAGATTATTTTTTACCTTCTTTTTTGACATATCTGTAAAATGAATTTTTGATCCTTATAGCCGTGGCTTAGAGAATTTGTCCCTGATTGCGTGTTCTCCTTGAGAAATATGAATTATTATATTATTTTATTAGGAATGTCTTTTTGGCTAATAAGCAGAGTTTGTGATGGTGTTTTAGAAGCTGGGGGTATTTTAATGTAACAAAATTAAGGTTAGATCAAATATTTAACTTAATCCCATTTGGGATGGTCATTGGTTTGAAGTTTTGAAATTTTTTAATACTGAAACATTTTGCAGTTTTATAATCTTTAGTTTCAATATTTTGTATTGTAGTTTTCAAATTTAGGCATAATTGATGATGTTGACAATGATATAAACGGAAGACTCCTTCATGCTTGTTTGAGAATAGTCTTTTGATTTTGCACATCATTTGAAAATGAGATAATTTAATAGTCAAGAATTGATTTTGCACATCATTTGAAAAGTTTGCTAAGATGATAAAACTAGCAGAACAAATACTCTAAATCTAAATCAATTTCAAGTAGACCGGAAAAAAATATTCAGGGGTTTTGTTGACCTTGAGCTGAGGGTTTTCGAAAAACAAATAATAACTCCAAGGCTAAATTAAGCCACCAAAAATAGCAATTTTCTATTGGTATAAATGAATGTAATCATTTTATCACAAAACTAAAAATCCAACATATGTATTCATTTTCAATAAAAAAAAGTTGTTATTTTTTTATGGTTTGAACTAAGTTTTAGGGTGGGTTTAAGGTGAGCAAAATTTGAAATCTAAAGTCAATTTTAATTTAAATGAAATTCCTATTCTTTTAACGGATTTAATTTACTTGAGTGGTTTATTTTGTCTCTAGTTTTTTAGTAATGTTTTTAAAATTGGGTTGATTATTAAACTTGATTAAGTAAATCGTGATTAAATTAAAATCGAATTATGATTGAATTGATAGTATTAAAGAACTGATCTAAACTAATCACCTAACTGATTTAAGATTCAACCAATCAAACCAACCTTGGACTATAAGTGTAATTTCTCCTAAACAATAAAATATGTTTACATGGGGAGGAACGTATTTACTGGTTGTATCATCAGCAATCGCCTGAATCTTAAGACATTCTTCGAACTAATCATAGGATCGATTCAGTTTTAATAACAATATTTTTTTTTTTTAGTGAAAGTTCATTTTCCATCTATCACTTTTACTCTCCGTTTTTGAAGTCTCTCATTGGCCATCAGAGATAGACACATAACATCGCTACCATGTGATGTTTTCTTACACAACACCGATCATCGCTTAATCACTTTATTGTCACTGTCTCTCGTAAAATTAACTTTGCTAGTGAAAACTTTCCAACCGAAATGCCCCAAACGGAACTATTTTTTTTCAGCTATAAATATTAAACAGGCAAAACCAAGCATATGCTTGCCAAGCTGCACTGCTTAAAAGTTGTTGTTCATTGAGTCGGTTCAAGTCGTTGATTGGAGCCTAATTAATATATTAGATCTTATCTTCTTTCTTTTTTTAATTGGAAGAAAATGATATATAAAATAAAAGATAGATTAAAAAAAATGAAATGAATAGTAGAGTTGCAATCTTTATTCCCTCATCTAATATTACACGGTTGTTGTGAATTAATAAATGATCACTACCTGGTCTTTTCCCGCTTCTATTTGCTTATTCTGAACAGAAGGAAAATGCTTTAAATATTCCACGGATTGTTCTTTAACTGTTCACTCAGTCAAGTGGATGACTCAAATCTATTATTACACCTCTTTGTTTAGGATTATGGAGCCCAGAGAAGGCAGTTTATGGTGATTCTCAATATTTTTGGAGGTCAGTGATGTTTCTGGTGGATAGAACTTAAGACAAATAAAAACCGTAGTTTTGGACTTTAAGATCATGTTAAGTGGGACCCCTTGATGGGAAGCCTTTGGTTGGTGCCCTTTGCAATTTTGCGTGTTTGACACTTGACAATCCACCAATCCATGACATGTTGGGGGGGGGGGGGGGGGGGGGGGGGAGAGAATCAAATTTGCAGCAAAAATGACTCATTGATTCGATTCCCTTTTCACCATATGTGGAATTTCTTGGAAGCAAAGGGCAAGTAATATGGCATTAATTTGGGTGGGGGTGAGCATACACATCTTTCTTTCTTTCTTCCATACTTCCCTATATGGCCCAAGAAGGAAGAAGCCACTTTAGGGTCAGCAATTATGTATTCATTGTATCGGTAGCATTCTTCCAAGCAAAAACAAACTTAAGGGATGGTGAGGGACCCTGAACTCCGTTGACATTCAACAAATAGGGAGGGACCCATCATTTATATTCGGATGATAATGTTAATAATGAACGCCATCACTCATAGTCAGCATCAACCACTAGTCCCACGATTTAATTTTAAGTCAGGAAATCCTAACGTTTGAGTGTAGGTATCACCTTTATCGTATTGGTTGAGATATAAGTATAGTTTTGCTTGTTTTCATTCATACTATATTATTTATGTTTCGTTCAAGACGAGCAATATTGTACTAACCATCTCAATCTTAACCTTTAAACCTCGTACAGTTAAACTATTCTTATATTAACCACTAACTAGTACTTAGTGCACAATAAAACATCGAATCTTATGTACTTTGCCACTAAGGGACACATGAAATTCAACAAAACCAACATATGCAACGTGCACTCTTTTATATTAATCTCGAATTCCACTACACGTTAAAATTTCCCATCAAACGCTTTTGCTCAACACCGTTATTATACATTTGGATCTTGGTCAAGAAATTAGTACCAGCCTTTGCCGTAGTAGGTCTAGTAAGCATCGCATAGCGTTTGAATTCGGATCCACAACTTGTCTTAACAATGTAGAACAATTGCTTCAGTGATAGATTCTTGCATAACATGAGAACTACCCCTTTATTAGGCCAAGATAACTACAAACGAAATGTTGTCAAGTGTGAATTAGTTTTTATAGGAACACCTAATTTCTGTCCAAAGTCATACTCTGCTGCTTGACATGATCATATAAAAGATCCACCTGCTTATCCAGAAGCAAACAGGGAGTTTTTTTTATTTGTTATTCATTTAAAATGTTTTAAGATAATTCAAGGTGTAGTTTTCATCAAGGGGAATCAAATTCAAACTAAAACTTGCAAAAGGACATTTTTGTTGGGTCATGCGCAGCAAAACTGGTCAATCAGCAGAAATATGACTTTTCCATTAAAAAAAAACCCACAAGGGGAATGAAAAGGTTAGATAAACGTGTTAGTTATTCATGGCTATGAACAAATACAGACTCGGGTGGTGGCCCTTACAGGCTGTGGTGGTCATACAAGGGAGCAAGAAAAAGCTGCTAGTCCAAGATTCCAAAAGGCCGCCACATTCATGGATTGCATTCCTGAACAGGTATAGTTGTGTAACACGGAACCATGAATTACAATCATATACCAGAGCAAGAAACAGTACCCGCTAATTTATAAGACAATCGTTTCAGGAATTGACATTTGAAATTCACAATACAATGTTTGATGACTCGAACTTCTACAGTATAACCTTGGACCAATTTTTTTTCCTATATAAATTATAAATTATGACATACAAGAAGAAAGAGTACAGGATGATCACAGTTTCTTATTTTTTCTATTGCAAATACATACCACCACAAACATTTACCAAACATGATGACAGGAACTGGATATAAAACATAAAACTAAAACCAAACCCATTTTTTTCAAAATTGTTTCTTTTTTTTACGTAGGAACAGTTTATAATGGCTGTGAGGTTCTTATCTGCTGCTTCACACCCTCTGAGGGATGCTGAGAAGAAACTTCCGGCATCATCACAGCAGCACCTGTCATGGTCTGGTACTGTGAAGGCATTGTGGGCGCCAGAGGCTGAGAGTAGTATATTTGAGCATGAGCAGGATCTGCGTAATCAAAAGCATAATTGGGAGGGGTGGCAGAATTGGGGGCCATGGACTGAGATGGATGGTGGATCTGGGAGTAGGTGACATAGTGTTGCTGATGCTGACTTGTAGGAACTTGGACTAATTGAGGGGTTCCTGCAGCTGCAGCTCTGTAAGCAGCTGCAGTCATTTCAGTTTTAGGCAAGGGAGCATTTCTAATGGGGTTGTAAGCCGCAGGTGGTGGAACCAATGTAGCAGGATTCGGGGGAGTTTGGGGCCGGCTAGAAGGGATTGTTGCAGCAGATTCACCCATATTAGCCTGCTGCACAGGCAAGTTATAAGCTTGAGGCTGTCTTGCATGCACATAGTAAACCTGGGGATGCTGGGGATGAGGCTGCTGCTGCTGCTGCTGGGGAGGATATACAGGATAATATGCAGGGATCCCGGGGTTATGGTGAATGAAGTGTGCGCCATGTATAAACTGTTGCTGCTGTTGAAGCGGCACCTGATGCTGCTGCTGCTGTTGCTGCGGATCAAATTGTTGTTGCAGTAAATATCCAGGATCCTGTACATGTTGCTGCTGATCAAATTGTTGTTGCAACAAGTATCCAGGGTCCTGTACATGTTGCTGCTGCTGCTGCATCTGGATCCTACCATGCGGATCAGACACATTAAGTTTTGGATCCACAGGGTTACTAGGAACCCTTGAAGTCCCAGATTGAATCTGAACTTGGTCTTGATAGACCACAGGTTTTTGACGCGAAATTGCATTTGCAAGACTACTATCACTGCAGGATCAAACAAGCACCAAGACCCTAATTCATCAGACACCACTAAACCAAGAACACTCCATGAACTTACAATCTAACCAAATAGCAAGACACATATTAAATAAACAATCCAATGCAAAACATTGCACATAATAATTCCAAGCCAAGACTGAACATAAAAAAAGGAAAAAATTGAGAATACCTTGAGACTGAATCAGGAGAAGGCAAATCAACAACACCAGTTGACTTTTGCTGAAATTGAGGATGTGTTTGAGTCTGTGCTTGCGTCTGAGTCTGTGCTGGCATCTGCGGCTGAGGAGTTGGTGGCTTTCTATATCCAACGGGAACTCCATGATCGGATCTCTCATCATCAGAGACAACCCGGTTCTGATACTCACCAGCGACCACCGCAGGACCAATCGGCATACCAACAGCCGCCGCGGCAGCAGAGAGAGTAGTAGGAACCGGCGGCGGAGGTGGAGAAGACAGCACAATAAAACCCTCATCCTGCTTCTGGCCCACGCCCATTTGAGCAAACTGCTCCTCAATCCCCAACACCACCTTCTGATGATCCTGCTGCACCCTAACCCCATCCTCCACATGAACCCTAATCGGCGGCAAATTGGCCAGCGACGGCGACGACGAAGTCGACCCAAAAGACGAAGTAGTCTCAAGCATAGGAGAATCAGGAACAGAGTGAACATCCTGCTTCAAATTCTTCCCATTCCCAAAAGATCCACCCTGCGAAGAACCGCCGCCGCCGCCGCCACCTCCACCAACAACCACACCACCCTCGCCAGCATCCTTCGAACCGGGTTCAAGGTTGTTCCCGGCAACATCATCATCAAGCCCTAAAAGGCAATTAACAGAAGCGGAATCAGAAAACCCACGGTTGAGCAATCCGGCGCCGTTTAACGCATTGAGGAACCAATCATCGGATTTAACGGAGGTGTCAAGAATTTGCGGAGGGATAGAGTGAGTGGAATCGGGTTTAGTAGGGAAAAGAAAGAGACGGATTCGCGAGGGTTTAACGGAGGAATTAGCGGCGTTAGTTCGATCGTACTCGTCGATCATGTTCTCGAGGTCTTCATCGGTGGTAACGGAAATGAGGGAATCGAGGTCTTCGTTGGGGAGTTGGTACTTGAGAGTGAAGGCTCTGCCGTTGAGGAAAGTTTTCGAGAGGCGCGTGGAGAGCTCCGCGAGTGAGGTGGCGCGTTCAACCACGATGATGCGTGTGTCGCCGCCGACGTAGCAGAGGGACTTGTCGTGGGGGCGAGGGACGATGTGGCCGCCGTAGCTACACATGAGGCGGAGCTTAGTGGACGCCGACGAAGGGAAGGGTTCGTCCCAGGAATCAGTGTTGCGGGAACGAGGGGAGGATTCCACAGAATCTGGGTAGTTCAGGTGAGGAGGCGGCGGAGCCACCGAGGAGAGCGGCGGAGCAGTGGACGGAGTGGGAGGTTGCGCCTCCATGGATTTTTTATTATTTTTGGGGGAAAAAAATTAGAAAGAGGTTTCGTTTGTTTTGCTGCTGCCGCCTCCTTTGCAGCGCAAGAGAGAGAGAGAGTGAGGGAAAAGAGGGGCAAATGGTCTTCGGAAGGTGCTCTTATAGGATAGTAAAATGTCTCTTGCTTCTTTTTTAATTAAAATATTCAGCCTTAAATTGTAAGAAAAAATCAGTAAAAGAAAATTTGTTGATTCCTTGTTGAGATTAATCAAATCTCAATTTAACTTAACAAAATCTTATAATCAAATAAAATTTTAACTATATCAAACATCATAAATGATCAATATTAACTTTTAGATTTTTTTATTTTTATAATTTTATTTCTTTAGAGTAAATAATCTTAATTTTGAACCCTAAATAATTTATGAAATGTTTTGTTTGATAGTATTTTATTTTTTGTGTGTTTTGGGAAAAGTGAAGTTAGGGTGGGGATGGGAATACTGTGGGAAAAAGGGAAAACAGTGTGATGTGGAGGGAGTTTGACAGCTAGTTTACTGGTTGGACCCAGTTGGGTTTGGTTCTTTGTGTCCCTTGGGATAATAATAATAATTAGTAATAAACCATGCAAATCCAGTAAATTTTTCTAATTATTAAATCTTTTCTCCACCCAAATTAGTGTATTTTTTTTATTTCTTAAGCCAGCGTGCCAAAAAAGAAATGTTGTTGGAACTATTATGATGAATGAAGTCCAAATATAGTAAATATTTAGTAACAGCATAAACTAAATATAGTGGAAAGCAAAACTGGTAAACTTGTTTAGCAGGTAGTGAGTGGTGAGTAAACATGGAAATGACGTAACGTAACCACGTAATCCCGTTTATAACTTAAACGGATAGCGCACGATACGGAACATCACAAAACACGGTTTAAGTGGGTTGGACGCGCATAGAAGGCGCGTGGCCCATAACCATAAGGTGCAACGCTGTAAAGTGACAACTGACAACTGCCACAGTAACGTTTTCACCTGACGTCTGACTCGGATTGGGGATCCTCCCAAATTGCAACACACACATCCAATGCTTTTCTTTCCAAAACAAAACTAACTCTCGCCCACGTAATTACAATTCCAATACAATTTTTATCAAAATCAATTCATCATTTTTTGACAAAGCCCTATCAAAAAAGATAAAACCCTAGTAAACCATTTAAAATCTTTTGACAAGGAATATAAAGATTCATACCAGATAATTTGTTTCATTTGATAAATGAAAATAAATAGAAGCAAAGAAGAAAATGGAGGATATGCAGAAAAGCTTCACCAGGACCTCATTTTAAACTTTGAATCCTTAAACACTTACGCTTGAAAGGAAAACTAACCATTCCGCGCATGCCATAACACATCTATCGTTAACCCAAAAATCAAGTACCACAAAAATAATGATTATGATATGTAATAAGGTTTTAGTTTTTAATTTTTATTTTAATTACTCCTCTCATTCTTATCTATAAGATAAAAAAATGTTTTGGTTATATTATTTATTTATTAGATAAATTATTAATAAAGATTTCATGTTTTTTATGTTTATCTTTATTTTTAAAAATATTACTATTAACATTAATGTTAAATTTGAATTTAAATAATGATAAAACTAAAATATTACAGTATCTTATTTATAAAAATTAATTTATTAATATATTTTTTAATATATGCCTTTTGTCTAAATTGTCTTATAAAATATGAATAGATAGAATAGGTTTTTATTTTTTATTTTATTTTAATGAGACATTAACAACACATTTAGGTCATATTGTCAATTTAAAACTTACAAGACTACTTAAGAGCTTTTTAAAAGCTTACATTACCAAATGGAAAGTTTTAAAACATACAAAATTAAATGTAAATTACCCCTCAACATACAAAACCAAACTAGCAATTTAGCATATGTTTAATGTATAACATTATTTGGCATTTTTAGAAGAAAATATATATTGGTGGACTTTTTAAACTCTTTTTAATGTTTTAAATTGGCTAAATTATTATTCCACTTCCTTATATTTCAGTAAATTTTAAGTTTTACTTTTAGCTTTTTTTTAGCTAAATCTTTATCTTTTTAAAATGATTTAATTAGGTTTCTTTGTCCATTTTTCACCACTAAACTTCGTTAATGAAGTCATAATATAACATACAAACATTACACATGTCCTCATTTGTTGACCAACAACATTATTTCACATGTCAAATATTCATTCATTGAAATGTAAATGACACGTGAGGATGAACATTTGACGAGTAGAGTTGTCACATCAATAATATTTAACATATAGAGTAGTCACGTCAGCAATATCTAACACGTAAAATAACAATATATTTAATGAGTATTGATCTGACCGATGTCCAAGGTATATAGTACACCTCATAAAATCGGTGTCAAAGGCACCTTATTGTTTCTCTATTTTACACCGTCTCGGTGAGAGTTCAGTATTATAAACACAGGTTCAGTGGGAACACTATGTCCTTCACATTAAGGTAAGCTTTTGAGTCAATTTTAACTGGGGTTTATGGGACACACCAGGGGTTTACTAGTAAAATGGACTCTAATACTTAAGCCAGTACGAGTGTTATGGAAAATAAAGAGATTGCAAAGGTTGTTAAGGATAGTAAATGTTGTCACCGTAAAATTAATGAATGACTTATATTTATAGATCTTCCCTAAATGCAAGTTGTGATTTGACCCCTAACAGTTGGCAACAGTCTTTGTGTAGAAGCAAGTTGTCCACTTGCATCTGGCTCTATTTCAAGTGTCAGTTTTTTGACTGGGGTCAGGTTTTAAAATCCGTACTGAGTCTTAATGATCACCTCGGTTTTATCGCACCTCGTCCATTAGTTGGTTTTTATTTTCTATTTTGCATGACCGGTGTCGCTAGCTTTGGGAACGGATATGCACATCGAATCAAGTATATTATTCAAGAATATATTTAACTTTGTGCTATATGTATTAATATTCACAAGTTTGTAGT
The DNA here is from genome assembly GCA_037962975.1 of Clitoria ternatea. Classification (NCBI taxonomy): domain Eukaryota; kingdom Viridiplantae; phylum Streptophyta; class Magnoliopsida; order Fabales; family Fabaceae; genus Clitoria; species Clitoria ternatea. Next base: position 110,119,702 of record CM075674.1, on the reverse strand, counting down.
CTAGTGGTCAAATAAGCTCCCTCTTGTTCAAAGGGTCCCAAATTTGAATTTTAGTATGTCATTTTTTTAGTTTCATACTTTACATGTTAACAAATCAGTTTGTGATACTTGTATCAATTATATCATGACATGTATCGGCTAATTATTTGTGAAAGTGGTTGTCATCAAACTGTCTTGATGTTAAATAATGATCGTGCGACGAGTGCTAATTTATTATGGCATGACATTCAAAAGGTTAGACAACTCATAAATCATCAATGGAGAGTATATATTTGTCCCATTCTACATGAAACTAACAATCTTGTTGATTCTCTAGCAAAGTTTGGTATTTCCTTAGGTACATTGAGAAGGATTTGAGATTATTTTTCTGATTGTATTAGACCTTATATAAGTCTCTAGGGTTGGATAGCTTTTTTTTTTGTCTTCCTGTTTTTTCCATTAAATTATAAAATAGTATCTTTACTGGTTTAATTTCCTCACCTATTTAATTACTATACGTTTCTGAAACCATTGGATTATTATTATTAATTTCAATAATATTTTCTTTACGCACCAATCATTGTCATATAAATAAATTGAGTGCACTTTAGTTTAATTTACTTTTAAAGGTATTTTTTAAAACCGATATATTATATCAAAAGATGACAGTCGTACGTGTATGGCCCTCTTCAGCCATTTCTGGAAGGTGTCATTGCCAACTCATCTATGACCCACCACCAGCCATTGTTAGGAGTTCTATGCTATAAGGAATTTTTTAGATTTTTAGAAAATTTAACTTAGAAATTTAAGTTTTTGTTTTCATATTTGGCATGTTCTTTTTAAATGATATTTTATAAAGTTTTTTAACAATTTTTTAAAGTGAGATATAAGAACCTTAATTTTTCAAGTAGAAGGAAAGCTTATTAAAGAAAATTTCCTAAAAGACTTATAAATATACTAGACACATTTTAACTTTTTCGATAATTATGATTCAAAAAATTGAAATTATGAAGAAAGATAATTAAAAAAAAACAAACAATTTACGGATACCAAATAATGTTTAAGAAAAAATAAAGTCACAAATTAACGGAGGACCTAACCAAATAATGTTTATTTAACGGTTATAAATGTTTTAATGGAATAATGTTTAAAAAATATGCTATGAAAAATCTCATATTAATTAGAAAATAATTTTATCAAGTTTTAGCTACTCAATTAGCTGACGTTAGGGGATTTGATTAATTTTTCATTCAGATACTAGTATTATAGTTTATGTTAGTTAAATGAAGAGTAAGTTCACATATAGATTTTAACATATATGAAGCCCCTCTTTCATTTTCATTAACTAAGTATATTAGATTCGAAAACAAAAAAAAAACTAAATATTAAATTCATTTAATCAACAATGTATTTATGTTTAATTATAACACAGAAAAATGATTAGATTAGTATAAGTTGTTTAAAGGTTGGGAAGAAGTACACTCTTAGTTTACCTTTATAAGGATTTTTTGCAATGTTCAACTAGCTGATTCGGCTTTTCTTTATAAGAATTTTGTAAGGAATGATTAGATTGTGTTTAGTTACAAAAAAATATTTTAATTTTTAAAAAAAAATTATTTGTTTTTTATAATTTTCATTTTTTAGAATAGATAAAAAAATTTGAGTTTTTTACTTTTCAGTTTTCTTAGAAAACTTTTTAAAGATTTATCTGTTTTTCTTAAAAAAAATAAAAAACCTGATTTTTATTTTTTATAAGTTTTTTTTAATGTTTTGTAAATAAATACCTTTATTATTTTTCTAACTTTTTAAAAATAATTTTTTATTTTTCTTAAAAAACTTGTGAATTAAGCACCACTTTAAGGAGATTGTTATGACCCTTTATTGATTTTTTTTCAGTTTCTAAATAAATGAAATCTTATCTTCGTAAAAAAAAAAGTAAACTATTAGCTTCACCCAAAATACACCGTTAGTTAATATGGATGGTATTTGATTAATAAATTAAATATTCTAAAACGGACTATAGGTTTACCGATTATTTTTTATATGCCATTTAAAAAAAGATTATGGTTCATGATTTGAAAAAAAAAGGCTTTGAGGAACGGGCTTTTTTGTTTAATTTCTTTTTTAGATTTAATTAAATATATAAGCTGGGTTTTTGAGGAATAGAATTTTCGTAGTTCTTTTATTTTATTTGTATATAGAGTTTTTGTGTGCTTTCTTAGTGTGTAAATTTAGTTAGTTTATATGTGAGTTAGGGTATGTATACTGTATATTTTTTTAACGCTGCCTTTTAGTATTCAACATTGTTCTTATATAGATGAGAATTGAACTTATAGTCTTATTTACATAAGTTTACAATCAAATGAATCAATCTTTATTTATTTTTTAAATTTGTGATAAACATAAACATAAAATGTGTAATAAAAAATAATAAGAAAAAATTTTCTTCTGTCAAGCATAGAAGAACGGTGTAAGTTAAAGGTAATAGATTGGAAAGGGATGGGATAGATTGGAGTAAAATTAATGTTTCATGGATATTTTAAGATGAGGCCAAATATTAGGCATATTTCATTGTTTAAAAAATTAACAGAATGAAAATATCAAATCCCGTCTTCATTTTTAAATTCTCATATAATTTTTATTTAATCCAATTAGATAATTATTAAAAATAATAAAGAAGTAAATTAATAATTTAACACATTTAAATCCATCATATATATTTCAGATTGAAAGAAATAAAATTGAATTTAAGTAATGAAATAAGACGAATTAAATTTCATTTTCATCGATACGATTCTATCTATATTTTTTCCAAACACAGATAATATTATACCCTCTCATTGGCTCCATTACTTTTCATTTCATTATATGCCACCAATCCAAAAGCCACCCATTTGAGTAGTTGATGTTGTTGGTGCTAATTTTAAGCTCAAATTCATGGTTTACTCAAAACAAAGCGACAGCTATAGTGAGTTAAAAGCATAATATAGCTTGAAGACAAAGCATTTGGTAAATTATGTCTCTGTTTGCGGACAATATGAACCGTAAACAATATAATACATCAGTGACAAAACGTAACAGAAGAAAGCATGGTTTTACCATACGAATCCATGTAAAGATGCATCATTGAAGGGTTGTAGTCAAGATTTAAATGATAGTGATGATGTTATATTAGAACCCAAGTATAGAAAGATATGAAGTGAATTTGGAATATGATGTGTTGAGGCTACTAAAGCCTACTAAACTTGAATATTTGCCCTATTAGTGCTGCTCTAAGACAAACCATAGTCTTTATAAAAGAAAGATTCAATGGCCCCACTTTCCCAACTTCTTATGGAATTTCCATTCCAGTGACATGAAGAATGAGGCATGGTTCTGAACTCTTTCTATGGGTACATTGTTACTATTTTTTAGGCCTAGAACAGTGCCTAATCTAATCATATATGAACTCTGCGTAGGTGGCCAGTGATGTTTGTTCTCTTTTTTTCCACTGCATCTAACATTATTAATAATATATATTGAAAACACAATGTAAAAAATTATTGATTTATTATAATAATTACACTAATAATTATATTTATAATTATTTTAATTAGTTTACCATATGAATATTTTACATTCACAAAACATTAAAATTAAACTCAATTTTATGATTATAAATGCCACCTCATATATGACTTGAACACCATAGGATACCTAACACATATCAACTATCAAAATCTTGTTTTAGTAGTCATAGGACCAAGCTATTTGAGTTTTGAGTTGCCTTGCACTTTGAAACAATGATCCATGTCACTGACAACTTCTAGAAAAGCACCTTCATTATTGCCTTAGCATTGTACACTTCCTCATCCATAGTGAAGAGAAATCAAGAAAAATGAAAAAAAAAAAAACAATGTGAGAGAAATTAGGATCAAGGTTCTTACCAACATTAGAGGAGAAGATGGAAATAAAGAAATGCATAGAGTAGAGACAAAGAAATTGTAAAAGTGGGGAATGGATTTAGAAAGTAATAGGGCCAAATCAGTAATTTTACCATTAAAACCTTCTAAAAAAAACCCAACTCATAGGGAACTTGGAAGAAACAGATAATATGAGTTTTGGAGACTTTTAAAAATCCCCTAACTCTTCCCTTCATTTTTTTTAAAACTCCCAAACAAGAAAAAAAAAAAAAAAACTCTCTAACACTCTTCCTCATCCTCTTCCTTCCCCTTCCCCTTAAATCTAACTCCTAAACAAAGCTTATAGCATGATATTTTATATTTGTAGATTAGTGACCTATTAACTTAAACATACCTAAAAAAAGTATTTTAGGTCTACCTTACAATGAAAAAAATACCAACAATTTTAAGCAATGCCATCTAACAATTTAAAAATCTCAAATGCATCAATATAAAATTAATAATTATCCAACAAAACATTAAACATCAAACATAATTACGACTTTCTTATTTTATATAAATTATATTACTAAATAAACTTTTTTATAATGTTCTTATTTAAAAATTTTATAATTATATATATTATTATATTATAAATGTGTTGAATATATGTGTTTAATATGATAAACCAGTAAACAAACTCATCGTGAAATCTATTTAATTAAATAAGTCTTTTAAAAAGTCTAGGCCTAGATAAACCCTAGACATTTAATTAAAGAAGTTATGTTTGAACTTTGGGAGAAAAATCATTTTCAACTTATTGGGTCAACTTTTTATTTCTATTAAATGATCTTATAAAATGAATCATAATTTGATATATTATAATTTAATTTACATAAGATATTTTCTATATAAAAAGGAAAATTTATAAGTTTGTAATCATATATACTATATAATGGTTTTGAATTTCAAATAATATAAATATTATTATTTAAATTATGAAACATTTTTATTTAAAGAAAAAAATATTTAGTCATTTTTAATGGGATTCTTAATCTCGCTACGCCCTATCAGCAAGGCTCTGGTCACCTACTTTAGTTTAATGACGAAAACAATGAGGTTTAAATTTAAACTTTATATAAATTTTTTAAACCTTTAGTTAATAGGCGGATTCCAACATAATAGCATAATCATTATGGAAAATTTTAAAACTTTTAATATCAAATACATTATAAGCTGTAATACGCACCCTTTTTTCTATCTCAATGGAATTATGGAATCTCTTCCCCATTACAATCTTAGGAAAATAACATTACCATAAAGCAAAACCCAAATCAACGGAACCTACGAAACTGAGTTTCAGCAGCATTACATGTATTATTTAAAATAGCAGTTAGCTTTTGTCCCCTGTTTGTTTTCGTCTTGTTTGTCTTTTCAGAACTGTAATTATATAAATGTCGATTTGTTTTTTGGTCAAAAGCCATGTCATTTTCTTGGTCAACAAAGTTTATTCATTGTCCAGTTTAGTACCCGAAGAAATAAAATTATAAAAATAAAAAAATCTAAAAATTAATATTAATTTTTTACGTCGTTTAAAATAATTAAAACGTTTAATCATAGAATTTTTTTTAGGTCGGTCAAATCTCATACTATATCAAATATTACTTACAAAATTTTAAAAATAAGAGAGTGAAATGCAATACTGTAAATCAACCAAAAGTTAGTTTGCAAGAAAAACAGACTGATACACACTCTCGTTTGTTTTTTTTTTGTTAAGTAATGTGGGAAATTTAGAAATAGGTTGCGGTGGTGTCCAACTCAAAAGATAATCCACAACTCACTTTGTTTTTGGGTCCTTCTAAATCATAATCCATATTCATATTTCATAACTTCGGTAAAGCCCAATTGCACCAAAGCTCTCGACAGTCGAGATAAAGAATGAATTTGAAGACCCAAACATGGAGTGTTATATTAAAATGTATCGTTTAAATTAAAAATATGGTTAGTATACATTTTATGAAACTTGTGATTATTATTAACTCCTGAGTTATGAGATAGCTCTTGGGATGAGTTATATCTACCGTTTTTAACAACTATTAAAGTTTGATTAATCTTATAAATTTCATATATCAAATGTATAGTTTTACGCATTAAAAGATAAATTATGATGTCTTATATTGACTAAAAATATAATCCTTATATTTCTTAAAAGACTTGTGGTAGAATAAATACTTCAATCATTGTTGTAAAAAAACACTACTGTAAACAATTTTTATCCAAGTAAAAATCAAATTAGTTTTTAACATCACATGCGTAGATAGTTGTTTAGATTTTAAAATATTTTCATTTGTTTATCATTTTGTAAAATGACGTTTACTTTACAAAAATCTTATTTATAAATATGTGTAAGATGTCAATGAAAATAAATTTGAATGTAAAAATATTTTAAAATGTAATTAAATTCAAATTTTAAAATTAGTTCTGGGAAGTTTTTTATTTTAGCCAAAAACATTTTTTATATTTTATTAAAAATCAAACACATGTTAAACAAATTACTCAACCAACTAAATTAGTCACTTCAAAAATTTTAAAAAAATTGTGTTCGAAATACCAAGATATCCAGTGAATTTGAACACTTCTAAGTTACATCACATGCAAACACTATTACTTTTATTATATAAAAAAATTATACATATGAAACAGTTGCAGTTTGATTATAGTTAATGATGAAAAACACCGATGACTGCAAGTAATTATTGGCAATTGGAACTTAATGGACATTGTACAAACACGCACTAAACCATGATTTGTGGTAGAGAAAAATGCCATCAAACAAAGACAATCAAAGAGAAAAATAGGGTACGAGAAAGAAAGTTTAAATTAAAATTATAAAAGAAAATGAGATGACCTTTTTTTCAAAACGTTTATTTTTAAAACTTTATGTTTCTATTTCTCTTCGATTGAATAAAAAATACAATTGCTTATACTTCGTTTTTCCGTTCAAGTTTGAAAACATGAATTTCTTACGATGAGCACAAGCTGTTTCTAAAAGCATTCTTAGAATGAAAATTACTTCCTCGCAAGACTCATGATTTGCTTGAATGCAAAGAGGATAGGATAGAAAGAAATTAGAATGAGAAAAATTAGAAGGAAAGAAATATGTTGTTTTCATGACGAGAAATAGAAAAGAAAGGAGCGGAAGAATTTTTATTTTTTTTTGTTTTGATAGATGAAAAAAAATGAATGAAAATAAAATAATTGTTTAAGAAATAAATTAAATTTTATGTATTTATTTTTTATTATAATAAATTTCAATATATAAAAAATTTATTTTAACTTTTTTATAATTTTTATTAATAAATTTAAGTGTTTGAGAAATGAGCCATTTTGTATTTTTAGGTTGATCCTCAATATTTTTAGTATGTTTCAATTACTTACAGGTCGTTTGGTTCCCTGTTGGGTTTGACCAACCTAAAAATAAGATCATACGGTCAGTCAGTGTCTCGAACTGTGACACCCCTATTTTTATTTTTATATTAAAATTTTGAAGTAATTAGATTATGGCTCTTTAGAACTTTTTAATCTACGTATTATTTATGATTTTTTGAAATTTTTTGAAATTTTGGAATTTTTTTTATATAAAATAATATTTTTTAAATAATTTTAAATTCATATAAGTGACTTAAATTAAAAATATTTATAAGAAAGTGAATGTAAATTATAAGAAAATTTTCTAAAATCCGTTTCAAGTAGACTTATCTAAAAATTATCGGTTTGTGAAAAATCTTGATTTTTTCCAATCGTTAAAAAATTGGAAACGTATTAATAAATTTTTATTAACAGAAAATTTTAGATTTTTAAAATTTCAACTTTATATTACATGTTATAAAATTAGTAAGGACTGATATAATATCGCTAAATTTTAAAAAGGACTCATTTTGAATATTTAAAATATACCGAGTGAAAGGTTACTATTTGGCTTAATAATTCTATGCAAAACACTGTCTATGTACGAAATTTTCAAAAGGTGTACAGTAACCTGGAATAAAAAATTCAAAAATGTATAGTACTTTTATATTAAAATAATGGAATGCATAGTAAATTTTTTTCCTATAAATACCGAAGGATTTCTTCTTTAGAATTCACAATTTCAGATTAAGTTTTCTTAATATAATAGTGCTAGTGAGATAGTGGTGGAAGTGAGAGAGAGAAGAAAAGTTTTTGGAGAGAAGGTTCTGCCAAAATCCTAAGGTAAGAATACTTCTCTTTTATATTTTTTGGGTTATTTTCATATCGTTTTTAGAAATCTGTTATTATACTGGAAATAATATTATTTTAAGTTACTATTCTGCATAGTAAATACTATTTCAATAGTAAATTACTATTTCAATAATAAATTACTATTCAAATAGTAAATTACTATTTACTATTACTATTTACCGTTACTATTCACGATTTACTATTTACCGTTACTATTCACAATTTACTATTTATCATTACTATTCACATTTTACTATTTACTGTTACTATTCATGATTTACTATTCACTATTCACTATTCAAAATTTACCATTTCTGTTAATCTTAATTTTCGTCTTATGCTTATACTGAAATAAGATTGGTATTAATATTTCTAGAAATTGGAGGCGCAAAGCAAATCTCTTTTTGGTAACAACTCAAGGTAAGGGGGAGTGAGATAAGAGTATAATATGAAAAGACATAAGAATAATGGGAGGAGTCCCCTACTCCTTTTAAATTTAATAATATTATTATTTTAAAATATTAACTTTTTAACTTAACATTTTTAATAAATTTTAAATTAAATATCCGGTTTAACTAACTCTAACATACCTATGCAAGGACTTGGACCATTATGACCTATATGGACTGGACTATACCTATGCAAGGATTTGGACCATTATGACCCATATGGACTGAACTATACCTATGCAAGGACTGGATTATATGGACTTACATAGACCTATACGAGGAATTGACCAAAAGGACTCAAATTGACTATATTAATAACCATTAAACTTTGAATTATAATATTTATAAATAATGCTTTGTTGACTTGATTTTGATTGATATTTAATTGTGATTAATAATATTTGATGTGATTGATGATATTTAGTTATAATTGATAATGCTTGATTTTGATTGATGATTTTGTGACGTGGAGTTTGAGCATATAGCGAGCATGACGGAAAGCTAAATTCAGTAAGAATTTTCTTACCTTACTCTTTAAATTTTTACTTTAAATCTTCTCTTCTTAGAAATTATTTTCATTAACTTTATTTTCAATATTTAGAATAAAAAATTAGTATTTATTTTAGAAAGAAAACATTTTATGAGAATTAATTAATTAAATCTAGAGTTAAAGAAAAATTTTGTAATTTTAAGTATTTTTGGTTAATAATTATTCTCTTTTAATAAAACAAAATTTTTTAAAAGAAAATTATTTTATTTTTTTCTAACTTAATAACTAAAGATATTTGGAAATAATTGAGATTTCTAAATTTGATTTTGTTAAGATTTAATTTGAGAAAGATTATGTAAAGTTTTATATGAGAAAGTTTTTAGATATTTAAGGCTTAGAAACTCAATTTCAGTGAGATTTGAAAACTGTACCAAATTTATTTCTGTGGGACAGAAATTCAGAGAATTGAGAAAATGTACAGTTTATTGAAATGATATTTAAACCTTTAAGGGATTTAATAATTGAGTTTCTAAAAGCCTTAACCAACTAAATACGCGAGTAGTTCATGCATCATGAATCATTAAAGTGAAATAAAATGATATTGTCTGGGGACGGATTATAGAAACCGAGGATACATTAGAGGAGGCTTAATTACGAGCCTTGGGATGAAAGGGTGTGAAAGGGTGCTTCAGGGGACCTGGGGTAGCTCCCTAGTGTCGGGTACTTTCATAATAAAAACTTTCTCAATCTGACTAGTCTCTAAGTGTTTCCATGCCAGTTGAGTTGTTCATATTATTATTATCCGGACTTATGGAACAGTGTAAACTCCTGGTTGGCCAGTGCAAATTAAAATTTAAGGGCCCACATATATAGGTAAGTTATGATGAAGATATTGCATACATTTATGCATTCATAATTGATTGTGTATGGGATTGTGATTGATATTATTATGTATTGGTTTGTGAAAACCCTTTGTTGCTTATGTCTTAATCAATAATATTATATTATGTTTCTCACTCCTTTCTCCATGTCTTTGTTTCATATATTCTAAATTGATGGTTCAGAGGGAAAGATCGAAGAATTTCGGCAGTAGATATAGCACGTTCTAGAAAGGGAGCTCGGTATGAATACCGTGGTCCAATGAATAAATAATGTTAATAAGTAACTGCTTCTGGGCCATGGAGTTTCCTCTATTTCTTATAATGTTTAATGTTTATTTTCTTCGGATGAATGTACAAATATTTTATAAAGTTTTAATAATATTTGTGAGGTATTTCAGAAATAATGTATATAATTTATTCCGATAGTTTCTTTTTAACAATCATATCTTTTAAAAAAAATTATGAATTTTTCTAGAATTTATTAAGGTGTAACAGAGGGTGTTACACGAACAATATAAAGGATCATTATTAACCTTTAATTTTTTTCCATTTTCATAACTTTGTTTCCTCAACTGCAAACCAAACGAGCACTTAGTGTGTGAAATAAAGGTTGTTGCGTGCTTTGGATGAATTGTTATATGGTGTAGACTATATATTTTGTGTAAGACATTTGTATAACAATCTTTGAAAAAGACACCCTATTAAGTCAAGTAGGTATATGATATTCAATTTCTTTGTTAGGTTGGTTTAGTTATGTATGACTAGTATTGTGTTTATAATTCCTAGAAGTATGTTATTTCATAGGTGTAGTTGAGATATTGTGTACATAATTTATGTATTATTGTATTTACAATTTCTACATTATTGTGTTTATAATTTATTCACTATCCCTTTTCTTGATTCCACAAAGCTTAACCCTGAACTATTAAAGCTTATTACGTTACACAAAATCTTTAGTCTACACCAATAACAGTTCAATCAAAACATGCAATAACCCTTATTTCAAACACTAAATCATGGGACCTAATTGGTGCAAAATGAACTCTTATGTGACCTAATTGAAACACACAAAAAAACAGAGAACCCGCAAACAAAGAACATATAAGACCAAATTGAATATACCAAAACATACAAGAACCTCTACCACATCAAAACTCCATTAACGATTAGTCAAAAAAGGATGTAAGGGATTTCCCTGAAACATTTAAAAAATGTAAGAGGCCTAACTAACTAAAAAAAGTTAGGAGTATGATGTAAAAAAAAGTTTAGTTATTGTCTAGTCCAGAAAAGAAAGTCAAAATGCCTATCCTATATCAACATACACACAACAATTGTACTTTTAATAATCCTATTTTTTCTGGCTTCGTGTTCCCATTCATATTAATTTTTCTTCCAATTCTAAGTTCTAGCTTACTTTCACTATTCTTCATTCTAGAATTTTCACTCTCTTTAGTTCACTCTCATTACTATGGTATTAAATGAAAATTCCTTCTTTATCTCATGCTTCTGTATTCTCAAATAAACCTTTAAGCTTCATCCATCGTTCATCAAATTTCATCATTGTTCACACAAGGATCATAACATGACCCAATTTCAAATTATCTTCCAAAATTTCAAGTGTGTCTTCTTTCATTCTTCATCATCATTAACATTATTGTCACGATCATCGGGGTCATAGTCTCAAATTGTTGAAAACTCTCCACCAAAATCATAATTTTGTTAATGCATTTTTTTTATGTTGGTAGTGCTTTTATTTTATAGCTTATGTATGGTTGGTTGTTGTTTAAATTCTTTATTGTCTAAACAATGAAAATGATGTTGGACAAAAGTTAATCATGTTATTACCAACTTATTAATAAAAAAAAATTTAAAACATTGCAATACCTTTTTGTTTTTAAAGTTTTAATTTTAATTGTCGTTCAGTGTTCCAAAAATGTCTAATCATGAGAGATGAATAAATAAATAGGTTATATGATATAAAAATAAAAAAAATATTCAACATATATATTGTGTAAAATGTACACATATAAAAATGTGCACGTCATTGCTTAAAAGTCAACCGAAGTCATTAAACCCATTTGTTAATAATTTCACTTATTCAATGTTTGAAAACTCCACCAATTAACCACTCTTCAAAAGTAGTTGTTTATTTGATCAACAACAACTATAATTGTTCAAATGGTATTAAATTAATTGAACAGTCAGCACATTTTGCTATGACTTCAACCTTGAGCACTTATCCCATACGATTCCATAAGCTGTATTTATCAATGACTTTTTTTTGTTTATTAAAGTTTGGTGTGCGTAGAGAGATCAGAAACTAGTTAAAAGCCATATTTGAATGAAGTTATAAAGTGAATAAAAATTATAGAAAACTAAAATTAAAAATAAGTATTTCTTAGAACACATATATAACGTATGCGTACGTCCCTGTATAACAAATATTTAAACTGTCCTAAAATCTCAACATAATTGGTGTTTGCTATCAACATAAAATATTAAAAGCAGAGTCTGAATCCAAGTTTCACCACTTTTTTTTTCTCTCCTTTACAAGTATTCAGATGGATAATGAAAATAACAAATATTTAGAGTCGCATTTTGATAAAATATTTGAAAATTTCAAGATATTTTAAATCCTAGAAAATTCAATTTTCATTATTGCTAAAACTATTTATTTGAATAAAGTAATTTAAAACATTTCATTTTCAAAATAGTTTTTATACTAATCATTTAAAACTTTTAATTTAAAAAATTATTCATGATGACAATGACGGTAGCGTTCGTAATAGAGGTGATGGTGGTGGCTACAACAACAACAAGGGTGGTGGTGACAACCACAATGCTCATAGTCGTGGTTGGGATGAAGATGACAACAACAATGAAGGTGACAATTGCGAGGTGCTGCAACAACAGTAGGGTGGTGGTATTAGTTGTGGGGGTGGGGGAGGTGAGAAAGGTGGCGGTGGTTGCCATGGCGGTTGTGGTGGCTATAAAGGTGTGGTACAGTGATGAGACTTGTGGTGGTAATGATTGTGGAAATAAGAGCGATGTCAATGGTGGTGGCAGCAACGACAATGATGGTGCTAGTAATGACAGACAATGATGGTTGTGATGACGGTGGTGATAGTGGTAGTGATGGCAATGGTTGTGGTGGTGACTGACTGATGTGGCGACAATTAGGGAGGAGGTGGTTATGACAGCGATAACAATGATGGTGGGGACAGTGATAGTGCGGGTGGTGGTAATGGCACTAGTGGAGGGTAGACTTACCACCCTATTTGAAACAAAGTTTTTTGGTCGATACTATGAACTAATATGGTTGAAATTCTAAAAGTCATGCCCATGTGGGTGATCAAATATACATAATAAATCATGATAACATGGTGTCATTTTCATTGGGAACCTGAATGTCGCCTCCACCATGTGTCACATGATAAACGAGGATGTTGTTTTAAATTTATGTGCAAGTTGTGGTTTGGTTTTCTGAGCAACATGTGCCATTGTGATATAACCATTGCAGTGATTACGTATGAAAAGTTACTTTCACCCTAGACTTCAAAGTTCTATAAAAAAGACATATTTGTCTCATTTTTTAGTTTACTATCTCATTAATCATGGACTTCTTCCAAAACAGCTTGCACCTCATTTTCGTTTATACAAATTAAGTAAGGAACAGAAATTCCTCGGCGGTATAACTGTCCGTCTAGGAGTGTATAATAAGGTGCTTCTTTCTTTAGTTTCTTTCGCTCAAGATCATCTGTGGGTAATTGTCCATTAACAAGATAACGAACTATTGGTGCTACCCAGGAACTGTCATCAAAGGAGCGGCTTTTAATCATATGTACTGAGGAAGGAAAGGAAATGCTTGGCTCCGCCAAGGTACTCTGTACAACTGTAGTTGTGCATCCTGCCTTCTTTGTGCTGGCTAACCTGGAGAGGATATCAGCACGTGTATTTTCTTCACGGGGTACATGCTTGAAAGTAACTTTATTGAAGCGCTGTTTTAACTCATTGACGCAGTCTAGATATTGTTGCAGCAGAGGTTCTTTGGCCTGATACTCACCAAGAATTTGTGAGATGACCAATTGAGAATCACTGCATAGGGTAACAGTTTTGGCCCCAATATCTTGTGCTGCTCTGAGTCCGGCCAAGCAGGCTTCATACTCCGCCTGATTGTTAGACGTAGTGAAGGTAAAGTGCAACGAAATTTCAAGATGTACCCCGTCATCACTTTCTATAACAATTCCTGCTCCACATCCTTTGTTATTTGAAGATCCATCAACGTATATTGTCCAATGTGAATGATCTGCATCTGGGCTAGAGCCTGTTAATTCAACTACGAAATCTGCTAGGACCTGTGCCTTGATAGCAGTTCTTGGTTCGTAGGATATGTCGAATTCAGAGAGTTCTATGGCCCATTTGATCATCCTTCCAGCCAGGTCTGGTTTGAACAGTATAGTACGAAGTGGCAAGTCTGTGCGAATCAGGATGGGATGGGCATGGAAATATGGTCTTAGGCGTCGTGAGGCCCAAACAACTGCAAGTGCTGCCTTTTCAATCTTCTGATAACGGCATTCTGCACCATGCAGTGTTTTACCAGTGAAGTACACCGGTCGTTGGCCTTCAACTGTCTCCTTGACCAGAGCCACTGCCAGCGCTTCATCTGAAACAGACAAATAAACAATGAGTTGCTCACCTGGGCTTGGTTTTACCAGGATTGGAGGGCTGGCCAAGACATTTTTCAAGCTTTGGAATGCCGCCTCTTGCTCTGGGCCCCAACTGAATTTCTTGTCCTTCTTCAGCATTTTGTACAAGGGAAGAGAGCGATGAGCCATTTTTGGCATGAATCGTGCTAGAGCAGCGATTTTGCCGTTGAGGGATTGTACCTCTTTCAATGTTTTGGGGCTCTGCAACTTTTGGATTACGCGACATTTATCAGGATTAGCCTCTATGCCTCTTTGTGTTAACATGAAACCCAAAAATCTGCCTCCTGGTACAGCAAATGTACATTTTAATGGGTTGAGTCTCATGTTGTATTGCTGTAGGCGTTGAAAAATGAGGCGTAGGTCTTCAACATGGTCTCCTCCCTCCGGGGTTTTGGCTATAATATCATCAATGTAAACCTCTACCAGCTTTGTGTGCATACCCTCAAAAACTTTGTTGATCATGCGCTGGTAGGTTGCCCCGGCGTTCTTTAGCCCAAATGGCATGACGTTGTAGCAAAAGACCCCTTTGTCATTAACAAATGCTGTCTTCTCTTGATCATTCTCACACATTGGAATTTGGTTGTAACCGGAGTAAGCATCCATAAAAGATAGATACTTGTATCCTGAAGAATCGTCAACCAATCTGACAATGTTGGGGAGAGGGTATGGATCCTTGGGACAACATTTATTCAAGTCAACGTAGTCTATGCACATACGCCACTTGCCATTGGCTTTCTGTACCATAACCACGTTGGACAGCCAGGAGGAGTAACGGAGTTCCCTGATGAACCCCGCCTTGAGGAGCTCCTCCGTTTGTTCACAAGCAGCTTTTTGCTTAGTAGGACCCATACGTCGTTTCTTTTGTGCCACTGGCCTAGTTTCAGGATACACCGCCAGGCGGTGGCAACAAAAGTTAGGATCCATGCCAGGCATGTCTGCAGCGGTCCAAGCAAAAATCTCTTTGTACTCAAGGAGAAGTGCAATTAGTCTTGCTTCCATGTTAGCCTCCAGTTTGTCATTGATGTTTGTTATTTGTTCCGGGGTGCTGCCTAAAACAATAGACTTGGAACCACCATCAGGAGTTGGTTTCAAAGGGTTCAGTGGGTCTACAGAAGACTCCGCCCTGGGATCAAGATCCACCAAATTGACGGATGCTGCCGCACTGCTTCCTTCGTTCAATTTTCTTTTCTTAGACATGGTTTCAAGCTTCACCATGTTAAGACTCAAATTGTAACAATAACGAGCCATTTCCTGGTCACCCCTTACAGATGAGACTTGATTATCCTTATCAATGAACTTGATTAACAAGTGGGGGGTTGAAACGATGACTTCCATGGCATTCAGGGTAGGCCGCCCAATGATGCCATTGTATGGAGATTTAACATCAATGACAAGAATCCTGGATTTCATAGTCCTTGCTCCAGGTTCACCATCAAAAGTAATCCTTGTGTCCAAATAGCCTTTAGTGGGCTGTTTGGCGCCATTAAAGGCTGTAAGGTCCTGTGTATAAGGCTGCAAATCAGCATCAGTTAGCCCCATGCGTTTAAAACAGTCATAAAAGATAACGTCGCAGGAACTTCCCTGATAAATTAGGATGCGTTTTACATCCATATTAGCGATTACCGCAATAATCACTACTGCATCATCTCCCTCAGGAATAGTAGGGCCAAAATCATCATCTGTGAAGGTTATAGGCGGAGTCTGGATCCCGTTCCTGAATGGGCGATATTCTTTGCTCTTGCCCTGCACAGACAAAATCATACGATGATGATTTTTCCTGGCGGTGTTTGAGGGTCCACCCCCGGCGAAGCCTCCAGCAATCATATCTACAACCTGCCTTTTGCCCCGCGATCTGGGTTCAGGGCTTGGTTCCCTTTGGGCGGACTCCAGAACAATGCCTTTTTGTTTTTCTGTTGCCGCCGTACGTTTTGGCTCTCGAGTATTATCAGGATCCGGAGAACGATCACGATGTCGTTTTTCAAACTTTTCTGGCTCATCATGAGACTTTCCCTTAAACAAATAGTGTTTCAGTTTGCCTTCACGAATAAGCACCTCAATGGTGTTTTTGAGTTGCTTACACTCCTCCGTGGTATGGCCAACTGACTCGTGGAACTCATAATATTTCTTTGGGTTTCCACCGCGCCTGATTGGAGGTGGACGTTGGATCCCATAAACGTTGAGGGTAGTCCATCCTATTTCACGCAAGATTTGTTCATATGACGTGTTCAGGGGTGCATAATGAGCAAAATTGAACACACGTCTATCTTGTTGTTTGAAGGGTTGGTTTGAAGGGTTGGTTCTCTACTTTGTCTTTTTGGTGGAACTTGTCATTCTTGGATGATTTTTCCTTGTCTTTGTCATGATGTGGAGCTGCAGTGGGTGGTTTACTGCGAGATGCAATGGCTTCCAGGTGCATCTCAATACCCACATACTTGGACGCCTTCCTGCGAAATTCCTTCATCGTGGATGGAGGTCCCTTTGCCAATGACAGAGCAAAAGGTGATTTTGGCTGCATAGCCTCGATGAGGATATGCAACTAGATTGCTTCTGTCAGATCAGGAACCATGGCTGCCTCTTTATAAAATCTCTTAAGGAAATCCTTCAGAGATTCTTTGTCACCTTGTTTGATCTGAGCCAAGGTATGAGAGGTTCTAGGCGCATCCCTAGAAATCACGAAGTGGCTGCCAAAAGTTGTGGCCAAGTCCTCCCATGAATCAATGGAACCTGAAGGTAAGCTCTTGAACAAACTAAGAGCTTCACCTGTGAGGGTCCTGGGGAACATTCTGCACATGACATCCTCTTATGCTCCTAAGAACATAGCCTCGTAGATGTAAGCATCTAAATGCTTAGAAGGATCTGTTTCCCCAGTGTATTTTCCTATAGAAATGGGCTGCATAGTTTGCAAATGTCTGGGTACATGTGCATTCATGAGCCTTTTAGAAAATGGGATACTCATCTTGTATCCCGAGGGTGGTGCATTTGAACCTGCTCTCCTTCCTTCTTGATGTTGAGCATTTGCCAGTGGGAGGCTTCGTTGCTCTTCCATGTAAGTAGGGATGCGAGAGTAGTTAGGAGTACTTGATTCCTCCTGTACGTGTAATTCATGGTGTGCCTGTCTTGCAGGGCCAGCTTTCTCGTGCATGGGGTTCGCCTTTTCACGACGAAGCTCTGCGATTTCTTCTCTCAACATTCGAATCATATCATCTCTCGGATCTGGAGAGTCAACATGCGTTGCTTTTTTATGAGCATCGTTGTCGAAGTTGAGACGTCTAGGATTGCGTGGAGGAGAATCCTCATTCTGCACTTCTGGTCCTGGTCTCTCCATTAATGATGAGTGTGATGGAAATTGATCAAAGATTATGGGACTACCAAATTTACAGGTTCCACCGGGCGTGCCAATGAACTGTTCTTTACAGGGGGTTAAAGTATGGTTAATGAACAATTCAAAATGTACATGTAATGTCAATCTGGTACAAGGAGATATTTATGAATGTGCAAGTACGGAGTATCCTTGTATACTGGGGTGGAATACAATGCACTCTGGGCGGTGTGACATTCCGCCTGAAGTAACCTTCTTTGCCTTCACACAATTGGTGGTGGTACCTGCAATTATTCTCCGACGCTCAAGTCAGTATTCTGAAATACTGTAAGACTTAGAAAGCAAATCTGAGAGAATTATGCAAGTAAAAGTGTAAGGTTCAGAATTGAAGGGGGGATCCCTCTTTACCTTTTTGCTGAGGTTTATATACCTGTTACTGGTGCTCCATTATTGGTAGGACCCGTTCCTTGTTTTCTGGCATAATGCAAGAAAGGTAGTGGGTCCCTGTGTCATTCACGAGCACCATCGTTGTAGTGGGTATTTCCACTTGCTTGGAAAGCGTTAATGCCTTATTATTTTATTCATTGTTCCCTTTTATGCGTGACAGCGTGATTCCCATTTTCAACCTCTTAAGACAGAGTCAATCTCGTGTCGGGGTTATAAGTATGGGCTCGCTACGCAATATAGGAAATTCAATATTCCGCCTATGGCTTGGCGGAGTAGTATGCATTGGAAATACTTTATGCATGTGTATAAGATATTCAATATTTTCCACCTTGGCGGAGTAATAAGCTTTGGCGGAGTAACGTGCTTTGGCGGAGTTACGTGCCCCGGCGGAGTTACATGCCATGGCGGAGTTACGTGCCCTGGCGGAGTTACATGCCATGGCGGAGTTGCATGCCTTGGCGGAGTAACGTGCCCTAGCGGTATGTACTCCGTATAAAAGTAATTATAAGGTATTTGAGACGTACTTCTCCTGTTCAAAATGCTGATCTGGCAAAGCATTAAAACCATGCTCTTGGGGACCGGTGTTGGGACCGGATCAATATTATATGTTTTATATGATAAAAAATTATAATAAATAAAAATAATATGTAAATATTATATATAAGTCTTTTATTTATTTAAGAATATTTTAGAATAGAATTTTTTAAAAATAAAAAATAGATTTTTTTTTGAAATTTAGCCGGTTCAACCCTAGTTTTCAGTAGCATTTTTTATCGGTTTTGGCCTTTTCTGAAATGTCTCAATTCTTTTACTTGCCTGGACCGGTATTCTAGCCTAACCAGCCGCTTCAGTTTGGTTTTCACAACATGGTTTGATATTGTTTCCTTTTGTGTATCCCGGTGGCTCATGCATTTCTATATCCTATACCAACATGTATCTCATTTTTAATATTTTCTTCATCTTCATTTCTTGTTTCTTGATTTCTGGATATGAGGGGTAACAATGGTCATTGTAGATGTTCTTCGAGTTGTCACCGTCATTGTCGTCTAATGGGTCTTGACATAATTATGGTGTCCTTCTAATAGGTAAATATGGATTAGGGAGCTATAACATAATTAAGTATTTTAATTTAATGATCGTTCCACATTATCTGGCATATTGGAGTTCATGGAAATTAATGTGTGAGGAAGTGACATTCTTCATCAAAATCATGGACACCTCATCTGACTTTTTGCATAATAGGGAGTGTTACTTCCAACCAATAATCAATTAACCTTGTATGTAAAGACTTGAGCCTCACCGGAGTTTCTCCATTGAGTGTTCTTAAGAACATCTTACACACAATGTCTTTATTTCTTCCTAAGAACAAAAGCAAATAAGCAATTTTCATGGTACTTTCCAGGATCAACCTCCTTATTGTACTTATCAACAGGGAGTTGATGTGGTGTTTTAAACTACTTTGGAACAACCACTTCCATTAGCCTTTAAGAAAAAGGATGTTGGAATTTGTAAGATATGTTGAAAAATGTGACTACTAGGATATTGATTATTGATTATGTAAACTGTTGTGGGTTACAAGAAAGAGTATATCTCATTGTTTACCGTCCTACAAGACATTGTTCTTGAAATACCCCCTAATGCTTGCTAGAGTTATTGAGCCTACATCAGAGCCTCATGATATTGTAACTCTTTAATATGTTGTATTAGTTGAAGGATAACCTCATCTCATGAATCATTCTAAACTGGAATACTCATATCAAGATGCCAAAGAATGTGGATTCCAACTGAAGTTATTGTTAAAGCTTGTTGAGAAATGATATGCCCAAAAGATTGTTGTAAGTTTTGTATATTTTCTTTTGAGGTTTGTTTCCTATCTAGAGGCTACATGATAATGTGTGAATTCCTTCAACATGTCCTGTCGGGTGTGCCAAATGTCTAGTCTAATATAAAGGTTATTGAGATGTTTTATTGTCTTTTTTGTGGTTAAAGGTTTAGTGAGGATTAGATATGTTATAGGCTTTAATGGGTTTGAATGTCTTTGAGTAAAGACATGTTAACCTTATACACAATTTTAATATTTGTAAATTATGAAGAGAAATTGTGTTTATTTCAAAAGACTTCAATGCTTAAGTCATTGTAGGATACCATAGCTAATCGAGGGACCTGTGAGTAGCTTATTCATTAGGAATGTTACCTCTATTTTACGTGGTTGGTTTTGATTTAATCTTGATTTTATTTTCATACATAGGATACAAAGAAATGACAATTTTTTTTAATCTAAGCTCAGGGCTAAATATCTTACCATAGTGTATATGTCCCTTATTTTCCAATTTGAGCCTTATGAAAATAAATTGACCCTTACTTGTAAATATAAAGAAAAACTAAGTTTATTTTGATCCTTAAAGGAGTAAAAGAGCATGTCATGCTAAGTTCATCTAATTAAGTGTTCTCATCTTGGGAAAAGTGAAAAATGTAACTTGATTATTTCTTTTTGTTCTTGTGGTGTATACTTATGAATTCGTACAAATTCAATTCCCACAAAAAATATTTAAAATAAAAAATAAAAATAATAAGAAGGAAAAGAACTAAATTGGGAGACAATTAAGAGGAAATGAGTTTAGTTCAAAAAAGACACCAAGGAGCTAAATTGATGTGAATTTAAGCCAGTTGTTCGTCAAATGCTCTTTTATGATATTGAGTATTTCATTATATAGAAAAATCATGATTTTTTGTAGTCAAACCATATTACAACTTTGAGAAGACCTCGTGATTATTGTTGATTTTGTTTTCATTATAATCGAAAAGATGAATTGATTTTGCATGGTTCAATGTTCAATAGTGTGATACAGTAGACTTTTTCACGTAGAATTTTAGCGATACATTTATGAGACATGAACTATAAAACTTTTTGACTATATAACATTTGGTTCTGAAAACTATTATCTCCTAAATTTGTTATGCACCACAAGGTAATGGTAGAAAACCATCCAAGGGCCTTCTTCCAAAACCTTCTTACGATCATCATCAATAAAACTTAACTATGAAGAAACCATTCCCTGCATCCATCATCTCAAACCCTTATGTCATCTTCCACAACCTCTCTAACATCTCCTTCAATATATTATAACAAATCATCTTGCCAAGCAATTGTATTATTAACGCATCAACCCAGGGGGTATAGAGTTCCCTAATATATGTTTCATCCAAGTAGATCATAAGAGATAATATACTTATTATTATGAATATTTTAAGGAATAGTGGATGTCCAATTTTCCTATAAATACAACCACTTCTCCACTCCATTTGATACATCTCTCACAATAAAATCTCTCTCTTACTCTTGTATTTTTCTTCCTCTTCTTATACTCTTATTAGTTTAGTTTCTTTTATAACACGTTATTAGCACGAGGTTCTGATCAACTGAGATCTAATTAAGTTTTCAAGAGGTAACACGACTATTTTATTTTAAATTTTATTTTATTTCTCCCTTTATGATTTTATTTTATGTATCTTCTGTTACATATATTATAAAAGGTTCCCGAAGAACCTATATTTTAACACGTCCCAGCAGGATGTATATATGTATAAAATTATATATAATAATAATAATAAGTTCCTGAAGAACTTATATTTTAAACATCCCAGAAGGATGTATAAGATTATGTCTATATCATATATAAAAATGCTTCATATAAAAAAAAAGTTTCTGAAGAACTTATTTATAAAATATCCTTATAGGATGTATAAAATTAATAGTCAAATGACTCAGAGTTCTTGAAGAATTCTTAAAAAAATTTTTATTGATAATTCCTGAAGAATTATAACAATCTAAAAAAAAATTATTGCTCATTATATTAAATTATTTTATTGCTTATTATTGTTGCATTAGATTAAATGTTACTTCTTATTATATATGAATTCTTATTACTCCTCTTGTTGCTTGCTTAAGTTCACATGTCATAATAAGGATTCGAACCCGGGATTTATAACATGATAAGCTATCATCCTACCACTAGACCACTAATATTTGAATAATATTTTATGAAAATTTTAAAATTTCATTATCGGATCATTTATGTGAAATTTTATAAGTTACTCTATCTATTTTTTATTTTTTTAAATAATAATAGAAAAAATATATAAAAAAATAAAATTGCTCTTATAATTTAATAAAATATAAAAATATTTATAATTATTATTGACTTGTTATGATTATTGTTATTACCATCATTATAATGATAATTATAGCTAATATATTTATTGAAGTATTATCTAACTTATTATTTGTAATTTCTTGCATAGAAATACATATGGCAAATATTACCAACCTTGAGTTTGTGGCCCTTGATATTACTGGCAAGAACTATTTATCATGGACATTGGATGCTGAAATCCATTTAGATGCAAAAGGTCTTGGGGAAACAATTAAAGATGAAAATAATGCATCTAGTCAGAACAAGGCTAAATCCATGATCTTTTTACGCCACCATATCCATGTAGGGTTAAAAAATGAATATTTAACAGTTAAAGACCCCCTTATTCTGTGAAATAATTTAAAAGAGAGATACGACCATCAAAAGGATATAATTCTTCTAAAAGCCCGTTATGAATGGATGCATTTGCGTTTACAAGATTTTAAATCTGTAAATGAATATAATTCTGCAATGTTTAGAATTACTTCAAAATTGAAGTTGTGTGGAGAAAAGGTCACTGAAAGTGATATGTTAGAAAAGACATTTTCCACTTTTCATGCATCTAATATGCTCCTGCAGCAGCAATATCGTCAACAGGGCTTTACTAAATACTCAGAATTGATTACTTATCTCCTTGTGGCTGAGCAAAATAATGAATTGCTTATGCAAAATTATGAATCTCATCCAACTGGAACTGCTCCATTCCCAGAAGTGAATGTAACAACACACGATCATCATACTCATGGTCGTGGTCGTGGCTGTAGTCGCGGTCGTGGACGAGGTAATGCTCGGGGATATGGTATTGGCCGTAGTCGTGGATATGGTTATGATCGTGGTCATGGTAGAAATGATAAGAAATCATCATTCACATGGAAAAATAAAGAACATATGAAAAAAGGGACAGATGCTCAAAATAGCGAACAAACTAAAAATATCTGCTATCGTTGTGGTAGCAAGGGACACTGGTCTCGAGTTTGTCACACACCAAAGCATCTTGTAGATCTATACCAAAAATCCCTGAAAAATAAAGGAAAAATAATAGAGACAAATTTTACTGGTATAGATGATAATTTCTCTGATTTTAGTGTTGATGATTTTCTTACTCTTCCTGAAGAAGACATTGACCACTCGGTTGGAGAAGGGAGTGCCCCTAAATAAATTATTTTAATGTTTCATATAATTTGTTTTGTAAATTCTGTCTTTATCAATAAAATTTTGTTAAATATTATTGTTAATTATATTTTTACTCATGATTTATTTTTATTTATTTAATGAAGAATGAATGCTCACGTGAATAATGAAGATATATGTCTCGCAGGCAGTGCAACAACACACACTATTCTCAAGAATGAGAAATATTTTTACCATATAGTAAAACAAGAAGCAAATGTTAATACAATATATGGTAGTATAAATATAATTGAAGGCTCCGACAGAGCCAGTATTTTGTTACCTGGAGGAATAAAATTACACATTGAAAGTGTATTATATTCTAAGAAGTCTCAAAGAAATTTGTTGAGTTTTAAGGATATCCGCAGAAATAGATACCATATTGAGACCACAAATGAAGGAAATGATGAATATCAATGGATACATTACAAAGTTAATTTCTGATAAGAAATATATATTGGAAAAATTACCTTCATTTTCCTCCGGTTTGTACTACACATATATTAGTACAATTGAAACAAATGCCATAGTAAACCAGAAGTTTACAAATAAAAATAACTTTGTTATTTGGCATGAACAGTTAGGCCATCCTGGAACAATAATGATGCGAAAAATAGTTGAGAATTCAAATGGTCATTGCTTGTCCAGCAGACAAATTCTTCGAACTAATAATTTCTCATGTGCTGCTTGCTCTCAAAGGAAATTAATTACTCGACCATCACCAATGAAAATTGGAAGTGAATCACTCACATTTTTAGAGCGTATACAAGGTGATATTTGTGGGCCAATACACCCTTCATGTGGACCATTTAGATATTTTATGGTTTTAATTGATGCATCAACTAGATGGTCACATGTTTGCTTATTGTCAACTCGCAACCAGGTGTTTGTGAGATTACTAGCTCAATTAATTCGTTTAAGAGCTCATTTTCCTGATTATCCAATTAAGAAAATACGCCTTGATAACGCTGGTGAATTCACATCTCAATCATTTAATGATTATTGTATGTCAATTAGAATGGATGTTGAACATCCTGTAGTACATGTTCATACACAAAATGGACTTGCTGAATCATTGATTAAACGTTTGAAATTGATTGTGAGACCATTATTAATGAGATCAAAACTCCCAATTTCAACTTGGGGACATGCAATCTTGTATGCAGCAACACTAATTCGCATCAGGCCTACAAGTTATCATAAATATTCCCCTTTACAATTGGTTCATGGTAAAGAACCAAATATTTCCCATCTAAGAATTTTTAGAAGTGTGGTATATGTTCCTATTTCTCCTCCACAACGCACTAAGATGGGACCTCAAAGAAGGTTGAGAATATATGTTGGGTATGAAAGTCTATCTATAATAAAATATCTTAAACCCTTGACAGGTGATTTATTTACAGCTCGTTTTGCTGATTGTCATTTTGATGAATCTATTTTTTCACCATTAGGGGAGAAAATAAACAGTTGGATAAAAGGATCAATTGGAGTGAGATATCTCTCTCACATCTTGATCCTCGAACAAAGCAAAGTGAACTAGAAGTTCAGAAAA
Organism: Clitoria ternatea; assembly: GCA_037962975.1. Lineage (NCBI taxonomy): Eukaryota > Viridiplantae > Streptophyta > Magnoliopsida > Fabales > Fabaceae > Clitoria > Clitoria ternatea. Next base: position 110,094,375 of record CM075674.1, on the reverse strand, counting down.
TAATTAGTTTGCAAAGTTTAGCCAACCAATTGCCGAATGCATTTGCTGATCCAAAAAGAATGACTAAGTCACATATACCAGTTGTTAATACTCCAATAAAGATTGATATCCCTGCAGGACAATCTAAAATTGCAAATGAGTCTGAAGCCAAAGTAAAACGTGGCAGACCTGTTGGTTCTAAAGATAAAAATCCTCGGAAAAGAAAAGTAAATAAAGAGGATGGTCGAATCGAGGATATAAAGACTCCAGTAGAGTCTCCTGACATAATCAAGGTTTCAAATCTAGAAGAAACCAAGGTATCTGAATTTGATACAAATAGAGAGATCTCGATAAATTATGTCATGGATAGAATACAATAGAATCGACCTGAAGTCGATGTTGATGAAATTTTTGCATTAAAAGTAGCTCTTGATATCATAAATGATGATAAAGATCATGAGCCAAAATTAGTTAAAGAATGTGCACAGAGAAATGATTGGCCAAAGTGGAAAGATGCAATGCAAGAAGAGTTAAACTCACTTGCAAAACGTAAAGTTTTTGGGTCTGTAGTCCAAACACCAAAAGGTGTAAAACCAGTTGGGTACAAATGGGTCTTTACGAGAAAAAGAAATGAAAATGGTGAAATTGTGCGATACAAAGCAAGACTTGTTGCACAAGGATTCTCACAAAGACCTAGTGTTGATTTTGAAGAAACATATTCACCAGTGATGGATGCCACTACTTTTCGATACTTGATAAGTTTGGCAATCCGTGAAAGGCTTGACTTACACCTTATAGATGTTGTTGCAGTATATTTATATGGATCACTTGAAAATGACATATATATGAAACTCCCTGAAGGATTTAATTTGCCTGAAGCAAACAAAACAAATCCTCGAGAAAATTATTCAATTAAATTGAATAAATCTCTTTACAGACTGAAATAATCTGGACGTATATGGTACAGCTGTCTCAGTGAATATTTGTTGAAAGAAGGGTATAAAAATGACCCGATTTGTCCATGCGTTTTTATGAAAAGATTGGGAAAAGAGTTTGTTATTATTACAATTTATGTGGATGATTTAAATATCATCGGAACTCCTGAAGAGCTCTCAAAGGCTGTAAATTGCTTAAAAAAGGAATTCGAGATGAAAGACTTGGGAAAAACAATGTTTTGTCTCGGATTACAATTAGAATATTTAAAGGAAGGAATTTTAATGCACCAAAAGACCTATACAGAAAATGTGCTAAAGCAGTTCTATATGGACAAATCACACCCATTGAGCAGTCCAATGGTTATAAGGTCACTTGAAGTAAGCAAAGGTCCTTTTCGACCTCAAGAGAAAAATGAAGAACTACTTGGTCCTGAAGTACCATATCTCAGTGCAATTGGTGCACTGATGTATCTTGCTAGTCATACACGACCTGATATATCATTTGCTGTCAATTTATTAGCAAGATATAGTTCTTTACCCACAAAAAGGCATTGGAATGAGATTAAACACATATTCCGATACCTTAGAGGTACAATGGACATGGGTTTATTTTTCCCATATGTACCTAAGGCAAACCTAGTTGGTTATGCTGATGCGAGGTATCTGTCTGATCCTCATAATGGTCGATCACAAACAGGATATTTATTCACATGTGGTGGTACAACAATTTCATGGAGATCCATAAAACAAACGACCACAGCAACATCATCTAATCATGCTGAAATCTTAGCATTACATGAAGCAAGTCAAGAATGTGTTTGGTTGAGGTCTATGATTCAACATATTCAAGAAACTTGTGGCTTGCATGCTGGAAAACTAGCACCAACAATCTTATGTAAAGATAATGCAGCTTGTATTTCTCGGTTAAAGGAGGGCTATATTAAAGGAGATAGGACAAAGCATATTTCACCAAAATTTTTCTTTACTCATGATCTTATAAAGAATGGTAAAATAAATGTCCAGCAAGTCTGATCATGCAAGAATCTAGTAGATATCTTTACAAAATCTTTACCAACCAAAGTCTTCGAGCAACTAGTACAGAAGATTGGTCTTCGATGCTTACATAAATGTTCTGATGAGGGGGAGAATTAAATACTTGTACATTGAATTATTTATTTATTTTGTAAGGAATGTTGTACTCTTTTTCCTTCACTAGGCTTTTATCCCACTAGGTTTTTCCTAGTAAGGTTTTAACGAGGCACATTCTAAAATGTGGACATCCAAGGAGGAGTATTATGAATATTTTAAGGAACAGTGGATGTCCAATTTTCCTATAAATACAACCACTTCCCCACTCCATTTGATACCTCTCTCTCAATAAAATCTCTCTCTTACTCTTGTATTTTTCTTCCTTTTCTCATACTCTTATTAGTTTAGTTTATTTTATAACACTTATAATGATATTTTAGGATTTTTATATCATCGAGGAAAAATTATAATGGATTTTTTTCATTAATATAGAGGTAGGATGGAAATGGGCCAGGCCAGGCTGGGCTTTGAAAGGCCTGAGCCTAGCCTACATCAAAATTTCAAGGCCTGAGCCTGTCCTATTAGCGTGTCATAGGCCTTTTTTTAAGGCCTGTTTAAAGGCCTGGAAACTTTTAAAATGCTAAAACCAACCTAAAAAAATTGTGTAAATTTGTAATATTAATTTATATTATATAAATGTAAATATCTAATATATATATATTATTTTATGTTATAAATATATTAACATTATAACTAATTAATAATTAATCTAATTAAATAGGCCGACCTTTTGGGCTTCAAAGGCTTTTTAGAAAGCCTGTGGCCTGGCCTGTTTAGTTAAAAAAGCTTTTTTAAAAGTCTAAGCCTGACCTTCTAGCCCGATAAGCCTGACCTATGTAGGCTTTAAACGAGCCGGGCCATAGGCCCCCGACAGACGACCTGACTCATTTCCATCCCTATATGGAGGGAACATAAATTTAAAATTATGTCATAAAAACATGCTAGGTAATATTTTATTTTTGGGAGATACTTTATAATCTTCTATTAAACATGATAATTTTTTTCCTTTTCTTATTTATCTAGAAATGTAAAAAATACTAGCGTTATAAGTTATATACATAAATGTCTAAAATAGAGTTATAAAAATGAAAAAATCTAAATGTTAATATTAATATTTCATATCGTTACAGATAGTCAAAACTCCATTTAATTGAAAGATTTATTTAAAACCAACCCTAACTTTTAATCAAATAAAAACTACAATTCAAAAGTATAAGCGGTTGATTAATATTATTTTAATTTTGTCATATATTCATAATGGTGACCTTAATGCATATGCAACACCGGTCCCATAAGTAAAGGTTTATGACCCCATCTTACCAATGGGTGATGCAGACACCTTATCCACCATAATCTACACTTCGATGATGAATATATAAGAACCATTTTACTTCACTTTATGATCATAAATGATCAATAACCAAATAATCGGCATTTCACCCATACTGTTGCAAAATCTTGTCATCAACTCTATTCTCTGAGATTTTACAAAATCACTTTCTATATTGCAACTCATAACTCCAATTGTATTATGTTCCATTATTTGATTTCATCCGCTGAATTTGTCAACAAAAAGCTCCATTATTCTGTTCAAGTCCAATAATTAACAATAGTTTATATTTTAACACTTTTCTGACTCATGCGCTTTGTTTATAAGAAACAACTATTTAAAAACTGGATGAATTATTAAATGATTTAAGGTTTAATTGTCTAACTATGGTTGAACTTTTAAGTATAATATTATTTTTAAATAGTTTTATATAATATGTTAAATTAGTTGGTTTTGGTTTTTAAGAATCAATTTATATTAAGAGATTACAACAACTCATACTTTGTTAAAACAAAAGTGAATCTGTTCCCTTGATATAATTATTAAATTAATTAATTAAGAAATAAAAACTCCATTTTATAAAGTAATGTCTTTAACAGTTTCGCTCTTGAATATAATATTTTTTATTCTTCCAAATGTCACACTTTTTTTATGACTTTCTAAATGTTACCTGAAAACTGAAGCCTTTGAGTATATTATTATTATTATTTATTCTTTCAATTGAAAAGTGAAAACTGAAGCATTACAATAATATTATATCTAGTTTTTTTTAAGAATTTTTTTATCCTTATTAAATAACTATGTGGAATTTTAAAAAATAATAAATGAATTATAATAAAATTAATTTCTCTCTTATTGATTTTGTCTTTTTATATGAAATACAAGTTATTATTATGATTGAGAGAAAATAAATAAAAAGAAAAAATAAGTAGGAAGAAAAAATCATATTTCGAATGATCTTAAAGATAATTTTTAAGAGTATCTCTAATTTTGGACCCAATTAATAATTTTAACTAAATTAATTAATTTTTTAAATACTTATAAATTAGATAATAAGGGGTTTTTAATTTAGGGATGAAGTTATAATATTTATAAAACTTGGATTTTGTGTATTACGTAAGTTTCTCTCTCCAAAACTGCAAAACATCATTTTTTTTGTTCTCTTCTCTCTCTTTCGCTTTTTTCTCTTTGGCTTTTTTTCCCTTCGGAAAGTCAAGAACAGAACATCAGCCCCTGAATAAGGGTTTAAGAAGATGGTAGGTACGGGGTGCGGCGAGGCATGACCATTGTGTGGGAGGCCGCACGACGAACGGCGAGGCAGTACAAGGCACGGCGACAGCAGCACAACATGCGAAGATGTTTTTTTTGGAAGTCTCACGTTATAATATTTCGTATGGTTTAAATATATGTTGGGTCATTTCAATTATTATCAATTGATTTTGTGATGGAACATTTAACATGGTATTAGAGTTATAGAGTTCTTTACGGTTCTTACGAGCCAAAAGTTGTTATTTTCTTATGGGTCAAAAAGTTCTTTCCTTATGGCTTCGTTGGAGGAAGCCTGTGGAAGTCTCGCGTGTGAAAGTCTCATATTGTCCGTCTCATAATATTTCGTATGGTTTAAATACATATTAGGTCACTCTAAGCAATGTCCCTTAGTTTTGGGATGAAATCTTTAACATTTTGATTACATGATGATGTCATTTTAATCATTATTTTTTCAAGACAATGTCATTTTTCGGTTAAGTTTCTTAAGAAAATTTGATTTTATTTTTTGTTATAAAATAATTTTAACAAACACTTTGCGTATGAAAACATTTCAAAGCTTTTATCAAGTAAAAACATAAACCCAAAATGAATATATCATTGAAATATACATTCTAATTCCTTAATTCATAATCATATACAACACCCACTGTTGCTTAGTACTACAACCTTGACCAAAGATATTTAATATAATCCTAATTTTGCTTGATGAGTATTTGCATAATGCATCCAACAACTAAGTACTTATTCGGTTAAGCTTGGGTATGACCGAGTCTCAATTTTTTAAACCGAACCTACCTGTTCCTAATCAACATAAACCTTTTAAATAACTTGTTTTTATCCAAATACCTGTTACAAACTGACTCATCCTTACCTTTAAATTCGGGTATGGAGAAAGCCAAAATTAAACAGGCGTATATTAGATGACCCGAAACCATTGAATCATCGGTTTTAGCCGTTTCAACTGAAAGGTTATCTGAATCGTGTACCAGTTCTCAACCTTGCAGGTAGTGTCTGGTTTTAACAATAATAATATTTTTACACTTTTATTTATTCATAATTTCACAAAAATATTCATTTAATGTAAAAATGTAAATTTAAAAAAGAAATAGGTGTTAGTTACCAATGAAGGATTGGATAAAGCATGAACCGCTCCACCCGGCCCCGCGCCAAACCATTTTATTTCAAAGCTCTCAGTCTCTTCTTTCTGTTTTCTTCCGCACAAACACAGACACAAACGCACACAACAGTTTCCTCAGATAATATTTCCAATTTCCGAGAAAATCTTCCACGTTTTTTTCCTCCCCTACGCGAATTGTCATAAAGGTAAACAGAACAAGTCTTTTCTTTCTTTTTTTATTTTAGTTTTCTTTTTCACTCTCATTGCTTTCTCCATAATAATTAATTAATATATAAGTCTCCCCTTCCTATTTGAGATAAGATTTCTCACTCTCCCTAACCTCTCACTGTTGGTTTCACTTCATTTTCTCTTTCTATTCTGATCATGAATTCCAGTTTCTGGTAACCTCTCACATGGCATGGTGGCGGGGTTTGTTATCATTTGGAACATTTTTGCCTCCCTTTCAGGTATTCTACAACATCTCTCTTATTTTCTTTCCCTTTTCTATCGTTTTTTCACAGTAGGTAGGTACTGGCTGCAAAATCTGTTCAATTTTATTTTTTATAAACAAATTCAAAGCAAAAAATAAAAAAACATTCAGAATTAAATTTACCCCCCTCACAGTGTACCTTTTTTTGGCATCTACCGTTGTGGAGCAATGGATAAGTTTGAAAACCAATCATATAAATGGCAGGAAATACTTCCAAGGCTTATCGAACTACTAGTTGTGTATATATGTGTGTGTGAATTTCATGGTTAATTTTAGTCTCTGAATTTAAATTTGTTTAGTTAGATGTTTTCATGGGTTGTTTTTTTCCGACAGGGGCAGGTTGATCCTGCGGCTCATACTATAAAGTCCCATGGGGCCACACTTGCAAGAAATCACGCTCGTGATTGGTTTATATTGTTGCTTCTCGTAGTAATAGAGGTTGTCCTCTATGTGATTCATCCGTTTTACCGCTTTGTGGGAAGAGACATGATGGAAGACCTTAAATATCCTCTGAAAGGCAACACCGTACCCATATGGGCTGTTCCTGTAAGATTTTATCATTATTATTATTAACTAATTAGAAAAGTTTCCTATTTCTTCTTATAGATGCAATTAGTTGTAATTAATTTGTTTTCTTCTGCTAATGATCAGCTATATGCGATTCTGTTGCCGGTGGCCGTTTCCCTTCTCTTCTATATGCGCAGAAGAGATGTTTATGATTTGCACAACAGTATTCTAGGTAACTTTTTTGCATTTGGTATATATGCATTTACTTAGCAATTCAATTTTATAAATGCTAACTCTCCCCATCATTAAGATCGATATTGATATTTTTGTTAAAAATAAAGATATAGTTGAGGTAGTTAACAATGCCATTATAAAAAGTGTTGAGAGATTGATGATTGGTATGGTATGCAGGTCTCTTATTTGCTGTTCTGATCACTGCGGTCTTGACTGATGCAATCAAAAATGCAGTTGGGAGACCTCGCCCCGACTTCTTTTGGCGTTGCTTCCCCGACGGAGTAGAGGTAACCCTATTTTTCAATTAACCAATTTATTAACCTTCACTTTATTCTGTTCTTTTTTTTTTATGTACGTTTCATTCCCAAGAAAACTAAAATTCATTTAACATAGTAATTTTTTTATTATTAAAAATTAATGTATTATTGTGTTTCTTTTATGGAATAATAGTATTTGTTCATATGAAAAGTTACTATTTTTAATGATATAACTTTGTCTTTTATGACCGAGGTTAACATTTTTCAATCATAAAACTGAATTTTGAATCTAAAATATCATGTTAAATTTTAAATCATATCCTTCTTTCGGTGAAAGAGAGTTTAAGTTTTTATGAAAAAAAGTGGTGGTTAAAGAGTCACCTCTACAAGCTAGTAAATAGAGTGTTAATTTTGGAACTAGTGATCCAACTTAATAGATAGGCGTCCGTTTGGATACCCAACTTGGTTAACTTAAAAATAGATCCTACGGTCAAACAAAGTTTTGATTGTCTCAACTTGCCCTTGGACAGTATAGGATCTCCATCACCCACCAATAATAGATTTTAGGCTTTGAGTGATCTAAACCCCGACCTTTGTAGCTGTGAATAAATTAAAACTATCTTATATATGGTTTTAGAAATAATTATTATAAAAACAAATTATTTTTTGTTATGTGAATTTACAATAGAATAATAATATGTTTTATTGGAATTTAAAAAGTATACAGGTTGGTTTTGTCACTATAAGAAAATGTTGATTTAATGTGAGATATACTCTCATGTTAAAACCCAAATGATATTTATGTCTCCTACCATTTCCACATTATATTTTTCCATGCAAAAGTCATGTAGGACACTAACTCTTCTATACGTTAAAATTGATGTGGGACTTAGTGTCCCAGGTGTGAACGCATAAAATGATATGAGACATAATATCTGACGCTAAAAATGTTTTTAATATTTTCTTTTTTTATATTTATAAAATCATTTTAAATTTGTTAAAATTAAATTTGAATTCACCAAACATATATCATTTGTCTAATTAATTGTAATCAAGATAAATCAATTGTCATCTATACAAATACATAATTACTATTTAAAATTTAATTAATATATACAAATTACAATTAATACAAGTTACAAATAAAATACAATGAATTACTAATTACAAATTCAAATTTAATCAATATTATGAGGCAATCAACATGTAATTCGTTTGATCATAATGTAACATCTATTAATCGCATAACACTAGGAAAAAATAAAATTAGTATTACATATATAAGTAAATATACAAACTGACAAATTAGTTTAACTATACATGTTTGAATAAATTAATTACCTTATTTATCCCACTTCACCTCTTCATAGACATGATGATGATCATCATCATAAACAACATCATCATATCCATCTTCTAAACTTATCTCCTAATAATCATCTATCAATCTCGTCAATGGTTCTGGTTCTGTTAACGGTCTCACTAGTGATGTTCTAGATGCGTGATAAAGAAGATCCTCAACGGTTGTATCAATTTCCACATGACTTCTAGACTTAGTTTTTATATCCATATGCCAACCATACTTACTTGCACACAAAGGTAGATATGGTATATAATAGACTTGATGTGTATTTTATGCTAAAATTAATGGATCACACCAACAATGATGTCTAGATTGGTTGATTTTAACAATGTCGTATTGTGTAATGATATTGGTTCCTTTAGACGATATATCATACTATTCATAATAGAATAAATGAATCCTTTTAAGAAACCTCTAATACTTTAACTCATATGTACTTAGAACATTACCATAAAAGTCACTCTCCCTAAGTCTATTGTGTCTTTGACAAAAACACCACAACTAGCAACTTTTCCATTATTGCTTTATTTTTGGGTGTGGAACCTGTATCCATTGACAAGTATGTCAGCTAACATATTGCCTATTCAGACTCACCGATAATTATCTGAGTTGTGCATTTGTCACACCATTGGTGGTGTCCTAAAACTACACACCACATACAAATTCAACGGTTAAACTCATCATGTATCATGATGTATAATTAATTATTGATAATTAATGAGTTTTTAAAGGGACTTTACCTATTTGAACCACATTACAAAGTTAGCATGTATAATCGGTGATGTCGGATTGTCGACAGTTTCATGCTATTACAAAAAGATGTTAGCATAGGGAAAATAACTGTTGTTAGCAATGCATTTGATCATGTTCATTGAATGTAAGTGTTGCCAGTATAGAAACTTACTCTAAGTATGACTTGACCTCAATGCAGTTGATCAAAACGTGTGTGTAGCCATATTTGTTTTCTTGATCATCCGTCCATGCTTTATGAGGTTTGCCATCAAGTTTTCCACCCTTCAATAGTTCGACGATTAAGTTTTCATTGACATCATCATCCATTCTACCTAGACCATTCCTCATATTGCTTGCCAACACACAATAGTTCTTGAAGTAACGAGAGGTAAAGTAAGTTGTCTCGCGATGTAAATAGAAGCTAGTGAGTGATCCTTCCACCTTTAAGATCCTATTATGTATGGTTAAACATTTAATCAAGTTAATTTGACATAAAAATCATTTAACTTAATCTCTTAGTGAATATATTCTAAACCTAACATTAAGTCTTAATCGCTTGACAACTCAATTCTAAGATTTGCATTAAGAAAATGCTTTAACAATCATTAGAATCAACTCTATCCCCAGAAAAAATCTAAAGGACATTTTGTCCCCAAAACCCATCTAGTAAACCAAATACACACAAATAACATTCTCCTAAATAGAAATAAGCAACATGAAGAAATAAATGTTAACATGATATAAATGTATAAACATACACAAATATATGTCACTACAAAGTCATAAATAGAAATGGGTTTGTCTAATCCCAATAAAAGAAAGGCTTAGCCACACATAGTCATGAGGACCAACCTTAGATACATCAAATGAACAAAAGAGAAAGGAAAATAAAACCTAGAAGAAGCTCCAAGGCTTTTGACAAATAAAGAAAAGCTCATAAGCTCCAAGCTCTCTTCTCCCAAGTCCCAAAAAATATTTTTTAGAGCACTTAAATGTGTCCTGCTACGCATGGCTGAGTTGTACAAGCACTCTACTTGTAGGGGTGATAACACCAAAATTTTGCTTGTTCACCTTACAAGTAGGGGCAAGCTGCCTCTAGCAGCTATTCTCTTTAGATTTTTCTTTCAAGCTTCAATTCTTGGCTCTTTCTTGTAAAACACAACCAAATTATCAATGACTAATGAAAGGATATGATATTTGGATTTTAAGAGAATGAGAAAATTTTTAACATTGAATGGTTGAAAGAAAACACAATTAAAGACCAAAGTCCTAAAAAAAATCCTGAAATAGGCTACTAACAATAGGAGCAACCGATGACAATCAAGCCACGAATGCTTCCCCCCAAACAAAAACAAAAATGACTTGATGTCATTCATACATATTGAGCAGGATAACCTTCCATGCATGCTTCATCTAGACTCCGTTTAGGTAAATACCTTGATTCTTCACAAAACTTACATTGATGTAATTCATTTTCCTTCCAAAAAAAACATACATGTTCATGTAACAATCAATGAATATTTTAGGGGGTGTTTCAACATGGCCATACAACATTTTTACAAAGAAATCAATGAATCTTTTTTGGAACCCTCCAATTAGATTTGCAACAATCAATTTAACAGCAATAGACAACTTGGACTTAGTGGCACCATCATGAATAAGTTCATTAGCAAACATCAACTCTTTAAAGAATTTTTGACACCGAGGGTCGGATTTTTTTAACCAAGGTTATCAAACTTGAAAGTTTAGGTAGACTTGTTTAGGTCTTGTAGACTCATCTTTTGAGTTAACCCGTAAACATTTACAAGTTTACATCTTATTAAAATAATATTAAAATAATAAAACTTGTATGTCTTTAGTTAAATAAACTATCATAAAAAACCAAAAAATAATAGACTTTAGTGGTTAATTGCTTAATAAATTATCATAAAACATATGTATATCTTTGCATTCAAATTCTAGTGGCTAATTGCAAAATTACAATGAGATAAACACAGAAAAAAGTTAACAAAATAAAATGAATTTCATATTTTCATTAATGTATCATTAGGTTATGACTTTATGGCTACATTCCATATTACATAAAAGTATTCAAATGAAGGTTGAGCGAGGAAGGTCAAACTTAGACAATCATGGAACAATGATGTTTGAACACAGGGAATGTCAGTGATGTAATAATGAAATGTTTCGAAGATGAAGAGACTAGAAAGAAAAGGGAAATGGGGTTTCAAAGAGAAAAGGGATTGTTTAGGGTTTTGTAATCCCAATTTTTGATTAAACCTTCAAAACAACATCGTTTTAGGGTAGAGTGGTAATTTTTTTCCTAAATCAAATGCGTGTTTAACTCATGAGATCACGCGAGATTACATGGGTTCACGCAAGATTACATGAGTTCAGACGAGATTGATTAGGCACGGGTTTCACACGAGTTAACTAGTTTAGGCTGGTATATAAACTCGTAAATTCATGAGTTTTACGAGTTCTCTCGCGAGATTGACAATCATGCTTCTAACTTATTCTCCATATAATAATCACTCACATCATCAACGATATATAGCATCATATATCATGTTATTCACGTTGTCTAAACTTTTATTTTTCACCCTTGAACCGGATGCACTAGTGTTACACTATGACAAACCAGTATATGTTGAATATTCATACACTTCACCATGTGAAGTCCAAACCTAATAATTCAGTTGGAAAGCCAACTTATACAAATGATATTTAACATTATCTTTAGTCAGTATTTTCAAACAACTCTTTACACAAGACATCTAATACCGCTATTAGATATAACAAATGCTTATTGTTTAGCTTCGTTGGTAAATTCTTCAACCACTTCAATAAATTGAATATTCAAACTCTTGTCCATATTAATTTAATCACACTTCCACGTACGGTCCATTTTTCTACATTAATATATTTAACCACTAAGAAGCCAAAAAAAATACAATTATTAACATTGAATTTAATTTTAATTCACAACCTTGTAGCCTAATATTTTTTTAAATGGACAGTATGACATCTACAATACGGACATCCACTTTTTTTAACATCAACAAACAATCACCAACAATTTAAAGAGACAAATAATTTTCCTAACTATCCTGATAGACATGCAATAGTCATCTATCATAATGTTTTAACCAATTTCAGAGGTTAGCGGTCCAATTTTAGTCCTACATTCTCAGTCAACACAATATACATAAACTAACACCTCACCAAAATACAAAATCAATCAGTTAAAAATGCTCAATTTTTTCTTGTCACGAACACAACAATATCTTATTCTCTTAAAATAGAATGCTCAATAAGGCGATTGAAGAGATGAAAATGATGAAGGACAATAGAGGGAAGTTTCTGCCAAAGAGAAAAAAGACATGGAGGAGAGGAAAATAAGGGAAGGGGTGTCTTACTACATAAAATGTAGTTTTGGCATGGGACCATCATTAATATCCCTCGTAATATCTACGTTTAACTTTTTTAGAAAATTGTTGCATGAAGCATGAGATACAATCCACGTTAAAACCATTTTGAACTTGTTATTTTTATTTTTAATTATAAAACTGTTATTTTTTGAAAAAGTCAATAGCAACAGATATTGGAAATAAAAGGAGTAGCAGGGGTACTCAAAATACACATCCATTAAGACAAAACTGTCGTGCCTTTCTCAGCATAACCACCCTCACCAAAGTATTGGGATTTAATTACTAGAAGATAATAGGTGGAGTTTTGATCATGGTCAAAGCATGTTTATGTTTTTTGTCTTTAAACTCTTACAAAATTTGATGTGTGTGTACTTATGTTTGGTTCAATTTTAATGGTCTTCTTTGTGATTAACCTCACAGGTTTATGATAAATGGGGTGGTGTGGTATGTCATGGCAAGCCAAGTGAAATAAAAGAAGGACATAAGAGTTTCCCAAGTGGCCATACATCATGTGAGCAACAACATTGATCTACTGCTTTAGTCTTGCCAATTGGAATTAACAAAGCGTTTCATGTCGACAAGTTAATCTGAACATTGAATCATATTTACTTATAACCTCTTAAATGAACATGACAGAAACGCAATATTAATTAGTCAAAAGAAGCATTGCTTTGACCCATATATAGAAAGAATACATGAAGGGTAGATACTGATATGATTTTTCCATTCCAAAGTTTATTGCTAAATTTTGTTATAGTGATATACGAAAATCTTGTGCAGAGTTAAGTAGATGCAGCAAGATATTAATTTATTCATCACATTGCTAGCTCATTTCTTCATAAATCTACAGGGTCCTTTGCGGGTCTTGGTTTTCTCTCCTTGTACCTATCTGGGAAGATTAAAGCTTTTGATCGCAAAGGGCACGTGGCAAAATTATGCATTGTGTTTCTTCCTCTACTTGCTGCTTCCCTAGTTGGAATCTCTCGAGTGGATGACTATTGGCACCATTGGGAAGATGTGTTTACTGGAGGCCTTTTGGGTTTGTTTTCTTTGGCTCAGAGCAAATCATTGAACATCATAACTCCTTTTTTGAAAAGGGAAACTCATGTACTAGATACCCTGTGTCTGTGTTTCTTCCAGGGCTAGTCGTGGCTACTTTTTGCTATATGCAGTTCTTCCCTGCGCCATACAGTAATGATGGTAACACCTCATTTGCCTGCAGCATGTCGAATGTTGTTTTTATCTTCGATTCATCCAAGGTTTTCACTTTGCAAAACTATTGCCCCAATTAAGGCTCAGCATGATACCTGATACTTTATTATGTTGGGATTATACTAAAACTATCATTCTGATTATTATTATGTTGTGGTCTCTTCTCGTTCTTGACTTCGTTTTTTATGAAATGTTAAAAGAGTGTTAATTTTTCAGGATGGGGTTCATATGCATATTTCCGGGCAATGGAGGAAACACGGGCCAATGCAAACGTTAACCGGGACTCACCCGTTGTGCAGGCCATGGAAGACCGGGTTATGAATCAAGTTCCGAGGAGAAATGGTGATGCGCTCGCTCCTTTCTCTTACCATAGCCCAACCTTAGAAGCCATGGAGCTGGGACACAAGTGATCTTACAATTGTCTTAATCTTCTCCCTAGTTTTTTTCTCACTTTACTTTTTTGTCTATACCTGTAATTGGAAAATTAATTAGGTTCTCTATACGCCAATAATAGATTTAGCAAACTAGCAAATATTGTGCACTTTTTGTTGTGGGTGTTATTATGCTAATGTAAAAAGAAAATAAAAATTACTTGCGATAGTTGTATTTTTAAATTTGTCACGTTTCTTTTAGGTTTTCTTTAAATTTGATCAAAACATGTTTTCATGTCAAAATCAAAATAAATATAGGTTAATATTTATCGTTCAATTGGTTTTGAGTTGTAAGATGATGTTCTATACTTATTGGCTTGCTTGTCTAAACTCCCCCAAGAGTGGTATCAGAACCGATGGTGTGATTCGGTGACCGGTTCTGATGAGTATGTACTACCCATGGTGATTAAAAAAGGCTCTAGTTTAGATAGAAAGTTGGAGGGATGTGAAGAGGGAGTGGAACCTACAAAGTAGTCATTGAGTAGATGACAACTTATGTGGGAGAGAGCAAATGACGCTCGTGTTTACACCATGATACTTGGGAATGAAAAAAGATTTTCGTTGGAGGAGGAAAAATGTTCAATGTGTAATCAAATCAGACTTGAGGGAGAGTGTTGGATATCAAGTGTGAATGATGTGGATGAAGAAGTCCTATATTGAATACAAAATAGATAAGTGAAGTGACTTATAAGTAGATGGACCTATACATCTAACATCAATTAGTTTTGAATTATAAAATAGTGTCTTATACTTATTAGTTCCTGCTACTAAACTCCTTAATAAATATGTAACTTACACCGTTTTATTTTTTGAAAATTTCTATTCAATAAAAAATAGGATATATGTTTATTGTCTCTTTTATTTGAAACTTCTATTACCAGTTGTAACTATGTCTCCTTTTTTCTTTTCTTCTTTTTGGCTCTGGTGGAAAGGTTTCATAAATATAAATAGTGTAAAGAGCTATTCAAATTGACAATTTCAAGATTTAAATTGCCAAAATTGCAGACAAATTTAATCCAAAATCAGAATTCAATTTCACTTCAACTAACGCTACCCACCTCTTGATGCCACTGATAGTTTCTCCAAACACGCTAGGTATAAGAATTGAGAACCAGCATCATTTCATGAGATGATTAATTTCACACTCTTTTCACATTATTCTTTTATATAACTTTCTCTTTTATAATTTTTCCTGACACTTTTATATGACCGAAACAGAGCATAAACTATGAAATTATATTTTCGGAGCTAGGGAACATGAGAGGAATCAAATAAAATAAAAAATAGATTATTTAATTATTCTGATTCACCCTTTCAAAGTCTGAAACTGTGAATCTCTAACCTGGCACTTTGTCTCTTTGCTTGAATAAAAAAAACCCAAGAAACATCTGGTGTTTAAGCTGCCCAAAAGTGTTGCATCCATCTTAAGTGACAGTTCCAATGTCTTATTTTTGTAGCCCTAAAGGCTGAGCACGAGACATTCTTTGCATTTTTTCAACATAAATAGCCAAGTCTTTTGCCCTTTTGGTTATTTTTATAATCCTAGTTTAACAATTACTTTTCATTACGATTGTTAGCTATATGTATTCAAACTTCTGGAAATTCGGGAAAGGGGGTCTTTTACTCATTTTATTAGTAGTACTTGCATGCAGTGTTTTTTTTTAAATAATTCTTATCAAAAAATGTAACTTTTTGTAATATTTAGTGAAATAAAATTACGGGTTAACTCAAGATATACGATTAATTCTTTTAAGTAAAATATCAAATTCAAGTCTGGGCAACTGGTTTCACGGTATTTAGAGTAGCTGAACTAATAACCACCCACTTACATATATGAGGTGCATTTATGTTCTGTAAAATTCAAATAAAAAATGAGTGATGGCTAGGCCCTCATCACTCAGCTTGCCACATTACATGGTTACACGAATTATAACTTTTAATTTATTACTGTGAATGAGGAGACATTGATACAAGGTTGAATCAGTAGTCAAAGGAATAAAAGCAAAAGCGAAAAGAGTGTAAGCCTAAGTTTCATCAATGATAGTTTTAAGTTTAATACTAATAATAATAGTTATAAGTTTAACTATCATAATAATGTATTTAGTTGTTTTATTTTTGAAAACCAAACTATATATTTATCATTTAAATTATTGTTAGTATTTCCTATTTACCTTTTAATTTTATTTGTTCTTTTCCTCCCTCTTTAAATAGGGAAAGAGGAATATAAAATAAAAGGGTGGGGAATACGGATTTGAATCATATTTTATTTTTTTTATCAGCAAAAAAAATATATTAAAAAGATGCCATGAGTACCTTAACCCATATAAAAAAGATTTTAAACCATTGAAGGTTAACCGGATAAACATAACATAGGTTCCTAGTACCAATCAATAAATTTAAAAAAACAAAATTTCTCATTCAAAACCATAATAAAAAAATAAGCTCAAACATTTTCTCACAATTTACAACTCCACCTTTGAAAATAATATCATTAGTATCTCCCAAATAGTCCAAATTGTAGCAAACTACGTCACAAACATTAAATGTGGTAACAAAATTTGAGTGTTGTTTTTATCACTCTGATTTTCTTTTTACATGTTGGAATGCAAGACACTTGTTTATAACTATAAAAGAGATATTACAGGTTAGAAAAGCAATAAAAAACATTTTAATAGTAATAAAAGTTGGAAGTTTCATATTATCTAATTTATAATATTTTGTATGGTTTAAATATTTATTGGATCACTTTAATTATTATAAATTAGTTTTATAATAGAACCTTTAACATAGTATTATAATTAAAACATTCTTTAAGTTAATCTTTACTTAATAGATTTTTAACATTACGGATGATGACACATGAGTAATACCCATAAAATCGTGAACCCTCAAATCCATTTCCTAATCTCGTATAATAATATAATAACCATTCAAGTAGTCAAAAACAACAAAATACAATGAATATTTTTCCTTAAACATCAGGATTGTTATTTAAAGAGTTTTTATTTGTCCTAAAATACTCGTTACTATAAATTTATAATCAAATTTATTATTAATTTTTTAAATACTTTTATTTTCTATTAAGAAAAATCATTAATGCATAGAATAACTCATGTTTACATTTTACTTTTATCTCTCTTATTAAGATTTGGATTCCTGGAAAATCCATTGGAGTTGCCCGTGTTTTCCTTTGTTAAAAATTATAGGGAGAATATTAAAAATAATAAATAATAAAGAGATAGAAATACACTTTTTTAAAGGATAAAATAGATAGATAAATAATAATTTTATAAAAAATAAATAGTAGCATGAATTACGGTTTTTTAATCAGTGTGTTTTTCTTTTTCTAAACGGTTATCAAGAAACCGAAGCAATGATTATATTTTCTTTTGAAAAACTTAAACTCTAATATAATTAGTATAATAAGTGTAATTTTTTTTATATTGGCATCCGAGACAATAATCCGATGTCATATAAAAAATTATTATTAATTTTTATAATAATTATTTTAAAAATTATATTTATAATAAATTTTAATTGATTAACCGTCAGTGTAAAAGTGCGCATGTTATTAATTAACCACAAATAATAATTTTATTTTTCATGAAAAAAGAGGATGTAATAAACAAACCCTTCAATAATCTCAAGCCACGCGCCTTTCTCTTTTGCGATTTTTGAAATTCATCCTTTGGCACTCTCTCACAGTCACAAATCGTTTCTGTGATTCCAATTTCCATTTTCGCCTTCTTTCTCCTTCCGCCATCTCGAATCTCGTGCACGTGCTCCTCCACCATCTCAGGTCTTCTCTCTCTCATCGTATTGTGTTTCCTTTCTACTTCCTTTTTATTCTTTGCGCGTTTCACACTGTGTGCGTCTCTGTCTTTTACTCTCCTTCTTTCTTTCTCTGTTCTCTTTCGTAACCTTAATCCTATTATTGACTAACCTGGTTTCGAAATTCCGTTTGTTTCTTTACTTGTCTTCGTCTTTTATATTATTTGATTTCACCAGCTGTTGAACCGTAATTCTCGTTCCCTTGTTTTTGTTCAAAACTTGCTCCCATTCAGGATTTTTAGTTTCTGTAGCATTGAATTTATGCTGATATTGAGAAGCGCTTCATTTTCTGAAATGGAAGGAGAAGAACGCTCGCAAGAGATAATTTAACTGTTATTCAGAGAGACTTCAAATTGCTTTAGGTTTTGTTTTATTTTATTTTATTTTATTGTCCCTACTGAAGATGCTTTGTTGCTGTGATGGTAACGAGTACTTGCAAGTTCTTTCGTGGTGATGGAGAGAGTGTGTTCTTCTCGATCTAGTGATTTTGATAAGTTAAATGTGTCATGCATGAAGTTTTTTAGGTAGTTTGGCACTGTCTGTTCGATAGACAGAGCAGAGTGAATTTGAATGACTGTAACATTTTGTGGCTGCAGTGAACTGCGTGTTCTTCAAATGGGATATTTGAGGAGCTAAGAAAAGAAGAAATCATGCGTTGACTTGTGGACTGTGGTTGGGTGATAAATCAGATTTGTTAAGCTGCTGCCATTAAGGTGGTTTAAGTAGGAAGATATAGCATTGTTTGGTTTAACAGAAGTTTTGAACCCCTGATATAGTCTTGAGACATGTCGAGGATGGATGGATTATATATCTTATAACGAGAGACTCATAGGGTTGGATCCAGTAGTAATAAATCCTACCTGTTAAAACATGCTACCCACATGCTTCATGCTTGTGGAAAAACAAATTCCAAATGAGCTACATATAATCAAATCACCTCCATTAATTAATATAAACCTAATATCTAAGATAAATAACATTGTTGTTGTAACCGATTGAATTGTAACTAGCTAGGTAGTCAATCCAGTTTTGTTTTTTATTTGACTGGTTCAACTAGACATAACAAAAACGGCAATACTAGAGAACATGGATGTCTAATTACATATTTGTCAGTCATACATCAGTATAAGGCCCTAGATTGCATAACACTAACAAAATGATGAAATAGACTATTACATTTGGGTTATTATGATTACTGGTTCCATGAAAACAATCAAATGAAGTTGCCCCTCTGAAATTTTAAGTGTCATGCTAACTTCAGCAGACAGACATCACTTAGACTTCAAAAATGGGTCTTAGTTTTATGTTTTCATATTTTTACACAGTATCTGGATTGGGACTTTTATTTCTTCTTGAGCCTTGGCTGAGCCCCAACATGAAAGCCCATAAAGAAGACTTCAAGATCTGCTGCATAAGTATACACCAATTGGATAGCTAGGACCTAGTTCTGCCAGTGACATGGTTTTTGGTTTTCTTACTATATAGCAGCATATACTTGTCAATTTGACACGGTTCTTGGTTTTCTTACTCCTTTCTATTTCTGCTCTTGCTGTACTTCCTTAAATTTGTAGTAGTTTAATTTTTGACATAGTTCCCGTTAACCTTCCCATTTGTCATTTGCAGTGAAAACATGCCTGAAATTCAGTTGGGTATGCACACTATCAGATCACATGGAGTTAGAGTGGCAAGGATTCATATGCATGACTGGTTGATTCTCATGCTTCTTGTGATCATTGATGCTGTCTTGAATGTAATAGAGCCATTTCACCGTTTTGTTGGAGAGGGGATGATGACAGATCTCAGATACCCATTGAAATCTAATACAATTCCCTTTTGGGCTGTTCCAGTATGTTTTTCTTCCTAGAATTGTGTCTTGAAAGAAATTTATCCCATTCATGAGATTATGTTATTTTAACCCCGTTCCGTTCGCGTCACCTTGACTTGATTAATATTCTAGATATAATAATAAACTCTTGAATTTCAATTCCTAAACAGATAATAGCAATATTGTTACCGCTGGCTGTGATTCTCATTTACTATTTCATTCGAAAGGATGTTTATGACTTCCACCATGCTATATTGGGTAAACCTCCAAACCTTAATATCCGTTTTGATTTGTCCACAATTATATATTTATTCTGTCTATTATTAGGAGATTATGTAATTACTTAGATTCCTTAATTAAGTTAAATCAGGGTCTATATATTTGTGCATTGTATGATTCTTTTTAACATACTACAAATTATATTCAGCTATATTCTTTTCAAGTTGGTATTAGGGCTCTCGATCTTACTGCCTTCATTGCGGTCTGAGTGGCGACATTTTTCCACCATCTGGTGCCTTCATTGCTCTCTGTTTGTAAACCGGACCTGCCTTCATAGTAGATCCGGTGTTTTTTTTCACAAAACCTCACCTCAAAGAATGCGCTCCACCACTGCCCTAGATTGGACTAAGCTAGGGTGCCCTGATTTGGACCACAACACCACCGTTGGAATCTCAGCGCAGAGATTAGCTAGAACATGAAACCCTGTCGCCGGTGACCTCGTTGGCGTATGCAGTTCATGCGCCACCTTCATTGGTCATCCTCCTTTGACCGTTCTTCAGTCTATGCTTCCTGGTTTGTTTAAAACACAATTGGTTAACTCTTTTAAATTTGATATTTGTCAGTTCTCTAAACATCATCGTAGTTCTTTTTCTAGTCATGAGAATAAGAGCGTCGAGCCATTTGATTGAATTCATTCCAATGTTTGGGGGCCAGTTTTTGTTACAAATATTTTTGGTGCAAAATGGTTTGTTTCTTTAATTGATGATTGCTCCTGTATAACATGGATTTTTCTAATAAAGGATAAAATTGAGGTAGCATAGTTGTTTTAAAATTTCTATAATATGGTTTAGACCGAGTTCAATAAAAAAATAAAAAAGGTTACAGTCTGATATTGGTACTGAATATGTGAACCAAGATCTGTTTGAGTTTCTTCACAAAAATTGAATACTCCATGAGCTCACTTGTGTTAATACTCCACAACAAACAGAGTTGCTGAAAGAAAGGACCGTTATCTTTTGGAAATGGCTAGGGCTCTCTTCTTTTAAATGTCTGTTCTCAAATCATATCGGGGAGAAGCTATCCTAGTAGCAACTTATCTGATCAACAGGTTACCCACTTGCTTCCTTGATGGAATCAGTCTTATCCAAGTGTTGTCCTCTTTCTTTCATTTAGTCCTTTTTCTACATAGTCTTGATTGTTGTGTGTTCTGTTGTACTGCTTTTGTTCATATCCACAACCAGCATCGTGGTGAGCTTGGCCCTCAAGTTGTAAAGTGTATCTTCGTTGGTTACCACTCCCTTTTTCTACATGTCTCTATGTATATTACCTTTCATGAGGATTAGTCGTTCTACACTAGTCCTCAGCTTCAGGGAGAGAATAGGTTGGAAGTTGAGTTTGTTTGAGTCCTGTGATACATTCTTTGAATCCTTACTCGTTGTCCTTTTATCTCTATACCTGTGCAAGTAGAGAGGTTCCAATTGGTCCAATAATTGTGTATCAGAAAAGGTGAAAACCCGACTTGATCCAATAACAACTTCAACTGTTTGAATCAGAGGTAAGTAATTCTGAAACCTTAGATATTTCTCTTCCATCCTCTCAAGGTTCTGATGATTTACCTATTTCCTTGAGAAAAGCCAAGAGATCTTGTGCCAAATATCCTATTTCCCACTTTGTTTCCACTAAACACCTCTCAATGTGGCACCAAAGTCTCCTTTCAACCATTGAATCTATCCAGGTCCCTAAGACAGTTCAAAAAGCCTTAAAGGACAAGAATTGAGTTTGAGCTATGAATGAAGAGATGAGTGCTTTGAGGAAGAATGAGACTTGAGAAATTGTTAAAAGACCTTGAGATAAGAAAGCAGTAGGTTACAGATGGGTATAGACTGTTACAAAGCTAAATTGGTTGCAAAAGGATACATTCAAACCTATGGAATTGATTATGAAGAAACTTCTGCACTAGTTGCCAAGATGAATACAGGATGAGCGAACCTATCATTGGAAGCTCACTTTGGTTGGGAGTTGCACCAATTCAATCTTAAGAATGCTTTCTTACATGGAAGAAGTGTATATGGAGGTTCCCCCAGGAGACGATTCTATAGACAGAGAAAATCATGTGTGCAAGTTGAAGAAAGCCTATATGGGCTAAAATAGTCACCTTGAGCTTGATTAGGAAGATTTACTCAAGCTATGGTGTCCTTGGGATATAAGCAGAGCCAAGCCGACCACACTCACTTCATTAAACACTCTCAAAATGGCAAACTAACTCTTCTTTTAGTTTATGTGGATGATATGATCATGGTAGGTGATGATGAGGCTGAGAAACATATTCTAAAAGAAAGGTTAGCAGCCCAGTTTGAGATTAAGGACCTTGGGAGGCTTAAGTATTTCTAGGAGATTGAAGTTTGCTTATTCCAAATCGGGTATCTTCATATCTCAAAGGAAATATGTTCTTGATCTCTTGAAGGAAACAAGCAAGCTGGGATGCAAAGTTGTTGGAACTCCAATAGAACAGAATTATCGTATTGGGAATGAAGAAGAAAGTTCGGTTGTTGATAAAACTCAATATCAAAGACTTGTTGGGAAACTTATTTACTTGGCTCTTGCTAGATCTGACATAGCCTTATGCATGACCCTTAAGAGAGGCATATGCAGATTGTAACCAAAATTCTTCAGTATTTGAAAGGGAACCTAGGAAGAGGATTGGTGTTTAAAAGAGAAGGTGAGTTATCATTGGAGGCATATATAGATGCAGACTATGTTGGCTCTAATATTGATAGGAGATCTACTTCAGGGTATTGTATGTTCCTGGGTGAAAACTTGGTCACATGGTGAAGCAAGAAGCAAAATGTAGTGGCCCAGTCAAGTGTAGAAGTAGAGTTTCGATCTATGGCATAAGAAATAATGGAACTTTTGTGGATCAGAAACATTGGATGATCTCAAGATGCAATACAAGGCATCTATGAAACTTTTTTGTGACAACAAGTTAGCCATCAACATTGCTCATAATCCATTTCAACATGATAGAATAAAGTACACAGAGATAGATTGAAACTTCATCAAAGAGAAGCTTGATAGTGGCCTCATAGAGACAACATATGTTCCTTCTAGTGAACATTTAGCAGATATCTAAACAAAGGGACTACCAAAAAAGCGGTTTAAGTTTCTTTTAGGCAATTTGGGAATGATAGACATCAATTCACCAAATTGATGGGGAGTGTTGAGAATATCCGACTTGATTTATCCATAATTATTTATGGCCATTATTAGGAGATTATGTAATTATTTTATTCCTTATTTAGATTAAATGAGGGTCTATATATTGTACATTGTATGATTCTTTTTAACATAATACAAATTATATTAAGTTATATTCTTTTCAAGTCTTGTAAAGTTTTCCGTGTTCGTGTTTGCACATCACTTCAGTGTACTGTAACCTATTGCCAAATGCATATCAGGGCTTCTATTTTCTGTACTCATTACTGCGGTGATAACTGATGCTATAAAGGATGGAGTTGGACGACCAAGGCCAGATTTCTTCTGGCGCTGTTTCCCAGATGGTAAAGGGGTAGGTTTTCTATTTTATCAACTACCAAGATAGTTTTATAAATATCATTACTGTGTGATACATATTGTTTTATGTAGTTATGTGCTCAATAAACCCAGCATTGCTGCATGACATGCTCAGGTGTTTGATCCAGTCACAGGTGATGTCAGGTGTACTGGAAATCCAGGTGTTATTAAGGAAGGTCACAAAAGTTTCCCCAGTGGACACACCTCTTGTAAGTACTCTTTTCAAAGTTACAATCTTACGGCCTGACATTTCTTAAGTGGTCTTGCCTCCTGATACATATATCTGTATTTAAGTGGCAATCTTACAGTATGTCCAGGATGAAGTTCTTCTAGATTATTATAATAGAATACAAGCTCAGAATTTGTTTATGATGAGTTACGTTCAAACGAAAAAATTGTCTTAAAAATTTGATACCTTACTTTCAGAAGGTTGCTTTATTGGTTTTTTTTTTAATATTTTAGGTGGCATTTAATTTCGTTTTTGTTTTCATTTGCAATAGATATGTTTTCATCTATTATTACAAAAATACTACCTTGTTTTCTCGTTTCTCGTTTCCAAGCTCTTCAAAAGAAAATGGCCAAAAGAAGATTTTGTGTTTTCAGCTTTCATCATTTCCTTTGAAAATTCTTGTGAACAGGAAATAAAGTAAAAACAATGCAATATTTTTGAAATTGCGAGTAAAAATATATTAAATGAAAGTGAAAACATAAAATAAATTGAAGACCACCTTAGTTTCCCAGCCTTTTGATATTTGCCTTTTGGGCCAAAAACATGCTTCAGGTAGCATTTGCATTTTCTTGTCATTGGTTTCTTGGGAATGATCAGTTTCTTTTGTTTGTTCTCACTTTGTAATTTACCATCAGCTACGTTAACTACCATGATATAAGCTCAGAAAGATTCAATTTTTGGGTATGCAGGGTCCTTTGCTGGTCTTGTGTATCTTGCTTGGTATATATCTGGAAAAGTCAGGGTATTTGACCGTAGGGGCCACGTTGCAAAGCTCTGTCTTGTTTTCCTTCCACTTCTCATGGCAGCTATGATCGCTGTCTCACGTGTTGATGATTATTGGCATCATTGGCAAGATGTGTTTGCTGGAGCTCTTATAGGTGTGTTTATCAAAGCCTGATTGATTGAATATCTTAGTAAATCTTTCTGCAAAGTTACTCATAAATTTCTTTGATCAGGGACGGTAGTAGCTTCCTTTTGTTACTTGCAGTTCTTTCCACCTCCGTATGACATAGATGGTATGTCCATGATTTGTTCATTTCACCCTTTCATTTCTTTGTACAATGTCTTTTTTTTGGTTGGTGAACTTTTAGGCATTTTTGCCTTTTATATTATACGGGATGTATTTTTTTTTTAGGTCAAACATACGGTATGTATTTGATATTTGATGTGTGGCAATTTGCTTGGAATCCTGTCCAAAAGCCCAGATCAGCATAGCCACATCCTATATGGGTCTGAAATCCGAGTCCTTTCATTTTGGGTTTTTAGCCTCTCGCAGGCTTGATCCGAAGTATTTAGGTCTGATCTAAGTCTAGAAAACTCATTATAATATGAATTTACGCGCTTTTAAATATACATCCTTTCACCTTATACAAGTTTGCCATGTTTAAACTTCCAAATTAATAATTTTAAAAAATTAGTTTTTTAATACTAAAATAGTGACAAAATATTTATCTTAAATTGTTTTAAATGTATTGATTTTGGCTTATTGCCAAAGTTAGGCCCAACTTCAAAATAAATTTGTCCTAGGCACAATCCTGTGCACTGAATCTTCAACAAAAAGGTCAGCCAGAGATCAGGTCTGATTTGTTTCCCTGTCATATCTGAACACGTTAATTTGTTTTTGAGCTTTCTAAAATTAAAGTTGGTCGATCTCCCAAAAAAAAATTAAAGTTGGTCTAATATGGTTTCTTTGTCAGATTTTGAAGAAAATTATCCATTCACAAATTTCTTGTGTATAATATTTTATATGCAGGTTGGGGACCTCATGCATATTTCCAGATGCTGGCTGAATCTCGTAATGGTGCTCAGCCCAATTCCGTCAATAATGAGAGTCAACATGTGCAATCTGCTGAGCTTCAGGCTGTATCTTTGTATATTCCTCCTCAACATGATGGAGAGACGCGAGGCAACAATAGCTGGGATTCAAGTCCCATGTTAGGTGCATCACAGAATGCAAGGACACACTGACTGTCCTATCCTAAAGGCATTGTGAAGATCACGAAACGTCCATAATCTGTAAAAAAAATATAGGGTGAGTTTCAGTTGCAGATAATCCATATTTTATCATCGATGGCTGTTAAAAAATGCGGATTCAATATCTTTGGTTCTAGATGGTTGCTGTATTGGAATATCTTGTTAGTATTGTCTTTAATCTTTTTGGCCAAGAGTTTTTAGTTTTCAAATGTTTTTATATCCATTTGTTGTAATGTACTGAGAATGTATGATTTAGCGGGCTCAACGCTCAACTTGACGGAAGTATACACCTTTAAAAAGTGAAAAACAAATTGTAAACTCTTTTCTTTTTTGTTTTACAGAGCACATTTCTTTTTCATGGAAGTGCTCATCTATCATCAATTATTTCTTAAAAGGGAAGTCATTCCATTCTTGACGTCTCTTTTTCTTACATTATTGATACTCCTATGATCTATAATAATAAATAAGTTTTTTATTTTTGATAAAAATTATTTCTCAACTTCAAGGCAAGTGCGAGAAAATTATAAATTTAACTATGGATGTGATCAAATAAATAGATAAATAATGTAAAAGATATAGTTAAAAAAAAAGTTGAGTTATTTTCTTCCCAAGGTAAGTATATTTATGGTGATAAAAAAAAATGAGAAAATTATGTAGTTCTCTAAAGTTCAACTCTTTTAGACTTGATATTCCTGTTTAAAACTTAAATCTTTGAAGTTCAAGTCTAGTTTCTTCCTAAGGTAAGATAATCCACTTTTAAAATAAATGGAGTGTGAAATGTAATTGGGTTATATGTTGAAGTCAATGAAACTTACTCTTGAAAAATAAGAAGTGGGAGAAATATTTTTTAAAGTTCCATATCAATCTTGGACTAGAAACGTTCAATTGATCACATCATAAGTCTAAAATAACTTTTGAATATTTCTTTTATTGAGAGTTTGACGTTAATCTTTGTAAAAATTTAAAAATTATGTAACTTAAAGTATCGGGCGCCTAATAAAGACTGATTGATGCTTATTTATGGTTAGGGATTGGAATATGCTTTCTTAAGTTAGGTTTCCCTGGGTTTAACCTTCACTTAGTATTTAATTGAGCCTTAATATAAATTATATTTTTAGGTCTACATAACAACATATATAAAAGTTTGATTTGTATTAAATTGAATGAATGGTTAAAAATTATATATTAATTAGATTAATAAATTTATTTTAAACAAACTAATAAACCTTTAGAAGATTAAAAACCAGCATGAAATATACATTTAATTATTAATAAATATTAAATTATATATATATATATATATAATTTTTTATATATAAAAATATACATATCTTTTTTAAAATAAAACATTTGTACAAAACACGTTATTGATCACTAGTTAGTGTAGAAAATTGAATGTATTTTGTGTTCCAAAATATAAAATACATTAATTATAGAAAAGATATAGGATACATACATATATATATATATATATATATATATATATATATATATATATATATATGAGTATATTAAAGTTTGAATTAAACAGCATGCTCACAACTAAGGATATCAATGCGAGTTACTCGCTTTGTCCCGCCTCGCTCCGCCATCAACTTATCAAAATATGGGGTGGGGCGGGTTTAGCCCTCTATCAAAGGTAGGTTGAAATTTCTAACTCGCCCCGTTTTGATAACAGGGCGGGTTAGCCCGCAACCCTTTAAAAAATTAAAATTATTTTTAGTATTTGAAAAAATATTTAATAGAAAGTTGGTTAATGGTTGATCCGCTTAAAAATATAAATTAATTGAAATTAATAAAAATTAATTAACTTATTATTTTTAATAAGAAAACATTAATTAAATTAAAAAACAAAGTAGTATACCATAAAAATAAAAAATTTAAATATAATTATATTAATAATTCTAACTTAAATACTAATCAAAGTAATATGCTAAAATTAAATAATTTTATTCCTCATAATAAATTAACAATAATAAATAAGGACTAAACATTTAAGTTCCCATTAATATTCAATAATAAAAAGTTCAATATCTATCAAAAGTAAATAATCAAACCAACATCAATAATTAAACTAGTCAAGTTCATTTTCCAAAATAGGTTATTAAAGTTATCAAATTACCACTAACACCAAGAATCAAACTAGTAAAGTGCATTCTCCAAAATAGGTAATTAGAAATTTTTTTATGAGATATTATTAATATTATATTTATTTTTTAAAATAAAATATTATATAACTTGGGTCAACCCGCCCCACCACATCAAAAACCCGTAAAAATATGGGGCGGACCAATTTTGAACCCATCGTAGAATAAATTTAGTCAACTTGTCCGCCTCGTTTTAAGCGGGTTGACGGGCCGACCCGCCGGGCTCGACCCACTTTGACATCCTTACTCAACCTAAATTTCTTAACCATAAGTCAACACTAGTATATTACATTTATTTTATTTCATATTTACTTTGAAAAATATTTAAAAGACTTGTAAAAATATATGTCAAATAAGATAACATTACTGTTGAACCTAAACACCTAAAAAGTCGGTAAAGGTTATTCTAGCTAAAGTTTTCCAAAATACAATTTCATTTGGTAAGAAAAATTTAGGCTGCGTTTAGTTACAAAAAATTATTCTAGTTTTCTAGTGAAAGTTTTCCGCTTGTTTTTCAAAATTTTCATTTCCTAGAATAGTTAGAAAAGATAATGTGATAGTTTTTCAATTTAGAAGACTAAAAAACTAAAAAAGTTGTTCAAGTGCACTTAGTTTTCTAAATCTTTTTACAACATTCTTTAATTCAAATTATGAGATATGTCTTATATATATATATATATATATATATTATTTATGACAATATTATATAGTATATGCATCATATAAAAATTGCGACAAAAATTTAAAGTAATATCAAAATAATAGCAAATGAATTTGTGTTTAAATATATTTCAAAATAGTTACAAAGAATAATAAAAATATTATCATAATAAAAATAGTTACAACAGTTTTTATCTTATAATTTAGTTATCTTATCTTGTAATTCAGTTATCGTCTTTTCTAATGAAAGTAAGTACCAAATTTCATACAAAAAAGTACCTAATCATAAAATAAAAGATATCAAACAAACCAACCAATAAGTTCAAACTAAAAATGAATAACCATAAGAGTCCTATTTAATATGCTATTAGGCACCTGTGAACTACGAACTCTATGGGTAGATTCGGCTAATGGTGTGACGCTGTGAGTGGCACAAGCAAGCACAATAAAGCATCTATGAGTGGCACAGGCAGTGGAGTGGATAAGCGCTGAGTGAACTACCGACGATGTGGGGGTGAGAGGCAATTTGTAGGAGAATGGAGAAAAGGAAGAAAGTTTGCCCCTGAATCCCTAATTGGTGTTTTTGGAAATGGGGAACAAAGATAAAAAATTAAAAAAGTTTTTTTGATTGAATTAAAAAAGTGTTTGTACGCCTACTGTAACTACAAGTTCACGTGAATCTGACAATTACTTTTTCAATCTTTCCTTTTTTTAATGACAAGTTGACAATTGCAATTTGAAGACTAGAAAGAGTGTCATTTTTTGCTAAATGAAACAGGGAAAAAACTTATCAGACCAGTTCAACCACCGAGTCACCGGTTTTTTAGAAAATCGGCCGGTTCAACCTGAGTCAAACCGAGGCAAATGCATTTCCGATCCAATTGAGGGTTCGGACCGGTTGGGACACCGTTTACCAGGTCGACCAGCCGGTCTGAACTGGTTGTTTAAACATTGCGTGTCGATGCATTCTTGCAAAAGTAAAATATGTTGTATTGATGGAATATTCTCTTCATGCGTGTTTAGTAATCGGTTAAAAAATGGAGTTGTGAAAATAAAAAAATTAATAGTTAATATTAATTTTTTACGTCGTTTGAGATAGTTAAAGCTTCGTTAAACCAATATATCTTTATTTTGTTAATCAAACCGAGGTTTTGTTGGTCCAACAACCAACCAAACAACCACAGATGTCTAGATGGAAAATGGCTACTCGATTGTTTTTGGGCCAGACTAAAAACTTGTAAAAAATTTTAGATTTATATTTCAAATGTAGATCAAGTCAACCCTTTAAAATAATGTTTTTTCTTTTTCTCAAGTGGTCTAGTAAAGTCATATAAGGCAAAGACTAGGGTATTCAATTCATGATGATCTCAGATTTTTTTTGAGCCATATGAAATAGGTCAAGTTTTATTCAACTTTTAGTTTGATGCATCCAACCCCATCCATTTTACGGATGGACTTTGTGGATCCATTAAGATCAGTCATTTTGACAATCTTTTTTATTCTTTTCTTGAAATACCCTATTCAAGTTTAAGTTGAGTAGGGCATTATATAGGGGAAAACCTTCTCAACTAAGTTTTAACATATATACAATTTCAATAGAGCTCAAACTCACCTTTTAATTGTATGCTATTTGAATCTTGATGATGCATACTTGATAGGTTGAAAATTCGCTAGAAAGATTCAAATGGTCTCAATTTCTTTATTGTAATTCAACGAAAAGACAATTCATAAGATTTTGTGTTTTCCTTAAAGCAACATTTCGTCTGTATAAAAAACCAAGTTAATAAATTTGAAGCACTTTTATTAGTATAATCTATTTTTAAAACATGCATTAGGTGTCAGTAAACTCTTAAACATGTGCAAACAATTATTTCCAAAATGGAAATTTTCTCCATAAACAAATGTAAGGACACATCATATGGCATTATTAAAAAAATGATTACCTTGGGAGCCGGCAATGAATGATGTTTGACTTTGACTTGATTAGATACATGACAAAAGAAAGAAGGGAAAAAAGTGCTACATAATGCTAAGTTTCTGCATCTTGTGTAGACCAAAACTAAAGCACATTGACTCTTTTGCTTCTGTGTTGTTTCAATCCACAGCAAGATCATGGGTTCTGCTGAGGAAAACATGACACTCCCATCTCATGTTGTTACAGTTACAAATGGTCATGCTTCTAATTCACTTGATTCTGGCCATGCCCGTCTTCTTGAACTTGGTTACAAACAAGAACTCAATCGTCAATTTTCGTTAAGTTCTCTCCTTAATTACTGTTCTGTTTCAGACATTTCCAGTTTTTATTTTCTATTTTAATTTTTAATTACAAAACTATTATATCATTTTTTTTAAAGTTTATACTATTTCCTCTATAAATTTTGATCAGTAGAAGTTCTATAATTTGAAAATGAAAATAGTAAAAATTTTCTGAAACCCATTGACCCTTTAATTGTTATGGTTGGTTTTTCAATTCCAATAGTGTGTTTCTTCTTTTGTATTATCACTTGCAGGGTCATTTCAAATTTCTCCCTATCGTTTTCTCTTATATCAGTGCTCACTGGTATCAGCACCCTTTATAACACAGGGTTGAACTATGGTGGTCCTGTTTCAATGCTATATGGTTGGTTAATAACTTCTGGTTTCACCATGCTTGTTGCTCTGTCAATGGCTGAAATCTGTTCATCATATCCAACTTCTGGTGGGCTTTACTACTGGAGTGCTAAGCTTGCTGGCCCTGGATGGGCACCATTTGCCTCCTGGATTACTGGCTGGTATTGTACCCTTAATCATATAACATACTAACACTTATTGCCTATTTTCATAGTTTATACTTCACAGTAGTCATGGAACATGCATTCCCCATCATTGTTTTTTTTAAACATTTTTTGGTTGTAATGTAGCATGTATATGCTTGGATTGTTTTAGAACTTAAATATAAAATTAGCAAATAAAAAAAACATCAAAATTAGAGTCTGAGAATTTCTTTTAGGCTTCTGAAATTTTATTTTGGTATGCACTGTTGTTATTTTTTTATGATTAGGTGTTGTTTAGCCATCTTAACATTAACATGTGTAGTTTTTTTATTTAAAAGTAAAATTAGCTCTTAAAAAGTTTTAAATGAGGATCAATTCCTTAAGAGTCTTCTTTAGGATTTAGTCATTGAATTTTTTTATTGAAATTAAGTCTTGTTGTTAAGTTTTGGTCAATTAAGTATTGGTTTTATATTAACACGTATTTATAAATTTTTTGGTGGGGCACCGTCGACATGGGGTAGGTGATGCAAACACAACACTAATCATCATCTCTTTCATTGGGAATATACTTTTCTAGTTCTGCAACGAACATGTGTTTGCATCACTTACATCACATTGATGGTATCACCAAACGAACCATGGGGCAGAAGGACATGTGAGTGGAGGAAGAAAAAAAAAGAAAGAGAACATGGCAAAGAAAAGAAACAAGAAAAAG
This sequence comes from Clitoria ternatea, assembly GCA_037962975.1. Taxonomy (NCBI): domain Eukaryota; kingdom Viridiplantae; phylum Streptophyta; class Magnoliopsida; order Fabales; family Fabaceae; genus Clitoria; species Clitoria ternatea. The sequence continues at coordinate 110,062,076 of CM075674.1, read as the reverse complement.
AAGAAAAAGGGTACTATAAACAAGGGGGGATTATGAATAAAACTTAAATGATAATTTTTTCTTTAGATTATATAAATATACTTATTAATACTGAGTTAGTATTTAACTAACAGAAAGTTAATAACGACAAGACTTAACCCTAAAAACAAATATTTCAAAGGCCAAATATTTAAAAATATTCTTAAAGGGTTGATTCTTTTTTAAAGGTTAATTTTATATTTAAGTAAAAAAATTACACATATCAATATTAATATGATTAATGATTATCTCAGCACTTAACTAAAGGAAAATTAACCGTACAAGTCTTAATAAAATTAATATTTCAATTACTAAATCTTATAATTTTTTTAAAAGAGTTGAATCTAATTTTAAATTTTTTTAAAATTTAACTTTATATTTAAGGATGGTATAAAAAATCATATACGTTTTTAATTCTTTATCTTCAATATAGTTGATTACGTTCACTTCTAAATAGTGTCACACGAGGAATGAAGATTCCTAAGAGCTGGTGTTTGAATCTGATACTTTTATATATTTTAAATTGGTATTTCTTTTGTTATTTCTTATAAGTCTTTGTTTTTAAAGGTATACAATTTTAGGAGGTAATTATTATTTTAATTTTATAAAATTTTTTATCTTCTTAATTATATTAATATTTAAAGTTAAATTTCATTCTCCTATATTAATTATACAAATTTAAAAATATTAAGTTCTTAAAGATAAATTAAGAAAATATACAATAAATACTTATAAACTTATAAAAAGTAACCTTTTTTATTTTAACAACTTATAAATAATAATGGAGAGAGTAATATTCATCTCCAATGTTTTTATTTAAAGAAACCTACATGTGCTGTCATGTTTTTATTTAAAAAAACCTACATGTGCTGTCCTTTGAAGAGAATTTATTATAGGAGTCAACATGAATTGAATTGAGTAAAATCTAATTCAATTTTTTTAAAACTATTAATATGGATTGGATTTCAAAACCAATGCATTCTCATTTTTTATAACTCATGAGATTCATATTTATATTTTTGGAATCAGATTTAATCCAAGTCCAATTTTTAAAAACTAGATTTGATTTAAATTCAATTTTAAAATCAATATTTTTAGTTAATTATACTTTTAAAATTGGATTTTTAGAATTGTTAGTTTATTTTAAAAAAAATAAAATGAAATCTTGCAATTAAAATAAAAACATAGAATGTTTTAAATGGATCCGTGACTTAAATACGAATATCCATATTGAAGTTTGGTGGAAGGCAATGGAAATCCAGATTATTGAATTTGGATATAGAATCTGGATTTGGTTATGGTTTTAGCCTTTAAATCCGGATACATTGCACAACCCTAGTTATAAGGTGCACCCAACTAGTGCTTTTGTCATTGTTTAAGAAATTAAAACTGAAAAATTTTAGTAGCAAATTGCGTTAAGTTTACCTTAGAAATTAGGAATTAGAAATTGTACTAACGGTAAATAATTTAAAATAAAAAATTTCATACAATTCTATAACCAAGACTCACTCATTAATATTAGTATCTCCCTTTATTTAATATATTCCGATTCAACTACAGCTTTTTAATAGTTATATCCTTTTTGTTTTACACTTAATCATTTTGGTTTACTTTAGTGTTCACTTTTTCTTGTAAAAGGTTTTAAGACGTCAATTGAAAGGATATAAATGCTACATGTTACTAGAAAATTCACCAAAACTCTAACGACTAATTTTTTGATTAGTGACCAAGTTTTATCTTTAATGGTCATTTACGATACTAAATAATAATGGACACAGGCTCCGTCATCATAATTTAATGAACATTTTGTTAGGTATCAGAGTATCAGAATAACACAATTAAAATAGAGATGAGAAAAGAGGAATTGAACACACAATATTTTACGTAGAAAACCCTCAACAGATAAGGGGGAAATCATGGGCAAGACCAGAGAAATATTTTCACTAAGTAGAAGAAAAAATTGTTACAACTTCTCTCTATCACACAAGGAGAGAACAATGACACACTCTCTCTAAATATGAGAACACTCACTAGGAGAACCTTACAGGAGAACACTCTAATTTTTTCTTTTTGAACTTTTCTCTCTAGATACTAGGAAATGCTTTTAGTATTGATTTTGGGATGATAAAACAAGGTGTATGCCTTGGTACTTTTAGGAAAAGATAGGAACTACGCATTACAAGTTTTTCAACAAAATTAGGTACCATGCATTACTAATTTTCCACAAAATTAGGCACCACTTTGAATCCTTTGCATTTGCCAATTTTGACTACACAAAAGTGGCTTTAAAGCCTTCCAATTTTGACAATCTCCCACTTAAAGTCGCTTTTGTGAACTTTTCAAATCTTTCTCTTCTTGCCATTTTCCTACTGCATTACGTTTTTAATAGGCCATAGGAGGACCTGCACCACTTGAACTTGTCAGTATTGATCGGTTTTGTCATAACATCTGCTAGGTTCTCTTTTGTATGAATCTTCTGTAGATTCACACTCCCTTCCTCCACTACTTCTCGAACAAAGTGATATTGCACCCCTATGTGTTTCGTCCTGGAATGAAAGGTTGGATTCCTTGCAATGTGCACGGCACTTTGACTGTCAAAATACACCGTAATCTTCGGTTGCTTGTGCCCGAGTTCTTCCAATATCCTTTGCATCCAAATTGCTTCCTTGCATGCCTAAGTAGCTGCCATATATTCTGCTTCTGTAGTTGATAAAGCTACAACAGATTGTAATTTAGATAACCAGCTTACCGCTCCTCCTGCAAGTGTAAACACATAGCCTGTAGTAGATTTCCTTTTATCAAGATCACCTGCAAAATCAGAATCAACATATCCTTTGACAGTGAACTCTGATCCTCCAAAACACAATACAACACTTGAGGTTCCTTTGATGTATCTCAGGATCGTTTTCACGGCATTCCAATGCTCTTTACCAGGATCTGCCATAAAACGAATGACCATACCAACCGCCTGAGCAATATCTGCTCTCGTACAAATCATTGCATACATAAGGCTTCCCATCGCTGATGTATATAGTACTCGAGACATTTCCATCCTCTCTGCTTCACTGCTAGGACTCATACTTGAGGATAATTTATAATTGACAGGAAGTGGGGTAGAAAATGGCTTACAATCTTGCATATTGAAGCGCCGCAAAACTTTCAGTAAGTAGTTCTTCTGAGAAAGCCAAACCTTCTTATCTTTTCTACCTCGGTAAATTTGCATCCCTAAAATCTTGTTTGCCGGTCCCAAGTCCTTCATATCAAACTCCCTAGCCAATTATGCCTTCAATTTCTGGATTTGATCTTTGTTGGGGCCTAGAACCAACATGTCATCCACATACAACAGTAAAATGATAAAATCATCATCATCAAACCTCTTGTAGTACGTACAATGGTCTAAACACAGTCTATTGTATCTGAGGCTCATTATGAAGGAATCAAATCTCTTATACCAACATCTTGGTGCCTGCTTTAGACCGTACAGAAATTTGGTTAACCTGCAAACCAAGTTTTCTTTTCCTTGTTCTTTAAAGCCTTCTGGTTGAAACATATATATTTCTTCTTCAAGTTCTCCATGAAGAAAAACAGTTTTTACATCCAATTGTTTAAGATATAAATTAAATGAAGCACACATAGCTAACACAACTCTGATAGTAGTAAGTCTTACCACCAGAGAAAAAATCTCATTGAAATCAACTCCTTCTTTCTGAGCATATCCTTTAACCACCAGTTTAGCACAACACCGCTCCACTTGATCATTGCCATCTCATTTGATTTTGTAAACCCATTTGGATCCAATGGCTTTTCGACCTTCTAGAAGTGTTACAAGCTCCCATGTTTGATCTCTATGTAAGGCTTCCATTTCTTCCTGTATTGCTGTAATCCACAAAGAAACATCTGAACTGCTCACAGCCTCTTGAAAGGTTGACGGTTCTCCTTCTTCTGTTAGAAGACAGTATGCATCGTGGCTTGCCATCACATAGTCTGAGTGCCAAGATGGTTTCCTTATCTTGTTGATTGTCGAACTTCTGCATCATTGGTCTTATTTGGTTCTTGTCCTTCGTGCTCTGGTTCAGCTTCAGAATAATCATCTCCTCCAGACTTTTTATCTATCTGAACAGTTGTAGCTTCTTTAAAAGTGCTCTCATTTTTCTGCTCACCTTGCAATTCATTATCTGTAAAAAATACATCTCTGCTGAAAATTACCTTGCGGGCAGTGGGATCCCACAGGCGATACCCCTTAACACCATCAGCATAGCCCAAGAATATACATTTCCTGGATTTTGGATCCAGCTTTGTTCTTTCCTGGGTGTTGTACATTACATACACAGGACAACCAAATGCATGTAGAGAAGAATAATCTACTGATTTTCCTTTCCTTACCTCCATTGGCGTCTTAAAGACCAATAGCAGTTGATGGTGACTGATTAATCACGTAACATGCAGTTTTGACTGTTTCTGCCCAGAAAGACTTGGCTAGACCTGCAGTCTTCAACATAGCTCTCGTCCTCTCTAAGAAAGCTTATTCATCCGCTCTGCTACACCATTCTGTTGAGGCGTATGTGGCACTGTGAATTGCCTCTGAATACCCCTTTGCTTACAGAATGCTATAAATTCATCATCTGTATATTCTCCTCCATTGTCTGTCCTCAAGCACTTAATTTTCTTTCCAGTTTCAAGCTCCACTCGTGCTTTAAACTCCTCAAATACTAGAAACACATCAGACTTCTTCTTCATTGGGTACACCCATAATCTCTTGGAATGATCATCAATGAAAGATACAAAATATTTTGCTCCTCCCAGTGATATTTCTGGTGACTCCCATACATCAGAATGAATCAAGTCTAATATGCATTTGCTTCTAGCAGTAGACTTATCAAATTTTAATCTATGTTGCTTACTAGTCACACAATGCTCATAGAAAGGTAAATTTACCGATTTGAGCTCGTGAAGGAGATTACGCTCTGCAAGGATCTTCAAGCCACGTTCTGACATATGGCTTAATTTACGATGCCACATCATCGTCATTTCTTCTTGGCTGGTTGAAGCAACTAATGCATCTGCCACCTATAGAGTATCTCCCAGAAGCATGTATAGATTAGCAACGATCTTCTCTGCTTTCATCACTACTAGAGCGCCTTTCACCACTTTCAAGATCCCACCTTCAATATGGGTCTTGCAACCGAGGTCATCTAATTGCCCAATGGACAAAAGATTTTTCTTCAATCCCTTCACATGGCGTACTCCCTGAATTATGCAAACAGTACCATCATACATTTTTAATTTGACAGTACCAACCCCAATAATTTCTAAAGCATGATCATTTCCCATGAACACAGACCCTTCTGAGATAGGTTCATAAGTGCAAAACCAATCTCGTTGTGAAGTCATGTGCCATGTTGCTCCCGAATCCATTACCCATACATCAGTGAGCTGTCTTTTGCTTTTGGAACCAATCGCTGCTTCATTTACAGAATTTCTCCATCATCAGAGGTACTAGCAACACACCCATGTGATGTACTCGCTCTAGAAGATTTCTTCGGATTTTTCTTCTTGTACCAACAATCTTTCTTCAGGTGCCCTTTCATGCCACAATTATAACATTTAAAGTTCTTCCTTCTTCGAGACTTTGATCTGCCATGATTCTGGCTCCCACTGGGGCCACGCTCCGTTGATCTTCCTCTCATCATCGTCAAGGCTTCCGCTTGCTTTGAACTTTCTTTACTATCTTCTTTATTTTTGCGCTTGGATTCTTCTTCAAGAATAGCTCTGGCGACATCATCAAAGTGCAAGCGACCAACAATATTATTATTTGTTATATTGATGATGAGTTGATCATAGGAATCTGGCAAGCTTTGAAGCAGAAGTTCAGCACGCTCATTTTCTGGTATTGAAAAGTCTGACGCTGTAAGCTGAGCAAACAACGTATTCAAATTGTTGATGTGGTCCGTCACTAGCGTAGACTCACTCATCCGAAGAGTATACAACCTCCTCTTCAAAAATATTCTATTGTGAAGTGATTTCACCTCATACAGTTTGATGAGGGTATCCCAGATCTCCTTTGCAATATCCTTCTCTGCAATAATTGACAAAACCGAATCTGCCATTGTTAAGTGCAAGGTTGAAACAGCGTTGTCATTCATCTCTTTCCACTTTTCGTCAGTTATACCAACGGATCTACCTTCAATTGCCGTCGAACAATTTTCTTTCCTCAAAATTGCCTTTATTTTCAATATCCATAGGGAGAAGTTACTCCCATTGAATTTCTCAATCTTAAATTTCGCCGCCATAATATTTTTTAATAGCTACACCGGTTTATATAATTTCACCGTGAATAGTACAGTATACGTGAACAGTATTGTATATTTTTACCGCACACTAGAATAATTCCAGTATACGTTAACAATCACTGTAAAAGTATACAACCACACGTGTGAATAGTAACTGTGAATAGTACCCATGAATAGTACCACATGAATAGTACCGTAGCGTCAACAACTAGTGGCTTTGATATCATTGTTAGGTACCAGAGTATCAGAATAATATCACTCAACTAAAATAGAGATGAGAAAAGAGGAATTGAACACATAATATTTTACGTGGAAAACCCTCAACAGATAAGGGAAAAATCATGGGCAAGACCAGAGAAATATTTTCACTAAGTGGAAGAAAAAATTGTTATAACTTCTCTCTATCACACAAGAAAAGAACAATGACATTCTCTCTCTAAATAGGAGAACACTCACTAGGAGAACCTCACAGGAGAATCTCACAGGAGAACACTCTATTTTTTTCTCTCTAGATACTAGGAAATGCTTCTAGTATTGATTTTGGGATGATAAAACAATGTGTATGTCTTGGTATTTATAGGAAAAGATAAGAACTATGCATTACAAGTTTTTCAACAAAATTAGGTACCATGCATTACTAATTTTCCACAAAATTAGGCACCACTTTGAATCCTTTGCATTTGCCAATTTTGACTACACAAAAGTGGCTTTAAAAGCCTTCCAATTTTGATACATTTATCGTTGATATATTCATAATCGACGACAAATACTTATCATTTCTTCTGTTCTAAACCCAACATCAAATTAATATTTTTGGTTAAGTAGATCAATTTTGATAATTAATACGCCCTGTCTTAATTTACATGACAACCATCTATTATTTTGTTCATGAGCATGCAATTTTAAATTTTAATTAGGATATTGCATGTATGAATCCGCCTGGATTCAACTTTTTTTTTATTTTAAGAGGCCCCTTGTTGGTAATTGCAGTGTGAAAACACTCCAATCCAAGCATGTTTTTGAATACAGTACTACATTATGGTCACAAGTATGAAATATCTATTGGTTAATACTTAAAGAACATTTCAAGTCCAATCACATGCAACACACACTTTTATCATATAGCCATTTCTCTTACGTGTGTTGCATGATTTCTCTTTCTTTGCAGGTTTAATATTATAGGGCAGGTAAGTGACATGTTAAATTTGACATCCTTCACTTTTCACTACTATATATGCGTGGGAAGTAGATTTCTAATAATCTATTTGAAGCTCTTACTTTTTGTACTTGCAGTGGGCAGGGACAGCAAGTGTAGATTATTCACTTGCACAACTGATTCAGGTTATTGTTCTCCTTAGTACTGGTGGGAAAAATGGTGGTGGATATGAGGCATCTAAATATGTAGTTATTGCTTTACATGCTGGAATTTTGTTCCTACATGGTATAATAAACAGCTTTCCTATCTCTGTGATATCATTCCTAGTAAAATTGGGTGCTATCTGGAATGTTTTAGGTATGAAGAAATACACCATTTGACCTCATTATTTTTTTTTAAAATTTTCTATGTTCTGTTTTCTGAGAAAGCCTTTTTGAATGTGACACTTTTAGGTGTTTTTGTGCTTATGATTCTCATTCCTTCTATTTCAACCGAAAGGGCTAGTGCCAAGTTTGTTTTCACTCATTTCAATGCTCAAAATGAGGATGGAATCGGTAGCAAACCCTACATATTTGTCTTGGGACTTCTAATGAGTCAGTATACTCTATCTGGGTATGATTCTTCGGTGCATATGGTAAGCTTTTAGAAAAATCTTTTTTTTTTCTAACATTTATTTGGCTTCTTCTTTCATATGCTGATATTATTTTTTTTAGTTATAATTATAAAACTGTAAAACCTGTCATTTTATTTTTTATTTTTAAAAATTTATATAGAAAATGTTAATTTTTTTTACAAATTTTTAAAAATAAAAATATAGAATAATAATTTTGTAATTAAAACTAAAAACGAGAAATAAAAACTGAAAATAATATTTCATTGTTTTCACTGTTACAAACTTCTAAAAATAGAAAATTAATATACAGAAAATATTTTTTAAAAATAAACAGACTTTAAACTTTTGAAAATAAAAACAATACAAATATTTTGTAATTAATATTAAGACAGTTTTATAATTAAAAATATTTTTTGAAAATAAATGGCTCTTTGAGTGCGGCACCAAAAATGCAAATGTGCTCATTGTTTTTCAGGATACCCTTTCACTTGCTTTCAATTGTGTAAATGTTGTTGAATAAAAACCTTGCATTAATTTTTCAGACAGAGGAAACGAAGGGTGCTGATAGAAATGGACCAAAGGGAATAATAAGTTCTGTTGGGATATCTATTATTGTAGGATGCGGTTACTTAATAGGCATGAACTTTGCAGTCATTGACATCCCTTACCTTTTGAGTGAAAATAATGATGCTGGTGGGTATGCCATTGCTGAAATGTTTTATCTTGCATTCAAGAAAAGATATGGCAATGGAACTGGGGGCATTATTTGCTTGCTAGTTGTTGCTGTTTCCGTATTTTTCTGTGGTATAACTACAGTCACCAGCAATTCAAGGTAATAACACTGGAACATTTTCATCTGAGAGGGGTCTAATAGTTACTTATGATGATGCTTCATATTTGTATAGGATGGCTTATGCTTTCTCAAGAGATGGAGCCATGCCACTGTCATCATTCTGGCATCAACTTAACAAGAAGGAAGTCCCCATAAATGCCGTTTGGCTTTCTGTTTTCATATCATTTTGCATGGCATTACCGGTATGTATTTCCATTTTGTTATATTATTTTTATTAGTCCCTTAGATTATGTTAATCAAACATTTTGGTCCCTATTAACCTTGTTAGTTTCTCAAAACTGTATATAAATCATTTATTTTATTATATAATTGGAATATAGTAACAATGTAAAATATTTTTTACATTTGTCATTCATGCATAAATTATGTGAGTAAAAATCATCTTTACATTAAAATTCCATCTAGAGTGATTTTAATTAACTTAGGTTAGATTTGGATTGATGATAGAAAATGAAATAAAAGAGGATGCAAGGGATAAAAAGATATATCATTGAAAAAATATAGATGCAATCTAATAGAAGAAAATAGAATTTAATTCATCATATTTCATTACTCAAGTCTAATTCTCTTATTCTAATTTTGGGGTGAACATAATGAAATCAAATTCATTGAATTATGAATTAAATAAGGATTATATAATAATTTAACAATTTAAATGCATTCCATTCTATTACTTTTTATGAAATATATATATATATATATATATATATATATTTCATTTCATCTCAAAATAGGAATAACATTTTTACTTTATACCATTCCATTCAATTCCAATTTATTATATATCACCATATTCCATTCCATTAATGAAAAATATTTATGCTGAATCATACTTAAACTCTTCATTTTGACTATTAATTGTTTTGCAGTCGATTTACATCCAAAAGAAGAAAAGTAAATGTCTGTTTTACAAATAAATCAAAGACTATGAAATTTTTTAAAAACTTAATTCATAAATTCTCTAACACTAACTTAGAAGTTTGGTCATGTTTATTTATAATTTTAAAGAATGCAAATATTTATATTTGCATTGATGCGACTCTCTAAGTAAATTCTAACTCTACATGCAGTCTCTAGGAAGCATTGTGGCATTTGAAGCTATGGTGTCCATAGCAGTTGTTGACATCTATATTGCTTATGCACTACCTATCTTCTTTAGAGTGAGCTTGGCAAAGAAGCATTTTATCCCTGGGCCTTTCCATTTGGGTCATTATGGGCTCATTGTTGGTTGGGTTGCAGTTATTTGGGTTGTGATAATCTCCATACTATTCTCATTGCCAGTTTCATACCCAATAACCATTCAGACACTTAACTACACCCCTATTGCTGTTGGATGTTCCTTTTGTCTTGTCCTTTCTTATTGGATCATCAGTGGTCAGTTTTGGTTTAAAGGCCCAATAATCAATGTTGATAGCTGAACTTGTGTACATAACTTTGTGAATTGGGCAACATGTTTTATTTTGCTATCAAATGTTGAATATCCTTCTCCACAGTAGGGTTTTGTTATTGGATATCCTTCAACTTTTGCCTTCAGGGTTGTTTTTGTTTGTTAGTTTGTAGAATTTTAAAACAAATCCATGGTGGGCAAAGTCATGATTAGCTCACTCAGTCTTCAATATATGCTATACAGATACTATTTTTGATTTTTTTTGTAAATATTAATGTGGTAATCTAATTACACGTATAACGCTTAAAATAATTGATTATTATAAACATTAACCATTTGTATTTTTTTGGTAAAAGTGAATAAGTAGATGACTATGTAATTTTTTTCATACTATCATTATATTTAAATTGAATTTCTTGACCCTTCAAAAAAAATAAATTATTTGTTAATCATATATAGTTAGTTAGTTAATTACTATAGTTAGTTAACTAATTAGCTTTCTGATTTTTTTTGTTAGTGTTGGTTAGACTCTAGTTAGTTGGATCTTTTTTTTTCTTAGCATTTAAACGTTTCTCTCTATACAATTTATCATTAAGTGAAATGAATCATTTTCTTATAGTTTTCTCTCTAAGCTTGAGACGTTGTGAGGGCCATTCACCATGGAGGTTGTTGAATTTGACATGGTATCACAATCTCTTTTCTAGGGGCCTTGTTGCATATCTATATTCTGAAAAATCCTTCATTGGTGATTGATCATCCTTGAGATGACTTTCTGTTCTTGAGAGTTTGATTTTTTTAAATCGGTAATTTGTTCTTTATGTTCTTGAATTGGTTCTTCCTTAGATTGAGGATTGTGTTTCTCTTTCCTTTGTTTATGCTTAAATTGGTGTTTTCGATAGTCTTTTGTTCTTCACAAATCATTGTGATATATATGTTTCTTTTGTTGGATGTTTCTTTTGTTGATTGTTCTTTCTCCAAAAACAATGGAGAATTCCTCGGTTTATCCATCAAACCCTTATTTTCTCCATGCAAATAAGAAACCTTTATTATCACTTGTGGTCAAGATTTGCTATTATGGATTTAAAATCAAAGAACAAGATGAAGTTCATTGATGGTTCTCTTCCCAAACCTGAAGCTATAAATTTGATGCATGGTTCTCTTCCTAACATTGATGTTAGTCACCAATTTCATGTTATTTTCTTCATGAATTATGCTTTTAATTCACTGTCCAATTGCTCAACTAATATGAAATCAAGTCCTAACATTTTCCTATGATTAAAGAATCATCAATTTTGCCAACTTACAAGTTGCATTTAAAGAATCATCAATTCGATAGACTTTTTATGATGGACTCCCCCTTTCATTTATAACTTATGCATCTAAGACTTGTAACATGAAACACTCAATTAGACAAGTTAAATAACACATAGGTAGACTTTATTTAATTAAATGTCTTGATATGTATTATTAACAAATCTAGGGTCTTTTAAAAAATAACCAAAAACTTCTAAGTCTTTTATAAAATAGATTGGTTCTAACAATATGTATATATTTGCATTCAAACTTTAGTGGTTAATTGCTAAATTATAATGAAATAAACATTGAAAAAGTTAACAACATGAAATGAATTTCACATTTTCATTAATGTATTATTAGGCTATGACTCTATGACCACATTTCATATTTCATAAAAGTATTCGAATTTCACTCTATGACTATGATGAAGTATTCGAATGAGGGTTGAGCGAGGAAGGTTGAACTTAGTCAATGATGGAACAATGATTTTCAAACGTAGGCAATGTCAATGAGGGAATGATGAAATGTTTTAAAGGATGAAGAGACTAGAAAAAAAAGGGTGTAACACCCTCGGTTAACTAGGACAATCCCTTCCACTAGATTATCCTAGTCAATTGAGAGGTTACGAGTTTTAGAAAAATATGAAAGTTTTTTTTTGTACAAGGAAACTTGGTGGAACAGATACACCTTACATACGACATATCATATATAATACATGGTCGTAACAGCAACTGTACATACTAAAAGTGAAGGGGCACGTAGGCTCCCATAAATGAAAATAAAATAATCTATCCTAATTTTCCCGTCCTTGGTCCAAGAAGAGCTCACGTGATCCTCGATGCAAAATCTGTGTCAATTCCCGCGATGTCTGGAAAAATTTAGCGTAAAGGTGAGTCTTCACCTCCACAACAATCGAAAAGGTGTCTCATCAAAACCTGCCTCACATACAACACAAATAATCCAGAATCGAGTCCCTCCCACTCTCATTGAGGTCTCTATGATGCATTCTAAGTTATCTCACCACTTTTCATCTCAGCTGACCATTCTTATTTTCCCATTCCTCTCTCAGGATTACTAATATCTATACAATCACACTTAAACAAATAGTCATGATCTCAGTACAATGATGCAATGCATGGGTTTATTTTTTTTTATATTCTCTTTATTAGTCATCATGATGCATGTGGGCCCATCTCCTCCTTAACAATCTCATATACAATATCCATGTGCACAACACTGCCACCCTTATCTCCCTTGCCCAACTAGAGTGACTGGAGCTCTCCTCGTTCTGGTTTTCACAAATGGGTAAGGACTCACAGTCCCAACATCAAAATGACCAATAACACATATCTCACATCACCATAGAATGGGCACTCCACAGTTATAGAAAATCCCGCCTCTTGTCAAAGTACATCAGAGTTTGCTATGGGCTGTCCGACGACGGGCGCGAATCCGATGGCACTTGGAATTCTAGCCTTCGGTTGTACTCCCTAGACTGCCCTTGGGTATTGAGGCGTAACAAATTCTTCAGTGTCCCATCACTGTATGCTCTAGGGGATTATTCCAACATCCCTCCTTAACTTCCATATATGATGCATACAATACATAATTTTCTTTTCACTAGTCGTCAGTAGGGTTCATTTGATGACTCCATTTCATTTCTAACGTTGGACTTCTTCTTTTCATGAAATTTCAATTTATTCTTTTCCTTGTTTTCTCAAAATCCCTTAATTCATAACAGTCTCATCCGACGCTTAAAAATGAAATGAGATCTTATATTTTCCAAAAATCATGGGTACATTGTCATTACAACGCCCATCATCACATCAGATCCGATCTAATCACATCATATTATTTTCATAATTTATTCATCTTAAGATCCCTACCAAGACATTCCTTTTGTTCCCTCCCTGGTCAGAGGGAGTCCTACGATACCCCCTCATCCCTTTAATTTGGCAGATAATGATTCTCTATTATCTCACCAGAAGTGGTTATCTCCCTTATTGGGCCTGGGCCTAGATTCCCCTCTTTCTTTTATTTTACAAGTGTATAAATACAACCTAGAGGCTCACATTGTAATTTAAGTGACACATCATAAAGAGATAATAAACCTAATCTCTAGGGGAATTCTCTAGGGTTTTTGTGCCTACTTTCTGTGTGTGGACATTTTGGCGCCCACCGTGGGGCCCGGTAAATGGATCCTACACCTCAACCTTCAAAACCCTAATCCTAAAAAAGCTATGGGGCTAGTTGGATCTACAGGGGCAATGGGATCTCCGCCCACAGCGTTCTCGTCATCATCTGTTACATCACCAACCTCATCAGTGAAACTGGAATTGGGAACGCTTGGAGAATCGTGACTCAAATTCTATGTCTCAAACTCTCCCTAGATAAGTATCTATACGTTTTTAATTATCACTAATTCTTCAAACCTTCTTGAACCAAAAATTGCCCCGGGATAATCTAATTCGTAACTGTGCGGCAATTGATGATAATGGTTTTCAGTGGTGGCTAATCCATGCGATCGATCTTTGTGATTTTTGCTTTTCAGAAAAACTATTTTTCAAAATATTCTTGACAGGTTATGCGGAATTCAACTTCCAAGTTGTCTGCTAATCAATTGGCCATTTGTTTTGCTATTTGATTGGTGCTAAGCACAAAAAAAGCAGGATGGAAAATTCAAAATGATCAAGCTGATGGACCGGATTTACTCCTGGATTAATCTGATGGATCGACTTTACTCTTGTTTGTCCTTCATAATTAATTTCCAAGTCATCACTACAGTGCTGAGTGATTGAAACTTTAATTTATTTTATTTGCTCAATGCACTTAAATTCAATATTGTCCTAATCGACCATCATGCAGCGTAGCGTAGTCTGGACATATTTGGACTGACTGGAATTCAAACCTCCACAGCAACCAGGTCTTGGCACTCGACACATATGGGCACACGGCACGAGGGAGCTCATTATATATTATTCACATGCGGCTACAAATGAAGGGGATAAAGGGAGAAAATAGGATTTCTTCACGCAAGGCATAGAGGAAGATAGAAATTGAACGTATACGCGGGGCACACCTTGGAAAACAAAAGTTCAAATTACATTTCTTTACCAGATAAGTTTAAATTATATTTCTTTACGCTGCAATTTTACTTCCTCAATCCAAAAGACTTAACTATTTATTTCAAGCACTGCCAACAAACCTCAATTACTTTTTATGACTTTTTCTTTCTACGTCAACTAACCCTCTATTTGTGGATTTTTCTTTTTGTGGCTTTTTGTAAAAACCCCAAAACGATACCCCCCACTGTTTGGTATCTGTTATTCTCGATCATCATTCCAGACTCGAAGTTTCTAGAAGCCTTCAATGCACCACCACAACCCTGATGGGACGAAAGAAGGAAAGAAATGAAAAGCTTAGCAACAGTGACAAATAAGAAAACCAGCTGATAAGCCTCTCGTAACCGTGGCCGTTGGATCCACTAAAACAACGTTCCCGGCGAACTATGACAACAATCCATTATGTAACCTTTACAAATTTCCGCATTCTTCAAACCCATAATTGCCTTAACAATTTTGTCTTCCTCTGCTTGAGTAGGAAGACCAGTTTAACAATTTGAGGTGTGTAACATGATACGGGACAAGGAGTTAAATGCCTAATGTGTGCTTTGGTACCAGTCCTTGAAAATAAAGTGCTACACAATCAAACTTGTCAGGGGATCTCACGGCTGAAATCGAGACTCGGATCTTAAACTAAAAACAAGACTCGGGGTACTCCGAATTCAATTTCCTCCTCCTCAAGACCACCAGACTTACAAAGAGCATCAACCATATTGGAAACTACACCGGACTACAAAGCAGACGAATTAATAGAGCAATCGGTCTCCCCATGGGAGAATTCAGAAAATATAAGCATAACTCTTTCATTTATCATTGTCTTATTTATAAATGTTTTATTCATCAATGTTTTATTTCTTAATCAATGGTGGTATACATTAACTTTGGAGTGAAGGTTTCGCTACAGTCATATTATTATCGGTTACGAAGTAGTTTGCTACAGTCGTATATAGAGTGAAGGTTTTGCCGCTGATATATTCACTTCAAAACTCGTCGATGATGTTTCAAACTAAAACATTGGCAGGCAATTTAGGAGCAAGGAACACAAACTCACTGCATGGAATCGACAATTCATAAAGGATCCCTCATTGTTGAATTCTCATTGCCCCACTTTTACTGGGGCCCATACTCATGAAGATAAGTTCTAAACTTCTCACTATCCTTGCTTACTTCAATTAAAACGAATCATTTTCTTTTTTCTTAAGTCTGCTCAGAGTCTTCACTGGAAATGCCCAGAAACTTATGCTCTGTAACAGACGGGAAGATGCTTTATACCTCCCTGATACATTTGGATATTTCATATGTAAGCAAAAGATAGAGTAAGGACAAAGACAAACACTGGAATATAACACTCTTTTTGAAAGCTAATAAATTCATCACATTTCTGAAGCAACTCATCACGAGCATGCTTATCTAACATTTTATCACACTCCCAAAAAGGGATGATTTTCTGCTAAGTTTTGTATCAACCTATTCCAATTCTTATATCGGCTCTAGTCATAAAAATTTTCAACGAAAGAAGTATGACCAAGAGCCATGATCACCCTGACTAAGAAGTTTCTTGAATTACAATAAGCTTTTAGGAGCCGACGACTCCATCAAAGACATTGAAAATACTAAAGAACCAACACAACACACTCCTCGATGTCCCTCTTCTACTAGGCTCCTATACTCATCATCAAGATTAAAAGTTTGAAGAATACTTGAAGAATGCTTGAAGAATTATCACTGAAAATCTTGCCCAGTATAACAGCTTATCATGAATCTAGACAGAGCTACAAACCACTTAATAGACACACTATTTTCACCTAAGACATATGCTTCGGACTTCCAAGATTGCACGAAAAACACTATTTAATCAAGAAACAGAGTACACTTAAAGTCCGAGGCGTGAGAATCAATCCCCTCGGCAGTATATACAAAGAGCCCGAGTAACCCTCGACAACATACAAAAAGCCCGAGCAACCCTCGACAACATACAAAAAGCCCGAGTAACCCTTGGCCATATATGAAAAGCTCAAGCGTGGATCTAATCCCTCAGTATATATTTTGAAGGCTTGAATCCGTTCAAGTTAAGCCCGAGTGTGGATCTAATCCCTCGGCACTCGTTGAAGGCTTGAATCCATTCAAGTTAAGCCCGAGCACGGATCTAATCCCTCGGCACATATTTTGAAGGCTTGAATCCATTCAAGTTAAAGCCTGAGCGCGGATCTAATCCCTCGATACTCGTTGAAGGCTTGAATCTATTCAAGTTAAGCCCGAGCGCGGATCTAATCCCTCGGCACTCGTTGAAGGCTTGAATCTGTTCAAGTTAAGCCCGAGCGCAGATCTAATCCCTCGGTATTCTTTGAAGGCTTGAATCCATTCAAGTTAAGCCCCAACGCGAATCTAATCCCTTGGTACTCGTTGAAGGCTTGAATCCATTCAAGTTAAGCCCGAGCGCGGATCTAATCCCTCGACACTTGTTGAAGGTTTGAATCCATTCAAGTTAAGCCCAAGCGCGAATCTAATCCCTCGGCAGACACGTTTCGAAGACTTGAATCCGTTCAAGTTAAACCGGAATGCGAGTTCAACCCCTTGGCAGATTGAAATCTTGAATTCAAGTCAACTATTCAAATAGACGAACAAACAAAATACAACAGTAAATCTCACTTGGAAATCTTCCACCCAAAAGGATCATTCAGAGTCGAAGCCCAGTCCTCACTTGAAAATCTTCCACCCGAAAGGATCACTCGGAGTCGAAGACAATCTTGAAGACAAACCCGAGCACTAGCTCTTAGCAATCTCGAAGACAAACCCGAGCACTAGCTCTCAGTAATTTTGAATACAAACCCAAGCTCTCGGTAATCTCGAAGACAAGCCCGAGCACTAGCTCTCGGTAATCTCAAAGAGAAACCCAAGCACTAGCTCTCGGTAATTTTGAATACAAACCCGAGCACTAGCTCTCGGTAATTTTGAATACAAACCCGAGCACTAGCTATCAGCAATCTCGAAGACAAGCCCGAACACTAGCTATCGGCAATCTCGAAGACAAACCCAAGCACTAGCTATCGGTAATTTTGAATACAAACCTGAGCACTAGCTCTCGGTAATGTTGAATACAAACCTGAGCACTAGCTCTCAGCAATCTCGAAGACAAGCCTGCGCACTAGCTCTCAGCAATCTCGAAGACAAACCAGAGCACTAGCTCTCAGTAATTTTGAATACAAACCCGAGTACTAGCTCTCGGCAATCTCGAAGACAAACCCGAGCATTAGCTCTCGACAATCTCGAAGACAAATCCAAGCACGAGCTCTCGGCAATTTTAAAGACAAGCCCGAGCACGAGCTCTCGGCAATTTTGAAGACAGACCCGAGCACGTGCTCTCGGCAACTCTGAAGATAAGCCCGAGCACGAGCTCTCGGCAATTTTGAAGACAAGCCTGAGCACGAGCTCTCGTCAATTTTGAAGACAAGCCCGAGCACGAGCTCTCGGCAACTTTGAAGATAAGCCCGGGCATGAGCTCTCGACAATTTTGAAGGCAAGCCCGAGCACGAGTTCTCAGCAATTTTTAAAGACAAGCTTGAGCACAAGATCTCGATAATTTTGAGACAAGCCCGAGCACGAGCTCTCGGCAATTTTGAAGATAGGCCTAAGCACGGCTCTCGGTAACTCTGCAGATAAGCCCAAGCACGAGCTCTCGGCAACTCTAAAGGTAAGCCCCAGCACGAGCTCTCGGCAACTCAGAAGATAAGCCCGAGCATGAACTCTCAGTAATCTTGAAAATATGCCTGAGCACGAATAGAACAATGGGGCTCCAAGCGACGGAGCTCCCCATGTTATAGGACCACGCCAGGGAAACCTCGTTCGAGGGGTTGGTTACAATTCATGCTTACCCAGGAAGTAATTCATTGATATAGAAAAGCGAGACATGGTCTACATCAAGTTATAAACCTCGACCAGGAAAATAGAAGGAACCACACCGGGTGAAAAACGTCATCAGTAAAAGGGCATACCGACTTAAAAGTATATCATTTTGTATATTATAGACAAATGTAACAAAGGCACTATTTTTCCTACTTGAGGGGTTTTTCCCACTGGGTTTTCCCCTGAGAGGTTTTAATGAGGCCTGCCAAAATAGTAAAATATATTAGCATTGAATGTAACAGGGGGAACTCTTTTTCCTGCTCGAGGGGTTTTTCCCACTGGGTTTTCCCCCGAGAGGTTTTTTACGAGGCCCACCACGACAATAAATGAGACAAGTATGACTCAGCTCATCTCACGAAGAAATAACAGAAGTTCAAAATCAGATATCTTTTGGTATACAGCTACTCAAAATTGGTTACCCGGTCCGCTCGGGCCTAATTACTCGACATCGGCTCATACACCCTCAAGACGAATCTTCGATCAGCACCTAATATGAAGGTGTCTAACCTTGGTACTTAGCCACTTCGCTCGGCTTTACGCCCAAAGCTCGTGACTAGGGGGCTCCTGTTCCCTCCCTGGTCAGAGGGGGTCCCATGATACCCCATCATCCCTTTAATTTAGCAGATAATGATTCTCTATTATCTCACTAGAAGCGGTTATCTTCCTTATTGGGCCTGGGCCTAGATTCTCCTATTTCCTTTATTTTACAAGTGTATAAATACAGCCTAGAGGCTCACATTGTAACTCAAGTGACACATCATAGAAAGATAATAAACCTAATCCCTAGGAGAATTCTCTAGGGTTTTGTGCCTACTTTTTGTGTGTGGACACCTTTATTCGTTCTTTTCTTATTTATTCCAATATATTCAATCAATGTCTCACACAAGTACAACATCACACTCCATACACATGTCATCATGGCATATTTTATTCCACATACTCATCATGTATAACTAACACATATTCATTTATGCATACAATTACATAGTAGTTACCAAACACAACATTCATCATACAAGTATTATACAACAATCTTCTTACATATCATTATAATGAGGGAATCACGCATGTAGGTATATTCATGGATATTTCTTTATAAGTGTTTTAATTTTGGTTTCTTACTCATATCTTATCAGACTATTTATCTTGATTTATTTAATTATGTATGATTTCTCCCTTTTTATCCTTATATTTTTCTAATGTCCACTTACGAATTCTTTAATCATTATCAAGCGGCTTCTATTGTTGATTTTCTTCAATTAATTCAAATTAAATTCTAATAGTCGGTTACTTATTTCCTTGGTCACTAAACGAGTCGTCAATTCCTTATATATAATTGGTTGAATTAATGATATTCTTTCTAAATCTCTAGTCACTAACTTTTGTACTTTTTCTTTTCTCCTACCATTTCTAATGATATTTATGGATTTATTTCTTTAATTTAGTTTGTTATTAAAGGTATACTATCACTCGATTTAATTCTTTATATACCTTTCAATTATTTGTTCGTTAAGCATTCTTCACTAAATTAGGTAAATTATCTCTTTACTTAATTTAATTTCCTGGTATCTAATTATGAACTCTTTGTCATCGTCAAGCAGTCCTACTGTTGATTTTCTTATTTGACTGGTCCCATTAAGCTTTTATTTGTTGAACAACTTACTTCTTTAGTCACTAGAGGATTACTAATTCTTTATGTATCATTATTAATTTAGTGACGTTCTCTCTAAATTTCCAACTACTAATTTTTATAACGACTTATTTATGTCTTTAGTTATATATATATATATATTATTTACTATAGTTTATGACATTTAATTATTGCCTAGAGATCTAGAATCCACACCAATATTATGAACTTAGTCAACTATTATTTAGTCACTAAAATTACTAGTTAATCTATAAGTCATTTTGCCTCTTTTTATTACTAGTTCAAAGTTTAAATTCTAAAAATCCTTTCTATATCTTTTATCCTTTTTAACAACTAATGTTCTAAAGCTTAACCATTTATTTCATATACATTATGTCTTAAATCATTCTTACTTAATTTATATACATCTTGTATCATATAAATATTTCCTAAGTTCCTAAGATTTTTAACTCTTAACATCTATTTCTTAATCTTTGGTTCCTAATGATTTCACTTATTAAATTTAGACACCTTTCTTTTTTCTTGATTATTAAAGTCCTCTCCTTAAAATTTATTAGATTCTAAAATTTCTTTTTATTTCTTTTCTCTTTATATATAGCATATTTAGTCCATTACAATACTTAACTCAAAATTCATTACCTAGTAAAATAACATTTCAAATTAGTTCTACCTTATTAAGTTCCTAAGGTCCTTTTCATATTTTTCCTCAATTGGTCACTAAGTTGGTCACTAAAATTGGTTGCTAAAATTCCTAAATTCAAATGTTCATTTTATTATGCTTCAAAAATTTCCTTCCCTTTTTCTTAAAAAAAATTACATTTGGACCCAATTCTTTTTGTTTTATTATTATTTAAAAAAAATTTCCCAAATAATCTTATCTTACTTAATTATTAACTTTTCCAACATCAATTTATTTATTTGGTAAATTCTTAGAAAATTTTATAATAACTTAAACGGTGTTACTTTTAAAACTTGGTAAAATGAAATGTCGTAGTCATTCGGTCGGTGGATTTTCTTGAAATGTGTAATATCATCGGAATAATTCCGACGACGCTTAGTGATAAATTCAATTCCTAATAGCGGGGCTTACCGGAAACAAATTATAAATTACAAATCATTATCGTAAAATTTAAATAATAATAATACAACCAAATCGAATAAAACCAAGCTCGCCTAAACACTAAAATTCCTAAATTTTTCGTTACGACTCCGACCGCGATAAAATTTCTTCGAGTACGTGAACGTCAAGTTACGCCAATTAAATTTATAAAATACCCACTAATTTAAAAATGTAGTAATTTTAACTGTTAGTTACGAAAATCTTCCAGTTTAAAATCTAACCATTAGATCGCGATGAAATTTAAAACGGTGGTCACCGAATACGCAAACAATATTATAGAACAACCAAAAATATAATCCACCGAGGAAAAGACCCCCTTACCTTGCCGGACAGCCGCTGCCCAGAGGAAGGAAATAGCGAACTCGTCAAAAATTTATCGATGACTAGAAACTCCTCGCCGATCGTTGCCGATCGCCCTCCGGTACCTAAAAACTCAACATGCAATAACTCAAAGGGGGTAGAGCATATCATGGCCAGCAAGAAAAACAAGGAAAAACAGCCATGGAAAATCTAGAAATTTAAAAGCACATTAGGAAACGATCACTAAAATTTACTGATTGTTCGAAACGTTCCACCGATTGCTCCTGATCCTAAAAGCAACCAACATGCATACCAAAATGGGGTGAGAAGGGTCACGATTTCAAGACAAGAGAGCAAGGGAATCAACATACAAAACGCTGGAATTTTGAAAGAAACATGAAGAAATAAGAATCAAGGATCAAAGTTAAAATTTTACAGTTTTGGAGGAGGTGACAAAACTTGGTGGATGGAGTTTGAATAATGAATTTAAGAGGTGATTAGAAGCAAGGATGGTGGCTGTTTTGGTGGGGGTAGTCACAGGTTTAAGAGAAGAAGGAAGGAGGAGAAGAGAAATTATGGTGGTTGGTGGTAATGATGAGTAGCTGATTTTATTTTATTATGTTTCTTTTTTTAGTGGTGAAGGGGAAGAGAAATTAGAGAATAAGAATTGAGAGGGTGTGTAGGGAATGAGAGGGTTGCTGCCGTAAGGGAGAATGAAGTGAGATGAATGGTGATTGTCGCAACCTGAATCGTGACGGCGCGGCGAGAAAGAGAGAAGGGGTGGAATGAAACAGGGAGTCGCCACCAACATTTTTATCCATAGGAAAAACATTGGAAAAAAAACTAGGTTTAGTAAAGCACTGGTTAAAAAATGAGATTCAAGTTCGGGAGTCGGTTACGAGTAGGGAAGGTATTAGCACCCTACATCGCCTGTCAAAAATAGTACCAAGATTGAAAATGCGCAACATAAATAGCCTTACAAAAAAATGGTTTATTTCGTCCCTTTTATTGTTGTATCCTTTTTTATTAAAAAAAAACGACAGAATGGAGTGAGAGAACTGTACAAACATTAGAACGTCGAAGCGAGGTCAACGGGATGTTTCATCCGAATTAAACTCGACTTCGATATGAGACAGAGAGGGGAAGAGAATACTAATAAGGCGTCACGCCTAAATTATACATCCTTGAATAAAAAAGACAGGGATAGGAAAGAGATAAGCGGGACGCCTCATCCTAAGTATCCCTTCCCTATGAATTATGGCGTGGCTAGAGCAAAAAAAAAAAAACTAGGGGGAAATCAACAAGACGTCACGTCTAGATTGATTTTCACGGAAGTGACCAAAAAAGAACATTTATGAAAGAAACATGAAAGTAAGGAAATAAATCAGCAAAAAGGAATAAGAAAGTTGGGCCCGACAGGAATTGAGATCCTGATCCTACGTATTCTTGAATTATCAAGAAATCAGGGTTACGTAGTTCTGAATGTTGTTCTTTTAGGAAAGGACTTGGGAGATGATGATGGATGTCGCTGAGGTGGGGAACTCGTACAAGGCGAAGTTCTTCGCACGTGTACGAATCCTAAAGAGGTTGTGTAGACGGGAGTGCTCCCGTACGACACTGTTTTAAAAAAAAAATTTGTTTCCCTTTTTTATTTTTACTTAGATTTGAAAGATAACATAGGAAGCATTTATTTCTCACAGTAAGTTCGGAAAACAGAGGAAAAATGAGCGAAAACTAAGGGGAGGAAGAGAAAACTATGTGAGAAAGAGGGAAAAAACCGAGTGAAAATGGGAAAAACCAAGTAAAAAATGGAATACCGAGTGAGAAATACAGAAAACCGAGTGAGATTGAGGAAAACCGAGTGAAATTGAGGAAAACCGAGTAAAAATGGTAAAAACCGAGTGGAATGGGAAAATACCGAGTGAAATTGAGGAAAACCGAGTAAAAAATAGTAAAAACCGAGTGAGAGCAGTAACTTACCGTATGAGAAGTGAGATACCGAGTGAGACAGTGAGTACCGAGTGAGACAGTGAGAAGAGGGACGGTGTTGGAGTTGAGTGGAAGGGACGGAGTGGGCTGATGGAGAGGAATACTGGGCGGTGTTGGTTGGAGGGGAGAGGACGGAGTTGGCTGATGGAGAGAGGAAAGAGGAGAAGGGAATGGTGAGGGGCTGCGCAGTGTATATGGTGTGTGTATGTATGTAGGGCTGAAAGCTTCAGCCCCTTGCCTATTTATAGGCTGGTTTGAGTGGAAGGCCAACTCAGGCTTCCACTTCCGAGTGGAATGCCAGCTCAGGCCTCCACTCAAAGTGAAGTGGGGGACAACGGCTGGGTGGGAATTTTTAATTCCCCCCACTTCCAACCCTGTTTGCCACTTGTCTGCCACCCCCAGGATTCCTGGATCCACTTGGGTGGTGGAATCCAAGTCAGCACGGGCTAACAGGGGGACCTGGTGGGAATCCGAGTGAGAATTATGGAAATCTGAGTGAAAATGGAGAAATCCGAGTGAGAATCTTGAATTCCGAGTGAGAATGTTGGAAATCCGAGTGAGAATGTTGAATTCCGAGTGAGAATGTTGGAAATCTGAGTGTAAATGACTCGGATCACCCTCTCAGTCAACATTCATCCACATTGCCACCTAAATCCGAGTGTAAAAGGGGTCGGTCTTCACTTTGCCACCTAAATCCGAGTGGAAAAGGCCCCTTTTATGCTAAAGACCGAATGAAATCATGTTGGTGTTGTGCAATTGGATTGAGTGGGCAATTAAAGAAATTGAGTCAGAACCGAGTGAAAACTGACTCGGATTTCATCTCCTCTCCACAATGACTCGAAATCGACTGAAATATGTGAAGTGTGACTCGGAATTGGCTAAAGGATGACTCGGAGATAAGAGAAAGATGACTCGTGAACGGGTAAAAAGTGGCTCGGTGAAGATTTGAAGTATGGTAGAAATGGGGGCTCAGAATTGGTTGGCCAAAAGGGCTTGGGAAAGGTGGCTGACTGACTGAAGTGTCACTCGGAAACTGATTTGAAAATTGGCTCACGAGTGGGCGAGAAAAGAATGACACGGAACCGACTGAAATGGCTCAGAAATCGAGTGAAATGACTCATTCGGTGCTGACTGGAAATACTTCACTCGGTTCCGACTGAAGAAGCAACTCTCGGTTCTGATTGAAGAGGCAACACTCGGAATTCTTTCAAAAGTGACACAAAACTTTACTGCTTGAAGGATCAACTCAGAACTGACCTTGTGAGCTCTTAATCCGAATGGAACTTGGTCATTTTCACTCGGATTTTGCCTATTTTCCACTCAGAAATTGGAAGTTTGGATATTTTAATTCGGATTTCCTTCCAACTGAGTGATACTCACTCGGATTTACTTCAATCAGCAATCCTTTCACTCGAAAAATAGCTTTGGGCAGCATCCATCCAAAGTCAGTTCCTTTTTCCACTCGGATTGGTTGCAGTAGGGGATCTTCCGCTCGGATTCTCCTCTAACAGGGTCATTTTTCACTCGAAATTGACATTCTTTGCGATCAGGGCTCGTAAACTGGCATTTTCTCTCGGAATGCATCTGAGAGGGAATTATCCACTCGGATTTACACCTAATCTGAGTCATTTCACTCATATTTAAACTCAACAGGTCATACTCCACTCGGATTGGTCCATTTTTGAGTCATTATTTGGATTTCCCACCCAACAGGTCATACTCCACTCGGACATGCCCAAATCTGAGTAGTTTCACTCGGATTTTCTCCATTCTGAGTAATTTCACTCGGATTTAACTCATTCTGAGTGATTTCACTCGGATTTGATCCAACAGGAGCATATTCCACTCGGATTTGACTCATTCTGAGTGATGCCACTCGGATTCAACTTCAACAGGGGAGTTTTTCCTTCGGAAACGACTCATTTCTGAGTGATTCCACTCGAATTCAACTTTTTTGAGTCATTCCAATCGGATTTGCCTCCAACAGGGCTGTATTTCACTTGGAAAAGCTTCATTCTGAGTTATTTTGCTCGGTTCTGATTATTTTAGAGCCATTCTTTTCGAATTTGACCATTTTGAATTAGAATTCAGTATAAAAAGATTCACTCCACTTGGACCGGACCAAAAGAGGTGTTCACAGATGCCCCTCTTTACTTCTTTTTCACAAAAGAAACATGAAGCTTCTGTGTTTTTGAAGTGAAAAGGAAGTAAAGATATGAACACCGATGTAGGGGGCCAAGTGGGACCTCTTGATCGGTATAGCGACTGATGGTGTGGGCAATCATGAGTCAGTGTGACCTTTCTTCTTTAAAGACGAGCATTTTCCTCTTCCGTTTCATTTTTCTTTTCTTCTTTTTTTTTGTTTTGTTTTTTTGTTTTGTTTTTTTTTGTTTTTTTGTTTTTTTTTGTTGTTTTTTTTGTTTTTTTTTGTTTTTTTTGTTTTTTATTTTTTTTGTTTTTTTTTGGTCCTAAATCTAAAAAAAAGAAGTGAAGCAGTGCTCTAATTTTTAGCAAGAAGCGGTTAACTGGGAATTATTCTTTGAATGACATGAAGCAGAAGGGTGCCTCATTCGGCGACCGGGAGAAAAAGGATGCCTTCTTTGGTGACTGAAAGGTAAAAGGATGCCATTTGTTCGACGACAGGAAAGTAAAGGTGCCATTTGATCGGCGACGGGAAAGTAAAGGTGCCATTTGATCGGCGACAGGAAAGTAAAGGGGTGCCATTTGATCGGCGACAGGAAAGTAAAGGTGCCATTTGATCGGCAACAGGAAAGTAAAGGGGTGCCATTTGATCGGCGACAGGAAAGTAAAGGTGCCATTTGATCGGCGACAGGAAAGTAAAGGTGCCATTTGATCGGCGACAGGAAAGTAAAGGTGCCATTTGATCGGCGACAGGAAAGTAAAGGTGCCATTTGATCGGCGACAAGAAAGTAAAGGTGCCATTTGATCGGCGACAGGAAAGTAAAGGGTTAGGGGAACTAACAGGACGTCTCGTCCGAATTAGCTCACTGTTGGCAGGAAATGTAAAGGTTGGGGGAGTTAACAGGACATCTCGTCCGAATTAACTCAATGTTGGCAGGAAATGTAGAGGTTGGGGGAGTTAACAGGACATCTCATCCGAATTAACTCACTGTTGGCAGGAAATGTAAAGGTTGGGGTTGACCCTCGGTTGCCATGACTGCGGGTTCTTGGGGAACTGCCCCTTGAACGCAGGAGAATGAATCTGGGGGGATGTCCCAGTTTGACATGACTGTGGGTGGTTGGGGAACTATCCCTTGATTGAGAGGATATACCCGGGGAGATGCCCCAGTTTGACATGATTGGATGAAATCTTGGGTAACTGCCCCTTGAATGAAAAAATACACCCGGGGAGATGCCCCATTTAGACATGATTGGATGAAATCTTAGGGAACCGCCCCTTGAATGAAAGAATAAACCCAGGGAGATGCCCCAGTTTGACATGATTGGATGAAATCTTGGGGAACTGCTCCTTGAATGAAAGAATAAACCCGGGAAGATGCCCCAGTTTGACATGATTGGATGAAATCTTGGGGAACTGCCCCTTGAATAAGAGAATAAACCCGGGGAGATGCCCCAGTTTGACATGATTGGATGAAATCTTGGAGAACTGCCCCTTGAATAAGAGAATAAACCCGGGGAGATGCCCCAGTTTGACATGATTGGATGAAATCTTAGGGAACTGTCCATTGAATGAAAGAATAAACCCGGGGAGATGCCCCAGTTAGACATGATTGGATGAAATCTTAGGGAACTGCCCCTTTGGGTAAAAGAGAATGGACTTGGGGTTTACTGCGGACATGCCGAAGGTCTGCTAAGGAGAGAGCTGGGCAACTACACACCTCGGGGATCATGGTTCCTGGCCATCCTTTAACAGAGAAACGCGAAACTAATTAAAAACTTACAGGTGGACTCCCTTGGTGACAGGCGTTGAAGTAACTCATGGCCAAAATAATTATTACTTCTGACTTCATTGCGGTTGTTTTGTAGAGCTGATTGAGCTTGCTTGAGGTAAGATCTGGCAACGGTGTCCACTTCGTTCCCCATAACTTTGTGTTTTCGTTCTTCTCAAAACTCATTTTTTTTAAATTTTTTTTAGGTAAAACTTGTTTATTCATTCTAGTCATGAACACATGTGAGAAGAAAGGAAACTTTTTATTTATAAACAACAGATATGTACAGGTGACAATAATAATGCAAAAATATGACAAGGTGTGAGGAATTGATGGTAAGGATGGAAGGGAAGGCCTTTTAGATCCTCCATCGATTTCCTGAGAGCGATAAAATTCTAGTCTTTTCCATGATTTCCGGTTTATCTTCTGATTTTGTTTTCGAGGGCGCGACTCGACAATGGCTTCGATGCCCTAGACCCATCCCCTTGTCTGTGACTTGGAAAATTGGCATTGCAGTGTTGAATCTATAGGGTGTGAAATTGCTTGGGCCGTTTTCTTAGGATTTTCGACCCCACCAATTGCTCTAACTTTTGCCTAGGTCGCCTTTTCAGGTTTTCAACCTAGCGAGCGCCCCCTCTTTTTTTTTTATGCATAGTATCTTCTCACTGCATCCGCGTTTATAGGCATCGGTAGATCTTCCCCATCCATGTTGGTGAGTATGAGAGCACCTCCGGAAAAAGCTTTCTTCACGACATACGGCGCTTCGTAGTTAGGAGTCCATTTGCCTCAGTGATCTTTATGCATTCTTGGAACTGTCGGGATCGTACTTTCTTTTCAAACGCTCGCTTCATACGCCTTTGATATAGTTGACCATGGCAGAGGGCACTCAATCTTTTACTATCAATCAGATTTAATTGGTCATGTCGAGTCTGGATCCATTCAGCTTCAACCAGTTCGGCTTCCATGATCACTCGGAGGGAAGGAATCTCTACTTCAAAAGGCAGGACTGCTTCCATGCCATAAACTAAAGAGAATGGAGTTGCCCCAGTCGAGGTCCGGACTGAGGTACGATAACCGTGTAGAGCAAAAGGAAGCATTTCGTTCCAGTCTTTATAGGTTACCACCATTTTCTGTATTATCTTCTTGATATTCTTGTTCGCTGCCTCGACTGCCCCATTCATTTTTGGGCGGTATGGAGAAGAATTATGGTGGGAGATCTTAAAGCTCTCACAAAGCTCCTTCATCATTTTGTTGTTCAGGTTTGTACCATTGTCTGTGATGATTTGACTCGGTAGGCCGTACCGACATATCAACTCACGCTTGACAAATTTAACAACAACACCTTTGGTTACATTAGTGTATGAAGCTGCTTTCACCCATTTTGTGAAGTAATCAATGGAGACCAAAATGAAACGATGGCCGTTTGAAGCC
This sequence comes from Clitoria ternatea, assembly GCA_037962975.1. NCBI lineage: Eukaryota > Viridiplantae > Streptophyta > Magnoliopsida > Fabales > Fabaceae > Clitoria > Clitoria ternatea. The sequence goes on along the minus strand of CM075674.1, from coordinate 110,033,036 downwards.
TTTGGTTCAATGGGACCAATGATATCCATGCCCCACATCGAAAAAGGCCATGGTGCTGACAAAACATTTAGAGATGATGGGGGTGCGTGAATATGATCAGCATATATTTGGCACTTATGACATCTCTGAGCATAGGCGAAGCAGTCTGCTTCCATGGTTATCCAAAAATAACCAGCCCTTAAGATTTTCCTTGACATGGCGTGCCCATTGATGTGGGTTCTGAAAGATCCCTCGTGGATATCCCTCATGATTCTATTTGCTTTAGCGGTATCAACATAGCGAAGAAGGATAGAATCATGGTTTCTTTTGTAAAGCACGTCTCCATTTAAGAAAAACCCCATGGCGAGCCGTCGCAGGGTTCTTTTGTCATTTTCCGTGGCATTGTCAGGGTATTCTTGCCTCTGGATATACCTCTTAATGTCATGATACCAAGGTTTTCCATCCGATTGTTCTTCGATTACTTGGAAGTATGCGGGCTCGTGACGCCTTCCTACCTCGATGAGGGGCACGTCATAGTCATTGTTTACTTTGAACATTGAAGCGAGAGTGGCCAAAGCGTCAGCCATCTGATTATCTTCCCGAGGAACATGATGGAAAGAAATCTCTTCGAAATCTCTGATCATTTCCATAATGTGGGCGTGATAGGGGAGAAGCTTGCTATCTCTAGTTTCCCACTCACCTTTCAACTGGTGGACGACTAATACAGAGTCTCCGTAGACTTCCAGTGTTCTTACTTTCATATCCAATGCCGCTTGGATCCCTAAGGAGCATGCCTCATATTCAGCGACATTGTTGGTACAATCGAAACATAGCCTGGCGCAGACAGGGATGAACTCTTTCTTTGGTGAAATCAAAATGGCTCCGATTCCATGTCCCAAAGCATTAGAAGCTCCATCGAATCTTAAAATCCATTTGTCCTTGTTTTCGCCTTCTTCTTCGTCGGACAATGCTAAAATATCCTCGTCTGGGAAGTCGAATGGTATTGGTTGGTAATCACTTACGGGTTGATGGGCTAGGTAGTCAGCCAAAGCGCTCCCTTTTATGGCTTTCTGAGTGACATATGTTATGTCGTACTCAGTTAGCAGCACTTGCCATCGACCAATCCTTCCGGTCAGGGCTGGCTTCTCAAAGATGTACTTGATAGGATCCATCTTAGAGACTAGCCAGGTAGTGTGACTTAACATGTATTGCCTTAAACGCTTCGCAGCCCATGCTAATGTGCAACAAGTTCGTTCTAATGCGGAGTATCGCATTTCGCAATCAATGAACTTTTTGCTTAGGTAATATATGGCATGTTCTTTCTTTCCCGTTTCATCGTGCTGACCCAATACACAGCCCATGGACTCATCCAGTACCGTCATGTATAAAATCAGTGGTCTCCCAGGGGTTGGTGGTACCAATATTGGTGGTTCTTTCAAGTACTGCTTAATCTTCTCAAAAGCCATTTGGCAGTCCTCATTCCATTGCCCCGGTTGGTTCTTGCGGAGTAGCTTGAAGATCGGCTCGCAGGTCGATGTCAATTGTGAAATAAATCGAGCGATGTAGTTTAATCTTCCCAAGAACCCCCTGACTTCTTTTTCTGTGCAAGGAGGTGGCATTTCTAGGACTGCCCTGACCTTGTCGGGATCCACTTCAATTCCTTTCTTACTTACAATGAAACCCAACAATTTGCCTGACCTTGCGCCAAACGTGCACTTGGCATGATTCAATCTAAGCTTAAACCTTCTCAACCGTTCAAACAATTTCCTTAAGTTGCGGACATGATCTTCCTCGGTTCTGGATTTTGCAATGATGTCATCCACATAGACCTCTATTTCTTTGTGCATCATATCGTGGAATAAAGTGACCATTGCTCTCTGATAAGTTGCCCGTGCGTTCTTCAAGCCAAAGGACATTACTTTGTAACAGAAAGTACCCTACAAAGTAACGAACGTGGTTTTTTCCATGTCTTCGGGCGCCATTTTAATCTGATTGTACCCGGAGAAACCATCCATGAAAGAGAAAATGGAGTGCTGGGCTGTGTTATCGACCAACATGTCGATATGTGGAAGAGGAAAATCGTCTTTAGGGCTGGCCCTGTTTAGATCTCGATAGTCCACACACATCCGCACTTTTCCATCCTTCTTCAGGACCGGGACTATGTTGGCTACCCATTGTGGATATTTGGCTACGGCCAAGAAACCGGCTTCGAATTGTTTTTTGACCTCTTCCTTGATCTTGAGAAGCATTTCCGGTTTCATTCTTCGCAGCTTTTGCTTAATTGGTGGACACTCTGGTTTCAGAGGCAATCTATGTTCCACTATGCTGTTATCCAACCCTGGCATATCTTGATATGACCAAGCGAACACATCCCGAAATTCCCGAAGCAATTCAATCAATTCGTCTTGCTGGTTTTTACTCAGGCAGGTGCCTATCTTGATCATTTTATCTTCTCCTTCACCTCCAAGGTTGATGATTTTAATTTCCTCCCGATGTGGGTGGATCTCCTTATCCTCTTATTCCAATAATCTTGTCAATTCAGATGAGGGTCCAAAGTCTTCCTCACTTTCCTCGTAGACGCAATCATTTGGATAAACAGGGTCATGAAATAAATCTAGGTTTTCATCGTTCTCAGGGAAATCATTTTTGGATCTGCATTCGGGTTATATTATAAAGTGAAAAGAGAAGCAAACAAGTGAAAGGTTTAAGAAACAGAGAATGTACAAAGATGAGGTGATGGGGAATAAAAATGTATTCATTGATTTTCAAAAACAAAGTAAACAAGTTTTGCCCTTATTACAAAATGGGTCCCGGAGCCTTGGGCATAGCGAGGGGACCACCAAATTATGAAATACAGTGATTACTCTGATAGAACGTTAATGGTTGTAGGGAACTCCATGACTTCCCAATTGCTCAGCTCTTGATCTGGATGGCAAGCGTATACTAGCTCCATATTGAGGTCAGGCTCATTCTCAACCATGGCAACTTGATCCGGATATATCACTCCGGCGCTCTTAAAGCTCTGATAGAGATCGCAGATAGGGATTCTTGCAGTGTTGATCTCTTGACCAGTAAGACGAGCAACTCTCCTCCCCTTCTTTTCCTCTTCAACCCTTTTCTTATCCATCACAGTGGGCTTATATCCCAAACCATATCTGTTTTTATTCTCCGGGAGACTCACCGGTTGGGTTCTGCCTTCCAAATCCCGCCCTAATCCTTTTCCGGGTTGGTACCCCTCTCACAACATGTTCAGCGTCACCATTAGGGGCACGTTGGGGAAAGACATCTTCACAATGCTTGTTGCATTGGCAATCTCCAAGGCTTGGAAGGATGTTTCAAGGGCTTCCTCGGCGGCCTCGATGTACGGAGTGGATATGGGTTTGCTGACCAAAAGGTCCTCCTCCCCAGAAACAGTCACCAACTTGTTGTCGATGATGAATTTTAGTCTTTGATGCAGCGTGGAGGGGACCACCCCTGCCGAATGGATCCACGGTTGCCCTAATAAACAGCTGTAGGCGGGCGCAATATCCATTACTTGGAAGAGTACCTGGAAAGTACAGGGCCCGACTTGTATAGGCAATTCAATTTCTCCAACGACTTCCCTACGTGTCCCATCAAAAGCCCGCACAACCAAAGAGCTAGGCCTTATGTATGTTCCGTCGAAAGGCAATTTTGCCAACATGGATTTTGGCATGACATTCAGAGAAGATCCATTATCCACAAGTACTTTTGCCAGGATATAATCCCGACATTTCACAGAAATATGGAGGGCTTTGTTGTGCCCCCTTCCTTCAATAGGTACTTCCTCATCTGTGAAGGTCAAGTAATTATTGGCAACGATATGCCCTACTATGCCCCCAAATTGTTCGACGGGTAAATCATGCTTCATGTGTGCCTCGCTCAACACCTTCATCAACGTGTTCCGATGTGGTTCAGAACTCATTAGCAAAGACAACAGGGAAATTTTCGCTGGGGTGTGGTTCAATTGGTCCAACACCTGATAATCACTATGGCGAATAAACTTCAGAAATTCCTGGGCTTCCTCTTCAGTCACAGCCCCCTTTGTTTCGCCAGAGGCTCCTTCTTTCCCAATTTTTCCTTCTCCGGTAGTCTTGCCTTGTTTGGGCTCAGGTGGTGTATATATCCTTCCACTCCGTGTCATTCTTCCCACTCCGGTTATATTTGTAATAGAGGAGGATGGTATGGAGTTGACTGCCTCCGGATTGGTGACGACCACATCTGTATTGTACCTCTATGGCACAGCATGGGAACTTTGGAAGGGGAAAGGGGTTGGTGCCCTTACTGTGAAGACAGTCTTGGCAGGAGTCGAAGCCGCTGGCGTATCCTTGTTATAGTATACGACCAGGGGTTTCAGAACTCGTGCCTTACCCTGTTCCTGTACCATATTTATTTGTCCTTCACGGTGCCTACAGACCTCTACGACTCGAGCATTCATGAGTCTTTGAAGGGTTTCCTGGAAGTCCCTTCGTTTTACGGACTGGAGGTCATTATGCTCTTCACCCCACGACCCTTCTATTAATCCCATCTTCAGTATATGGGAGTGTATTGTTTCCAAAGGCATCTGGATGTCTTCTACTTTGGAAATGCAATCTTCATCCCTCTCTATTGCGTTGACATCCGATCCTTTATGGTTTGGAAGGGGATTAGTTGTCACGCTTGGGCTCCCTTCTTTGAAGCTTATCCAGTCGGCCCAAATTAGGTCCCTTACCTTGAACTTCAGTGCCAAGCAGTTCTCAGTAGAATGTCCCGGTGCACCGGCGTGGTAATCACACCGTGCGTTCGGGTCATACCCTCTAGGATACGGCGGCTGAAGTGGCTTTAGAGGGCAGGGTACTACCATCGTGTTTTCGATGAGGTAAGGGAGAAACTCTGTGTAAGTGATGGGAATTGGATCAAATTACGGTGGGGCACGGTCGTTGTTTTGCCTTCTCTGATTTGGATTCGGCGGGTTCATTTGTGGCTGCTGGTACGGAGCTTGTGGTGGTTGATATGGTGCCTGTAGGGGTGCAGGCGGTCGCATGACAGGTGGGCGGAAATGTGGTGGATGTGGTGTTTGAACGGCGGCCACATATGGATGTGGTGTATTATGATAGGTTGATGGAAAGGCGACCGGGGTAGGTGGCCTCGGCTGGTTTCTTCCCTGATTATGGGAGATCAGATTAGTCTCTCCCTCTCTTCTCTTTCCTTCCCCATGGGAGGGTCTTCTTGCTGCATTAACCCCAGCTGGGCCTCGGGCGATCTTCCCTGTCCGGAGGCCATTTTCTATTCTTTCTCCGATAGTGACGATATCGGAGAAGTAGGAGGAAATACTTCCGATCATCTTGTCATAGAATGGCGATTGGAGTGTGTCAATAAATGTCGAGATCACCTCTTTCTCAGACAAAGGTGGGTCAACTTGCGCTGCTACTTCACGCTACCGTTGGGCGTATTCTTTGAATGTCTCGTTGTCTTTCTTGGACATGTTCTGCAATTGTACTCTATCTAGCGCCATGTCCAAATTGTACTTATACTGCTGCATGAAAGCATCTGCTAGATCCTCCCAACAGCGTATACGAGAACGTTCAAGATGGTTATACCAGGTTAGAGGCGCTCCAGCCAAACTATCTTGGAAACAGTGGATGAGCAGAGAGTCGTTGGAGGCATGCGAAGCCATCTTCCGGCAGTACATGGTAAGATGGTTTCTCAGACATGTCAGCCCCTGATACTTATCAAATTCAGGTGTTTTGAATTTGGGAGGAATAACAACGTCAGGAATTAGGCAGAGTTGTGCAGCACTGCCTAATCCAAATCGATTCCTCCCATCCATTTCCCTTAATCGCCTTTCCAAGAACTCTAATCTTCCTTCCTGGGTAGCAGCAGTGGCAGTACTTGGTCCTGTGACGACATAGTGACTAGCACTCTTGACTGGTCGGTCAACATGTGCCGGGCTCTCATTTAGAATTGAGGCTTGGTGTCCAGCCGCGGCTTGGGCAGCTTGTGGTTGTTCAGCCTGTGTATGGACCGGAATCGTTTGAGGATTTCGGACAGGTGGGATGTTTGGTTGAGCCGCGTGAAGGATTGTTTCCTGATAATCTGGCTCCTCTTGGAGTGGTGGGAAATAGCCTGGGGGTAACCCATACTGTGGGAAGGGTACGACATTCCCTTCTTTATCAACAAAAGAGTGTTGTTGAACGTGAGCAGGGTTCGACTTACTAAGGCGAACGGTAACAGTAGGCCCTGCAGGGTTTGAGCTCGGTTCCCCAGCATGACCTTGAGCATGTTGGAGAATGGGAGATTGCTGCCTAGCATTTTCAACTTCTGCTAAAGAATCCCTTTCTGCGATCCTCCTTTCAAACATCTTGGCCATTTCAGCCATTTGTTCTTTCAATTGATTAACCTCAGCTCGCAGGTTTTCATTCTCTTGCTCTATTTCGGCCATGAGTTTCTTTCTGAGCCTGGTCGCGTAGGGATGCTTACCCGTAGTGTCTAAAGAATCACGACAAATGGTTAGAAAAATAGAGGGAACAGTTAAAGAAGATAAAAGAAAAATAAAAAATAAATGGGCATTCGCGGGATACGATTCCGAATTTGACACGTATTCCTTGACCTTTCCCCAGAACGTCGCGTTCAAAAGTACTTAGTATAACAGTATATTGGAAATTAACATGAGACAACTGTGAAGGCACATTAATTCATCATTCCATTCATCTGTAAAGGTACAATGTTACTTGAAAGATACGGTTACAATATTCAGCCATTCCTAGCTTGGGCAATCATGACTTTTATTTTGCAAAGTCTTTCTTGACAATAGTTCAAAAATGATGATATCTCCTTTGGGGTGGATAGGGGATTGACCATGCCTTCGGCCTGCTTTAACATTGAGGGAAAATCTTCCAAGATTCCATTGGATAGGTATGCCAACTTGGCGAAACGGTCCATCCATAAATGAATGACTTCATCCCGTTGAGCTAACTCAGTCCCCAAAACTCGTGTGGCTTCTTGGCAGCGGCGTTCAGCGTCAAGGGTTTTCTTCTGTTCAGCATGTATTTCTTGCTCATAAGCTCTCATCGTTTCATCAAGCTGTTGCTCTAATTTATGGACTTGGGTTTGTAGCATTTCTTTTTGCATCAAAGCCTCCTTTCCCTTCTCCTTGGATTGTACCAGCATGTCCTTTAAAATTTGTTTTTCGGCCAATACAACATTACTCTGCTGACCCTTCATCTTCAGCTGCGAATTGGCCGCCCGAAGGCATTGATCTTGTTTTATTCTGTAATCTTCGTCAATCTTTTTCTTTTTCCGCATTTCTTCCATAGCATGTCTTCCTTCGGAGTTCTCTTTCCTATGGAGGGCGCATTCTTGTTGGCATTTCAAGAGGTCTTCTTCCAGTTTTTGATTCCTTGCCTTTAGCTCTTCTACTTGGGCTTTTAGCGATATGGTAACCTTGTCCTCCACAATGCACGGCGGAGGAACTATGTCCTCAGGTTGGTATGAAGGGCTCTTGAAAGGCAATTTCACGATGGAGACTCTGTTCACCACCCAATCTAAGTATTCAACTCTCACAGCGTGGCTTCGTGCTCCCAGTTCTTTGCCCATCCTATGGACCTTCTTCCAGGCATTGGCTATGTCCCGAATAGTGGAGGCGTAATTCCCATTCACATAGTACAGAACGAAAGGAGTAAGTAGTGCTTCGTCCGGCGGCCCAAGTAGAGGATAAGCCAACTGCCGCTTAGCAATAACAGGATTATAATTGATGCAGCCTTGTGTCCCCATTAGAGGAACATTTGGATATCCTCCACAGCTATAAATGATGGACTCAACTTCTAGCCATTGAGGACACCATCTCACCTTTTCTGCTGTAAGGCCTACAAGGTGATTAGCCCACTCACGCCCATTCTTAGTTGTCAGCTGACACAATTTCAAATCAGAGATGGGACACTCGGCTTTGCATAGTTGATGAAAAGCATGGGATGTGAGCCACACATATAGAACAGGCAAACAACAAATAATCCTCTTTCCTCCTTGGGTATGGCAGAAATCCAAGGTGCAATAGACATTGGCCAACACTGCTGTGACGGGATTTTCCAGTCTGTGCTTGCGAGCGGTGAAGACACCTATAGCATCATAATCTACGTAGTTGTCTAAGTTAGGGAATAAGACAACTCCGTAAATAGTGAGAGCCAAGGTATCAATGAAAGCTTCCCATTCTTCCTTCTCTGCCAGGACATGCATGTGTTTCTCCAGAAATTCCCTAGTAAATCCGGGAATCTGGTTTCTGTTCATTTGTACTCCTCTTAACATTTCAGGATGGACCTTCAAAATACGAGCGACAGAAGTGACTAACGCATGATGGTCCAAATGGCGATAAGGAATCTGTCCCTCCATTGGCATCCCCAATATTTGTTCAAATTCTTCTATGGAGGGTGCCAGTTGAAAGTCTTGGAAAGTGAAACAACGGAGAGGTGGGTCATAGAATTGAGCCAGAGCCGTGATGGCTTCTATTTGGACGTCTACCTCCAAAAGTTTCAGGATCTTCCCATACTTCCTTGCGAAAGTCATCTTCTGTGTCAAGCTCAGTTTTCTCCCTAGTGCTTGTAAACTGTCAGTATTGACCTTCCTAGCCTTGAGGTGCAATAACTTCTTCAATTCAGTCACCCCTATATCACAATTATTGTGTCCCACGTTAATTTCCATACTGTCTTAGAAATACCGACAAATTCGGAATCGTCCCCTACGAATATCAAGACAAAGAATGGAATCCGTTATGCGAGCTCAAAAGTCGTAGGTTTTCCCAATCGTCATTGCCACTTCAACCAGAGGGAAATGAAGTATAATTTTTTTTGGATTTTTCCTTTGACGATTAGGAGAACCTATGACTTCAGACTCAGAGATACATGACAAAAAAGAGAGGATCATCTATTCACCCGAAGAATACTTGTGTGTTCCAAAAAATTTTCCAAGACTAAGCGAATCTTTGGATGATAGATAATCCCTTTTTAATAACAGGAAAGTGAAAATGACATAAGGTAAAGTAAAGTTTGCCCTTTCGTGGCCTAAGTCAGGTTTTCTCTGGACCTTAGGGCTTGTCTAAAAGTGACTCTTCACACCGGGTGGCTTATACTAGACTTCTAGAAGGTTACCAGAGCCAAGATCCTACCCATGACAGGGACACAACAGTGGGGAACCACTAGGTGCGTATGTCACAAGAGGTCAAACTCTAGTTGGGGTTCTCACGATCACCGGATAGGAAGTACATCCTATACGATTCTGTATACCAACCCCTCCTAACTTAAGTTTCATTTGGGGCCCGGGTATAGGGCGCCACTCATAAGTGTGTGCGAGTAATTTGTGAGTGTAGTGTGTGAAAGGGCATTCAATACCTTTTTACCTTACACCATTCTGCACAGAGAACAAACACAGAACAAAATATACAAAGTCATCTATCCTAGGGTTCAATGATTGCAGAAAAGTAACATAGTCCTCTACCCTAGGGTTCAACAATCATACAGAACATGGACAATAAAACGAATAACAAGATGCAAATAATAACGAACATTCACAACAATTAACGGAAAATAAAAAACAAGGGGAAGAAATCCAAGGTAAACAAAGGCTATATAAAAAAATGCGCTTTCAACCAAACTGGCCTGACTCTCTTAAGCTTCCCCAGTGGAGTCGCCATCTGTCGCAACCTGAATCGCGACGGCGCGGCGAGAAAGAGAGAAGGGGTGGAATGAAACAGGGAGTCGCCACCAACATTTTTATCCATAGGAAAAACATTGGAAAAAAAACTAGGTTTAGTAAAGCACTGGTTAAAAAATGAGATTCAAGTTCGGGAGTCGGTTACGAGTAGGGAAGATATTAGCACCCTACATCGCCTGTCAAAAACAGTACCAAGATTGAAAATGCGCAACATAAATAGCCTTACAAAAAAAATGGTTTATTTCTTCCCTTTTATTGTTGTATCTTTTTTTATTAAAAAAAATGACAGAATGGAGTGAGAGAACTATACAAATATTAGAACGTCGAAGCGAGGTCAACGGGATGTTTCATCCGAATTAAACTCGACTTCGATATGAGACAGAGAAGGGAAGAGAATGCTAATAAGGTGTCACGCCTAAATTATACATCCTTGAATAAAAAAGACAGGGATAGGAAAGAGATAAGCGGGACGTCTCGTCCTAAGTATCCCTTCCCTATGAATTATGGCGTGGCTAGAGCAAAAAAAAAACTAGGGGGAAATCAACAAGACGTTACGTCTAGATTGATTTTCACGGAAGTGACCAAAAAAGAACATTTATGAAAGAAACATGAAAGTAAGGAAATAAATCAGCAAAAAGGAATAAGAAAGTTGGGCCCGACAGGAATTGAGATCCTGATCCTACGTATTCTTGAATTATCAAGAAATCAGGGTTACGTAGTTCTGAATGTTGTTCTTTTAGGAAAGGACTTGGGAGATGATGATGGATGTCGCTGAGGTGGGGAACTCGTACAAGGCGAAGTTCTTCGCACGTGTACGAATCCTAAAGAGGTTGTGTAGACGGGAGTGCTCCCGTACGACACTGTTTTTAAAAAAAAATTTGTTTCCTTTTTTTATTTTTACTTAGATTTGAAAGATAACATAGGAAGCATTTATTTCTCACAGTAAGTTCAGAAAACAAAGGAAAAATGAGCAAAAACTAAGGGGAGGAAGAGAAAACTGTGTGAGAAAAAGGGAAAAAACTGAGTGAAAATGGGAAAAACCAAGTAAAAAATGGAATATCGAGTGAGAAATACAGAAAACCGAGTGAGATTGAGGAAAACTGAGTGAAATTGAGGAAAACCGAGTAAAAATGGTAAAAACCGAGTGGAATGGGAAAATACCGAGTGAAATTGAGGAAAATCGAGTAAAAAATGGTAAAAACCGAGTGAGAGCAGTAACTTACCGTATGAGAAGTGAGATACCGAGTGAGACAGTGAGTACCGAGTGAGACAGTGAGAAGAGGGACGGTGTTGGAGTTGAGTGGAAGGGACGGAGTGGGCTGATGGAGAGGAATACTGGGCGGTGTTGGTTGGAGGGGAGAGGACGGAGTTGGATGATGGAGAGAGGAAGGAGGAGAAAGGAACGGTCAGGGTGTTGGATAGAGGAAAGAGGAGAAGGGAATGTGTTTGAATATATTAACAGGTCCAAAAGATGTGCAAGGATTTTGATAATGACAAGTATTCTTGAAGAAACAATGCAAAAACAAAGACATGAAATCAGAATTGAAGAAACAGCGAAGCTAATCGATTAGGCCATAGATGCTAATCGATTAGAAGCTTTCTGTCTTAGAAGAAATTGCATCAGAGTTGAAGATAATCGATTAAGGAAGCCACACAATCGATTAGATACTCACTGGAATTAAGATAATCGATTGCACACTTGAGACTAATCGATTACAGCAATCAAAAATGGAATTAAATGCATCAGGCACACATGCTAATCGATTAAGAGAGCCATATAATCGATTAGGAAGCCACTGGAATTTAAGGTAATCGATTGCAAGACATGCTAATCGATTAGGATGCTGCGAAGACAAATTAAATGCATCAGATACAAGATTCTAATCGATTACAGGTAATGAGATAATCGATTAGTTACTCTCTGACTTGAAGCTAATCGATTACAACGCGAGGGTGTAATCGATTACGATAGTGGAAAAACAGATTTAAGTGGGAAACCAGGTCATGTCTCCACCATTCTTCAAATCTCCACTAACTGCAACGGCTATGAGGGACTAGGGCACTCTTCAACAGCAATCTTAGGTCTATAAATTGAAGAGGAAGACAAGCACAAATACACAACCAAGTAGCAACAATTCATAGCTCTATTTTGTGCTTTGTAAGCCTATCTCTTGCATTTTTGTACTTTCAATTGTATATCCTCTCATCTTGAGAGATTAGAATTTGGAGAGCTTTTCACTTGTATATCTGCTCTATTAAGAGAGTATATTGATTGTAAACACAAACTCCAAACACACAAAGTTATTCACTCTAGGTTGAGTGGTTGTTCACTCTAGGATTGAGTGGTTACAAAGGTTGTGGACTCAACCTTTGGGATATTGTGAGATTGAGAGATTGGGTGGGTTGCCCTTATACTTGTGAGGATTGGGTTCTTGAGTGTGGGACACTAGGAAGCCGCAATTGCTCAAAGTTGTATCTCTAGTCTACAATAGTGGAAAATCCTCTAAGTGGGTTGCTTAGAGGCGAGACGTACACCGGATTGGGTGGAACTCGTTACATCGGTTTGCAAGCTTCTCTTCCTTACTCTTTTACTTCCATATATTGCATATTTGCTGATTGGTATTGTTTGGTTAAGAAGAACATACTTGAACTTGCTTAATTTGCTTTACTTTAGATATTGCACACCAAGTGTTTGCTAAATTGCCTCAACAATACTTACCTCTTGTAGTGCATTGCATATCATTGTTACTTGCTTTCACTTGCACAATCTCATAAACTTGGTTATAGAAATCAATTTCAAAGGCATTCCAAGCAAAAGTTTTATAACTCAATTCACCCCCCCTCTTGAGTATTGAGGCCACTTGAACAACAAGTGGTATCAGAGCTTGACTCTTGGTAGATCAAGCTTAACAGCTTCAAGAGATTAAAATGGCCTCAAGTTCTCAAAATGTTTTTCCTGAGGGTGGTGCGATAAATAGACCTCCCGCTTTCAATGGGGAAGGGTATGCCTTTTGGAAAGAGAGAATGAAAATCTTCATTCAATCAATTGACTTAAGAATATGGAATGCCATTGAAAATGGTCCCTATATACCAATGCATACCATAGATAGCAAAAATGTTGAAAAACCCATAGATGAATGGACTAGCGAGGAAGAAAAGAAAGTCCAATATGGCTACAAGGCCAAAAACCTCATTACCATGGCTTTAGGACAAGACGAATTTTTTAGAATAATGACATGCCAAACCGCCAAAGAAATGTGGGATACTCTTCAAGTAACCCATGAAGGTACTAATGATGTAAAGGACTCAAAGATTAGTACTCTTACTAGCCAATATGAATGCTTTAGGATAAATTCAGGAGAATCTATTGTAGATATGCAGAAAAGGTTCACACTTATTATTAACCATCTTATTACTCTTGGCAAAGTGTACACTAACAAAGAGCTTGTGCACAAAATTTTGAAAAGTCTCAGCAGGGAATGGCAACCTCTTGTCACAGCAATAAAACAATCTCCTAGCATCAATGAAATGTCTCTTGCAACACTCTTTGGAAAATTGCAAGAACAAGAGCAAGAACTTAAAGCATTAAAGCTAGCCGAGGAAGAGGAGAAATCCACCAAGAAGAAAGGGCTAGCCCTCAAAGCCACCTCCATGCATGAGGAAGAATCATGCAGTGACTTAGATGAAGAAGAAGAGTTTGGGCTGTTCGTAAAAAGATTTGGAAGATTCATGAAGAACAAAAAGTTCCAAAAGAACTTTAAGCCCCAAGGTAAGAAATCTACCTCTAATGAAACTTCCTCTTCACCAAGTTGTTTTGAATGTGGCAAGGAAGGGCACTTCAAAGCCGATTGTCCAAACCTCAAAAAGAAGGGCAAGGACAAACAAAGAAGAAGAAGAGCCTATATTGCTTGGGATGAGAACGATGTGAGCAGCTCCGACGACTCGGAAGATGAGCAAGCCAATCTCTGCTTAATGGCAAATCATCAAGAAGAAGAAAATGAGGTAAATCTTCTTGACTTAGATAAAAATGAGCTGTTAGATGCATTTGAGGAATTATATGATAAATTTACAAAAATCTCTAGTAAACTCAAAGCATCTAGGAAAACTAGTGATACTCTTGAATTGCATCTCATGGAAGTATGTAAAGAAAATGAGGGCTTAAAAGAAGAACTAGAGAAAGTTCAAACATGCTCTAGGGATAAACCTTGTGATTTTGCAAAGAAGTGCATTGTGTTAGAAACCAAGGTTGAAGACCTAAATAGGACACTAGAGAAATTCACTAATGGAAGAGATAACTTAAATATCCTACTTGGGCAACAAAAATGCATGTTTAGTAAAACCGGTCTAGGATATGACCAAGAACATAGTAATCATAAAATGGAGAAGCACTACAAAAACTTCTTTGCACCACCAAGCAAGTCCTCCTCACCTTTTATGAAATGCAATCATTGTGGTACCAAAGGACATAGTGCATATAAGTGTAGTGTTAGGAAACTAGGACCAAAGGTCTTAAGAAAGGTGTGGGTTCCCAAAGGAACGTTCCCACAAGCTAACCTTAAAGGACCCAACATAAAATGGGTACCTAGTTCTCTAAAATGATTTTGTTTTGTAGGTATGCTTCAAGGCAAGCAACACCCATTGGTACTTGGATAGCGGGTGTTCGAAGCATATGACGGGAGATATAACCAAATTTACATCATTCACTCCCAAACGAAAAGGAAGCGTCACCTATGGAGACAACACTAAGGGAAGAATCCTAGGCATTGGAAATATTGGTAAGAACTCTTCCACATCCATAAGTGATGTATTGTATGTTGAAGGCCTCAAACATAATTTACTAAGCATAAGTCAATTATGTGACAAAGGATATAGAGTTTTATTTGAATCAAATTGTTGCATAATTGAGCATAAGACCAATAAGGAAATTAAGTTTGTAGGCCAAAGAATTGATAATATTTACATGATTGATATGGATAGTTTGTCTACAAATGATGAACAATGCTTCATTTCAAAAGAGGATGAAACATGGCTATGGCATAGAAGAATAGCTCATATACATGTAGACCACTTGAACAAACTTGTTTCTAAAGATTTAGTAATTGGTCTACCAAAGCTTAAATTTGAAAATAGATTTTGTGATGCATGTCAAAAGGGAAAACAAGTAAAGGCATCTTTTCAATCCAAAAACATTGTTTCTACTCAAAGGCCTTTACAACTTTTGCACATGGACTTATTTGGACCATCCAAAATCAAAAGCTTTGGAGGGAATTACTATGGTCTAGTTATAGTAGATGACTATTCAAGATATACATGGACATTGTTTCTTGCTCATAAAAATGAAGCATATCATGCATTCAAGAAACTTGCAAGGATTATCCAAAATGAGCAAAACTCAAAAATTGCATCCATTAGAACCGATCATGGGGGAGAATTTGAAAATCAATCTTTTGAAAAGTTTTGCGAAAAACATGGTATTAATCACAACTTCTCAGCTCCTAGAACTCCACAACAAAATGGAGTAGTTGAAAGAAAGAATAGATCTTTAGTGGAGCTTGCTAGAACCATGCTAAATGAAAACAATGTTGCAAAACATTTTTGGGCCGATGCGGTAAACACCGCGTGTTATGTTATGAATAGATGTTTGATAAGGCCTATTTTAAAGAAAACCCCCTATGAGCTTTACAAAGGTAGAAAACCCAACATTGCATACTTTCATATCTTTGGATGTAAATGTTTTATGCTCAACAATGGAAAGGATAATCTAGGGAAGTTTGATGCAAAATCTGATGAGGCAATCTTCCTAGGATATTCTCAATCAAGTAAATGTTATAGAATTTTCAACAAACAAACAAATACCATTGAGGAATCTATTCATGTCAAATTTGATGAAAATAGCCATAACCCTCCGAGAAAGGAAGATGTTGATGATCTTGTAGGTACCTTTCAAGAAATGAACTTACAAGACAAAGAAGAAGAAGTCAACAATGATGGAGGTGCAACACAAATTGAGAGACAATAAGATTGGGTAACATTGAAAGATCATCCCTTGGACAAAATCATTGGAGAAATAACCAAAGGGGTAAGTACTCGAAACGCCATTAGAAATGCATGCAATCACTTGGCTTTTGTATCCCAAATAGAACCCAAGAATATTGACGAAGCCATTATTGATGAACATTGGATGTTGGCCATGCAAGAAGAGTTAAACCAATTTGAAAGAAATGAAGTTTGGGAACTTGTGCCAAGACCCAATGATCATCTAATAATAGGCACCAAATGGGTGTTTAGAAATAAGCTAGATGAAAACGGAATAATAACTAGAAACAAAGCTAGACTAGTAGCAAAGGGATACAACCAAGAAGAAGGAATAGACTATGAAGAAACATATGCTCCCGTAGCTAGGTTAGAAGCCATTAGATTATTGCTAGCTTTTGCATGTTGTATGGATTTCAAATTGTATCAAATGGATGTCAAAAGTGCGTTCTTAAACGGCTACATTCAAGAAGAAGTTTATGTAGATCAACCTCCCGGTTTTGAAAATCATAAATTTCCAAACCATGTTTTCAAATTGAGAAAAGCCTTATATGGTTTGAAGCAAGCTCCAAGAGCTTGGTATGAAAGATTAAGCAAATTTCTTTTAGAACACAACTTTGAAAGAGGAAAGGTTGATACTACATTGTTTATAAAACACAAACAAAATGACATCCTCTTGGTACAGATTTATGTAGATGACATAATATTTGGTGCTACTAATGAAAATCTTTGTCAAGAATTTGCCAAGATTATGCAGAATGAGTTTGAAATGTCCTTGATGGGAGAACTCACCTTCTTCCTTGGACTACAAATAAAACAAGCCATTGATGAAACGTTCATTAGCCAAACCAAATACTGTAAGGAACTACTTAAAAGGTTTGGAATGGACAAGGCAAATGAGATAGCTACACCAATGAGCACATCCTGCTATCTAGACAAAGACGAAAAGGGTAAGGACATTGAAATCACCAAATATCGAGGTATGATTGGATCCTTACTATATTTAACTGCGAGTAGACCTGATATTATGTTTGCGGTATGTATGTGTGCTAGATATCAAGCATGTCCCAAAGAATCACATTTGACTGCTGTAAAAAGGATTTTGAAATATCTTGTGGGTACTCAAAGTGTTGGTTTATGGTATCCCAAAGGCGTTGAATGTAATCTTTTAGGATATTCTGATTCCGACTTTGCGGGGTGTAAGCTTGATAGAAAAAGCACTAGTGGTACATGCCATTTGCTTGGTAGTTCCCTTGTTTCTTGGCATAGCAAGAAACAAGCAAGTGTTGCATTGTCAACAGCTGAGGCAGAATATGTAGCAGCTGGTAGTTGTTGTGCTCAAATTCTTTGGATGAGACAACAACTTCTTGATTTTGGTATTGCCTTGAATAAAGTCCCCATTAAATGTGATAATACAAGTGCCATTAACATCTCCAAAAATCCAGTAATGCACTCTAGAACCAAACACATTGAGATTAGGCATCACTTTATTAGAGATCATGTGTTAAAAGGGGATTGTGTACTTGAACATGTAGAAACTTCTAAGCAACTAGCTGATATTTTCACAAAACCCTTGGCTAGAGAGCAATTCATTCACATAAGAAGAGAATTAGGCATTCTTGACATGTCCAATTGTGTTTGAATATTTTGTTGAATGGCATAATGCATGATATACATCACATTTCATGTTTGGAACCTTGCTGTTTGATATATTTGAAGTTTTTGACTCCATAATCGATTACTTTGTTAATCCCAATCGATTACTAAGCTTCTGTTTCGAGGGTAATCGATTAGAACTCACCCATAATCGATTACAATCATTCTGTTTTTAAGATAATCGATTATACATTATCCATAATCGATTACGAAGCTTCTGTTTCCAGTTCAAAACGTTTCCTCTTCTTCATAATCGATTACCACATTGCCCCAATCGATTAGGACGATTCTGTTTCTAAACTAATCGATTACCGTAAGCCTCTAATCGATTACCCTCTGCACAAAACGTTTGAAATTCCTCAGAAACAGTGATCTAATCGATTACCACCTGCCATGTAATCGATTAGTATGCGTTCTGATGGGTCAAAACTCCAATTTCCTAGGCTCACTCGAAACTCTCCCTCTCTTAACTCACTTCACTCCTCCCTAAACTCTCTTTCCTCCTTCCTAAACCTAATTTTCAACTATAAATAACCCCTCATTCACCTTCTCATCTCACACTACCTCCTTTCTCCCAAGTCTCTCAAAACTCTCTAGAGCTCATCTCTCTTCATCTCCTCTTTTAGCATTTTTCACCATGTCTTCCTCAAGGAATGTCAAAAGGGCTAGGTCCTCTGCTGCTCAAGCTCATAATCCCCTTGACTTCTCAAGGTTTTTCTCTTCTCCTAGAGATCTTCAGAATTTTATGAAGAATTTTTCTGAAAAGGAGATTATGACTCCTCACTACACCATTGCTGAAACCTTTGACAACCCAAGCCTTACCTTCACCCAAAGCCTCAACCACTACAACCTCTTCCCCTTCCTATCCCTCAAAGAAGAAGAATACTATCCTGAGCTTATGAGAGTATTCTACTGCAACCTCCGCCTTGTCAATGGGATGATTGAATCCAAGGTGAAAAACACCACCATCAAACTCTCCAATGCCCAGTTTGCAGAGATTTCCAAACTGCCCCTCAACAATGCTGACTTTGATGGAGGCGAACCCGAGGATGAATGGGGCTTCAATGCTCTTACTGCTCGCCAATCTTTATGGAAAGCTGACCGTCCAAGGAGCAACCACAAACTAGTTGGCCACTTGACCATGAACAACCGCCTGCTCCACTTCTTCTTGGTCAAGATGATTGTTCCCCGTGGTGGGAACTATGCTCTGGTTGAAGAGGATGATGTCCTCTTAATGTGGGCCATGCTGAACCACAAAGAGATCAACTGGGTTCAGTTGATCAAGTTCCACATGCGCCATGCCAAGGACCAACAAAAGCTCCCCTATGGTATCCTCCTCACCAAAATTTTCAAATTCTGTGGAGTAGACTTAGCAGGGGAACTCTCTGAGAAAGTGCCCCCTAGAGCTTGCATTGGCACCCATCACCTCACCAAAATGGGTCTTGTTTTCACCAATGGAGCATGGTACTCACGCATGGAGGGCGTTTATGCCAACATTCCCTTCCAAGCTCCTGCTGAAGAAGCACCTGCTCCTCCTCCTTCTCCACTTCAACCACAAGCTGCAGCCTCTTCATCTGCCCCACAAGTTGACCCTTTTGCATCTCTCTACGCTCATCTTGATCGCCGCTTCGATCGTCTTGAGAACTCCCTCCAAGAGTTTTCCATGACCGAGCAGCAACATTTTGAGATGATGCAGCAGCGCTATGAGGAGCTGGCTCACCAAATTACAGAAATCCGCTTCTTCAACCCGGACAATTAGATTTTTTTTGTTATGTTGGTTTCTGTTTGTTGCTTTTCTGCATTTTGAATAAATTTACTTCTTGTATTTCCCTTTGTTATTTAATAAAAGTATCTTATTTGAGTTTATATAATTTCTCTTCACCACTCTATTTGTTTTTGATGATTACAAAGGGGGAGAAGAATAGATGTTCATATGTTGGATAATGCTCTGATACAAAATATGAATAATTCTGAATATGCTCTGATAATATGCTCTGATAATATGCTCTGATAATATGGATAATAGATGCCTTGTTAACAATTTGCAAAATCTTATCTGTTTGTTAAACTCTTTTTGATAGGGGGAGAATTATAGATAAGAGATAATAAACAATGGATAAAATGAGATAAGACATCGGCTGCTGAATTGGTTTTTGAAAATTGTCATCTGCTATAATGTAGCAGAGTTGTTTTTGCAAAAGATAAGCCTATAACTAACAACCCTCAAGAGATGAACATAGTTGTCATCATCAAAAAGGGGGAGAATGTGTTTGAATATATTAACAGGTCCAAAAGATGTGCAAGGATTTTGATAATGACAAGTACTCTTGAAGAAACAATGCAAAAACAAAGACATGAAATCAGAATTGAAGAAACAGCGAAGCTAATCGATTAGGCCATAGATGCTAATCGATTAGAAGCTTTCTGTCTTGGAAGAAATTGCATCAGAGTTGAAGATAATCGATTAAGGAAGCCACACAATCGATTAGATACTCACTGGAATTAAGATAATCGATTGCACACTTGAGACTAATCGATTACAGCAATCAAAAATGGAATTAAATGCATCAGGCACACATGCTAATCGATTAAGAGAGCCATATAATCGATTAGGAAGCCACTGGAATTTAAGGTAATCGATTGCAAGACATGCTAATCGATTAGGATGCTGCGAAGACAAATTAAATGCATCAGATACAAGATTCTAATCGATTACAGGTAATGAGATAATCGATTAGTTACTCTCTGACTTGAAGCTAATCGATTACAACACGAGGGTGTAATCGATTACGATAGTGGAAAAACAGATTTAAGTGGGAAACCAGGTCATGTCTCCACCATTCTTCAAATCTCCACTAACTGCAACGGCTATGAGGGACTAGGGCACTCTTCAACAGCAATCTTAGGTCTATAAATTGAAGAGGAAGACAAGCACAAATACACAACCAAGTAGCAACAATTCATAGCTCTATTTTGTGCTTTGTAAGCCTATCTCTTGCATTTTTGTACTTTCAATTGTATATCCTCTCATCTTGAGAGATTAGAATTTGGAGAGCTTTTCACTTGTATATCTGCTCTATTAAGAGAGTATATTGATTGTAAACACAAACTCCAAACACACAAAGTTATTCACTCTAGGTTGAGTGGTTGTTCACTCTAGGATTGAGTGGTTACAAAGGTTGTGGACTCAACCTTTGGGATATTGTGAGATTGAGAGATTGGGTGGGTTGCCCTTATACTTGTGAGGATTGGGTTCTTGAGTGTGGGACACTAGGAAGCCGCAATTGCTCAAAGTTGTATCTCTAGTCTACAATAGTGGAAAATCCTCTAAGTGGGTTGCTTAGAGGCGAGACGTACACCGGATTGGGTGGAACTCGTTACATCGGTTTGCAAGCTTCTCTTCCTTACTCTTTTACTTCCATATATTGCATATTTGCTGATTGGTATTGTTTGGTTAAGAAGAACATACTTGAACTTGCTTAATTTGCTTTACTTTAGATATTGCACACCAAGTGTTTGCTAAATTGCCTCAACAATACTTACCTCTTGTAGTGCATTGCATATCATTGTTACTTGCTTTCACTTGCACAATCTCATAAACTTGGTTATAGAAATCAATTTCAAAGGCATTCCAAGCAAAAGTTTTATAACTCAATTCACCCCCCCTCTTGAGTATTGAGGCCACTTGAACAACAGGGAATGGTGAGGGGCTGCGCAGTGTATATGGTGTGTGTGTGTATGTAGGGCTGAAAGCTTCAGCCCCTTGCCTATTTATAGGCTGGTTTGAGTGGAAGGCCAACTCAGGCTTCCACTTCCGAGTGGAATGCCAGCTCAGGCCTCCACTCAAAGTGAAGTGGGGGACAACGGCTGGGTGGGAATTTTTAATTCCCCCCACTTCCAACCCTGTTTGCCACTTGTCTGCCACCCCCAGGATTCCTGGATCCACTTGGGTGGTGGAATCCAAGTCAGCACGGGCTAACAGGGGGACCTGGTGGGAATTCGAGTGAGAATTATGGAAATCCGAGTGAAAATGGAGAAATCCGAGTGAGAATCTTGAATTCCGAGTGAGAATGTTGGAAATCCGAGTGAGAATGTTGAATTCCGAGTGAGAATGTTGGAAATCCGAGTGTAAATGACTCGGATCACCCTCTCAGTCAACATTCATCCATATTGCCACCTAAATCCGAGTGCAAAAGGGGTCGGTCTTCACTTTGCCACCTAAATCCGAGTGGAAAAGGCCCCTTTTATGCTAAAGACCGAATGAAATCATGTTGGTGTTGTGCAATTGGATTGAGTGGGCAATTAAAGAAATTGAGTCAGAACCGAGTGAAAACTGACTCGGATTTCATCTGCTCTCTACAATGACTCGGAACCGACTGAAATATGTGAAGTGTGACTCGGAATTGGCTAAAGGATGACTCGGAGATGAGAGAAAGATGACTCGTGAACGGGTAAAAAGTGGCTCGGTGAAGATTTGAAGTATGGTAGAAATGGGGGCTCGGAATTGGTTGGCCAAAAGGGCTCGGGAAAGGTGGCTGACTGACTGAAGTGTCACTCGGAAACCAATTTGAAAATTGGCTCACGAGTGGGCGAGAAAAGAATGACACGGAACCGACTGAAATGGCTCAGAAATTGAGTGAAATGACTCATTCGGTGCTGACTGGAAATACTTCACTCGGTTCCGACTGAAGAAGCAACTCTCGGTTCTGATTGAAGAGGCAACACTCGGAATTCTTTCAAAAGTGACACAGAACTTTACTGCTTGAAGGATCAACTCAGAACTGACCTTGTGAGCTCTTAATCCGAATGGAACTTGGTCATTTTCACTCGGATTTTGCCTATTTTCCACTCAGAAATTGGAAGTTTGGCTATTTTAATTCGGATTTCCTTCCAACCGAGTGATACTCACTCGGATTTACTTCAATCAGCAATCCTTTCACTCGAAAAATAGCTTTGGGCAGCATCCATCCAAAGTCAGTTCCTTTTTCCACTCGGATTGGTTGCAGTAGGGGATCTTCCGCTCGGATTCTCCTCTAACAGGGTCATTTTTCACTCGGAATTGACATTCTTTGCGATCAGGGCTCGTAAACTGGCATTTTCTCTCGGAATGCATCTGAGAGGGAATTATCCACTCAGATTTACGCCTAATCTGAGTCATTTCACTCAGATTTAAACTCAACAGGTCATACTCCACTCGGATTGGTCCATTTTTGAGTCATTATTCGGATTTCCCACCCAACAGGTCATACTCCACTTGGACATGCCAAAATCTGAGTAGTTTCACTTAGATTTTCTCCATTCTGAGTAATTTCACTCGGATTTAACTCATTCTGAGTGATTTCACTCGGATTTGATCCAACAGAAGCATATTCCACTCGGATTTGACTCATTCTGAGTGATGCCACTCGGATTCAACTTCAACAGGGGAGTTTTTCCTTTGGAAACGACTCATTTTGAGTGATTCCACTCGGATTCAACTTTTTTGAGTCATTCCAATCGGATTTGCCTCCAACAGGGCTGTATTTCACTTGGAAAAGCTTCATTCTGAGTTATTTTGCTCGGTTCTGATTATTTTGGAGCCATTCTTTTCGAATTTGACCATTCTGAATTAGAATTTAGTATAAAAAGATTCACTCCACTTGGACCGGATCAAAAGAGGTGTTCACAGTGATGGGTTAAGGTGACATGATGCTGATTGGTGTTTGCATGAAATCTTATTGGAGGATTAGGGAGGTGGCATGGTGTAAGATCATGGTGGCATGGTTATGTCATGATAACATGACATCCTTAGGAAACATGTAGGATGATCTTGCTGAAGAAGGAGTCAAGGAGAGGAGGGCATGTGTCCCATGGGTGGTAGAAGGTGATTGGCCATAGTTGCATGAAGGAGTGATGTGTCAAGTGTTGGTGCGTCAACTTGCTCGTGGTTTTAAGGGCCTTTCTGGGCCAAATTTTAAAATGGGCCAAACACAAAACTTCTAGATCTTTTTGTTATCTTTAATTTGATATATGGTGTGATGTCCTGCGTCAATTTATATTTATTCTCTCTGTTTAATTAATTTCACAATAAATTTTTCACTTTTCAATAATTAAATTAATCCGTAATTAGAAAAATATACCTTTTCAATAAAAGTATCAAAATGTAAATTAAATGATCAAATTATAAACCATCAAACATTTAAGTTGAATTAAATTAAAAACCTGAAACAGGGGTCTGACGCTACGCGCCAGCCCCACGCGTAGCGTTAGCCCTGCTGTGCACACCTCACGCGTAGCGTCAGCCTCACGCGTAGCGTGGGCATGACAGTAACAACACCTGATGCTGTTACATGATTTAGGCCAACCAGCCAACTTTTAAACTACCCAATTGGCCCGTTTTAGATCCGAGTGCCATGAAACTTTGCACGTCACATGTTTTCCCCATTCCAAAATTGTCGGCGCCGTCCGCTCGCCAATATTCCACCATATGCACAAGTTATGCGCAGTTTGCAGTTTAAACCATTTAAGTACAAAACCTTTGCACCAAACACCTTAAATGGGTTCCAAATGACCCAAGGCCAATACACACAACTTCTAAATGTCCTAAGGGACCTATTGATGCATTCTGGGGGTCCCAAAACCCGTCGGGCCTCCAAATCACCTATTCAGATCTTCAAATTCACAATTACCACTATATGCATAACTTCTTAAATCAATCAAGTTCATCAATCTATCATTAATCACACCATACACAACATTCATACATCTCACAAAACCTGCCCATATCATGCAATCATGCAGTGGCTCTATGCCTTATAATACACAATGTAGTAAAATGTCACAATACCAAATCAATACACATTCATGCCAGCAGACTAATATAATTCCACAACAATACATAATTATAAATATCTCTTCCTTTCCTTTCCATATTGCCCTGGCCTCATTTAGCTCTTGCCTCCGCGGTGTGCATCCATACCTGCAAACGGTCACTAACCACAATACAGGGGTGAATGACTGGAATTAAGAATTAATACAGAAATAAACATCAAAACTGGAAAATGATAGTCTTATAACTACATTCTATTTTTTTTATCAACAATGTTCATTGCTACCTTTTTATTACCACACTTTCCTTATACATAAATCAACATCTTACTTAGCCTCAAGCCCCCATGTTATTCTCATTCGATAACCAACATCACACATTGCACTCATTCCAATAATTCAATTATCATATAGTATTACAATCGTCATCATAAGCATATAAATAAGCCAAGGAGTCAAAACACAACTAACTCTCACATAGATAACATGACACCTTAGTATCCGGATACTATAAGGATCGACCTTCAGCTAGGGGTCCTACTTGACACCCTGTGAACCATGCTTGGTTCACCGAGTCCTACTTGACTCCCCTTCAACCACTGGGTCCTACTTGACCACTGGGTAGCTCAACTGGGCACCACAAACCACGAGAGCCGAAAATGAGGGTAACATATACCGTCGGTCATCCTTCACCACATAATCATATATTCAGTCATGTAAACGCAGGTATAGCCATACAATCCCTTTACTGGAAGCCTGTCAGGAGCCGCTCTTTGCTCATGCAACACACCGGCAACCACTCCCCGCCCTCAACAGTATCCAGGGTATCTCATACATAATATGTAACTCAATATAATCAAAACATCATCAATCAGATGCATAAATGTCAGATACTGACATATGATCACCACTAGGGCGGCCTACTTGTCAAGCCCATCAAAATGAGCCATATTACACATAGTAAATGCTTATCATAATTCATACTCATAAATCATCTCATCACATATACAAGGTAATATCCTATTATCTCAATTACCGAATATACCACATCATACAACACATATCACATGATCAACATACTATCACAACTTATCTTAATATTGTTAAACATCCTCAATCTCAGGTATAATATCAAAAATTGATATATACTCACCTCGCGGGGTGGTCACACAATCCAACCCTCCTAAGTCACGTTTAATACCTCTATACCCGTCTTATCCATAATTTATCATAAAATAGTCATAATTCTCAATCAACAAATATAATAATAATATCAATGTTATACTACTCACCACACACATCTTAACTCACCGGCATCATCGAATTCAATTCCATTCAACACATTATATCTATACAATCTTACTATTTATCACTATTACTAGTTTCTTTTATTTAATCATCAATCCTGTCATGGCTCTCAACATCAATTCTCTTAGTTATTGCCATCATCTTTATACCACTTATACTACAATTATTATTATAATTTGAATTCTCTCGCCTATTCACATAGTCTTATCAGCTCATTAGTATCTTTCATACATTCTCAATTCCCCTTTTGTCATATTTCACATTATTCAATCCTCGCCTACTTACCCCACATATACATACATCTTATATGATTTTATTTCATATTATTTACCGTATAGCTATTTTATGTCATCTTATTTCATTTCATTCACTTTCTTATTCTATACAAGCTATTATATCCTAAAACTCCTTTAATCATTACGTATCGACATATTCACTTTATATGTTCACTTATTCACTTATTCTTCACTTACAAAGATTATAATATGCATCCTTACCTTCTCATTCTCCACCCTTCATATAGGTAACTTCTAAACTCAATTACGTATTTACAATAGCTATAATATACCCTTTTTCCTAGTCGCCAATGGTGCACGCAAATTTCTAAATTAACCTTAACCCAGCACACCCCCTTACCTCGATTCCAGACTTTCCAAAGCTTCCAATCACTTGTCGGGTTCCTTTAAAGTCCATTAAAACTCATTTCCATTTTCGATCCTCATTTTCAAGACCCACAACATCGAATGAGATCTGATCCTTAAATTTGAACCTACAAGCGCCGAAACATGAAATCCATTAACTTATTGTTATACCCAATGCTCCAGGGTCCTCATTCAAGTTCTAACAACCCTTAAACTCAAGAATCAAATCCCCCATTATGCATGCTAGGTTCGGATAAAGAGAGAAAATAAGAATGGGGAGAAGAAACTGTGAAATTGGAAGAACCCAACTACTTACCTTGTTTCCTCGGAGTCATAATTATGATTAACTTAAAGATCCACCAGTAATTCCCCATGGATTGAGCTTCTAGGGTTCAGAAATGAAAGAAGAAGGAGAAACTATTACATATCCCACGGTTCTGTTCTATCCCAGGGTTTTAATTCTGATTCGCAACACTGACACTGCGCGTCAACTCATTAACTCGCACCTGACGCTACACGCCACAGCCAAGCTACACGTCAGGGCCTCCTGATTCTATTTTCCTTGGAATTTCATTTAAATTCCATTTCTCACTTCTTTCCTTTATTTATTATTATTCTAAACCCAAAACACATTTTTATTTATTTTCCCTTCATTTAACACCAGGGATGTTACATATGGCATAAAAAAATCCATTAAGAATTGAGAGAGTTATGGCCCAAATACAAAAGGGGTACAAGGCTGTGACGGAATTTTTATTCCTTGCATAGATTAATTTTCTGGGCCAAATTGGTAGGGATTTGGGCTTTGTGTTCTTCATAAAAGTTGTGGAGAATTGAGTTAGAAAAATTTGGTGAAGGAATTATTCAATTTCATGGTCATATGAGAGAGATATGTGGAAAATACTACACCTAGTGCAAGCTGTTGTTGGAGAAACGTGAATCAATATAGTATTTTAAATTGAGATTTATGGAGTCAGAATTGGCTTTTGAGACTTTCATGAAGTTTATAGATCTTTCTTTCCTCTTTAATATGATATATCATTTGCGATGATCCAAGTTTTGTAGCCCGATATATACCCAATTTACGACAAGGTGCTCTAAAAGCTTCCTGGATCAGCTAGGGTCTTCAAAATAAATTCACCATTAATTCTCCCTTAAGAATTTGATTTCTTGCACTTCATGAAAATTGTATAGGTCTATGATAAAGATCCATATAAAAAAGAATGGAGTGATTCAAGCACCGGACGAAGGAGATATATGAATTTTATCGAAGGCTGCCAGCATTGAAATGAAACAGCTAAGGGATCACAAAGATTTATTAAACTGTACTAATCTAGAAGAATTTAGCCTTCAATGTCTTCATGGAAAACATAGATAATTTTGTTACGGAGATTTTGACACCAAGTTTGCACAAATCGAAGGTCGTATGAGAAAGTTATGAATTTTTTCTAAACTATGCGTAGAGAAAAGTCCATACATTAGAATTTTGAGGTGAACACACTTAATTTTCGATTTTGGGGTTGACAGAGTGAGAATCAGAGTTTGGGGCTAGAAATGGAGATTGAAGATCTTTTCAAAACGAAGAGATTGAGACCAAAATCGTTCGATTCTAAGATCGTAAAAATTTGGGTCCAACACACCAAAGGTAGTCGGGTCAAGTTTTAAAACGATTTATGAGGAAATCAACTTATTGAAAAACAGGGATGATAGAGTCTGAATCAAGCTTCAATCCCTTCATGAAAAATTCCTAAAATGTCAAAATGAGTCACCAGAGACTGATCGTGCCACCATCGGATATCCCGAGGTATATGAACGATCAAACATATGAGATATTAAGGGTTCTAATTGGGTCGGTCAGGCTAAGTCAGACACCCTTAATCCTTTAGGAAATAATCCTAATAGGACTAGTTTCCCTACTGGATCACTAGTCTTGGGTCGAATAGTCAGAGTCTGACCTCAGGCTGAGTCCCAAAGTTCAAATCTAAGGAACTTGACAATATTTTATTATTAAATATAATTATCAAATAAATAAATAATTTAAAATATAATTTCAAAATAAATTATTATAATTATTTATCTATTAAATATTGTCAACAGAAAATAATTATCAAATAAATATAATGATAAATTAATTTATACCCAAAATAATTGTCGTTAACGCATTATTTTTAATTAAATAGTATTGTCGAACGTTATTTATTATTTTCTTATCTCTTCTTCTCTCACTCGTTACGTTCTCTCGGTATTCTTATCTTTTAGATTAAACTTCGCTTCTCTCTATTTTCTCATTCTAAACTGTTCGGGGAAAAGGTCGAAGCCTCGAGCTTCTCACCAAAAGGTCAACAGAGTATCCTCAGAGTCCCGAGGGTCTAGTTTCCTATTTAAAAAAATCAGGGCTGTTACAAAGGGCAACGAGGTTTCAAAGAGAAAAAGGATTGTTCAGGGTTTTGTAATCCTAAATTTTGATGAGACGTTCAAAACAACATCATTTTAGGGTAGAGTGATAACTTTTTTTTCTAAATCAAACTCGGGAGATTACACGAGTTCAAATGAGTTTGATCATACATGAGTTTTACATGAGTTATAACTAATTTAGGCTGGTATATAAACTCATAAACTCAGGCGAGTTTTTAAGAGTTATCCCACGAGATTGACAACCATGCTTCTAACCCATTCTCCATATAATGATCACACACATTATTAGCGACATATTCATCATCATCATTACAACCCATGAACGCGCCATGTATCATGTGATTCATATTGTCTAAACTTTTATTATTCACCCTTGAACCGGATGCACTAGTGTTGCACTACGACAAACTAATATATGTTGAATATTCATACACTTCATCATGCAAAGTCCAAACCTAATAATTCAGTTGGAAAATCGAGTTGTAGAAATGATATTTAATATTATCTTCATTCGATATTTTCAAACAACACCTTGCACAAGACATCTAATACCACCATTAGATATAACAAATGTTTATTGTTTAGCTTTGTTGGTAAATTCTTGAACCACTTTAATAAATTGAATATTCGAACTCTTATCCACATTAATTCTATCACACTTCCATATACTGTCCATTTTTCTACATTAATATATTTAACCACTTAGAATCCAAAAAATACAATTATTGACATTTAATTTAATTTCAATTCACAACCATGTAATATAATATTTTTAAAAAAAAAATAGACAATATAACTTCTATAATATGGACATCTAATTTTTTTAACATCAACAAACAATCACCAACATTTCAAAAAGACAAATAATTTTCCTAACTAATCTGCTAGACATGTAATAGTCATCTATCATAATGTTTTAACTGATTTCAAAGGTTAACGATCCAATTTTAGTCCTACGTTCTCAATCAACACAATATACATAAATTAGCATCTTGCCAAAATACAAAATCAATCAATTAGAAATGCTTAATTTTTTTTGTCATGAACGCAATAATATTTTATTCTCTTGAAATAAAGCACACAATAAGGTGATTGAGGAGATGAAAATGATGAGGGAAAAGAATGGGGAGTTGCTGCCAAAGAGAAAAAAGAAAGGGAGAGAAGGAAAATGAGGGAGGGGGTGCTTGGCTGCATAAAACAAAATTTTGGCATGCGACCACCATTTCTCATGCAAAATCTACGCTCAATTATGACATGGGGCATGAGATACATTTCACGCTAAAACTATTTTGAACTTGTTATTTTTATTTTTAACAATAATAAAACTGTTATTTTATTTTACGTTTGTAAATGGTTGTAATGAGTAGCAACCAACAAAAAAATCATAATTAAAATAAAATTTTCAATATTAACAATGTAACAATTTTATAATTAAAAACAAAAAAATACTTTATTAAATTGAACAATCCATAATATTTTACCTGATTTCACATATCACTGAAGCACTAAGTTTTGTTCTATTAAAAAAAAATCAAAACACAAGTGTAGTTTCTTTTATTTTATCACAAGGTAACTGTTTTTATCTTTTCAAATTTCAAATGGAACATTTCATGCTTTTGGTTTTCTTTTTCTGGGTAAATTGAAATGGAGTTTGTTAAGCTTTCGATTAACCTCCATTGCACCAATTTGTAACGGTTGGCAGCCGAAAGTATAGGTGTTAAAATAGACGGATTATCCTAAACGGGTCAGGTAAAAAAATCTCTTTCAATTTAAGATGTTATATACATTCATTTTTGTGGGCAGCTCGGCCCTATAAATTTAATCTTTTTTAGGCTACCCTTATAGTTTTACAAAAGAAAGAGTAAGCTCATTTGACTTGCAATAGGTACAAACTTTTTTGTGGCCGAACTAAAAAATTCTCACTACTCCAGACTTCATTTTTAAATGTTTAACCCTATCTATATTATGGATGGACCGAACCAACCCATCAACACAAACCTATTTTGTTAACTCTAACAAAAAAACATTGAATTCCAAACATAATTAAGATGTATAAAATTCAAATAATTTGAAGTGTATGTTAAGGTTCATTTCTAGGAATGCAAATTTTGAGATATTATAATTTTTTTACAAGTGATGTATCAAAGAAAAAAATTCTTATACGAGTATAATGATCCGTCTTACAAATTTTGAGATATTTCATATTATACTTCCTTCATTTCTCTGTATTTATCTACTTAGAAAGATCATAACACACAAATTTGATGTGTGTGTACTTATGTTTGGCTCAATTTTAATGGTCTTCTTTGTGATTAACCTCACAGGTTTATGATAAATGGGGTGGTGTGGTATGTCATGGCAAGCCAAGTGAAATAAAAGAAGGACATAAGAGTTTCCCAAGTGGCCATACATCATGTGAGCAACAACATTGATCTACTGCTTTAGTCTTGCCAATTGGAATTAACAAAGCGTTTCATGTCGACAAGTTAATCTGAACATTGAATCATATTTACTTATAACACTCTTTTCACATTATTCTTTTATATAACTTTCTCTTTTATAATTTTTCCTGTCACTTTTACATAACCGAAACAGAGCATAGACTAGGAAGTTATATTTTCGGAGTAGGGAACATGAGAAAGTTAACCTAGTGAGGAATCAAATATATAAAAACAGATTATTTAATTCTGATTCACCCTTTCAAAGTCTCAAACTGTGAATCTCTAACCTAGCACTTTTGTCTCTTTGCTTGAATAAAAAAGCCCAAGAAACATCTGGTGTTTAAGCTGCCCAAAAGTGTTGCATCCATACAGTTTTAATGTCTTATCAGGCTCATTCATAGAATTTTATAGGCCGTCAGCGACACAATAAATAAAGACACTTTAATATTTATTTTAAGAAAAAATTTTATTAAATAATCAAATTAACATTAACAAAATAATGAACAGTACTTAACGTTAATTTGTAATGTTAGAACTCCGCTAAAAACATTTAATTTTGAAAAGAGAAGTTAGTCAAAAATCAAGTCCGAAACCTTCTAATAAAATTTAAACAACTTTACCGCTGAATCATATAAGTTATATTAAAAAAATTTAATTTTTTTATATAAGTTAAACATTATTTATTTTGGGCTCCAATTATCAAAATATGCGTGGTGTGTTTTATTTTTATATCCAAAGGCAGAGCAAGAGACATTCTTTGCATTTTTTTCAACATAAATAGCCAAGTCTTTTGCCCTTTTGGTTATTTTTATAATCTTACTTTAACAAGTACTTTTCATTATATATTAAAAATTCTGGAAATTCGGGAAAGGGGGTCTTTTACTCATTTTATTAGCAGTAATTGCATGTAGTTTCTCGTAATATTTAGTGAAATAAAATTATGGGTTAATTTAAGATATACGATTGAACAAATAGGCGAAATGTTT
Source organism: Clitoria ternatea (assembly GCA_037962975.1). NCBI lineage: Eukaryota > Viridiplantae > Streptophyta > Magnoliopsida > Fabales > Fabaceae > Clitoria > Clitoria ternatea. Next base: position 110,001,071 of record CM075674.1, on the reverse strand, counting down.
TTAATGTACAACCAAAAAAATAACAACTAGCAATTAGTTTTTAATTTTATTTTAAATAAGCTAAAGAAATTGTTATTTTTTAATTTTTAATTAGTACTTCTCAATATAAAATAATAAAACTTATAGGAATCACAATCAATAAAAGATGAGATATCTTAGAAAAAATATTTAAATTTTAAATTAAAAAATAAAAACTTGCAATAATATATATGCTGAAAGTAGGGAAAGACAGGCAAGGGTACTACAGGAGGAGAGTTATTATGTTGTCCAAAAACTAAAAGAAAAACACCATATTCTTGTCTCTCTCAAGCTTTCATTGACCAGAAAGTTTCATTCATATTGCTCTGTTATTTTATCTTATTTGACAGAAAAGTTATGGTCTCTGCCTCGGAAAAAATGACACTCCCATCACATGGGGTTGCAAATGGACACGCACAACTCGATTCTGGCCATGCCCGTCTCCACGAGCTCGGTTACAAACAAGAACTCAAGCGTGATCTCTCGTAAATTCCTCTCCTTTTCTATTTATTCATTTTGATTTCCCCTTTTGGATTTAATTTGTTTGTGCCATTCATGGCAGGGTCATTTCCAATTTTGCGTTTTCGTTTTCTATCATATCGGTGTTAACTGGTGTAACCACCCTTTACAACACTGGACTGAACTATGGTGGCCCTGTTTCCTTCGTGTATGGCTGGTTCATTGTTTCTGCTTTCACCATGATTGTGGCCCTCTCAATGGCTGAAATTTGTTCTTCTTACCCAACTTCTGGTGGCCTTTACTATTGGAGTGCCAAACTTGCTGGCCCTCGATGGGCACCCTTTGCTTCATGGATTACTGGCTGGTACCCGATTCTTTTCTCTCCATTTCATTTTCATATACCAGTTTGAGATATCAGGAATTTACCAGATTCCACTTATAGATGATGTGTCTCGTCAAAGCAAATTTCATTTTTAACTAAATCAACTTTAGTTATTGAAGTATCACACATGACAGAAGATAACATAAGCCTTTTTCAATTTAATGTTGTTAATTTATATTCCCCCATAGATTCTCTATAAACACCCACCTGCTACCCAATTGCTTTATGGCTGTCACGAACCACAATCGTTAATGATTAATGCATTATTTTAAACGCATTTTTAATATAAATTTTGATCAAAATAATAATTTAATTTATGGTACTGGTTATCACACACACGTTGTGCACATGCTCGAGAGATGCAATCACTGTCCATTTTACTGGTCAGAATTGTTCATCCAGAACAGATATATCAGTCTTATCTCTTCTATGGCTCTTATTCATTTTCACACCTTATCACCTCATGTAGGTAGTACTATGAGTTTATTTTTGTCAAATGAGCCGTGTCTTGAAATCGAAGATGCATTAATGCTTATTTAAGTTGTGGACCAGCCATGGGAACCTGTTATGTTTTTCCTTTCTTCATATTCACTAACGCAAAATGCTTTTGAATTCATTTCTAAGTTAGTGTTCCGTAGAGGATGAAGGTGTTTCAATTTGATTTGATGTACTAATTAGTATTCATTGACCTTGACGGCGTATACGAGTATAATTGTATTGTGGTGCATTTTTTGTTTAAAGTTTTTTACACTATTATTAGAACTTGTTAAATGCCCGTTTAATATGTAGCTAGGGAAATAAAATTTAGAAAAAGGAAAAATTTTGTTTAAAGGTTAATATTAATCATTTATATCGTTTGAAATAGTCAAAACTTTGTTTGACTTTAGGATAATTTTTTCCTACTTACAAACTTCATTTGCAACCAAATCGTGTCTTAATTCAATTAACTAAATATAGTTAGATTGACTTATATTTTATAACAATTTTTGTTGTTGTTTATATTTTAAGATAGAGTAGTATCACATAAGTTAATGGAGTTTTCTCTACCATAATTCTTAAGTAAATTTAAAATGTAAATTTTTTAACAATAATAATATATTTCAAATTATATATATATATATATATTATATGAATAATATATTAATTATACAGTTGGTTGATTATTACATGTGATGTGATGTAAACAATTGATTGAATGTGAACCAATAATATATATTTTTTGGTTTAGTAAATGATTAATTTGACATAAATGGTTAGAGCAGTGAAAATTTACTATGGAACATTATAAAAAAAAATTACCACGGAGAGAATCTTAATCTAAATAATATGTATTTTAATCCGTAAATTTCAAAAGACTTTGTTAATATAAATTGATCCCTAAAAATTCAGTATATGATCTCTGCACGGAAGTTGTTAATTACCAACGAGCTGGACCCTTCTATTCTAGGACCAATTTGTGTGGATAAAATTTTTTTACGTGCAAAACAATGAAAGTAGGGACAAAAATTGTGTACTTACTTCAATGCTTCAAAAATTAAGGAAAAAAAATACATATATTTTGGAAATGTAAAAAATAATCTATTTGTAGAAATTCTTCTTATTAAAAAAAGGCTATTATACTCTGTGATTTGAAAAAAAATTGTAATATTTTATTCAGGTGCATTTTCTCATAATAATTATTTCCTTTTATTTCATACCTTATTCGTCATCACTGCCACATTCTGGATTTGTGGTTCCCTGGTTAATATTTTCTTCTAGAATTTTTTCACTTGCATAATTCAAAAAATGTCAAGTCGTGGCTATAAATGTCATTTTGTATATGGAGGAGTTACCATCAAAGCTTTTAATTTATGCATTAACAACGTTTTAGTAGGGATAGAAATCAACTGAATTCGGCTAAGTTTTACTTAGAATGTGCATATTTTTCAAATTAATGACTCAAGTGTTGCCTGTTTATCTTATACAGGTATTTTTCAATATTGCATTCCCATAGTCATTTTTCTGATGAATTTTGAATCATTTAATTTTTCTTTGCAGGTTCAATATTGTTGGCCAGGTATTGTTAAGAAGACACATTCTAAAATTTTAACATCCCTTGCCTTTTCACTGCAAGGTCAAACTTTTTGTGGAAAGTAGTTTCCTAATAATCCAATTGAAGTTCTAACTTTTGATCTGTTTTCATTTGCAGTGGGCAGTGACAACAAGTGTAGACTTTTCACTTGCACAACTGATTCAGGTTATTATTCTCCTTAGTACTGGTGGGAAAAATGGTGGTGGATATGAAGCATCTAAATATGTAGTTATTGCTTTACATGCTGGAATTTTGCTCCTACATGGTATAGTAAACAGCCTTCCCATATCATTGTTATCATTCTTAGGACAGATCGCTGCTATTTGGAATGTTTTAGGTATGGAGAAATTTCCCATTTGAATTGATTCTTGTTTTCTGAATTCAGTTCTCATCTAGAATCATTTTTGTACATTAATTGGGATTGGCAAATTTTTAGGTGTTTTTGTGCTTATGATAGTCATTCCAACTGTTGCGCCGGAAAGGGCTAGTGCCAAGTTTGTTTTCACTCATTTCAATTCTGAAAATGAGAATGGAATCAGCAGCAGACCCTACATATTTCTCTTGGGACTTTTAATGAGTCAATATACCCTAACTGGGTTTGATGCATCAGCTCATATGGTAATTTTTTTTCCTTTTCTCAGATTTTGTTGTCTTGAAAAGCTTTTAGAAGCTTACTTGTGTTATAAACTATAACTATAAACTTCTTTTGTTCTATCCTTTTAATTTAGAGTGATTGATTCTCTGAAAGAACCATGCATTGTTGCTCCTGTGTGCCTTGAGGGTTGAGACTGACCTGTGCAATTTGCATAGCTCTGCAAACCCTTTCTGTGAGGTTACAAACACTAGCATTATGCAAGCTTGTAAGACCTATTTAGGACCAGGTCTAGATGTAGTAACATGGAAATAGGAGTGTCAGGCATGAATTAATTCACATGATCTCTGTTAATAACCTCTGTTTATGTATTAGGAGTTTGTAAGTTTCTCTTGCTTTTCCCTTTTGAAAATTTTGTGCTCAAAACGATCCATACCAATTACCAAGACTTATTGTTTACTGTGAACTTGTATTTGCAGACAGAGGAAACGAAGGATGCTGATAGAAATGGACCAAAAGGAATTATAAGTGCAGTTGGGATATCCGTTGTTGTTGGTTGGGTTTACATATTAGGCATTACCTTTGCAGTTATTGACATCCCTTTCCTTTTGAGTGAAGATAATGATGCTGGTGGGTATGCCATTGCTCAGATATTTTATGTTACATTCAAGAAAAGATATGGCAATGGAACTGGGGGTATTATTTGCTTGGTAATTGTTGCTGTTGCCATATTCTTCTGCGGTATGAGTTCTGTGACAAGCAATTCTAGGTAACTCTACCTTCTCTTGGTGCTCTTTCCATATCAGAGGGATTTGATTTCTCTAGTTACTTATGATGCTTCAAATCTCTACAGGATGGCTTATGCTTTCTCAAGAGATGGGGCCATGCCATTGTCTTCATTGTGGCATAAAGTTAACAAGCAAGAAGTCCCCATATATGCAGTTTGGCTCTCAGTTTTTATATCATTTTGCATGGCTCTAACGGTATGCACTTTTTTTTCAAAATGATTTTTTTTTCTCTTTTTTCAAGACCCAATAATGCTATCATTTGTGATCACACAGTAGTTTAAAAAAAATCTCAAACTTATATAATATATTATTCAATTTAAAGAAAAAGATATATAATACATTATGTTTTATTACCTACACAAGGTATACCATACATGTTGTTGCTACTCTTTTTAATACATTGTTAATTTCTTTGAAATTGAATATCTAAGTCAATGCACCGAGTGGACTGATGACTTTGAGAAGTATATATAGTAGGGGCATATAATCCATAATAACTCAATTGTAATTACATTGCAGTCTCTTGGAAGCATAGTGGCATTTGAGGCGATGGTGTCAATAGCAACAATTGGTCTGTATATAGCTTATGCCCTACCAATCTTCTTTAGGGTGACACTGGCACAGAATCATTTCGTAGCTGGGCCTTTCAACTTGGGCCGTTATGGAGTGATTGTGGGCTGGACCGCAGTTCTTTGGGTGGTGACGATTTCCATCCTCTTCTCATTGCCAGTTTCATACCCAATAACCATCAAGACACTTAACTACACACCTGTTGCTGTTGGATGTTTACTTATTCTTGTGGTTTCTTACTGGATAATTAGTGCCCGCCATTGGTTTAAAGGCCCTATAACCAATATATAACATCTCTTCATAATCAATCAATCCAATTCATTTTGAATATTACTGGTTACTTGGTACCAATTGGGGACCCAGACACAGTTTTTGTTTTAAATAAAATTTTATATGAGTGTTAAATTATTTTAAGATTTCAATGTTTCTAAATTTTTTTAAATAACATGATACTATATTATATATCTTAGAATTTTAAAATTTTATACTTATATATTCAATTTGTTTTGCTAAAGTTAATTATATGTCTAATAATGTTAGTTCTTAAAAAGTTTGATAATATGTAAAAAAAAAAATTGAATTATTATATGCTCTTTCCGATGCTTTTCTTTAAGATGCTTTTTTAGAGTTTTTCTTAATTCATTTTATAAGATTCCTTTAAACTTATAATGTGCATTTTGTTATTAGTTATTTTACAACACATACTTGTATTAATTAAATTCTTTTTTTCGATATTAATGGAACATGAAAATTTTATTTATTTCTTTTTATTAATATTAAGAGTCATTTTAAAAATTTATTAAAATAAGCAATAATTTTAATCTAACTAATTAAAATAAGTATATTTGTATGTAAATTTAAGTAATTAAGTATTATAAAAAGACAAGATGAGGTATTACTTTTATCGTGAAATTAATGTTTGAAATCTCAAAATGGAATTTCAAAGTTGATAATCCAAAACTAATTATTATGATGATTTTGTTTGATTATGATATATGTTTTTAGTTTTTATAAAATAGGAATTTTTTGGTTTTAGTTACAGAAATAAAATTTTCATTTACATCGAACTTATATTGGATACTATGTTTTTTTTATCTTTAACGTTAATTTATAATCATGGAATTTTGATATGACTAATTAAAATCTATGTCAACATATTCACGTGGTGTTGATGTCATCATAGAGACTGAAAAATAAAACTTGCATATCTTATCAGAACTATAAAAAAATTAATATTTTTATAACACTAATGCCAAACAAATTTTTTATAGAAACTATTTTCATTATTCTTTTATAACACCTTCCCTTGCTCCCAAACTCTCGTAACTCTCTTTCAAGATATAAAAAAGTGATGATTCATCACCTTACCGTCGTTATGTCTTCTCCTTCACTTTTTTTATCCTTTTTCTTTACATAATCATGTTTATCATTTCACCACCACAACAAATGTATCATTTCCATTATTTTCTACAATTTAAAGAATACTTTAAACCCTTGAGGGAACCGTTAAGTCATTGTCTCACAAAAGAGACGGGTTTCATCCCAACATCAAACGTTAGCAAGAAAAACTTATGGGTTAAAATATAAACTCAGCCCTCTTAAAATTTAGGGTTTTGTAAAACAAAAACCTTAAAAAAACTTACACTTTTGGCACTTAAAAAATTTTAGGATTTGTAAAATTAAGGAAACGTTGGGCTTAATGGTTAACTGATGAGGTGGCTAACGTTTGTGACACCTCATCAGTGACACATGTCATATGAAATTATTAATTAATTGGACCTCTATCCAGATGAGTGCTCACTTGTAAAGGTGCATTCTCCCCTTAATTAACAAGGATGAGACCACTAATCCCAATTGTGAAGATCGTCTTCAGCCTCTAAACCAGTATGCAAATATAGATGGCAAGGTCAAATGTTTCAATCGGGTCTTCCTCATCCATGGAGATTCAACACGTTCGGTGTAGGTGTAGGGAGCCCCATGTGCTTCTTGTTTCAAAAATAAAAAGAACAATGGAAAAACCTTTTGGAGGTGTCTATTTTTCTTAGTAAGTGGAAGAATGATGATTGTGTGTTTTCATAATTGAGTTATTTATGGTGTATATTGTCTTGCCTCAGAGCAATGATGATTATGGGTTTTTCAAGTGGGCTCTTACTGCTCAGGTTGAAGGGAGTAAAGGTTGTATCTACAAGTAGGATCTGGAGAAGACGCGAGAGGAATTTCAGATGAAGAATGTAAAAATTAAATCTACGTTGGTGGCTGAGAAGAGAAAATCTTCAATGTTGGTGACGGTTACCATTGTTTCCTAGGCCATTACGTTGACCATGACGATGTTTTATGTAGCAACAAATCATTTAGGATAAATGGGTTAATGGGGAATGAGGGCTGGGTTTTGGGGTTAAAACATGTGTTTTATTTTTTTTGTAAGAAGAACTTTGTGTTAAACAGGGTTTAGAAAAAAACTTATAATAAAGGGTTTAGGGCTTAGCCCATCTTTCATGTAGGTTTAGGGTTTAGCCTCTGTTTCATGTAGGGTTAAGGTTTAACCCCTATTAGGGTTTGTTATGAGTCTGTATTTGTTATGTTGTTCTGGTTTATAATCAACAAATATTCTAATAGAATGAACAATGTTATGGTTTGGTTTGTTCATTATATTTTCAGTGAAAGCAAATTGAGTGTAAATGCGCACAAAATTAAATGTAACTTCAAATTGAAATGAAACCTCAACATGAGTAAATTAACATGAGACGGTCATAGAGGCACAGTAGTGACGGTTCCATGACAGCTGGTCACAGTTACATAAAGGCAGTGAGAAGGTCATCAGACGAACACCTAAGGACGTTGGTAGTGGAGGTGAAATGAAAGAAATAGAGGTGAAGATCGAGGACAAATGAAAGAGAAATATGAAAGGGGGAAAACTGAAAGCATAAACGAGGGATTAGGGATTTCACCAATTTGTAATAGAGGGAAGTGAAAGTGATAATCAGGAAAGGATAATACTCTAAGACCACACGAGGCCACATGCTTTTTCAGGCACTAGTGCAAAAATTGGATATAACAACGGGATATATTCACGGGTTGAAGAGGATCAGTGATAAAAACATGCGCGGTGACATTTTTGAAATTATAAGGTGAACGTTATAATCAGAGAAAACTATATATCTACGGTTAACATCATAACCGTGATCGTACCCATCAATATATATTCACGGTTGAGAAGTCAACCGTGGATATATAGTACCTGAAATATATATCCACGGTTGTGTGCACAACTGTGACTATATATTCATGGGTATGATCACGGTTATGATGTTAACCGTGGATATATATTGATGTCTATAATCACGGTTGTATTTCCAACCGTGGATATATAGTTCAGGTCTTAGGTTTAATCACTGGGTACTGAATGTCCACGGTTGTTTCTATAACTGTGATTATAGATTTAATATTTATCCACGGTTGGGGTCGTAACTATGGAGATATAGTTAACATTTATCCACAGTTGTTTGTTTAACCGTGAATATATGTGTAATATATTCACGGTTTTAAGGGGAACCGTGAATATACATCCTTTCTAAAACTTCAAAAACCGCGCCTTTCAGGCTTTTTTCACTTTCTCTTCTTCTTTCGCGCTGGTTGTCGTCTTCTTCCTCGTTCTCCTCTTTACCTCGAGTTTGTTCTTTATTGGTCGTGGGCTTCTACGTTCACTTGCTTCTTCCTTCTTCCTTTCGTGTTGTTGTCATCTTCGCACCATTTTCTTGTAAGTGCTCCATTACCTTTCTTCTTCGTTCACTGCTGGTCTACTTTGTTGTTATGGTCTATCATTGTTTGTGGAACCTATTTGTGTGTGTTTTCACTTGCGTATAGTCAAACCTGAATGAGTGTGTTGTCTCTGTGTGTGTGGGTATTATTTCATTGTTCAAGGTGAACGAAGCTTGTCTCTGTCTCTGTGTTATTATTAAGTTTGGTTAAGCTTGTCTCTGTCTCTGTCTCTGTCATTATTTGACATTGCCTGTGTGTTATTAAGTTTGGTTAATTCTGCCTCTGTGTTGTTAACTGTTAGTATGATGTTTGTAATTTCTGTCATTATTTTTTATTCATTGTTATATACTAAAAATGTTTAAAATGGAAAGTGGTTTTGTAAAGTCAGAGACCAAACTATATTTTTAAAATGTCCGGGACTAAAGTGCAGAACTCATACAATGAACATAAGTGAACAAGTGAGTTTGATAGTGTTTCTTTGAATCGTTTAGTGGTGAAGAAGAAAACAAATCCTTACATTACAAAACCTTACATTACAAATCCTTACATTACAAATCCTTACATTGGTAGTACTAAAGTTTTGATTAAATCGTTTAGTGGTGAAGAAGAAAACAAATCCTTACATTGTTGCTTAACATGGTAAATGAAGGGTGAAATAGAGCGATTGAGAAGAGGGACAAATAAGTGAGCTGCAAATGAAATTAGGATCAAATGCACTAAATCGTTTTCTTTAAAGCCCAAATGCACTTAAGTGAACAAGTGAGTTTGATCGAGTGTTTCTTTAAAAGTCTTATAAACCAACATCATAATCCATAATCAATAATACATACTCCAACACCATACTTCTACTTCAAAATAACACAAATTAGAAACATCATACTAATTTAGGAAAAAAGTTAACTAAATTATTATCCATTTTATTTTTGTTGTTGTTCGTTGCTCTTATATAATGTTATTTCTATTGTTGTTGTATGTGTGTGGTTGTTAATCTTGCAAACTCGTAGGCTGATAGTATGAAAGTTGCTGTGCATGAGTGAACCGTAGTTCCCCGTTTGAGATTCGACACAAATGGTCATTAAATTAATTAATGTCATCGTTTGTGTTGAATCTTGAATTGTCCGTTTGGACAGTTTGGGATGAAGAATTATTTTTTATATGTCATTGTTAGTATGTACAAGTTAGGAGTTATTTTAAAATTTGATAAACTTTCGGTAACTTGCATTTTGTGTTGTTCTCTGGGTGCATATTTGGTTGTGGTTGAATTTGATTTGACCACTCTCATTTTGTATACTTAGAGACCAATGCGAAATGCTGCCGAAATTTTATCAAATTTTAAAATAACTCCTAACCTGTATATATGAATGACGTATAAAAACAATTGTCATCCTGAATGGGTATAGGACCACCACCTTTGAAGAAAAAGTGAGGTTGATCATAGCACCTTCTAAACAGTTGGCATGGATCGGAGTTAGATAACTGCATCACGCCTAAGTCTAGAGTACGAGGGGGAGTTGAATCATTTATAGAATTCGTAGCGAAGAATGCAGTGGAGGTGAATGGAAAGTATTTTTGCCCTTGTGTTAAATGCTTGAACCTGCGTCGGGTAAACTTGGAAGAGGTGCGAGAACATCTACTGTGCGCGTTGGATATGGCATGGTGAAGATGTGGTGGAGCTAAGTAACAGCTCTCGAACTGAAAATCGAAGCTCGATGCATAACACCGATGTCGACATGGATGACCGACTCGAGGATATGATCCGTGATGTGGGGGTAGAAGGTTTTAAGAAAGCTCATGTATATACGACTCTGTGTGAGGACTCTGAGCAGCTGTTGTATCCAAACTGCGTCAATTTCACGAGGTTATCAGCAGTTTTGCGATTGTTTAATTTGAAGGCCATAAACGGGTGGACGGATAAAAGTTTCACTGACTTACTGAAGTTGTTGAAAGAAATGCTCCCAGCTGGAAACACCTTGCCGAATCGTAACTATGAGGCCAAAAAGGTGCTGTGTCCTATGGGTTTAGAGTATGAGAAAATGCATGCATGCCCAAATGATTGTGTATTATTCTGGGGTGAGTTAGAAATGCTGCATCGATGTCCTAGGTGTGGGGTGTCACGGTATAAGAAGAAAGTGGCGGATTCTGATGAGGTATGCACTAAAGGGTCTCCTGCAAAGGTATTGTGGTATCTGCCTATAGTTCCAAGACTAAAGCGTCTGTTTGCCAATACAGATGATGCAAAACTTATGAGATGGCATGCTGATGAAAGGGTTGTTGATGGACTACTTAGGCATCCGGCCGATGGATCGCAATGGAAGAAAATGGATACGATTTTTCCAAAATTTGCCCATGAACCAAGAAATGTTAGGCTTGCACTAGCCACAGACGGCATGAACCCGTTTGGGAACCTGAGCACAAACTATAGTTCGTGGCCTATTTTGTTGTTTGTTTACAACTTGCCGCCATGGTTGTGCATGAAACGGAAATATGTCATGTTATCGATGATGATTTCTGGTCCACGACAACCGGGCAACGACATTGATGTATATTTAACTTCATTGGTTGAAGACCTCAAAAGGTTATGGGAAGACGGGGTTGATGTATTTGACGGGTTTACCGGGCAGTCATTCAAATTGCGTGCCATGCTCTTTTGCACGATCAATGATTTTCCAGCGTATGGTAACTTATCCGGGTATAGCGTGAAGGGTCATAAAGCTTGTCCAGTATGTGAGGAGGGGACTAGTTCTGTGCGGTTGCACCATGGTAGGAAAAATGTTTATCTTTGACATCGAAGGTTTCTTAAAGCGAATCATCCGTTTCGGAGGTTGAAGAAGTCGTTTAACGATGCCCAAGACTTTGAAATGGCTCCTCCACCACTATCTGGTCGCCAGACATATGAAAAGGTGAAAGACGTTAACGTGCAGTTTGGTAAGTGTAAAAAACAACACCCGACACAAAACAACTGGAAGAAAAAGTCAGTGTTTTTTGACCTGCCATATTGGAGGGAGCTTGATGTAAGACACTGCATTGATGTAATGCATGTGGAGAAAAATGTGTGCGACAGTTTGGTTGGTACACTCTTAAACATACCCGGGAAGACTAAGGATATCCTAAACTCACTATGGACTTGGAGTTGATGGGTATATGTCAGGATTTGCATCCACAATCAAAGGGCAAAAGAACATATTTTCCCCCAGCATGTCATACGTTGTCCAGAAAAGAAAAGCAAAGTCTGTGTGAATCGTTACGAAGTGTGAAAGTTCTGTCTGGTTATGGCTCCAACATCAACTCTTGTGTTTCCATGAAAGATTTGAAGTTAGTTGGGTTGAAGTCTCACGATTATCACATGTTGATGCAACAGTTTCTGCCTATCGCCATTCGTGACATTCTTCCTAAAAATGTGAGAAATGTCATAACAAGGTTGTGTATGTTTTTCAATGCCATATGTTGCAAGGTAATCGTGCCCGGCGAATTGGATGTGTTGGAACAGGAAGCATCATTTATATTATGTCAACTTGAAATGTATTTCCCGCCCTCTTTTTTTGACATAATGGTCCACCTAATCATCCATTTGGTGAGAGAGGTCCGTTTGTGTGATCCAGTGTTCTTACGGTGCTCCCGACCCTGCCCCCTCCCTTGAGAAAATGGTGGAGCAGAATGTGGCATTTGTGAAGGCTGAGTATCAGGAGGAGATATCTAGGCTCCACCAGGAGATGGCCTGATTCAGGGAGGAGATGAAGGCCTCACTCAGCCACCACCAGGAGACTACTGCACCAGCTAGCGACCCACAGGTTAGATTCTTTATTTAATTTCCTCGGTTTTATTGTTTGTAATCACTTTATTTCATTGTTGAATAACTTCTGCTTGATGTGTAAATATGTAGGTACGGAAGGTTAGCACTAAGGGGTCGTACGTTGCGGCTGACCCTGACGATGATGGGGTCAAGCCACCAGACACCCGTCAATGTGACCTGTTCATTGACGGGTCAGAGGAGCCAGTTGCCACTGGCATGGTCTATAACTTAGGCCCTGTGGTTCACCATCAGACATTACCTGATGGTATGTCCAGGGTCTCTGTTGTGCTCGTCCTCGAGGAGGATGCTGTTGTGCCAGTGGTAACTCCAAAGGTGAAGACCGTCGGTCAGGCGGTGGGCCACTTTCTGATGTGGCCCAACAGACTTCTGCAGGTTGCCCCTGGACAGGTAAAAACCTTAAACACTAACTAATTTTGTTATATTGTCAATTATGATACAAACTGTGATGGTTGTCAATTGTTCAACAGGAACAGGCATTGAAGAGGCCAGACCCGGCCGACGATCCCATCCGGATGCTATGGCGCATCGGGTATGAGCAAGGAGATGAGACTGTTCAGGTCCCATGGGAGCCACTGGTGTTCGGCCGTCCAAGTGTAGTACCACTTTACATTACACATTCTAACATGTGTGAGATTATTTCGGGGACGTCGATGCTGAACATCTCCATCATTCAGCTGTGGGAGCTATAAGTATATCGTTTTTTGTCTAATTTTTTCATTATACAAGTTATTTGTCACTAACCATGTCTCAACTTGTTTAGGTTTCTGACAAAACTTTGTGTGGACTTGGGTTTCCAAGGAACTTATGGTTTCTTAGAGCCCTCTCTCATACAGAAACAAGCAAACACCACGCAGGACACCCAGGCATACATCCAGAATTGGATGTTTGAGTTTGGGAAGGCTGTATACATGGGCCTCTATCATAAAGGGTAATATTCTATTCCATAATTATTGTCATTAATTTTTTCATTTTGAAGTCTCACTTATCACTAGTAACTGCAGCGCTCACTAGACGCTTGTGGTGATATGTCCCCGGGCTTATCTTGCTCTGTACTTTGATACTATGCATCGGACAGTTCCACAAGACCTGAAAAGTATAGTAGACGGGTAAGTTAATCCCTAAACAATAAGTACAAATTCGATTACATCATTTTTGGACATATACGATTCTAACTTATCTTGTGTTTTATTTGATGTAGGGCGGTGGTTGGATACAATCGACTGGTTGGAGTTAAGTCCAGCGGAAGAAAAGTTGTGTGGGTGCACCCAAAAGTAAGTCAATCGTATTCATTCAAATCTTCAATATATATTTTTTAAGTTGCGAATTCACTTATTCTATATTTTATGTCCATTGTAGTCTTACAGGCAGGAGGGTACTTTCGAGTGTGGCTATTACGTCATGCATACCATGCTGACCATCGTCCAACAACATTTAGTAGATGGATGGACAGATGTAAGTCTCATCATTTGGACTACTTTTCTAACAATTTCATCAATTTCATGTAATAAATATAGCTTTTGTTCTAATTGTTTTGTGTATTGTTTGCAGTACTTCTAGGACCGGTCATACTTCTCTAAGACACTTGTAGATAATGTTAGAAAGCAATGGGCCTCGTACTTCATTGAAATCAGCAAAAGAACTTAGCTAGATATAGGATCTTTATTCTCTTAAATATGTATCTAGTGTAGGATTTAGGGTTTACATTTTATTAGGTTACATTCATCTGAATTGTATATAGTTTCATTTTTTAGGTTGTTATGAATTCATATCAAATTAATTGTTATATATATACCATTCTTTTTATATATTGTTTGTTGCTGGATATGCTGGGATAGTGTATATTGTACTGGTTGTCTGAATGCAGGTTTGGGAAACAATAAAACAGAAACCATATTAAAAAAAAAACCTCAGTGTTTATTCACGGTTATGGTAACAACCATGATTATAGACACTATTTATCCACGGTTACTACTATAACCGTGATTATAGACACTATTTCTCCACAGTTACTACTATAACCGTGATTATACATAGTTTGTAACTGAATTTTTTTTACTACTTATATTCACGGTTATGCTAAACAACCGTGAATATAACCGTGAATATAGATGTTCTTTATCCACGGTTTCTACTATAACCGTGAATATACATAGTCTGTATGTGAATTTTTTTTACTATTTATATTCACGATTATGCTAAACAACCATGAATATAGATGTTATTTATCCACGGTTTCTACTATAACCGTGAATATACATTGTCTGTTATATTCACGGTTATGCTCGACAACCGTGGTTAGATCTGATTTATTACCACGATTGTTAACCGTGGTTAAAGATCCTCATCTACAACCACGGCTGCAACAACCACGGTTCTTTAACCGTGATTAAAGGCCATTTTTAACCGTGATTATATCCATTTTTTCCACTAGTGAGGTTGTAAATAACGGTGGTTTTCTAACCGCCACAAATGTTGTGCAAACTTTGCAATCTTCCTTAACTAGCGGCGTCATAAATATGTGTGTTTCTTGTAGTAGGACTGAAATAATTATTAATTTTTCAATCGATGTATAAGATAAACCTCTTTTATATAAACCATAAATTAATAATTAATAATTAAAATTTTTAAAATTTTAATTTTTTATGATATATCTATAATTATTTTATTACCATGCAAAGGTTTAATTTCTAATCAATAGTTATTGATTTAATTTAAATATATTAACAGCATAAAAAATTACATTATTTTCTTATTACAAATTATAATTATACTATAAGAACAAACCAATAAGTTTTACATTAAAAAAACCATTAAGTTTTAGTTTTACCTTTGAACAAAATTACATTAAACTTTTATTTCATTAATCATGCATTTAAACTTCCTAAATTCTAAAGGTCATTTTTATCTTTTTTTTACACTGATAGTTCAATAACAAATGTAAAAAAAATATTTCTTCAACAATGTAAAATATTTCATAACATTTATTTAAATAATTGATGTAAGAAAAGTTATGAAAAAGTTGCGTAGTTGTTCATTAGTCCTCTCATGATTTTTTATATTTCTTATGAGGGTTTATTATATGTGTAATAAGGATTAACTGCACAATGAATGTGGTCACACGTTTAAAATAATCATAACATATGCTAAATTTTTTGAAATTATTAGTTATTTTATTATACTGGTTTAGTAACAATTATTTGACTCATATAATAAACCGCTCTTTCAAATATATATACTTTCATAATTTTCATTTTAAAGATGCTATAATTGTTTCAAACTTTAGACCTATAATGATATAATGTTTAATAGTAGGATCAGGCCGCAAGTTTAATATAATAATAATCACACATGCTTATTTTTGTTACATTATAAGTAATTGAATCAATCCCGATTCATTATCAGTTATTATTTTACTAAATGTACTTTTTGTATCATTACGTTCAGATAAATCCATTTGTTAGTCTCTTATTTTTTGAGTTTATTCTAAATTGGTTTCTTTTGTTTTTATAGTTTTAATTTAGTTCTGTATTTTTTTAAGTTTTAATTTGGTTATTTTATTAGTTTTGGACTAAGACAAATCTAAGACACGTGTTACAATTTAATTGATACACGTGTCATCAAATAAACTCAAACACGTGTCAAAACTTGACTAACTAGTAAGTTACTTAGAAATTAAATTTTTTTGATAGAGATGGGTGTTATGCGATGTCCTATCACCTAAAGTTTCCAAAATTAATCCTCATGGTTTATTAAAATTTGAGGAAATTTTCACGAATATGAATAAAACACCCCGGCGATTTAACCCTAAGAACATAAACGACAGACGACTTTAAAATACGCAACGAAAACATAACTATAAACCCTAACAGACTTAAGAATAGACCTTCCTAAGTTACAAGTCCCTAACAAGGTATCCTCCCCTTCCCATATGTGACAATATGAGTAGGGAACAAAGGAAAACCGATCTTAGGACATCACCTACATAACACAAAACCATATTGATTACACGTTTACTTTAAACAACGTAACAAAATAGTTAAGTACATAATTTGTCTTTGGCATTGCATTGCTCCCACCTCCAAGCTCACCAAGTGGCGTTATTACCCTAAAAACTCACTAAAATAAAAGTTGAAGGGTGAGTAACACTCAAAGTAGTAAATAGTAATTTTACAGATAAAAATCACCCATTAGGTTATATAATTCAATACATCACAACCACAACACAATAACATATAATTCAACAAACCATATCTTAATCATTAATTCAATTTCAAATATCACCAAATGTATATCAATCATCAATTCAACTTCAATCACCACAAGATACTTTCAATTCTTCCAATACCTATACATAGGTTTCTATTCTCTCGATGCAAATGATCAAATGTCATGGACTTTCAAAATCATATCTTTTTAAATACATAAAAGCATGTAATGCGGAACTGACTTAATCAACGACAAATCTGAGTGCCAAATGGATAATTCACATAGCAAATTTGAGTGCTATAAACAATGGTACCTTGGGAACCGCATAAAAAATCTAAGTGCTATAATCGAAGGACCCATACAACAAATTTGAGTGTTAAGAAAATCAAAGCACTATAGTAAGCAATGCATATGATGTCACGAGTTAATGCAATATGCATGTGTTCGAATCAAAGTGCAACCTCTCATATTAGAGACATCATAACCTAGCTCCATTATCCTCAGCAATCCTCAATTCATCATTCATCCATTCACATATACATAGATCAATAGATAAAGCTACTAGATCACTTCTAAACTTAAATATGATCATCGAACAATAAATCATCAACAACATATAATCAACATATCATGCTTCAACATATATATATATATAGCGTCATCACAGGGCATAACCAATAGCTTTCCAATAGAAATGGTATCAATTAATCCTCGACAATATCAAGCACTAAGCTTCACTTTATAAATATTATTTCATAGCCTAAACATTCAATTTTTTAAGCATCATCAACATTATTATGGGCCACTGCCAACAACATATTACCGAGTAATATAATATTGGTGCTTCATGAATTAAATTCACATAATATTATTATCAACACTTATAGGCTTCCATTTATAAACAACACTTCATAACACAAATAATAATAATAATATTTTTATTTTGCAAAAATCAATATTTTCTGGGCGTTAATATTCAAAGTAAACTTTTTAACTTAAAAACCCACCCCAGAAATAAAATTCTATTCGTTACTCAAATGATAAACTCCCTCTTATGTTAACATGTACCTTAAGGAGTTATCTGACTTCCCGAATAAAGTCACGCTCTTTGATTCAACTTCAATAGTAAAATTCCTATATTCAAAAAATTAATAAAAATATCCTCGTAACCTGTAAACCATCGAAACACTAGAATCGAAGCAAGAATGCTAAAACGATGAAGTTTCAGAAAAGTTCTTACTTACCGAGGGTTATGAAACTTGTCGACGGGGCATCAAAACTACCTTAGAGCTCCGAAATCCTTTCGACGACCTTCGAACGTGCACCTCAACCACTCATGGCTTTGAAAAATAGAATTTTTAAAAGAGTCGATCCTCGCCCTTCTTGCAATGGAGGTCATAACCAAGCTTAGAAAAAAGGGAGGGAAGATCAAAATAAACGCATGTAAAGGGAAAATGGGAGATAGAGCCATGCATACGAAAGGAAGACCATGCATGCAAGGGAAACAGTGGCAGATCCATGCATGCGAGGGGAAACGAAAGACATGAACGCCAAAGGTGAAGAGGATCATGCTGCATGCAAGCGAAGTAAATGGAAAAACGAGAACATACATGCATATACACACCTTTACAGAGCAAGAATGAAAATCATAGAGGATGGTGGAAGAGACACATAACTTGATGGTGATGAAGAAGAGAAAATGACAATGTGAGAGGAAAAAGGTGACTCGACTTAGTGAAGAAGAAAGGAAGAGATGGTGACGAAGGAGAGAGAAAGAGGTCACGGGTTTGGGTGGTAAGGAGGAGGAGATAAAGATAATGATAAAAGGTGGAGGAACGGAAGGTGAGGAGGGATGTAGTTGTTGTCGTGGGGGAGAGAAAAGAAGGATGATGAAGGATGGGGATGGCACAATGTGGTATTGTGATGATGAAGAAGAAGAAAATGGGATGGAGCTAAAGAAAGAATGATGTGGTTGTAATGGTGAGAAGGAGAAGGAGAAGGTGAAGGTGAAGGTGGAGAGGGGTGGTTCGGTTTTTGGTGGTGTGTGAAGGAGAAAAGAGAGAAAAATGGTAAGGGTGAAGGTAGTGTGTGTGGTGTGTAATGGTGATGGTGATAATGAAGAAGAGTAAAAGTGGGGTTGGTTGGAAGAAGAAAAAAAATGAGGTGAGTGGAAAAAATGAAAGAGTAAAGTGAGTTGGATGGAAAGGTAATGAGAAAAGAAATTAACTTAATTAATTTACGTTAGTTAATGGTAATTTGGTCATTTAACCCCTTTAGTTAATAAGTGTAACTAAATACCTTTGGATTTAAATCCTAAAAACCAACTCAATGGTTTCCTCAATATAACGGGATGTTTTCTAAAATTTAATTTATTAACCCTCAAATAATTAAGTAATTAATTAATCATGAATCGTTTAAAATGAAGATGTTACATGTTGACCCTAGACCAAACTTATCTTTACCTGTATGTATGGTAATAATTATATATATCCTATAACAGTCATTTGTATATATTTAATATATTACAATATAATTATATAATTTAAAATATATTTCTCATAAATATATTTAAAATATTAAATATTATTGATATATTATAAAATATATTGAATGTATTTTATAATATATTTAAAAAATTTCTTGTAAATATATTTAGAATATTAAATATTATATATAATTAATATATATTAATATATTAAAGATATTTTATGATACATTTATTATATTTCTCATAAATATATTTAAATTAGTTATTAAATTAATATATTTAATAATTTCCCTTAAATATATTTAAAATATTAAATATCATATATTATTTGAACTAGTTTAGGCTGGAGCATACAATACGACATGGTAATCAGCCCTCCAGTGGGGATACAGTATTATATCTCTTATACGAGTGAGAAAATAAGAGTCTTGGAATGTTCCCTCGATCAAATACCACCAACCTCACGCGTGTTGGGCAAAAGGGAGTGTCACCAGCAATGACACTCCGACGCTCAAATTAGTGGGATATTCAAAGAGAATAAAAGAGCTTGAGCGTAAGTTTGTAGTGTAAGAATGTTCTACCTTTCTTTCATTGATTCATAAGTTTTTATACCTTAAAGAAGTGCAGAAGTCATTTCGAGTAGGTAAGTTTATCGTACGAAATGTCAGCATGATTTTGATCATTACAGAAAGGCTGACACGCAATAGTGACACTATCTATCGACTGTACCTGCTGGTTACTTCCTCAACACGTGATTACTCTTACCTTTCGATATTGAGAGAATGACTCACATTGTTGTTGGGTCATGAGTCTCATGCACAGTGTTGTAAGCCGATATCCGATTACAAAACGTGCGATGTCGTTCTTACATGACAGCTTTAGGTCTAATGACCTTTTTGCCCATAGGTCGGTATCGAGCCGGATCATTATTAATATATAATAATATATTTAAGATTTCTATAACATATTTAATATATTTGTAGTAAATACATTTAAATTAAATATTATACATATTATTAATTAATACATTTAATAAATTATTTGTTAATATATTTAAAAATATTAAATATTAAATATATTATTAATATAATAATATATTTAATAACGTTTACTGTATTTAATAAATATAGAGTCTTAAATTTATTAAATATAATAAATATATTATTAAATATACTGATAATAAATATAATAGTTAACATTTTAAATATATTTAAAGAATAATATTTTAAATTATATTTAATAATACATATCATATTTCATATTTTATATATATATACAAGAAATATATTTTAAATTATATAATTATATTATTATATATCTAATATTTAATAGTTAATATTAATTATTTAATAATAATAATTTTTACAAATATAATATATATATATATATATAATTATTACCGTATATACAAAGATGTATTTGGTGGTGAAGGATTTTGAGCTTTTCCTTCTTGATCACGAATCCAACACCTTCTTATAAAATATTTTTTATTTTTTATTTTTTTATTAATAAATATAATAATCATTATGTATTTAAATATATTTTTAATAATAATACATATTAAATTGTGGTATCTTGAATAATAAATATTAATATATTTAATATGTAAAATACATAACATATGATGATGATGTGTTAAGTCGTATAAATTGATAAAATAATATTAATTGATATCATATCATACACACTTATTTTATCTATGTTGTATCTAAATTAACACTAAAAAATATGAATTGTTATTATATAAATATAACACTTTCTGCATGTAGACTTGAAAGAAGTTGTGGTTTAATGGTTAAGCAGATGATCTCTTATAATAATTGCAACAACGATCATAATCATAATAATATAAACTTAAATGAATTTGTGGTTTAATGTTTAGTATGTAGTGATCTATATAAGTTCAAAGTTTATTTAATGTATTTTTTCAATTTTACATTTTACTCATCAACCAATAAAATGTTAGATGTCATTAACGGAAGTGGTTAGGAAATATAGGGGATCTAATAGTCAATATTTAGTCATAAATTTATCACAGTTAATATTTAGAACTAAGGATTAAAGTTGATCATCCAAAAATAATTAATAAATTAATAATTATGTAGATTTGAATTTGATAATGATAAATAAATTTTAGAGATTTTTTTATTTGATAAATTAAATTTAATAATTTTTGTTAAGAATTATTTACATATATAAACATTATATAATTCTTACATCACATAATTAGGCTTTGTCTGACTTAACTTTTTTTTTTTGCTTAAAAGTTACTTACAAATTAAAACTAAAAATAAGAGCTTTAAAAATAAAGAAGGTGTTTGAGACTCTTTAAATTTTATTAGAATGGTATTTTTAAATTGTAAGTTGTTTAGTTTGGTTAATTTTTTTTTTAGATTGTTATTTGATGTCAGTAGCGTATTTCTATATACAGGTGCTTACTCAGCGTGAGCAAGTATCTTTCTGGATTGGTAATGATTAGAATGATAATAGGTAGAAATAAGGTAGATTCTATAGATTTGAATCTGGTCTTATATTGAATTTTGAGGTTTGAGTTTGACTTATAGTTTAATATATGTTATATTTTTAGGTTTAACTTGGTTTATTTTAAAGTTTAGTTTAGTCTGATAATCTATGTAATAGTTCAATTTAAATTATTGTTAATGGAAAGATAAACAAATGTATATTAAATAGATTAATAAGATTATCTTAAACAAATTAATATGTTTCTACAATCCTAACAACCCATGTATAATATACATTTAATTATCAATTTTATATATTAAAAATGATTTTAACAAATTTTAATTTTATAAACTAGAATTTATAGATAATACATGTGTATTTATAAATTACAATATATTACAAATTACATCTTTTTATAAAATTATATATAAAAACTTAAAAAGACTAATTCAACAAGTTAAAAATATTGGTCTAATCTTTTTATTAAATAGGATAAGTGGTATATCACTAACAAGTAATATGTTCTATTCCCAGCTGCACTGATAAATAGAAAAAAACCATATGCATCTGCCGATTTTTTGACAATATATATTTAAGATTTTTGATATCAAAAGACCTAGATATTTCACCACTAAACCTATATTATTGTACAAGGACAACAAACGTAGATTCTGGATAGGAAAACCTATAATGCATTAAGAATTTTTTGATGTAGGATACGTGATTCAATAAGAATTTCTAGATTACTACCTGATAGGGAATACTGTGTGTAATATTTTGTCTGAATGAGGTCATCCTTGAAGTGTTTATCATAGATCGTTGTAAATAAAATGGTTAGGTTTATGAAAACCAAATCCAGATAAATTTGTACACTTCCAAATAACCTCATCCGGAAATAATTTTGAATCTCGTAGAGAAAACACATGGATGACCAAGTCCAAAATTTGTATCAAAAAGTCATCATTTGGAAGAATACTGAAAGTTCATAAAAATGAAGGTCCGAATTGATGAACAAAAGTCGGTTCTGGATACAGATGTCTGAACACAGGAAATGTAATTCCGAATGACGACATTGGAAACCTGTCAAAGACATTTTTGGAATAATATCACAGTAAAAAAAAAAAAACCTTTGGTGCCATTTAGAAAAATTAAGTGGGGTCAAAAGACTGGGCTATAAATGAAATCCAGATTCAAAATTTGAATTTGTATCAAATTTGCTTTAAAAATTAAAGTTGAATTGGTTTTAAAATCCATTCTATATGAATAGTTTTTAAATAGATTTAGATGAGTCTTTAAGTTAATCCTATGCAAATCCCTATGAAGTTATTGAACATGAACAAGCAAGCTTTAGATATGGGTCCTTTAGTCTGATATTAAATGTCTATGTTTTCTTGCAAGAAAGAAAACAGCATACATCAATTTTGCCATCTTCCAAAATCTTGAAAGAAGACTTATTTATATCTTGATAAATATATATATGTAGCACATATAGGATATAATTCAATGTCTATTGTTGAAAAAGAAAAAGGAAAGTTGTAATTTTCCATGTTCTCTCTTTAACCAATGTCACCATTAAAGGGCTGCAAACAAAATTGCGAACTTTCACTTTATTTGAATATGTTCCCATTTGATGGTTCAGTCAATCCTGCAAGCAATTAGAACCAAAAAATATGAGAAATTTTATATCTTACACCAGAAAACAACGCTAATAAATGGCAATGAGGATGAGAAAATACACATTTTGCTTTCGTAAGTCTCGTTATTTGGAACATATGAGAAAGGGACAAACCTTTGTGATCCGTTGGGGTTGTCATTGTATAAAACTCTTGAGGACTTGAGTTGCCTTCATCCAGAATTGTCCTTAGCATTTCACAGTATTGATCTAAATCACTAGGACTAGTCCCATTTTCAAAAAATCCAACATTATCATAGTCTTCTTCCACAAGCATTTTTAATACATCTTCATATACATGTTGGTTTTGATCCATTGAAGAACCTAGACTTTGGCTTACACAATTGGTCACTTTAGTTGGATTTCCTTGTGCTTCATGCAACTTGAGAATATTTGACTCTTCTGTCTCAACATGGTTGTTCATTTGAAACTGGTTTTGATCTTGTATGTTATTCATTTGAAATAGGTCTTGGTTTTGGCTATTGTTCATCTGAAACATGTTTTGGTTTTGGCTATTGTTCATTTCAAACATGTTTTGGTTTTGGCTATTGTTCATTTGAGACAGATTTTGATAATGGCTATTATTCATTTGAAACAAATCTTGATCTTGGTGGTTGATCATTTGAAACTGATTATGATATTGGCTATCATTCATTTGAACCAGGTTTTGATTTTGGCTATTGTTCATGCAAAACTGGTTTTGATTTTGGCTGTTGTTCAATTGAAACTGGATTTGATTCTGGTTGTTGTTCAAGGAAGCAGGTGGGGCTTGAATACCTGGATCAAACATTCTCTTATGCTCCGAAGTAATGAATATAAAATAAAAATTCTAGTTTGCAAGCTAAGATGTCAATGTCTTTTAGCACTTACCTGTTGTTCCTAAGCTGGACATTCCAAATGGTGATGGAGGCAATTGCAGTTTAGAACCTAAGCAAGATGATGAGCTAAATAGAGGAAAATCAAAATTGTTGTCATCCTCATGGCGCTTCAACCGTGATTTGTATTTCTGTGTATGAAGAAAATTGGTGAAGCAACACGCTAAACATTAATCAAGCATTGTGGGCAGTGTCATTCAAATACTATCAGGAATGCAACTACAGTAATGGGAAAATGAGTAAACAAAGTAACAACTATAATCACAATTTATTTACGGGGTCATTTTTCATTTATGTGAAATGTTCCAGGTTCTAACATCTTTGTTAATTCTCTTGAAACTACAAGTAATAAACATATACTATCTAATAGGAAAGGGTATGCACACATGTACTTGGTCCAAATTTTAGTTATATTAAGTTACCAAGTAACACTAAACACCAATAAGTACTTAGCAAAATCTATGTTGGTTGAACAATGTAGCTATGAAGATTCCTGCCCTAATAACTTTGGCATATATATTAATGCATGACTTTTAAATTTATTTTATTATAATAGGCTTAAGTGAGATAGAATTATTATAGGTAGAAAAACTTTTCTTATTCAATTTTAATGAAGCTGCATTTTTTGGTACTCAAACCTAGACTCTTATTAAGCTACAAGGGTTCCTTTTTTATTTATGTATGCATTCAGTTGTATATTAGTGCATTTTTGAACTAATTCTAATCAGTGGAGCTTCTCAAGAATATCAAAAAATAATCTATTCTCAAACATGCAGCAACGTACAATCATCTAAAATTAGCATCAGAAATGAACAAACACTAGTGCAACATAGGTTACAAGAAACTATTACATGTCTAAAGTTAAAGTGACAGAAAATAACCTGCAGGTGACTTGCAACCTGGCGAACTGTCAAGCAAGGTTCTTTCATCCAAGTTAATATTTGTTTTGGACGAGCATCTGAATTCAAAAGGAAACGAAGCATTGATTGACATTGAATCAGTAACTATAGTAACATGCTTATCAAGAATTTAGCTTAATCCATAAATAACAATTTAACTATTCAAGAAAAAAAGGGAAATGAATTCAATATTTTGTGGGAGAAGAAAAAGGTAACAATACAGTTCTCTCCTAGCACACGTATGGCTTCTGTAAACTTTTGATGCAGCTCAGGAGTCCAAACAGTTGAACGCGTTTTCTCACTTAAATACTGAGAATAGTTGTCATAAAAGTTCTTTTGGGCTGAGCTTATTAAACTTGCAATGTCCTCAATTCTCTTCTTTTTTAGCACCCCTCCCTCACCATCATGGTTTATCTTTTCATTTTCATTGTCACCATGCCTTTGTATATCATCAACTATTCTCTTCTCTTTAAGCTTGCCCTTTTTTTCTTCACTCTTCCTTTCTTCATTTACTTCTTCCACCTGTCATAATTGTGTGGCCATCAAGATTTTAAAATACTAACTGCATATTTGGCAAAGGTAGCTAGAAGCTTAGAGTTTTTTTTTTTTTAGAGTTATTAGTATTTTTTTCCTAACATAGTGTTTAAATATAGGATTATATGACAGTTTAAATTTTTTTTGTCAATCGATAATATTTCAAAATATAAATCATAAGTTATTTAAGAAGTCATAATCCATAAATAACAAGTAATAGATATAACCTAATTCCCTTATAGATCATCCTTAACCATGCATATCATTTAGAGTCAGGTGCCTAATTATTTCACATACCTGTTTGATATCATTACGTTGTAGCGCTTTTGAATGGCATTGGCATGCCTTAGAATTTTCCTCATGAGTTTCTCTGGTTGAGTACACATGTTGCCACACATATTTGAGATCATTTGGGTGAATTGGCTCATGAAGAAAATAACACAATCCTGTGGCCAAAGCCTTTTCAGCAAATTCATCATGCGGTCTTGAGTAGATGACTACACATGATACAAAATAAAGTGTTTTTTTAATTAACAATCCACAAGAAGAGACTAATGACCCGTTTAGTTTCATAAAATATCTTTTATTTCTATTATAAAATTATTATCTTAGTTTTAATTATAAAATCACCATATTATTTTCTATTTTTAAAAGTTTATACAGAAAATACTATAAAAAATATATTTTGTTATTTTCATTATTTCCTGCATAAAATAAAATGAAATTTTTTAAATTAAAACTAAGATTTTTGCAAATAAAAATAAAAATAAAAAATATTTTGGGAAAGTAAATGGCCAGTAAAATCTTGTAGAAAAATAAGTGAGTTGAAAAAACTTACAGATGGTAGGAATGTTTTTTTTAAGCACTAAATCTAGAAAAGAGAGAGCATTCATGTCAGGCATAGTAGCTTTAGCCATGATAACTTTGAACTTGCTTCGGGGCTTGCAAATCATGGATGTAGCTGTTGATGTGCTATCCACAGGAGTCACTGAATCACCAAACAAATTAATGTCACAATTATTGTTCACATTAATCAAGTAAGCAACATGAATATAGAATAAAACTAGCTAGTTTTTCAAAAAAGAAATATTCAATTGTAAGAAAGAAAAAGGTTCTTGCATATTAGCTACTTATTCTATCATTGAAGACTGAATAATTTCTCATTATGCTCTACCAGTACTGGGATTAAATGAATTGATAGATAAAGAAAGTGCAAATATAGGATAAAATGAAATTGAAGAGATTCCCCCTCTATAAAGAAAAACAATCTCAATTTTTTTTGGTGAATGTTGAAATAAAAAATATCTCCATAATAACGAGTAGTATTAAAAATAATTTTATTTTTAATCAAAAGTTTCATTGAAAAGAGTTTTCACTTGTCAAACTTTATCTTTTGTAATTATTTCTTTTTTTTATTTTCCTCTCAAATGAGAAACTATCCGGTGGTTCCGGACTATTTTATTATTCATTATTTTGATCAACTTTTACGTTACAAGAAGAAAATTTTAAATTAATTCAAGAAAACATTATAAAAATAATAAATTTGACTATATGTCATTTATTTATATATTAAAAGAGAATAGTGGTCCACACTACCTAATACTCTCTCTTTTTAAATATTATCCTCGATTAAATATGTTTTTAGTTTTTATATTTTTATTAATTTTGTTTTGCTTCAGTTTCTTTCATTGATTTTGGTTTTTATATTATTAAATATATTAAAATTGGATCCTAATATATTAAAATTGATTCCTAAAATATAATATTGTTAACTTAAATGTTAGCTAAACAAACAAAAATATTATGTCATATGTTTCTCCAACTTATTCCACTATCTTCTTTTCCGCCTAACATTTTTAAGGGTTATTTTTAACATATTCAATAACATAAAGATCAAAACCAATAAAAAATAACTCAGAGACTAAAATAAAAAATTGATAGAAACAATAATATATCGTATCTAAGTATTGTCTCTCCAACTTATTCCATTGTCTTTTCCGTCAATACTTTTAAGGATCATTTTTAACACACTCAATAATATAAAAACCAAAACCAATAAAAAAATAACTCAAAGACTAAAATAAAAAATTGATGAAAACCTAAAGACCAATACCATATTTAACCATATTATTTTCCATCTTTTTCACTTCTTTGTCTCTTGATTCATATAGTGATTTGGAATACCAATTTTATTTTAGGTTTAAATATTTGGTCCTAATTTTTAAGGGTATTTTGATTTTCATCCTTATGAAATAATTCTTTTCCTTTTACATCTCTTATATTAAATATTGTATTTTTAATCTCTATTTTAAAATTAAATTTGTTAATTATTGATATGAGTAACTAAATTACATATTAACTTATTCAGAGACATGTCCAACTAATTACTGATGCATGACTTTGACGGGTTAAAATATAATTTTTAATCATTAAAAACTTTAACAACTTTATTTTTAACTATTTTAAAAGTAAATATATTTTAACTTCTTAAAATCACGTATGAATAGTCAATTTGGACATGTCAACATCATCCGAACAAGTTTAGACGTAATTTAATTATTCATATAAACATTTAACAAATTCAATTTCAAATTAGACAATAAAACCAAAATTTTCAAATGTAAAAGAAAAACAATATCCTATTGAGATTAAAAACAAAAATTCCTCTCTTTATTTTATCGGTCTTGTTCTTATAATTAACCTAAATGTTCTTAGAATTAACCTAAATGTTGAATCCCAAAGAATTTTCCCAATTTTAAATGTTATATGGTGTGGCGAACTGATTCTCGATGGAGAATGTCATACGCCTCATTCCTACTAATTCCTTTTCATTTGTATATGTATATATGACTAAAACAAAGAAAAAAAAAATCAGACTTTTTGTAACCTATGCATCCTTTTTCCATCATAAGAAATTAAGAGTAGATTTTTTTTATTAAAAATTATGTTAATGTTACTTTGAAAATCACAAGTAAATACATTTATGTTGAATTTAAAGAACTATAAATACCAAATGAATTGAGATGGCACACAGAGCAAGGTAATACAAAGCACAAAGACAGAAAACAAAGATTTCAAAACAAACCTTTAAATGAGTATGACTCAAGCAGTGATGAGAGGTAATTGAGAGCCAATGTATCATCATGAAGTAACAGAAGATTAAAGCCTTGTGCAAAGCTCGGAACATGTTTGATCAGTGACATTGGCTCATCATCATCCATTTCCAGAAGCCTGAGAAATTGAAGAGAATGGACTTAGCAAAGAAGCAAGATAAGGATTAGACAACAAAGAAAGGAGACAGGGAAATAAGTTTGATTGTTGCCTTAGTATTCTGAGAAAAAAGGTGTTAGGTAGTGAAGAATGAGATGACTATGGTATGCACACTTCACCGTGACAGTTTCATAAATTTTTATTACAATTATGGAAACCACTAATTAAAGGGCAACGTTCCAAAAAATATATATTATAAGTTTATTACCCTTTGAGAACTATTATAAAAAACATTATTCTCCATAGTACATTAATTGCTAGTAGTAAAAGACGTGTAGAAGAAGTGTAGGTGTAATTTTGTCATCTATGTCAAAGACTATCTACTCAGAGGCGTTGCTAGTACTTGGTCACGAACGTTGCACCCACAAAATGCAAGCATACACATTTGTTTATATAAAATGACAATTACTTTGTAACTTTGATTAAAAATTATATGACACCAATTAATTTAAATAATACATTCTTTTTTATCTTAAATTTATATTTAGAATTTTCAAATTAATAGAACACTATTTCACAAAACCAGAAAAAAATGATTGTTATTTATGTTATTCTTCATAATTTTTATAATATTCTTTTTGCTTGGTTTTTTTTAGGTTTATTTTATGTTAATGGATAACTCTTTGGAAAACCTATTTAATTTATTTGGTATAAGGTATTTCATGTTGAAAGTTTAATTGGTAGTTGAAATGTCACTTTAAATAAATTAGATATGTTTAAGTGGATAACGTTTTCAATTAGCTGGTAGCGTTTTTTCAATTTCAGCTATTAACCAAAATCCTTTTTCATTTTGTCGTCTCTTCATATTTTTAATAATTTATAGTACTACCATTTATTTTACTTTAAAAAATTAAACCTTTATTCTATTTTAAAGGAAGTAATTATTTCATGATTTTTTATATTATTTATTATTATTAGTATTATTATTATTATATTTGAAATTTACATTATCATTTATTACTATTATTATTATTATTTTATCAAAACTTTATAATGTGTAATTCTGACTTCTATACAAAAATACTTTTTATCAAAAAGATTAGGCTTACACTTTTTACGAAGTCTATCTAATTAAATATTATCTTATATATATTTAATGAATTCATAATATAATACTATATAATATAATATTTTTAAATAATATATTTATAAAATAAAATAAAAAAGTACTAAAATTATGTTTAATAGGTTATGTTTGGTTGAAAAATTATTAGTTTTATATTGATGCATTATTTGATAATTTGTGTGGCTAATTAATTATTTTTAAATGTTAAATATTATTGTTTAATTTAGTATTTATTAGTTTTATATTGATGGCAATGTGCTGGATTCCTTCAAAATCTGCAATTGAATTTGTGAATTAAGGTGAATCTAGATTTAAAAGAAGGCAAACATTTTTATGCAAAAGCAAAGCACGCTTTGAACAGAAAGATGAATTGAAGTGCTCTTAAAAAAAATATTGAAGTGAATGAAAATATGTTTTATAACATGTGATGATGGGAATATTCTTCTAATTAAGGGTAGTTTTTTTTTCTAGGAAAACTAATTAAAGGTAGTTTGTATGGATGACTCCTGTAATTTTTTTGCCAAGGGAAGTTGAAGGTAAATAAATACATTTTTATTTTATAAAATATGAAATGTTTGAAATTAAAAAATATTTATGAGAATGTTCTGATATATGTGTCCAATGGAATAAGTTTCACATTTAAAACAAAATGTAAAATCACTTAAGTGATATTGAAATAATTAAAAAAAAAGGTTAAATGAATAATTATGTCCCTTATTTTTTTTAAACTTATTTAAGGAGGTCCCTTCTATAAGTGTTCGACTAATCTTCTAACGTATGTCATAATTGTATTGGTTGACGTGTAAACTTGAAAATAAAAAAAAAAAATTGTCTTAGTTAGAATTTGAACTCGTGACCAATGAATGAGAGATTGCATGTCTTACCACTATAGTTGGCAAAACAAGGAGACCATCTTAAATGAATGGGTTTTTTCAGGCAAAAAAAAACTCACATTAATTTAGGCTTCAATTTAAGGTGGTCAAACATGTTCATTTTTACAAGCGAGCTGACTCTATAAATCCGGGATTTTTTTGGACAACTCTTATAGTTTTCCAAGGGAAAGATCGATTTCGTTTGACCCACAATAGGTGCAGATTTTTTACAGGGCAGGGGAAAAATTCATTAATCCATACTTCAATTTTAGATGTTCAAATCTGTTCATTTTACAAACAGGGTGGACCAACCCATTTTACCAACTTTACTTACCACTAGGCCAAAACTTATATTCAACATATATTTTTATGAATAACTTATATATATATATATATATAACAAAAAATTGAATATATTTATAAAATTGTTAGTTATAATGAATATATTCACTAATATATTTATTAAATATACTAATGATAAAATTTATTAAATATAAATATATTATTAATGATATTTATTAAATAATGTATTATATTAAATATATTATTAAATAGTGATATTAAATATTGTTATTATTAAATATATTTATTAAATGTATTATTAAATATTATTATTATTAAATATATTTATTAAATGTATTATTAAATAATGTTATTATTAAATATATTTATTAAGTATACTATTAAATAATAATATTATTAAATATATTTATTAAGAATATATTTAATAAATATATGGTTAAAATACCTTTTTAGCCCTCTTAAAGTCCAGGGTTTAGGAAAAAGTCCCTCAAGAATTTATCCTAGACTTTTGGCCTTTAAAAAATTTTAGGGTTTATAAAATCAAGAAATCATTAACGTTGACTGTTAACTGATGAGGTGGCTAACATCTGTGCTACCTCATTAATGACACGTGTAAGATTATATTATTAATTAATTGGATGTATGTCCAAATGGTTGCTGACGTGTAAGCTTTAGTCTTCCCCAAATTAAGAAGCCCTAAATAACGAGGTAGGAGCACGTTAATCCCATTCGTCTTCAACCTCTCTACTCTACTCGTACGCGAAAACAGATAGCAAGGTCTAACATTTCAAGTGGGTCTTCCTCATCCATGGAGATTTAACATGTACGGTGCAGATGTGGGAAGAACCTTGTGCTGGTCGTTTCAAAAACGAGGAAGAATAATGGAAAGGCCTTCTGGAGGTGTCCATTTTTCTTGGTGAGTGGAAGAATGTCATTCGTTTTTGTTAAGGATTGAGTTTTTTTAAAACGTCTTTTTTGTGTGTGTCAGAGCAAAGAGGATTATGGCTTTTTCAAGTGGCTCCTACTGCTCCTACTACTAATGTTGATGGGAGTGATGGTTGTACCTGTAAGCTGGATCTTTTAAATAAAGAGTACAAAAATGAAATCTAAGTTGGTGGCTAAGAAGAGCAAAACTTCAATGTTGTTCACAATTACCATTGTTCCCTAAACCATTATCCTGAGCATGATGATGTTATAAGCAACAAAGCATTGAGGAGAAATGGGTTCTGGGGTTTGGATTTTTGGAAAAGGAACTTTGTATTCAACATAGTGTAGAAAAAACCCTACAATATTTAGGGTTTAAGGTTTAGCCCCTGTTGGTTATATGGTTTGTTAAGGAGTCTGTACGTGTTATGGTTTTGTAATCAACAAATACCCTAATGAAATGCTCATTATTTTGGCAAGTATAAACTGTGTTGGTTTGTTTAATTGTTTATGGTTTAGACAAGTACAAACTATTTTGGCAATGAAAACAGAATGAAATACAAAATTAAATATTCAATCATTGATCCCAATACACAGAAACGCTCAACATAGCTGTAAATTTAAATGAAACCTGAGCATGAGTAAAATAACATGTTATATATTTATAGTTAACAAAGACCTATGATCAAGTTCTAAAGCAATACATAAGGTCTAGGATTTTCAATAGAATGAAAAGAAAAGTAAAATATGCTTCAGTTATTATGGCTTTGCTGGGTTCTAGGAAAGGCATTTGGCTTTGTTGTGGTCTTTGACTGGACAATGGTTTCAAGTGTTAGATTCTGAGTTCCTCTTTCCCTTCCCCCGCCCCTTCCTCTAGCTCTTCCTCTTGCTTTTGGTCTGCCTCTGGTTAATGTTGATGTCGTGGCACCACCAATGTTTGGCTCAACATATACATCAGGTGCAGGTGCAGGTGCATCAACATAAGACTCAATATGTTTATGTGCATTCGACTCACTGCCAACATCTGACTCAGAATGTGTAGGGTTTGGTGTAGTTGCATTCTAAAAAATGGAGCAAATCCAAAATAAACCTCAGTATGTGCAGGGTATGTACATGTTATATATGGTTAAATATAGCCAAAATAAACCTGATCTTACCTTTGTAGCAGGGGGACTAGGGCATGTGGTTCTATTATGACCAGTACCATCACCATTTATGCAATGGTATTGGCCTGCAAATCTTGGGCGTCTTGATGTGTTGTCCTTTTATACGAGTCTCTTCTTCTCAGTTTTTTTGGTCTGCCAGGACACCTCTTATATAATGAAGGGAGGACCTTAGGTGCATCAACTCTAGGCAACATAGGCTACCCATTTATGGGTTGGATAATACCAACATAACACTTACCATATGTAGTCTTAGAGTACCATTGGAATACAAACAGGTCTGGGCTATCACCCATGTACTTCATAACAGATATGACATACTTACAAGGAATGTCATTTAACACCCACCAATTACAGCTACACAGTTTCTCAATCAAATCAACTATAAACCTATTATTAGATTGAGTGTATTTTATTTTAAATAGCAACTCTTTGGCCCACACTGGAACCCACTCCCTACTAAACTCAGTTTCTCTCAATAACCTTTTATATGGTTTTGGCATGATGTCCCCCTTAATTGTCCAGACCTTGGATCTCGTTTTGGAAAACCTCCGTAACAAGTACTGCCTTACCCACTCTAGCATTGTAATTATGGGCTTATCCCTAGATGGCAAGATAATTGAGTTGAAAGCCTCGTAGTTATTATTCATAATTACATCACAATTTGAGTAGAAGAAAAAAGCATGCTTACACCAATGCTTTATTGGGATAGCCATCAGCCACTCATATGCCTTCTCATCCAGATCCTTAATGGCCTGCATTTTGGCATCCTAACCCTGAACAAATATTGCTTTGCTTGCACCCAGCATAAGATGCTTCAATAAGGCACCTTCACCAAATCTCTTCTTTAGGTTTGTGTATAAATGTCTTACATGATCATTTCCTAATCCTTGAACCATCGAGTTTTGAAATCCTATTCTTGTCATATCTATTCACTTATCTGATTGAGGATGAGACCACTTTACCCTCTTGTAATTACATATCCTTCCATCTTGAACTGCTAGATATATATCATATAACATATATTTTGGACACAAAATTCAAACAAGAAGAAGTGAGAAACAGAATATAATACTTTACAGATAACACATAAACATAAGGGTTTTCACAATCTAATAAAATAATATCATTCATAATCTCATACACAATTAATTATAATTGTAGGGTTTTTATACGCATAACAATCATACTTTCATTTACAACCATTCACACAGAATATCACAATCACATGTATGACATGTAAGGCTTTTAATACTATCTCATTTACTTTATGCATGTGGGCCCTTAAAGTTTTAGTTTGCACTAGGCCAACCAGGAGTTTACTATAACATCCTTAATTTTTAAATTAATTTTCGATAAATCAAGTAAATTTTTCGCAAATAATTTAAATTTCCAATAGAGATCGGATTCAGTCATTAAAAGTACCGATTTTTCATCAATCCGACTGACCCATTGGAATGCAATTTAAACATAAATAGACTTTTCATAAATAATTTCATGATAAAAAGAAAATTTGTATTAATAAGATTATTGTCACATTACAAAAGCCGACTGGCCATTTCATAATACAAAAATTATATCACTCGGTAATCAATATATCACTCGGTATACACAAGAGCCGGCCAAGGCTTCTACCCAATTTACTATGTACACTATGTATTGTGCATACTAATACATAATGCTCCAGTCGGTCGAGTGACTTCAAATGCCATCACCGTGTCCTCTATCCACTGCAAAAATAATGAGTAGGGGGTGAGCATAAACATATCAAATAATAGTTATTGAATTGGATTTAAGGTCCAATCCATAACTATACACTTACCACAAACCGAGTCATACAACACAAATAGCATTTCCTATCAGTAATCAAAGCATACACACCAAAAATTAGTGCACACCAATGCTTAAATAAATGGATCCATAAGACTGTTAGTTTTATGTTGCAACACTGGCTCCCGGAGCCATAATCCAGCACTCGGCTGATTCGGCCATTTTACAGGTACCAAACCGCTCTACGCCCATAATGCAACACCAAGTACCACTCCCAGAGTGATAGCGGTCCTCTACTCAGTGTTACGGGACAAAACCCCGAGCCCTGCTCAAGAGGTTGCCTTGAGTCCCACCCAAGGTCTTTTATGAAGGTCATAACATACCTTACACTCATACATTTCATGCATATACTCTTCATGACTCTCATATCACTGTCGGTATTAATATCAGAACTATGAATGGTATATATATATATCAAAACATAAAGCATCATACAAGCGGGGTATCAAAACACATAACACACATATATAACATTTTAGTATCACCCCACATCCATTCATAAACTATTTATTTGAAATGAAATGCTCCCCCTACCTGGAATTAAGAGCTCTTGCAACACTTAAAGCTTTATCCAATTCACAGCTTGCGAATTCCGACTGGAATCTCAGCTTTGTGCTAATCCAGTATTTTCTTTATAAAAGAAGAAATGAAGACTGATTCCTTCTTCGTTAGTGGCTTTTTCAGCAGTATTTGGAAGAGGATGATTACAGATGATATCTTTTCTTTCAAAGGTTTTTTTTTCTAAACTCCTTTAACAGTGGAAATTGGTATTTATATCATTTATGCAAAGAGACGTGAATGACCAAAAGATATCTGTTGCACTTTTCTTCAGATGTTGAATAAGGAGTAAGCATTTAATGAAAAGGGACAACACATTAGAGAGGGTCCCATACTTAGGGAAATATCAGAAAAAGACTTTACTAGAAGGTAGAAGAACAGGTTGACGTGGAAAGCATCAGACCTGATTCTCGCTTGAGCGAACCGCTCTCGCTTGAGCGAGAACTGCCCAGTAACCATTTTCCATACTTTCGCTCGAGCGAGGCTCCTTCCAAATAGCCACTCGCTCGGGTGAGAAATGTCCAGTAACGAATTCCATACTCACTCGCTTGAGCGAGGTATCCACTCGCTTAAGCGAAACCCGACCAGAGGTCGTCCTTCCCAACACTTGGTTTTTCACTCGGGAAGTTATTCCAGAACCGATTCCTCTCATTCGGTTCTTCACTCAGCAATTTACATTTAAGCAGACTTATCACTCGATCGGTCATTCACTCGGTAATTCATCCTCACACTGACTCAACACTTGATCGATCTTCTCTCGGCGTATTAATTCAAAATCGACTCTTCTCTCGTGTGATCTTTCACTCGGCAATTAATTCCAAGACCGACCATCTCTCACTCAGGTTTCCATTCGGCAAAATAATCCAGACCGAGTCTTTTCTCACTTGGTATCATTCCACTCGGGAATGTCGTGCTCGGAAACATTCCACTTGAAAAGTTTTAATTCAAAGATACTCCATCCGGAACCGTTTCACTCAGATTTCCTTATTCGAAAGCGTCTCATTCGGACATTATTTTCTTAACTTAGAAATAATTTGCTTAATGATGTTTCACTCGGAAACATCTTAATTCCATTCGGAGATAGGTTTCACGGTCTTATTTTACTCGGTATCGCACCATATTCACTCGGAATGTTATATCTCAAACAACATTCACTCGGAATTTCATTCAGAATTTCTTTATTAATCCTTTATAAATGAATTTGCTAAATATTACAAAAACTTGGGATGTTACATTTCTCCCCTCCTACAAAAATTTCGTCCTCGAAATTTAAATACAAGAATTATACATCAATGACATAACTAGGGATATTGTTCCCTCATAGCATCTTCTCGTTCCCAAGTATGCATGATACTCTGATCTTGCTGCCATGTAACCTTAACCAATTGGACATTCTTGTTTCTCAATCGTTTCACCGATCGGTCCACTATACCAGTGGGCTCGGCTATAGTGGTCAGGTTTTCTTGAATTTCAACATCATTATCCGGCATTTCTTGAGTAGGATATGGCAAGTACTTCTTTAATTGAGAAACGTGAAATACGCTATGTAGATTTGCTAGATGAGAAGGCAATGTAATTTGATAGGCTACAGGTCCGACTCTTTTCAATATTTCATACGGACCAATATATTTTGGACTCAATTTCTTGCTTTTCAATGCCCTTCCAATGCCTTTGCTTGGAGAGACTTTCAAAAAGACTTTATCACCGATCTGAAATTCAATCGGCTTTGTCCGATTATCATAATAGCTCTTTTGACGGTCTTGGGATGCTTTCATTTTGTCCTTGATCATTTGGATTTGCTCAGAGGTCTGATGCACAATCTCTGGTCCTAACATTAGATTCACACCCGATTCTGACCAGCAAAAAGGAGTTCGGCATTTTCTTCCATATAAAGCTTCATAGGGAGCCATACCTATGCTACTATGATAGCTATTATTATAAGTAAATTCGACCAGTGGAAGGTATTGTTCCCAGCTCCCACCATGCTCTAGCACACAGGATCTTAACAAGTCTTCCAAACTCTGGATAGTCCACTCGAATTGCCCATCTGTTTGAGGGTGATAGGCCGAACTCAATCGGAGCTTCGAACCTAACTCCTGATGCAGACTTCCCCAAAATCAAGAAGTAAACCTCAGATCTCTATCCGATACAATCGAAGATGGAACACCATGCAGTCGGACTATTTTGCTAATATACAATTGTGCTAGCCTTGGCAAGGAATAACTCATGTTGATCGGCAAAAAATGTGCAGACTTTGTCAATCGATCCACGATAACCCAAATAGCATTATGACCATTCCGAGTCCTTGGTAATCCCATTACGAAATCCATAGCTATAGCATCCCACTTCCACACGGGAATTTCCAAAGGTTGTAAACCACCGATCAGTTTTTGATGCTCAACCTTTGCTTTTTGACAAATTATACAATGGGCCACAAAGTCGACTATATCCTTCTTCATTCCGGGCCACCAAAAGTGCAATTTCAAATCATGATACATCTTAGTAATACCCGGATGAATACTTAGCATGCTTTTATGTGCCTCGTTAAGCACCAATTATCGTAAATTTTCTGAGTCAGGTACATAAATCCACCCCTTCACTCGGTAAATACCGTCTGAGCCCTCAGTCAGAAATAAATCTTTACCTTTAGCCTGAGTTTCTTTCATCTCGGCTAAATAAGAATCGGTCATTTGCTGTACATAAACAATCTTTAAAAATTCATTAGCTATCTTTAATGTACCGAGAGTCACTTTCCGAGACGAAGACATATCCACTTGCAAATTCATGTCTCGGAATTGTTCAAGCAACTCCATCTCTTTAACCATCATTGTCGCCATGTGAAGGGACTTCCGACTCAAAGCGTCGGCTACCACATTGGCCTTTCCTGGGTGGTATTTTAAATCGAACTCATAATCTTTCAAGAATTCAATCCATCTCCTTTGCCTCATATTTAATTCCTTTTGATCAAACAAATATTTCAGACTCTTATGATTACTATATACTTCAAACTTAGAGCCATAAAGATAGTGCCTCCAAATTTTCAGTGCAAAGACCACTGCTGCCAATTCCAGATCATGAGTTGGGTAATTTTGCTCGTGCGGTCGTAACTGTCGTGAAGCGTAAGCAATCACTCAGCCATTCTGCATCAGTACACATCCTAGGCCAAGTCTGGATGCATCACAGAAAACTACAAAGCTTTCCTGCAAATTTGGCAAAGCCAATACAGGAGTAGAAGTCAATCGGATTTTTAATTCTTGAAAACTCTGCTCGCACTCGGAGAACCACACAAAAGGAACATCTTTCCGGGTTAGCTTAGTCAATGATAAAGCGATTTTGGAGAACCCCTCAATGAATCTCCGATAGTAACCGGCTAAACCCAGAAAACTTCTGACTTCAGTGATTGACTTAGGCTTCTCCCAAATCATTACAGCTTCGACCTTTGAAGGATCTACCGAGACACTTTCTCTGGAAATAACATAACCCAGGAATTGAATTCTATCCACCCAGAATTCATACTTAGACAATTTAGCAAACAATTTCTTCTCCTTCAACACTTGGAGTACCAATCGGAGATGCTCTTTATATTCTTCATAAGACTTTGAGTAAATTAATATATCATCAATAAATACCACTACAAACCTATCTAAGTAAGAATGAAAAATATTGTTCATATAATTCATGAACACAGCCGGAGCATTTGTCACTCCGAATGGCATTACCAAGTATTCATAGTGTCCATACCGGGTCCTGAATGTCGTTTTAGGAATATCGGTAGCTTTCACTCGGATCTGGTGGTATCCCGACCGTAAGTCAATTTTCGAAAAGACCGACGCACCTCGTAGCTGATCAATTAAATCGTCGATCCTAGGCAATGGGTATTTATTTTTGATGGTCAGCTTATTCAGTTGGCGGTAATCAATACATAGCCGCATGCTACCATCCTTTTTCTTGACGAGTAACACCGGAGCACCCCACGGTGATACACTCGGTCGGATAAATTATTTTTTGAGTAGTTCATCAACTTGCTTCTTTAGTTCAACCAACTCAATCGGGGACATTCTATAAGGAGCTCTAGAAACTGGCTCGGCTCCAGGGATTAAATCAATAGAGAATTCAATCTCTCTATTGGGAGGAATACCGGGTACATCCTCTGGAAATAACTCGGGAAAGTCACAAACAATAGGGAGATCTCGAATTCGAGACTCACTCTTCCCATCAACCATACAAAATAGCATAAGCAGTTGAGATATACCTTTGATTTCATATTCATCGGCTTTTTGTTTAGGAAAAATTACTTGCCGATTCCGACAGTCAACCAGGACTTTATTGGCTGATAGCCAATCCATACCGAGAACGATGTCAAGACCTCTCAAAGGTAGACATATTAAATTAGTAGTAAAATCCCTATCACCGAGGGTGAAAGATACGTTCTCACACATCATGGAAGTCCACAATTTTGCACCAGTCGGATTAAACACATTTAATGGCCGATTCATAGTAACAATAGGTAATCTCATTTGCATGACACAATCATTAGAAATAAACGAGTGAGTTGCACCCGAGTCAAACACCACGTCAAGAGTGGTATTCCCAAATAAACACTTACTTTGAACCAAGTCATGGGCTTGAGCAGCTTCTTCCACAGTAGTAGCATACACTCGGCCTACCGCCGGTGAACTAGAACTCCCAGCCCGATTATTTCTCGGCATTATAGAATTGTTACCACGTTCCCCATTACCTCTTCCTCCTCTGTTACCGTTTCCACGGCCTTGTCCTCTGAAGCCTCCACGGTTTACACTGGCATATGATTCAGTTGATTGGAGAAAAGGACAGTTAGGACGTGTGAACACCTCTTTTGGACCGGTCCAAGTGGAGTGAATCTTTTTATACTGAATTCTAATTCAGAATGGTCAGATTCGAAAAGAATGGCTCTAACATAATCAGAACCGAGCAAAATAACTCAGAATGAAGCTTTTCCAAGTGAAATACAGCCCTGTTGGAGGCAAATCCGATTGGGATGACTAAAAAATGATCACATCTGAACAGGATGACTCAGGTTAAAGCATTTCCGAGTGAAATACAGCCCTGGTGGAGATAAATCTGAGTGAAAAAACTCAAAAATGGTCAAATCCGAGTCAAAATGAAGCATTTCCGAGTGGAATGACTCAAAATTGATGAAATCCGAGTGGAATCACTCAGAATGAGTTATTTCCGAGTGAAATGCTCCCCTGTTGAAGTTGAATCCAAGTGGATAGCTTCCCTGCCAAGCCAATCCGAGTGGATTATGCCCATTTTCAAGAGAGGTCCGAATGGAATGACTCAAAAAAAAGTTGAATCCGAGTGGAATCACTCAGAATGAGTCGTTTCCGAGTGGAATATGCTCCTGATTGGATCATATCCGAGTGAAATCACTCAGAAGGAGTTAAATCCGAGCGAAATTACTCAGAATGGAGAAAATCCGAGTGAAACTACTCAGATTTGGGCATGTCCGAGTGGAGTATGACCTGTTGGGTGGGAAATCTGAATAATGACTCAACAATGGACCAATCCGAGTGGAGTATGACCTGTTGAATTCAAATCTGAGTGAAATGACTCAGATTAGATGTAAATCCGAGTGGATAATTCCCTTTCAGATGCATTCCGAGAGAAAATTCTGAGTGAAAAATGACCCTGTTAGAGGAGAATCCGAGCGGAAGATCCCCTACGGCAACAAATCCGAGTGAAAAAAGGAACTGACTGCTGATCCGAGTAAATCTGAGTGAGTATCACTCGGTTGGAAGGAAATCCAAATTAAAGTAGCTAAACTTCCAATTTCTGAGTAGAAGATAAGCAAAATCCGAGTGAAAATGCCCAAATTCCATTCGGATTAAGAGCTCACAAGGTCGGTTCCGAGTTGATCTTCAAGCAGTGAAGTTCTATATCACTTTTGAAGAAAATCCGAGTGGACGCTTCAATCAGAAATACATCCGAGTTGAAAAGAATTCCGAGTGTTGCCCCTTCAATCAGAACCGAGAGCTGCTTCTTAGTCAGAACCGAGTGAAGCATTTCCAGCCAGCACCGAATGAGTCATTTCACTCGATTTCCGACCCATTTCCAATCGGTTTCCGAGTGACACTTCAGTCAGTCAGCCACCTTTCCCGAGTTCTTTTGGCCAATCAATTCCGAGCCCCCACTTCAACCCTACTTCAAACCTTCACCGAGTCATCTTTGTCTCATCTCCGAGTCACACTTCACATATTTCAGTCGGTTCCGAGTCATTGGTCACTCGGATTGTGGAGAGGAGATGGAATCCAAGTCAGTTTTCACTCGGTTCTGACTCAATTGCTTTAATTGCCCACTCAATCCAATTGACACCAACATGATTTCATTCGGTCTTTAGCATAAAAGGGGCTTTTTCCACTCGGATTTAGGTGGCAGAGTGAAGACCGACCCCTTTTACACTCGGATTTATTAGGCAATATGGATGATCCGAGTCATTTACACTCGAAATTCAACATTCTCACTCGGAATTCAACATTCTCACTCGGATTCCCACCAGGTCCCCCTGTTAACCCGTGCTGACTTGGATTCCACCACCCAAGTGGATCCAGGAATCCTGGGGGTGGCAGACAAGTGGCTAACAGGGTTGGAAGTGGGGGGAATTAAAAATTCCCACCCAGCCGTTGTCCCCTACTTCACTTTGAGTGGAGGCCTGAGCTGGCATTCCACTCGGAAGTGGAAGCCTGAGCTGGCCTTCCACTCAGACCAGCCTATAAATAGGCAAGGGGCTGAAGCTTTCAGCCTTACACACCTTACAGATACTTACACACACACACCATACACACTGCGCAGAC
Organism: Clitoria ternatea; assembly: GCA_037962975.1. NCBI lineage: Eukaryota > Viridiplantae > Streptophyta > Magnoliopsida > Fabales > Fabaceae > Clitoria > Clitoria ternatea. The sequence goes on along the minus strand of CM075674.1, from coordinate 109,958,665 downwards.
CCTCACCATTCCCTTCTCCTCCTTCCTCTATCCAGCACCATTACCGTTCCTTTCTCCTCCTTCCTCTCTCCATCAGCCTACACACCGTCTTCTCCCCTCAACACAACACCGCCCATTACTTCATACCTCTCAGCCAACACCGCCCAGCCAACCGTCCTCACCAAATCCAATCTCCTCACTCCACTCAACTTCAACACCATCCCTCCTCTCACTGTCTCACTCGGTAAATCACTTCTCACTCGGTAAGCTACTGCTCTCACTCGGTTTCTGCTATTTCCACTCGGTTTCCTCATTTTCACTCGGTTTTTCCTTGTCCTCACTCGGTTTTCTGCTTTCATCACTCGGTTTTACCATTTTTACTCGGTTTTTCCTCTTTCTCACTCGGTTTCTGCTATTTCCACTCGTTTTTTTGTAATTTTCACTCGGTTTTTGCCATTTTCACTCGGTTTTTCTCTTCTCCCACTCGGTTTTCACTCATTTTTCCTCTATTTTCAGAATTTATTGTTTCCCTTTCTCTTTTGTAGCTTCTACTACCTTTTTCCTTTTGTTTCATGGTAAAATATAATAAAGGGAAATAAATGTTTCCTATGTTTTCTTTCAAATCTAAATAAAAATCAATAAAAAGAAACAAATCATTTTTAAACAGTGTCGTACGGGAGCACTCCCGTCTACACAACCTCTTTAGGATTCGTACACGTGCGAAAAACTTCGCCTTGTACGAGCTCCCCACCTCAATGATGTCCATCATCATCTCCCAAGTCTTTTCCTAAAAGAAAAATACTCAGAACTACGTAACCCTGATTTCTTGATAATTCAAGAATACGTAGGAGCAGGACTTTAACTCCTGTCGGACCCATCTTTCTTATTTCTTTTTGCTGATTTATTTCCTTACTTCCACGTTTCTTTCATAAATGTTCTTTTTTTGGGTTACTTCCGTGAAAATCAATTTAGACGTGACGTCTTGTTGATTTCCCCCTAGTTTTTGCCCAAGCCTCGCCATAATTCATAGGGAAGGGATACTTAGGACGAGACGTCCCGCTTATTTCTTTCCTATCCCTGTCTTTTTTTATTCAAGGATGTATAATTTAGGCGTGACGCCTTATTAGCATTCTCTTCCCTTCTCTGTCTCATATCGAAGTTGAGTTTAATTCAGATGAAATGTCCCATTGACCTCGCTTCGATATTCTATGTTTGTACAGTTCTCTCACTCCATTTTGTCGTCTTTAAATAAAAAAAAATACAACAATGAAAGGGAAGAAATAAACCATCTTTTGTAAGGCTATTTATGTTGTGCATTTTCAATCTTAGTACTGTTTTTGACAGGCGATGTAGGGTGCTAATACCTTCCCTACTCGTAACCGACTCCCGAACTTGAATCTCAATTTTTAACTAATGCTTTACTGAACCTAGTTTTTTTCCAATGTTTTTCCTATGGATAAAAATGTTGGTGGCGACTCCCTGTTTTATTCCACCCATTCTCTCTTTCTCGCCGCGCCGTCGCGATTTAGGTTGCGACAGATGGCGACTCCACTGGGGACGCTTAAGAGAGTCAGGCCAGTTTGGTTGAAAGCGCGTTTTTTATATAGCCTTTGTTTAGCTTGGATTTCTTCCCCTTATTTTTTATTTTCCATTGACTGTTGTGAATGTTCGCTATTATTTGCATCTTGTTATTCGTTTTATTGTCCATGTTCTGTATGATTGTTGAACCCTAGGGTAGAGGACTATGTTACTTTTCTGCAATCATTGAACCCTAGGGTAGACGACTTTGTATATTTGTTCTGTGTTTGTTCTCTGTGCAGAATGGGGTAAGGTAAAAAGGTATTGAACGCCCTTTCACACACTACACTCACATATTACTCACACACACTTATGAGTGGCGCCCTATACCCGGGCCCCAAATAAAACTTAAGTTAGGAGGGGTTGGTATACGGAATCGTATAGGATGTACTTCCTATCCGGTGATCGTGAGAACCCCAACTAGAGTTCGACCTCTTGTGACATACACACCTAGTGGTTCCCCACTGTTGCGTCCCTGTCATAGGTAGGATCTTGGCTCTGGTAACCTTCTAGAAGTCTAGTATAAGCCACCTGGTATGAAGAGTCACTTTTAGACAAGCCTTAAGGTCCAGAGAAAACCTTCAACAAAACCTGACTTAGGCCACGAAAGGGCAAACTTGACTTTACCTTATGTCATTTTCACTTTCCTGTTATTAAAAAGGGATTATCTATCATCCAAAGATTCGCTTAGTCTTGGAAATTTTTTTGGAACACACAAGTATTCTTCGGGTGAATAGATGATCCTCTTTTCTTTTTTTTGTCATGTATCTCTGAGTCTGAAGTCATAGGTTCTCCTAATCGTCAAAGGAAAAATCAAAAAAATTTTATACTTCATTTCCCTCTGGTTGAAGTGGCAATGACGATTGGGAAAACCTACGACTTTTGAGCTCGCATAACTGATTCTATTCTTTGTCTTGATATTCGCAGGGGACGATTCCGAATTTGTCGGTATTTCTAAGACAGTATGGAAATTAACATGGGACACAGTAATTGTGATATAGGGGTGACTGAATTGAAGAAGTTATTGCACCTCAAGGCTAGGAAGGTCAATACTGACAGTTTACAAGCACTAGGGAGAAAACTGAGCTTGACACAAAAGATGACTTTCGCAAGGAAGTATGGGAAGATCCTGAAACTTTTGGAGGTAGACGTCCAAATAGAAGCCATCACAGCTCTGGCACAATTCTATGACCCACCTCTCCGCTGTTTCACTTTCCAAGACTTTCAACTGGCACCCTCCATAGAAGAATTTGAACAAATATTGGGGATGCCAATGGAGGGACAGATTCCTTATCGCCATTTGGACCATCATGCGTCAGTCACTTCTGTCGCTCGTATTTTGAAGGTCCATCCTGAAATGTTAAGAGGAGTACAAATGAACAGAAACTAGATTCCCGGATTTACTAGGGAATTTCTGGAGAAACACATGCATGTCCTGGCAGAGAAGGAAGAATGGGAAGCTTTTATTGATACCTTGGCTCTCACTATTTACGAAGTTGTCTTATTCCCTAACTTAGATAACTACGTAGATTATGATGCTATAGGTGTCTTCACCGCTCGTAAGCACAGACTGGAAAATCCAGTCACAGCAGTGTTGGCCAATGTCTATTGCACCTTGGATTTCTGCCATACCCAAGGAGGAAAGAGGATTATTTGTTGTTTGCCTGTTCTATATGTGTGGCTCATATCCCACGCTTTTCATCAACTATGCAAAGCTGAGTGTCCCATCTCTGATTTGAAGTTGTGTCAGTTGACAACGAAGAATGGGCGTGAGTGGGCTAATCACCTTGTAGGCCTTACAGCAGAAAAGGTGAGGTGGTGTCCTCAATGGCTAGAAGTTGAGTCCATCATTTATAGCTGTGGGGGATATCCAAATATTCCTTTAATGGGGACACAAGGTTGCATCAATTATAATCCTGTTATTGCTAAGCGGCAGTTGGCTTATCCTCTACTTGGGCCGCCGGACGAAGCACTACTTACTCCTTTCGTTCTGTACTATGCGAATGGGAATTACACCTCCACTATTCGGGACATAGCCAATGCCTGGAAGAAGGTCCATAGGATGGGCAAAGAACTGGGAGCACGAAGCCACGCTGTGAGAGTTGAATACTTAGATTGGGTGGTGAACAGAGTCTCCATCGTGAAATTGCCTTTCAAGAGCCCTTCATACCAACCTGAGGACACAGTTCCTCCGCCGTGCATTGTGGAGGACAAGGTTACCATATCGCTAAAAGCCCAAGTAGAAGAGCTAAAGGCAAGGAATCAAAAACTGGAAGAAGATCTCCTGAAGTGCCAACAAGAGTGCGCCCTCCATAGGAAAGAGAATTCTGAAGGAAGGCATGCTATGGAAGAAATGCGGAAAAAGAGAAAAATTGATGAAGATTACAGAATAAAACAAGATCAATGCCTTCGGGCGGCCAATTCGCAACTAAAGATGAAGGGTCAGCAGAGTGATGCTGTATTGGCCAAAAAACAAATTTTAAAAGACATGCTGGTACAATCCAAGAAGAAGGGAAAGGAGGCTTTGATGCAAAAAGAAATGCTACAAACCCAAGTCCACAAATTAGAGCAACAGCTTGATGAAACGATGAGAGCTTATGAGCAAGAAATACATGCTGAACAGAAGAAAACCCTTGACGCCGAACGCCACTGCCAAGAAGCCACACGAGCTTTGGGGACAGAGTTAGCTCAACGGGATGAAGTCATTCATTTATGGATGGACCGTTTTGCCAAGTTGGCATACCTATCCAATGGAATCTTGGAAGATTTTCCCTCAATGTTGAAGCAGGCCGAAGGCATGGTCAATCCCCTATCCACCCCAAAGGAGATATCATCATTTTTGAACTATTGTCAAGAAAGACTTTGCAAAATGAAAGTCATGATTGCCCAAGCTAGGAAGGGCTGAATATTGTAACCGTATCTTTCAAGTAACATTGTACCTTTACAGATGAATGGAATGATGAATTAATGTGCCTTCACAGTTGTCTCATGTTAATTTCCAATATACTGTTATACTAAGTACTTTTGAACGCGACGTTCTGGGGAAAGGTCAAGGAATACGTGTCAAATTCGGAATCGTATCCCGCGAATACCCATTTATTTTTTATTTTTCTTTTATCTTCTTTAACTGTTCCCTCTATTTTTCTAACCATTTACCGTGATTCTTTAGACACTACGGGTAAGCATCCCTACGTGACCAGGCTCAGAAAGAAGCTCATGGCCGAAATAGAGCAAGAGAATGAAAACCTGCGAGCTGAGGTTAATCAATTGAAAGAACAAATGGCTGAAATGGCCAAGATGTTTGAAAGAAGGATCGCAGAAAGGGATTCTTTAGCAGAAGTTGAAAATGCTAGGCAGCAATCTCCCATTCTCCAACACGTTCAAGGTCATGCTGGGGAACCGAGCTCAAACCCTGCAGGGCCTACTGTTACCGTTCGCCTTAGTAAGCCGAACCCTGCTCATGTTCAACAACACTCTTTTGTTGATAAAGAAGGGAATGTTGTACCCTTCCCACAGTATGGGTTACCCCCAGGCTATTTCCCACCACTCCAAGAAGAGCCAGATTATCAGGAAACAATCCTTCACGCGGCTCAACCAAATATCCCACCTATTCCGGTCCATACACAGGCTGAACAACCACAAGCCGCCAAAGCCGCAGTTGGACACCAAGCCTCAATTCTGAATGAGAGCCCGGCACATGTTGACCGACCAGTCAAGAGTGCTAGTCACTATGGTGTCACAGGACCAAGTACTGCCACTGCTGCTACCCAGGAAGGAAGATTAGAGTTCTTGGAAAGGCGATTAAGGGAAATGGATGGGAGGAATCGATTTGGATTAGGCAGTGCTGCACAACTCTGCCTAATTCCTGACGTTGTTATTCCTCCCAAATTCAAAACACCTGAATTTGATAAGTATCGGGGGCTGACATGTCCGAGAAACCATCTTACCATGTACTGCCGGAAGATGGCTTCGCATGCCTCCAACGACTCTCTGCTCATCCACTGTTTCCAAGATAGTTTGGCTGGAGCGCCTCTAACTTGGTATAACCATCTTGAACGTTCTCGTATACGCTGTTGGGAGGATCTGGCAGATGCTTTCATGCAGCAGTATAAGTACAATTTGGACATGGCGCCAGATAGAGTACAATTGCAGAACATGTCCAAGAAAGACAACGAGACATTCAAAGAATACGCCCAACGGTGGCGTGAAGTAGCAGCGCAAGTTGACCCACCTTTGTCTGAGAAAGAGGTGATCTCGACATTTATTGACACACTCCAATCGCCATTCTATGACAAGATGATCGGAAGTATTTCATCCCACTTCTCTGACATCGTCACTATCGAAGAAAGAATAGAAAATGGCCTCCGGACAGGGAAGATCGCCCGAGGCCCAGCTGGGGTTAATGCAGCAAGAAGACCCTCCCATGTGGAAGGAAAGAGAAGAGAGGGGGAGACTAATCTAATCTCCCATAATCAGGGAAGAAACCAGCCGAGGCCACCCACCCCGGTCGCCTTTCCATCAACCTATCATAATACACCACATTCATATGTGGCCGCCGTTCAAACACCACATCCACCACATTTCTGCCCACCTGTCATGCGACCGCCTGCACCACTACAGGCACCATATCAACCACCACAAGCTCCGTACCAGCAGCCACAAATGAACCCGCCAAATCCAAATCAGAGAAGGCAAAACAACGACCGTGCCCCACCGCAATTTGATCCAATTCCCATCACTTACACAGAGCTTCTCCCTTACCTCATCGAAAACACGATGGTAGTACCCTGCCCTTTAAAGCCACTTCAGCCGCCGTATCCTAGAGGGTATGACCCAAACGCACGGTGTGATTACCATACCGGTGCACCGGGACATTCTACTGAGAACTGCTTGGCACTGAAGTTTAAGGTAAGGGACCTCATTCGGGCCGACTGGATAAGCTTCAAAGAAGGGAGCCCAAGCGTGACAACTAATCCCCTTCCAAACCATAAAGGATCAGATGTCAACGCTATAGAAGGGGATGAAGATTGCATTTCCAAAGTAGAAGACATCCAGATGCCTTTGGAAACAATACACTCCCATATGCTGAAGATGGGATTAATAGAGGGGTCGTGGAGTGAAGAGCATAATGACCTCCAGTCCGCAAAATGAAGGGACTTCCAGGAAACCCTTCAAAGACTCATGAATGCTCGAGTCATAGAGGTCTGTAGGCGCCGTGAAGGACAAATAAATGTAGTACAGGAACAGGGTAAGGCACGAGTTCCGAAACCCCTGGTCGTATACTATAACAAGGATACGCCAGCGGCTTCAGCTCCTGCCAAGACTGTCTTCACAGTAAGGGCACCAACTCCTTTCCCCTTCCAAAGTTCCCACGTTGTGCCATGGAGGTACAATACAGATGTGGTTGTCACCAATCCAGAGGCAGTCAACTCCATACCATCCTCCTCTATTACAAATATAACCGGAGTGGGAAAAATGACACGGAGTGGAAGGATATATACACCACCTGAGCCCAAGCAAGGCAAGACTACCTGAGAAGGAAAAACTGGAAAAGAAGTAGCCTCTGGTGAAACAAAGGGGGCTGTGACTGAAGAGGAAGCCCAGGAATTCCAGAAGTTTATTCGCCATAGTGACTACCAGGTGTTGGACCAATTGAACCACACCCCTGCGAAAATTTCCCTGTTGTCTTTGCTAATGAGTTCTGAACCACATCGAAACACGTTGATGAAGGTGTTGAGCACGTGAAGAATGATTTACCCGTCGAACAATTTGGGGGCATAGTGGGGCAGATCGTTGCCAATAATTACTTGACCTTCACAGATGAGGAAGTACCTATTGAAGGAAGGGGGCACAATAAAGCCCTCCATATTTCTGTGAAATGTCGGGATTATATCCTGGCAAAAGTACTTATGGATAATGGATCTTCTCTGAACGTCATGCCAAAATCCACGTTGGCAAAATTGCCTTTCGACGGAACATACATGAGGCCTAGCTCTATGGTTGTGCGGGCTTTTGATGGGACACGTAGGGAAGTCATTGGAGAAATTGAATTGCCTATACAAGTCGGGCCCTGTACTTTCCAGGTACTCTTCCAAGTAATGGATATTGCGCCCGCCTACAGCTGTTTATTAGGGCGACCGTGGATCCATTCGGCAGGGGTGGTCCCCTCCACGCTGCACCAAAGACTAAAATTCATCATCGACAACACGTTGGTGACTGTTTCTGGGGAGGAGGACCTTTTGGTCAGCAAACCCATATCCACTCCATACATCGAGGCCGCCGAGGAAGCCCTCGAAACATCCTTCCAAGCCTTGGAGATTGCCAATGCAACAAGCATTGTGAAGATGTCTTTCCCCAACGTACCCCTAATGGTGACGCTGAACATGTTGTGGAAAGGGTACCAACCCGGAAAGGGATTGGGGCAGGATTTAGAAGGCAGAACCCAACCGGTGAGTCTCCCGGAGAATAAAAACAGATATGGCTTGGGATATAAGCCCACTATGATGGATAAGGAAAGGGTTGAAGAGGAAAAGAAGGGGAGGAGAACTGTTCGCCTTACTGGTCAAGAGATCAACACTGCAAGAATCCCTATCTGCGATCTCTATCAAAGCTTTAAGAGCGCCGGGGTAATATATCCGGATCAAGTTGCCATGGTAGAGAATGAGCCTGACCTCAATGTGGAGCTGGTATACGCTTGCCATCCAGATCATGAGCTGAGCAATTGGGAAGTCATGGAGTTCCCTACAACCGTTAACGTTCTATCAGAGTAATCACTGTATTTCATAATTTGGTGGTCCCCTTGCTATGCCCAAGGCTCCGGGACCCATTTTGTAATAAGGGCAAAACTTGTTTACTTTGTTTTTAAAAATCAATAAACACATTTTTATTCCCCATCACCTCATCTTTGTGCATTCTCTATTTCTTAAACCTTTCACTTGCTTGCTTCTATTTTCACTTTATAATATAACCCGAATGCAGATCCAAAAATGATTTCCCTGAGAACGATGAAAACCTGGATTTATTTCATGACCCTGTTTATCCAAATGATTGTGTCTACGAGGAAAGTGAGGAAGACTTTGGACCCTCATCTGAATTGACGAGATTATTGGAACAAGAGGATAAGGAGATCCGCCCACATCGGGAGGAAATTAAAATCATCAACCTTGGAGGTGAAGGAGAAGATAAAATGATCAAGATAGGCACCTGCCTGAGTAAAAACCAGCAAGATGAATTGATTAAACTGCTCCGGGAATTTTGGGATGTGTTTGCTTAGTCATATCAAGATATGCCAGGGTTGGATAACAGCATAGTGGAACATAGATTGCCTCTGAAACCAGAGTGTCCACCAATTAAGCAAAAGCTGCGAAGAATGAAACCGAAAATGCTTCTCAAAATCAAGGAAGAGGTCAAAAAACAATTTGAAGCCGGTTTCTTGGCCGTAGCCAAATATCCACAATGGGTAGCCAACATAGTCCCGGTCCCGAAGAAGGATGGAAAAGTGCGGATGTGTGTGGACTATCGAGATCTAAACAGGGCCAGCCCTAAAGACGATTTTCCTCTTCCACATATCGACATGTTGGTCGATAACACAGCCCAGCACTCCAATTTCTCTTTCATGGATGGTTTCTCCGGGTACAATCAGATTAAAATGGCGCCCGAAGACATGGAAAAGACCATGTTCGTTACTTTGTGGGGTACTTTCTGTTACAAAGTAATGTCCTTTGGCTTGAAGAACGCAGGGGCAACTTATCAGAGAGCAATGGTCACTTTATTCCACGATATGATGCACAAGGAAATAGAGGTCTATGTGGATGACATCATTGCAAAATCCAGAACTGAGGAAGATCATGTCCGCGACTTAAGGAAATTGTTTGAACGGTTGAGAAGGTTTAAGCTTAGATTGAATCCTGCCAAGTGCACGTTTGGCGCAAGGTCAGGCAAATTGTTGGGTTTCATTGTAAGCAAGAAAGGAATTGAAGTGGATCCCGACAAGGTCAGGGCAATCCTAGAAATGCCACCTCCTTGCACAGAAAAAGAAGTCAGGGGGTTCTTGGGAAGATTAAACTACATCGCTCGATTTATCTCACAATTGACATCGACCTGCGAGCCGATCTTCAAGCTACTCCGCAAGAACCAACCGGGGCAATGGAATGAGGATTGCCAAACGGCTTTTGAGAAGATTAAGCAGTACTTGAAAGAACCACCAATATTGGTGCCACCAAACCCTGGGAGACCACTGATTTTATACATGACGGTACTGGACGAGTCCATGGGCTGCGTATTGGGTCAGCACGATGAAACGGGAAAGAAAGAACATGCCATATATTACCTAAGCAAAAAGTTCACTGATTACGAAATGCGATACTCTGCATTAGAACGAACTTGTTGCGCGTTAGCATGGGCTGCGAAGCGTTTAAGGCAATACATGTTGAGTCACACTACCTGGCTAGTCTCTAAGATGGATCCTATCAAGTACATCTTTGAAAAGCCAGCCCTGACCGGAAGAATTGCTCGATGGCAAGTGCTGCTAACTGAGTACGACATAACATATGTCACTCAGAAAGCCATAAAAGGGAGCGCTTTGGCTGACTACCTAGCCCATCAACCCATAAGTGATTACCAACCAATACCGTTCGACTTCCCAGACGAGGATATTTTGGCATTGTCCGACGAAGAAGAAGGTGGTAACAAGGACAAATGGATTTTAAGATTCGATGGAGCTTCTAATGCTTTGGGACATAGAATCGGAGCCATTTTGATTTCACCAAAGAAAGAGTTCATCCCTGTCTGCGCCAGGCTATGTTTCGATTGTACCAACAATGTCGTTGAATATGAGGCATGCTCCTTAGGGATCCAAGTGGCATTGGATATGAAAGTAAGAACACTGGAAGTCTACGGAGACTCTGCTTTAGTCGTCCACCAGTTAAAAGGTGAGTGGGAAACCAAAGATAGCAAGCTTCTCCCCTATCACGCCCACATTATGGAAATGATCAGAGATTTTGAAGAGATTTCTTTTCATCATGTTCCTCGGGAAGATAATCAAATGGCTGACGCTTTGGCCACTCTTGCTTCAATGTTCAAAGTAAACAATGACTATGACGTGCCCCTCATCGAGGTAGAAAGGCGTCATGAGCCCGCATACTGCCAAGTAGTCGAAGAACAGTCGGATGGAAAACCTTGGTATCACGATATCAAGAGGTATATCCAGTGGCAAGAATACCCTGATAATGCCACAGAAAATGACAAAAGAACCCTGCGACGGCTCGCCATGGGGTTTTTCTTAAATGGAGACGTGCTTTACAAAAGAAACTATGATTCTATCCTTCTTCGCTGTGTTGATACCGCTGAAGCAAATAGAATCATGAGGGATATCCACGAGGGATCTTTCGGAACCCACATCAATGGGCACGCCATGTCAAGGAAAATCTTAAGGGCTGGTTATTTTTGGATGACCATGGAAGCGGACTGCTTCGCCTATGCTCGGAGATGTCATAAATGCCAAATATATGCTGATCATATTCACGCACCCCCGTCATCTCTAAATGTTTTGTCAGCACCATGGCCTTTTTCGATGTGGGGCATGGATGTCATTGGTCCCATTGAACCAAAGGCTTCAAACGGCCATCGTTTCATTTTGGTCGCCATTGATTACTTTACAAAATGGGTGGAAGCAGCTTCATATACTAATGTAACCAAAGGTGTTGTTGTTAAATTCGTCAAGCGTGAGTTGATATGTCGGTACGGCCTACCGAGTCAAATCATCACAGACAATGGTACAAACCTGAACAACAAAATGATGAAGGAGCTTTGTGAGAGCTTTAAGATCTCCCACCATAATTCCTCTCCGTACCGCCCAAAAATGAATGGGGCAGTCGAGGCGGCAAACAAGAATATCAAGAAGATAATACAGAAAATGGTGGTAACCTATAAAGACTGGAACGAAATGCTTCCTTTTGCTCTGCACGGTTATCGTACCTCAGTCCGGACCTCGACTGGGGAAACTCTATTCTCTTTAGTTTATGGCATGGAAGCAGTCCTGCCTTTTGAAGTGGAGATTCCTTCCCTCCGAGTAATCATGGAAGCCGAATTGGTTGAGGCTGAATGGATCCAGACTCGACATGACCAATTAAATCTGATTGATAGTAAGAGACTGACTGCCCTCTGCCATGGTCAGTTATATCAAAGGCGTATAAAGCGAGCGTTTGAAAAGAAAGTACGACCCCGACAGTTCCAAGAGGGAGACTTGGTGCTCAAGAAGGTTTTGTCAATGCATAAAGATCACCGAGGCAAATGGACTCCCAGCTATGAAGGGCCTTATGTTGTGAAGAAAGCTTTTTTCGGAGGTGCTCTCATACTCACCAACATGGATAGGGAAGATCTACCAATGCCTATAAACGCGGACGCAGTGAGAAGATACTACGCGTAAGAAAAAAAAACGCTCGCTAGGTTGAAAACCTGAAAAGGCGACCTAGGCAAAAGTTAGAGCAATTGGCGGGGTCGAAAATCCTAAGAAAACGGCCCAAACAAATTCACACCCTATAGATTCAACACTGCAATGCCAATTTTCCAAGTCACGGATAAGGGGATGGGTATAGAACATCAAAGCCATTGTCAAGTCGCGCCCTCGAAAGCAAAATCAGAAGATAAACAGGAAATCATGGAAAAGACCAGGAATCTTGTCGCTCTCATGAAATCGATGAAGGATCTAAAAGACCTTCCCTTCCATCCTTACCATCAATTCCTCACACCTTGTTATATTTTTGCATTATTATTGTCACCTGTACATATCTGTTGTTCATAAATAAAAAGTTTCCTTTCTTCTCACATGTGTTCATGACTAGAATGAATAAACAAGTTTTGCCTAAAAAGATTTTCTTAAAAAAAATGAGTTTTGAGAAGAACGAAAACACAAAGTTATGGGGAACGAAGTGGACACCGTTGCCAGATCTTACCTCAAGCAAGCTCAACCAGCTCTGTGAAACAACCTCAATGAAGTCAGAAGTAATAATTATTTTGGCCATGAGTTACTCCAACGCCTGTCGCCAAGGGAATCCGCCTGTAAGTTTTTAATTAGTTTCACGTTTCTCTGTTAACGGATGGCCAGGAACTATGATCCCCGAGATGCGTAGTTGCCCAACTCTCTCCTCAGCAGACCTTCGGCATGTCCGCAGTAAACCCCAAGTCCATTCTCTTTCACCCAAAGGGGCATTACCCTGAATCACCAAATTTTCTCCCCCAGTGGAACCATAATCGCCAAAAACTACATTTCCCAAATCCTTCCCCAGTGGGACTACACTTCCTAGTCAACCCAAAACTGGGGCATCTCCCCAAATTCTTCTTTCATTCAAGGGGCATTTCCCCAAGACTCATCCAATCATGTCAAACTGGGGCATCTCCCCGGGTTTATTCTTGCATTCAAGGGACAGTTTTCCCCAAAGACTCTTTTGATCATGTCAAACTGGGGCATCTCCCCGGGTTTATTCTTTCATTCAAGGGGCAGTTCCCCAAGATTTCATCCAATCATGTCAAACTGGGGCATCTCCCCGGGTTTATTCTTTCATTCAAGGGGCAGTTCCCCAAGATTTCATCCAATCATGTCAAACTGGGGCATCTCCCCAGATTCTTCTTTCATTCAAGGGGCAGTTCCCCAAGATTTCATCCAATCATGTCAAGATGGGGCATCTCCCTGGGTTTATTCTTTCATTAAAGGGGCAGTTCCCCAAGATTTCGTCCAATCATGTCAAACTGGGGCATCTCCCCGGGTTTATTCTTTCATTCAAGGGGCAGTTCCCCAAGATTTCATCTAATCATGTCAAACTGGGGCATCCCCCTGGGTTTATTCTTTCATTCAAGGTGCAGTTCCCTAAGATTTCATCCAATCATGTCTAACTGGGGCATCTCCCCGAGTGTATTCTCTCAATCAAGGGGCAGTTCCCCAAGAATCCGCAGTCATGGCAACCGAGGGTCAACCCCAACCTTTACATTTCCTGCCAACAGTGAGTTAATTCGGACGAGACGTCCTGTTAGCTCCCCCAACCTCTACATTTCTTGCCAACATTGAGTTAATTCGGACGAGACGTCCTGTTAGCTCCCCCAACCTCTACATTTCTTGCCAACATTGAGTTAATTCGGACAAGACGTCCTGTTAGCTCCCCTAACCTTTACATTTCCTGCCAACAGTGAGCTAATTCGGACGAGACGTCCTGTTAGTTCTCCCAATCTTTATCTTCCTGTCGCCGATCAAATGGCACCTTTACTTTCCTGTCGCCGATCAAATGGCACCCCCTTTACTTTCCTGTCGCCGATCAAATGACACCTTTACTTTCCTGTCGCCGATCAAATGACACCTTTACTTTCCTGTCGTCGATCAAATGGCACCCCCTTTACTTTCCTGTCGCCGATCAAATGGCACCTTTACTTTCCTGTCGCCGATCAAATGGCACCTTTACTTTCCTGCCGCCGATCAAATGGCACCTTTACTTTCCTGTCGTCGATCAAATGGCACCTTTACTTTCCTGTCGCCGATCAAATGGCACACCTTTACTTTCCTGTCGCCGATCAAATGGCACCCCTTTACTTTCCTGTCGCCGATCAAATGGCACCCCTTTACTTTCTTGTCGCTGATCAAATGGCACCTTTATTTTCCTGTCGTCGAACAAATGGCATCCTTTTACCTTTCAGTCACCAAAGAAGGCATCCTTTTTCTCCTGGTCACTGAATGAGGCACCCTTCTACTTCATGTCATTGGATAATTCCCAGTTAACCGCTTCTTGCTAAAAAATTAGAGCACTGCTTCACTTCTTTTTTCCAGATTTAAAAAAAAAAAGAGAGAGAAAAGTGAAACGGAATAGGAAAATGCTCGTCTTTAAAGAAGAAAGGTCACACTGACTCGTGATTGCCCACACCATCGGTCGCTATACCGATCAAGAGGTCCCACTTGGCCCCCTACATCGGTGTTCATATCTTTACTTCCTTTTCACTTCAAAAACACAGAAGCTTCGTGTTTCTTTTGTGAAAAAGAAGTAAACAGGGGCATCTGTGAACACCTCTTTTGGACCGGTCCAAGTGGAGTGAATCTTTTTATACTGAATTCTAATTCAGAATGGTCAGATTCGAAAAGAATGGCTCCAACATAATCAGAACCGAGCAAAATAACTCAGAATGAAGCTTTTCCAAGTGAAATACAGCCCTGTTGGAGGCAAATCCGATTGGGATGACTAAAAAATGATCACATCTGAACAGGATGACTCAGGTTAAAGCATTTCCGAGTGAAATACAGCCCTGGTGGAGATAAATCTGAGTGAAAAAACTCAAAAATGGTCAAATCCGAGTCAAAATGAAGCATTTCCGAGTGGAATGACTTAAAATTGATGAAATCCGAGTGGAATCACTCAGAATGAGTTATTTCCGAGTGAAATGCTCCCCTGTTGAAGTTGAATCCAAGTGGATAGCTTCCCTGCCAAGCCAATCCGAGTGGATTATGCCCATTTTCAAGAGAGGTCCGAATGGAATGACTCAAAAAAAAGTTGAATCCGAGTGGAATCACTCAGAATGAGTCGTTTCCGAGTGGAATATGCTCCTGATTGGATCATATCCGAGTGAAATCACTCAGAAGGAGTTAAATCCAAGCGAAATTACTCAGAATGGAGAAAATCCGAGTGAAACTACTCAGATTTGGGCATGTCCGAGTGGAGTATGACCTGTTGGGTGGGAAATCCGAATAATGACTCAACAATGGACCAATCCGAGTGGAGTATGACCTGTTGAATTCAAATCTGAGTGAAATGACTCAGATTAGATGTAAATCCGAGTGGATAATTCCCTTTCAGATGCATTCCGAGAGAAAATTCTGAGTGAAAAATGACCCTGTTAGAGGAGAATCCGAGCGGAAGATCCCCTACGGCAACAAATCCGAGTGAAAAAAGGAACTGACTGCTGATCCGAGTAAATCCGAGTGAGTATCACTCGGTTGGAAGGAAATCCAAATTAAAGTAGCCAAACTTCCAATTTCTGAGTAGAAGATAAGCAAAATCCGAGTGAAAATGCCCAAATTCCATTCGGATTAAGAGCTCACAAGGTCGGTTCCGAGTTGATCTTCAAGCAGTGAAGTTCTATATCACTTTTGAAGAAAATCCGAGTGGACGCTTCAATCAGAAATACATCCGAGCTGAAAAGAATTCTGAGTGTTGCCCCTTCAATCAGAACCGAGAGCTGCTTCTTAGTCAGAACTGAGTGAAGCATTTCCAGCCAGCACCGAATGAGTCATTTCACTCGATTTCCGACCCATTTCCAATCGGTTTCCGAGTGACACTTCAGTCAGTCAACCACCTTTCCCGAGTCCTTTTGGCCAATCAATTCCGAGCCCCCACTTCCACCCTACTTCAAACCTTCACCGAGTCATCTTTCTCTCATCTCCGAGTCACACTTCACATATTTCAGTCGGTTCCGAGTCATTGGTCACTCGGATTGTGGAGAGGAGATGGAATCCGAGTCAGTTTTCACTCGGTTCTGACTCAATTGCTTTAATTGCCCACTCAATCCAATTGACACCAACATGATTTCATTCTTTAGCATAAAAGGGGCCTTTTCCACTCGGATTTAGGTGGCAGAGTGAAGACCGACCCCTTTTACACTCGGATTTATTAGGCAATATGGATGATCCGAGTCATTTACACTCGGAATTCAACATTCTCACTCGGAATTCAACATTCTCACTCGGATTCCCACCAGGTCCCCCTGTTAACCCGTGCTGACTTGGATTCCACCACCCAAGTGGATCCAGGAATCCTGGGGGTGGCAGACAAGTGGCAAACAGGGTTGGAAGTGGGGGGAATTAAAAATTCCCACCCAGCCGTTGTCCCCCACTTCACTCTGAGTGGAGGCCTGAGCTGGCATTCCACTCGGAAGTGGAAGCCTGAGCTGGCCTTCCACTCAGACCAGCCTATAAATAGGCAAGGGGCTGAAGCTTTCAGCCCTTACACACCTTACAGATACTTACACACACACACACCATACACACTGCACAGACCTTCACCATTCCCTTCTCCTCCTTCCTCTATCCAGCACCATTACCGTTCCTTTCTCCTCCTTCCTCTCTCCATCAGCCTACACACCGTCCTCTCCCCTCAACACAACACCGCCCATTACTTCATACCTCTCAGCCAACACCGCCCAGCCAACCGTCCTCACCAAATCCAATCTCCTCACTCCACTCAACTTCAACATCATCCCTCCTCTCACTGTCTCACTCGGTAAATCACTTCTCACTCGGTAAGTTACTGCTCTCACTCAGTTTCTGCTATTTCCACTCGGTTTCCTCATTTTCACTCGGTTTTTCCTTGTCCTCACTCGGTTTTCTGCTTTCATCACTCGGTTTTACCATTTTTACTCGGTTTTTCCTCTTTCTCACTCGGTTTCTGCTATTTCCACTCGTTTTTTGTAATTTTCACTCGGTTTTTGCCATTTTCACTCGGTTTTTCTCTTCCCCCACTCGGTTTTCACTCATTTTTCCTCTATTTTCAGAATTTATTGTTTCCCTTTCTCTTTTGTAGCTTCTACTACCTTTTTCCTTTCGTTTCATGGTAAAATATAATAAAGGGAAATAAATGTTTCCTATGTTTTCTTTCAAATCTAAATAAAAATCAATAAAAAGAAACAAATCATTTTTAAACAGTGTCGTACGGGAGCACTCCCGTCTACACAACCTCTTTAGGATTTGTACACGTGCGAAAAACTTCGCTTTGTACGAGCTCCCCACCTCAATGATGTCCATCATCATCTCCCAAGTCTTTTCCTAAAAGAAAAACACTCAGAACTACGTAACCCTGATTTCTTGATAATTCAAGAATACGTAGGAGCAGGACTTTAACTCCTGTCGGGCCCATCTTTCTTATTTCTTTTTGCTGATTTATTTCCTTACTTCCACGTTTCTTTCATAAATGTTCTTTTTTTGGGTTACTTCCGTGAAAATCAATTTAGACGTGACGTCTTGTTGATTTCCCCCTAGTTTTTGCCCAAGCCTCGCCATAATTCATAGGGAAGGGATACTTAGGACGAGACGTCCCGCTTATTTCTTTCCTATCCCTGTCTTTTTTTATTCAAGGATGTATAATTTAGGCGTGACGCCTTATTAGCATTCTCTTCCCTTCTCTGTCTCATATCGAAGTTGAGTTTAATTCGGATGAAACGTCCCATTGACCTCGCTTCGACATTCTATGTTTGTACAGTTCTCTCACTCCATTTTGTCGTCTTTAAATAAAAAAAAATACAACAATGAAAGGGAAGAAATAAACCATCTTTTGTAAGGCTATTTATGTTGCGCATTTTCAATCTTGGTACTGTTTTTGACAGGCGATGTAGGGTGCTAATACCTTCCCTACTTGTAACCGACTCCCGAACTTGAATCTCAATTTTTAACCAGTGCTTTACTGAACCTAGTTTTTTTCCAATGTTTTTCCTATGGATAAAAATGTTGGTGGCGACTCCCTGTTTCATTCCACCCATTCTCTCTTTCTCGCCGCGCCGTCGCGATTTAGGTTGCGACAGGACGGACATGTCCTTTCTCATTGTAATGGTAGCAAATGACGTCCTCATCTTTATCACAGTTCCGAGCATAGTGACTGCCTCTACATCTAAAGCATTTGATGTCTCTCGGTTTATTCACTAGTCGGGCACCAGCATTTCCCCGACCTCTAGATTTAGAGGAAGATTCTCCTCTCACAGACTTTCCTTGCTTCTTAAAGTTGATTGGTGGTAACCTTGAAGAACTATCCGACTTGCTACTCGAGCCGGTTGAAGCTTTATCGTCCTCCTCATATATTCTACATTTATTAACAAGGATCGGAAAGCTTCTAATCTCCTGGTGTCGGAAAGCTTTCTTAATCTTTGGGTTCAAACCACTCTCAAATTTGATACATTTCGAACCTTCTGTACCCGGTATCTGGAAAGGAGGATAGAACAGGCACAGCTCCTCAAACTTTGCTGCATATTCCTCAACGCTCATATTGCCCTGTCGGAGTTCCATAAATTCCAACTCCTTTTGACTCCTAACAGTATTTGGAAAATACTTTTCAAGGAAGCATTCCTTGAAGTTTTCCCAATTCAGTTCAGTCTCCGTGGCAATCAAGCGGCTTTTTGCCATTCTCCACCAGTTTTCAGCTTCTTTTCGAAGCATGAAAATAGCATACTCCACCTTCTGTGCTTCAGAGCACTGCAAGCTGCCAAAGATTCGTTCTAGGTTCTGAATCCAAGCATAGGATTGATCAGGCTGAAATCCTCCATGGAATTCAGTCGGTTTTCTTTTCAAGAAACAATCAATGCTTTGATTGTTACTCGGCTGGGGCTGATTCTGCCTTTCTAGAATATCAGCCACACGCTGAAAGGCAGCAGCCATTGCGTCCATACCATGAGGGTCCATTCTTATCCTGAAATAATCATCATACTTTAGTACCACTCATGGATATGAAAGCAATTTATTTATAGTTGATTTCCTTAACTACATTACACATCAACAGTGATATGGCTTCACTCGATCATAGCATTTAGTAGCTTAACCTTGGCCTTGGACTTTTCAAGTCTTGCTCTGATACCAAAATATAACATCCTTAATTTTTAAATTAATTTTCGATAAATCAAGTAAATTTTTCACAAATAATTTAAATTTCCAATAGAGATCGGATTCAGTCATTAAAAGTACCGATTTCTCATCAATCCGACTGACCCATTGGAATGCAATTTAAACATAAATAGACTTTTCATAAATAATTTCATGATAAAAAGAAAATTTGTATTAATAAGATTATTGTCACATTACAAAAGCTGACCGGCCATTTCATAATACAAAAATTATATCACTCGGTAATCAATATATCACTCGGTATACACAAGAGCCGGCCAAGGCTTCTACCCAATTTACTATGTACACTATGTATTGTGCATACTAATACATAATGCTCCAGTCGGTCGAGTGACTTCAAATGCCATCACCGTGTCCTCTATCCACTGCAAAAATAATGAGTAGAGGGTGAGCATAAACATATCAAATAATAGTTATTGAATTGGATTTAAGGTCCAATCCATAACTATACACTTACCACAAACCGAGTCATACAACACAAATAGCATTTCCTATCAGTAATCAAAGCATACACACCAAAAATTAGTGCACACCAATGCTCAAATAAATGGATCCATAAGACTATTAGTTTTGTGTTGCAACACTGGCTCCCCGAGCCATAATTCAGCACTCGGCTGATTCGGCCGTTTTACAGGTACCAAACCGCTCTACGCCTATAATGCAACACCGAGTACCACTCCCAGAGTGATAGCGGTCCTCTACTCAGTGTTACGGGCCAAAACCCCGAGCCCTGCTCAAGAGGTTGCCTTGAGTCCCACCCAAGGTCTTTTATGAAGGTCATAACATACCTTACACTCATACATTTCATGCATATACTCTTCATGACTCTCATATCACTGTCGGTATTAATATCAGAACTATGAATGGTATATATATATATATATCAAAACATAAAGCATCATACAAGCGGGGTATCAAAACACATAACACACATATATAATATTTTAGTATCACCCCACATCCATTCATAAACTATTAACAGTGGAAATTGGTATTTATATCATTTATGCAAAGAGACGTGAATGACCAAAAGATATCTGTTGCACTTTTCTTCAGATGCTGAATAAGGAGTAAGCATTTAATAAAAAGGGACAACACATTAGAGAGGGTCCCATACTTAGGGAAATATCAGAAAAAGACTTTACTAGAAGGTAGAAGAACAGTTTAACGTGGAAAGCATCAGACCTGATTCTCGCTTGAGCGAACCGCTCTCGCTTGAGCGAGAACTGCCCAGTAACCATTTTCCATACTTTCGCTCGAGCGAGGCTCCTTCCAAATAGCCACTCGCTCGGGCGAGAAATGTCCAGTAACGAATTCCATACTCACTCGCTTGAGCGAGGTATCCACTCGCTTAAGCGAAACCCGACCAGAGGTCGTCCTTCCCAACACTCGGTTTTTCACTCGGGAAGTTATTCCAGAACCGATTCCTCTCATTCGGTCCTTCACTCATCAATTTACATTTAAGCAGACTTATCACTCGATCGGTCATTCACTCAGTAATTCATCCTCACACCGAATCAACACTTGATCGATCTTCTCTCGGCGAATTAATTCAAAACCGACTCTTCTCTCGTGTGATCTTTCACTCGGCAATTAATTCCAAGACCGACCATCTCTCACTCAGGTTTCCATTCAGTAAAATAATCCAGACCGAGTCTTTTCTCACTTGGTATCATTCCACTCGGGAATGTCGTGCTCGGAAACATTCCACTTGAAAAGTTTCAATTCAGAGATACTCCATCCGGAACTGTTTCACTCAGATTTCCTTATTCGAAAGCGTCTCATTCGGACACTATTTTCTTAACTTAGAAATAATTTGCTTAATGATGTTTCACTCGAAAACATCTTAATTCCATTCGGAGATAGGTTTCACGGTCTTATTTCACTCGGTATTGCACCATATTCACTCGGAATGTTATATCTCAAACAACATTCACTCGGAATTTCATTCAGAATTTCTTTATTAATCCTTCATAAATGAATTTGCTAAATATTACAAAAACTTGGGATGTTACATTTACACTATTCCATAATTCCGGATAATAACATAAATGCCTTCATAGCATATAAACAGCTTAACTGACGTAGAAATACTTAGAGACTAGTCAAACTGAGAAAGTTTTTATTGTGAAAGTACCCGACACTAGGGAGCGACCCCAGGTCACCTGAAGCACCCTTTCACACCCTCTCATCCCAAGGCTCACAATTAAGCCTCCTCTAATGTATCCTCGGTTTCTATAATCCGTCCCCAGGCAATATCATATCCCATTTCTCTTTAATGATTCATAATGCATGAACTACTCGCATATTTAGTTGGTTAAGACTTTTAGAATCAATTATTAAATACCATAAAGGTTCACAAAATTATCTCAATAAACTGTACATTCCCATAAGTTCTTCTTTGAACTTCTGTTATACAGAAATAAATTTAGTACAGTCTTCGAATTTAGATCTCACCAAAATTGAGTTTTCAAGCCTTAAATATCTCAAAATTTTCTCTTAAAAACTTCACATATTTACATAATCTTTCCCAATTTGAATTTTAACTAGATTGAGTTTAGAAATCTCGACTATAACAAAATATCCTTTAGTTATTTCATTGGGGAAAACCAATTTAAATTTCTGATTTCTAAAAGAAAATAATTTTTTAAAATCATTAACTAAGAATACTGAAAACTATAAAAAATTTCTTTAATTTAAGTATTAATTATCTCAACTTCTGATTTTCATAAAATAGCTTCTTTCTAATACTAGATTTTATTCTAGAGATTAAAAATAAAGTTAATAAAAATTATTTCTAAGAAGAAATAAAAGACTAAAAAAATGATAAAATACTTTCTCTTAAAATAAAAATTTAAAAAGTAAGGTAAGAAAATTCTTACTGAGTTTTAACTTTCCGTCATGCTTGCTATATGCTCAAACTTCATATCACAAGGTCATCAATCATTCATCAACCACAATCAAGTATTGTAATGTCATCAATCACAAATATTATCAATCATAATTACATATCATCAATCACAGTCTAATATTATAAATTACAATATCATTAATTAAAATCAAATATAGTTAATTATAATCAAATCAAATCAACTAAATATCACTCATAAATATAATTCAAATTTTAATGGTTATTTAAATTAGTAGAGTTGATTTTGAGTTCTTATAGTTCATTCCTCGCACAGGTCTATATAAGTCCATATATATAATATAGTCTTCGCATAGGTATAGTTCAATCCATACAGGTCATAATAGTCCAAGTCCTTGCATAGGTTTAACTAGTTCGCATAGGTTATCCAGGTCTTTGCATAGGTATTTTAGATCAAGTTACACAAGATACACAATTTAAAATTTATATAAATTTTAAGTTAAATAGTTATTATTTTAAAATATTATTATTATTATTAAATTTAAAAGGAATAGAGGACTCCTCCCATTATTCTTATGTCTTTTCATATTATATTCCTATCTCACTCCCCCTTACCTCTTGTATCTTGGTTTGTTATGGAAAGTCTGTACGCGCCTCGTCTCCGAGTTCTAAAATATACCAATTTCACTTTAATATAGGTATAAGATGAAAATTAAGATTTCTATTTAAAACAGAAATGGTAAATTTTGAATAGTGAATAGTAAATAGTAAACATAAATAGTAACAGTAAATAGTAAAACGTGAATAGTAACAGTAAAAAGTAAATCATGAATAGTAAAGGTAAATAGTAACAGTAAATAGTAATTTACTATTTGAATAATAATTTACTATTGAATAGTAATTTACTATTGAATAGTAATTTACTATTGAAATAGTATTTTACTATTTAGAATAGTAACTTAAAATAATATTATTTCCAGTATAATAATAGATTTCTAAAAACGATATGAAAATAACCCTAAAAAATATAAAAGAAATGTATTCTTACCTTAGAATTTTAGCAGAATCTTCTTCAAAAAAATTTATTTCTCTCTCTTACTTCCACCACTATCTCACTAGCACTACTATATTAAGAAAACTTAATCTGAAATTGTAAATTCTAAAGAAGAATTCTTTCGGTATTTATAGGAAGGAAAATTACTATGTATTCTATTATTTTAATATAAAAATAATGTGCATTTTTTGAAATTTAAATCTTGGTTACTGTACATCTTTTGAAAATTTCATACATGCACAGTGTTTTGCATAGTAAATATTGGCTGAATTATTAAGTCAAATAGTAATCTTTCATTCGGTATATTTTAAATATTCAAAATCAGTCCTTTTTGAAATTTAGCAATATTATATCAGTTTTCACTAATCTTATGATAAGTAATATAAAGTTTAAATTTTAAAAATCAAAATTTTCTGTTAATAAAAATTTATTCGTATGTTTTCGATTTTTTTAGGATTGGTAAAAATCAAGATTTTATTCAAACTGATAATTTTTAGATTAGTCTACTTGAAATGGATTTTAGAAAATTTTCTTATAATTTAAATTCACATTCTTGTAAATATTTTTAATTTTAAGTAACTTTATATGAATTTAAAATTATTTAAAATATATTATTTTATTAAAATATTTCAAAATTTTCAAAAAATTCCCAAAAATCATAAATATTATGTAGATCAAAAAGTTCTAAAGAACCATAGTCTAATTCCTTCAAAATTTTATTTTAAAATTCTAATAAGAGTTAAATCACAAATATGTAAAAACATAAATATAAAAACATAAAATAAAAGTTGTGAATAATAAATATATGTAAAATTCTTAATATAATTTTATTAATCAATGCATACTAATTAATTCATTTTAAAATTCTCATTCATAATAATAATAATTATTATTATTATTATTTTATTTTAAAAAAATAAATAATTAAATATAAATACCAAAATTTCATTAAAAATGATAATAATAAACTAACTTATAGTAAGTATTTCTCATGAAAGATATATTAATATCTATTTTCTATTTGTGTTGAAAATGAGATGTTACAATGAAAAAATATGAATGCTGGGAATCATAACAACTATTAAAAGAACCTTTGAAAGTTTTTATCTTCGCAAAGAAAATTGC
Source organism: Clitoria ternatea (assembly GCA_037962975.1). Taxonomy (NCBI): domain Eukaryota; kingdom Viridiplantae; phylum Streptophyta; class Magnoliopsida; order Fabales; family Fabaceae; genus Clitoria; species Clitoria ternatea. Next base: position 109,934,425 of record CM075674.1, on the reverse strand, counting down.
AATGACTGAGTTGGAAACTTCCCCAGAAGATACAAATTCATATGTTCCAAAAAGGGCCATTCAATTTTAAACCTAGGAGACAACCAACCATTTGTAGGAGTTGAACACACATAATAAAATAATAAAATCAACTAAAAGTAAAGGAAATAAATTGAAACTAAAGGGAAAATTAAAAAAAATACCTCAAAACACTAAGCTCTAATACAATCATTTTAGACTTTTTACCCTCCTTAACAATTTCTCTTTCACTACCAACACCAGTAAGCACACCCAATACATCTGGATAATATATATAAGAAGAAAATCATTAAACATATGAAACTGATCGGTCCTGAGCCGGGGTCAAGAGATCCGGTGTCGGGCCAGTCACAAATGTTAACGATTGGATGAGGTTGGAGACCGGCTCTGTGTGTTTCTGGTCTCTGCAATCCGTTGTCCCGGAGATCCTTCACACCGGCCTGACGCGTTGATGTGGGCGATAGGTGGTGTCACCTGCAAATATTCTCCGACGCTCAAGTTAGAAGAGTGCAAGTGAACTCTGTTAATGCTCAAACAGTATAATAGCAAGAGAGAGAATAAGGACAACGTCACCTGGAACATGTATTGCAACATGTTATTTATAGTTGAGCGTGGAAGATGAATCATTGGGTGTTAGTGGGCCCACTGGTTCTGATAACGTGTATAGAGAGTCAATCCGAGTGGGCCAGCATTCCGAGTGTGTGACAGGGCCCGCAAGCGCACGGGTTATGTCGCGTAATATAAAATATTATCGTTCTCCACAGGGACTGTGTTCAAAGTACCAGCATATTGAAATTTAATTATCCACACAATTAATTTTTAAGATTTTTATAAAATAAAGCACAAATTAAAGTTGCACAGAATATGAATAAATATAAAAATAAAATTTACTTGACACTAAAAAAATTCAGAGTTGAGAATATCTTGGGATTTTGGGGGATTAAGACTCTATTTTATGTTTAATGAATTTTAACTTTTCATAAATAAGAATCGAATTAAGTTTTCCAAGGCGAATTTTCCAAAAGCTAATTAATATGTTCCTTTCGGAATCCTATTAATGTACCTAACCTATGGAAAGCGCTGCTTAATCCTCAGAAAGGCCCATTATCGTTTTATGAAAATCCCTTTTATTTCCTCAAAAGAATTTTGATTACTTTCACGGTTTTACCGAGGTCACAAAAAGCATTTCAAAAATCTTAGGTTTAGTTCAAAGCTTTCCGGTAAAAATAAATCTCTCGATTCTATTTATTACCTAAACTTACTAATATACCTATAAGTATATAGTTTTATCATTTAGGTTCTTGTTAGGAATTACTAAAAGCATTAAGCATAATTGAACTAAATGGAAAACAGAAATTTATTTAATTCCAAGTCAAAATAACATTAAAATAAAATATTATCATACCCCCTTTATCCCAAGATAATTAATTTAGCTACTCATGAAATAATTTAAATTCATGTAAATAATGGAAAAATAAAACATACAAGACATGGTAAAAATAAAGACTTACGGATTTCTCCAAAAGCTCAGAATAATTTACCACTGTAATTCCTTGTTGCAATAATTTCTCCACCAATTACAAATTTAAAATCTCACTTTTACAGCCCTCACACTCTTACAAAATAAAAGAAAGAAAAGAAAATAAAAAGAAAGAGAAGAAAAACGGACAGAGAAAGAAAAAATGGAAAAGAAGAAAACTAAAGAGAAAAGGAGAGAAAGTAACGAAGAAAAGAAAAGAAATCTGATGGTAATTGATGGAAGTGATGATTGATGCTATGCTCCTGGTTGCTCTCCCTTTTATAGGCGAATGGATGAATGAATCCAGCTAAGGAAACGCGTTAAAATTTGCAACTGGGAGAAACTTTCGGTGCATGTGAATTCCAGCTGTGCCAACTTGTTTCCAATTTGCATATTTAATATTTCCAATAATTCGGTGCTTGAATTTTAGTGAAGATTGGTGCAGAATGATGAAATTCATAGTGGAAAAATGTTATTTTCCCACAAATCCGAGTGAAAGCTTGCTGGACGGTGTAGGTGCGAACTGGACAGCGTGGAGAGGAGTTGCTGGGCGGTATCATGTATTAGAAGAAGAAAGGGAGACGGTGTCTTAGGTGAGGTAGAGAGCTGTGTTGATATGTGAGGAAGGAATACGGTATGGGTGATGGAGAGGAAAGGGACAGCAGATAAAAGAGGGAATGATACGGTGTTGAGAAGTGAGGACGGTTGGGCGGTGTTGAGAGGTGAGGACGGTTGGGCGGTGTTGAGAGTATTGGAAAGGAAAGGAGTCTGGGCGGTGTTGGTGTTGAAGAGGATTGTTGGGCGGTGTGGAGTATTGGAAAGGAGAGGGGTGTTGTGGATAGAAAGGAGAAGAGTCTGGGCGGAGTTGTGGATTAGAGAAGAGTCTGGGCGGAGTTGTGGATTAGAGAAGAGTCTGGGCGGTATGGATGGAAAGGAAAGGTGGGACGGTTGGGCGGTGTTGAGAGTGATCCGATGTTTGGAGTTTGTGGAGTGTAGGTCGGTTTTGAAAGGAGAAGGGACGGTGTTGTGGCTTGAGGACGGGGTTTATGGAGTAGGTCGGTTTTTGAAAGGAGTGTTTGTTGAAGGAAACCGTCTCGCTCAAGTGGAGAAAGGTTCGCTCAAGCGAGAGGTCTTGTTTCACTCGGTGTTTAAGAGTTGGACGGGCAAGGTGACTTACTCGAAATTGATTGAATCCATTCACTCGGCTTAAATTCATGAAGTTCATTCGGCACTGATTGGAGACTCACTCGGGATCAAAATTTATTCAATCGGTTCTCAATCATTTTCACTCGGCTGTAATCTGAACCACTCGGTTAAAACTCTGCTCGGATTTTTTCCCTGGAATTCACTCGGAAGTGCCTTCTTATTTCTCACTCAGAACTTGCACTTGAAGGACTCTGGAAGCTGGCTGGTAGAAGTTTATGTCCGAGCCTTGTTTTGCTCGGAAGTGCAGCTTTCGGCCTTAGCTCACTCAGATGTCTTCTTTAGAGACTTTTCACTCGGATTTAATGCGAAACTTAAAAGTCTGTCCGAGTGTGATTCATTCCTGGTCGGATTTCACCTTGCCCGATTAAGACACCACTCGGAAATGCCTTGTTTTCCGAATGAAACCACTCGGATTCTCCTTAGTCAACATTTATCATTTAATGGCATTCCTTCTGCTCGGAATCAATTCACTCGGATTTACTTTAATCAGCAAATTCCCACTCGGATTTACTTCAATTAGCAATCTTTTCACTCGGAAAATACCTTTGGGTAGCATTTATTAAAGCTTAGTTCCTTTCTCACTCGGAATTTGTTGCATTCGGACAGCTTCCAATCGGATTTTCCTAAAACCGAGACTTAGTCCTTTTCAGCATTGATCCTTCACTCGAGTCAGCCATTTATCACTCGGAATGGCTTTGACAGGGAACATTTTACTCGGATTTTCCTCCAGCAGTGCAGTATTCCACTCGGATTTGGTCCATGCTGAGTCATTCCACTCGGATTTGGTCATTTTGAGTCGGATTTCAGCATTCTGAGTCGTGTTTCAGTGTTCTGAGTCGAAATTCAGCATAAAAAGAGAGTTCTTTCTACTTTGGGCTTGTTCTTCTTGCTTCTTTATCATTTTATGGTCGTTTTTCTCTTGTTTTTGACCCTTTATTACCTTAATTCCTGCAAAATAACATACCCAAGTAGACTAGAGTGGAAAGAAAGCAAAAATAGCAATAAATAAAGGAAATACAGTGGACAATGACTAAAATCCTAAGCAAACTAGATCTTATTTATTATATTAAAAAGCACTTATCAGTGTGTCAGGAGAGTAGGTGAATTATCAGTGTACTTTTCTGTCACATGGATGGAAAGGTAATCACCTTTTCCATAAATCACGTTGGTGATTGTACCTACTCCTGTTGGTAAATGAAAGGGACATACTCCACTGTACAGAATGCCTTCTTTATTATGATATTGGAGCAGTCAAATATAAGTCACCCAGTGTAGAAGAGCGGATAGGCCACCCGGTATCTTGGATGTCACCTCAGATGACCGGTGTAAGTGAAATTTGCTAAGTGCGTTGCAGGCCGGATCGATATCTTTGACACCGGTTGAGCTCTAGGACGGCTATAATGACTTCACTTTAGGTGTGACCGGATCAACATGCTTACCGACTGGATCATTATCCTGGGATACCGGTTGACTTCTAGAAAGGCTGAGTCGGCATTTTGTCCTTAGAACCGGTATCCAGACCGGATAACCTTGGGGGCCGGTATCCAGACCGGATCATTTGTCCCCTAGCTTATGTGAGGGACTGTAAGTTGCTCATATAAGCTACATAGTTCACGAGAGGTCTGCATGCCGGCGTATCCCTCAAGAATGTGAATTATGTTTTTCCATATGTGTATTGTGCAATATTGTGATGCCATGAAGAGTAATATAATTTAGATGTTGATATCTTTTCAGTATTCTATGATCCGTTCAGTATGATTAATCTTTGAGGTTGAAAATTAATCAAATCAGTTAAGGCAAATAAGCTTTAGAGTGGAGAAATGTATAAATGAATACTGCCCCCAAGTATATATGTTAAGGGATTGGTACCTCTCAGGGTGCATTACCCTTAATTCTTTTGGGGAGAGAAAGAGTCGATCCGTTGCTCACGACCACGGTGCTCAGGACGGATGACTAGCAATAATTCGTATTTGATCTCAATCGTCAATTCACTGAGTAAGTGATTGAGATTATCCGTTCTGAAAGAAGTATTTCAATCGTTGGAACACAGATTGGGTCTTGATAGACTTTCACCACAAGGATGATGATGAGAATTGTTTGCGCCAGGAGTTACATCATCGAATCACAGAGTTGGTGATTGAGATCATCCGTCCTGGGGGAATTACATCTCAATCGTAAAAGTACGGATTGAGGATTCAAAGACTTCCATCATAAGGAAGATGATGGGAATTGTTCGCGCCAGGAGTTACATCATCGAATCATAGAGTTGGTGATTGAGATCATCCGTCCTGGGGGAATTAGTCTTCGGCCGATCTTAGAGTTCAGCTTTAATCCGACTAAAAATTTTGGAGCTCGGTTTAGTCTTATAATCCGAGTAAAACTTCTGGGAAAAATATTTCCGATTGACCCTTCCTGCATGGAAGATTTCCAAGTGATCCTTCGGGTGAAAGATTTCCGAGTGGGGTGTCCCCGAGTGTGACACTTCCGCGTGGGATTGCACTGGGTGGAACATTTCCGACCTCCATGTAACATGGTACCGAGTGAAGCATTTTCCGAGTGAAACACTTTAAGGACAGAGAAATGCTTCGACTTTGGATGAGTACGCCTCAGGTAGAGATTTTCCCGAGTAAATAATTCCTGACTGAAACTTCAGAGTGAGATTTCTTCAGCTTACAGAATTCAAGAGTCGGACTTCAATGAGAGATTGTCGAATGAAGAATTTAGGAGTCCATCATCGAACTTGAAATGTTTCCGAGAAATGAATTCCCATGAAAAATATTCCCGAGTGAATTTGATACCGATTGATTCTTCAATAGCAACCGGCCAAGTCTAGAAGCCGTACTCGGAATTCGGTTTAATCATACCATCCGAGCCTTTAGTCGGTGTTGGATTTTACCCATTCACCATTTTCTTCCCTCGGTGTTGGATTTTACCCATTCACCGGCTTTTATCACTCGGTATTGGATTTTACCCATTCACCGGCCTTCATCACTCGGTGTTGGATTTTACCCATTCACCATTTTCTTGACTCGGTGTTGGATTTTACCCATTCACCGGCCTTCATCACTCGGTGTTGGATTTTACCCATTCACCATTTTCTTCACTCGGTGTTGGATTTTACCCATTCACCGGCCTTCATCACTCAGTGTTGGATTTTACCCATTCACCGTTCTTCACCGACGTTCGGCCAAACCTACTAGTCGTACTCGGAGTTCGGTTCAATCCTACAATCCGAGCCTTCACCGGTGTTCAGCCAAACTTACTAACCGTACCCAGAGTTCGGTTTAATCCTACAATCTGGGCCTTCAAATGGGGTTCGGTTGAATCCTACAACCCATTTCCCCCTCGAGGAGTTACATCGTCAATACACAGAATAGGTGATTGAGATCATCCGTCCTGAGGGTCTTAGTGTCACAACGGAGTTGTGCGTTGAGTAAAATGATGAAGACAACAGGTAAACAGATGGAAAATTTCATTAATTATGAAGTACAATACAAAAGAAAGAAAGAGAGCCAGGTCGGGGTTATGCCTCGTTAAACCTTCTTGGTAAAATCCGATCGGAAAAACCCAAGTAAGGAAAAAGAGTGCATACCGTCTTACCGACTAGCTATAACAGCTGAGGGCGTCCTTAGCTTTAATGGCTTGATACTCAGTCAATGACCTCTCGGGGGCCCTGATGTTGTTGGGGCATAACACTTTGCTGTTCATGCTCGCCAATCCGGACTCCCCTTGGCTTTTCTGAAATAGCTTCTTTGAAAAGATACTGTTTAAGTTTACCCTCTCGGATTAGGGCCTCAATAGTATTCTTCAAAGCCCGACATTCATCTGTTAAGTGGCCCTCTTGCTCATGGAATTCATAATACTTCTAAGGGTCTCTGTGCTTACGAAGTTGGGGCGGCGTCCTGACCCCGTATGCAGCAAGCGTTGGCCATCCGATCTCCCTCAAAATCTGAGAGCATTTGGAGTTCAACGGAGCATAATTACCAAATACAAGTATCCGTTCTTCTTGACTCGGAGAAATGGGATTATCAGAGACATTGCCTTGGGACGGCATCTCCATGCGTTCTGATCTAGGCCAATTCTTATCTCTCCGTTGTTGATATGGCGTTGAGGATTTCCTTTTAGCCGCTGTTGCTTCCAAGTGCATTTCTATGCCCACGTATTTCGAAGCTTTTCTCCGAAACTCCTCTAACGTCGTCGGAGGACTCTTTGCCAAAGACAAAGCAAAGGCAGATCCAGGCTGTAAGGCCTCGACAATGATGTGAAGCTGAATAGCCTCCGTGAGGTTAGGTACCAAAGCAGTCTCCTTGTAAAATCTCTTCAGAAACTCCTTGAGAGTTTCACGCTCCCCCTACCTGATATGAGCCAAAGTATGGGAAGTCCTTGGGATGTCCCTAGAGATGATGAAATGGCTCTCAAATAAAGTCGCAATTTCTTCCCAAGAATCTATTGACTCCGAGGGTAAACTTTTGAACCAATCGAGAGCCTTCTCCATTAAGGTTCGTGGGAACATCCTGCACATCACATCTTCATCAGCTCCTAAGTACATGGCCTTATACGTGTAAGTATCAAGGTGCTTAATGGGGTCAGTTTCTCCATTATACTTTCCGATGGGAAGTGGTTGAGTCGTTTGCAAGTTCTTGGGGATGATCACGTTCATGAGTCTCCTAGAGAAAGGGACGTTGAATCGGTATGGCCTAGAAACCATCGCTGTCTGCCCCCTCCTCCTTGCACCGATCCTGTCCCTAGAATCTTGCGTTTGTCCTCTCCTATCAAAGGTAGGGATCTTAGAATACTGGAGAGTAGTGGATCTTTCTCTCACAGATGCATGGCGAGTGTCCTCTGCCTGTGACATCACTCTGTCTACAGCTCCTACTTTCTCTCTTCGCAACTCCATCAGCTCCTCCCTGAGTTGCCTGATAACTTCATCTCGAGGATCAGGGGTTGCCACTGGTACCATTCTCCTTGAATGGGTTGCTGGTGATTCAAAGACGAATCTCCCCTCAGGTTGTTGATGGGTCACATCCTCCACATGACCATCCAAAAAGTCACGTCCATCTCCTTCCATTGTCGACTACTAACTTCTGCAGAAAGTGGGAATAACTCTACCGTGTCCCACTGGGTGTGCCAATGATCGGTCCTGAGCCGGGGTCAAGAGATCCGGTGTCGGGCCAGTCACAAATGTTAACGATTGGATGAGGTTGGAGACTGGCTCTGTGTGTTTCTGGTCTCTGCAATCCGTTGTCCTGGAGATCCTTCACACCGGCCTGACGCGTTGATGTGGGAGACAGGTGGTGTCACCTGTGAAGATTCTCCGACGCTCAAGTTAGAAGAGTGTAAGGGAACTCTGTTAATGCTCAAACAGTATAATAGCAAGAGAGAGAATAAGGACAACGTCACCTGGAACATGTATTGCAACATGTTATTTATAGCTGAGCGTGGAAGATGAATCATTGGGTGTTAGTGGGCCCACTGGTTCTGATAACGTGTATAGAGAGTCAATCCGAGTGGGCCAGCATTCCGAGTGTGTCAGGAGAGTAGGTGAATTATCAGTGTACTTTTCTGTCACATGGATGGAAAGGTAATCACCTTTTCCATAAATCACGCTGGTGATTGTACCTACTCCTGCTGGTAAATGAAAGGGACATACTCCACTGTACAGAATGCCTTCTTTATTATGATATTAGAGCAGTCAATTATAAGTCACCCGGTGTAGGAGAGCGGATAGGCCACCCGGCATCTTGGATGTCACCTCGGATGACCGGTGTAAGTGAAATTTTCCAAGTGCGTTGTAGGCCGGATCGATATCTTTGACACCGGTTGAGCTCTAGGACGGCTATAATGACTTCACTTTAGGTGAGACCGGATCAACATGCTTACCGACTGGATCATTATCCTGGGATACCGATTGACTTCTAGGAAGGCTGAGTCGGCCTTTTGTCCTTAGAACCGGTATCCAGACCGGATAACCTTGGGGGCCGGTATCCAGACCGGATCAGAAACCATACAAATCTTGATTCATATTAGAATTAAACAAAAGAACCGTTACCAACTAAGTAATATGGATTTGTATCAGAATTAAATAAATCACTCATAAGTCCACAACTTGAGTTTCATACTAAAAATTCAATCGAAATTGGTGGTGAGTTGTTTTATAAGAACCAGTGTTTTCAGCAACCCCAAAATAATAAAGATGATATGCAAAACCTTCTCGCAGCAACTTTTGAAACATATAAATTAGAGTTTTTCGCACAAATGTATGAATTTTATTACCAGCGACATCCACAAACAATATTTCAAGAGAAAAGGGAATTTTAGAAAAACTCTTCTCACTCGAAACAGACCATAAGCGGATAATTCTAACTTTAATATTCCGTTCATCCTTCGCGGAACTTATGCATGAAATAAAATCAATAGGACCATCCATATTTTGAATAAATTAAAGAGAATTGAATGAGAGGGAGGAAATATATATGGACTATGCACAATGATTCACCATAGTATATATAGACAGAAAATAAGAGACAAAACATAACTACAAATGGAAAATGATTCATCTCTTCGCATATACCATTAATGAAGCAAAACAAAATGACGATTCACCTCTGAAATTTGAAAATGAAAAACTCCCATCGCATGCAACCACTGAAGCCAATAAGAGACTAAAACATTTAAAGCTACGCATTAAAAGCTACCCATTTGAGAATACACACTGAAAGAAGATTGAACGAAAAAGACTTACAAAGAAACGAAGAGACCTTGAGAATGGAAAACGTCCATAGCATACAACCAATGAAGCCAATAAGAGAACAAAACATTAAAAGCTACACATTTGAGAATACCTGCCGAAAGAGGAAATAAAGGAAAAGACTTCCAAATCTACTTTGAAGCTAAGAAGGACACATAACACAAGTTTCCTTCTGATAGATAAGCTAATATAAGTTTAGTTATATGCAGAAACAGTAATATATGCCTCCATTTGAGCTAGTATAAGTTTGTGTGTATGTGCTCGTGCATGCGTGCATGGTATTAAGAATGGATTGGATTGAACACATGGAACTCAATGAACAAAAGCAAAAATCGAAACATCAAACAAAAAAATGAACAATTCTTATATGTAGAAATGAGAAATCTTATATGCATAATTTGAATGGAACAAAAAATGAGAGGCAACGAAAATTAAAACTATATAACACAGAATTAACAAAAACAAAATTGAAACTATATTAATAAAAGAAAAATGAAAGGGCAAGGAACCCATGCAGAACAAAAATGAATCAAAGAAGAAAACAATGAGGGAACGAAGAACTCTTTAGGGCACACGAATAAAGCAAACAGAGTACATGTAGAAAGCAAGGGCATTCAGATTGTATAAGAACTAAGAAATGAATGAAAACTTAAATATTTTAGGGGGAAACTTTTGTAAACATAGTAGTTTTGGCCTAAAGTTTTTTTTAAAAATAAATAAATTAAGTGACCTAACCTAAACCAGGTAAAACTCGATTTATATTGGTTTTTGACCGAGTTAATAAGATGCCAATTTTTTGGTACATTGGAACTAGTGAGAACTCTGATTTCAAGTCTAATCGATTTGACTGTTCAGTCCGACCTAATTTTGATAACCATGACCAATCCTTTTCCTTCGTTGTGGGACGATACCGTGGTAATGAGGAAACTAACCATGGTCAACAAAGATGTTGATTACTAGACTGGATTTCGAAAGGCAGCAATTTGAAAGGGAAAGTATATAAATTTTGTTTCCGAAAATTAAAAATAAATTCTTTTGAAGAAAAACAAATTTTAAAGTTTGAAGCGGGAGAGTGCACAGGGCATGATGATGTATAGATTCAACAAAATTTACAAAGAATCTCAACCTTCGAATTTAATTTAATTTCGAAAAAATACTAGTACTTCAAATATATACTATACATACACCACGTGATCTCGAACCACAGGCAATTCTACATGAATGACTTCCGTTCGGTGAAATAGAATACGAAACGCCCACTTCCGAAGACACAGAAGGTCGACGACGATGGTGAGGCTCTGTAACTCAATGTAAAATTAGGGTTTCTCTCTGCATCGCCTTCTCAATTTCTTCGTTCCCTTTTCAGGATGAAACCGAAGAATTGGAACCCTTGTTCGATTACAGTCGGGTTCAGCCTCTGAACCCCATATCCCTCGATGGTTTGTTCCCTTTCTTATGTGTATTCTCCATTTGAGGATTTCAAACCGTAAATTTAAAAAGATTGATTTTTTATTCCTTTTATTATTACCCACAAGTGCAATTTTATGGGTTATGGGGTTTTATGCAGCGTTTTAATTTGATTGTCTAATTGTCGTTGATGGATTGTAGCAGATGATGACGAGGATGTGATTTGCGTTGTTAATAAGAAGAGGAAGACTTCTCAGCCTGTAATGGTTACTCTGGCTTTCAATTTTCTTTCTATTTGTGTTTGAATGGTTGCTTCTGGTTTTTTAATTTTTGAAATTGTTGTGGGGTTGGGTTAGGTTGAGAATGAGAAGCAGGGTCATGTGAAAGCTGTAGAAGTGGTGGACCTTGATGACGATGACTGGTTACCTCCTCCGCCAAAGATCTCAAGTAATGATCAGAAGTCAATTGATGAGGATTCAATTTTGAAGAAGTTGAGGTATGCCCATTCTGTTCTTTATAAGAATTTTAATGTGCCAATGCTGCTTGCTGTGCTATTACCTCATTTTTTTACCTTCATTTCATTTATAGGATCTTGCTAAACGAGTGATTCTGAATAGAAATTTTTTATTGGAAATAACATTGTGTATTAGATATATAATAAAAATGGGGCATTAATAACATATTTTAATGAAAACTTAGCATATGACAGATTTATATTATGAATTATGATCATGATCATACTTGGCTGGATACAATGACATCAGAGTTTTGAGGGTTGATGCATGCGACACCAACTTGGTGTGACCACAGTTCACAGAGCTTCAAAGTAGGGAAGGGAGTTCCATGGAAATAGAAAAATTATTGTATTGATTGAGTAAAAGTAAAAGATGATAATACATGTGGTATCCCATGTATTTACAGAGTGAAAGCTAAAGCTAGGCCTAGGCCAACAACAGGTGCCAACTGTAAGTCTGTAACAACCAACTATCCTAATTAACTCAATCCTAACATACTAGAGCTCATGCTGTTACAACTGCTCAGTACTCAGTCAGTCCAACTATTGACTAACTATCATATTGGACATGGTGGGTGCTGGACAGATTAGTTCTGACACTTCCCCCTCGTGCAAGCTGGTGGGTGGTGCAACTGTGCAAGGCAGCCATAAGCCCATAACTGCAAGCTATAGGGGAACACTAGTTATGTTTTGTGCTAATCGAGATGCATTGTTGCTTCAATGTACCATGCATGTGGAAGACCAATCATTGATGTGAGTGACACCAACTTAAGAAGCGGCAATTGAAAACAGGTTCTGGTATAGCACCAAGTGATCTGATGTAATTCAATGAGGTGAGGTATATGAAGAAACTGAAATATGTCTACAATCCTGGAGACCAGTTTTGCTATTGCAGCAACCCCAGCAGTGGCCCAGTACTCGTTACAAATTAGAATGTCTTTACCAAAATTATTTTTCTTGCAATTGCTCAAAGTGGAGGTGACACACAACCTCAACCATTCCTAATAATAATCTCCATACCCACGTTTTATGTTCAGATTATCACTTTCAATATGGTTCACTTTGTTCTTTCTGGAATGCTCTCTATCAGCTTCCACAATGGGATGGCCCCTTTTGGTTCTCCAAAATCATGTGACTTTTCTCCATTGACAGCGTATTGATCTAAAAAGTGTGGAGCCATACATTTAGTGTTCTTGGTGTTCCTTTTATCTGCTGCTGCAGAATACTATAGTGACAAAGAAAGCTGAGCAGTAGAGAAAAGGTGTTCCATAGAAATAGAATGTCATTGTATTGATTGAATAAAAGATGATAATACAAGAGGTATTCCATTCCTTGTAATCTTGTATTCACATTGTCAAAGACTCAAAGCTGAAGCTAAGCTGACAACCGATGCCAGCTGTGAAAGTTAGAACTTGATTTTATTTGACTGGAATTTATGTAGCTAAAAATGCATTTGTATATGTTCTGAATGTTAAAATTACTGGATGAAGAAAATGGTTTTTTTTTGCTGTATAATTTTTTGAACCTCCCTCTTTCTACAGTTCTGATAGGGTGTTATTCATGTCTGTAGATTAAAGAAGCAGGAACTTGCTTCATTTGCTGAATCAGCAAAACAATTGATAGAATCGTTTGAGGAGGCTGCAAAAGTGGAAATGTATAATTCAATGCAGTCTTCTGTGGATGATGTAAGCGAAAAAACCAAAGAACCTTCTGAAAGAGCGAAGATTATAATTTCTCTTCAAGACAAGGAGGGAGCAAAACAGATTCGTATGTTCATGGTATATAATTCTTTCAGTTCATATACTTTATGTTGTCAATATACTGTTATGTTTTTTAATGTTGTTAATGTTATTATTCAGTTGAAACCTAGTTGTAATTTGATGAAAACATTGCAAGAGTTCTGTTTCTGATGTAGCTATAATTTTTTGCAGCTGCAAATTTTCCCGGTCATATTGGAAATATTTCCAAAAAGGAGACAAATTAGTTTAATGTCTTACTCTAATTTTTCAATTCTCTACAGGATGACAAGTTTGAAAGGATTGTTAAAACATACGCAGAGAAAATGAAGTGTGACCTGAAACAGATAGTATTGTGCTTTGATGGTGATAAAATAAGTTTGTCTGAAACCCCTGCTAGCCTAGGGATGGAAGAGAATGATATCATTGAGGTTCACGTGAAATCAAGATGATCTAGGTAAGGAATGTTCCCATCTTCCTGCTTCTAAGAAATATGTTTTTTGGGTTTTATTATTATACTCCATCCTGTCTCTAATATAAACAACAAAATTTATAACCTTTTTGGTCTAAAAATATAAGCAAAACTTAACTAACTAAATCTTATTTAATGATTCAATTTCTATAATACTTTTCTATTACTGAAGAGAGATAATGTGAATAATTTTTAAAATGGAGAGAGAAATTATTGTTCACTTTCTAATGACATTAATTGAAATAAACTAACATTCTTAATTAACATGAATTAGTTATTTGTTGTTTATATTTGAGACCGGAGGGAGTATGGCATCTTGTAGTTGTTGTGTACTTATGACTTGATTTAATTACACGTTTATCTTGATAATGGGTAATTTTGATAGATGGGTATAACGTGTAGCAGGGGGTGGGGGTGCATGAAAGCAAAGCACTCTCATCTATTTACTGCTTCCATACCTTAATATGGGATCATTTTATCTAATTCTGACTGGATTACACATCTATCTTGGTGATGAATAATTTTAATCGATGTGTATAAAATGTGGCATGGGTGTGGTGGTACATGAAAGTAAAGCACTCATTCTATTTACTACCTCCATCCTTTTATATGAGACCAACAAATTTTTGGGAGTGTCTTTTATTAAGAGTTAAAACAAATTTCGGAAAAGGGCCTATATAAAGAAGACGAAGGTATAATGATATTGAACACCTTTATTGACAATGGAAAGTGAAGTGGGTCCATTCTTGAGTTCTCTTAACCGTGCTGCTTAACAAAGAGTGTTTCCAATTTTGTAACACTCAACACTGTTTAAGTGCAATGAGGTTGTTTGAAATATTGTTGACACGATTGCTCTTCCTTGGGAGGAAGTATCATCTATACCGTTGGTGGAAGATAAATTGCATCGTATACGAAGCATTAATTGCTATGGAAATGTTCACTTTGATTAGGTTGGATTCATCATATGGGGTTGGGAGTCTCTTTCTTGGGTTTTTGACTTATTTGTCAGTGACTTGTTTTTGCAGTGAAATATCATTTGTCTACTGCCCCAGTAGCCCTTAATTGGTTCAAAACGTGATGCTGCTTTGTTGGAAATATAGAATGCCCATACCCTTTCTGGTGCAGGCTTTCAATCATGGAGCTCAAACTGACACTTCGAGGACTCGTTTGGAAGTGTCGTTACCTTGAGTTTTTAAAATTTTATTTTATTTTAAATATCTTCAGTTCTTAATGTATTCGCAATATTGGGCCTAATTGTATAGCAGTTTTTGACAGAATTGTCTAGAAAACATTTTTGGTAGATGCTTCTTTGGTGTATGGTAAGAGGTTTGTGATGATGCATAAACCCTCCTTTGGGTTTTTGTAATCCCAACTTTAAGTTCCAACATTATAATTGTAATCATTTATTATTGATAAATGATAGGGAAGACAATTGACAATGTTATTCTTAGATAAACGTGTTTGAGCATGGGGTCATTTTGTAACGAGATATCATGTTTGGTACACAGTCGAGTTAACGGAGTTTAGAAAACCGGAGTTTTATAAATGGAGTTTAGAAAACTGAGGTTTTGTAAACGAAATTTTGTTTGGTTGACAATTAAGTTAAAGTGAGTTGAGTTGTAGTGATTTTGTTTAGTTTGTAGTAGAATTGAGTTTGAAAAATGGTAATTGAGGGTAAAATTACTAAAAAGAGTATGAATTTAAATATATATATATATATATATATATATATATATATATAATTTGTGTGTATATTTGTTTATGTTAATATTAAATGTATAATATTAAACCAAAAAGGCATTAAATTTAATAATACTTAATTAATAAATGAATTAATATATTAAACACTAATTAATCTAAAATTTTTTATATATAATAAAACTAATTAATTAATGTGATTAAATTTATATATTATGAAATAATAATATATTTTATTGTTTTTATTATAGTAAAACTAATAAATTAGAGCCATTTATTATTTTTTATATATTAAAGGTTATAAGGTACATTAATTATTTATTAAAAATTAAATGTAATAAATTGGTTTTATAATTTTTTCTATATTAGAAACCCCAATATATTGAAATTAACAAAGTTACAATACAATGATAAACATTACTGATTATAGAATTGTGCATAAACAAGTTGGTCCCTAATTGAATCACGAATTGCATTCATGGCCGGTGATGAGGTTGTGTCAACTTCATCGTTCGGTACAAATGAAGAATGATTTTGTTGGCTCATATAGTTGTCTTCATTTATGCTGTCAAAATCAATATTCGGTAGACTGCATCTTCGAATGAAGTTATGTATCGTCATCGTGGCATATACTAGTTTAGGGTTTATTGGCTCATATAGTTGTCTTCATTTATGTTGTCAAAATCAATATCTAGACTGCGTCTTCGAATGAAGTTGTGTATCGTCATCGTGGCACATACTAGTTTAACTTGAGTCTCGTAGCTGAACTTTGACATAAACCTAAGAATTGTAAACCTACTCTTCCATACACCGAAACTTCTCTCAATCGTGCACCTTAAGTTGGAGTGGAAATAATTAAAAACCTCATTGTGATTTTGAAAATCACGTGCCTAAAATCTGAGAGATGATATCTTTCATTTATGTATGGACTCAAGTATCCCATTGGCATTGGATATTCGCTGTCGACCACATAATATTTACCTAATAGAGAATTAAATGAAACATTTTAGCATAATACCCTGAAAACCTTAGCATGCATACAACAAACAATATGCAATGACATGTATAAGTGAAATAATGTGAATTGTAACCTGAGGGAGGGTGTGGAAAATTATAAGTTGGGTTTGTAACTGCGTCCTTAAATACACGTGCATCGTGGGTAGATCCTTCCCAACCTGGCAAAACAAATGTGAAACACATGTCCCAATCACAGACGGCCATGACATTTTGTGAGGTAAAACCTTTTCTACCGATGAACCTGATATTATCAGTTGACGGCACTACACATGGGACATGCGTTCCGTCAATTGCTCCAATACAATCTTTGAAATACCGCCAATATCTCTTATCTTCGTGAATTTTCTGGGGCACGTGTTGGAAGGTTGGATCTGATGGCTTTATCATATCGACTAAGAATGCCAAACATGCTTCTAAGACATGGTGAAAATTTCTACTCACTGTTTCACCTGAATGCTGGAACCTTTCTTGAATAACTCTATTTCCGACCCCGTGTCCAATCATATGCAAGAACATGACAACCATTTCATGAATGCCCATATTTCTAGATGACGTTAACCCGCGGTTAGCTAATTCCTCGCACAATAATAACAAGACATCTTTACTTATCCTAAGCATTTCGTAACATCTAGTGTCATTGTCGTTGAGCAGCTCTTGTACCCATGCATGCCCTGTTAGTTGACTTGTCCTACATGGTTCCTTACATATATATTTGGTGGCATATTCCCCATAAAAATATGTTGAACAACTTGCCAATGCTAAGTTAATGCTGGCCACTTAATCATCGTTTAATCCATTATCATCATCAAATGATGACATAGTTGCTTACCTCTAAAAAAGATAAACACATTTCAATGTAAGACACAATGCATATTTTAACCCTAAACACATTTGATCCGGTCTGGATACCGGCCCCAAGGTTATCCAGTCTGGATACCGATCCTAAGGGTAAAAGGCCATCTTAGCCGTCCTAGAGGTCAACCGGTATCCCCGGATAATGATCTAGTAGGTATATATATTAATCCAGACTGAACACCGGCTCCAAGGTTATAAAGTCACCTAACCGTCTTAGAGGACAACCAATCTCACAGGGTAATGATCCGATTGGTTAACACATTCGGCGAGTCTCTCATACACCGGGTGGCTGATCCATTCTCTAACCGACTGCCCCAGTGTCATAACGAGGAAGGTACTCTGCACAGCGGAATATGTCCCTTTCATTCACCGACAGGAGTGGGTACAATCACCAGCGGAATTTACAGAAAAGGTGATTATCTTCCATCTCTGTGTCAGAATCGTACACTGATAATTCACCTACCCTCCTGACATACTCTGAATACTGGGCCACTCGGATTGTCTCTTTATACACGTTATCAGAATCTACGGGCCCACTGGCACCCAACGATTCACCTTCCACGCTCAATTATAAATACCATATTCCAATACACACAAAAGGTTACGTTCTCCTTACTCTCATTCTCACTATTATACTTCTTGAATACTAATTGAGTTCATTTTACACTCTTCTAACTTGAGCGTCGGAGAATCTTCGCAGGTGACACCACCTGTCGCCCACACCAACGCGTGAGGTCGGTGTGAAGGATCTCCAGGACAACAAGACCGGTTTCTCCTACCAAGAGGCCGGATCACAGAGACCGGATACACATAACCGGTCTTCAACCTCATTCAATCCTTACTCTTGTGGCTGTCCCGACACCGGATCTTAGACCCCTGGTCGGGGACGGATCAACATTAATACAGACATTAACAACATTAACAAGTAATCCATTAGAATCATATACTTGCATCATTCAATATTTATGGGGAAACACAATGCATTACCATCTAAAATCAACATAACATAATGTTTATCACAATACATCCCCATAGAGTATCCAAACATACACAAGTGAATAAGTAAAGCATACAAACTGTAACCACAATACAATGTCCATACTAAAGCATACAAATCCCTAAATACATTACAAATGTCCATAACTCACTACATGTCCCTGAGCAACCCACGTAGAAAAGCTGTATGCTCCTATGGGGTCTTCAACCGTACAAACCACTCACGAATTTCTTTATCTCTTAGAACTGTTAGGCACTTGTAAAAGACATCTTGGTCATCAAAGAACTCGAGTAGCTAGCACACTATATCAAGGCATCTCTTAATAGAACTGCCATCCTGGTTGGATTTGGCCACAACTACAGAGGTATGAGAACTAACAGCCTGAGCGACCTGATTCATTGATTCTTGTATTACTGTGACATTGTCCCTCCTGCTCCTTTTAGGCTGTTTCCCTCTAGCTCCCGCCCTCTTCCTTTTGTCCCCATTTTTGGCTGATGGATTTGACCAGGAGTCCTGGTTCAGATCAATACCACCTAGTCCCATACTACCTGTGCCCCCAACAGTAGCCCCATCAGCACCTATGGTGGGATCCTCACTGTCACCTGATCCCTCGCACTTATCCTGACTATCCGGTATGCTCCCAACCTGTATTTCTGGTACGCTTCTATCCTGTATATCATGCACATCTTCATCAAACTCAGGAATATATTCATTCCTAAAGACAAATAAAGGAATAATGCCCGATGATGGTGCCCAAGCATATTCACCAGTTGCCATATTGTCTTTAAACAATTGTGTTAGCTCATGGGCATAAGCCAAACCCTCGTAACGGTACTTCCCATAGGCTGGGTTTTCCTACAGATAAATGATAAGCTTCGTCATCCTAGATAGATATCAACATAACACTAATGAAAATACATAAGGTCACAAAAACCTACCCGCTCTTTTACATCCCACCATTTGTCATCAGCTATAAATGTGTGTCTCTGACTGTCCCATCCCAAGCCCGTTATGTGTCTAAACAAGTTGTACCAAGCCACACATTCTTTACGCAGGTTATCCCATTTGTTTTTAAATTGATCCTTACACTTCCCATTAAAGTAAGATTCCAAACCCTCCCACCCTTTCTTTGTGAGAGAGGTACCCTTGTGCTCACCCTTTCTAATCTGTTCCAATGCACCATCAACAAAAATCTTTACAGCATAACGATCCTAAGAAGCCTTTACAGCCTACATGGATGCCTTCTCCTTATCCTTGTTCTGAGTTGACATACTACACAATACAGTTTGTCATAACATTGCACAAGAAATATATTTACCAACATTCAAACACTTAATAAATTACTTAATAACATGATATTATATTTAACCCTAAACTAAAAGTTATAAGCAATAATGTGACCTTATAAATAAATTTTACAAAATTAAGTTTGCATAATAATTATATTAAATGTTGTCATACATAAATTGAAATTTTAAATTTAAACCCTTAATAAACCCTAACCCTTAAACTCTTAAACAATTTAAATTCTAAGCCCTTAACAAACTTTATCCCTAAACCCTAAACCAATTACTTTTATCCATACACTCTTAATCAACTTTAATTTAGTAACACTAGACAAGTTTAGTTTAACCATCCATTAACTTATTTTCAAACATATACTTAGTAAATTATTTTAATTCATCCTTAAACACTTAACAAAATCTAACACTAAACTCTTAATCAACTTAAATTTATCATCCCTAAAGTCATTAAACTTACTAACACCTAACAACTTTACTTTAACCCACCATTACCTTATTTTCTAACATATACTTAATAAATTATTTTAATTCATCCTTAAACACTTAACAAAATCTAACATTAAACACTTAATAAACTTAAATTTATCATCCCTAAAGTCATTAAACTTACGAACACCTAACAACTTTACTTTAACCCACCATTACCTTATTTTCTAACAGATACTTATAAATTATTTTAATTCATCCCTAAACACTTAACAAAATCTAACACTAAACTCTTAATCAACTTAAATTTATCATCCCTAAAATCATTAAACTTACTAACACCTAACAACTTTACTTTAACCCACCATTACCTTATTTTCTAACATATACTTAATAAATTATTTTAATTCATCCCTAAACACTTAACAAAATCTAACACTAAACTCTTAATCAACTTGAATTTATCAACACTAAAGTCATTAGACTTACTAAGACACTGGTGGAAAAAAGGGTTTTAAGCACGGTTCTGGAGGGGTTTTAAGCACGGTTCCCGAACCGTGCTTGTTCCCACCGTGCTTGTAAATAAGGGCTTTTAAGGACGGTTCCCAACCGTGCTCGTAGGTGGGCTTTTAAGGACGGTTCCCAACCGTGCTCGTAGGAAGAACCTCAACAAGCGTGTACAAACGGAAGCCTTCGTGGAAGAGACAATAAGCTTCCTTGTTGCCCAATGGAAGAAGGAGGAAGGATGAAGCTTGCTACTTTGAGGGGGAAGGATGGAGGGAAACACGAAATGGAAAGAAGGATGAAGATTAAACTTGAAGGAGGGGACATGCAACAAAATGGAAAGAAAGATGAAGGAGGCCTCGTGAAGGAGGGGAAATGCAACAAAATGGAAAGCAAGATGAAGGAGGCCTCGGTTTGGAGGGGAAATGCAACGAAATGGGAAGAAAGATGAATGGGACCTCGTGATGTTGATTTAAAATGCAAGGAAATAGAAATGAAGATGAAGGGGGCCTCGTGAAACGAAATGTTCAAGAGGAGGGAAACTCGAAATATACAGAGAGAGGGAAGAGGAACGGACCTTGAAAAGAGAAAAAGTGTAACCTATAAGCACGGTTTAGCATGAACCGTCTTGGTAAGGCACCCTATAAGCACGGTTTACATGCATCCGTCTTGGTAAGTGACCCTTTAAAATTTTAAAATTTATTTTAAAGCCCTTTAAGCACGGATCTGACCAACCGTGTTTGAAAAGCAGGCCTATAAGCACGGTTACAGTGTAACCGTGCTCGTATGTGACATGAAAAATTTTTTAAAAATTAAATTAACTGGCCTACAAGCACGGTTTGAAGATAACCGTCTTGGAAACTACTTACGAGCACGGTTCACGTACAACCGTGTTGAAAAGCCTTCGTCAAAATCACAAAAATGCCACCGCCTCTTTTCTAACCACGGGTCCCCTATGACCGTCCTTAAATCCTGTCCTCGTATCTATATTTTGCACTAGTGAGACCTAACAACTTTAGTTTAACCATCCATTAACTTATTTTCAAACATATACTTAATAAATTATTTTAATTCATCTTTATAAAACTTAATACTATATTCATTTTAAAAAAATTAATAACAAATTAAATGGTTATCATATTATTTTAGCATCCACGTAATAAAAATGACATTCATTTTGTTTGTATAACTAAAGTCAATTTGTTATAGTCAATAAATTAAGTTATAGTCAAAAAATTTAAATGTTAACAGTTTGTTGAAAAATGTTATTGGACACAAATCACAACATCAATTTGTTATAACTAACCGCGACTCATTACGATCCTGTTCTTCACGCAATATAATTTAAAATTGTTGTTAATTACTCGTCGTTTTTTGTGCAACATAACTTAAATTATCGCATATACGTAAACGCTTACGATTTCTAACGTCTCATCGCTCGTTATTCGTCGTTCATTACGCGTACTAACTAAAATTATTCCATAAACATGTTTTAAACGCTATACAATAATTAAACTTAAATAATTCATTTAATAAATACAAAAGTAAATTAAATAATCTAACCTAATATTCATTCAATAAATAATTACTCAATACATGCAAAACCTTACAGATTACATCATTAAACAACATACAAAACTCAAAACAATCCAAATTATATTTAAAAAAACAAAATAAAAAACTCTTAAAAATTTTATGGTGCGCCCTCCAACAGAAGCACACCCATGCATCACATTACAAGGACCATCCATCATCACCGTTGGCATCCCCACCGTCCATCTAAGCCACCATCACCATCACCTACATCCAACAGCCACCACCACCTGCAACATAACCCACCACTACCCCAACCCATCCCTTAACCTAACCCCGAGCCCATGCCCAACCCAACAGAAGCCTAAACAACCCAACCCCAAACCCACCACCCAACCACCACCACCACCTGAAACCTAACCCACCACCACCCTAACCAACATAACCCATCCCTCAACCCGACCCCGACCCCATACCCAACCCAAACCCGACCCATCCCTAACCCAATAGAACCCCAAACCTGGTGTCCCCAACCCACCACCCCTTTCCTAAACCTAAACCCCAACCCCAACCCCAACCCCCAAACCCAACAACCCCCCTTCCCAAAACTGAAACAAACCCCAACCCCAAAACCCACCCCCAACAGAGCCCACAACCAAACCCAAGTCCCGATCCCACCAACATGCAGAGAAAACCAGCCAGCCAGAGACCAGAGAAATGGAAAAGATAAACAGGATGAGGGTTTTTTACCTCAAGAAAGCGGTTATGGGTTGCTGAAGCTTAGATCGCTCACCGGAGAAAGAGGGTCATCGGTGACTTCTTTGTGCGTCGTGCCTTCAGATCTAAAGAAGAGAATGTCGGGGCTCACGGGTTTCAGTGCTTTACGGCCGTTGGGAGGGGTAAGAAGGACTTTCCACCCAACGACGTAGAGTGGAGACGGCTCAGGACGCTTTGAAGCAACGCGGGTTCTGGCCAACGGAACGACGTTCACAGAGACGGAACGGAACAATGGACACTAGTCAAACGACGAGTTGTTGGAGACGACAGAGAAACGGCCGTTGGAGTCATCGGAACGGAGAGGAACGGATGGGAACCTATCGAACCAAACAAGCTCATGGAAATGGAAGGTGAAATGTAAAGTGCACTTGCCTAAAATGGGTGTAAAGTGGACTAATAATATTATAGCCGTTGGATGTCATTTTGTAGTTGATATTGTTTAACAATTACCAGTGAAACTTGTAAAGATAATTAACTCATGCAAATCATCTCTATTTCTCTTCTTATACACCATTGAACCCTAGTTAACGTTCTTTGATTTTTCTTCTTCTAACATGTTGATCAACAAAACACGATCTTAGAATTACCCATAGATGAATCTTACATTGGACAGAAACAAATGTCATCCATTGTCATTTTATGAACGAATGAGCTAGAACCAAAATAATAATATCTATATAAGTAATTGTAAAATAAATGTATACAAAAATTAAAAGGTTCGGTTAAAATTATAGTTCTTTAAGCTTAAACCCCCTATGATTTTAATTTCCTAAATCTTATCTAAGCTTAGACTTTTATACCATGATGGCTAGGTTTCAACTTTTGAATCCTAGTTTTCATTACGGCTAGAGTTTAACTCTTAAACTTTCTAAACATAATCTCGCATGAACAATTCATATTAGAAAGAGAAAGCATATAGACATGCATTACATACAACCTTTGGTTTCAATTTAATTAAATGAACATAAAATTATGCTTTATAATTAGAACACATACAAAACAATCACCATTTCAACATACAACATGTTCATATAATAAAACACATCCAAAAAATATGTTCTTTAATTAAAAGGTTGAGAAAAATGATCAATATACACAAAACAAAATTAAATTGATACTAACTTTCAAAAAGGTGCAACCTTTGCAACATATCTAGTAAAAAATGCAACATTTGCATAATATCTCATTAAAAATGAAACTTTTGCATCATATCTAATAAAAGATGCAACCTTTACAAAAAGATTCAACCTTTACGATTCTTTTCGTAAAAGAAATTTTTTTCACATGTTCTTTAAACAAATATTTGCCCAAAACATGATTTTGCAACCAGGCTCTCATACCACTGTTAGGGAATCCCTAGTGCATAAGCAGCGGAAATACAAGGATTCTCATTAGACTTGCAAAACTTCGTGTTTCAAAGCATAAGAAAAACATAAAATATTTTATTTAAGCGTTTTAGGATTACCTTTTGAAGAAAATCGAAGCAGTCATAGCCTCGTCCTTTAGGAGTCCGTACGAGTACTCCCACCAGAAACGCTACACCTTCCAAATGCTAGTTTGATGGCGTGTAGCTTTTACAACTTTTTCATTTTGTGTCTCTTTTTGGTGAACCTCCTATGAGCATCTTATGCTCTATTTATAGGCTTAGGTTTGACCTAATTTGCTCTCTCTAAAGAGTGGGCTCCTTACTCATTCTAATAAGTTAGGCCCAATAGCTTTATTTTAGTCCAACTAAAATAAAAGCTATTTTCTGATAGACCTACTCTATGTGTGTGACCCTATAGGTAAAATATTCGATCATATTAATAATAAATTATTTTATTATTAATATAAAATAAGAGCGACATCTAGCAATGTATCATTATGTTTGAATATTATTTATTATCAATATAACTTATAAGTGATAATTATTTTATATGTTTGTTCCTTTTGTTACGATATCCTAATTGGGCCCAAGGCATGGTCGCGTCATCCTTATACGACCTAATTTATTTTACTTGATACCAGAGTAGACTTTATTTGAACAAATATCTAATATTTATTCTTTCTAGCATTACCATGCATTTCCTTAGTCTCACTTCATCAAGTGGCCTATAGATATCACTCCTGTCATATAGGAGAGACAAATCTCATCTACACCACTCATATCCCTCTGCATAATTTGTTCATTGTCTAATGACAACCTTTATAGTCCTCTTGCTACAAAAGACGTTTGATTGTATTAAAACAACAAACTCCTTATGTAGGAATCATAGTGACTTCAGGTCGAAGGACTACATATATCATTATCACATTGAGAATCGTTTATGACATTCATGTAACGATCCATGCAATGTTCTCATCGTGGGTCTATCCAGTACATCATTACTCTTAATGTGTACTCGTGTGAAGACTTGGTATCATCTATATCCATGATCTGTGAGATCAGATCATCGGTACACTCATACACTAGTCTTAATGTATTTATATGTCCCCACGTAAATCCTTGACTAGGGACATTTTAGGAATAACTCTCATATGACTTATTACTCTAAGGATAAATAAAGGCTGTTAAACTATTTAACCAAAAAAGCCTTATTCAAAATGATGTGTCCTATATAGGCTCTTAGTGCATATTTCCAACATGCTTTGCATCGGGTAAGTGTCCCTGGGGTTTTATCAATAAGGTAACATCGTAATCATTAATTTCTAATCATGTTTTCCACCTCATTTTTAATTGTTAGCATCTGTTGGTGAAGTAGCCATATCCCTCATAGTATTCACAATAGGATCTAGTGCCATTACTCATTTTCAGAGAAAGGGGCTTGGGAATGCCGACGTCTATGAATCCTTGATGGCCTAACTCAAAAATTTGCTCGTAGCTTCAAGAAAGCAACATGTAATCAATGTAAAACACATGCTCTTTGTGTGACTTGACCAGTATTTCCCTAGTGGGTCTTTCTCTATGTTGGTCAATGGTGCTTGTAGAAGGCCGATTGGAGGATGCCTTTAAATGCATCTCCTTATTAATATCTTTGTATGCTCACGTCCTGAAATCATTAAGCATGTAGGATTGATGTCGGACCTGGGAAAAAGAAAAGGAAGTGTTGGGAAGAATTGCTTCAATGATGATATGTAATTGTATGGCCTCGATGAGACTAGGTACAAGGTCGGCTTACTTGTAAAACTGGGTGAGGAACTCCCTCAATGATTCATCATGTTTTTATTTGACTTGAGATAAGGTATGTGAGGTGTGCAAAGCTTGATGAAAGATGAGAAAATGTTTGTCAAAGTCGGTGTAGAGGGTCGTCCAATTGTCAATGGAAAAAGAAGGTAATGACTTGAACCACCTAAAGGCTTCGCCTTTGAAGGTGTGCGAAAATACCATACATGCAACATCATTTGTGGCATCGATGTACAACATTTCATTAAGAAAAGCATCCACATGCTTTTTAGGTTCATTGGTGCCATTATAGGAATCAATAGGAAAGGACAATGAGGTTCTAAACGCGTTAGGGATTAAGGTAAGGGCCAAGCGCCCTGTAAATAGATGTGAGAATCTGGAAGATATTGGTGGTTGATGGATATGAGAAGGGTTGTATATTGAGAACTGAGGTGTAGTAGATTATTGTCATTAGGTGTGGTGTTAGGGTTGGGGAGGTTGAGGTTGATTTAAGGGTTGAGGTTGAGATTGAAGGGTATTCCCGAATACCACCGTGGTGAGAGGGGCGTAGGTGATAAATGAAGGATAAACATACTAGGGAACATAGGGCTCTATATATTTGTTTTAAGGGAAGAGATAAGGAATAGAGATGTGGGAATGAGTTGTTTGGGTAGGAGAGTTGATGATGAGATTTACTAAGGTGTGGGTCGCAACTGTTAGTTATCGGGTTGGATAGGGGGCTTCTTGTAGTATGACGTGACCTCCCCTGATAGTTCATATGTTAGGTTAAGAGTTTCCTTGTAGCCAAAGGGGAGTGCGTAATAAATTCGAGCATTCGACTCAGGGTGCACATAAGCTCATCTAATAGTTGTAGCTAGCTACTGCTGTAAATCCTTAATGAGGCGTCATTGAGGTTTTGGGTGCCGCTGAGGTGATCTACAAGAGGTGGAAGTCTGTGTTGTACGAACGTGTCCTTACGGTGTTGGGGAACGATCTTGCTCCATGAGTTGGGAATAACTTTAACTATCCCTAGTGAAGTCGCCAAATGATCGTTGTCGATGTAGATCTGCCAAGGATGAGGTATGTTGCTAACATCGTCTAGGATACTTGCAAAAGGGCCTAAGGATCTAACAGGGGTAGGTCCCGTAAGGCCTCTTCAATGCCAAAGTCAGTGTATGTCTGGGGTATAGGTTGGAGTAAATGAGGAATTTAGTGTTGGAAAATTAAATGAATGTACCTATACAATAAATCTAGGGCGTATTTATAGCCACTGAGGTTGTCAGAGACAATCATGAGCAAGTTAAAATGATTAGGTTGACGTGTCAAGAGTACCAACATTGTAGATTATACATTAGTGGTTCAAATACTGACAATGTGTTTCTAATGTCGGTTTATCTTATTGTTATGACTTTCATCTTTTCTGTTATGAGGTACCTAACAAGCTTGGTGTTAAGGTACCGGTGTATCCTGTCTGGATTAAATAGAAAGAAAGTAAAATTTAAAAATCTCAATAAAAATTAAAAATACTTTTAAAAAACTAATACAATTTACAAACAAATTAAATGATTTTAACTCCATTAATTAATTTTGTTTAAAAATTAGAATTAGTTAACACATGTAGTGGAAGGTAGTTTAATGAATGTATGAACATAACAACCGGCTTCACTTACTAAAAAAAGGTAGATTAAAGTTGTGTGCAATAATAATAGAAATGGCTTATAAGTTGACGTAGATGGAGTGAATAAAAAGTATGGGTGCCTCGTGAGGCATGAGTGGGGTGGGGACGGGCGAGTTGCGATTGGCCGAACGCGGGTAAAGTTTTGGATTACATAAGCACCACATTCACATTCCACTATACATTGGATAACATTACGTTCCTTCATCCATTGACCCCACTTTTCCTGTCCATGCTGGAAAGTTCCAACACGTCACCACCCCCACCACCATCTCCCACAACCCTTCCTTTCGGGAAACACTCCGAGGTAAGCTCAACCTACCTCTACCTCTCTTGTTTCTTTTTCTCACTCATTCCCAAGTCAACGCTTTTCTCTGTTTTCCTTCTCCTTGTTTTTTATATTATTCAGATCTCTTTTGTTTCATCCAGGTTTTGTTTGTTGCCTTCGTCTTCATGGTTCTTTGTTCTTGGTCTTTTCAGAGGTAACCTGCGCTTGAATTTTTACTGAGCTTGATTTTTAACTCGGGCTATTATTTGTACCAAGAGTGATCAGGAATATTATTTTATACTATACTATATATTACAAATGTTCTAGTTATTATTCATGTATGCATTTTATGCAACTTCAAAACTTTTTTCTGGGATTTTCGCAGTAAAATTGGAGCAACAGGAGTGAGATCGACATTTGAATCACGTTTTCTTATGTAATATTTTCTCACTAATTTTTAATGCATTTTAAACATGATTTCCAATAAATTGGATTAAATAAACCTTCAAATTAACCCTCGAGAAAGTATATTAGTTGTACACTTTAATCTCTGAATTTTGAAATTTTCAGTTTAGTTCATGACTTACAAAATGACCTTTAACTTAGTCCATTTCAGTATAAAAATAAAACAACAAGAAACAAGTACAAAAAGAATTAATTGAATGACTTTTAAAGTGTATGGTTTATACAATTTGGATGACTAACTTGAGGGTTTGTTGGTTTTGAATTCCTTAATTTTCTCAAAGGACCATTTATAACACCCTTAGTGCTTGTTATGGTTTCTCAACAGTATGCAACTATATTTGATGTAAATTTATTGTCCGTTTGCAACTTCAATGACTTCACTTCTCATGGACTTCTAAAGTCAACCCTCCATTCACTTCTTTTGCAGAAAAGGTCTCTGCAACCATCTCTAGTCAAGCTGAGCTGATATCTGAATTATTCTTCATTCAAATTGTTAACCATATATATAGTATGAGGTCTGCAATTTCAGAGGTATTTTTCATGTTTGCAATTGAAAGCTAAGGAAATGGAGAAAGTTTGTGAGTTCTGCACAGCTTTGAGGCCACTTGTTTACTGTAAGGCTGATGCAGCATATCTTTGCCTGTCCTGTGATGCCAAGGTGCATTTGGCAAATGCATTGTCAGGTCGGCACCTAAGGAACCTTGTGTGTAACTCATGTGGATATCATATTGCCTATGTTTTGTGTTTGGACCACAAATTGTTAATCTGTCGAGACTGTGATCAAAAGCTGCACAACGTTTCTTTACCACATCAGAAACGAGCTATTAGAAGTTTCATGGGTTGCCCTTCTGCCAAAGACTTTGCTGCACTCTGGGGCTTTGAATTAACTGAGACTGAAAGCAGTGCCAATGAACATCACTTTGCTTCAGCTTCTTGTGTTTCTGCAGATTTGAATTTTGTACAAGTCTCAGGCAAGCCTGGCATTCAAACTGGGGTGTCTTCAATGCTATCCAGGGCTAAACGTGATGGCGGATCGAGCAGTCAACCAGGTCAGGTATGCAAGATAGCAAGATAGAAGTTTTAATACCGCTTTTATTGTAATGATGAATATATAATTTCAGATTTTAGTAGTTTGATATTTGCTTTGCTAGTTCATAGTAATACCCTCTTAATATAAACTTTATTGCCAGGTAAAATTAGACTTTTGGTTCCTTAATTTTAAGTTTTGGTTCTATTTGATCCCTTATTCTTTTTTACTCAAATTGGTTCTTATGTTTTATTACCGACTCAGATTTATACTTCGATCCATCTCTGTTAAGTGAGTTAACAGATTCATCCTACGTGATTTCTATGTGGAAGTAACATGTCATCTATGTAGCAGTTAAGTGGCACCTATCTACCTAGCTCTTGACAGTAACGATAATAGAGATGAATGAAAGGACAAACTTAAGTTATTAGTAGGAAAGATAGGAAACCAAGTTGAACTTAATCTTAAAGGTAAGGGGCCAAAGCTCTAATTTTGCCTTATTTCAATGTCACTGAATTTTTCTGTTTTAAAAAATTTCAAAAGGCACTACTCATAAATCATGGGGACTAAGTGGTTAACTGAGAAACTGAACGAATAATGTGCATATTTTAGAAGCAGATACATATGCGTACAGAAGTAGCATCATTAGAAAAGTCTACTTCATACTTTGTGAGTACATATATCAGTAAGGAGTGCTTATATTAATGAGCTAAGATCAGTTGAACAGGATTGACACCATTTTCTTTGAATGGATGCAATGAAAGGAGTCAAAGGGTATTCGAATTTAAGGTAAATGGTTAGATGAAAAAAAATACAAGTATTTCAATCTTGAGAAAATCTAAGGAATGCATTCTAAAATTTGGAATTTGCTGCAAATTGTAGCAAGGTGTGATTAAATTAATATATACTCCTTAAAACATGTTGAATTGTGAAAAAAAAATTTATCTTTGTTTCTGGTCACGATTCAATAAATCAAAATAACTCATAATTTAAGTTGAATATAAACGTCCAATTAAATAGTAAAACGAAAAAAAGAAAAAGAAGACAAAAGTTGGTACAAACAGTTTCTACCAAATGAAATTCTCTAAATGCAACGCTTGAGGTTTTCTTTTTGGCCTTTGGTGGACAAATTAAACCATGATACACATTCTAGTACTCCATATTGTCTTTGCAGATATTGCACAATGATCAAGAGCGACAAACTATTCTGCAGCAGATTATTGATTTAAAACGGCTTCAGCTAAATGAGGAGATTGATTATTCTGCAAAGATAAATAGGCTACAAGAAAAAGATTTATCACCTCCAGTATATCATACTCTTAAGAAATTGGACGAAAAATTCAATCAGCAAGCACAAAATTCCCAGGACCTTGCAACTAATCTTCTGGAAAAAGACTGTCCCACTGTGGAGCTGAATCCTGAAACTTTGCCTTCAACATTTTCTCAACTTGATAATTTATCTTCGTCTTCAATTATAGACCTTCCCTTGCATGGAGAGTTACTCTGGACTTGCAAAAGTCCACTTCGGAGTAATCAGGTCAGACAATTATCTGTTTACTATTGTTAGACCACTGTTCTTCTAAATATTGACAAGCAATCTGCAATCTGCAATCTGCAAACTTGTTCTCCTAACTTTCACTTTGCTGTGCTTGGATGCATTCCTTTGGTGTAAGTATCAAGTTAGACTGAATCCCAACTTTTGAGTAAACCCTTTAAGTTGATCCTTGAGGTTGTATAAATCATGCACTTTAATCATTAACATTGCAAAAACGGATTTATAGTAGTCATGTACTTTTTTAAAAATCTTAGGGACAAGGACTAAAATGCATGATCTATATAATCTCGAGGACTTACTTAGGAATTTACTTGACAACTTATATGAAAATATGCAGGTTACACCCTTTTTCTCTCTCTATATTTTTTCAAGTACAGTTTGAAGGAGAACACTAATTTCTATACATCCTTGGTAATATACTTAGACTAAGATGAAGAATGGGAAAAGAGAACTTAGGAATAAACTTAAAAACGTGTAAATGTTTTATTTGATATTAAATTATCAATGATAACCTACCATCAATAAGAGATAATATAATTTGAAATATCATTTCTCCCAATCCCCAGTAAGAGCCTACACATATTAATCAAACAGAAAATTTCATGTTGATGCCAGTGTAGGTTGCAAGGATAAACATATAATTAACATGTTGAGCTTAAAGCACATATTAGAAAAACAAATCACACATATTTACAATGTCATCTTATGTCTGACTTCTGATGGCGTAAGCAGACACTTGTTTTACTCCTTGTTTTGGTGACTGCATCAACATATGATTCTTTTAACTTTGGTTGATATTATATTGATTTTTCACTTCAGTATCAAGCGTCTGGTCAAAGTGGAAATTTGTTTATGTTGATGTTTGCAGTTATGGTCCCAAAACATTCAAGACCTTGGGATATGTGAAGAAC
Source organism: Clitoria ternatea (assembly GCA_037962975.1). Lineage (NCBI taxonomy): Eukaryota > Viridiplantae > Streptophyta > Magnoliopsida > Fabales > Fabaceae > Clitoria > Clitoria ternatea. Next base: position 109,902,651 of record CM075674.1, on the reverse strand, counting down.
TTGTTTGTCAAGATGATTTTAACATACCGGATGTTGACTTAACTTTCCAAAACTTTGAGGAACTATTTGGAGGAGATCAAGATCCAATCAGAGCACCTCTTGATGATAAAGATATCTCCTGCTCTTCTTTAGAGAAGGATATGTCGCTTGACAAGTCAGATATTGACAATCCAAGTGGAATGGAGGTCTGAACCTTTTCCTTTTCTCAACACATTTTGACTTTCTCTTAGTGTTTTGATAATTATTGTGCTACATCAATCAATACAGATAATACAAGAGCATCATAAATTTTATTTGAAGTTATCAGCTAAAGTAGAACATGAACATAAATTTCTTTCCGTTTTAATAATTTTAAAGGATTAATGGATAAGGTAAATGCAGAATAAATATTATTGCAGAAAAGTGGACTTCATAAGTTTCTTTTCAGTGGCTTACGACTTATTTCCTCAAAACAGGACAATGTATGAAACCTGTCAAGTTCAGTCACATGAATAATATTGGTGATGTATATGCTTTCTTGTGTCATACTTTGCTATTGATTATACCAAACACTTCTTTGGAAATAATTCTAACATGTAAGTTGAGTTAGAAAGGTACTATAGATACTGTAAAAAAGTTTTCCTTCAAGAACCTAGATTCAGCAAGCATGGTAAAATATTACCTTATATCCAATATTGTTTTCCTGGAATTGCACCTCCTATCTTAATTTTTGCAGCAATTTATGATCATTTCAGTTCACAGAAATACCAAGAAAGAATTTGGGTGAAAATTTATCTTTCCTTGTGCGATGGATTGGTTTAGATCCATAAATGTGTAGCATACGATGCACAGGTTTGGAAACCTCGTATTGTTGCTTGTACAGCAAGCTTTGGAATAAAACAAGAAATTGTTATTTATGGTCAATTTCGGTTGATCTTCACCAAAACCATCTAATTGCATATTTATATTTAGTTAGTTGATTGTGCTAAGATGTAAGAAATCAAGGAAACGTTAATAAGATACCTCATACTAGTGGATATAGGTTGACACAATGATTGAGAAAAGGTAGTAGGGAGAGGTCGTGGGTTCGAATCCCCCAGTTAACATTTCTAACAAAAACTAACTATTAACATTTGCCGATAAAAAAATGATGCCCCATATCTGATATATTTTTTTTGGAGTGAAGTATCTGAAGTAAATTACCTTGTAATGGTACTGTTGTTTTTCTGTCATGAAGGATTTTTCAACAGCTGCATCCATTACTATCTCCCAATCTTATAATGAGAACAAGGATATGAATCCTCTCAACCAGTACTGTCCAACAAGCATGCATCCTGCACATGCAGCTACATCATTTGATTCTACTATACCTTTCTCCGTTCTGAGATTCAATGCTGAAAACAGTCACACTGATCAGGATGACAGTGCCCTTTCTCCCTACAGCGAAGGGAAGAGTTATTCAGGCAATTAGGCTGAAGTGGAAGCTAAAGGAAATGCCATTGTGAAGTATAGAGACACAGTGTCAATTGTGAGTTTTGAGTGCTAAGTGCTTCACTTTAGCTTTGTTTAGCTAAGGAATTTTTTAGTATGACGCCCAGTCATTACATACCTGTCTGGGTTTTCTCAGTTCACAATTAATTTGGGTTCAATGTCCATCTCAGTATTGTTAATTTTTGAACTTTGAATTTTTGTTGTTACTTGTTACCATATTTGATTTAATAACAGAAAAAAATGCATGTTATCCATTATAGTATTAATTACTAGCTAGATATGTGTGTTTTATCATATTTATATTCTTTTGCTTCCAGGCATGAGAAGAAATTTCGACTTATCTTCGGGAAAGCTGGAGATATTGTGAAAAAGGGTGAAAGGCATTGCTATGGCAGAAAGCAAATTGACTTTTGCATCTGCATGCTGTAAATATATATTCTATACTACAGACTTTTCCGCTTTATGAGGCTCATGTTCACTTCATCTACTTATTCTTTCAATTTCATGCATTTTTGTCTGTAACCGTTAACATATTGTGACAAGTATAGCACTATAATTAAGTATGAAAGAAAATGTTGTTTTCGCGAGGGACATAACTATTATATTTTATTTGAATTGTTAAAATTAAAATACGAAATACATGATATTTTTAAGTGATTGTAACCCACATCTAACTATGAGGTATGATCCATATTTATTGTAATCATATATATATATATATATATATATATATATATATATATATATATAATTTTTTTAAAATAATAATTAAAATCAAAATAGCTATATTCATAATGATTAAAAATATACTTAATTCTTGATAAATCATGTCTCTTGTTTGTTGCTTTCATTGAATAATGTTGATTTGACACCCATATTTTGAGTGTTGAGTGCAGAGATAGAGAGAGAAGATAAAGGAAGGGAAAAAATATGTGATTCTAAAACAATAGACAAACAGAAATAAAAAGTGAACATAGATAGGATGAAAAAGAAAAGAATTAAATATGTCTTTAGTATATGTAGATACAACTAATTTTGATTCTAGCCTTTCAGATTATACTTTTTTTTTTTAGTTTTTTTCTTATAAATTTATAAACTTTAAAAGTTAATTTTTATGACTACATACCAATTGACATGTCAAATAATTGAACAAACCATGTATATCACATGTCATGATCTCAACATATGGTTGTTGACATAACATGCTTGGAGGTATACGTCAATATTAATTAAAGGATAACAGAGGTCATTTAAAAAAATGGAGGATTAAAAAGTTAAAATATTAAAGGAATAAAACCAAAATAAATTATATTACTTCCATTACCTACACGTATTAAGAAAATTGATTTAGTTAAAATCAATAAATTTATTTAAAATTTATAGTAGTTTTTCAAAATTGTTACCATGCATCGTTCAATTTTTTACATTTATTTTTTATTTATTTAGTCTCTCTTTACTTGCTACTCAATTATCATTTGAGAAATAACTAATTTATCTAATATATGTAATTTATTATATTGATTTTAAAAAAAGTTATAAATTAATATGGGTATTTTGGTTAAAAAGGTTATAAATTAATATGAGTTGATAGCATGTATGGGATGTTGTCGTATAGGATTTAGAGGAAGAAAAGGTAATTGAGGTTTGGGGTATAATAGCAGTGTGACCAAAGCTGTAATGACAGGGAAAGTTAATCTGACCATTGTTTGTTTTATGATTTGAGAAGAATGGTGTGGCTAACTTAACAACCATGACACGTGGGAAGGGGTTGAGGTTTTGCGAATGGAGAAAGAAATTAACGCGAGAGGATCTTTGTTATTCAACAAACAGGTTGTTGTATATGTGATAAAGAAGCAACCCCTCTCTCTACTAATCCCATATTTTGTAAGTGTCCTAATCCCACTTCGTGACTTGAAAATGGGAAACCAAAGCCTCAAACTAACTTCAAATTGAAGCATTGCATAATCAAATGCAACTGCACCTTGAATACGCCCTCTAAACTGTCTTCCCCTCTTCTCCTCTTTCTGTTACCACCAAATAAATCATCACCCGGTGGACCCCCAATTTTTATTCAACTACAAATTTACAACATTTCAGTTTGCGTCTCTACTTTTCATATTCTATCCCTTTCATTTTTATGTCCATTTTGGATTAACTCTTCAAATTTGTACCTTTCCAATTTCATAAACTATTATTTATTTTAACTATTTTCTACTTTTATTATATTGTATTATCAAATTAAGGATTAATAAAAAAAAATTTAAGATTAATTTGGGAGTATTCTTTATTTTAAAAAAATTAAATCATTTACTCGCTTTTCAAATATTTATAGGTTTTTTGAACAAGTCTAATTTTTATAAAATATAAGACCATTTTGCCTAATTTACGCGTATTAAGAAAGTTTGTTAATTTAATTAAAATCATTAAATTTGTTTAAAATTTATTATAGTTATTCAAAATTGCCCTTATGATGATTATGACTCATCATTCAACTTTCTTCACATATTCTCTCTCCACTTACTATCCAATTATCATAAGAGAGATAAATAACGTAATTGATACATCTCATTTATTGTTATTTTGATTCCAAGAAAAGCTATACATTAATAAAGGTATTTTAGTAAAAAAATAGTGACCTAGAAATTTGAAAGATGGTTTTATATTAACGGACATTTTTTTTAAAAAATGGTTTTGTATTTAGGGATGGATGTAGTGTTCGTTATGCAAAATTTGTGTCTTTTAATCCTGTGGCCGAGGTCTAGGCCATGTTGGAATAACTACTTTGCCTTTTGACATTCCCGTTTGTTTTCTTACCGATTAATGTCATTGATGTTTTTCTTGCTCATTTTGATCCCATCACAACGTATAAAAAGGACTCCCAACCAACATTGTTAGACACGCATCTAAGCAAGCATTTCATTCATTTTTTTCTTTTCTTCATTCTCTCTATTTTCTAGGCTGTGTTATGGAGTTTCCTGCACATAGGAGTTTGAGTGCACTAGTTCCCATGTGCAGCTGTGTAAACCCTTGAGGAGCAATACCAGCTTCAATTGCATTAGAAGCCTACAAAAATTTTGCTTAAAGCAGTGACTCATAACCGCGACACAACTTCCCTTTGTTAGAACCTGAAAGCAAAATTTATTCATTTCTTCTTTGAGTTCTATAATAGCCTTGTTCACTAGCTAACACGCATTTGTTAACCTCTCTAAGCTTGAACCACTAGACGACACCAATTATAAGCGGTGGTCCCAGAAACTGCTTATCATTTTCAAGTAGTATGAAGATGATTTGGTTCTATTCAAGAACCCACCTATCATTCCGTTCGACGTTGATGTTCAACCTAAAGTGCTTCAAATTGAAGGTATGAAAATGCGTCAAATGTAACATCCTATTTTCATCACAAATAGGAAATAGATATTAATATATATTTCTTGAGAAATACTTACTATAAGTTAGTTTATTATTATCATTTTTTTAAAATTTTGGTATTTATATTTTTATTATTTGTTTTTTTTAATAATAATAATAATAAAATGAAAATATTTTTGAATGAGAATTTTAAAGTGACTTAATTAGTATTCACTAATTAAGAAAATTATATTAAGAATTTTTAATATCTTTGTTATTCACCATTTTTATTTTATGTTGTTATATTTTTATTTTTTTACATATTTAAGATTTAACTCTTATTAGAATTTTAAAATAAAATTTTGAAGGAATTAGACTATGGTTCTTTTAAACTTTTTGATCTACATAATATTTATGATTTTCTGGAATTTTTTGAAAATTTTGAATTATTTTAATAAAATAATATATTTTAAATAATTTTAAATTCATATAAAGTTGCTTAAAATTAAAAATATTTACAAGAATGTAAAGTTAAATTATAAGAAAATTTTCTAAAATCCATTTCAAGTAGACTTATCTAAAAATTATCGGTTTGAGAAAAATCTTGATTTTTTTCTAATCGTTAAAAAATTAGAAACGTATCAATAAATTTTTATTAACAGAAAATTTTAGACTTTTAAAATTTCAGCTTTATATTACTTATTATAAAATTAGTGAGGACTGATATAATATCGTTAAATTTCAAAAAGGACTCATTTTGAGTATTTAAAATATACCGAGTGAAAGGTTACTATTTGGCTTAATAATTCTACCGACAGTTACTATGCAACACACTGTGCATGTACGAAATTTTCAAAAGGTGCACAGTAACCTGGAATAAAAAATTCAAAAATGCATAGTACTTTTATATTAAAATAATGGAATGCATAGTAAATTTTTTTCCTATAAATACCGAAGGATTTCTTCTTTAGAATTCACAATTTCAGATTAAGTTTTCTTAATATAGTAGTGCTAGTGAGATAGTGGTGGAAGTGAGAGAGAGAAGAAAAGTTTTTGGAGAGAAGGTTCTGCCAAAATCCTAAGGTAAGAATACTTCTCTTTTATATTTTTTGGGTTATTTTTATATCGTTTTTAGAAATCTGTTATTATACTGGAAATAATATTATTTTAAGTTACTATTCTGCATAGCAATACTATTTCAATAGTAAATTACTATTTCAATAGTAAATTACTATTCAAATAGTAAATTACTATTTACTGTTACTATTTACCTTTACTGTTACTATTTACCTTTACTATTTATGTTTTACTATTTACCGTTACTATTCACGATTTACTATTTACCGTTACTATTTACGATTTACTATTTACTGTTACTATTCATGTTTTACTATTTACTATTACTATTTACTGTTACTATTCACTATTCACTATTCACTATTCAAAATTTACCATTTTTTATTTTAAGTTGTAATCTTAATTTTCATCTTGTAATTATATTAAAATGAAATTGGTATGTTTTAGAACTTGGAGACGAGGCGTGCATGGATTTTCAATAACGAATCGGTATACAAGAGGTAAGGGGGAGTGAGATAAGAATATAATATGAAAGACATAAGAATAAAGGGAGGAGTCCCCTACTCCTTTTAAATTTAATAATATTATTATTTTAAAGTAATAACTTCTCAACTTAAAATTTATAATAAATTTAATATATTGTGTAACTTATTCTGAAATATCTATACATGGATCTGAATTATTATAACTTATACGGACTGGACTAAACCTATGCAAGGACTTGAATTTTTATATCCTATATGGATCGAACTAAACCTATGCAAGGACTTGGATTATTATGACCTGTCTAGACTGAACTATACCTATGCGAAGACTAGATATATGGACTTATATAAACCTGTGCGAGGAATGGACTATAAGGACTCAAAATCAAATCTACTAATTTAAATAACCATTAAAAATTTGAATTATATTTATAAGTGATATTTAGTTGATTTGACTTGATTATAATTAATTATATTTGATTTCGATTAATGATATTGTGATTTATAATATTAGACTGTGATTAATAATATGTAATTATGATTGATGATATTTGATTATGATTGATGAGATTACTATACTTGATTGTGGTTGATGAATGATTGATGATCTTGTGATATGAAGTTTGAGCATATAGCAAGCATGACGGAAAGTTAAAACTCAGTAAGAATTTTCTTACCTTACTCTTTAATTTTTATTCCAAGAGAAAGTATTTTATAATTATTTTAGTCTTTTATTTCTTCTTAGAAATAATTTTTATTAACTTTATTTTTAATCTCTATAATAAAATCTAGTATTAGAAAGAAGCTATTTTATGAAAATCAGAGGTTGAGATAATTAATTCTTGAATTAAAGAAAATTTTTATAGTTTTAAGTATTCTTAGTTAATGATTTTAAATTATTTTCTTTAGAAATTAGAAGTTTAAAGTAAATTATTTTGGTTTTCCCCAACGAAATAACTAAAGAATATTTTGTGGAGATTTCAAAAAAAACTCAATCTAGTTAAGATTCAAATTGAGAAAGATTATGTAAATATGTGAAGATTTTTAAGAGAAAGCTCTGAGATATTTAAGGCTTGGAAACTCAATTTTGGTAAGATCTGAATTTGAAGACTGTACTAAATTATTTCAGTATAACAGAAGCTCAAAGAAGAACTTATGGAAATGTACAGTTTATTGTGATGATTTTGTGAACCTTTATGGTATTTAATAATTGAGTTTCTAAAAGCCTTAACCAACTAAATATGCGAGTAGTTCATGCATCATGAATCATTAAAGAGAAATGATATGTGATATTGCCTGGGGACGGATTATAGAAACCGAGGATACATTAGAGGAGGCTTAATTGTGAGCCTTGGGATGAGAGAGTGTGAAAGGGTGCTTCAGGTGACCTGGGGTCGCTCCCTAGTGTCGGGTACTTTCACAATAAAAACTTTCTCAGTCTGACTAGTCTCTAAGTGTTTCCACGCCAGTTGAGCTGTTCATATGCCATGAAGGCATTTATGTTATTATTATCCAGAATTTATGAAACAGTGTAAACTCCTGGTTGGCCCAGTGCAAACTAAAACTTTAAGGGCCCACATGCATAAACTGAATGAGATAGTAGCATAAGCATTACATAACATTCATGTGATTATGACATTCTATATGGATGGTTATGAATGAAAATATAAATGTTATGTATGTGGAAACCCTATATTCATAATTGATTGTATATGAGATTATAACTGATATTACTATATTAGTTTGTGAAAACCCTTATGCTTATGTCTCATCTGTAATATATTATATTTTGTTTCTCACTCCTTCTTGTTTGAATTTTTGTGTCCAAAATATATGTTATATGATATATAGCTAGCAGTCCAAGATGGAAGGATATATAATTACAAGAGGATAAAGTGGTCTCATCCTCAATCGATTAGATGAAGAGATATGACAAGAGTAGGATTCAAAAACTCAATGGTTCAAGGACTAGGAAATGATTGTTCACATTTGTAGTAGAGGTATAGTTTAGTTTTATTTTGCCTTATTACAATATCAAGTAGATAATTGTAACAAGGTAAAGGTTAAACTTTGATAAACTCTTTCATTTGGATATAATATTGTAATGATTTATCACTTATGATTTCTATAAATTATTTTGTCATTATAGACAAATATTGAAAGACAATTTTTTTTTTACTTTCAATATTCAAAGGAAATCAGATGTATATACGTCCTTGTATACACGAGATAAAGAGTGATAAATATGTATATCTTTCTAAAAGTTTTTTTTAAAAGTAAGAAGAATACATATATATCTCGTGTATATAAGGGGGTGTTACATCAAATACTACAAGCAAATGTGTTAATCGAAAATCCCCTCCCTCATCTTGTAGTGATTTTAGAAATCATCCCAAGCACAAAAAGAAAGGACTTTACACTTTAGGAGCTAGTTAACTACATGAAAATTAAAGAGGCCAATCATCCTAAAGGATAAGTGTCAAAGCTCTTCTTAACTTTTCTAATGCTAACTTGGTTGAAACTGGTGGTGGTCCTAGAAACAGGTTCAACAAATAAAAGAAACCCAACTAGTGGCAAGATAAGAAGCAAGGAATCATATAACATACCAACATTCAGAAAAAAAAAACCAACACTCTGTTATATGTGTGGAAACACAGCATTTTAGTGTCCCACTCAAAAAAATTAAAGGCCTTGAACTGAAGGTTAGTCTTCAAAAGCACAAGCTAATTTGGTAGAGGATAAAGAGATCATTTCTGAAGTAAATTTGATGGACAACATAATCGAGTGGATCCTAAACACTAGAGCTACTAAACATATTTATGCAACGAAAGAGCTATTCCAAGATTTTGAATACGCAATTGATTATGACATAGAGCACATGGGTAACTCTACAACTGTTGAAGTATGTGGTAAAAGAAAAATTCTTCTAAAATTAACATCTGGTAAAACTCCAGCTTTATATGTTCCCTCCATACACAAATCTGGTTTCTAGTGTTTTACTTAATAAGGTTGGACTAAAAATTGTTTTGGAATTTGATAAAATAGTTATCACTAAGAATAGGGATTTCATGGGAAAATGGTATATGACTGGTGGTTTATTTGTGTTGAGCATTACTCATAATAATAATTCTTCTGTTTAAATTGTATAGTCTGTTGATATTTGCTATGGTAGACTAGGACATATCAATCATGTGTTGATTAAAAAGACTTAAACCAATGGACCTTTTACCATCTCTTTATGAGAATATTAATTCTAAATGTTGAGTTTGTGTATAAGCTAAATATATGAAAAAGCCTTTTTAAATCAGTGGATACAAGACAAACTTTTTAGAACTAATACACTTATACTTAGCTACTTTTAAAATTCTTCTGTGAGCAGAAGTGGTAAGAAATATTATGTTACATTTATTGATGATTTTTCATGCTATACCGAGGTCTTTTTGTTAAAATCTAAAGATTAAACTGAATCTATGTTTCTGAAATATAAAGTTGAACTAGAAAATTGATTGGATTGAAAAATAAAAAAGGTTAAGATTTGATAAGGGTGATGAATATAGTATTATCAATCTTAAAGATTTCTATGAAAAAATAGTTATTTGGGTTCACCTCAACAAAATGATATTACAAAAAGGTAAAAAGTAAACTATAAAAAATATGATGAATGATATTAGTTTTGGTATGCCTAATAATATATGGAGGGAAGTTATTCTTAGTGTTTGTTACATTCTTAATAAGGTCTCTCATAAATATTTGGATAAATCCCTTATGAACTATGGAAAGGGTATTCCTCTAATTTAAAATTCTTAAAAGTGTGGGAGTGTTTGACCAAAGTTGGAATACCAGACTTTAAAAGATCAAACATTGATGTTAAAATTATTGATATTATTTTTATTAGGGCTCGTGGCATTGTTGCTTATAGTTTTTTTTTCTTGAATGATAATACTATTATTGAATCTAGAGATGTTGAGTTCTTTAAAATTTTATTTCCATATTAGAAAGGTAGGGAGTTGAATGTTTTTATTCCTAAACCTATATTTTTTTCTTTAATTGTTAATTCTTTTATATATGAAATGATATCCTCTAGCTCTAACTCTTTTGAACCTAGAAGAAGTAAAAGATGAAAAACTAAAACTAGTTTTGGACTAGATTTTAAAACTACTATTTTGACTAATATTAAAGATGTTGATGTTTTATCTAAAGAATCAATTATTGCTCTATGTTGGAAAAAGATCCAGAAACATATAATAAGACAATTAGTTTAATTGATGTATCTTTTTGGAAAGAAGCTATAAAAAGTGAAATAGATTCAATAATGAGTCATCATATTTAGGAACTTGTTGATTTGTCTACTAGTAACAAACCTATAGGAAGTAAGTGAATTTTCAAAAGGAAAATGAGACATGATAGGTCAATTGAAAAATTTAAAGTAGGATTGGTAATCAAAGGTTTTACTCAAAAATATGGAATAACTTTTTTTATATCTATTCATTAGTTACAAAAATTTAAACTATTAAAGCTCTAATTACTTTGGTTGCTATAAATGATTTACTCATTCATCAAATGAATGTAAAAATAGCTTTTTTAAATGGTGGTTTGGATGAGAAGATTTATATGAAGCCCTCACTAAAAGGTTGTGTTATTGTTGGTCAAGAACACAAGGTTTTCAAGCCCAAAAAATATTTGTAAGGGTTGAAACAAGCACCAAAGTAGTGGTATGAAAAGTTTAACGGTGCTTTTTGATTGAGCATGATTTTGTTGTGAATTCATCTTATACTTGTGTTTACACAAAGTTGTTTGAATCTAGTTACATGATAATATGTTTGTATGTTGATGATATGTTCATTTTTTGAACAAATTTGAATGTGATTAACCAAACAAAATTATTTTATTGTTCCAAATTTGAAACAGAAGATTTAGGAGAAGTCGATGTTATCTTGGAAATAAAGATAAAGAAAACAGAAAATGAGTTTTCTTTAAATCAATCACACTATGTTGAAAAACTTTCAAAAAGATTCAACAACTTTGATGTTATACTTGTTAAAACTCTTTTTGATTTCAATGTGTATTTAAAATGATGAATGGTGATAATGTGTCTCAATTTGAATATACAAAAAAATTTAAAATGTGGTGTTCTTAATGAATTATACTAAACCTAATATTGCATATGTTGTAAATAGATTGAGTCGTTATACTCAATCTCAATGGTAAATAACAAAATGTTTTGCTTTGTCTTTTGAAATATTTAAAAGGTGTTATAGATTGGAGTTTGTATTTTCCAAAATTTCCTTCAATGTTGGAAGGGTATTGTGATGCAAATTGGGTTTCAGACAAAGACAAGATAAACTCTACCAGTTAAAATATGTGTTCACTTGGGGTGGAGGAGTTATTTCCTGAAAGTTTACAAAACAAACATGTATTGCATGTTCCATTATGGAATTTGAATCCATTGCTCTTGAGTTAATAGGTTAAGAAGAAGAATGGTTGAGAAGTATATTAGTTGACATAGAAGACCTACACCAATAGTATTACTTTATTGTGATTTGTAAGATGTCATTGGAGTTGATAACAACAATGCTTACAATGGAAAGAAAAGATGCATTCATGTTAGACATGGTATTGTTAGAAAATTAATTAAAAATGGTAATTTCCTAGATTTTGTAAGTGAGAAAAATCTAGTTGATCCTCTTACTAAATAGTTAACTAAGAGAGTTATCTTGACTATGTGGAAGGGGATGGGTCTTAAGCCTTGAATGAAAGGAAAGTATGGTAGATACTTAGTTAAATAGGTTAAACTAAGTCATACATTACTCTAGATGCATTACATCTCACCGCTATGGCAAGAGAAAGTAATGCTTGATTTGAAAGAGACAAATAGCCTATTATGGTGGTTCTATTTACACACTTGATGTATCTACTAGAAAAGTGATATTAAAACGCATTATGTACTTTTAAAATTATTTAAATAAAAGTTTATTCCTAAAAGTGCTTATAAGACGCATTGTACAAAATGTAGTGCTTATAAGGCGCATTATACGAAGGCTAATGAATACCCGTGTGAATAAACATGTGAGTGAGAATGATAAAAGTCACCTTTGAAATTTAGACAATCTTTTTAAAACACTCACATGATTGTGAGATTAAGAATGACTTTAATATTTATCATGGAAACTCTACGTTTAATGTTAAGGAGTGTGTAGTAAGGGTTCCAACCTTACCCCAACTAGTTTAAGAGTAATCATCATTTGAATGAACTATTGTCGCCTCAATTCACTACGTGTTAATTCAATCATTTAAACATTAATACTCATGCACAAAAAAAAAAAACTTTCTCTACCTAGAGAACTTTTTTTCCTTGGAAAGCCATTGGTGGGGGTTGTTGGAATAATGACTTTGGCTTTTGGCATTTTGTTTTGCTTCTTGTCGGCTAATGTCATTAATGTTTTCTTATTCGTTTTGATCCCATTAGTGCCTATAAAAAGGATCCTCGACCAATATTGTTAAACACACATCTAGGCAAATATTTCGCTCATCTTCTTCCCTTTCTTCTTTTTAAGCAGTGTTGTAGACTTTCAAACACATAAAAGTTAGAGTGCACTGATTCTCGTGTGCAATTACGTAAACCCTTAGAAAATAATACCAATTTTAACTATACTAAAAATACGTCAAAATTTACTTTCAAGACAATAACTCATAACCAAGACATAACTTCCTTTTGTCATAACTAAAAAGCCATACCACAATAACTCATCATATCGTAGTTGTCCTTCCACGGCTTATCTGACATTTCCAATATAGGCTCATGGAACCCACTCACGCTTCTTAGATTCATGTGGTTTGCCCACGAATCTCATTTCCCTACAATGTACATTGTGAGTCTCATCGTAGCAGCAAGATGGTGCCTACAAGTTTCAAGAATCTCATACCCAACCGAGTTGAATGAAGTATAGAAAAAACAATATAAGGACACCAATTTGATGTCGCTGGTTTTCTGAAGATCGAGTAAACATGCCAAGAATTTTTGGAAAATCAAATTGAGTGTTTATTTTAAGACTCTTTTTATGTGTAACATTAAAATAATTTTTACCATGATATCGACATGGATTTGATTTCTCAAAGATGTATAATGCAATTAAGGAAATATTAAGGTGCGTGGAAAAACAATTCGTTGGACCGGTTCAACTGTATTGGTCATTTCAACAATTTTCAAGTGCTACATCTATATAAAATATAGGTGGTACTGGTGACGATGATTTTAGACAAATGCTATTACTGATTTGCATTAACTAATTATAGATGTACGTGGATATAGATTTGACATTAAAAATTTAAATATGATTATACAAATGAATAAAGAACGAAGCAGACATCAATAATTGATAAGAAAAAGATTATAATGTCGCTGAATTGAGATTAGATGAAAATTAAAAAACATAAGGATCAATTAGTAACCCGTAACATCCAAACTGAATAAATTATTATTTCATAAAAGGAAAAAGGAAGAATATATGAATGGCCAATGCTTGACGAGTTTCAGTTTCAAGTAACATCCCAATGTAAAATACGAAAATACCCTGAAAGATTGGGTGGTTCTTTCGAAGAAATAGGGGTAACTTGGGAAATAACTATCCCCGCCCCAGAAAATTGCATAAGGTCCGAAAGAGCATTCTGTTAGGAAGTGTGTCAGAGACGGTTTCTTTCTTTCTTTCCCTCGCACCAAACACACACACGCCTCAACCATCGCCACTATAAAACCTCTTCTTCCACCTCTCTCTCTCTCTCAAATCTTTTTCTAAAACTTTATCACTCTCAAGAGAGAGAAGCTCTGAACCACCTGTGAGGTCAGAAATTTTCAAGAAAACTTTCCGTTCCTTCAAGTTCAATTTTCTCATACGATAGACTAAAATTTATCATCATTTCATCGATGTTAGTAATTTCTTGAATCATTCGTTCCTTCTTTCTCAACTGTTAAAGAATTATTATGAAACGATTACGATCTGAAAATCGATACGCGAATGTTTAAACGATTCGGTTATTAATCAATGATCGTTTGTTCACGTTCCTGAAACTATATATTATTATTGTCTTTGCTTGATTTTGCAGCATTCTTGCATCGAAAAACAATGCACAATAAGGACTCGTGCTCTCCCTCCTCCAACGGCGGATTTGGCGCCACCGCCGTTAATCAAATGCCGTCCAACGGCGGCGTCTTCGGTTCACTGTACTCCGCCTTGTCGAACGAGATTCCGTCGCTCTCCGCGAACTGCGGCGGCGTCGGAGGCGGCGGCTCGCTGTACCAGTACTCCGACTCAACTCAGTACGACTCGTGCGTGATTCAGAAACACCAGGATATGGTGAACCGGCACAGCATGTGCCTGAGCCGCCTCGTTGAAACTTCCAAAGAGGTGGAGGCTCTGCGGCAGGAGAACGGACAGCTCCGTGCGTTGAACAAGGAGCTGCAGAAGCAGCTGAACCTTGCCATTCAGGCCTCGCTGGAGAATCAATTTGGAGGAGGAGGAGGAGGCTGTTCCTCCGGCCAGACGCCGTTTGATGTCGTGCAAGGGTTCCGTAGCTTCCACATTGGAGAAGGGAAAGAGAACTGCAATAGCATTAATAATAATAATAATAATAATAACCTGCAGAAGGAGCTGCAGGAACTTTCTGATGAGAGTCCAACGAGCGTGATTGAGAATAACGTGGTGGAAGTTGAGAGGTTCTCGCTTCCTAAGAGCATATCTGTCAGATCCAATGGTTACTTGAAGATGGCTGCTCAGTCTGCTGCTCTTGCCACCAATAGTGCCTCTCGCAACAAAGGCGCCACTCGTCCTCGCACCTCCTCCGCTCCACCAGATGCCGTTGTAAGGACACATCCTAATTTTATTTATTTATTATTAATAGTATTGTTAGTAGTATTATCTTCGTTGTTTGGCTGTATGATTATTGCTTTTATCGTTATTTACCGAACTTGACGTGCGTGTTAGTTGCCAATAATTTTCCTTTCAAAACAAGTAAAACCTTGCTTGTCTATGTCATTACCTGGTAGCTGCAACGAACGGAGGCGTTTTTTTTGTTGTTTTTTAATTTGAGTGTGCTTGTTTTGGAAGTGTGTAACTCTAGCTAGTTTGGATTGGGGGGGTTCACAGGACCCATTGGTTCTGGTTGCAAAGTGAGGGGGCACAAAAGTCGTAGTCCAACGCTGAATCATTTAATCTGTTAGAATTGTATCGTGGGATTTAGGGTCGATTCAGTTAAGTGGGGAAATGGGTTTTCCCGTTTCCTTTTCTTGTTAATTATGTGCTCTGTGCTGGGACTTATGCTTCCGTTAAGTAAAATTAATTTTGATCCATGGAACCATAACAGAATTTAGCATTATATCTAAGGAGTCATATAATTCCTTTTTGCAAGTCTTTACGAATTCTTGAAAAATAGATTGAGTTAGCTGTACGACCTCTACTAGATTAATACTATTTTTATTAAATCTCTAAGTTAATAAATTATTTATTTATGATGGCCATTACTGAAGATTTGTCATTCTGTTTGTAATTTTTAGACACAAGCAAACATACCATATATATGATGCTACGATGCCAAATTGATATGATAGATGAACAATAATTGTCATCCTAAAACATGAAGAAGAGAAGTCATTTTAGTACGTAGTTGCGTAATTAGTGTGTAGTGGAAAGTAAATGTGTGTGTGTGTATATATATATATATATATATATATATATATATATATATATATATATATATATATAGAGTACGTAATAATTAACTAGCTTAGGCACCGTGGCGTGAATCCTGAAATATAAATGCATGATTGCGCATCTAATATGAGAAAAACATTTGACAAATAAATAGTACAATTATAGATGGTTAAAGATTGAAAATGCAAACTACGTCGATAATATCTAATTATATCTAGACTTGATTGTCGTGTCATCCTGAAGGAAAGAGGATATGATCCAGTTGCTTTAAATATTCGATCTGATTTAGTATTATTGTTAAATTTTGCTTATGTTGCTATGGTGCAGCAGAAGGTGTATGTGCGAGGAGGGCAGAAAGAGGAAGAGCCTCTTGAAATGGTAGTGTATAACCAAGGGATGTTCAAGACTGAGCTATGCAACAAGTGGCAAGAAACTGGCACATGTCCATATGGAGACCACTGCCAATTCGCTCACGGTATTGGAGAGCTTCGACCAGTCATCCGCCACCCTCGCTACAAAACTGAGGTCTGCAGGATGGTACTTGCTGGGGTCGTATGCCCATACGGTCATAGATGCCATTTTCGCCATGCACTTACTGAACAAGAGAAAGCTGTCTCACAGCCTAAACCGCGAACAATTAAGCTGCAAGAAAGGTAGTCTCATGGAGTAAACGTAAACCGTACATAATATTGTGTAATTACGTACAAACATGGACAAGCCACACCACCATAAAAATAATTACTTTTCTAATGAAGAGTAAAGGGGGAAAAAAAAGGAGGCTTGCGGCAAGATGAGATCTAGAGCAGGATTCTTTGAGAAAATGTGTTCAGTCGTCGTCGTGTCTTTTTTCTTCCCGTTAAGTTTGACATTTGATTTTTGAACACCACATACACACAACAATACGTCTGATGATCCCAACCCAAACATCCAAACAGAAAGTACTCTTCGTTTCTTTTTTGGTCACCAGGATAAAGTACTCGTTGTAGTGTAATGATACTACGTTTTTTCCATGTCATTTTTTGTTGGGTACTTCTGCAATGATACTATTGGCTTTGAAAAGTAAGCAATTTCTGGTTGTGGTCGATTTTTCTATTGTAGTCTATTTCTTAGCTACCTGTACCTATTTCTCAATACATTTGGTTTTTTTTTTTTTTTGTACTTTCATTTGCTTATTTCAACTATCAAGTAAAATATATCTTTCCTTTTAGGTTAAGAGATCATGAAATAAGCTTAGCGATTCGCAGGTCGATCCTAGTAATCTGTGGGTGTCTCCCCAGCTACAAGTATAGTATTTAACCAAAGATTCCTTAGGCCATGGCATGGTGGTTGACTGTTGCTAAATACCCTTTGGCAATGGCTCAAGTATTGTCATGCGTTCACTATTTTTGTTCTAATTAAACTTAGATCGGACTTGGGCCCAGAGGGATAGGACATGTCTAAATATTGGAATCATTTTTTGGTCCACAAAATGTTTACTAAGAAAGGAATGGCCCAACGAATAAAAGCAGTACAACCGAGCACATACAGTGCAGGTTTGGTATAACACCCTAAATAGAATTTTGTCAACAAACCTTTGTTGGTATGGGAGAGAAAAATCATTCTACGATTAAACGGAGTTTTAACTATCTTAAAAAGCGTGAAAGGTCAATATCAACCTTTAAATTTTTTCATTTTACCAACTCTATTTCCCCTGTAAACCAAACACCCCAGAATCCGAACCCTGCTGCTGAATATTTGGAAGCCTGTCCTCACTTGGTCAAACAATCCGAGATCCGTCGAATGTTTATCACGCACATACAAAGAGAATTTTTTAGTCGGTCTATGTACAAAAACAATGAAACAATGACATAAAATAAAGTCTGAGGTACTGTAGATATCGTCAAACTGGGCCAGGCTGAGAAGTGAAAAACCCAGCCAACTATAGATGCTCTTCGGAGTCATTTTTGCCTCAAAAGTCACATATAAACCCAATAGAGTTATAGTATATGTTTATAAACTTATTTACCAAAATTTTACCAAAAAAAAACTTATTTACCAAAATTTTACCAAAAAAAAACTTATTTAAAATCTTGTTTTTACAGTAATCGAAGAAAGAAAACAAAAGAAACAAGAATCAGAAGCTAGACATCTCCACAGTTGGGAGATGACCAAATCTAAATAGAGACATTTAAATTAACACTACCCCTAGCTAGAGAATCTGTAACTAAATTAACTTGTAGCAATAAGAAGAAATACTCGTATCAAAAAACAAAGCCAAACATAATCCCAGGCTAAAAGAAGAGCTTGAAACAAAGCTTTAATTTCAGCTAAAAAAACAACCTAGACCAAAGAGGAAAACTCAATAACCCAACCACGAGAATCATTAGGTGGCCTGCATTTGTTTACTATAATTTCATCGATGATTTTTCTTTAATTTTAAAGTAGAAAGTAACATCATCTAATATTATATATATTTGTTATTGACATGACCCAATATATATCATATGTTATATACATCAATAATATATTATTCTACCATATATTGAATTATATTATATTATATATAATAAATAGAATATTTATATTAATCATATTAAGATATAATATAAGAATTTATCTAATTTTTTAGTTTTAATTAATAATACTTTTTATATTTTTATATAGAATAATAAAACTCAATGAAAATTTTCTTCACCATTCAAATATTTCAAATATATATGTAAATATTAAATTTAAATATTATAAATTTTTCACATTTTATTGATATAAATATTCTTTTTCAATATATAGTAAATAATTTAAACCATATTGACTTACTAATTTATAATTATTAATTATTAAAAAATTAAAACAAAAGGATATCTAAGGTCGAAGATTTATAATAGATCGAAGATAAAACGTTCGAACCAAGGAACCATAACGTTGGACATTTCTAAAAAGTAATCTTATATTATATATAAAACGTCTCAGTTGTCTATAATGAAATGACCCCGTTTATATATATTATACTGTATATTCATGACAATATATCGATGAACATTTATTTTATAAAATATTTGAAAAAATAAACGAAAATAATATTGTTATTGTTATTGTTATTGGTGGCACGCGTGGTGATAAAGAGGCACGTGTGAGTAACTCCAAATGTTGTCTTTATATTGATCTGAGATTACTTGCTTTTCTATTCATTCATTCATTCATCGTTACGAGAGAGAAAGGGAAAGAGAGCAAGAGCTTGAGGAAGTTATGGGATATGGGAGGTTTGGCAAAGAACATAAATAAATGCGTGTTTTTTTCTTTGCCGATTCCACCCATTCCTATTATTTCCTTTTCTTTCTCTCTTTCCATTCTCCTCTCTTCTCTTTCAACCTCTCCCAGATCTTCTCAACATGTGAGTTTCACTCCTCTGCATCACTTTTAGTTTTTTAACAAATTAAATTATTGTTCATCTCACTTTTGCTTCTCAAGGGATTCAACTTGAACGAAGCTGCGTTTGCCAACAAACTGGACCCGCTCCTGTACCGTACCACCAGATCTATAGTAATTGGGGTAAAAAAATGTTTTTAAAATGAATTATTGTTAAATTTGAGAATCAACCATACCCATAAAATACTGATGTTTACTGTTGACATAACTCAGATAATTAATCGGATCACAAATACAGTTTTGATGGCAAAACTTCTGTATTTAATTCATCTGATCTACTAAAGATATTAACACAATTAAAAACAGCGTTTAAGATATATTTCGGTAAATAACCGGACAAGAAAATGTCATATTGCTATTCTTAAAAATTTTATGACAGTTTTAATCACCTTAAAAGAACAACTTTAATATTTTCTAACGATGAAACCGCCAAAATACAATAATAAAACTCCTACAAAATTTTAAAAATGAAGCGGAATTTAATAAGACAAACTATAATTTTACCAACAGCTTGTGTAATTTATCTTTCTAACAAATAAATCACATCTTTATTTTCTTTTGTCTTTATTTTTTTTCATCAACATATCAATCAAAACACCTATTACCTTTTCATTTCCTCTCTTTCAAATAAAGTGTTAAAGTAACTATTTCTTAGTATACAATTGAAAAAATAAATTTATAAAATAAAAAAATTTAAAAATTTTAAATAAAGTGTTAAAATAACTATTTCTTAGTATATAATTAAAAAAATAAAATTATAAAAATTTAAAAATAAATATTAATTTTTTATATTGTTCTAGACAATAAAAAATCTTTTTTAAAGATCGGTGTCATTGAGGAGCAACTGGGAAATATTTAATCCTATCTTAAAGTAAGGGTTGCAATATTAAATCGAAGAGACTCTAATGACCTGTTTAAAATTTAAGTGGAGATTGGTTAGTGGTAATTTTTTAATTATTAAAGAATTTTATTTTTATAATGAAATACTAAATAAACATTAAATATTGGAACGAAAAGAAAAAGGGGAGTGGGTGGTCTGCTCCGTGTTCGGTGTTCTTAGCGCAGAGTGATGTTGAAATGATATGATCATGTGACGCTAACGTTAACAATACGTTTCGGGACCAATAATTGCTCATAGATCAGAGTTACAGTGCATAAAACCGACATGTCCAGATATATAAACTATGAAACATTTAATATATATAACTTAATTGAAAAATTATAAGTTTTTTCATATAAGAATTAATATTATATATTTAATTATAAAATTTTTAAAATAAATTAAAAATAATTAAAAATTTTACTGGAATAAATAAAGCAATTTATAAAAAGTTGTTTATAAAGTCTTCCTAATACATTTATATATTAAAAGTACAATCTATTTTTACTTCTTTTAAAATATCTAATTTGGATTTTATTAATTTATTTTTTTATATTTTAAATTTCAGCATTTTTAGTTAAATTCATTGATTCAATTAATTCTTTTTTGCCATTCTTTTTTTTATTTCTTTAATCACTAACCTCTTTTTTTATTAGGCTGAAATGGTTTAACGACTTTGTGATTATTCATGATCATTATATCATGTTGTGTACTAGCACCGATGTTCTGTACTAGAACCGGGGTCAAGAGTTGACCGTCTTGATTGGCTTTCTTACTCTCGGTTTTACACCGTCTTAGTGGAGTACGATATTTATAGGAAATTACAGGAAACAAGGGTATTACGGAGGTAACTTAGTGATTAGCTCAGATCCTTATTTAATAATAAATGAGTTGTATTTATAGGAAATACCTAAGCTTGAGAAATGAGTTGACCCTTCTCCTAACTTATTGTAGAAATAGTGCTTGTGGGAACATGTTGCCCATATTGATTCTGGCTCACTGTCTGATTGTAAGGAAGGATCCGGAGTCGCTTCTATGCAACCGTAGTCATACTGATTTTGGATTCCAGTTATGGCGGTCTATCATGTGCTCCTAATAAGTCTAATGACGTGACATCATATAAATAGGACCCCGTCCGTGAGTTATGGAGTCCGGTTATCACTCCGGATCATATCCTACTTGAGATATTATTTATTCATTTTGAAATTAAAATATATAGGTCGTGTTTAGTTCGCAAGTTTTTTAAAAAAATAGAAAGTTATTTTTGAAAAAGTTGAAAAAATAAAAAAAGGTATTTGTTTACAAAATACGCAAAGAAAACTTATAGAAAACTGAAAACCAGGTTTTCTATTTTTTTAAAGAAAAACATGGAAGTCTTTAAAGGAGTTTTTCAAGAAAACTAAAAAGTGGATAAATTTTTCAATAATTTTTTCTAACTATTACAGGAAATAAAATTTTTTGAAAACAAACAGAAAACCTTTCCCAGAAAACTAAAATAATTTTCTGTAACTAAACGCAGTATCTCTGTTTTAAATTAAAGGACCATTGTTTTCCTTTTTTTATTCACTAATTGATTTGAAATCAGGGTAAATAATTTTTTTTCAATTGTAGTATATTTTAATATCAAAATGAACAAACAATATCTCAAACAAAATATAATGACCATGAGTGATCATAAAGTTCATAGACCATTTCAAATAAGTGATTCAATGAAAAAGGAAAATAATGCTTATTTGATTTGAGACTGAGATAATGATTGATTTTTCATTTAAGGGACACTACAAAGTTGTTGAATATTTTAATATCAAAATGAACAAACAAAATCTGAAACAGGATACAATGACCATAAACAAATGGGTCAACCCATCATTAGGCACATTATATCAAAAGTCTAACCACATAAAACCATATAAAAAATAATTAATATAATTATTTGTATTATAATTAATAATATGATATTGTCTAATTAATTTAATAATGTTAATCCATATAATTAAAATTAATATTAGAGAATAATAATTAATAAGCATTATTAAATTAATAAGCATACATTAAATATCATCATAGCAAAAAAATTAATTATCATCAAAGAAATAATATGCTCTCAATAGTGTATAAAAACTATATCCGATAGAGATAAATATCGTATACCATAATAACTTATATTTCAACCACAATATAGACAAGGAAATATAAATATCATTTCTACAAAAGTCCAAGCATCTGACGACATTATAAGAGACATATAATAAAATGGATCAATACATATCTCATTAACTTAAAACACCAAAAGACTCAACAAATATCATATAATCCATGACTTCAAAATCTCCAAACACAAGTCTTTAATTAGTGGATGGTATTACTACAATTGACCCAAACAAAATCCACTTGAATGAATGGTCTTACAATAACTCGACAACAACAAAAAAATGATCATAATTGAGCCAGCCAGTAACATGAGTGATCACAATTAAATGTCCATATAAATGTCAATCATGAGCAAGCACCAAAATGTTTGGATGAAACATAAGATGACAGATGTGAAGAACTGTGACTCTAAAGTCTGGTAGCTTCTAAAGTCTGGTAGCTTCCAAAGGTCTGGGACCTTTTGGGTCTGTACGCAAACTTATCTTGATTTAGTTGTTTCTATTTCTATGTAACTACTTTGGTTCATAGATCATTATAGACATTGTTTCCTATAAATATGGTCCTTGGGTGATTGTGTAAAGGGTGAAAAATACGATCTATTGTAACAGTGTAATCACTTCATCATAATTCAATATTGTTGCTCTTCCCGTTGATGTAGGCTCATTTTGGCTGAACTACGCTAATCTGTTTGTGTTCATCTTCTTCTTTTTTATCTCTTATGTTTAATTGCTATCTCTGCATTGATATTTTAGAGTACTTTGTTTTTAGTTCCAAATTTCTTTCTCGGGTATTTTTCTTGTTCTTGTGTTTTCTTTGTGTTTTTTGTTATCAGATTATCCTATTAGAACCAACAAGTGGCGCTGTCTGTGGGGATGCTTGAAACATCAAGAAATCAAAGAATGGGTTCTACAAGATTCGATATAGAGAAGTTCACTAGTGAAAACGATTTCGGCCTGTGGAAGATCAAAATGGAAGTCATCTTGATCCAGCAAGGCTATGCAGAAGTAATCAAAGGAGCAGAGAAGATGGATACATCTTTGACTCCTAAAGAGAAAGAAGTTATGATTGAAAAGGTAAGATCTACAATAATCTTGTGTCTTAGTGACAAGGCACTAAGGGAGGTAGCGAGAGAGAAAACAGCGGCATCAATATGGGTGAAACTGGAATCTTTGTACATGACAAAATCTCTTGCAAACAGGCTCTGCCTAAAATAGCAGTTGTATTCCTTCAAGATGAAAGAGGCAAGAAGTGCCTCTGAGCAGATAGCCGAGTTTAACAAGATCCTTGATGATCTTGAAAATATTGAAGTAAAATTGGATGATGAAGACAAAGTCATCTTGTTAAATTTTCTCCCCAAAAGTTACGAGCATTTCAAAGACGCAATCCTTTATGGAAAAGAACAAACCATTAGTCTCGAAGAGGTTATGACCTCAATTAGGTCCAAAGAACTGTAGAGACAACAGGAGTCCAAAACAGGGGGCAATGGTGAAAATCTTAATGTCTTAAAGGGGAAGAAGAAAAGAAATGGAAAGGAAAGAAAGGCAAGAAGCCATTTCAGAAGGCTAAGTTTGGGGATCAGACTTTTCAGTACAAGTGTCATACCTGTAACAAGACTGGACATCTCAGGAAGAACTGTCCTGAGAATACCACGGGTCCAAAAGGAAATTCTGAAGCAGCTGATTTTACAGCAGCATTAGATGGATATGAGAGCGCTGGAGTTCTTGTTGCATCATCTTCGTAGACTCAAAAAGACTGGGTCTTGGACTCTAGATGCTTCTATCATATGTCCCCAAAGAAGGATTATTTTGAGACCTTGGATTTTAAAGAATGTGGAACAGTTTTGCTAGGGGATAATCGTCCCTACAAGGTGCATGGCATTGGAACCATCAGATTGAGGATGTTTGACAATGGGAAATTTCTTCTCAAAGAAGTGAGGTATGCTCCTGGTTTAAAACGCAATCTCATTCCAATAAGCATGTTTGATAATCTTAGTTTTTCAACAAGAATTCAACATGGTGTGTTAAACATTTCAAATGGGTTTTTAATAGTTGCAAAAGGCTTTAAAGATAAATGTAATGGTTTGTTTATCTTAGATGGTTCTACTCTAATTGCTCACGTATTTGTTGCTAGCAAAGTATGTCAGGATAAAACAAAATTATGGCATCTCAGACTTGGGCATGTTAGTGAAAAAGGGTTATTTGAATTGGAAAACAGGATCTGCTTAATAGGGATAAAATAAATAAATTAGATTTTTGTGAATTGTGTGCTTGGTAAACTAATAGAGTAAAATTTGGGTCAGGCATGCATATTTCTTCCAAACCTTTTGAATATGTTCATTCTGATTTATGGGGGCCTTCTAGAGTTAAGACTCTAGGTGGAGGCTCTTATTTTCTGTCAATTATGGATGATTTTTCAAGAAGGGTCTGGTTGTTTGTGCTTAAAAATAAGTCTGAAACATTTTCAAGATTTCAGCAATGGTACACACTGATTCAGAATCAGTTGGGCACCAGCCTCAAGATTCTAAGAGCTGACAATGGCCTAGAATTTCTTTCAGAGCAGTTTGATGAGTTTTGCAGGAAACAGGGAATTAAAAGACATAAAACTGTACCTAGAACACCCCAGCAAAATGGTTTGGCTAAAAGAATGAACATGACAATCTTAGAATGAGTAAGATGCATGCTTGTTGGAGCTGGTCTACCCAAAAGCTTCTCGGGAGAAGCTGATGCCACTGTTGTTCACCTAATTAATAGGTGCCCATCCTAAACTTTAAATTTCAAGACACCAATGGAAGCTTGGACTAGAAAAGTCATAGATTATTCTAATTTAAGCGTGTTTGGATCTCTGCGTTATGCTCATATAAAGGGGGGAAAGTTAGAACCATGGGTTGTCAAGTGTAATTTTCTGGGATATCCTGAAGATGTAAAAGGCTACAAACTTTGGAGATTAGGAGCAGGTGGAGGCAAGTGCATCATCAACAGAGATATGATTTTTGATGAGTCAAGAATGGGTATGTTAGAGGATCAGACACAGGAAAATACCTCAGGAAGAGAACAAACTCAGATTGAGGTGGAGCTTTCTTCAAAAGAGAAACAAACTCATAATATGGAGGATTAGTTTTTATAGTCAACAGACCCAGACCCAAGCAATGCAGGAGAACCTATTTTTTAGGAAAGTAACAGCTCAGGTGGAGCTACTGATTCATATAATGTCCCTAATTATCAACTGACCAGAGACAGAGGGAAGAGAATTCATAAGCCGCCAAACAGATATGGGTAGGCAGACCTGATCTATTATGCTTTGAGTGTGGCTGATGAAGTTCAGAGCACAGAACTGTGGTCATTTGAGAATGCCATGAAGTGTTTTGAAGCACAACATTAAAGTAAGGCCATCCATGAAGAAATGGAGTCATTAAATAAAAATCAGACCTGGGAACTTGTGGATTTGCCTAAAGGGCAAAGAGTTATTGGAAGCAAGTGGATCTTCAAAAGAAAGGAAGGGATACCAGGGGTTGAAGCACCAAGGTTTAAAGCTAGGCTTGTGGCTAAAGGTTTCACGCAGATTTTATGGAGTGGATTACAATGAAATTTTTTCACCTGTTGTAAAACACTGTTCTATCAGAGTTCTGTTAAGCCTGGTAAATCAATTTAACTTGGAGCTAGAACAAATGGACGTTAAAACGACTTTTCTTCATGGTGATTCGGAAGAGACCATCTTTATGCAGCAACCAGAAGGTTTTTCAAAAGATGGGAGCAAAGTTTGTTTGCTCAAGAAATCTCTTTACGATCTGAAACAAAGTCCCAGGATGTGGTACAAGAAGTTTGATATTTTTCTAATTAAATATGGATTTTGCAGATGCAGCTATGACAACTACATTTACATTATGAAAAAGGATAATATTTGTATGTTATATCTTCTCTTATATGTTTATATGTAGATGATATTTTGATGGCAAGCTCGAGTAATGATGAGTTAATTTTGTTCAAAAGAGTTTTAAAGTCTGAATTCGAGATGAATGATCTGGGACTTGCTAAGAAGATACTGGGAATGGACACTATCAGGAACAGGAAGTAAGGAGAACTCTTCTTATCTCAGCAAGGATACTTGAAGAAAGTTGTTGAAAGGTTTAGAATGCATCAATCTAAATCTATTGAAACACCTCTAGGCTCTCTGTCAAAGCTTTCATCCTCTCACTCACCTATTACAGAGGAAGAAAAATTGAAGATGCCTTCTGTCTTGTATGCTAGTGGTGTTGGCAGTCTCATGTATGGAATGGTCTGTACCAGACATCTTGCTTATGTTGTAAGTTTGATCAGCAGGTTCATGGTAGATCCTGGCCATGATCATTGGAGTGCTTTAAAATGGATCATGAGATATTTGAATGGATCAACAGATTTTGGTCTGAAATTTAAAAGGGTGTCTCACAGAATCAGTCCTGTCACAGGCTATGTAGATGTAAATTTTGCAGGCTGCGTAGATACCAAAAAATCTCTTACTAGTTATGTTTTCACTCTCTTTGGCGCTGCAGTATCCTGGAAGGCTAATTTCTAATCTATGGTGGCTCTGTCAACTAGAGTCTAAATACATTGCTCTAGCAGAAGGAGTGAAGGAATGTTTATGTCTTAAAGGTCTAGTGGGAGAACTTGGTATTAACCAAAACAATATTCCTATTTTCTGTGATAGCCAAAATGTCATTCACTTAATTAATCATCAGACCTATCATGAGAGAACAAAACATATTGATATAACATTCCATTTTATTAGAGAAATGGTTGATTCTAGGAAGGTTCAGGTTGATAAGATTGCTACTGAAGAAAATCCTATGGACATGTTCACTAAATCTCTTCCTAGAATGAAGTTCAAGCATTACTTGGACTTAATTAATTTTTCAAGATGGTGATTGATGCATAAGTGGAGAACAGCTATGGAAACAAGTGTTTTTGAATCAAGGTCTGTTAGAGTCAAGGTGGAGAATTGTGAAGAACTATGACTCTAAAGTCTGGTAGCTTTTAAAGTCTGATAGCTTCCAAAGGTCTGGGACTTTTTGGGTCTGTACGTAGACTTATCTTAATTCAGTTGCGTTTCTATTTCTATGTAACTACTTTGGTTCATAGATAATTATAGACATTGTTTCCTATAAATATGGTCTTTGAGTGATTGTGTAAAGGGCAGAAAATACAATCTATTGTAACAGTGTAATCACTTCATCATAATTCAATATTGTTGCTCTTCCTGTGGATATAGACTCATTTTGGCTAAACCACGTTAATCTGTTTGTGTTCATCTTCTTCTCTTTTATCTCTTATGTCTAATTGTTATCTCTGCATTGATATTTTTAGAGTACTTTGTTTTTAGTTCCAGATTTCTTTCTCTAGTATTTTTCTTATTCTTGTGTTTCTTGTGATCAAATTATCCTATTAGAACGAACAACAGGTATCTCAAGAATAAAAAATTATACTTGATAGGAGTATTGACATCATACATAATAGATACTTGTTTATCTATAATCTCAATAAAAATAGAATGACAATCAACATGAAAATGCATAATAAAATTGCATGTCAAAATTGTGCATGTATTGATAACAAATAGGTTTTGACATCCATTTTAGATGTCCGTTGAGGTTTCACAAAAAAAATTATTTATCTCATTACAACAAGATGAAACCGAGTACCTAAAATCTCTAGAAAGCCATATGGTCATCAAGTACACACAATAATATATGACAATAAAATAAGACTAAATCTTGATATATAACTATAATATACATACTCTCACTAATCCAATGATATATCATTGTCAATATTAATATTCTCATAAAATGTCAATATATATTAGAAACTCCATGATAGTGGGATCTCAACTCTCTGCTAGAGTATTCAATACTAGTCTAAAACTCACAATTCTTCCCTTCAAACAAGATTACAAAGTAAAGGAAAACACATTAATTCAGCTATAAAAAAGTAGTGGTTACCAAAATTAAAATAAATAAATAAAATATGAAAACCCAAAACAATAACTAATCAACCATTGAGTTTTACAGAATTTGGGTTTTACAGTTAACCACTTACTCTACATACAACTAATGGAGATTGTAAGTGTTCACTAGACACTTCATACTATACAATCTTCCCACGTTGGAAAATTTTAAAGGATTTTCCTAAACAAAATAATCTCAGCTTTACAAAAAATATTGATCACTTGAATACTAATATTTCAATAAAAGTAAGGTCAAATAAAACAATATTTACATATTTCAATAACTCACCCAAAACTTAAGTGTCACAACATAATAGGTTACCAATAAGTTAACGGAAGTATATGAGACCAACAACTTTATCTTCGCCATTATAAGGACATAGAGGTAGGAAATTATTTTTGAATAGGCATGACACATAGGAGAAAAACAAATCACATAAGTGAACTTTTCTAACATATCATATACAATGCAAGAACGTGACATGACCTTTTTATAGTGAAACTCGATGCCAAAAGAATAACTAAAGCATCAGTAAGGCCATTTACATCAAAAGTGACTATTTAATATGTGATTTGTCTCAATAACAAAAATATTAATGAAACTACTACAAAAACCATATCGTCATACACTTAACACAATGATGATAAAATTTCTCATCTATAAATTAAATTATCTAACCAAAAACATTAAGCCAAAAAAATAATGAAAGTTATTAGGTCGTACTACATCAATAATTTTATCTAAATTTTCATTCAAAAGATGTTCCAACATCTAGCTAGTGTAACTCCAAATCATAACCGACTTAAAAAAATATTTGAATCAAAAGTTATCCTTTAGAAAATCGGTGAGGTAATACCTTCAAACTATATTTTAATACTTTATATGGAACTATACGGTAAATAATAAAAGATCCCTAAAAAATAATAATGAAGATTAATCATATATGATATTCAATTAATGTTAAACATGAAATTCTAAACAGGTAGTCTTTTTCACAAAAGGGATCAATACAATCATAGATGTCTAAAACTTTTGTTTCAATAATAAGATCATGTTTCTGCTCACTAGTTGATGATACTGTTGCATAATCATACAATACAAATCATGTTGTCTTACATATAAAAACAGGAACAACAAAATGATCTTGACAAAAAGAAAGCACATATGACATAAAACTCACATTGATCTCTGCCTTACACTAACTCCTTACAAAGTTAATATTTTTAACCTATTTCCAATCATACTCTTAAGAAATCTCTAAGAAAAGAATTGAACAAATAGACCACAATAAACAATAGACATGACTCAAAATCTTTGTCCCTTGAACATTAAGGTATTTGAGATGGGTCCGATAACAAACCATTGCACTTAACTCATTCTCAAAGACAATGAGACTTAACTCACACTTGCATTTCCTATAATTCTCCCCTTCAAGTGTGAGTTCCAATAAAATTTTTACCAATAACATACTTCCATGAGTTTGAAAATTAACTAAAAGTATGTATTTATTTATTTTATTCAACTTCGTCTTACCTCACAAGTTCCAAAAATTAAGGTCCTAAAAGATTTGCTAATTTCATTATATTGACCTTGATACTCAATGTTCAAAACCTCATACATTTGATCTTGTAGTCCATCATAAATTTGACAACAATCCTTAAAGATTTAGAGACATCCAATAAAAAAGATTCAACCAACTAGATTTGGACTAATTACACTTATACACTAGTAAAAAATTATATAAAAAATTATTTGATCAACCTTTTAATTTTAATGTATAACATAGAAACTTATTATTCAATTATTATGATTTTATAAATATAAGATCATTAAAATAATTATCTAAATTCATCATACGCGACCCACCATAAAACTTTGAATAGATTACTATGTAATTAACAACTCTCTTTTCACAAAACTCAAAATATAACAATCTAAAGCTTAAAACTAATATTGAAATAAGGTTTCCGATTACAGAAAAATACCTCAAATACAATAAGTCCTTAAAAATGGGGCTTATCTAAATTTTACAAAACTAGTCATAGCATATAAGGGAATCAATAAAGAAAAATTTAATATATTAAAGGACAACGATAAATTATTTATTACAAAATTTACTACTACTATGATCTCGCCTAAGAGTCCCAAATCATTAAAATGCTGAAAATAAATATTTGAATAAAATTACATTCGAGTTTTTTTTCTCAATATATTCCATTTTTTTATGAAGTTACTTTTATTCTACAGGGAGTAAATAGTGTAATGTCTTTTCACGAGGTAAATGGTAATATTGCTTGGGAGGGAAAAACAAGGTTTAACAATGATTTAACTTTATAATAATAAAGTAGTGTCGAACTATGAAATGAAATTACAACCAATAATGTCTCTTTGTTTGTTGGTTGTTGTAATTATTTTTTATATAAAAATGAAGAGGATCGTATATTTCTTTTTATTTTTGAAGAAAAAGACCAGTGTATATTAGTTACGCTGAACATATTTTTTTATTAAAAATTAGGTTTGAATGAACACTAATAATAATTTTAAATTTTTTTTAAGACGCATGTTAACATTATCTTTGTCTAATTTCTCAAAATTTCCTTGTTCCTGCTGCTTTAATAATGGGCATGCACGTTCCCTTCATATCATTATCTCACCAACCCACTATCAACGACATGTGGGTCCTTCTAGTATTACCCACCAACCAAGGGGATAAATTACTTAATTAACTTAGATTATATGCTCAGTGTTATTATTAGATTGAATTTTCTGTTATTTATCCATTAGAATTAGGTTTTTATTTGATAATTCATACTATTTTTTAATGTTACCGTTCGTACGAATTAATAAGATATTTTTAATTTGATATATCTTATTTAAATTTAACTCAAACTATATCATTTTTAGATTTATACAATTCTTAGTATAGCATTGCACATGAATATTATATGTTCATATAAATAAAACTATTAGTTATATTTAAATTTGTTAATTTTCAATCAAATATTTTATTCATAAGTATATATTATAATTAAGTGCACAGTATTTTGTTTTATTAATGAAAATTTAATTGAAGTACTGGCTTAAAAACATCTTTAAGTATAATTAAATCACCTACTATTTGGACTCACCCATATTGATTATTAATCTTAAAGTTGATCCTTTATGTGTGTTTGGTAACTAAAAGTCCATTGATGCAAAAAGCAGCAACACATAAAAAAATGTTCTTCCTGCATTTAACAATTTGAATACCTCATAAACTCTTAAAGGTCTACATCCCCACCAACCTTTAATTCTTCTTTCGAAACTCCAAATCACCAACCACCAAATCCAAAACAAAATTCAACTAATGTAACATCTTACCTAGTCTATGCCTTTCCACATACAGATAAAACTACTGGATGGTTATCACTATTAAGAAACTGTTTTTCTCTATGAGATTATAAACCAACTCAAATTAATCTCCGTGAGATTATAAACTGGATGGTTATCACAATTAATAAAATCGAGAGAATCAAATAATTGAAAATTGTAAATATAACGTCCCAAACTTTTAAAATTAAATTTCTAAAATCCAAATAAATTTTTCACAAATAATTTAAATGTTAGAAACAGAATTTGGATTAATATAATATTATTGTCAATATTATATCAACCGGCTCATTCATTTATACATATACATAATAAATTCGGTATACACAGGAGCCGGCCAAGGCTACTACAAAATAACTATGTGCATTATGTACTATACATATAAATACATAATAATCCGAGCAGGCTGAGTGACGTCATACATCATCACTGCGTCCTACATCCACTGTAAAAATAACAACAATAGGGGGTGAGCATAAACATGTCAAATGATAGTTATTGAATCGGATTAAATGTCCAATTCATAACCACATATAAATCAAATTCATATCACATAATCTCATCATATAACATCATGTTATTCTCAATAACATATATCAATGTATTCACATGCTCAATCAAATGGATCCATTATTAAGTCTTTTAATTTGTGTTGCAACACTGGCTCCAGCCATAACTCAACTCTCAGCTGATCCGGCCGTTTTACTGGTACCAAACCGTTTGCCCTCTCACGTGATACAATCACTCCCAGCGACAACGGTAGTGTCACGGGCTAAACCCCGAGCCCCGCTCAAGAGGTTTGCCTTGAGTCCCACCCAAGGTCTTTTGTGGAATCCTCGAAACCACATAATGTTTCATCTTTGTTCATCACATAAGCATCCCATGCTTTATCAATATGCATCCCATACATTCATACATCATGATATATTTCATGAATAACATTCAT
The DNA here is from genome assembly GCA_037962975.1 of Clitoria ternatea. Taxonomy (NCBI): domain Eukaryota; kingdom Viridiplantae; phylum Streptophyta; class Magnoliopsida; order Fabales; family Fabaceae; genus Clitoria; species Clitoria ternatea. Next base: position 109,869,839 of record CM075674.1, on the reverse strand, counting down.
ATCATCATCATCAATCACATATCAACATCATATTTCCTACTGCATCTCATGCATAGGAATAATCATAAATTCATACTTCATATATACAATCATATCTCATATAAATTCAATATCAATAATATGAATGGAAGACATGAAAACATAAAATATGTCATTCAATCGGGGTCTCACACTAATAATTTACACACATATCATATATATCATAACAATATCACCTCGAAACCATTCATAAACTATTCATTTAAAATGTAACGCTTCCCCTACCTGGAAATAAAGAATTCCAGCAGCTCTTCAAGCTATATCTAATCACAGCTCACGAATTCCGACTGGAATTTCAACTCTGAACTCTTCCAAAGCTATTTCACTTATGAAATTCAAAGCTCTTACTTCTTTAAAGCCAAGCTTCCACGTGAAAAAGAAGAAGTGAAGATTGGTCTCCTCTTTTATTGATAGTTTCCAGTAAAGATTGGAAAAGAAAAGGATTAAAGGTGATGTTGACACACTCTCGAAATTCCAAGCTAATCTAATGATAGGATTGACAGAAATCGTTCATGAAAAAGGCGTGAACGAAGTGAATAAGTACTGATACACGTATATTAAGATATAAGGACAAAACAAGGTAATAAAAGAAAAGAGGATAGGACAATAGAGAGGGTCCTACACTTAGAAAAATCAGAAAAGAGAATCTACTAGAACAGAGTGACGTGGAAAGTCTCAATAATTGGAGTAATTATCAATTCCAACTCGGTTTCGGTATTTTGGGCATATCCCTCTTCCCGAGAAAGATCCATCAGAGCATCTTTCCGTTCAGAATTACTTCACTCGGAGGAAATTCGCTCGAAAAGGTTTCTACATGAAACACAGTCAGCTTTTCTTTCCTCGGAAGTGATCCACTCGGAAATGTATCACTCGGAGATTCCTCATTCAGAAATATCTCACTCAGATATATCTCTACCCGAGTCAAAGCCTTCACGTGCGTCACTCAGAAGTCTTACATCCGAAAAGATCACTCGGAATTGTATCTATTTTTCACTCGGAAAGTCTTGTCTTAGATATAATTCACTCGGAATTTCTCCACTGATCCTTAATGAATTATTTTCTAAAATTCTAAATTTTGGGATGTTACAGTAAAAGTTTTAAAAAAATTATTAGATAGAATTAACTTTAAATTAGATATTTAAAAGTGGATTCAATCTAATATATATGAGTTTATTTATGAAACAAACTTGTCATTTATATTTATATATTCATCAAATTATATCACTTAATTATTTTCACTCAACTTTAATTTTAAGATAATAATAATAATAATAATAATAATAATAATAATAATAATAATAATATTATTATTATTATTATTATTATTATTATTATTATTATTATTATTATTATTATGATTCATGACATTTATGCTTTACACATATACACAATAGGAGGTTAAATAATGTGTTAAAAAATTTTAGTAAATTCTTTTTTAAAAAATAGATATTCAAATGGGTGTTTGTGTTTTCACAAAGACCTAGTTGAAAAACAAATTTAAGCAAAACAACTTAAAATGAATAAAGAAAACAACACAATTTTTATGTTGGTTCACCTCTCAATCAAGGCTACGTCTAGCCCCTATTTGAGCGCAATAAGATTTTCTATTGATTAAAAAGCTAAGTGCAACTCACATTTATTTATAACGATCCAAAGTATTCTTTTACAACTTAGTCTCTCTAGGCCAATTACCCAAGTATTTTTTTTCTTAAACAAGTTTCTTCGAGCTTGATCAATTTTGGAGAGAAGAAACAAAGATTCCTAACTCTTAACAAAAACCTTAGGGGTGTCTAAGCTTACAAAACTAAACTGATTGTTCAAGATATGAAACAATAGAAAGATCTAAGTATTTTTTTTACAAGTGATAATTGGAGAATATGACACAATTTGTATAAAGTGTAGAAGAGTTGTAAGGTGAAGTGAATTGGTGTATTGCACTCTTCAAATGAACTTCTTTATATAGCCTTCTTGGTAAGGGTGCTCGGCGGTCGGGTTTGGGCGGGTACAGATGAATAACTCAACCAATATTAACCGAATGCAATTTATTTTCAACCAAAACCAACCGAATAATCTCACAGTTTCATCGGGTTTCGGGTGAACGGTTTCAGTTAAGTTTGAACGGATAATTTCGGTTTAAACTTGTAATGAATTAAAAAAATTTTGTGGCCAAAATCTATTTTTAAAACTTTTTTTACCTATTTTCCCTATCAATTCTATAGAAAAAATGATTTAATGCATATAGTATGTACTATATATATCTAATCATCTAATAAAAGATTTAATTAAAATAAACATATAAGTTTATACATAGCATTAATGCATAAATTTACATCAATTTATACTTAATTAAAATAAACATATAGGTTTATAATGGGTTCGGTCGGGTACGGTTAATTCGGTTAGTAGAAATTAAAAACCGTACCCGTCCAAACTTAACCGTTTCTTTTACCCGCTTACCCACCCTAACTTGACCGAACTCGTTTTTTATTTTTGATTTTTGCGGTTTCTGGTCGGGTGGATGGATCTTGCTCACCTTTACTTCTTGGAGAGAGACGATAAGAGACAAAGAGTCTTTATCCAAGGGTAAAATGATAGTTGGACAAAGCTTAAGATTCCTAGAAAGCATATTTGTCCTTTATCAGTCTTTATATCAACCTAATTGTTTGACTTTTTGTTTTGGTACATAATAGGACGCTCCTTTTGCTTAGGCAGTCCTTTTGAAGCTTAGAGTAGATGGATAGTCATACTTCAAGTTAGAACAATTATAAATTAGCATAGAAGCATGAACTTTGACTAATGGCTTGTGTTTACTGTCTTCCTCATAGGGTGTCTGAGTTAAGTCTTTAGGTGTTTGAATTCTATGAACATTCAGACAACTTCTTAGAACTACTTGTTTCTCAGGTTGTGTTTCATATTATTTACATTTTGAACCTAAACAACCTTGGAATATTAATTCAGTAAATAATGTAATGTTTTTATCATAATTAACCAAAACTTTTAAAGGGTCTTTAGAGCCTCATATATTCTTTTAGGACTTAACATCTTTAACTCCTCAGAGTGTCATGGGTCACTATCCCCTTCATCATTTCCTTTATCTTCCCCTTTAATCCTTATATTAGTTTCCTTATTTAAGTCCGGTTTTACAATGATCTTGATATTGGATATTCTCCTCTCTTAAGGTTTACTCTTTAGTTTATTGCCTTCTTCATTAACTTCAAGTATAACAATTTTTTTACCCCTAGCAACTTTGGTTCCTTCGTTTAGTTAGTGGCTTCTTAGTTTCAACTATTTTCAATGCATCTCTTTCATTAATAGTTGGTCCACATTCACCCCTCCCAGCTACTGCATTTTTTGTTTGGCCAACTTCATGCTTTCCACCCTCTATATTTACTATTTCTTCTTGTGCAGTTGCATGTTTATCTTTACCTACCACCACTATTGATAGAAGTTGTTAAACGGGAAAGAACCCGATTAATTGTTCAACAACTTCATCAAATTCTTTATTAGTCACGGGTGGAGACTTCTCCTTTAAAGGTGCCTCTACCCCCTCACCTTTAGGTTGACTAACTTTGACCATCACCTCATCCACATTATCAAACTCTAGAACCTTCACTTCTTCTTCTTTATCTTTTTTATAGTTCTCCTTCAGGTATCATGTGCAACCTCATGTTTTCTTTTTCTTTGATTTTTTTAGTGTGTTCTATGCTCCTACAACTAATATTACTATCTCTTTCAACACTAGGTTTCTTCCTAACATAATTTCCTTAATCAAATTTACCAACTTCATCAACACAATGTTGATAATAAACATCACTAACCCTATTATTCTCCTTGGCAACTTCCATTATTTTTAACACATCATCATTTAGTTGTAACTTCCTTAACCCTTCACCCAATTTAAACTTATGATCATATATGCCAAAAAATATTCATAATCCAAAGAAAGATAAAGAAATCAACCAGGTCAAGGTCAATATCTACCCATTCCGCCATAGTCTCTCACTTATATGTGGTTTGACCCCCTCTATCGTACATAAATATACCCTAATAACTCAATCGAATACTTATCTCTTAAACAAATCAAACACATAATATAATTAATTTTTAAATTAATATTTTAATGTTTTAGTAATGTTATAAATTATTTATTTTATACTATTTTACTACTTTATTTCTTAAAAGAATCAACACATGCACCCAAAGATAACACCAACATAGGGAATCTTACACAATGCTACTCATAAGGGGTTACAAAGCAAAAGCTACGTATATTGACAAGAAAAACCTCATTTCAATCAATTTCCATATATGAACCACAACCAACCATTAAACTATATTTAAGACCCTATTAAAAGTCTTAGCTTTCTTACACTTTCAGAATGAAGAGGCACCATACAAAAAAGACAACCTATATTTCAAAGAAAGCCTAAGTTAAACCCAAAGCATGTAGATTTAGCAAAACAGGTCACTTATTCCTGTTACTCAAAACAGATACCACAACAGAGTGAAGAAAATTCAGTTACCTCAGACCCACACCCTAACGTCACCGAGACCGTAACAACAAAGGTGATGGAGTTTACCTTTATCATAGCAACAAACACCCGCCCTCAAGACTTTATTCTCTCAACTTTGTTCTCTGGATTTTGTTCTTCTATTTGGGGAATTTTACCCTAATTCCTAATTTTTACCATTTATCAATTTCTCCTAAATTTTTATTTTAACTATTTATGCAATTAAAATCCAATAATCAAATTGAAGAGTTTAATGTCTTGACATCCACATGGCGTTAACATGTGACACTTTACATTACAACTCATCAAAAATTAATGTCATTGTGAGACAAAAGACGTAATGGATGTAAGATTTGAGATGTAGGGGATAATGACTCAAGTTTAAATTTCTCATGGACCTAATGGTAGGCGCCCCTAAAGTAAGAGACTGATTAATGTATTTACTCATCACCTAAAAATTTTCTTAAAAAAATTAACTAACATAACGACTATAATATGAAACTTTCCAAAATTTCTACACTAGCTAACAACAACCAAAAAGTTTCAACATCAAACAATGTTAATAATCTGCCCTAAAGTTATACTAATTAATCAAATTTACGTCCTACATGAGCTACCTATAAGCTATTATTTTCAAAAAAAATTGAGCAGTATAACGACTACAGTAAAAAAAATTTCAAATTTTTTATATTACCTAATAGCAACCAAGCAGAGAGGAGGTACTAGGATGAAATGAAGGATTAGGGGTAGTTAGTGAAATGAAAGAACAAGAAGGGAAGGAAAAGAGAAATGTGAAGGAAAGACTACGTGCCTCATTCAAATAAAACTTACTTAAGGTTCATGCAATATGGTATCCTAACAAGAGTTTGACACATGGACACATTTGTGTTTTCATCGATCAAAAGCCAAAACAAAATTGGCACTTGTTTCTAACTTTTGAAATTCCTTTTTTTTCCTAATTACATGTTTGCATGAGCTTAAGGTCAATCCTAATGTAAATTTTTCATTTGTATTTATGTTGACTGAAACAAATGAATGACACTCAACCTGGACAATTAATAATCTTGACATAACATTGGTCATATCGATGCAAATGGCATCCGTGTCGAGGGTTGATGTAAATATGAGATGTTGATACAAATAGAAGCATATTGTCTTGATTAGTAGTTTAATGAAGGATATATTTTTTTGTAAATGATTTAAAGAAATATATTAACACTATACTAAAGAAATAGATAATAATGTAAGTGAACTGGTCTGGACCGGGGTCTAGGATCCGGTGTAGGACCAGCCACAAGAGTGCAGGTGTTTTAGGGTTCGCACACCGGAACTGTGAGTAACCGATGTATTAATCCGGTCTCTCAGTGGGAGAGGCCGGTCTTGTTGTCCTGGAGATCCTTTACACCAACGATTCGCGTTGTAGGGGGGCGAAAGGTGGTGCCACCTGTGAAGATTCTCCGACGCTCAAGTTAGAAGAGTGTATGAACTCAATGAATACTCAAGCGTAGTAACAGTAAAGTGTGAGATAGAACAACGATACCATGCATGTGTGTTGAAATATGCTACTTATAGTTGTACGTGAGAAAATGAGTCGTTGGATACAGGTGGGTCCCTCAGCTCTGATAGCGTGTATATTGTGTCAATCAAAGTGGCTCGACTTTCAGAATGTGTCAGGAGGGTAGGTCAATTATCAGAGTACGATCCTCTAGGGAGAGGAGAGTATAATCACCTTTTCCGCATAATCTGCTGACACGCCCACTTACTTTCTGAAGCCATTGATATGACGTATTTTGCTACAAACAGTGTCTTCGTTGATAAGTTATCAGGGACTCTTCTCTTACTGTAACTGAAAAGCCAACAGTTATATAGGCACCCTGTAAAAATGAACATAAAACCGCTATGGAGAAAATGAATGATGTTGTCGTGGAGTGAGGGCGGACGGCCAGACAACGGATATCCGGTGTGGCAACATTGAACCAAGACACCGGTTCTCCTTATATGAGGTCAGTCTGACGTCACAAGTATGGGGGCCGGTATCTAGACCGGATCAGTAAGTGATAAGTAAGGAAACAAGACACAACAAAGTATGCGAAACTTTAAGAGATATAAACACATAATTTCACTCAAATTCAACGTGATTGTTTTGCATTACATTCAAGACCTATTTATAAACCAAGTGAAATGCTTATATATTAAATCGTCCCTACATATTCCACTAGCCATTTAATATTCAATAAGTACTAAACATTTATTTAGCATTAATTAAAAGTTGAAACATGATTGAAAGTTGAAAGCTAATAAACGAGTTGATTGTATTAGAAGTGTTTGGTAAAAATAGTTGTTATAGTAGCTGATAAATGTAAAATAACATAAAAGGATGTGCTCAATTATTTAGGCATAATTTGTAATATTTTTCTCACATAAATTTTAACTTTTGAAATATTTTAATTAATATCAAATTTAATAAAAACGTTTGAGTTTATTTTTTATATAGAATTTTATGTTTTATCCATATTAAGAAATATTTATTAAAAATGTAACATTAAACAAAATGTAAAGTGCATATTTTTTTCTTCCTTTCACGTTTAATGTGCACTTAGTAGAAAAAAATAAATAATGAAATACACAAATATAAACAAAAAATTCATAACTCAAAAATATTGTAATTTATAAAATTATTCTTCATAGCAATCAAAATTACATATCCATAAAATTTCTATAAATTAAATAATATTAAAAATGAAAAAAATGTAAAGTATTCTAAAAAATAATAGTAAATAACATAAATACCAAATAGTATTCTATTCTATATGTAGGTTTTACTTTTTAAAAAATTAAATAAATACCTTACTTTTTTGAAAAGAAAAGAAAAGTTGGCGTTAGAAATTATTAAAATTATAAAAGGATAATAAAGTAAAAACGAATTTGAATTACCGGTTAAAAGTTAACACTACTCTAAATGATGTTTCAAAATATACAAGTAACTGATTGAAAACGTTACTTACCTACTCACCTTTTTTTTACTTAACGTGATATTATCATTGATTTCAAGCAAGATATTTTGAGAATTGTTTTTAATATAAGACTTTTTTTTTTCAAATTTTTGTGTAACTAATTATTTTTAGATTAAAATACCTCTATTAAACAGTGATTCTTATTAAAATTTTAAAAAAATAATAAATAAATTATATTATTTAAAATATTCATCTTTCTTATTACAAATTGATTAACAGAAAGAATAATTTCTTTTTTTATATATAATACAAGTTATTAATCATAATGGAGAAAAAATTAATAAAAAGAGAATAAGTAAAAATTAAAAATAGTATTCTCAATGGTTTTAAAAAGCAATTTTAAATAAAATTAATTATTTTAATTAAAGTAACTTCTTAATATCTTTAAGAGTGATATATTTGATGATAATGTTTACCTTGAGTTTCCACCTAAAGTCAACACCACTCAAGCTTAATAATGGTTGGTGGTTGGTAGGCTCAAAGAAAATAGTGGTCACTTACATCCAATTTTTCACCAACTCCCTTCTCTAATACATATGAACCTCCCTCCAACAATCACAACGCAACCTCTGCAACTGCAATGGCCTTCTTCCTCATAATACCAATCTCACTCATCACCCTTTTCCTCTGTTACGCCTTCTACCAGAGGCTGAGGTTCAACCTCCCTCCGGGTCCACGCCCTTGGCCGGTAGTCGGTAACCTCTACGACATCAAACCGGTTCGGTTCCGCTGCTTCGCCGAGTGGGCACAGTCCTATGGACCCATCATATCGGTTTGGTTCGGTTCCACGCTAAACGTCATCGTTTCCAACTCCGAATTGGCCAGAGAGGTTTTGAAGGAGCACGATCAGCATCTCGCTGACCGGCACCGGAGCCGATCGGCGGCGAAATTTAGCCGAGACGGCAAGGATCTAATTTGGGCCGATTATGGGCCGCACTACGTGAAGGTGAGGAAGGTTTGCACGCTTGAGCTTTTCTCTCCAAAGCGTTTAGAAGCGTTGAGGCCCATTAGAGAAGATGAGGTCACTGCCATGGTTGAGTCCATTTTCAAGGATTGCACCAATACTGGTATGTTTCTTCCTATTTAATCTTTTAATTAATTAATCACATTTAATGTCTTTTTGTGAATCATGTGAGTTTTTGACCTTTGGGATTCGTTCGCATGTTTCTTTTTCTGCCTAATAACATATTAAAGAAATATTGGGAGGATGGAAAAACACACACACACACACATCATAAATAACTCTCAATATTTTGGGAGAATTGGAAAAATCATAAATTGTTGCATATGACAAGTTACGGATAACTGATGTAAGTTAATGTAAAATCTTCTCTCAATGTTTTGAGTTTGATTCCCAAGCCTGTAGGATGGTACTTAGTCTGATAAAATGTTCTGGTTTAGCGGCGGCTTATAACAAGGTTTAATTTTGGAATACAATATTTTCCCTTAATTTGTTCAATGTGCACCTAATAATTAATAAAGTGGTTGGTAAAGTTGGTTGCCCTGTGAATGTGATGCCGAACTTGTTTATTATATGTTGAAGCAACGATTGTTTGTCTTTTTCTATTCTTTTCTCCCCTAATGATCATGTTAGCTGTTTCTTCACCACCGTCCTCGTTAGTTGATATACCTAATTTTTCAGCACTTTAGTAATAAGTAAAGTAAAGGATTTTGTTTGACAAAGTTTCACAAAAATATAAAATCACTGGCCCAGTTTTTTATTCAGCTGTGTGAAATAGTTGATGTGAAGTTGTGAGATTTCTAGAACATTATGCCGGCAGGCATAAAGAATTTGTATCTCGTTCGTAATCAAGTAACCTTCAAGTCATCATCATGGGATTTTTTTTTGGGGTTAAATTTTGATCAAATTACTCTAATTTACCAAATGTGTATTTGTACAATTTTTGAGCAGAAAATTTGGGAAAAAGTGTATTGGTGAAGAAGTACTTGGGGGCAGTGGCATTCAACAACATAACGAGGCTGGCATTCGGGAAAAGATTTGTGAATGCAGAGGGTGTAATGGATGAGCAAGGAGTAGAATTCAAGGCGATTGTGGCAAATGGGTTGAAGTTAGGAGCATCACTAGCTATGGCAGAACACATCCCTTGGCTGCGTTGGATGTTCCCATTAGAAGAGGAGGCTTTTGCCAAGCATGGAGCTCGGCGTGATAAGCTGACCAGAGCCATCATGGAAGAACACACTCAAGCTCGCAAGGAATCTGGTGGTGCCAAGCAACATTTTGTGGATGCCCTTCTCACTTTGCAAGACAAATATGACCTCAGCGAAGACACCATCATTGGTCTCCTTTGGGTATGCTTTATTATTTATTACCATCACTTTTAATTATATATATGTTGTCATGTTCTATTCTATCTCCTATTGTTTCAATTAGTTTGCTTAAAATTTCAGCAATCCTTTTATGTTTTGAAAGTGTAATAATTGATATAATGATTTTTTTCAATTTTTTAAAATCTTTTTGGTAATAGTTATCTTTATTATTTCTAGTCTTACTAATAATAATCTTAATTTGATAGGATATGATCACTGCTGGGATGGATACAACTGCAATTTCAGTTGAATGGGCCATGGCTGAGTTGATAAGAAACCCAAGGGTGCAACAAAAGGCCCAGGAAGAGTTAGACAGGGTCATTGGGTTTGAAAGGATCATGAGTGAAACTGACTTCTCAAACCTCCCATATCTACAATGTGTAGCCAAGGAGGCATTGAGACTCCACCCACCAACCCCGTTAATGTTACCACATCGTGCCAATGCCAATGTCAAAATTGGTGGCTATGATATTCCTAAAGGGTCCAATGTCCATGTGAATGTGTGGGCTGTGGCTCGTGACCCGGTTGTGTGGAAGGATTCGTTAGAGTTTCGACCAGAGAGGTTTCTTGAGGAGGATGTGGACATGAAGGGTCACGATTTTAGGCTTCTTCCTTTTGGAGCGGGTCGTCGGGTTTGCCCGGGTGCCCAACTTGGAATCAACTTGGTGACATCTATGTTGGGTCATCTCTTGCACCATTTTTGTTGGGCCCCACCTGAGGGAATGAAGCCTGAAGATATTGACATGGGTGAGAATCCTGGATTGGTCACATACATGAGGACCCCACTACAGGCTGTGGCTTCCCCTAGGTTGCCCTCTCATCTATACAAACGTGTGCCTGCTGAGATCTAATCCTTGTCTTGAGCTCAAATGCTGCATTGGTTGCATTCACAAAAATTTCCTTGTGGCACTTTATTTCTATCATTGTGTCCATGTAACTATAATTGAAACCAAAATTTATAGAATTTCGGAAAAACTCAATTGATTACTATGAATTTATCCTCTTAAAATGTTAGATTGAAATTCTGTTGTAAATGTAGCGTTTATAATTTTTATGCTAAAAAATACGCTAAATGGGAACAAATTTTAGAGGGAGTGGCTTCTAAAGCTTTAAATTTTAATGGAAGCATGTTCTAATGATTTAACTTAAGAACATCAACTACAAAGTCATGTCTTACATGTGTATTATATCTCTTATCCTATGTAACGAGGATCTCACTCAAGTTATGAATTGCATAAAGAAATTCAAGAGGATGGCATTGGACATGTTGAGGTTCTTTCTTACGTTGTTTGTACTATTAATGACTCTTATGTCTCTTTGTATTAAACATCTTCTTTTAGGTTTATTTCTTATGTTTTAGTGTTGCGCCTAGCCTAAGTAGTCATGTTATAACTTGTACTCCACTTAGACTTCATTTTTTAAGTCCTTAGTAGGGTGATTATATTAGCACCATATTTTTACTTACTCTCACCACTAATTATATTTTTTTTGAAAATGAAATATCTAATTTTCTCTTTTATTTCAAATTAAACTACTTTCTTTCTTTTCTAAATTAATGTTTAGGTTTTGCTTTCCATTTTTATTCTTCACACATAATTCTTCTTCTCCACAATGGGATAAAACCTAATAACACAATGTTCGTTCCTTCGAGTAAGGACTGTTACTGAATAATCAACAATTTGTATTTAGAATCAATCAGCCGAGTTTGAAAATGTTACAAAGGTTCTTTCGTGGTTTTTTTTGTCGTGGAAATTCATTCAATTTAGATATCGTGATTTGAAAAGAGGATGTGTTCTTCTAGATATCTAGAAACAAGATATGTCATATCTGGTGATCTTAAGAATAAAAAACATGGTGATTAATAAATTTTCTAGAAAGTGTTCTAGAAGTTTTTTGGACTTCATAATCTAATTGAGATTATGTGTTTCTACAATGACTAATAATACATGCTAAACTATATATACATACTCTAACTATGATTCCTCTAAATTGTCAAAATTAATCATACTTTTCACATCCATAATTTCTTTCATTGTTAGATCAATTTTTATGTTATTTGTTGTAAATGGCATTCAATTGATTGCTTTCATTCATTTTCAATTTCTTCTCATAAGTATGATTGATCATGTAAATAAAATAGTTGTGTATTAATTTTAAATTGAAATATTATAAATACGATAACTAAGTAAATAAGGTTGATTATGATTGATAATATTAACAAGGTAACTATGTAACATGTAATTATTATTAGGGTAAATTACAAGGGTTCCCTTAATATTTAACTATATTACAAACTACCTTATTTTTCAAGCAAAGTTACAAAGAGCCCAAAATTAAATATTCCTGACATGGTTGCAGATTTAATCTGGTGTACCCGGTATGCCTAAAGCCTCCTATGCTCTATCAATATAGCCCTGGTTTCTGGTGCGTGGGTTGTACTAGCAGTCATAATCCCAAGTGTTATTGTGACACTAAATACTACGGGTTACAAAGAGTTTCCAAAAGAAGGCTAATGGGCAAAGGGGTTGGTGCTCTTCTCAGAATGGCAGAGTATGGTTTTACATAGTTAGAAGATATGGTGATCTAGTATAAATTATTAAATTCTGTGCATTAGTATCTACTAATTAAAGAGAAGGGAACTTAATTAAGCTCTTATCTTTGATAGTTTAAATAAAACTATAAGTAATTATAATTGGTTTCTTTTATCGTTCATTCAAGTTCATTGAAAAATACCTGCTAAAAGCTATTATATGTGAAACAAATAGGCAAAATAATTCACAGTCCCACATCAATTTGTGTCCATTTCACTTCCCTTCCCCTACCCTTTCTCTATTAAACACATGTTATTATTAATATTATCCAATTTATTTATTAGTACTTGAGTTACGGTTGTGAAAGTTTATTTCAGAATAGCACTATAAGCTTAAACCACAAGCATAGTAATATGCTCAAGGTTCCCAGGAAAGACAAATCTAAGAATGTATATAATATGATATGAAGCCTATAAGCTTAAAAGTTAAAAACACTAACTTCACATAGAAAAGAGCACGAAAATAAAACTCATGAAACTGAGATGTAAGAAAATACCATTGTCTGTGTGCTAATATCATTCCTTCTATTCCATTATATTTAAATAAATTATCATGCATCAAATGCATAAGACAACAATATTGAATCAGCAGATAATTGTCAAACTTGTTCTATTGCAAATTTCTTACCAGTTGACCACTGATGTCAAACTTGTCCTACTGCAAATTCCATTGTCTGTGTGCAAATTTCTCACATGATGTAATCTCTTCTTTCTGAATTAAGAGGGAAAAAAAGGAAATATGCATAGACTAACAGATTGATACCGAAAAAACATGATGGAGATGCTTCCTGCATCTCAATATTGCTATTACAATTTGAAAAACAAAGAACTATTTGTTGAATGTAAAATTTTAAAAAGAAAACTAATAAGAACATGAAACCTTGGGTATAAAGAGATAATTAAACAAAAACTCCGAATGTACCATGCATTATGACTTCATGTACTCTGCATTAGTATATCTTCATAAAAAAAAAGTTGTTTAAATTGAGAGTGGATGTCAAGTAATTTCAACATCACTTGAAAATAAAATATAAATACAAATGTCTCATTCTAAAATAAAGTAAAAGGTCCAAATAAACTAACAAAGCTACCAATTCACATTCCAAAGTACACATTTAAAAATAAATATGTCTAAGACATCAACAAAAACATTTCTATCTATGAACCAAAGACATGGATCAAGAAATTTATTACAAGTGAGTCGATTAACCTGATTTATAGACCAAATGGAAGATCAAACAACATAGAGTAAATCAGAAGCACAAACTCAGGACATGGAACATTTCCATATGTAGTCCTTTTCAACTTCAGCGAGTGAGGTCTCATTATGGTAGATTTGAGAGGTCATGTCAATTTCTTGCATTAATATCTATCACTCTTCGAAGTTGTTGTCTTCTCTTAGAACTCTCTAAACATGGGTTTTTGGAACTGAAGCTGGTTCATCATAGAATTACATGTAATCTTCACCATTAGGAGATGGTTTAGTGAGTAAGTGTAGTCTTAAAATCTCTTGGTATTATTTTTCCTACTAATGATGAAGATTACATTAAATACTTTGATCAACCATCTCTAGTTCTAAAAAGCCAAATTCAAAGAGTGACAAGAAAATACAACAAATTCGAAGAGTATTACGCTATATAATTCAAGAAATTAACAACACTTCAATGAGATCCTACATACTGAACTTGGAAAGAACAATGTATGGAAGATTTGTAACATTAGCCTTCCTTCTTTACAGGGAAGCACTTTCAACATCTTAAGATATCTGGATAGTCTTTCATAAATAAAATCGTGCATTTTAAACAAAAATATGAGCTTCTAAACCTCTTTTCTCTTCTGAAAGGCTTCATAATCATGTTATAGACACTTTCCAAAAATTAAAGATGCAATAATCTAAAACATACAAAAACATGTCTGACCAAAGATGCATTGCTATGATTAACTGGCCCTGAGAAAGTAGGCTTGGGGATGCTGAAAAATTCGTCTTGTGAGAATTTTGGTGTTCATGTTCATAATAGATGTATTAGAACCTAAGTGATGTCAAATAAATTGCATCTCTTTTGGATTATCGGGTTGAAAGTGGGTAAGAAGATATTACAAATTATGAATGATGATTAACTAGATAATCCTCAACCCAATCCCGTTAATTAATACACACAAACTATGAGTGATGATTAACTAGATAAACCTTGACCCTATCCTGTTAATCAACACACACATTATAAACAGAGGTGTGACATAATCAAAACTGGTCCCTCCTTTTTCTAAATATCATCGTACATTTCTTCCCACTTCCTCATTACAAAAACAAGAGACGATGTTCTCCTATTAGAAGAACACTGGTAAAAATGTGATAAGAATTAGATTCTTGTCTGTTTTTTCCGTTTGATTTTATGTGATACTTAAAATAATGCTTTAGTGACATGGAATGATATCTATGAATCACCTGGTTGGTTTGCTTTGAAATTATTTTCTCCCATTTTTAACATAAGAAACAAATAACAAATTCATGGTGATTAAAAATGTTAATTGATCCTGTTTACTTTTATTAAAATATAAGTTATAATTCATAATTTATCCTCATTATTAATTATCAAAATAGTAATTTATCCTTTTAATTTTGAAAGTCACTTATATTATCTTTGTTCATTAATATGAATGATATTTTATAAGTTATATCATTAAATAAGGTGTTAAAATTTGCTTATATATTGAAAGAAAGGGGCCAAAGACCCAAAAACAAGAGACTGCAATGCAACTTATTACATCTAGAGTCGAAACTCCCATAAAACCAGCAAGAACTAAGGAATATCCATCTTTAGACTTATGTTAAACTTGCTGGTTGAGACTTTTTTCAGATTCCATCAATATAACAGCAAACGATTTTCTTCTAAATCCACAATGGAAAGTGTTAATAGATTATTAGTGTTATGAAAAAGATGTCTCAATATACTATATCTATGAATAAAATTTTTGCCTGGAAGCTATATTGCTAGTTTGTAAGGTAGAAACAGAGGTGTTTATCATCAATGCATCATGGCATTTTATACCAACTGTTACACATTTGAATTCAAGAAGAAAAAAGAATTCTCGTATTATATCATCAACAGTTATTTTCTTCTTTTCTTCTTTTTTGTTTTTTTTTTGCTATTTCTTCTTCTTAACTGGTTGGATTTGTCAGTACCACTTTGCAGTAATCTTTCCACTTTATAGTGTTGATTTTTAATGATGGTATTTTAATAGGTAAAAAGGGGGCAGAGTCTTTCTTATGATTTGGAATGTTGTTACATGGTTTCTTTGGTAACAGAGGAATAATATTTTATTTAATCAGAGAGCTTAAGACATTTCGGTTGTGGTGGAGAAAATAAAATTCAGATAATGAAATGGTTGTCTGCTAAGCTGAATAGTAGCCTTATTATCTTCTTCAATTGATGGTTCTATCCAATATATTATATTACTACTCAGGTATTATGAATTTTATTTTGTTTTGATTTACCGTTACTCTCGTGATAAGGGACGAGGGTTAATAAATACAATATTATATATTTTATCTCTTTTAAATTTTTATTAATTCATATATTTATCACAAAACATTAAAATTTGTTGATGTTTATATCTGCCAATGGTTCATAGCATTAAAACTTGTTAGTGTTAGATCTAGACAGTTACCATAAAACTTGTCGATTTCTTTATGAACATGGATTAACAATGTTATAGTGTTAATGCTATGTCATTGTCTAAAAGCAACTCGTTGTATGGCTTGAGTATAATGTCAAATGAGTTAGAGTCAGTGCATCAGCACAAAGATGTAGTGTTTAATAAGCAAGAGTGATCACATTTTCATGGACAAATACAAGTAAAGAAGTTAAAGTTAGTTCGAGAGAACAAATTTCAATTTAGCACATGGAATATTGGGTTAATGTTGAAGAAATCGATGGAAGTTGTGGAGACTATGATGCAGAGAAAAATTAATATCATATGTCTTTAAGAGACCAAATGGGTTGGGGAAAAAGCCAAAAAGCTACCGTCAAGTAAGTTTTGGCACACATGGAAGATAAGGAATATGAATGAGACATGTATTATTGTGAAGTAGGAATGAAAAAAGAATGTAGCAGAAGCGAAAAGGATTCCCATGGATTTTGTAAAATTTCGTGTTTCAAAGCATATGCAAAGACTAAAAATGCGTTAAAATTACCTCTCATAGACATAACACCAATTGATCAATCAAAGCAATTGTAGCTGTCATATGCCAATTGAGGTTATTTTCCCTGTAAAATATGCCTTTAAATTGGTGTTTAATTACTCGTTTAATAAAAAATTATCCTCATTGTGTTCAGTTGAATCATTGCCACTATTTTAAGCTCAAATTGTTTTTGATGTGTTTTGATAGGTTATAGAGGCATTAGGAGAGAAAAGATGAGAAAAAGAGAGAATGCTTCATTTGTTGCTCCTGATATCCAATAGTAAATTTACTCTTACCACTTTGTTTGTTCACTATTGGATTAGACTAAAATTTTGATATATGGTGCACAACATCCAGATCAACATTTTATATGGCAAGGATATTGCTCAAGCGGCGTTATCACAACAACACCGTTGTTTTTCACCCCCAAAGACCATTTAAAATGGTTTAGGTCACTTTTAGTGACATCTTTGGTCTATGGGAGGTTGAGAGCACTGCATGGAGGCTCTTTGACATTATGGGGAAGTTTGAAGATAGGGATCTCTTCCGGTTTCCTTTCCTTTCCTCTCATTTTCTATTGACCTTTTGTATTTTCTTTGTTTTTAGGGTAGCCTACATGAAAATATGTGCCTAAATCCTTATTTTTTGTTGGGTTTGAGTGTGACTCACTCCGTTTCTAGTTATATATTGAATACTCTTGTATAATTTATACTTTTAATCAATGTTAGTATTTTGTTTTATATACTTAATACGTATTTCAAACGGAAAACTTTTGCATGTGTGTTTAGGGTTTCCGAATGGGTTGAGGAACAAAATGTCTAAAGTTTATTAAGACCAATGTCTAATGCAAGAACTTTCATCAAATAGTCGAGGGATTGATATTTAGGAAAAGACTTAGGATTTATTCGTTGGGATTAATTTTAGTGAATTTTATGCTACGTTCGCTTGATTAAAATGTATAAACATGTTAAGTAGGATAACATATGCTTGAGATGGAAGACGATAAAATCTAATTCCTACACTCTTGTTTATATTTATATATGTTTTTTATATTTCTCACACCACAATATCTTCCAACAACAACAATTTTGCATATTTATGAATATATTGTATATAATTTTATAGTTATTTTATGAGTAAAGATTGTTATTTTACTGATTACTAGACAAGCCCCTATGGATATGATACTTTTAATCCCAAATCGAGACTACAACAAATATTTGATACACTTACAAAAGTCCCAATAGTAGTCTCATCATTAAGGAGTCAATGAAAACACTCCCACCTAAATACACACCAACAAATGCTAGTTCGTTAGAGCGAGACCTTCACAACTTTTACGAAATTTTAGTGTATCACAAGAGTGAGATTATGATCATTTCATCATATATTTATAAGCTTATCTCTGACCTAATGAGCACTTTCAGTGATTAGGCTCATTCTCTTTATATTAAAATAAGTCAGGCTTAATTGTTTTAATTTTAGTCTGACTAAAATAAAACAATTTTCTAATGGATTTACTCTATGTATATGACCTTATAAGTAAAATATTCGACTATATTAATAATAAACATTTTATTATTAATACAAAATAAGAGTGACATCTAACAATGCATCATTATATTTAAATATTATTTCAACATAACCTATGAAACATGAAAAAGGAAGAAGAAACAAACGAGATATAAGCACCATAAATCTTTAAGTTTGATAAGCCCTGAGGATCATCACAAGAATTAAGTGATACTTGATAAGATCAAATAGGTCCAAATAAGAACCCTAACAAAGAAAATTCTTACATTGTTTGAATAATACGTATTATGTATTGATTCTGAATTCTTAAATGTTTAACATAAATTTAGTTTGGGTTTGCCTATTTAAAAGTAAATAAAAGAAAAATAAAATTCTTATATTATAAACAAAACTTACTCACTTTAGTGGTTAAGTGAAGACATCTTAAACTTATGGTTTTTAGGTTCAACTCCTAGCTCTAAACAAGTTATTAATTTTTTACTTGTTTTTTATAAAAAAAACATCAGAACACTCTTAAAATTTAAATAAATAGAAAAAAATTATACAATCAACCTAATCTCCTCTATATGTTGTAATTGGATGCCCAACATATGAGTTACATTGTATTGAAATACTCCCATCCAGGTCTACCCTTAATTTGCCTAGTCCAGTTCCTTTTTTTTCTAAGGGAGGAGGCTTATTTCATAGCATTCTTTATATTTGTGTGATATGTTTCTCTGTACTATTTAGTCCCTTTGATCATATGAAAAGGTAAAGAAAATTACATTCAAGACCCCTATTGGTCAAATGAGTCTCCACATCAAAACTAATTTAACCAATTCAATGCTTATTTAAAAATTAACATTTTATCATTAAAAAACCAAACTAAAGTACTTATGAAGTATATTCCACCAACTAATTATCTATTATTAATATTATCCATAAACACCTTTGGCATAATTCAACATCCAACTTTCTGTATGTAGATATATTGCTTCTTTCAAAATACACCAAGCTCCCAGATTAATTAGGTAAGAGGATCACGTATTAGCTCCGAATCCTCTCCTCTCCATTTTTTAAAGAAGAATATAATATACAAATTCATACATAATCTTAACATACAAATATAATTTTTTTAAAATTTTCTACCAAAGATATTCCTGTTTAAATTCAGAATATCTACATCATAAAGGTGTTAACTCTTCATTTTATCAATCATAAGATTTAAATCAGAAATCTCATAATAAAGGAGTTAAATATATATCACTTGAATCAACTATCTGTTGATATTATACAAATATAATTATGAATATATTACTGTCATTTAAAAATCGTATAAATCCATCCTTAGATTAGAAAGTGATAGACATAAAATTATGCTATTGGCCAAACAAGTGTATAATTGGGCGAGCTTAATACGAATATGAAATCCAGAAAGGCGAAGTGAAAAACTTGGGAAACAATAGTGATAGTTTGGGTATGTGTGAAGTGAAAACATGGGCACATGATTAGCACATAAGCAGGAAGTGAAAAGAATTCACCGTTTGGTTAAAAAGCGATGGCATGGCATGCATGCTGGATCCGATGTAAAAAAGTTCCAATGGGACCCACCCATGTTGCCTCAGATACACTCTCGAGGCCTCACGCGCCGCTCTTTGTTGGCCCTTCTTCAGACACACAAACACATATTCCTTCGTATCTTTCTGCTTCCACTATCCAATCACTCCCTTCCTTTTATTTTCTTTCTACATTTCTACCTTGCTATTTTCATCAAACAGTCTTTTTAATAATTGAATTAAATACTATAGCATATATTATGATAATTAATTCCATTCATTAACAGATAATCATATTCAAAAACTAAAATTTCCTTCATTAATACAATTATTTATTTAACTATAAATTCTTTAAAATATTACATTCACATTCAAAAAATAATATATTTTATTAATATTTAATATTATGATATTTTATAATTATTTTATCCTGCAATGAAAATGTGTACTTCTCTCACATTTCTATTTAATTATTCAGAGAAAAAGTTTCGCTTTATATATATTTATATTCTTAAATTTTCAAAAGACCATTAATTGTTTTTTTTATAATATTCTTTTTTGGTAAGATATTTAAGTTTGATACCGGTATTTATGTCCTATGAACCATATCAACATTTAGACCATACGACCAATATCAACATGAGTTTCACAATATCGCATCCCTACACTTTTGATAGTTGATATCAATAACGAGCTGGTATTAGATAGAGGTTGATGAGTTTACTAGGGTAGGGCATATCCGTCGACCACTTGTAGATGTATCAAGAATATTGGTGACTGTGTCAACTTTCCCTTGTACTTTACAAAAAGGTTTTGACATAGGTCATGTAAGACAAAATCCTCGCCTAATTCTCATATATAAATACCACTCATTTACTACAGTTAGGAGTATGTTCAACTACCTAATGCTTGAACTCCAATATTAAGTATCATACTAACTTAAATGTCGAAGTGTCTTTGCAGGTGAAACTCTATTTTACCCCAACACATATTGGACCTTATAAGATTATTGAACGAATTAGAAATGTGGCGTATAAATTGGATCTTCCTTGGACCTTGACTAACATTCACAATGTGTTTCATGTGTCGCAATTGAGGGCATACATTCCGTGTGACACGATGATTGTTCTTGAAGATTCCATCGAGTTGAAAGAGAACTTGACTATGGAAGCGATTCCTATTTGTATCGAGGAGCACCAAACCAAGCGTTTGAGGAGTAAAGAAGTACCATTGGTGAGAGTTAAGTGACAAAATTCTAATAGAACCTCATGTACATGGGAGATAGAGTCTAAGATGAGGCGGTTATATCCCGATCTGTTCCAATAAGGTACGTTATTTTGGGGACGAAATCCTTTTTTGGGGGAGTGGATGTAACATCCCCTGTAATTAATTTAAAATCGTGATTGGTGCAAAAACTATCAATAGCTATTTTCAAATTAAATTTGATTTTTTGGAATTATTATTATTTAATATGAATGTAAATTTAAATAATTAAATATTATGGAATTAAATGAAATTACTGATTGGTTGATTATTAAAATTCAAATAAGAATTGGATGAGTAATGGTAAATTTAAATGTTACTGGAGGGGTTAAAAGTAAGTTTTTATTTAAGTTTTAAAGGAAAATGTAAAAATAAAAGGGTAAATGACCACTTTGCTCTTAAAATATTAAAATTCAATTTCCTTTCTTTCTTTCTCATACATTCACGCGAGCTTCTCCTCCTTCTTCCCATCCTCTATTGCCGCAAGCTTCAAGCTCTACTTGGAGGGTGATTTCGCTTTGGGACTCCAAAGTGATCATGTTTTTAGAGTCGGGACCTTGAGGTATGGTCATGTGCACCTTCAATTTCAAGCTTTCTCCCTCCTCTTCTCTTTCTCTCGCTAACCGCGGGATGCATGTGTCACGGGAAGTTATGCTTTTGCGTTCTTTGGCAATGAGAGGCTTGGAAATAGCTTCTAAGGCGATGTGTACGATGAAATGTTAATGAGTTTTATGTTTCGGCATTTGTAGATGCCAGAACGGGCGTCAGAGGATTGTCCGGTGAATTGGGTATCAGAATCGTAGGCGGAGTGATGAACAATTTGATCGTGGGCCGCGACCGACACCGGGAACAACTCGTTGAAGCTTGGAATCGATGTAAGGGGAATGTTCGGGTCATAATTAATTAAAATTGGTTAATGTGTATTTAAGTTCAAAAAGAGAGGAATGTTCACGGTATATGAAAGGATTTAGAAATATATCGTAATGATAACTGTGTATGTGTGAGATGATGAGAATATGTTATTGATTGGTAAATTAATTCATATAGATTATGTGTAATTATTCTGATGAATGGGATGGAAAATGTATGATGAATGTTGACATTATGTACATGATACTTGATGATGATTAGAAATATTGAGCCGATGTATGCCCGAAGGCCTGGTTTGTGTGGCCGCCTCAAGTGATTATTGATTTTTATAAAGAAATATATGAATTGAGATATGTTTATGTGATTATGTTGTGTAGGACAGCTGACGGTATTATTTCACCCTTCGTTTTTGGCTTCAGTGGTCATTTGAGATCTAGTTGAGCTACTCATTGGTCAAGTAGGATCTAGTAGTTGAGGTGGAGAGCCAAGTCAGGCTCGGTGGACCAAGTCAGGTTCACAGGGTGTCAAGTTGGACCCCAACTAAAGGCCGATCCTTTAGTATCTAAATACTAGACGTCATATTTCATGATAAGAGTTAGTGATGTTTTGTTAGTGTGACTGTGATGATGTATGAACTAGTGATGGACAAAGTACTTGAGAATGTGATGTTCATGTTGGTTTAGTATAATGTGATACTTGTAAGAGTTTGTAGGGAACTTGGGAAGTTAAGTGGTATAAATGGTAAAGCGTTAAAGTTGTTATGTTGGTATTATGTTTACTATTTTATATTAATTATGATTTTGTTTCCAAAGACTTGCCCTTGCTGTGATTTTCCTTCTAGTGACAGAGAAGGTGCGGATGTCCCAAAGGAAAGTGTCAAGTGAGGAGCTGATGTCAAGAAAGCTATGAAAGTAGAAATTATGTAATAATGTAGTAAATTGCTTTGTATACTGACTTATATGTGTGTTAGATCGTGTGATAACCATGCTTGTAGTTTTGATAGACTTGAGACACTAATTGTGGTGTGTGGATGAATATGTGTGTACGGCACGGAGCCATTGTGTGATTATTTAAGATGGGCAGGTATTGCTTTGTGTGTATGAATGCGAATGATGTTTGAAAGATGGTATTATGCATGTCAATGGGAATAGGCAGGATTATATGAAATTTAGGAACTGGAAGAGTAATTTTGTGATTTGATGGGTTTTAGAACCCTCAGAAGTGATCGTTAGGTTCCCAACCTCATTTGTGACTTGTACATATAGGTCTTACTTTGCTTAAAGCCTATTAGAGGAGTTTCATGCATTGGTTTTGTTATATTTGGGATTAAATGCATCCTTGTGCATATTTCATGCATACATTAGAATTTGGGTGAACGGACTTCGCCAACAGCTCTGAAACGATAAAAACATGTTGCCTGTAAAGTTTGGTATCAATCGAAGCCCAAACGTAAGAGTTAGGTATCTTGGAAACTCATTTTGGGGCAAAATCTATAATTTTTGCTTAAGCAAGAGTATTTCCCCTCAAGCAAGATGCCCCTGTGCCAAATTCTATATTCTGTGTGTTTCTCGCTTGAGCGAGATGGATCTCGCTTGAGCGAGATGGATCTCGCTTGATCGAGATGATGACTGTGGGGTTCTGTGAGGATTTCTCTTAAGTGAGTATCACTTCGCTTAAACGAGTCCATCATAATTGTTGCTGGACTTATTTCGCTCAAGCGAGTGGTGTCCTGCTTGAGCGAAGTAAGGATATTGCATTCTGTGCGTTTCTCGCTCAAGCGAGTGGAGCCTCACTTCAGTGAAACTTGTGTGGCTGCTCCCTATTCCTTCCTCGCTTGAGCGAGCAGAATCTCGCTTGAGCGAAAAGGTCATGTGTGGTTTTGTTGCTTTTTCACTCAAGTGAAAATGGCTTGCTTGAGCGAGGTCTTGCTTCCTGGTGTATACTCATGCTCGCTTAAGCAAGTGGTACCTCGCTTGAGCGAGATTATCCTGTTTTGCCCTTTTCTCTTGTTTTTGTATCATAAAGCATGGGGGAATCACGGGGCTTTCGTGTATCCTTGTGCCTTCCGCATTGTGTATAATTTTATATACTTCTGGTGCATGTACATGGTGATATTGTAATTAATGTTGCTTGGGGCTCTCATGACTCGCTATCAGGGTTTAAACGTGAAAAATTTTATCCTCACTATCATTCAACCCGAGGTAAATCATGAATTGTCATCGAACTACTTTGGAATAATTTTTATTTACAACCTTATTTAAATGCAATTGTAAGCCAAGTCGAGCGTAAGGACTTCATTAGAATCTAATAATTAGGAGGGATGCCACACCAATCCTAAGAGAATCAAGTGGTTATATCTCAACCTGCCGGGAATATATACACCTTCCAATTAACCTTAATATGTAAGCTCGATGGAATATCTTAATCTCTTCATCATTCCTTAGATGATCCTCAATGTTTGAGAAATTGTCCTCCAGTTGTTGTTGCACATACAATGACCAATCTAAGCAACTAGATAATCTTATAACTGTAAGTCCACTAATGCTCAATCTAACTAGCACAACTATGTCCTGCAAAGTAATTGTGTATTCATCCACATGTAGATGGAATGCATGAGTCTTCAGCCTTTATCTCTCAATTAATGCAATGATTAACTCTGCAAAAATTAGAAAACGTGCTAGCTTGGTGATGTGATAAAAACTAGCCCTCTATAAATAAGGGATAATATATTCTAGTATCTATTTCCTCATATGCAATGCTCTTATAACCTTTAAGACATGATGAGGTTTCCCATTCCATACATGTGTTGAGACATATTTACCTTGTAACTTTAACAGAGATGAATTCAATAGTTTAGGATGTTCTGTCATACTACATAAAAAAGTCACATAATTAATATATCACAAATACATATAAAATTCTAGTTTTATAAAAAATATATATTTTATTATACATATTATTATCATTGATTTCAATTACCCGAAAAGATATAGAGTTTCAAAAACAAATTAAGAAAATGAAGATTGATAATTTTAATCTCACAATAGAAATTGTTTATTTTAAGGAAGAGCTTAAAAAGTAAAAGAGAAAAATGAAAACTAATGTCTAATAAATACTTATTTCATGTTATTTTCCTTACTAGATTCCAATATGCAATGTTCTTCTTTTCCTTTCATATAAAATTTAAAATTAGTCCTATCTTATGTAAATTATTTTTATTCACTTAATATTCTACGCCACGTTGACATTATTTAAATGCACAAGTATTTATAATAAGGAACTAAACGGATTAAATAAAATGGGGAAGTCCAATTCCAACGTCTTTTATCATTATTTTTCATAACCAAAATCAATTTCTAACTTTGAAACTCATTTTTTTCTCAAACAATGAGCAATCTTTTATACATATTATGAATATTTTCTTTGTGATTTTCAAGTAAATATTGGATATTTGTCGTATATGTCGTAATACGATAACACTTTAAATATTTATTGAAACTAATACAAATCTAGTACATTTAACAAATGATTAACATTATAGGTATATTCTTATATGTTACCAAATAAACACGAACATTGATTCAATGGTTGCTCAACAATTATGGATGCTAAAAAATAAAATGAATTATTAACAAATTGTGGGTCTTAAACAATTCCATTCAAATTTTTAGAGTTACGAAAATTAATTAAATTGAATAAAGTAAAAAATAATGATGTATTATAATGGCTCTCGGTTCAATTCTGGAGAGTTTCATGGTTTGTATTTTTATTTGTTTCTTATTCTTCTTTTTCTAATAATAGTCACCAACCTTGCAAAGTATCACCGTGACTCCACTTCACTGCTTCCATCTTGTTTGGTCTACTATGGAAAGAGGGAAATGGAAAATGGGAAAAAATTGAGGAAAAATAAAATTAATTCAAAAACGGACGTTTTAAAATTCAATAGTAAAACAGAAGTTAAAAGAAGGAATTTCAAAAACCAAATAAGTATAGATCAAAATTCAAAGTATATTTTCACCAAAATATATAATATGATTTTCAACTATATATTTTTCTTTGAATAATTTAATTATATAATTTATAAGTTACCATGTACTATATATTAAGTATTTATTTATTAAAAGAAGAATAAATTACTAAAAAAGAATTTGAAGTGAAAAGGAAGATAATGAAATACACGAGTAATAATAAAAAACTAATTTGATGGTGGATATGAGGTATAGCTTGTAATGACATATTAATGACATAATGCTGAAGTAAAATTTAACACAAATGGCATTGGCACTACATGTGGGACACACTGCATGTGCCTCCTGGGCCCCATTCTATATTGTTGTTTATCTAGTTGGAGTCAACTGATCTGTACCTATTGGATGTAATGTCGTTTTAAGACGATTATCTGTTTAAACAAAGTTTTAATTATTTTAAATTTAATGTTAATTTTTAAATTTTTTTATTTTCATAATATCACTTTCTTATTCTAATCGCATATAAATAGACCTTATGATATATATAAAATATGCCCTTTAGATTTTGAACTGAAAATCATAATCTGTTTTTGTTGGATGAATAATTTTTTTAATTAAATTTTAGTTTAATTGAACTATCAACCAAACGATTTTTCATTCTTGGAAAACAATGGTGAAAGAAAGAAATAAGTATTAGAAATGTGCATCGGAGTTCAAACCCGGTCCGGCCTGAAACAGAAGAGAACATCGTAATCTATTTTAGTTCAAATAATAAAAATATTCTTAAATGTAAAAAAGACAAGTTCTTTATTAACCTGTCTTCTTTTTCCTTCTACCGAGGTTATCCTTAATAGAAAATGAAAGGCTAATTAGTAATTTTTTTAAATTACAAGAATCATCTCTCTTAAAAATTAATATTAATTTTTCACGTTATTTAATATAATAAAAATTTTGTTTAATTGCAATTTTTTTTTTAAGTCAGTCAACATGAACCAAACGAGACCTAGAAAAGGCGTAAAATTTTTTTGAATGTATATGTGACCCTGTGTAAGTGGAATAGATGATGGTGATTAGTTACTTTATTGGAGTATAGAATGAGCCATTGATTAATAAATTATCTAATTATTTTATAGTTTCAGTCTTAATGAAATAATTTCTACCTAGTATGATTCAAATTTAGCCCTGATTACTTATCGTATATTAACAATTATATACTTTCAAGTTCTTGTAAATTTCTGTAAATATTGTTCATAATATTTAAAGAAAGAAAATATAAATGTTGCTTTAAAAAATTAAATGTTTTCTTTAAGAAATAATTTAAAATTATAAATTTGTTTGAAATAGATTTATAATATAGTTAGAAGTATTTTTACATAATCATCTAGTATAAATTATCACGTACATTGACAAATCTTAACTAAATATTTTGAAGAAATCAAAATAATTAAGTAATATATTCAAATATTTTTTTATGTGAGACAAATGTAAAATAAATATAAAACACATATATTTTAAAATGTATTTGTTATTTTGAAAGTTTTTATTTTTAGGGTGGCCAAGGCACCCATTTCATAAAAAATAAAAATATACATAATAGTAAAATTTGCAGCGTTGATAGTAATTGAATCACAAGGCACCCATTTTGTGCCAAAAACCATGCAACCCAAATCAAAAGTTAATAGTAATGGGATTGGATATACATAATTCATAAAATTTAAACCAAACCAATTCAACCTTGATTCAATTAGTTCAAATCGTGTAATCGAGTTTCAAGCATTGCATACACAGGGTTCCATATTATTCAAAGTTCAGATACACACCAAATTATTTCAATGTTAATCTAACGACAATGTGAAAACTAGAAGAGTAGAACATCGAAAATCTATTGAAAACAAAAATAAATACTCCTTTCGGTCCATCAAACTTGAATTTGATACTCAGATCTATCATCAACAAATTTTATTAGTTTGGTTCCAGTACAAACCGAATAGGCCAAAATTTGAATCCAATTTAGGGCCTCCTAGGGTTTTGTAGATGGAGTTATGTTTGGTTTAGAGTTTTAGAAAAGTTAGTTAGAAAGTAGTAATTTTGTTTAGCTGGTAAAAAGTTTAGTGAAAATTGGTTGAAAAAATGATAATTTGTAGTAAAATTACTAAAAAGGTAATAGTTTTAATATATGTAATGTGTGTATATATTTATATATATCAATATTATATGTATAAATTGAAAGTTATATATATTAAATATAATTATACATATTAAAAAATGAATTAATATATTAAAACTAATAATTTTATTAGTTTTTATATATTTAATGTGTTTGTATATATATGCTAACTTTATATACATAATTTAATATATTAAAATTAATAAATCAAATTTACAATTACACATTGTAACTTAAATTACCGCACCGTAAGTAAATTATATAATTATAACATTTTATCACTCGTTATTCGTTGTTACTTACGCATTGTAACTAAAATTACCCTACCCTATGTAATTTAAATTATTATTAACGAGTCACTAATAACGATTACTTTAAACGTATTTCCTACATCTATTCGACCCGTGTTTTTTTTGTCAAAACGTATACTTGATTTAAACAACTAAACTATATTAAATTTAATAATTCTACAAAAAACATAAACAAATAATTAAAAATTACATAATTAAATTAAACAACATAATTACATAATTAAATTAAAACAAATTTCATAATTTGCCAAAAACAAATTATTATGTTAATGTTACCATACACCCAACAGAAAGTCCTCACCTATGCACCACACTCATGACCACCATCCATGATCACTATCCACGGCCAACAACCCCAAACCCAGAGCCACCACACCACCACCATCCATCAACCATAAACCCTAAACCTACGCCTACCACACCACCCAACAAACCCCACAAACCACCACAACCCCAAACAACCCCCTTTACAGCAACAAAACTCAACCCAACACCACCACTCTTAACCTCAAACCACCACTCCCAACCCTATATAGTCCCCCTACGACAACCCCATCAACCCAAGACTACCACCCTCAACCCCCTCAACAGCCCCTCACACGGCCACCATCACCTAAAACCCCCCTTAACCTGAAACCCTTATCAACCCAAGACCACCACCCTTAACCCTCCAACCACCACCCCAACCCCACCACCCCATAACAACCTCCCCTATATGACCACCATCACTCGAAAACCCCCATCAACCCAAACCACGACAACGAGACCCCATGACCACAACACAACCAAACAGCAAAATCAACCAAACAACAAAAAGAGAAAAAGGTCATAGAAACATACCTTGATCTTCACGGATCTGGCTTTTTTGGTGCGTGACGACTTTAAGGTGAGGGTATGATCATCTTTTCCTCCAATTCAATTGGCTAGAGGGAGGAGAAAGGGAAGTTTGGGGCAACGGAGCTTGTGGCCACAGGAACGAAGCTACCACGACGGAACATCGGCAACACCCCAACCCAAACACAACACCGTTGAACGAACAGAGGCAAACAGAGTTACGACGCCAGAACAGAGCTAGGAACGGTGAACCAAACGAGCCCTTAATTGCTTTTGATTGGATTGTTAAGTTAAATGAGTATATATGATATTATGATAGGTAATAGGATAGCCCTAATATACTTACAAGAATAAAGCTTGAATAAAACTGAATATTTTTTTGACCAATTTCTTTTTAAAAGCCTACAGACTTCCATGCAAATACAGACTCTCACCTATGATCTATTTTACTTGTAAAAATCATACACGCATAAGGCCTTGTAGTATAGTCACTATAAGAAGAAAAGAATAACACGAGCTAAGCATATTCCCGATTTTTGTTTAATTAGTTGGTAATATTAGTTAAATTTTTAGTTTTTTTTTCTAAACATAAAGAACCAAATTGTCTAAAGGTTTCACTCTTCTTAGTATAAGGAAATTTCTTTTTATAAATAACTATTTAAAAAAATTAAAAAAATGGCCTGCTCACATAGCCCGTAACCCGTATAGGGTTGGCTAGGGCTTTCAATTTCAAAACCATCTGAAGGACTTTTTGGGTCAGCTCTAAAAAACCCACTACTTGTATGGAGTTGCTTGAATTGTAAGTTTTATCTGATACAATGAATAAACATATTTCTAGCCTTCAATTTATTAAGGAGAAGGAAGAAGAGGGATTGTCAACCCCAATGCCTTTAGCCTTAAATTTATTAAGGAGGAGAAAGAAGAGGGAGATGAAGAAGAATGAGGAAAAAAAAGGCAAAGAAGAGTTGCTAGAATAAAAATAATATTTAAATAGGCAAACTGACACTAACAAGTAAAGCTATGTAGTGTCAGCCATTAATAGTTAATGTTTAGATGTTATTCTAACTCTAACAATACCCTTAATGTCAAATTTTGTTAATTAGCATCGGTTTCGAAATAATGGTAATTAACTAACCAAATTTTTGTAGTGTGTCTCTCGTCCAAAAGTAGAGGGTTTTTGGAGTGAAGGAAGAGTGTTTCATTAAACTCTCATCCTTTCTCCACCTTCATCAAATTTTACACCTCCCACCTTATATCTCATTCCCTTCATTAAAATTCCTCTCTAGCTCTCCCCTTATTTAAACCAACAGATAAATAATTTGTAGGAAATAATGATATGTCTTGAATGATTTATAATTAGTGAATTGATTAAACTTAAATGGTATTAAAAATTCCTCTTATTTAATTAGAACATCTTAGTGTAATATCCTAACTGATAAACAAATAATATAAAAGTATTTATTAGGTTTGTTTTAGTGGTAAAAGATTAAAATAATTTAGTTAAAAGTTAGAGATTTAAACTTCAATCTCTATCTTTATTCTAAAGAAAATTTCATTAACATAAAATATAAAGTGATTGAGTGATTGGGAGAAAGAAGGAGGAAGAGCTCATCGATTTGAATCTTTCACTAACAAATCTAATGATTAAACTAGCAACTAATATATATCGATAAATAAAAAAAATTTCAACATAGACTTTCATGGTTGAGCTTAAACCACTAAAAATAATAAATTTTTTTGGTAATGAATATATTTATTACATTTTTATTTTTATGATAAAATGAAATGTATTCATCCCAATAAAAAAATCTATTTGAGTGGCCTAAATCTGGTTCTAATAAGAGCCGAAATTATAATGAAATCCTAATAAAAATATAAAATATACAACTATCAAATATATTTCCTAAAAAACAATACTCAAAACTCATATCATGATCTTATAATGTGCATTCGTTGCATCCCAAGTGTATTGCCAAATAAATAAGGTTAAATATATTCATTGGTCCTCTATCTCATGATCTTGTTTTATGTTGATCTTGCGTCCTAAGTGTATCGCCAAATAAATAAGACTAAATATATTCATTGTCAAAGAAATGTACATCCTAATAAAAATTTTATTCTAAAATATTTTAAAAAATAAAAGACTCATATAAAATATTTACATATTAATTTTATTTATTATAATTTTTTTCTTTTATAACATGTAATATAACCCTAAGTAACTTAATTTTTATAATTTATTATTTATATAATATAATATTATATTAAAAAATATATTTTATTATCAGCAATTTGATCGTAATTCAACCATAGTTGAACTAATAAACTATAAACAAATATATTTACCGATTCGAACACCAATTCAATTTTTAAAGCATAGCAAATAACAAAACAGATAAGGAGCATCATTCTCAAAATTATTTGTAACTGTTTCAAAGTTTGAGAGTTTAAGTTCTTCCATTAAGATTGTGATTCTATCGTACAGAGCATTTTGTTGATAATCGAGTATGAATTCAACGTTGACGTGGTTCAGGTTTTTAATTCATAATTCCGTGAGATTAAATGTAGCAAAACTAATTTGATTGTATGAGAGAGTTGTATAGGTTGCATTATTGCATTATTCTAGAAGAAACTGGCTTTTCATTTTCAACCAGCAAAGACATTGGGGGAGAGAAAGTAAAGGGAAAGGGAAATTGAACAATAGCAAAAGGAAGAAGGAATCTATAACGCTGACTTGTTTTGTGTGCTTTTAAAATTTCTTTCTTTTTTTCCCCCTATTCTGATGGCCAAATCTATAGTAAAGTGATTGTGCTGCACATTTTGTTAGTACAGGTGTGTTCTTTCTCTATCATCTTCAAAAGTGTGTTTATCATATACCAGCAACATGGTAGACAACGACTTTAGTGTCCATTATATTTCTTATAATCCAAACCCTAGTGCCCCAACTTCATTTTCACGAATTTCTCATTCTCTTGCTTTTATATTTTTTTTATTACCCGTCCCAATCGCACACCCTTTTGTTCCTTGCTACAAGACAAACATGATTCAACCTTTTTGAATCTTACTATCGATCATTACACAATAATTGGAAATTTATATGTTCATAAATACCTACAAGTCTTAGGTTGATAGAAATTCTTATAACCCAATTGGGACATTAATCAAATAATTCCACACGAGTAGGAATAAAATTTTTGACTAAAACTGTGCTTAAGAAAAGCAAATAAAGATTGCTTGAGGGCAAGGTAGAACTTGACAATTGTTACATAGTGTCTTTTTCTCTTTGCATTGTCTTCCCATTTCGTGTAACTACTCCTTATAAATTTCAATGCGCATGCTATTGTGATAGCCAAGTTCAAAATGTTGACGTTCCTTGTGGAGTCCACACTAGACATCAAGCAATGCACGTTGGCTGGACCTGGAAAATTTTCAGTAAATTTCATTTCTAAAGTTATTTGCTCATTCGTGTTGTGAATTGCATGTGAGTGTTTGTAGAGCTATTCGAGTCGGTTAAAACGATGAAATTCTTGTTACTAAGATTTGATAAAATTGTATTCTGTAAAACTTTAAGGTCGAATCTATAAGTGAAGGTAAAAAAACCCTCTTATAGAATGATGTATTTGTTTGATGGTGAAATGCAACTTAACATAAACCCTAATTAGGAGGATGTTGCTTTCAGCATTTATCTTTAATTGTAAGTTTAATTTGGTTGAATGGTGATGGTGGTGTTCATTGCTCAATCATCTTGGTGAAATTGGTGGGGTTAGCTGCACCTTGGGCCAATCATCCGCCCCCATATCCATTCACTCGAATCTAGGTTAATGCCCCACTACGCATCATCTTTCCCAACCCTCAATAATAAGCTAATAAATCCAAAAAGTTGCCCATAAAAGCTTGTGTAGTTGAGCTTAGTGAGAAAAAATAGTTAACACCACCAAACACCAATTTTCTACCCCCACAAACAAAGTCACGTTCACATACGCAGACAAACAAACCCCATCAAACTCCTACAATTCTTTTCCTCATTAATCCATGAAATTTTTGAATATGAAAATTCCAAGAGCTTTGGAAACCGAGTTAGTGGACATTTTGCCATTCCCCACAAACATGCCCTTAACTATATTAGCCCAAGAATTTCAACTCCACTTTTTTTTTCTTCACATGCATATTAGGGTCCGTTTGGTTTTCAGTTGGGGAAACGGAGTTGGGGAAATAGAGAAATTTAAGGGTTGATATTGATCCTTCACGCCGTTCGAGATAGTCAAAACTCCGTTTGACCGTAGGATTTATTTTTGGGGTTGGTTTGACCAACCAAACCAAATAACCAAACAGGCTCTTAGTATAGTACTACACATTAGTATAATTTAAATTATTTAATAATAATAATAAGAATAATAATAATGCAAAACAAAAAGCTAAAATCTCGCCTTTATATACGACCCATCATGTCACCCCTTGTCCCTATGCTTACACACTCTTACTCTCTATACCAAGTCTTTTTTTTCCTCTGCCTTAGCTTAGCTATAGCTTTGGGCATTTCCATTGTTATTATTCTTATTCATATCTTTACTTATCAGTATCACCCACAAAAATGGCTTCTAGGAGTGTGTCTTTGGAAGTTCAAGCCGTGGCGGCGAAGGATGCTCGTTCCGCCGTAGACGACGGAGGCGTAGGGTGGAAGGGTATTTGTGTAAATACACCTAAAAGCTGAAGAAGAATGAAAGAAGCAACACATCAAAGGCTTTGCAATTACACTCTCCCGAGTTTCTAGCTCATCACAGTGAGAAGAATTGGGAGAGTGTCATCATTGCATCGCGGGGAATTGAGGGTAGCGGTCCGAATTACCTTTAACTTTAGGTCCTTTAAATTTTTGTATTTTGCTTATTTAATTTCTCACGTATTTGCTACTGATTTTAATTTATCTTTTTCTTTTTAAATTTTTGCCAAGTTTAATTATTGTTCTGTTTATGTTATGTTATGATGGAAACGTGGGATGTAAGAGATGCATACGAGGTTGCTAGTTAGTTATGGTGTGTGGTCAAATGGGTATAATGGGAGGTCTTTTTAAGGTAGGGGTGGTTAATTTAGGATCTTAATGCTTCTGGCATGCATCACTTACACCCATTAAATGTATTTTGCTATGTTGTGACTTGTGAGTTTTTTTTTTTAATATATAAAGGAAATGACTTGGGTTTTCTTATATGTTATGTTGTCCTGTTGTCGCTCTTCAGCTTTTGATTTTTCTTCCTTTGATAGGAGATGCAAAGTAGACAATGATAAGGTACCAAACATCTAAAAGAAAGTTAAAAAGAATGAGAGAGAGTGGAAAAAGCAGGGTACGCCTTTGGTGAAAGAAAGCTGTGCTTGTGCACTTTTGGACTTTAATTTCTCTTTGATCACAATCTTTGGATGACACCAATTGGTAATAAATGAATATTCCAGCATTAATTGAATTGCAAGAAATGAATCACATTGGATTCATGATGTGTCCTCATCAAAGTTACCTACTACCAGCTACTTTGTCCTCCAACTTGTGTACTTGGCCATGGCAGACATAAATAAGAAAAAAACAAATAAAATTATGGTTCGGTTTAATTTGAATTGAAATCCAATTTTATAATGTGTTTGGTTTTTTTGTTGGTGTCGATTAAATTTTGGTTTAATCAATTAAAAAATTTTTTTTTTTGTCAAACAAAGTTTTATTATTTTAAATAATATAAAAAATCAATATTAATTTTTAAATTTTTTTATTTTTATAATTTTGTTTTCCCAGATGCATATCAAGTGAACACTGCCTTCCATTATTGTTACTTGTCTCAAAAGGTCCTGTATGCATACATTATTGATGCTTCTGCTGTTCTGGATAACAACCAAGACAACCTTAAATTGAACATTTCGCGGTCGAAGATGTATATTAGACATTATAAAATTATAAAGTTATCCGTATAACTTCAAAATCAGTAATATTTTTTAATCTTTATGTTAAAAGAAGGCTTTTTTTTTCACATATGATTCATTTTTTTAAAAAATATACGGTTTGATATACTTTTAATTTAATGAATATTTATTTATGTAGATGACTAATATAAAGGGAAGAGTAGTTACATTATAGAAAAAAATAATTAAAGTAAAGTCCCCTATAGGTCCATGAGATTTTTATCATCGAACACTCAAATCCTTAACTTAGTTAATATATCAGTTTTATCCTCAATAAATTACAATGTTAATTAGTTACATCTCTTCCATCAATTTGTTGTTAAATTATTATTTATAATAACTATTTAAAAGTCATATCTAATAATATTTTTAATCCGATGATGATTAAAAAATTAATATAGGTCTTCAAATTGATTTTATATTAGTTAAAATGGTTAAACTATCAAAGTTTGCTTATATTGTAGTAAATCTCATTAATAATTCACCAACAAAATAGTAAGTACTTTATATTTTTATTATAATTATAAAGATAATAATACTATAAAAAAAACAACCTTTCCTCTTGGTGTATTTTAATTATTGAGCGAATTTAGTTTTAGAAGGAAACAAGTACTCTTTTCCTTTTGGCCTGACAATTAAAGGATAAATTAATAATGAATCTTTTACTTATTTGATTTTTCCTTTTAAGCGGAAACAAAATGGGTAATAATATTTGTAATAATCTTAATTGTAAATATAAAATTGTAATTTTTTTATTAACTACCAGTAAGTATTAAGATATATAGGGGGAAATAAAACAAGAAAAATTTAATTTCAAATTACTGAAAATACATTAATTCTAATTTTCCTATAAAGTTATAAACAATGTGTGTGTGTTTTCTTATAAGTTAGCGTGTCTATAGAATTTTCCAAAATGTATATTTAAAGTAAATTAAGAATGTGTCTCTAAAAAGATTATTAGACTTTTAAATAGTTAATATAAAAATCAATGATTTCATACTTATTTTATTTACATGATAATATTATATATATAAATTATTATTAGTACGGCTTCACATCAAATATGGTGTAGGTGTCATATTATTGATTTAACAATAAATTGATATAAGAGATATAATTGACTAACACTATAATTTATTAGGGGATGAAAGTGGTATATTAAATAAGTTAAAGATATAAGGGTCCAATGCAAAAACTTTCAAAAACCTGTGTAAAGGTTTACTTGAAAAAAATAGAAAGCTTTTTTATGTGGTGGGTGGGACAAGTTGTACAAACTGTTTTTCCCTTCTTCGAGTGTAGCTGGTCAAAAGCTAAAATAAAAAGAAAAGAAAGCTATTGTAAACATTTAGTATGAAAATAAAATATTGGAAGGAACAGTGATTTACATGTTTCTTTTCCTTCTCTTTTATTGATTTTAAAAAATGTAGCAAAAGAATTTTTGACATTAGCTATTCCTAATTACATGATGAACCTCGCCGAACAATAGTAATGTATGAAGTAAGACTTCTTAACTAATCATCTTCCGAGGATTAAGGAAAACTAATTCTCAAGCTAATTATTTTTACCTAATATGGGCGTAGGTATGACTATTTTTTTGCGCTTAATTACTTTCCCCCTAAAATCAACATAATTAGTATTTATCATAAACATAAAATATTGGAAGTAGAGTTTCAACTTTGGTTTTCATATTTTTCTCTCTTCTACCGTTATTCAAAAGGATTAAAAAAATTAGAATCTTATAATTTTAATACCTCAACTTTTAAATATATGAATTTATTCCATTAACTTTTAAAATTGTTTGATTTTTCCATCTCCTTTAATTTTCATCAGATTTTTATCATTACTTTTTATCATTACGCATACATGAATGTGAAGTCCCATTAAAGCTTTGAATGGTTTGAATTACGTATTTAAATTTTTACATTTTAGAATTTTTGTTGGTTGTGATGTTGATAGTAATAATAATGGCGGTGACGACAGGTGGTGGTGGTAGAGGTGGCAACAAGACCGATGGTAGATGGGATAAAGACAAGAACGGTGGTAATGGTGATGACAACAACGACAATGATGATGAAAGTGGTAGCAAAAAGGTGGCAGTTGCGGCGATAATAGTGGCCACGATAGAGGTGGAGATAATGGTGGTGGGTTGATGGTGACGATGATAAGGATAATCAGGTGGTAGTAGTGGCGGTGGTGGTAGCGGCAGTGATGGTGGGAGTAAAGGTGGTTGGTGTTGGTGGTAATGACAATCATGGTGTTGTTGGTTGAGTGACAAAATGGTATAGATAGCAATGACAATGGTGATAGTGGTAGTGATGATGGTGGCGACGATAATAATAGTAATGGTGGCAACGACGAGGGGATGGGTGGTGACAGTGATAATACTTATTCAAAGTAAAACTTTTTAAATAAACTACATTATATATGGATTTACAATTTATTATTTGAATTATATTTTATCATTTATTACTACTTATTTATAATATATTTATATTATTATTATCAAAAAATTTTAATAAATTATTTATTATAATTTATTTAAAATACACAATAAACTATTTGCTCATATTTATACAATTTAAATTATTTCAAATTTATAATTTATAATGGTTCAGAGTTAGACTTAGAAGAGGGTTGAATAAGTCTTAGACTCTTTTGAGTAAATTTCAAACTAAAGACAAATGCAAGTAATCAAGTGATAAAGAGAAGAAGGAAATAAACACACAGAGTTTATACTAGTTCACTTCCAAAACAGAAGTTACATCTACTCCCTTCCAACTTGAAGGATTTCCACTATTGTAAAAACTTTTTTACAATATCAGCACCAGACTCATGCTCCAAGTATTCTTTCAACAAGCCACTTCTGGTTCAACCCAAGTATTCTTTCAATAAGTCACTCTTGGCTCAACCCAAGTATTCTTTCGAAAGCCTCTTCAGGCCAAAGTGTTTCCTAACACTCAAAGTAGTCCTGGTAACTTACCAGACTTATACAATCAGTAAAAGGAAGATGTTCTAAGAACTTAGTGTACAAAAATGATAGACGGATTTTGAGATTGAACATTAAGTATTTTTGACACAAGACTAGAGTCTGCTAGAAGCAGAGCTAGAGAATAATGAGGGTCTTTGCCTTTTTACAAGAAAGTGAACTAAGATTGAATGATGAATTGAAGAACTTTCTTCTTGGATATTTATCTATTCTTTGAATGTTCAAACTTCCTTGATATTTATAGAGGCTTGAAGGTTATAGCCATTGATGCTTCTTGAAAGGAGATATATACATTGGAAATCCTTTGAAGGTATTTTGCCATAGGCTTCTGGAGATCAGACCTTGAAGTTGAATCTAAGCTTGAGAGAGGTCTGAATCATATTTCGATATTTTCACGAAAATAGTTTCTTATGTATTTCCATGCATAAAACTTTTTGTGAGTGTATTCTTGATTGAGCGAGAGGTCACTTTTAGAGATGTCCTGCTGAGGTTTCTGACTTGCGATCATAGTTCGCAGGAGTAGGTACGCTGACAGCTGTTGCTCATGTTGATTTTGTTCTTTTTGTTCTTTGATGATAAGCACGCCAATATGGTATGATCATTTCTTTCGAAGCATCACCAAAACAGATTTTCAAACATTGATGAAGAGTTCTTTGCACAAGATGCTTTCATCAGACTTTCGTTGATCAACCAGACTTTTTAGAGCATACATCCGCTCCCCTTTAGTTTTTACAACTTGATCTTCATATCTGAAAATTGCTTACTAAAAAAAATGTTATGAGTAGTTCAGACTATATTCTTTCATCGAAAATATTTGATGATCGATATAAACAAATCATAAAGTCCGGGGTCTTAAAACTTATATTTTTACCAGACTTTTTTTTCTCAACAATTTAAAATAATTTTATGTTCACAATCATTTGAAACTTTTATATCGAATAAGTTTCTCCAATAATATCAAAATAATCATATTCATAAGTCAAATAAAATTTAATTCAATTATACAAACAACTAATACTAATAACCACCCTAATCATCAATCTCATGATATTTTACAAATTGAAAACATATATTCATAAAGACTACTAATAAAGTTTATATTTGAATTATAATATTACTGAAATAAAAATTAAATAAAATGAAATTAATTAAATAGTAGATTATATTTTCCCTTGAACTTGCAAGAGTTTATAAATACTTTTTCTCATATAAAAATTTATTCATTTATTATTCCAATTTCTAATATTTATAAAAAATGAAATTAGAAAGGTTAGAAATATAAAAAAGGCATAATTTAATGAGGCTAGGGAAAGGTTAAACTTTTTTTCATTAGAAATTGAATAGGAATTGAATTTATGTTTAGGGACTCACAATAAGCATTTTAAAAGTATGTTCTACTGAAGCGCTTAAAAAGTGTTTTAGTAAATGTGATATTCTACTACAACACGCGTATATAAAGCGCCTAAAAAAATCCTAAAATGACCAAAATAAGCCCTAAAATCCCTTTTTGTAGTAGTGATTCTATTAATTTGGTTTCAACACTACAGTTTACTGACTTTTTACCTTGTTTGTGAGTTACTTACACTTTTAAACCTTATATTTATGACTTTAAAGACCTATTGTTGTCACTTCCCAACACCCGATTTTATCAAGTATTTTAGTAATTACTCTCCCAACTTCTAATCACCCATTAAACCTCAGATTTTCAATTTCTTAAAGTAGCTGTTTTTAATCACCATAAAATCTTCTACTTTTAGCACTTTTTAAAATTTAGCTTTTAACAAAACCATTGTTTTATACTTCTTTTATTTTTTTTTCAAAACACCTTGTTAAGTATCACATCTTCAATGCTTATTCACATTCTAAGCAAGAAAGCCTTCACCAACACATCATCATGCTCACAGGTTCCACACAACATTTATATATATCTTCCTATCATACCAAGGCTTTTCACAAACTATTTTCCACACATTTTCAGGTCACATAATTATCATTAAAACAAATTCCATCTTCATAGCCACAATACAAATTTTACACAAAAATTCAAATTTTTGCCAAAGCATTATTTAGAAACTCTAAATTATTATAGAATCACTAAGTCAAATAAATCTTAAGCAACTCAATAATCCTCCATCATCACCGAATATACCAATTACCACCAACATACTTTTAATCACTCAAATCAACATGCAATACCATAGCCATATACCCTTATGACCGAAACCCTAATGCACCCAAGTTACCCTTTTTTCTTCAAAATTTTAACATGCAAATACACAAACAGATTCAGCATTATCTAAAACCAGCATGTAATACCTTGGATCAAGTTTTAAGAGACGAGACTTCCCTTTTACCTTACGTATAGCCTCAGTTTTGAAGGAGGTGAAAGGTGATAAATCCTTGCTTTATTTTCCAAGCCTTTATCCATTGACTCTAGCTCTATGAGAGTGTTCAAAGATGCTGCCTTGGTGAGTGGAGGGAGAAAGACTCCACTTTTCCTTGAAGTGACTCACGACCTCCATGAAAACAAGAGGAGAGAGGTTCCAAGTCCTGCATAGCAAGAGGGATTAAGTGAAAACTCACATGCAAAGACGTTCAATAAAGGATGGAGCACGAAAATGGCCATGCTTTAAAAGGGATAGCTCTTGGGTTCTATGGTCAAGGAAGGGGGAAATGTAACACCTCTATTTTTATTTTTATATTAAAATTTTGAAGGAATTAGATTATGGTTCTTTAGAACTTTTTAATCTACGTATTATTTATGATTTTTTGGAATTTTTTAGAATTTTTGAAATATTTTAATAAAATAATATTTTTTTAAATAATTTTAAATTCATATAAAGTGACTTAAAATTTAAAATATTTATAAGAAGTGAAGTTAAATTATAAAAAAATTTTCTAAAATCTACTTCAAGTAGACTTATCTAAAAATGATCGGTTTGAGAAAAATCTTGATTTTTATCAATCGTAAAAAAATTAGAAACGTACCAATAAATTTTTATTAACAGAAAATTTTAGATTTTTAAAATTTAAACTTTATATTACTTATTATAAAATTAGTGAGGACCAATATAATATCGCTAAATTTCAAAAAGGACTGATTTTGAATATTTAAAATATACCGAGTAAAAAGTTACTATTTGGCTTAATAATTCAGCCGACATTTACTATGCAAAACACTGTGCATGAACGAAAATTTCAAAGGTTGCACAATAACCAGGAACAGAATTTTCAATTCTTGCATAGTACTTTTATATTAAAATGTTAAATGCATAGTAATTTTTTTGGCTATAAATACGGAGGAAGAGTAACGAAGAAATCACAATTTCTGATTAAGTTTTCTTAATATAGTAGTGCTAGTGAGATAGTGGTGGAAGTAAGAGAGAGAAATAATTTTTTTGGAAGAAGGTTCTGCTAAAATTCTAAGGTAAGACTACATCTCTTTTATATTTTTAAGGTTATTTTCATATCATTTTAGAAATATATTATTATACTAGATATAATATTATTTTAAGTTACTATTCTAAATAGTAAAATACTATTTCAATAGTAAATTACTACTCAAATAGTAAATTACTATTTACTTTTACTATTTACCATTACTATTCATGTTTTACTATTCATAGTAACTATTTAAAATTTACTATTTATCGTTAATATGTATAATTACTATTTATCCTTCCTGTTTCAAATAGTAATCTAAATTTTTATCTTGTAACTATATTAAAATGAAATTAGTATGTTTTAGAACTCTGAGACGAGGCGCGCACGGATTTTTAATAACGAATAATGGGGAGTGAGATAAGAATATAATATGAAAAGACATAAGAATAATGGGAGGAGTCCCCTACTCCTTTTAAATTTAATAATAATATTATTTTTAAAATAATAACTTTTTTAACTTAAAATTTATAATAAACTTTAAATTAAGAATCTTGTGTAACTCACTCTGACATACCTATACAAGGACCTGGACTTTTATAACCTATGCGAACTGGACTAAACCTATGTAAGGACTTGGCCTATTATGACCAATATGGACTGAGATATACCTATGCGAGGACTGGAATTTTATGGACTTACATAGACCTATGCGAGGAAATGGACTATAAGGACTCAAAATCAATTTTAAATAACCATTAAAATTTTGGATTACATTTATGAGTAATATTTAATTGATTTGATTTGATTATAATTGATAATATATGATTGTGATTGATGATATTTAATTGTGATCAATAATATTTGATTGTGATTAATTATGATTGATAATATTTGATTGTGACTGATGATCTTGTGATGTGGAGTTTGAGCATATAACAAGCATGACGGAAAGCTAAAACTCAGTAAGAATTTTCTTACCTTACTCTTTAAATTTTTATTCTAAGAGAAAGTATTTTTAATCATTTTAGTCTTTTATTTCTTCTTAGAAATTATTTTCATTAATTTTACTTTTGATCTTTAGAATAAAAAATCTAGTATTTATTTCAAAAAGAAGCCATTTTATAAAAAATAATTTATAAAAAGATTGAGATAATTAATTCTTGAATTAAAGAAAAATTTTATAATTTTAAATATTTTTGGTTAATAATTTTAAAAAAATTATTATTCTCTTTTAGTAAAATAAAATTTTCAAAAGTAAATTATTTTTTTTCTAACCTAATAACTAAATTGTTAAGATTCAATTTGAAAAAGATTATGTAAAAAATGTAAGATTTTCTATGAGAAGTTTTGAGATATTTAAGGCTTGGAATAAAACATCCTTCCTTAACTAACAAGGTCCGAAAACCCGAGAAAATTTTTCGCGAATTAATTCCAGTTTCAAAATAAGGTTTCGGGACCATGCCACAACACTATTGTCATTATACATACGTATTTCCATGCAGTGGGACAATCCATGGTCACCGCTCATAAAACATCATCATCATCTTATAACATAGTACGTCCAAAATGTGTCTAGGCTTCCAGTTGAAGCCACCAGATACCTAAATCCACTAAACATATATATACACATCAAAATGAGCACACGCTAGAGCCGGCCAAGGCGATACTACACCAACAACTATATAAATATACACATATGTATATTGGTCTCCAAGACCATGATGACTCCTATCGAGCAATCACCAAGTATCGCCTCGATCCACATCCCTTGAAAAATTAACCACATATAGGGGTGAGCATATATATATATATATATATATATATATATATATATATATATATATATATATATATTAAATGACAGGTACTGAACTGGATTCAACATAATTTACTAATTAATTATCCAGCTCCAACACAAATCGATAATTCATTATAAACATTACTATACACACTGTCATTTAACAACAATTATAATACCTCAATTGCAACAACACAACAGTACATATCATGAGCTATCTCATAGCTTCTCAACCTCAATAATTATATATGAATGCATATGCATGCGGATCCAACTCTAACGATGGGATTTACATAACATAATAATATATCGCAACTCTCAGCTGATTCGGCCGTTTTACAGGTACCAAACCACGCGCCCATAATGTAACACCAGTCACTCTCAGTGACAGCGGTAACTCAACTCGGTGTTACGGGCCGGCCTTGAGTCCAACTCGAAGGCGGCTGTGGAATCTAAAGAAACCACCACAAGGTCTGTGCCTTATCATCAGGCCGCCCTCCCATCTGGGCTGGCATCACAGGCCCCCTGCAGTCCTGTGTGCATCTGAATGTAAATGTTATGCCAAATGATGATCAATCATTAATAGACCACCTGATTACCATCATCAGTGGCTACCACTTGGTTACCATCACCAAGGGTCTCATCTGAACAGAGCAACAAGCATAGCATGCAACAGTCAATTACAACAACATACACTAAGCTACTTCAAGCTTAATAATCATCAATTAATATTATCAATCATCATCAATTTATCATTCATTCAATATCATCAGAAGCATTTACTTCATAACACCACACCATTGCAATCCGACGTAAATCATCACCATAATCATCACAACATATATGAACGGTATCAATCAATTCATATAAAAAACAGTTAGTTAAGGGGATATAGCACACTCAATAATTCACACAATCACAATCAATTCATAAATCAACCTACATCCCCTCATCCGTTCATAATCTATACATTTAAGATATAAATGCTCTCCCTACCTGGAATCCTCGATTCCTGAAGCTCGAGCGCTCCTCGATCGCTCCGAGTCAATCACCAATTTCTGGTTTTCAAGGCTAGAATTTCTAAATTAATAATAGTTATTTTTAATAATTCACATGCTACCTTAAAATCACATATTGACGTTAATCTTATAAATTTTAAGAATTCTAAAATTTAATAATGATTATTCTAAAATAATTAGTTTCTGGATTCCTTATCATTAATCAGATTTTTCTCTAAAAGTCCTTATCCTTTTTTCTTAATTTCTAAAGTTAACACTTCCTTTATTTTAAAAGGTCACCAAAGTGGTCACTAAAATGGTTGCTAAGATTTATTACCAATATTTTCTTCTCTTACTCTTAATATCTATTATGCTAAAATCTATTTATTTCCAAAATCTCCCTTTGGCCTAAGTTATAAAATCTTCAAACCATGTGGCGATATTGTTATACCCAAATTTTTTT
This sequence comes from Clitoria ternatea, assembly GCA_037962975.1. Lineage (NCBI taxonomy): Eukaryota > Viridiplantae > Streptophyta > Magnoliopsida > Fabales > Fabaceae > Clitoria > Clitoria ternatea. Next base: position 109,825,127 of record CM075674.1, on the reverse strand, counting down.
GAAATCTTATAGTTTCAAACATCAAGGTACATTTATTTACCAAATTTGAGGAATCATTATTTAGAAAAATTGGGAGTAAAAACTTCATCATTATTTTAATTAATTCTCTTAAAACTTAAATCCCATTATTCTCCATTCTTAAATTATATTATTCTAAGAATTCTTCAAAAAGAAGTCTAATTCCTTAATCTTAAACTTTTTCAAGTAATTTAAAAATTTAGGATTACCCGATCAAAAATTCTTTTCCTAAACGCGGTATTTCTTATAATAATTCGATACCGATTAACGAATGATTAACTACCTAATAGCGGGGCTTACCGGAGAATATGTTACAAATTACATAATGATTCCTGAATTAAAATTTTAAATTAATACAACCATATCGAAAGTAACCGAGCCCGTCTAAACACTAATTTTTACTAATTTCTTTTTTGCGTATCCGATCGCAATAAAATTCCTTTGAGTATTTGAACGTCGTACTACATCGAATAAATTTTCAGAATATCAATTAGTTCAAAAACGTGACTTTTAGTCATCGGTTATGAAAAATTCTACGATTTAAGATCCGACCGTTGGATCGTGATGAAATTCGAAATGCAAGCTCCTAAATACACAAGCGTCATCATAACACAGCCAAAATTGGAATCAATTTATAGCTGCTTCCCGGAGAAAGTGATTAGAGATTTCGTTGAAAATTCCACCGATTGCTCCTAAGGTACTCCGGTCGTTGTCTAGGCTCCCGAATCTTTAGAAAAATAGACATGCATGGTTAAGAAAGGAGAAAACAGCCATGGTTGGTTCCAAACATCATGACGATTATTAATAAACTTCAACATGCAAGGCTGAAATTTAAGATGAAGGAACGAGGACACCAACCAAGAGAAGAAAATTGCAACATTCTTACCCTTGTAGCTTAGATGGATTCACAGTTTTTGGAGCTCCACAATGGAGGGTGGAAGTCACAGTTTTTGGCTTCAAAAAGGCGAGAGTTCTAGTATTTCAAATTCCTAAAACAAGGACAACATTGATCATAAGAATCTAGGAGCAATGATCAAGAAGAAAAATGACAAACTTTCCTAAGGTAGCTCTAAGGGTGGTCATGGTTTTGAAGCTCCAAGAAGGGATGATGGAGTTGGTTCCTCCAAGTCCTTTGCATGCATGCAAAAATAAGGTTGAATGGTGGATTTTAAGGTGGCTGAAATCAAGGGATTTGCTTGCTGTTTTGTGGCTGAATGAAGAAAAGGAAGAAGGAATAATTGACAATGGATGGTACGGCATGATATGGCTGGCATGACATGGTGTATGGTGGCATGTGATGACATGATAACATCATGGTATTGATCATAATTGAGGAAGAGATGCTGGTGGTTCAGATCTTGGCCGTGAGCTAGCAAAGAAAAAGAGAGGAAGATGCAAAGTTATTAGAACAAGGTAACATCATGAGATGGAAAATGGTTGGCACCTCTTTTAGAAATTAATGTAGCTGCAATTGGGATTGGAATAAGGGGACCTTGGTCTGCTCTCCCTGACGTGAATGCAGTGGAAGGTGTGGAGGAATACACACTGCACTAGTAGGCATGCCAACAATAAACAAAGAGTCATGGGTGACTGGAATGATGGGCAGCTAGCTTGCATGTGAGCTGATTGGCCAAGGGTAAGAGTTATGGGCTGAGTGGTAGGGAAAAATAGAGGGAAAACACCTGGGCAGAGAGAGGGACGTTCAAGGGTGGCTGGTGGTTCCAAAATTAGTGCCTGGAAGGTTACTTATTAGGTGAGAAGTCAAGGTGTGCAGGATTCTTAAGAACCAGAAAATAATCACGTTAAAAACAATTCTGGGATAATTCGTGGAGTTAGAATCAGAGGAAACTCTCATCATAAAAGTTGTAGGTCTTCTTTTTTTATTTAAATCGATATATCATTTGTGATGATCCGATAACTGTAGCCTGAGTTATGATCAAAATACGACAGCATATTCTAATCATCTTCAAATCAGGTAGGTGTTCATAAATTAATTCACCAAGAATTCTCCTTTAAGAATTGGCTTTTGTGCCCTGCATAAAAATTATAGATATATTTGATACGGATCTATACCAAAAAGAACAAAGCGATTTGAGTCCCGGAAGAGGGTGATATAGCAATTTTTCTGGGACCTGTCAGCATAGTAAGGTGAAACTCATGGGCTGGCAAAGATTCTAAAAATTGTATCAATCTGTGAGGATTTGGCTTTTGAAGTCTTCACGACAAATGTAGATAATTTTGTTACGGTGATTTTGACATGAAGTTTGCAAGAAACGGAGGTCATATGAGAGTGTTATAAATTTTAGAATGAACCATGCGCAGAGTAAAAACGCGAATAATCATGGTTCTAGGATAGATTTACCTAATCCTTGAATTTGAGCATGACAGAGTAGGAATTTATGATCAAGACTAGAAATAGAGATTGAAGATCTCTTCGAAACAAAGTGAACAAGACCAAAATCATTCAAATCAAGCATCATTTGAGAAAATTAAACCTGAAACACCAAAGAAGCACAAAAGAGGAATAAGTCGTCGAGCCGTAGTGAGTTATTTTCTAAAATCTTGAAACTTAGGATGTTACATGGAAACTCAATTTTGGTGAGAATTGAATTTGAAAACTGTACCAAATTTATTACTGTAATACAAAAATTCAGAGAATTGAGGAAATGTATAGTTTATTAAGATGATGTTATAAACCTTGATGGTATATAATAATTGAGTTTCTAAAAGTCTTAACCAACTAAATACGTGAGTAGTTCATGCATTATAAATTATTAAAGTGAAACAAAATGATATTGTCTAGGGATGGATTATAGAAACCGAGGATACATTATAGGAGGCTTAATTATGAGTCTTGGGACGAGAGAGTGTGAAAGGGTGCTTCAGGGGACCTGGGTAACTCCCCAGTGTCGGGTACTTTCACAATAAAACTTTCTCAATCTGACTAGTCTCTAAGTGTTTCCATGCCAGTTGAGCTGTTCATATTATTATTATCCAGACTTATGGAACAATGTAAACTCCTAGTTGGTCTAGTGCAAATTAAAATTTAAGGGCCCATATATATAGGTAAGTTATGATGAAGATAGTGCATAACATTCATGCATTCATAATTGATTGTGTATGTGATTGTGATTGATATTATTATACTAATTTATGAAAACCCTTTATTGCTTATGTTCTATTTGAGAATATTATATTCTGTTTCTCACTCCTTTCTTCGTGTTTTTTGTTTCATATGTTTTAAATTGATGGTTCAGAGGGAAGGATCGAAGAATCTCGGCAGTAAATATAGCACGTTCTAGAAAGGGAGCTCGGTATGAATACCGTGGTCCAATGAATAAATAATGTTATTAAGTAACTGCTTCTGGGCCATGGAGTTTCCTCTCTTTCTTATAATGTTTAATATTTATTTTCTTCGAATGAATGTAAAATTACTTTATAAAGTTTTAATAATATTTATGAGGTATTTCAGAAATGATGTATGTAATTTATTCTGATAGTTTCTTTTTAAAAATCATATCTTTAGTAAAAAAATTACGAATTTTTTTAGAATTTATTAAGGTGTAACTGAGGGTGTTACAGGAAAAGCTTCCAACCTATGTACAGCAAAAGGATCATGAAGAAACTTACATGCAAGGGAAGATCAAAGTGTTTTGGGGCCCATGATAATACATACATGAAGGAAAGGTCACGGGTTTGCTCATGGATGAGAGAAAAGGGTTAGGGTTTCAAGCTCTTCCAAGAGGGAAAAAAGGTAAATAGTGAATGGAAGGAAATAGTGGTGATGTTCGTTGAGAAAGAATAGGGAAATAGGAGTATTATGGATGACAATTTAGGTCTAACCCGTGAGCCAACCTATTTGGCCCGCTAAAAATAGGCGGGATGGGCCAAGGAATTGGGCCTGTTTCCCAAATAAGCTCACCCGTTATATCCCGTAAAAAACAAGCCCTATGCAGGCTGGCCTGACATGACCCATCAATTCAACACTAAAATATTTTAAAAAAAGTATATTAATATATAATTTATATATTTAAAGAGGTTATGTTTCTGTTTTCTTTCTCTGTGCTGACCCTAAAACATTTCCTTTCACTTATACTGTACGTTTCTTACTTTCCTAATTTATATATGTTATTATAAATTTAATAATATAATTGTGAAGGTCTGTGACTCTAAAAGTCTGGACCCTGGTCTGTTGCTTTGGAAAGGTCTAGACCCTTGGGTCTGTATGCAGACTTATCTTAATTCAGTTGCGTTTTTGTTTCTATGTAACTACCTTAGTTCATAAAGGTTGTTAGGCATTGTTTCCTATAAATACAGTCCTTGGGTGATTGTGTAAGGGGCTACAAAATCTCCAAGTCTTGAGTATTAGTTAACATTGTAACTGTGTGTAATCCTTTCATCCTAATTCAATTTTGTTGCTCTTCCCGTGGACGTAGGCTCATTTTGCTGAACCACGTTATACTGTTTGTGTTCATCTTCTTCCCTTTTATCTTTTATATTGTATGTTTAATTGTGAACTCTGCATTGATATTTTAGAGTACTCTATTTTACTCTTTTTAGATTCCATAATTCTTTCTCTGGTATTTCGTTGTTCTTGTGTCTTTCTTTGTGTTTCTTGTGATCAGATTATCCTATCAGAACCAACAAGTGGCATCATTTATGGGGATGCCTGAAACATCAAGAAATCAAAGAATGGGTTCCACAAGATTTGATATAGAGAAGTTCACTAGTGAAAATGACTTTGGCCTATGGAAGATCAAAATGGAAGCCATCTTGATCTAGCAAGGCTGTGCAGAAGCAATCAAATAAGCAGAAAATATGGATACATCTTTGACTCCAAAAAAGAAAGAAAATATGATTAAAAAGGGAAGATCTGCGATCATCTTGGATCTTGGTGACAAGGCATTAAGGGAGGTAGCGAGAGAGAAAACAACTGCATCAATGTGAGTGAAGCTGGAATCTTTGTACATGACAAAATCTCTTGTGAACAGGCTCTGCCTTAAGCAGCAGTTGTATTCCTTTAAGATGAATGAGGCTAAAAGTGTCTCAGAGTAGATAGCGGATCTTAGCAAGACCCTTAACGATCTTGAAAATATTACAGTAAAATTAGATGATGAAGACAAAGCCATCTTGCTGTTAAACTCTCTCCCCAAAAGTTATGAGCATTTTAAAGATCCAATCCTTTGTGGAAAGGAACAAACCATTAGTCTTGAAGAGATTATGACCTCAATCAGGTCCAAAGAGCTGTAGAGACAGCAGGAGTCCAAAACAGAGGGCAATGGTGAAAATCTTAATGTCTCAAAGGGGAAGAAAGAAAAGAAATGGAAAGGCAAGAAAAGCAAGAAGCCATTTCAGAAGGCTAAGTCTGGGGATTATACTTTTCAGTAAAGGTTTCATACCTGTAACAAGACTGGATATCTCAAGAAAAACTGTCCTAAGAACGCCAAAGGTCCCAAAGACAACTCTAAAGAAACAAATTTTACAGATGTATCAGATGGATATGAGAATGTTGGAGTTCTTGTTGCATTATCTTCGCAGACCCAGAAAGACTGGGTGATGGACTCTGGTTGCTCCTATCACATGTGCCCAAAGAAGGATTATTTTGAGACCTTGGATTTTAAAGAATGTGAAACAGTTTTGCTAGGGGATAATCGTCCCTACAATGTGCATGGCACTGGAACCATCAGATTGAGAATGTTTGACAATAGGGAATTTTTTCTCAAAGAAGTGAGGTACGTTCCTGATTTAAAACATAATCTCATTTCAATAAGCATGTTCGATAATCTTGGTTTTTTAACAAGAATTCAACATGGTGTGTTAAACATTTCAAATGGGTCTTTAATAGTTGCAAAAGGATTTAAAGATAAATGTAATGGTTTGTTTATCTTAGATGGTTCTATTGTAATTGCTCACGCATCTGTTGCTACCAAAGTATGTCAGGATAAAACAAAATTATGGCATCTCAGACTTGGGCATGTTAGTGAAAAAAAGTTATTTGAATTGGAAAAATAGGATCTACTTAATGGGGATAAAATAAATAAATTAGATTTCTATGAAAATTGTGTGCTTGGTAAATCTCATAGAGTAAAATTTGGGTCAGGCATGCATATTTCTTCCAAACCTTTTGAATATGTTCATTCTAATTTGTGGGGCCTTCTAGAGTTAAGACTCTAGGTGGAGGCTCTTATTTTCTGTCAATTGTGGATGATTTTTCAAGAAGAGTCTAGTTGTTTGTGCTTAAAAATAAGTCTAAAACATTTTTGAGATTTCAACAGTGGTACACACTGATTCAGAATCAGTTAGGCACCAGACTCAAGGTTCTAAGAACTAATAATGGCCTAGAATTTTTTTCAAAGCAGTTTGATGAGTTTTGCAAGAAACATATAATTAAAAGACATAAATTGTACCGGGAACACCCCAGCAAAATGGTTTGGTTGAAAGAATGAATAGGATAATCTTAGAATGTGTAAGATGTATGCTTCTCGGAGCTGGTTTACCCAAATGCTTCCGAGGAGAAGCTGCTGCCACTGCTATTCACCTAATTAATAGGTGCCCATCCTTAGCTTTAAATTTCCAATAGAAGCTTGGACTGGAAAGCCCGCCGATTATTCTAATTTGCGTGTGTTTGGATCTCTGGTCTATGCTTATATCGAGGAGGGAAAGTTAGAACCAAGGGTAGTCAAGTGTATTTTTCTGGGATATCCTGAAGGTGTGAAAGGCTACAAACTTTGGAGATTGGGAGCAAGTGGAGGCAAGTGCACCATCAACAGAGATGTGATTTTTGATGAGTCAAGAATGTATATGTTGAAGGATCAAACTCTGCTGGAAAATACCTCAGGAAGAGAATAGACTTAGATTGAGGTGGAGCTCTTTTCAAAAGAGAAACAGACTCAGATTGTGAAGGATCAATTTTTACAGTCAACAAACCTAAACCCAAGCAATATTACGGGAGAACCTATTTTTCAGGAAACTAACAGCTTAGGTGAAGCTATTGATTTTCACAATGTTCCTGATTATCAACTAACCAGAGATAGAGGGAAGAGAATTCTTAAGCCACCAAACAGATATGGGTATGTAGACCTAATCTGTTATGTTTTGAGTGTGGCTGATGAAGTCCGGAGCACAGAACCACGGTCATTTGAGGAGGCCATGAAGTGTTTTGAAGCACAACATTGGAGTAAGGTTATTCATGAAAAACTAGAGTCATTAAATAAAAATCAGACCTGGGAACTTGTGGATTTGCCTAAAAGGCAAAGGATTATTGGAAGCAAGTGGATCTTCAAAAGAAAAGAAAGGATACCAAGGGTTAAAGCAGCAAGGTTTAAAGCTAGACTTATGGCTAAAGGCTTTACATAGATTTATGGAGTGGATTACAATGAAATTTTTTTACCTATTGTAAAACACTGTTTTATCAGAGTTCTACTAAGCCTAGTAAATCAGTTTAACTTGGAGCTAGAACAAATGGATGTCAAAATAACATTTCTTCATAATGACTTAGAGGAAACCATCTTTATGTAGCAACCAGAAGGTTTTTTAGAAGATAGGAGCAAAGTTTGTTTGCTCAAGAAATCTCTCTACGGTCTGAAACAAAGTCCCATGATGTGGTACAAGAAGTTTGATATTTTTCTAATTAAATATGAATTTTGCAGATGTAGCTATGACAGCTGTGTTTACATTCTGAAAAAGGATAGTATTTATGTGTTGTATCTTCTCCTCTATGTGGATGATATTTTGCTGGCAAGCTCTAGTAATGATGAGTTAATTTTGTTTAAAATTATTTTAAAATCTAAACTTGAGATGAAGGATCTGAGACCTGCGAGAAAAATATTGGGAATGGACATTATCAGAAACAGGAAGCAAGGAGAACTTTTCTTATCTCAGCAAGGATACTTGAAGAAAGTTGTTGAAATATGTAGAATGCATCAATCTAAATTTGTTGAAACACCTCTAGGCTCTCTGTCCAAGCTTTCATCCTCCTAGTCACCTGTTAAAAAGGAAGAAAAATTAAAGATGTCTTTTGTCCCGTATGCTAGCAGGGTTGACAGTCTCATATATGGTATGGTCTGCACCAAACCCGATCTTGCTTATGCTGTAAGTTTGATCAGCAGATTCATGGTAAATCCTGGCCATCATCATTGGAATGCTTTGAAATGGGTCATGAGATATTTGAATAGATCAACCGATTTTGGCTTGAAATTTAAAAGGGTGTCTCAAGGAAGCAATCCTGTTACAGGCCATGCAGATACAGATTTTGCAGGCTGCATTGATACAAGAAAATCTCTCACTGGTTATGTTTTCACTCTCTTTGGCGCTACAGTATCTTGGAAGACTAAGTTGCATTTTGTGGTGGCTCTGTCAACTACAAAGTCTGAGTACATTGCTCTAGCAGAAGGAGTGAAGAAAGGTTTGTGGCTGAAAGGTCTGGTGGGAGAACTTGGTATTAACTAAGACAATATTCCTATTTTTTGTGATAGCTAAAGTGTCATTCACTTGGCTAATCATCAGACCTATCATGACATGATAAAACATATTGATATAAAATTCCATTTTATTAGAGAAATGGTTGATTCTAGAAAGCTTCAAGTTGAGAAAATTGCTACTGAAGAAAATCATGCGGATATGCTCACTAAATCTCTTCCTAGAGTAAAGTTCAAGCATTGCTTAGACTTAATTAATTTTACAAGATGGTGATTGATGCATAAGAGGAGAGCAACTATGGAAACAAGTGTTTTTGAATCAAGGTCTGTTAGAGTCAAGGTGGAGAATTGTGAAGGTCCATGACTCTAAAAGTCTGGACCCTGGTCTGTTGCTTCTGCAAGGTCTGGACCCTTGGGTCTGTACACAGACTTATCTTTATTTAGTTGCGTTTCTGTTTCAATGTAACTACCTTAGTTTATAGAGGTTGTTAGGCATTTTTCCTATAGATATGGTCCTTGGGTGATTGTGTAAGGGGTTGGAAAATCTCTAAGTCTTGAGTATTGGTTAACATTGTAACCATGTGTAATCTCTTCATCCTGATTCAATTTTGTTGTTTTTCCCGTGGATGTAGGCTCATTTTGGCTGAACCATGTTATACTGTTTGTGTTCATCTTCTCCCCTTTTATCTTTTATCTCTTATGTTTAATTGCTAACTTTGTATTGATATTTTAGAGTACTCTATTTTACTCTGTTTTTATATTCTAGAATTCTTTCTCTGATATTTCTTTGTTCTTGTGTCTTTCTTTGTGTTTCTTGTGATCAAATTATCCTATTAAAACCAACAATAATATTATAAAACATAAGTAATAAAAATTTGTTTCCATTTAATGCAAATATAATTTATTTAAACTTTTAATGAAATAAATTGGGTTAACTATAAAAAAAGCTAGTTTTAAAAAAGTGTAATCTAGAGTTTATATCTAAATTTTTTTAAAAAATAATGCTTAAAAATAGTACAAATTCTAAATAAAAAATAGCATGCATAATTTAGAAGGAAAAAAAATAGACCGGCCCATTGGCCCGTGGGTCATGTAGAATACGAGTTGGGCCAATGTTTTTAGCCCATTTTCCTATTGTGGTCCAACCCGGCTTGTATTTTAATGGGCTTATGCGGGTCTTGGCTTGACCCGTTTGCCACCTCTAAGGAGGATATGGTGGTTGGTGAGGGTTGGTAGTGATGTTGTTCAGTGGTGAAGGGTTGATGCTGATGATGAAAGGAAATGAGAAGGAAATTGTCTAGAAGAGTTAAGACTTAAAGGCAAAGGAGAGAGGAAAAACAAATCAAATAATGAAGAGGGATGTGGCAATTATATGGAGGGTGAGAGGGAGCTGTGATGCACTGAATAAAGAGAAGAGAATTAAGACACAAAATTTTAATCTTGCCAAGATTTGTAACTTTTTGAAGTAAAATAAAATATGAAACAAATAGGATTAATTTATTTGCATGAGAAATTTAATTTAAAGACAAGACATAAAGATTTTAAGGTGATATGAAAAGAAGTTTCAAGACAAATGGTTCAACTTTCAAATTAAAAGATGACAAGACTAATTAAATAATTGAAGGTAAAACTCTTAGAAATAAGGAGAAAATGTCACAAATTCTGTAATTAATTTTGGGATAAGAATTTCGGAAAATACCCAACATCAAAGCTTGAGATCACATTTTTCCCTTTAAAATAAGCTACAACATGCAAAAATATGATATGAGACGAAGGGGATGTGACTAGAATACAAAAGGTTGTCTGAATCAGTCTCGAAACAGTTACATCAGTCTTATAATTAAAACTAGGATTAATTGATTAGGAATTTGCAAAAGTTGTCAACTATAAAGTTGTAGATGTTTTCCCCCTCTTTGAAACAAGCTAAGGTACAAAATTTTTCGATATCAGATAAGAGAGATATGCCCCAAACACCGAATATTGTTCAAAGCTAAGATAAATCACAAAGTAGTAACATAGAAATAAAAGTGGAAAAATTTCATAAAGAAGGTCCAGCCTTTCCTTAGCGGTTAAGCTAGAACTGCTAAAATAGAGGTAGACTTTTGTTAAGTGTTTCAATTAAAAGAACGCTAAGATTGACCTTGCCACTGTTAGTACAAAAGTGGTTTTCCTCAGCAATACGAAACTAAAACCGCTAAGATTACCCCATGTATGCCTATACTTTCCTCAGCAGTTTTTCGTGAATCGTGGGAAACATTGCGCTATGTATTCTACAGCGGTATGACATAGTACCGCTAACATATGCCTAAAACTTTTATTAGCGGTTTAGAATAGTTACCACTAACATAGGGATACATTTTCCTTAACGGTTTTCGACTGGAACCGCTAACATAGCCTAGGCTTCTCCGGGGAATTTAACGGTTCTCCGAAAGTGCGGGAAATGTTGCCCTCATGCATTTGACAGCGGTATGAAATAAGTACCGCTAAGATATGCTCGTATCAGTTTTCCTTAGCGATCATTCATCAGCATGTACATGGAAGCATGCACAAGATTCATTTATTTCCGGCTATAATCATATGAAGAATAAATTTTAAAATTGACCCTTCGATTACTCCATTATTTTCACTCAATTAATAATATCCTTATGAAAAGTAAAACAGAAGCAAAAACATTATATTTTAGTATATGCCTTAGCTATAAGTATCTGTTGCTAAGTGGATAAATAGGGTCCATTTGCAGGCCTCATTGATACCATAAAACTGATAACTTAAAGCAACATATAAATTATAAGGTCAAATATCTTAAGTGGGTGGCGCATAATCTCAATTCTCAACACCTTTAGTTTAGGATCATAATATTAATAGACAATTAATTCATGAGCTAATTATTGCTCCATAAAAAACATAATAGAGAACATAACGCGATACAACACAAGAAAGAAGGAATGGAAATTATCAATGATGAGACACAGCAGAATAATCTGGCAACTGGAGATGAAATGATCAAGCTAATATGCCGAAATATAAGAGTACATGACACTAATTTATAGAGCTTTGGATCAAATCCACATGAATAACACGATTCTATGTTCCCCTGTCCTCTCCTTAACTACAACTTGGAGTTGGAAGGTTAAAGTGATGCTTCCGTTAACATGTAGTTTTTTTTCCACAATAATTCAGTAAAAAGCCAAAAGAGTACTACTTTTTTTCCACTTATTCATTGATCAATTACAATAGAAGTAAATGTTATGGTCCCGTTTCCTTTCTTTTCTCATATTTTTTTAAAACAAAAATTTAAATGAATTCCGTAGCAGAGATTCACTTGTTCGGATACCTTAAAGGTATTTATATATCACTCAGCAACAAGATTTTTACAAGTATGATTTAAACCCGTAATTTTATGAAACACAAGTTGAATCCTTTCTTTTTTTATATATTTTTTCATTTGATTAAGGTTTAAGTTTTAATACCTCTAGAGTAGAATTCAGTATCATTTATTAAGCTAGAACAAGAACAACAAAGTTAATTTGATTTTCACCCTCAGTAGTTAGGAGTGGACGTTTCTTAACAGATGAAAGTTGCATCCATTAGGTGCCCAAACAGTTTTTACAGGAGGCCCCTTCCTAGAGAGGATGACTGTTTGACTAGTGCAGCCCAAATTTGTCCTTTAAATTTATCATTCTTTTCTTTTTCTTTCAGCTCTCAAATAATTAATAGCTGAAAAACCCTATAACTCATCATCACAACCAATGACTGTAGAGTCTTCAACTTTTCTCTCCCTAGTCTCCGTCTCAGTCATGCCTAGCAGCCTATACTAATATACATGTTAGAATTATTTAAAATTTCTATTTTTACTTTAAATATATATACACACAAGATGAAACATATTTCACTAATATTTTAACTTTGCAATGATTTGAATCAATATATTGAGTATATTGGGATATGGATCGTGTTAGAGAGAATGTGATGAAGAAAATCTAAATTTAGTATATTGCATATAAAATAAGAAAAGATGCAATAACAATGAAACATGAATATGTTGTAATAAAAGCATATCACTAAAGTTATCAATGGTTGGAAGCCTCTCTATTCTAATCACAAGTAAATCAAATTGAACCTCAACTCATGTGATCATCCTTTAATTGAAGATCAAAATCACTAAATTAGGTTAGTTTCAATTCCTTAACAATTAACCCATTTTCTCTAATTAAGAACATTAACTCTTTAGGTATCTTTAGCCAAAGTAAGCATTAAAAAATTGAACTCTACAAGATCTCATAAGCATTCAATCTTATACCTAGAATCTAAACAATTATGGTGAAGTTTTTAAAGATCAACACCAATTTCACAATTGAGAAATCAAGTTTAGCACTACAAGAAATCATTGAATTAGCATGGGTAGACTCTCACACTAAGACCGAAAAATCTCATGCTAAAACCCTTTCGCGTGGGATACAAGCTCTCATGCCAAACTTGTCCATGTAAAGTTTGCATGAAAGCCCGAGTCCTATGCTAAAACCAGACGCGGGACATTAAGTCTTACCTACGCCACATATGAGCATAGAAAGTGGCATGAGACATCATGTCCCACCCACAAAACCTTTCTTTTTATAATTATATATATTTATAAAATAATATTAAACTTGTTAAAATTAAATTTCAATCCATTAAACATATCAATCAATTAATCAATTCTAACAAGGAAGAATCAATTGTCATTAATACAAATTCAAAATTAATATTTAAAATTTGATTAATATATACAAATTATAATTAATACAAATTACAATCAATATAAAATACAATGAATTGCTAATTATTAAAACAAATTTAATCAATATTGTTCAACAACTAACATGCAATCTATGTGATCACGATATAACATCTATTAATTGTATAACATAAGGAAAAAAGAAAAATTATTATTACATATATAAATAAATGTACAAAACTAACAAATTATTTATGCAAGTTTGATTAAATTGCCTTATTCATCTTACTCCACTTCTTCATAGCCATCACCATCATCGTCACCTTCAGCTTTTGAACCACTTTTAGATTCAACCTCATCCTCGTTGTCAACAATAAGATAAAGTTGAATTGGTGGAAGCTTCTCCATTCTCAATAAATGAATAACTAGATTAATCTCCTAATAATCATCTGTCAATCCCGTCAAAGATTTTAGATTTGTTAATAGTCTCACAAGTGATGTTCTAGATGCATAAGAGGAAAGATCCTCATCAGTTGTATCAATTTCAAAACATGATCTTTAGACTTAGTTTTATGGTCATGTGCCAACCACGCTTACTTGCACATAAAGCCGGTTATGGTACATAATAGACTTGTTATGTATTTTACGCTAAAACGAATAGATCATATCTACTATAACATCTAGTTTGATTTAGTTTAACAATGTCATATTGTGGAATGATATCAATCCCTTTAGGTGATGATGAGTGATACCATTCATAGTAGAATAAAGGAACCCTTCTGGGATCCCTTAATACTTTATCTCATATATACTTAAAACATTACCATAAAAATCACCATATCCCGAGTTTGTTAACAATTTTATATCCGGTGACAAAGTAACAAAGTAAGTATGTCAGTTAACATAATGCATACTTGAACCCATAGATAACAACCTGAGTTATGCATTTGTCACACCATTGGTAAGATCCTCAATCTACACAACATATATACATAATCAAAGATTAAACTCAATTAAACTTCATGCATAATTAATCCTAGATAATTAATAAGTTTTTAAAGAGAATTTATATATCATTTGAACCACATTACAATCTCATCATGTGTGACCAGTGATGTGAGATTATTGATAATTTTGTATTCTTGTATGATGATGCTAGTATAAGGGAAATAATTATTGTGAAATGAATTTGACCATGTTAAAAGATGTAAAAGATGCTAGTGTAAAAACTTACTCTAAGTATGACTTGACCTCAACGTAGTTGTTCAAGACATGTATATGATCAGATGAGTATTCTTTATCATTCATCCATTCCTTTTCACCTTTGCCCCTAAATCCTCCATCCTTCAAGAGTACAGAGATTGAATTTTCCTTGATATCATCATTTATCATACTTGAATCATTCCTTATATTGGTTGCTAACACATAGTAATTCTTGAAGAAGGTGAAGTAAGTTGCTTCATGATGCAGGTAGAAGCTAGAAGTTGATCATTCTACTTGTACTTTACTTTAACTGCACACCTTGACTCTCCTACAAACCTGTAAAATTCAAAAATAATATAACAAACTATGAGTGGAAGTAACTGATTAATTGACAAGAAAGATTATGTTAGTTACCTCTCAAATAGATACATCCATTTATAATTGATAAGACTACCTAACTTGGCTTCTTTTGATAGGTATACAACAAGATGTTCTATTAAATCAAAGAAGCTTGGATGCATAATTCTCTCAAAGTGACATAAAATCAATGGGATGTTCTCCTTTAATCTTATTTGGTCATCAACGGTATGTATTAGAACATAAGTCCCTAAAGAATACACTAATTTTAACAAATGGCTTCCACATACAATCTAGTAATGACCGAAATGCAAGTGGAAGCAAACACTCAATGAATACATGATAATCATGACTTTTCATGCCATGCATACATCCTTTGTTGATATAGACATATCTAGCCAAGTTTGAAGCATAACCATCAAGGGTCTTCAACTCCTTAATCCATTGGCAGACTGACTACCTTTGCTTCAAAAGGCGTCAAAGTATATTTGGCTTTTGACAACTTCATTTTTCCATTTTTAATGGTTGTAACTATAGATTTTTACGATAACACCATCTAGCAACTTCTGATCTTACCTTTTCATTGTCTTTGGCTTTACATGGGACATTCATTACAATGTTTAAGACATTATCAAAGATATTCTTTTAAATGTGCATGACATTTAGGTTATGTCTTCACAAATTATCATTTGGTCTACTTGTGAATTTCACCAAAATCAAGGTTTTTTTTTAAGTTTCTTATGTGTAACATCCAAGAAACCCTCAAGAAATTCATTTATTCCTCTCCCATCCAATGTTACCGGAATATAATCATGCAATTGGGTGACATTATATTTGAATGACCTTTTGTTGGCATGGAAGCAATGTGTCTTTGGGAGGAACCACCGGTAACAGTTAAACCACGAATGATTTGCCCCAAACAAAAACCAGAATGACTTAGTATTATCCATACATGTTGGGCAAGCTAACCTTTTATGTGCGCTCCATCCAAACAACATACTATAGGTAGGGAGATCACACAACTAAAAAAACCCCAAACAGCTACCTCAAATTAGCGACCACCACCTGCCGTCGCTAAATAGCGACCGTGTTAGCGACCGCTTCATGTCAAAAGGGACCTAAGAGTTGTTAGCGACTAAATTAGCGACCGCTGTAAAACGTGGTCGCTAATCCTTGTCAACACCGTCGCTAGAAGAGTCGCTATATTTTAGCGCCACCATTTTTTATTTCCCGCCCTGGTTTTCAGTTGGCGGGAAAACAGTTACGACGGTCAACTACCGTCGCTAATGTTCCCTCCAACTATAGCGACGGTCAGTACGCGTCGCTATGATTTGTACTAGTGACGGATCCACAATGCCGTCGCTAATATTTTCACCTACGCTTCAGATATTTTTCCTGTTGAAGTTAGTGACGGGTGGAGAAACCGTCGCTAAGGTTTAGGAGGTTAGTGACAGAGTTCTCCAACCGTCGCTAATTTTTAGGAGATTAGTGACGGTACGGCTACCGTCGCTATGTTTTCGTCTACCCTCCACACTATTGAATTTAAATACTTGGAAGGTAGTGACGGGGGTGTGAAACCGTCGCTAAAATTCAGTATATTAGTGACGGATTCGTCCGCCTGTCGCTAGGTATTCCACTTCCCTTCAATTTTTCCTTTTAATGATTGAAGTTAGTGACGGTGGGTTGAGGCCGTCGCTGCGGTTCAGGGGATTAGGGACGGAGTTTGTGTGCCGTCGCTAAATGTTTAAAGGTAGTGACTTCCTTAGCGACGGCTTGGTTGCCGTCGCTAAGGTTTTAATGTTACTCGACAGCAGCCCCTTTCCCTCTCAGTTGCCCTAACCTTCCCCCCTCTCACCCTAACCTCTCCGTTCAGCTCTCCCTCCCTATCCTCACCTCCGTTCACCTCCTCCCTCCGTCTTCCCGCTCCCTCCTCTCTTCACCTCCGTCTTCCCGTTCCCTCCTCTCCTCACCTCCGTTCACCCTCTCCCTCCCTCCGTTCACCACCTCTCCCTCCCTCTCCTCACCTCCGTCTTCCCCCTCCCTGTCTCCGTTTACCTCTCCGGCCAGGCAGAGCTGCGACAACGTGTGAGGAGTCTTCGGCGACCACCCCTGCAGGTTTTCCGGTGAACACCCCTTGTTTTCTATTTTTGCTCTATGTTTTTCATGGACCCGTGTTTAGCTGTTTGTTTTTCATATCAAATATTGTATTGATTAGTTTTGTTAGTCAATTTACTGAGTGTTATTGTGTTTTTCCTCTCTGTTTTTTGGTGATTAGTCCATTAGTCCACTAATGAAATAGCAACTGCTGACGTTTGTTAAACTTGTCATTCTTGTTTCAGATACATTATTGATGAGTTGCTTAATGTTGTTTCTTTGTTGAGTTTCATGGCTTTCTATGTACCTTGGGTCCCATGATGAAATATCTCATTAGACTTAGCAATGTGTCATTCTAATTTAAGCTTGTTAAATAGTGTCAGTGGATACAGGATATGTTATACTTTTAACTTTAAAGATTCCATCCCTTTCCCTTTCTTGCCGGCCTGTATTATTCTATTCTATTTAACTTTAAATAGTCATGCATTATCATTGTTGATTTGAGAAAAATAATATATGAAAAGAACAAATGCATTTGCTATATCTTTCTAATGCATATGCCCATCTAAGAAGTCCTTGGTTTGAAGAATAGGCAAAGCAATTCCAATACCAATTGCTAACAAACCTCTCAGATTTCAACTAAACTTTTGTAGCTATAGCTCCAATTATTACTAATGACCACATGAAAATGACAAAAATAAAAAATAACTAAAGTACAAACCTTGAATCCACGGATCTGACTGTTAAGTTGATCAACTAGCTCATGGAAAAATTGGACATTGTCTGGGATTTTAAGAACTTCCTGCATATAACAAGATTTGAAAGTAAATAACAGATAATTGGGGGAAGAACTCAAATATATTCTTTTAGTGTCCAGTAGTATATCCATCACCTTCAAATTTAAACAATAAACTTATAACTCAAACTGCAGAATAAGAAATCTAAGTGTAGATATGAATTGTCTAGGATCTAATAATAGAATATGATGCTAAAATAAAAAGGAAAAAATAAGAGACAAGGTCAATAAGCAAGAAGGCAATACAACTTCCTAACAAAGACTCCGAAAAACTGTCCGTGATTAAGTGTATAGTTAATAGTCATAGATTCTGTGTAAAAGAGAATTTCAGTTCTCAAACTGGTTTACTGAAATTAATTTCCCCCATTTAGGACGAGTTTCTTTTATTTGAATCCATTTAGGACGAGTTTAAAAGTTCTTAATCTTTGTTTTATATCCTCAGTCAGGTTCAAAATATCAATGTAGAAAAGTAGGCATAAGTGAAGGAATGCGTGAAAAAATTGCCAATACACATTCAATAGATTATAGTTGCAGCAATCTGTGTATAATTACAAGTTCAATTACAATATGATAATGGCTTAAAAAACACTCAACGAAAAATAGAATAGATTATATTTATACTAAAGCTACATGTTATAACACAATAAAGAACCATTGACATTAACTGTTTTTAGTGAAGCTGTTTTCAGCTTATTTTCTAAAATAAACTCTTTTTAGTTTATTCATTAAATGTTTTCAATATTAGTTTATTCAATAAGTTTTGATAAGACAAAAGCTTATTGAATAATTATATAGTTAAATTATTTACTCAAGTTTACCAATAAAATACTAACAAGTTATGACAAAATTGGTAATGTAAACTAAAATTATAGAAAGTATTTTAGATTCAATCTAAGCTAAACATATTTTTTAGAAAAGACAAAAAGATTTTATTATAAATAAACTCTAATGAAAGAAGAGTACCTTAAAAGATTACACCAGTAAATACAAAATAATACATGGGAAAAATATCAAATTTTGTTTATAGAACTTAAAAAAATGAATTACCTTTATACAAATTCTAAAACTTTATGAATTATTGAGATTTTTCTTTATTCTAACACACGATTATAATAATTAACCTTAAACTAAGGTATAGTACAAAGTGATCCTAAGTTTTCAGTTTTTTAAAAATAAACTTAAAAATAAAAATATACAAATAAAATGGTTTCAATTCTTCATTAACATATTTTAAAAATAATTTGAAAAGTACACCAGTATAAAAACATCAATTAACATTTTATATGTTCGGAGTGTGATTAAAAAATAGGTTAAGTGCCTCGGTGCATAAAATTGAAGGTTTAAAAGGCATGCATTTAAGTATCAAAGTTTTTAAAATAGACGTTTTTATATCAAATCTATGTCATGCACTGACAGGGATTCAAGTGCATGTTGAAGACTTAAAATAGATACTTAAGGGTTGAAACAAAATTTAAGTATCCATTTTAAAAAATTGTGGAGTTAATTAGCTGTATGACCTAATTTATCCAATAAAAAAAATTAAGTTATCAAAATATAATAGAAAAATATAATTTAAAATTTCATGACATAAATTTGTAGGATGAAAAAATTACTTTGAATTACACAATAGGGTGAAATTGCTTCTCACTTTTACTAGTGTCCGTTTAGTATGTTATTGAGGAAAAAAGTTAAAAAATCTATAGATTAATATTGATTTTTTACACCGTTTGAAACAATTGAAATTCTGGTAAACTGTAAAATCTTTTCTTAGGGAACCCTAACAAAAAAAGCAAACAACGGGTATGTTTGAGAAATACAAAAGCAGTTATTACAAAACAAATCCAATCACTAATACAATAAACTTAGGCTATACATTGTCTTATCAGTTTACCGAATGTTATGCACATGTGGATCCCTTCTTGTTCATAGTTAACTTTGGGAAGAGCCAAATATCCGTTTGATAATTGCCACTTTTGGTAGAAGAGTCTTGTTGATTGGAGTAATTTGCTGTGAGATTACTTTACCAATAGTTGGTAATCTAAAGGTAAGCATAGTAGTCAATCTCAAATCGCGGAGCGTCGCGGCCGACCCCAAAACTGGGATCGCGGAGTAGCAGAGCGGATCGCGGACGCTATTTGCTACTATCGCGGATATAAAACACAAAAACAAAAAAAAATATATACATGCAGAAAAACATAAATAGAACAGAGAATAAAATTGAAACCACTCCAAATGCAATTTAAAAGTAGAACTCAAGTGTCATATTTCATAAGACAGCTTTAAAAAACATTTAAAAAAGAAACATAGGTCACATTAATCATGTATCTATCAACTAGGAATTCTAAAATCCATAATCTTCATCTTCATCTCCAAGTTCCAATGGTTCTTCCCCTCCACTGGAACTCTCATAATCACTCCTGTATGCTTCTCCTCCAACATCTTCTTCTTCTGTTTCTTCATCATCATCATCACACTCTTCTTCCTCTTCTTGTTGAATAACTTGTTTTCCCTTTCTTTTTCTGGCTGAAGAAGGCTCAGAGGATGTGTTGGCTGCTCCCATTTTTATCTTCTTCCTCCTAGTGTAATGCCTTGGCTCCCCGGCTCCGGCAGCTTGTGCCACTTGCTTCCAAGTCAAGGCATTGTTCTCTTCATCATCAAAGACAAGCTCATCCTCCTCATCAGCATCCTTATTACCACCCAATTGTCCCAAGGTCCACTCATTAGTGTAGTCATCATCAACATCCTTTAGGACAATTGGATCCATGATTTCCTTTGCATCAAAGCGGTCCTTCAAAGTCTGGTTGTACTTAATGAATACCAAGTCCTCTAACTTTTGATGCTCAAGCCGACATCTTTTCTTAGAGTGAATCTGTTTTTTGAAAAAATATTAAACTAAAGAATACCAATAAGATGAAATAGAAAATTTAGGATGAAAGAAATTCCCACATGCTCAAATATGCTCCAGTTCCTCTCACATCCCGACGAGCTACATGTCAATGACAACACCTTGATGGCAATGTTTTGCAAGTGTGGAGTAAGTGTCCCATATGTCTTCCACCATTCAGCTGAAATGGGATTTTATTAGTTGCTAATTTTCATTAAATGAACAACAAAACAAGCAACTATTATAATAGGAAAACACTTACAGGGGGCCAAAATAATCCTATGTCTTATGGCCGTAGCTGAACCAAATAATCCATCGGCCATTGTATAACTTCCCAATTCCACTATAGCCAAGTCCTCATCCTGGGTGGTCTCAGATAACCTCCCAATAACTGTCAAGAGGCCACGCTTCACCTCCCCGTCCCTCTCAATGGAAGCATTTGAAAAGTAGAATTGGGGATTGAGGTAATACCCTGCTGCATGCAAAGAATGATGTAACTGACAATCCCATCTCCTATCAATGATCTCAAAGATATCTTTATATTTGGTCTCATCTCCTTTAAAAGCATTTTGAATACTTTCCTTGGCCCTCTCCATGGCTTCATAAATGTAACCCATTGCGGGTTTCTTCTCGTTGTCCACCAATCGCAATACAAGCACAATAGGCCCCATGGCCTTGAGGGTATAAACAACATCAGCCCAAAATGAAGGAAGTAGAACAGTATCTATTGCTTTCTTGGCCTTCGCCTCTTTCGCACCCTTGCTTTGCAACCATTCATCTTGGTGCATTTGACCTGAAACATCTTGGTCCTCTTAACTAATTAAGTAATCTAAGAAGAGTCTTTATAAATTAACTCATCTAAGAAGAGTCTTTACAAACAACCTTTAGAATGTTTAATAATGCAAATGTAGTCTCTGTTGTGTCTCTCATGGACTCATTCTGACGTGGATCCCAAGTGTGTAGATCACCGGTCTGAAGTCGTTGCTGTGTAATCTATAATTTGCTTTGCGTGTCTCTCTTTGTTTAGTTTCCTTGCTACTTGTAACTGTCTAACGACTTCTTGGTTTGTCATGCAGAGTAACACACATCACGCGTGATCTCTGATCGTCTCTCTTCAGCTCCGTATTTATCGCCCACTTTTTTCCCTAGGTAATCCCTAACGCTGACTTTCTCGATATATGTATGCATGTCAATTGTTGTTTGTTAGTAGAGAGCAAAGCTCATTAGGAACTGGTTTTGATGTGTTTATAATGTGTTTTATGCATGTGTAATGTTGTTTGTTAGTGGAGAGCAGAGCTCATTAGGCGATGGTTTTGTGTGCTGCTAACATGATTTTTTATGCATGTGTAATGTTGTTTGTTAGTGGAGAGCAGAGCTCATTAGGCATTGGTTTTGTGTGCTGATAACATGATTTACGATGCATGTGTAATGTTGTTTGTTAACATGATTTGGCAGTTCATAACTCTGAATATCATATATAATGCGTATCAAATGTTTATTTATCTATACTGGGAAGTTTTCTATATGTAACAGGCCGTTTGTAAATTTGGGAAATGTGTAGTTTACAGGGGAGACTCTGCCAAAATTTCGGCAGACTCCCTTTCTTAGGGAACTTAAAAAATGAAACTCAACTTTAATAATGTAGGGTTTAGTCGTGTGTGTACCCATTAGATTCCCATTCAAGTTTCAAAACAACCGGTTGATGTACCGTGTTGTGTTGGATCTTGAATTGTCCCGGTTGGACAGTTTGGTATGAATTTGTAACCTGTAGGGCGTAACCCATCAATGTTGTATGTGGTCTATCTGGAGACGTTGAATGAATGTTCATTTGAAATTTCGGCTATGGTATTTCGTATTGTCCCCAGGGTGCATGTCTGCGTGCGGAGTTTCATACCGTACGTATCTCTGTGTATTCGGGGACCAATGCGAAATGCTGCCGAAATTTCAAATGAACATTCGTTCAACTCAAGATAGACCGCATACAATTATGGGATGGGTTACGGATGGTTGCATATTCATCTCGAATGGGATAGGGCCCCACCAATTTGCAACATCAAAGAGATAGAAAGTGATTCACAACCGATAGTCAAATAAAATTACAATAATTTAAAGTAACAGAAATCGTGCTTGTTAGATATTGTAAATGGAGGTACCGGAAAATCGGCGATGGATGTACAACCGACTAGATCGCAATCGGCGAGTGACTGAGGAGTTTATGATAGGGCAGTTGGAGTTCATTCCGTTCGCTACGGCAAACACGCCTGGATTTGAAGTGACTCAGAAGATCCGTTGTCCGTGCTCAAGGTGCAAATGCATGAGTTTTGAATACGCGGATGATGTCATGTGCCACCTAACTGAGAAAGGGTTCATGGAAACATACCACTGCTGGTACAACCATGGTGAGCAGTTACCACGTAGACCGTCAGACGTAACCGTGAAATAGTCTTACTACGAGGTTGGAGGAAACAGGGATACGTACAACAATATAGAACAAATGGTGATGGATCATGTTGGACCCTCCACCGGGCGTATGCTGGAACATAATGACCAAGCAGGTCATGGGGACTCTGACAATGTAGAGGAGGATCCTAATCCGGAGGTGAAGAGATTTTATGATTTGTTGGCGGCGGCTCAGACTCCATTGTGGGACGGGTGCAACAGTCACACTGAGTTATCCGCCTCCCTAGCTGCTTTAAGCATAAAGGCAGATTATAATCTTTCTGGAGGTTGTTTTGATAGAATGGTCAGTCTGATGGGTTCCACCATGCCTAGTAATCACAGAATGCCAGCAAACCTGTACCGTGCTAAGAAACAAGTGGCAAACTTGGGGCTGGGTTGTGTGAAGATAGAGTGTTGTGTTGGTGGATGTATGCTGTTCAGAAATGAGTTTGCAGACGAGAGTGTCACAAAATGTCTGCATTGTAATGAGGAACGCTACAAGACCGTTAAAAGGAGAGGGAAGGTAACCCGGACAGCCAGGAAGAAAATGTGGTACTTCCCTATAACACCGCGTCTTCAACGCCTGTATGCCTCATTGTCCACGGCAAAACACATGCGTTGGCATGCTCTGAACCGATCACAAGAGGGGTTTCTTTGCCATCCTTCCAACGGGAAAGCATGGAAGTGTTTGGATGAGCTATATCCGGACTTTTCTGGAGAGCCGCAAAATGTAAGACTTGGACTATGTACTGATGGGTTTAACCCTTTCGGTCAATACGGAAGGGCTTACTCTTGTTGGCCAGTCATCCTGACCCCATACAATCTGCCGCCTGATATGTGTATGAAGAGGGAGGTCATGTTTCTATCTATACTGGTTCCAGGACCCAAAAATCCAAAGGCGAACATAGACGTGTTTTTGCAACCGTTGGTTGAAGAGTTATCATAGTTATGGGATGTCGGGGTAATGACATACGATGTGTCTTTGAAGAACAACTTTATGATGCGTGCTGTTTTGATGTGGACTATTAACGACTTCCCGGCCTATGGTATGCTTTCTGGATGGTCCACGTCTGGGAAGCTTGCTTGCCCTGTATGCATGGAACATACCGGGGGGAATCACTCCCTGTTAGTGGCAAGACAAGTTTCTTTGACTGTCATAGAAAGTTTCTACCGTTGGATCACCCGTTTAGGAGGAACAAAACCGCTTTTAAGAAGAACAAGGTTGTTAATGAACCTCCACCCCGTAGGTTATCTGGTGCACGAGTTTGGCAGAGGGTCGAAGAGTATCCTTACATCTGGGACAAGAGTGTTAAGGAGTTTGCGGGTTACGGTAAGGAACACCACTGGGTGAAGCAGAGTGTGTTGTGGGATTTGCCATATTGGAAAGACTTGTTGTTAAGACACAACATTGATGTGATACACACTGAACGTAATGTTTTCATGAATATTTTTGACACTGTTATGGACATCAAAGGGAGAACAAAGGACAACGAGAAGAGTCGTCTAGACCTTCCGATTTGGTGTTCCAGGAAGGAGTTGGAGTTGAGGGATGCGGGACGTGGAAGAATGTTTAAACCCCATGCAAAATATGCTTTAACTAGACCACAACAGATTGCTGTGTGTATTTGGATGAATGGGTTGACCCTGCCTGACGGATTCGCTTCTAACTTGAGTAGATGTGTCGACGTGAAGGAGGGCAGGGTGTTTGGCATGAAAAGTCATGATTGCCATGTGTTTATGCAACAACTACTCCCGTACGCGTTTCATGCCTTACCGAAGCCTATTTGGAAACCGTTAGTGGAGTTGAGTCACTTCTTTAAGGAGTTGACGGCTACTTCGTTGAGTGTGGAGAAACTTGTGAAGATGGAAGAAACTATCCCGGTATTGATTTGTAAGTTGGAGCAGATTTTCCCACCAAGTTTTTTTGACTCCATGGAGCATTTGCCTATCCATCTACCGTACGAGGCCTTGGTTGGTGGCCCAGTGCAGTATCGTTGGATGTATCCATTCGAAAGGTGAATGCTTGGTGAACTCTTTAATTTAGTTGCAAATCGTGCTTATAATAGTATTTTCTAACTTAACACCATCTTGTTAATGATGTTGAAGATTCTTACGCTCTTTAAAAGATAAAGTGTCGAACAAAGCCTGCGTTGAAGCTTCAATTTATGAGGCATACTTAGTCGAAGAAATGACAACCTTTGCTTCTTTCTATTTTTCAACGGAGATAGAAACTAGAATGAGTAGAATTCCCCGCAATCTTGGGGTAGCCAGCCGCACAGGGTTTGATGAACAAACGTCGATTTTCAACTATCCTGGTCACCCGGGGGGCAGGCTCACAAAATGTTACATTGATGAGAAAGATCGAAAGGCGGCTCACTTGTACATTCTTCTCAATTGCCCAGAAGTGGAACCCTTTATTGAGTAAGTCATAGAAGTTATATTATACATTCTTAACGTAGCTTTTATATTAAACTTATTTGTTTCTTTCAATAGCTTATACACAGATATGCTAAAACTTGAGCAAAATGATTTAACTGATGACCAAATTCATAGTGAGGTGTCATCCAAGTTCGTTGGTTGGTTCGCGCAACATGTAAGACCCGTATACCAAGTGTTTTTAAGCCTATTTGCTTCTAACTCCCGTCAATATGGTAACAATGACCTACTTCTTATGTTGTACATAGATACAAGACCCTAACAACCATATTGAAGATTCTTTACTCCAAGCCCTTTCTTGGGGGCCGGTGAAGACTGTTAAAAAATGGCCTATTTACTACGTAAATGGCTACAAGTTTAATATTCTTCAATGGAGTGAAGGGATGCGCACCCATAACTACGGGGTTTGTGTTAAAGGCACCGCCGGTCAGTTGGAAGAAGACTTTTATGGAGTGCTGACGGAGATTGTTGAAGTTTCATTCTCTGGACGACTAAGAAGAGATATTGTTCTATTCAAATGTGATTGGTTCGACAACACAATCGGTGTTGGAACAAAGGTTGACAACAACTACGGCTTAGTTAAGGTCAAGAAGAATGGTAGATATAAAGGGTTTGATCCCTTCATTTTTGCCCAACAAGCTGAGCAGGTTTATTACACCGACTTCCCGGGAGGACATCGGGACTGGTATGCAGTAATCAAGGCCAAGGCCCGAAGTCAGATCACTGACAATGTCTCCGAGGAGGTCGATGACGCTTATCAGCTTGCACCACACGAGCTCAACGATGCCAATTTGTTGTTCAACATTGATCCAGTCATAATGGATGAGACACTCGCCACTACGGGGGGTGAACACATTGACAAAGACCTTGTCTCTCGATCAAAACGGTCTAGGGCTGATTTGGATACTGATGAACTTGTTCAAACAGATAACCACAGTGACACTGAAACTGAGGGGGAATTTGAAGCTGAAACAGACACAGAGTATGTAGTTGTTAAACATATATACATAGGTTTATATATATCCTGAGACTAACCTTTCTTTTCATGATTTTATCCACAGATGACGGGACGTCGACTGCCCTTCAGTAGGGGTGGTGGGTCCAGGACCCCGGCTTCCCGTCTGGGGACTCCTACCCCAGGGCAGGAGACCACTCCATCACCACCACAGCGGACCACTCCATCACCACTACAGCAGACCACTCCATCACCACCACTACAGCAGACCACTCCATCACCACCACCACAGCAGACCACCCCATCACCCCCACAGCTGACCACCCCAGAGCAGACTCCTGGAGTTGGTGGCTTGGAGGACCATGGCCATCAGGCGACCCCACCTCCGGCATCCCCTCTGCCCATGTTGGTACCCGTGCCGGCCGGAGACGAGTAAGTGACTAAATTTCATATACTTTTATGTTATTTGTATGATACTTTATATTAGGGTTTAGTGGAAAGACTTGTTGGTTTATTGGATGTTACTTTAATTAGTACTTGTATAGATTGAATTGTACTGGGCACTCTTCTGTTTGTAACAGGGTAACTATTTAAACTTGGAAATGTTACATTTACAGGGGAGACTCTGCCGAAATTTTGGGTGTCTCCCTAGATTGTGTGTTGTTTTACTCCTAACATAATTGTTGTCATTACAGCTTTGTTGATAGTAGTCGCACTACCAAAGCGATTACTAAGGTTTTGAAGGTCCAGTGGGATGGTCCATATATATCTTGGACAGATGCTGGGAAGGTTGTGCAAGATAGGTGGTTTGACACCTTCTCGGTAAGTTCCTAGCTCATTTATTGTGACTTGATTTGTAAAATAGACCTGTTATTAATTTTGATTTCTCAATTCATTTTACAGCGTGATTACCAGTGGGTGGAGGGTATGATTGATGAGATTAGGAAGGTCTTTGCCACAAAGACCTCCAAAATCATCAAGAGTACCCTTTGGAAGGTGAGGGACAAGGGTGAGCGCCCTCGTTGGATCCCGGAGGACCATTGGGACGGGATGGTCCAGAAGTGGGGCGGGGTCCCATTCCAGCAGGCGAGTGCTCGGAATAGGGCCAACAGAGCCGCCGATGCTGCAGCCTCGGTTTACACTGGGGGTAGCATTTCAACCCTTGAGCACAAGAAAAGATTTGTAAGTATATTTATGTTAAACATTTCTATTATGATTCGTCTTACATGTTTACAAATAATAATCTTAATGTTTTTTGTCCACCACAGGAGCAGAGGGAGCACCGGGAGCCTTCTTTGTTTGAGGTCATGCAAATGACCAAGAAGAACAAAGCCGGTGCATGGGTAAACCAGAAGATTACGGAGCTAGCGGTATTTACTTTTAACTGACACATGCTTATAATTTACAAATCAGCTTACTAATCCTATCGTTGTTTTTCAATTTACAGGAGGCGTATCAGGCCAGGAGGGCCGAGAAGGAGACGGACCTGGTGGCTTCCACTCCTGAAGGGGAGGTTCCTCCCACCCTATCTTGTTCTGACGACAACGCCATCTATATGGAGGCTGTTGGCGGTGTGAACAAGAAAGGGAGGGTGTTTGGATTGGGTGGCGTCGGCACGCAGCTGGCGAAAAAGGGGAAGACCCCTTCCTCTTCGTCTTCCTCTGGTCTTCCGACTGAGGTCGTTCAGGTAATTCAAAACCTGAACGATGAGCTACAGGAGGAGCGACGTCAGAGGCAGTTGCTGTTGGAGCGGTACGAGGCGGACCGACAGAAGGCTGAGGCGGACCGACAGCGGGCCGAGGAGCAGCACGCCGAGACTCGTCGGCAACTTGCTCAGCAGCAGGAGCTACTGATGCAGTTGATGGCGAGGCTACCTCCCCCCACTTCCCAGGCGCCCCCACCACCACCCCAGGATCCCCCACCACCTTGATTGTAGTTCTTTTATTTATACACATTGTATATTTGATTTTTAGTTATGTTATATTTTCATTCAGTATTTATTTTGTCATTCTTTATTTATTATGTCAATATTTATTGGTAATTACATTCAAATCACAAAGCCTTATTCTACCTATCATTAGTAATTCAACCTATTTGATAAATTAATTTAATCTATTATTTTGTTTTTAATAATAATTTATTACTTTAAAAAAATTATTTTAATTTAATTATAAAATTTTATCAGCCAATACAAAATACAAAATATTAAGATTTTTTTAAAGTTAAATTAACAAAACCTACCTATCATTGAATCAATTTTAAAAAAATTTAAAAATGACGGTTAGCGACGGCCCACTACCGTCGCTGAATTAAAAACACTAGCGACGGACGCTCTGGTCGCTACATCACAAACACTAGCGACGGATGTTGTGGTCGCTACGTCACAACCACTAGCGACGGAACATTGTGGTCGCTGTATCATAAGCACTAGCGACGGAGTCTGTCGTCGCTGTATCATAACCACTAGCGACGGATTCTGTCGTCGCTGTACTTGTTACAAATAGCGACGAGCAAGGGTGGTCGCTACATGAGTACATGTAGCAACGGCATAGGGTGGTCGCTGATGGCTGTTATTAGCGACGGTCTTTCGTGGTCGCTGTATGCCAACACTTAGCGACGGCTGGGGTTATTGGGACAAAGACGATTTTAGCGACGGCCTTACGCCGTCAATATGTTAGCGACGGCAGGTGTGGCGTCGCTGATGTCTTTTCGACGAGGGTTTTAGCGACGTCCTCCTTTCCGTCTGAGATGCCGTCGCTAATGTGTTTAGCGACGGCCATTCTGTGGATTAGCGACCAATACCTTCCGTCGCTATCAGTTGTTTTTTTAGTGGTGTCATTAATAGCCGACATCAAACATGTCTTCATAATGAAATTTATCATTTAGACACAACATAAGTCAGAGCACCAACATGTCATAAATTTTACAATTTATCAATCAAAGGTTGCAGGAAGACATCAATTTTAATTTTAGAATTTTTCGGTCCTAGAATAAGACAAGACAAAATGTAAATTCTTTCATCGTGAAAATTTTCAGTGGGAAGTTATAAAAGATAAGTATCAACCAACAAGAATATATATGATCGAGGCTTGAATATACAATGTTAAACTATCAACACACAGTTCTAACCTAACATTTAGTGGCTTGCTAGGAAGGTTGTGATGCACTTTATCAAAGCCTCACCTTTACAAGGACGATGTAAGACACCATATCTTCTTCTGTTCTCATAATGCCATGTCATATGCCTAGCATATTCCTCAAACATATACAACCTTTGCAACCTTGGAGTAATAGGAAAATAGAACACTTTTTTGCAAGAAATGTTATTGTCTTTTCCATTGCCAACCCATTTAGGTAAATACATTGGCTTTTCACTAGGGGTGAGCAAGTACTGGATTGGATTGGATTTCGTACAAAACATAATTCGATCTGATCAAATTTCATTGGATTGGATTGGATTAGATTTGTGTAAAAAAATTTTGAAATCCAATCCGATCTAAATTGGTTTGGGTTGGATTGGATAATTGGATATCCGACTGAAGAAAATTTGTTATATTTTTTTATGAAACCACAATATAAAAAAACTTTTAACATCTTAAAGTCCATGTCAAACATCACAACATAGTACTTACTAGTGGTTAATAATACACATAATCAATAGAAATATAAATCAAATCCATTTTAACAATACATTTAAATTTAAAATAAAATGACAACAGTAACAAGGTAGTTATGCCATTTTTTTATTAACGTGGGTGTGGATTGAGTATTTCTATTTTTTTAACCTTGGATTAGGTATTCCCTTATTTGCTCTAAAGGGAAAAACATGAGTATGTGAGAAAAATATATATATAAAATAAATAATATAAAAATAGGTTGGGTGTAACACCCTCTGTTACACCTTAATAAATTCTAGAAAAATTCGTAATTTTTTTTTTACTAAAGATATGATTGTTAAAAAGAAACTATCGGAATAAATTATATACATTATTTCTGAAATACCTCACAAATATTATTAAAACTTTATAAAGTATTTGTACATTCATCCGAAGAAAATAAACATTAAACATTATAAGAAAGAGAGGAAACTCCATGGCCCAGAAGCAGTTACTTATTAACATTATTTATTCATTGGACCACGGTATTCATACCGAGCTCCCTTTCTAGAACGTGCTATATCTACTGCTGAAATTCTTCGATCTTTTCCTCTGAACCATCAATTTAGAATATATGAAACAAAAACACGGAGAAAGGAGTGAGAAACAGAATATAATATTTCCGAATAAGACATAAGCAACAAAGGGTTTTCACAACCGATACATAATAATATCAATCACAATCACATACACAATCAATTATGAATGCATGAATGTTATGCAATATCTTCATCATAACTTATCTATATATGTGGGCCCTTAAATTTTAATTTGCACTGGGCCAACCAGGAGTTTACACTGTTCCATAAGTCCGGATAATAATAATATGAACAGCTCAACTGGCATGGAAACACTTAGAGACTAGTCAGATTGAGAAAGTTTTTATTGTGAAAGTACCCGACACTAGGGAGCTACCCCAGGTCCCCTGAAGCACCCTTTCACACTCTCTCATCCCAAGGCTCGTAATTAAGCCTCCTCTAATGTATCCTCGGTTTCTATAATCCGTCCCCAGACAATATTATTTCATTTCACTTTCATTATCCATGATGCATGAACTACTCGCGTATTGAGTTGGTTAAGGCTTTTAGAAACTCAATTATTAAATCCCTTAAAGGTTTACAATATCATTTCAATAAACTGTACATTTTCTCAGTTCTCTGAATTTCTGTCCCACAGAAATAAATTTGGTACAGTTTTCAAATCTCACGGACATTGAGTTTCTAAGCCTTAAATATCTAAAAACTTTATCATATAAAACTTTACCTAATCTTTCTCAAATTAAATCTTAACAAAATCAAATTTAGGAATCTCAATTATTTTCAAATGTATTTAGTTATTAAGTTGGAAAAAAATAAAATAATTTTCTTTTAAATTTTTTTTTTATTGAAAGAGAATAATTATTAACCAAAAATACTTAAAATTATAAAATTTTTCTTTAACTCAAGATTTAATTAAATAAATTCTAATAAAATATTTTCTTTCTAAAATAAATACTAATTTTTTATTCTAAATATTGAAAATAAAGTTAATAAGAATAATTTCTAAGAAGAATTAAAAGATAATAAAATTTAAAGAGTAAGGTAAGAAATTCTTACTGAATTTTAGCTTTCCGTCATGCTCGCTATATGCTCAAACTCCACATTACAATATCATCAATCAAAATTAAACAATATCAATCATAACTAAATATCATCAATCAATCAATCATAATCAAATCATAATCAAATCAATTAAATATCATTAATACATATCATAATACAAAATTTAATGATTATTAATATAGTCAATTTTAGTCCTTTTGGTCAATTCCTCGCATAGGTATATGTAAGTCCATATAATCCAGTCCTTGCATAGGTATAGTTCAGTCCATATGGGTCATAATGGTCCAAGTCTTTGCATAGGTATGTTAGAGTTAGTTAAACCGGATATTTAATTTAAAATTTATTATAAATTTTAAGTTAAAAAGTTAATATTTTAAAATAATAATATTATCAGATTTAAAAGGAGTAGGGGACTCCTCCCATTATTCTTATGTCTTTTCATATTATACTCTTATCTCACTCCCCCTTACCTTGAGTCGTTACCAAAAAGAGATTTGCTTTGCGCCTCCGATTTCTAGAAATATTAATATCAATTTTATTTCAGTATAAGCATAAGACGAAGATTAAGATTACTACTTAAAACAGAAATGGTAAATTTTGAATAGTGAATAGTGAATAGTGAATAGTAAATCGTGAATAGTAACAGTAAATAGTAAAACGTGAATAGTAACAGTAAATAGTAAAACGTGAATAGTAACGGTAAATAGTAAATTGTGAATAGTAATGGTAAATAGTAACAGTAAATAGTAATTTACTATTTGAATAGTAATTTACTATTGAAATAGTAATTTACTATTGAAATAGTGTTTACTATGCAGAATAGTAACTTAAAATAATATTATTTTCAGTATAATAACAGATTTCTAAAAACGATATGAAAATAACCCAAAAAATATAAAAGAGAAGTATTCTTACCTTAGGATTTTGGCAGAACCTTCTCTCCAAAAATTTTTCTTCTCTCTCTCACTTCCACCACTATCTCACTAGCACTACTATATTAAGAAAACTTAATCTGAAATTGTGAATTCTAAAGAAGAAATCCTTCGGTATTTATAGGAAAAAAATTTACTATGCATTCCATTATTTTAATATAAAAGTACTATGCATTTTTGAATTTTTTATTCCAGGTTACTGTGCATCTTTTGAAAATTTCATACATGCACAGTGATTTGCATAGTAATTGTCGGCAAAATTATTAAGTCAAATAGTAACCCTTCACTCGGTATATTTTAAATATTCAAAATGAGTCCTTTTTGAAATTTAGCGATATTATATCAGTCCCTACTAATTTTATAATAAGTAATATAAAGCTGAAATTTTAAAAATCTAAAATTTTCTGTTAATAAAAATTTATTGATACGTTTCAAATTTTTTAACGATTGGAAAAAATCAAGATTTTTCTCAAACCGATAATTTTTAGATAAGTCTACTTGAAATGGATTTTAGAAAATTTTCTTATAATTTCAATTCACTTTCTTGTAAATATTTTTAATTTAAGTCACTTATATGAATTTAAAATTATTTAAAAAATATTATTTTTATTAAAAAAAATTCCAAAATTCCAAAAAATTCCAAAAAATCATAAATAATACGTAGATTAAAAAGTTCTAAAGAACCATAATTTAATTCCTTCAAAATTTTAATATAAAAATAAAAATAGGGGTGTTACAACTCTACTCCCCTTAGAAAATTTCGTCCTCGAAATTTACATAATCAGTAAAACAAATGAGGATGAGACTCTTTCATCTCAGTTTCTAGTTCCCATGTAGCATCTTCTCCTCTCGTTTCACTCCAAATAACCTTTACAAGCGGAATTGTCTTGTCTCTTAATTGTTTTATTCTTCTGTCACTTATTCTAACAGGTGGTGCATCATATGTAAGATTATCTTTAACTTGTATGACATCAGGTTCAATAACATGTGTAGGATCAGATATATACTTTCGCAAGTTTGACACATGAAAAACATTATGGATATTAGAAAGAAAAGGTGGTAATGCTATTTGGTAGGCAAGGGGACTAACTTTATGAATTATTTGGTATGGACCGATAAATCTAGGAGTTAGTTTTCGAGATTTCATTGCCCGACCGACCCCAGTCATAGGTGTGACTTTCAAGAATACATGATCGCCTTCTTGAAATTCGAGCGGCTTTCTTCTTTTGTCATAGTAACTTTTCTGCCTGCTCTGTGTTGCCTTCATCTTTTCCTGAACTATTTTGATTTTATCCGTGGTTTGTTGTACCAACTCTGGTCCTAGCATCAAGTTTTCACCAGTCTCAAACCAACATAGCGGGGTCCTACATTTTCTTCCATATAATGCTTCAAAAGGTGCCATGCCAATGCTAGCATGGAAACTGTTGTTGTAGGTAAACTCCACATATGGTAAGAATTGATTCCAACTTCCTTTATGCTCTAACACACAAGCTCGTAACAAGTCTTCTAGAGATTGGATTGTTCTTTCTGATTGTCCATCCGTCTGAGGATGATATGCTGAACTCAGACGCAGTCTTGTTCCCAAAGCCTTGTGCAAGCTCTTCCAGAATTGTGATGTAAAACGAGGGTCCCGATCAGAAATGATACTTGAAGGAATTCCATGCAATCTCACAATCTCCTCGATGTATAATTTTGCCAGCTTCTCCATAGAGTAACGAATGTTGATAGGAATAAAGTGGGCAGATTTGGTTAATCTATCAACTATTACCCATATTGAATCATGTCCTAATGGAGTTTTAGGTAGAAAAGTCACAAAATCCATGGTAATGCTATCCCATTTCCATTCTGGTATTTCCATTGATTGTAGCATTCCAGGGGGTTTTTGATGTTCCACTTTAACCTTCTGGCAAATTAGACATGCAGCCACATACTCTGCCACCGCTTTCTTCATTCCAGGCCACCAAAATAACTTCTTCAAATCTTGATACATTTTAGTAGCTCCGGGATGAATGCTCATATAACTTTTATGGCCTTCTTCTAGAATTGCTTTCCTCAACTCCTCTTTGTCAGGGATACACACTCGATCCTTATACCTCAATAATTGGTCACTTCTTACATTGAACTCGACTTCTTTTCCTTGTTTCAAGAGTTCTTTCTTCTCTTGCAGGAATTCATCCTCTCTTTGAGCCTCTAAAACTTGTCTCAGGAATTCACTTGTCACTTGCAACGCTCCTAATCTGTAGCTGTTAGCATTAACCTTTACTGCTAGGTTAAGATCTCTGAAATTCTCTATTAATTCCAACTCTTTAATCATCATTGTGGATGCATGTAGAGACTTTCGACTTAAAGCATCAGCTACTACGTTCGCTTTTCCAGGATGGTATTGCAACTCAAAGTCGTAGTCCTTTAAGAACTCCATCCATCTCCGTTGCCTCATGTTTAACTCCTTTTGGTCGAATAAATAATTAAGACTCTTATGATCGCTAAACACATCGAATGTTGCACCGTATAGATAATGCCTCCAAATCTTTAAGGCAAAAACTACAGCGGCTAACTCTAAGTCATGGGTAGGGTAGTTAATCTCGTGTTGCCTTAATTGACGCGACGCATAGGCTACAACCTTCTTGTCTTGCATGAGTACACTTCCTAGTCCTTGTTTAGACGCATCATAGTAAACTTCAAAACTTCGATGTGGATCGGGGAGTACTAACACCGGCGCAGAAGTAAGTCGATCTTTCAGCTCTTGAAAACTATTCTCGTATTGTGTCGTCCACACAAAAGGTTGTCCTTTCCGTGTTAGCTTGGTCAATGGGTATCCTAGCTTTGAAAATCCTTCAATGAATCTCCTATAGTATCCAGCCAAGCCCAAGAAACTTCTAATCTCAGTGATCGTGGTTGGTCTCTCCCATTTTAAAACTGCTTCCACCTTGGAAGGGTCTACAGCTATTCCTCCTTGACTAATTACATGTCCTAAAAAGTTTACTTCTTCCAACCAGAATTCACACTTCGACAACTTTGCATACAGTTGTTTCTTTTTCAGGATTTCCAACACAACCTTCAAGTGTTCAACATGTTCTTCTCTGCTTTTAGAGTACACTAATATATCATCAATGAACACCACTACAAATTTATCTAGATATGGATGAAAAATCCTATTCATGTAATCCATGAATACGGCTGGTGCATTAGTTACACCAAAAGGCATTACTAGATATTCGTAATGGCCATAGCGTGTTCTAAAAGCAGTTTTTGATACATCTTCTTTCTTCACCCTTATTTGATGGTATCCAGACCTTAAATCAATTTTGGAGAACACTGTGGCACCACGCAGCTGATCCATCAAGTCGTCAATCCTTGGTAGAGGATATCTGTTCTTGATTGTCACCTTGTTCAGTTGTCGATAATCTACACACAACCTCATGCTACCATCCTTCTTCTTAACCAACAACACTGGTGCACCCCAGGGGGATACACTGGGTCGTATAAACTGCTTCTCTATCATCTCTTCAAGTTGTTTCTTCAACTCTGCTAATTCTAGAGGTGACATTCGGTATGGTGCAATTGAAATGGGTCCAACTCCAGGTACTAGATCAATGGAAAATTCCATATCTCTTTCTGGGGGTAAACCAGGGATATCTTCAGGAAAAACGTCAGGAAATTCACACACAACCGGCAGATTTTTGATTTTTGATTCTTGCTCTCCTTTCGTTGAAAGCAATAGCATGAATCCTTGAGCCCCTCCTTTTAAAGAGGCACTCACTTGGTTGGCGGTTAGAAATCTCGAATCCTCAGGATTCAAATTCACTGGTTCTTTAAACATTATGGTTTTATTATGACAATCTATTAGAACATGATTGTCAGACAACCAATCTAGCCCAATAATAACTTCTAAGCCAGAAAGGGGTAAACAGAAAAGATTAGCCTTAAAGTCCCTACCATCTATGACAATAGGGCATTTCCAACAAGCTTTAAAAGTGACAATGGGATTGTTTCCAGGAGTATGTACAGATAAGTCAAATGGAAGTTCTATCACAGGTAATTTTAGTTTTTCTACACAGTCATTGGCAATAAAGGAATGTGATGCACCTGAGTCATACATAACAGTTAAAGAAATCTTATTAATGATACACTTACCTTCTACCATGGAATCAGCATGAGGTGCTTCTTCTCCAGTGATTGCAAAAACCTTTCCTTTTGCTTTTGGCCTTCCTACTGCACTGTGCGCGCCTCCTTGAGTATTTATGCTTGTACTTGCACCTTCAGGGTTTTCTCTCTTCATCTCTGGGCAATCCTTGATGTGATGACCTGGTTTGTTACACTTAAAGCAAACATAAGTGTTTTTAGGACAATCCCTTTTCAAATGGGGTCCTCCACAGATAAAACATTTAAAATTTGGTGCAGATGTTGGGTAATAGCTTCCAGTTGAAGCTTGGGGTCTGTTAGGAACAGATGCTGCTCCAAACCGACGAAATGGTGCTTGATAAGGCTTATTCCTTCTGAAATCTCTTCTTTGGTGATGGTGAGGTCCTCCACTTCTTATTTCTCCTGCCTTGTGAATGGGCTCACGACTTTTGATCATTCTATCCTTATGGTCTTCTTCAAAGATCCTGCAGCGATTTACCAATACAGAAAATTCACGGATTTCCTGCATTCGTATAGCTTCCTTAATTTCTGGCCGCAGTCCATTTACAAACTTTGCACACCGATCTCTTTCATTAGTAGCATCATTATAATGAGAATGAAAACGAGATAGCTCTTCAAACCTGGATGCGTACTCTCCAACGGTCATATTTCCTTGGGTCAGCGACAGGAATTCGAATTGTCTTTTCTCTTTAACATCAGCTGGAAAGTATTTTTCCAGAAACATATCCTTGAAATAGTCCCAAGTGATCTCCACGTCGTTGACTTCGAATTGTTTACGCATGCTATCCCACCAATGTTCGGCATCCTCAGATAAGGCATAAGTAGCGAAGACTACCTTATCAGCTTCATTACATTGCAATGCTCGAAAGATCTTCTCTATCTCTCGAATCCAGATTTGTGCTCCATCAGGGTTATATCCTCCCTTGAAACGAGGTGGATTGCGCTTTTCGAATAGGTCCAATCTTCTCAAGGCATCATTACCTTGACCTTCACGTGCTCCCATTGCATTGATTAAGCGTTCTACAACTCCAGCAAGATCGTTTCCAGCCATTAGTTTCCTGTTTCACAGTAACTGAGATTTGTCACATCAATCACAGTTACTACCAAGTCAGATATTTTACCTATACAGAGTTTACAGACAAAGCAAGATAGACCTTTTCCCCAGGCCTATTGGATTAACTGCTCTGATACCACTTTGTAACACCCTCTGTTACACCTTAATAAATTCTAGAAAAATTCATAATTTTTTTTTTACTAAAGATATGATTGTTAAAAAGAAACTATCGGAATAAATTATATACATTATTTCTGAAATACCTCACAAATATTATTAAAACTTTATAAAGTATTTGTACATTCATCCGAAGAAAATAAACATTAAACATTATAAGAAAGAGAGGAAACTCCATGGCCCAGAAGCAGTTACTTATTAACATTATTTATTCATTGGACCACGGTATTCATACCGAGCTCCCTTTCTAGAACGTGCTATATCTACTGCTGAAATTCTTCGATCTTTTCCTCTGAACCATCAATTTAGAATATATGAAACAAAAACACGGAGAAAGGAGTGAGAAACAGAATATAATATTTCCGAATAAGACATAAGCAACAAAGGGTTTTCACAACCGATACATAATAATATCAATCACAATCACATACACAATCAATTATGAATGCATGAATGTTATGCAATATCTTCATCATAACTTATCTATATATGTGGGCCCTTAAATTTTAATTTGCACTGGGCCAACCAGGAGTTTACACTGTTCCATAAGTCCGGATAATAATAATATGAACAGCTCAACTGGCATGGAAACACTTAGAGACTAGTCAGATTGAGAAAGTTTTTATTGTGAAAGTACCCGACACTAGGGAGCTACCCCAGGTCCCCTGAAGCACCCTTTCACACTCTCTCATCCCAAGGCTCGTAATTAAGCCTCCTCTAATGTATCCTCGGTTTCTATAATCCGTCCCCAGACAATATTATTTCATTTCACTTTCATTATCCATGATGCATGAACTACTCGCGTATTGAGTTGGTTAAGGCTTTTAGAAACTCAATTATTAAATCCCTTAAAGGTTTACAATATCATTTTAATAAACTGTACATTTTCTCAGTTCTCTGAATTTCTGTCCCACAGAAATAAATTTGGTACAGTTTTCAAATCTCACGGACATTGAGTTTCTAAGCCTTAAATATCTAAAAACTTTATCATATAAAACTTTACCTAATCTTTCTCAAATTAAATCTTAACAAAATTAAATTTAGGAATCTCAATTATTTTCAAATGTATTTAGTTATTAAGTTGGAAAAAAATAAAATAATTTTCTTTTAAATTTTTTTTTTATTGAAAGAGAATAATTATTAACCAAAAATACTTAAAATTATAAAATTTTTCTTTAACTCAAGATTTAATTAAATAAATTCTAATAAAATATTTTCTTTCTAAAATAAATACTAATTTTTTATTCTAAATATTGAAAATAAAGTTAATAAGAATAATTTCTAAGAAGAATTAAAAGATAATAAAATTTAAAGAGTAAGGTAAGAAATTCTTACTGAATTTTAGCTTTCCGTCATGCTCGCTATATGCTCAAACTCCACATTACAATATCATCAATCAAAATTAAACAATATCAATCATAACTAAATATCATCAATCAATCAATCATAATCAAATCATAATCAAATCAATTAAATATCATTAATACATATCATAATACAAAATTTAATGATTATTAATATAGTCAATTTTAGTCCTTTTGGTCAATTCCTCGCATAGGTATATGTAAGTCCATATAATCCAGTCCTTGCATAGGTATAGTTCAGTCCATATGGGTCATAATGGTCCAAGTCTTTGCATAGGTATGTTAGAGTTAGTTAAACCAGATATTTAATTTAAAATTTATTATAAATTTTAAGTTAAAAAGTTAATATTTTAAAATAATAATATTATCAGATTTAAAAGGAGTAGGGGACTCCTCCCATTATTCTTATGTCTTTTCATATTATACTCTTATCTCACTCCCCCTTACCTTGAGTCGTTACCAAAAAGAGATTTGCTTTGCGCCTCCGATTTCTAGAAATATTAATATCAATTTTATTTCAGTATAAGCATAAGACGAAGATTAAGATTACTACTTAAAACAGAAATGGTAAATTTTGAATAGTGAATAGTGAATAGTGAATAGTAAATCGTGAATAGTAACAGTAAATAGTAAAACGTGAATAGTAACAGTAAATAGTAAAACGTGAATAGTAACGGTAAATAGTAAATTGTGAATAGTAATGGTAAATAGTAACAGTAAATAGTAATTTACTATTTGAATAGTAATTTACTATTGAGATAGTAATTTACTATTGAAATAGTGTTTACTATGCAGAATAGTAACTTAAAATAATATTATTTTCAGTATAATAACAGATTTCTAAAAACGATATGAAAATAACCCAAAAAATATAAAAGAGAAGTATTCTTACCTTAGGATTTTGGCAGAACCTTCTCTCCAAAAATTTTTCTTCTCTCTCTCACTTCCACCACTATCTCACTAGCACTACTATATTAAGAAAACTTAATCTGAAATTGTGAATTCTAAAGAAGAAATCCTTCGGTATTTATAGGAAAAAAATTTACTATGCATTCCATTATTTTAATATAAAAGTACTATGCATTTTTGAATTTTTTATTCCAGGTTACTGTGCATCTTTTGAAAATTTCATACATGCACAGTGATTTGCATAGTAATTGTCGGCAAAATTATTAAGTCAAATAGTAACCCTTCACTCGGTATATTTTAAATATTCAAAATGAGTCCTTTTTGAAATTTAGCGATATTATATCAGTCCCTACTAATTTTATAATAAGTAATATAAAGCTGAAATTTTAAAAATCTAAAATTTTCTGTTAATAAAAATTTATTGATACGTTTCAAATTTTTTAACGATTGGAAAAAATCAAGATTTTTCTCAAACCGATAATTTTTAGATAAGTCTACTTGAAATGGATTTTAGAAAATTTTCTTATAATTTCAATTCACTTTCTTGTAAATATTTTTAATTTAAGTCACTTATATGAATTTAAAATTATTTAAAAAATATTATTTTTATTAAAAAAAATTCCAAAATTCCAAAAAATTCCAAAAAATCATAAATAATACGTAGATTAAAAAGTTCTAAAGAACCATAATTTAATTCCTTCAAAATTTTAATATAAAAATAAAAATAGGGGTGTTACATTGGGTACTCATAGAGTACTCGGATTTTTAAATGTCAAATCCGATATGCGATCCGACTATAATTGGATCATGGTTGGATTGGATTGGATTTGATCCGATGGCAAAAAAAGTCCAATCCAATTTAATTGGATTAGATTGGATAATCGGATTAAACAGGTAAATCCGACCCGCTGCTCAGCCCTACTCTTCACAAAACTTAAACTAAGTTAATATACAGCTCCCATTCCAAAAAAAGCATACACATGTTCTTACAACAATCAATGGTTTCCACTTTTAACCTTAATTTCCCTACTAATCGAGTGACCTTGTAGTAACTAGCTGGGATATTTGAGGGGGCGGAGGGTCTCAACATAGTCATGCAACATTTGCACGAAGAATTCGGAACCCTCCAATTAGATTTAGCCATAAGTAATTTGACAAAAATAAACAATTTGGACTCAATAGCATCTTCATAAATAGGTTTATTAGCAGACATCAACTCTTTAAAGGATTTTCGATAGTGAGGGTTAGGTTGTTTTGACTCATTCTCTATATAATCATCACATACGTCACTGCAACCCATAAACACATCATGTATCATGTCACTAAGAATGGAAAATGAAAATGAGTTAGGCCAAGCTTCACACGAGCTTGTCCAAATATTGGTTAGGCCAGGCTAGAACAAGGAAGCCCGTAAGAAATATCATTTTGTCCTATTTAAGGCCCATGGGCCAATGGGTCAGTTTGTTTAAAAAAACAATTATCAAAAGTTTTACAACAAGGAACAAACACTTGTGTTAATGTTAATACTTCCATTAGCATTAACAAAATTAAATAAAGAAAGTGTTCAATCAACACATAAGCAAACAGACAACTCAAGAAAACAGAGACAATGCATAAAAATTAACAAAGACAGTGTTGCAACATCAATGGTTTAGTGTTAGAGGTTCTATGATGGGCTTAGTGGTTCCATGAGTGGTACTTGAGTGACAGAGAAAGATGATAACCAGTTTTAAAGGACCGCCACATGAGAAGAAACCACAAGAATAAAGATTTTTGGTCATGAGAACGTCAGGAGGTGTAGCAGAAGGATGAGGGCAGAGTGACAGAGAGTTGATCAACCTTATTTATGGAAGGAGGAGACAAGGTCTCTCTCTTACTCTTGAGGCTAGGGTTGATGGAAGAAAGTGAAAATAATATGCGGGGGGGGGGGGGGGTTAGACTTTAGCTTTTGAAAGGAAAAATAAATTTAATGCCCCAAATTTTCTTCCACACGCAATACATGACAGACCAATGCATTATATTTTTTATATATGGCTTATTAGACCAACCTGCCCCATCCTGTACGGGGCCCATTTTTGGTAGGCCAAAATGGGCCGAGCCAAAACGGGATAACAGACTTATAACTCTATCCTAGGCCACCTTTTTTCATTGGGTAGGCAACTCGTCGGCTTGGCCCAAATTCTCACTCCTACATGTCATCTATGTTATCAAAATTATTAATATTCATCCTTGATTCAGAAGCACT
Organism: Clitoria ternatea; assembly: GCA_037962975.1. Taxonomy (NCBI): domain Eukaryota; kingdom Viridiplantae; phylum Streptophyta; class Magnoliopsida; order Fabales; family Fabaceae; genus Clitoria; species Clitoria ternatea. Next base: position 109,782,733 of record CM075674.1, on the reverse strand, counting down.
AGTGTCATGGTGAGACAAATCAGTATATGTTAAATATTCAAACACCATCATGTGAAGTCCAAACTAAGTAATTTGGTTGGAAACCCGAGTTGTACAAATGAAATTTAACACCATCATCATTTAGCATTTTCAAACGACACTTTGTACAATGACAGCTAATACGACCATCAGATATGTGTTGTTTAGCTTTATTAATAAATTCTTCAACCCCTCTAAAAAATAATTTTTCAAGATTATATCCACATCAATTCTATCATACATCCACGTATAATTTATTTTTCTACATTAGTATATTTAACCACATAAAATCCAAATAATATAATTATTAATATTCAATTTAATTTTAACTCAAAATTGTGTAACATAATATTTTTAAAAAATTGGGCAAAGTAACATCTATAATATGGACATCTAAAAAAATTAACATCAACAAACAACTACCAACAATTCAAATAGATAAATAATTTTCCTAAATTACCAGCTAAATATGCAATAACAATGTGCCCCAATATTTTAACTAATTTTAGAGGTTATATTATCCAGTTTCAATTCTACATTTTTAATCAATACAATATACATAAACTAAAATGAAGTCAAAATATAACTAACATCTGAACAAAATCATTCAGTTAGAAATACTTTATATTTCATCACAAACACAATGGTATCTTATTTTCATGAAATAGAGCACTCAATAAGGTAATTGAGGAAATGAATATGGTGGGGAGAGAGAAGGGGCTCACTACTATGTGAGGGAAATGAAGGAGAAGAAATAAAATTGAAGAAAAAAAGGTTGTTGCCTGCATTAATCATAATTTTGGTGTGGGACATTGTCCTAGCTAAAGCCTTTTTTAATGTGGTGTAAGACATTGTACTATGCTAAAGCCAATTTGTCCCATGCCAAAATTAGAGTTGGGATGATATACTATGCCCAAGCCCCCATACTAAATCAGAATATTCTTAGTGTTATATCGATTCTAAGATGGCAAATCTAAGAAAAGTATAAGGCATTGAGAAATTTACTTAATAAAAAGATAAAAAAAAACATGAATTAAGATCAAACAATGAAGTTTGCATAAGAATTAAATAAAGATTCATCCTCCCCAACCTTGGGAATTTAGTTACACATCACCAAAAAAATGTAAAAAATAAAAAAAGATAGAGATGGAAGGAAGAAACTCCATGATGAATACTCTAGAATCGTATTCCCAAAAGCTATAAGCTTTAAGTGGAAGGGGGAATTCTAACACTCTAATCCTAAGAGTGTAAAAAAATCAAATGAAAAAATATCTAATTCATCTAACTACACATATTTGTAGTTGTTGTCATAAACAAAAATGTGAACACATGTTGTTCAATTTGTTCCTACATGATTTTCGTGTTTTAACAATAACAAGAATCGTATGGTCACAAATGTGCTGCCATGTGCCCATAAATGACCATGGTAGGAAATAAGATCTCAACACACATATTTTGCATCCACACACTTTACTTGTCCCATAAATGTCAGTAACATTGATTCTTCTCTTTAGCATTTCTTTGTTCCCATAGATAATGATAACAATCTTCCCTTTCTTTCAATTACTTTTTCAAGTTTTATCCCTATGAAAACACATCAAAGCATGACCTTGTAACATTTATTTATTATCTTTCACTCAAAACATCAAAAACACAACTTTTATATATTTTATCATCTAATTAACATCCTTATATTCTTAATCAACTAAAATTACTTTAAAAATACTTCATATATCCACTACTATTATGGACTCATCAAAATATAACTAGATAGGGTTAAAATACAATTTAGTTTTTGTGAGTTGTCAATTTTAAGATTTTTTTTTCAATAAATTCCACTTTTAATTTGACACTTAAACACTCAATTGATGTATTTTAATATACTAATTTTGATCATTTTAAGTAACACTTAAATTGTCAACTAACTAATGATTTGAGTTTTTTTTGATAGGTTTTGAATATTAAAAGAGACTACAAGTGAAGAATTGAAAATCAGCTCTTGAAGACCATCCGCTCAAGCAGTCATGCTATGATTCAAGCAAATGTTGTAAAATTTGGCCTAACTACTCGAGCAGCAAGAATCTTGTGCTGCGAGGCTCATTTAATAGCTCTAGAGCATATTTTTGGGGATCTTTTAATATTAAAGGGAAGACCTTAAAGCCATTGGAGCCTTGAGGCCTTGATTCTTTTAGGTCTTTCTCTTCTCCTTTGTATTTTGATCTTTTAGAGTTAGGGCTAAACACCTCTTCTATCATAATTGAACAAACTCATTTCTATTTATAATTTCGTTGTGAAGATTTGTGTATACTTATACATTAATATCATGTTAGCATCTTATTTCTTATGTTGAATACTTATTTCTATTTGGGAGACTATTATATATGTGTGTTTAGGTTATCAAACAAGTTTTGAGATTGAAATGTCTATTAGATTCTTTTTCTAGGGATAGAATGGATTTAAATGGTTGTTAAAGTCTATCGATCTTAATGTAAATATTAACATTGAATTGTCAATGAATTAAGACTTGATGTTAGGATTTAGAATTTATTCACTAAGAAATTAGATTTAGTAACTTTTGTGTCACATTAACTTAATTTAATGTCAAACCATGCATAATAGAATCCCAAAAGAATAAATAGGATAAAAAAACTCAATCTCAATGTCTTTTATTAATCATTATCTTCGTTTTACCTTTTTTCTCTCACTTTGAACTAATCAATTTTCAAAGAATCAACTTCATAAACAAAACCTTAAACGTAATGTAGATATATTTGTTTTGATTTACAAGCCAAATATGATAACTTAATACTTATCAAAACTCTTGTTAATTTATTACACTTACACAATGACCAATAGTTTTTCAAGTAAAATTGAAGTTTTGGTTTAATAATATATGTCAACGTTTAATGTTAACGCTTATTACATGAATTATCAAAACTTTGAATAAAAAAAAAATAGAAGTACTGATAAAACTATACCTAAGTTTTGTATTATATAATTATCATTCCCTCCATCTTTAAGATTGTATTCTTTTTTGGTGCATAAGTCTGTATCCTATTGCATAAGTTGTCTTCCCCATTTTGGGCGCTTTGACTTCTTTTTTTCCCCACTGCCATTATTGATTGATTTCAGTCCATTCAACTTCTATCATAAATTATCTTGCTGAAATAAATAAATAAATAAATAAGGATTATCTTGATGAAAAAAGAAGATTTTTTTTGGGTCCAAGTTGAAAAAAGAAGATTAAAAGATTATTTTTTTTAAAACAAGTTGGATTTATCTATATATTCTAAACAGAGAACTTTTCCACTTTTGGTCTTTAGATGTTTTAGTATGGGAAAGAAGGCCTATAGGTCACATGCATAGTGAAAGTGTCTTGAATTTAGAAGAATATATCAAGTCTCACGATGTGGGATATGATCGGGGAAATAGAGATTTGTAAAATCAAACACAAAATTGATAGTCAATTTTTTCAATATTAAAAATATTATACAATTATATTAATATATGTATTGAAAACATGATGGTATTGTTATTAAAATTCTAATTTGGAGAGAAAATAGATAAAGATCTAAACACAAAATTACATATAATCACTGTTATAAGATGATTACAAAAGTAATTATAAGGGTACTTATAAAAGAGTAGAATACTAATAAACTATATTACTCTAACCTCTCACTAATAAACTTTAACCACTCACTAACTAACTCAACTAATTAATAACCAATAAATTAACATAACATATTAACATCTAACTAATTGCATTAATTAGTTAGTTAATTGCAACTTATTAGTTTCGAGTTAGTTAGTTACTCATTGTTAGTTGATATTGTATATATAAATCATGCCTCGGGTTCATCGAAGTTAATGAAGCATTTTTCATTCACACTTTTTCTTCTTAATATCTCTTTCTCGTTGAACTTTTTTATATGTTGGAAGTCTCACATCACCTACCTCGTTATATTTTGCATAGTTTAAATATTTGTTAGGTAACTACAACCATTACCAATTAGTTTTAGGATGAAACCTTTATGTGTGATCGAATATTTCACGGATACATGATGAATAGTATCAAGGTCTTCTCAACCTCCTCAAGCAAGCAGAATTCTAGACTCTATATATTTCACCTCACCTAGCACTCAAAGACACATTGTATCTCCTTGGCTTTTTACTCAATCTTATTTTTGTGACCAAAATATGTAATTAGATTGTTAGTTTTAGCTTATTAGTTTCCAGTTAGTTAGTTAATCACTGTTAGTTGGTCTTGTATAGGGAAGTCAACGGGGCGGGGCGTACACGGGTACCTCTTTTCCGTTACCCGTGCCCGTGGATAAAAATAAAACCTGTGCCAGCCCGTTACACGTACGGGTACCCGTTTTACGGGTTTTTTTTGGTAGTTACTATCCGCAGGTATCCACGGATATCCAAGAGTACCTAATTGAAATAAAAAATTGAAAAAAATATATAAAAACATTAAACTAAATATAATTATATATTAATAATAATAAAGGGTTTTTTAAGACCTATAAGAAATACCAAAAAGGCCCATTAAATATAATTATATATTAATAATAATAAAGGGTATTAATTTAATTTTATATATACGGGTACCCGCGGGTACGAATATAATGATATCCGAACCCGTGCCCGTTTCTTAATGGGTAATACAAAACCCGCCCTCCTTCCTCCACGGGTACCTATACCCGCAGGTTTTTATACATGTGACGGGTTTTTATCCACAGGTATCCACGGGCGTGGATATTTTTGACCTCCCTAGTCTTGTATATTTAGATCATCTCTCACCTTCATCAAAGTTAATGAAGAATTTTTCATGCACACTCTTCCCTCTCAATATCCCTTTCTCACTAAACTTCTTTGTAACAAGTGTCGATAACATTTACACGTAATATCTATTCAAATTAAATTCCTAACTATTTAAGGAGTTAATCTAGAAAAAAATTTAACTAATCGGAAATATAAAAATCTTTACATAGTTAATATGTCAAGATTAAACAACTTTTTAAAACTAAAAATTGTTATACACTATAAAAAATCACTGATTTAGTATGGGAGAGTCTCACACTAAGAATAAAAAATATCACACTAAAGCACTTTTGGGAGGATACAACCTCCTTCACCAATTTTTTCAATACAATTGGATTTTTTGTATATTTTTTAAAAATGATATTAGTGCGGTTTTACGTAAACCACACTAATATGTTTTTATATTTTTTAAATAATTGTGTAGACCCGTGAACTTTTTCATTGAGTTATGAAACATATTCCTCACTCATGATGATGAAGTAATTACAAATACAATGTAGCAAGGATTCATGGTGTAAGAAGAAACAAAACCCAGCCAAAATAAACTATTAGAAGAAAAATAAGATGCAGTAAGTAGAGTTGAAATCAATGCTTGAAAGAATGTCAGAAACCATGAGCACCCTGTTGCATAGTCAATGACCCCTTTATGTAATTATCAAAATATAACAGCAATGAAAGACATCTTTCGATATTTTACAAGGAAAGTCAATCTTCTTTATGCTATATATAGAAATTGTGTGATTCTCCATAATCATCCAGTAAGAATGATAGGACATAACAGGGAAAACAAGTGTAAGAATGATAAATTTGCACTAAAAATTCACACCAAAAGAATTTTCAGATAGCCAAAACATAGAACCAACTCATTGAAAATGATTGCCCTTGGTTTAATTTGCTAACATCCAACCTTTTAGGGTCTGTTTGGTGGACATGATAGGAATGGACATGATATAATAAGCAAACCCAATAGGAATGGACATGATAACTCTTATCCTATCTAGTGTTTGGTGTACACGAGGATAGAGTATAAAGATATATAACAATAATATCAATATAATAATGAAAATTATAATAATAATAATAATAATAATAATAACAATAACAACAACAATAATAAAATTAATAATAATAATGAAAATAAAAATAACAATAATAATAATGAAAATAATGATGATGATGAAAATAATAATCATAATAATGATAATAATAATAATAATAATAATAATAATAATAATAATAATAATATGGAACAAACTCCTTATCCTATTATGTCCATTCCTAACCCAGTTACCCCTTAGGATAGAAATTACAAAGGAGCAACAGGATACGATAGGTAACAGGATATCCTATTCTATTGACGCACCAAACATAAGATAACAGTAGGATAGGCTGGCTTATCCTATCCTGACGCTCTTATCCTGCCTACCAAACAGACCTATAGACTCATACTGACTGTTCCATTTCACACCCACAAATATCTCAAAGTGTGTGCCATTTGCATTTTGTTAATCAAGCCTAAAGAAGCAAGTTCTCCCATCACCCTTGATCAACACATTAATGGATCTACTGTTGCACCCTTCTATGTCAGCACTTACTAGTTACTACTCATAAACAATCAACAACTTTCTATAACCAACACTAGACATAGTATCCATAAGAGACTATTAATGACTATTTATACTTAGTGTAAAAATATTAACAGGAGTCTTTTTTGGAACATCCAAAATATTTCAGTATCAAGATCTTGGAATAGATCATCATGTAGTTTTGATATCAGGAAAGAAAATAAAGATATACAAATATCATCAATAAAAAAATTGTGATTGATGACCCTAATATTTGCAAACTGCAAACCTTTTGGGGAAATATACAAATAGATATATTGGTGTTCAAATTTCACAGTATATATTTGCAAACCTTATATTATTTAAAAGTAATAATAATAAAACTAATTATTAAACATATTCACAGGCAAACCACATGCCAAACTGATTAACTAACTATCCTTGTGGTGTGTATCTTATAATCACTATTATTTAAAAAACTTACTCTGAGTAAGAGAAGAAACAATGAGGGACCAAAACCGAAGAGAGAAAGTAATAATAGCAACAAAATTATGAGGTGAAGCATTGTCTTCGATAACCTCACTTGACTAACTTGTAACTTTCATTTGTATCAGAGAGGCAGAGAGACTGCTACATAAGTAGCATTACTAGAGCTATCTCAATCCTAGCTTTTGGAATGAGCTATAGAACCAGAACAAAAGCTAGAAGCTATAGAAACTAGATTAGAATGCAAATACAATATGAAATAGGATTTTAAGCAATTCTAGCCATCTTCAATTCAGAAGTTGAAAACTAAATAACTAAACTACATCTTTCTTACATCATTAGCTTATATGACTTGGTGGCAAGCAAGATAAGATGAACATCAATCACAGCAGAGAGCAAAACAAAGACACAACAATGTTATGGATACTTCTCTTAAAACGAAGAAGCATATTTACACTCAATATATCTTCAACTGCAGCAGAGATTGAAATAGGAGAAACAATTATCATCAATATTTTCCTTGACATACACCTCTTACACTCTCAATCTTTTACAGAATGGAAGTCAACACTGACCTCTTGTCACCAGGCTGGGTTCATCTTATGTCACGGATGACCAGTGTGGGCCCAAGACTTAAGAGCAACAATCACTGCATCTGCTATCTGGAAAACACGGGTTTTTGACCCAGGGCTTCTTTTTTAAAAAATTTATGTTTTTACGTGTCAACACCCCTAAATTCGTATTCTCTACGTGTTAGGTAGGGGAAAATAATTAATAAAATTACTCATATCAAAAGTAGAACCTGACACCAATGAGTCATGGTCTGATATCATGACCATTAGGACATCTAATTCTTTGTAATAAATAAACAATACTATTAAATATACTACTTTCAATTTTTACATATATCTATATATACATACATAAAATAAAAAACTTACAATATATATATATATAACACATTAATATTACATATATAAAAATATTTATAATATATAATTTATAAATTAAATATATAATAATAATATTTTAATATTTATATATTAATATAAATAAATTATATATATTAACGTTAATATATAAATTAACGTTAATATATATCATATTTATATTAACGTTAATTTATATATTAACATTAATATATATAAATTATATATATTGAAATATTTTAATAAATAATTTATATATTTAATAAAATATATAAATATATATGTGGAACATATAATTTAATATATAAATATATAATTTAATATAAATATATAAATTAATATATATTTAACTTATATATTTAATAAAATATATAATTTATATATTAAAATATTAAATATAAATACATATTTTATATTAAAATATATAATTTATTTATATTAATATATATATTAAAATATTATAAGTATATATTTAATTTATAAATTATATATTATAAATATTTTAATATATGTAATATTAACGTGTTATATATATATATATATATATTGTAAGTTTTTTATTTTATGTATGTATGTATATATGTGTAAGAATAGAAAGTAGTATATTTAATAGTATTGCTTATTTATCTCAAAGAATTAGATGTTCTAGTGGTCATGGTATCAGACCATGACTCATGAGTGTCAGGTTCAATTTTTGGTGTGGGTGATTTTATTAATTATTTTCCCCTACCTGACACCACCCCACCAGACAAATTTAGGGGGTGTTGACACGTGGCCTGTTCCCTACAATTTTTAAAAAGAAGCCCAAATAGGTCAAAAACCCAGAAAATTACCAGAAAAGTATAGAATATGCAAAGAGAGTGTCTGAAAACCCCACCACAGCCAAGGAGCAGTGAATCTTCAAACCCAAACCCGAAACTATAAACAATGAGATTGAAACCCTACTTTTTTAGAGAGTGAAAAACAAGGGAGATGGGAAGTGAAGGGGCGGAGAGGGAGGCAAATGAAACACAAGCGAAAAGAAGGAAAAGGAAAAGAGAATTAGGGATTTTACCTTTAAGAGAAAAGAGAGGCACACTTGCGGGAAGAGGGGAGTTACGTAAAGTATTTGGGGAAACTTGGGGAGAGTGTGAATTAGTGTTTTAGGGGAATGTTGCGTGGGACGCTTTCCCACGCTACAACCATAATTTTGCATCGACTTATCATTTCACCCTAAAGTTAATACTGGTACAATTTTTAAATTTTGGTAGTTGTACTTGTACACTAAAGTCATTTTATTACACGTTAAATCTAGTGTGAAATGATGTCTTATGCCTCATCTCCATGCTAAATCAAAGTATTGTTGTAGTGATATTATATTCAAAATTCAACCATAATAGACATATAACAATGTATGGGAAGTGTGTGGGCGTTCTGTGTGATGACGAAATCTCAATTAAAGGCATTATGGAGGGAAGCCAATTATCGACAGGTAGCACAAACAAGGACTTGAACTATCGCAAGGCCCCACCTTTCAAACATGTAGGAAAAGACTTTGTAGGCTACGTCATTTGTTGCTTCGATGTATAACATCTCGTTAAGGAAGCCATCTAGATGTTTCCCTAGATTTGTTATTCTATCATACGGCTCTATTGGCAATGGTGATAGTGTTTTAAGTGAGTCAAGGATAGGGGTGAGGGTTACACAGGTTGTGAAGGGATGGGAAAACGGGATGATGTTGAGGGTTAGGTTGTTTGTAGGGAAATGTGAGGAAAATATTAAGGTTGAGGTTGTGGTGTGTAATAGTGTTGGGGTTATGGTTATGGTTGAGGTTAACATTGACGTTGATGTTGACGTTGAGATTGAGATTAAGACTTGGGTTGTAGCTGGGGTTGAGGTTGGGATATTTAGATGGGGGTGACATGAGAGACCGACATGTATTGAATGAAAGGCCGATACACATATTGAGGCATATAAGGTTGATGTTAGGTGTATGATACAAGTTAGGATAGGTAATGAGATGTAACGAGGTTAGGAGCTGAGGCATGCGGGATCGTCATTTGTATAAGGGTAGGTGTTATGACAAGATTTGAAGGATGGGTTACTGTGAACACCTCTTTCAGTCCGACACAAGTGGAAAGCATCTCGGAGAAAGGACTGAGCTTCAATCCTTCTGGCTATAATATTTCTGAATGAAAAATGGCTATTTCCGAGTGAAAATGGCTATTTCCGAGTGTAAATACTAGTCAGCTTTGTCCGAGTGCAGTTTCCGAGTGGGATGTCTCAGAATGACAAGTTTCCGAGTGGACTTCAAGTGTGGGAGTTACTTTCGAACTAAAAGAAGGCTCTGAGTCAAGTTCCATGGGACCGATTGATAATTTCCGAGTGGGATGTCTCAGAATGACAAGTTCCCGAGTAAGCTGCTTCCAAGGAAGTTACCTCCGAACAGAGAAAAGGCTCTGAGTAAACTCTCTTAAAAGTTCCAAATTCTGATTGAAACCGTTCTGAGACCGACTCCTGAATAAGTACATCCGAATGGATAATTGCCGATTGAAGCCGTTCTGATTGAATTACTTCTGAGCAAAGCAATTCCGATTGAATAAACTTCATTTAAATGCATCAAGCAATTCCACTTCCGAGCAAACAATCTCTGAATGAATCACCTAACCAATTCCGATTGAATGCTTCAAGCGATGCCATTTCCGGAAAAAGTAACGCCGAGTGAAGCAAGTCCGATTAAACAAAGGTCTTTCGCTCAAGTGGACTCTGGCTACGCTCGAGCGAGAACATTGGAGGCCATAATCTCGCTTAAGCGAAGGGGTCTCGCTTAAGCGAGAGGCATAATACTAGCTACTGGAATGTGTTCGCCCGAGTGAAGTTTAACACGCTCAAGCGTGAAGAGGGACCATTCTTCAGTCAGCACCGAGTGAGGTACCTTTCAACCATTTCCGAGTAGGTTGAGTCTGAGGGAAGGTTTTCTCCGAGTGAGATAATCTCGAGTGGACTAATTCCGAGCGCAGAAAGGCTGAGAATGAATATCTGGGCAGACTCTCTCAAGTTCCAAATTTCTGAGTGAAAAGTAAGTTAGACACCCGAGTGAATGTGTCCGGGTGGATCACTTCAAGGAGTGAAGGAAGGGTCGATTGAATTACTCCCAAGCAACAAATCCGAGCAAGTTTTCTCCGAGTGGTTCAATTCCAGAAACATAGCCGAGTGAAACATTTTGAGGATGCGGATTGAATCATTTGAATGAAAACTTGCTAATCCTGAGTGGATCACATGTGATAGAAGCAAGTTTTCAATCAGTTCTGAGTGAATCACTCACGTTTCAATCGGTTCAGACTCACTCACTTTTCAATCGGTTCCGAGTGAATCACTCACCTTTCAATCAGTTCCCAATCACTTTTCAATCAGTTCCGAGTGAATCACTTACGTTTTAATCGGTTCCGAATCACTCTTCAATCAGTTCCGAGTGAATCACTCACCTGTCAATCGGTTCCCAATCACTCTTCAATCAGTTCCGAGTGAATCACTCACGTTTCAATCGGTTTCGAATCACTCTTCCATCAGTTCCGAGTGAATCACTCACCTTTCAATCGGTTCTGAATCACTCTTCAATCAGTTCCGAGTGAATCACCTTTCAATCAGTTCCGAATGTATGTTTCAATCGGTTCCGATTGAATGTCTCACTCGGTCTTTTACACTTTTCCACTCGGATTATCTCCCACTAAGGGTGGATGCTGACTGAGGCAGTGGATCCGGGCCACGAGGAAGAACACTGATCCCATGGTACCCCAAACATTGAAAAGGTCTGACTAGTGTAAATGTGACACCGGTCCAGGTTCTAAAGAGATCACATCGGACCAGTTATTGGAATTCCATCTAACCGGTCTTTAATGGGCCGATGTCACAAACCTGACAACGGAATGAGGACCCCAGATGTTTATGCGCTCTGACGTGGAATCGCATTTCTGAAGGTGGCAGATAGGGGGCGGAAGTGGACAATTTAAAATGCCCCATTGAGCCGCTGCTCCCTACAAACAGGTAGTGGCCAAAGTGAACCACTACGCGCATAGGTGAGTGGAAACTCTGGCTGTCCCAGACACTCAGCCCATGTCTTCAACCCCTATAAATGCCCCATTTGAAGAGGCTCAAGGGGTTGGACTTTCTCTTCCTGTAGGAAAATTCTGCCTGGGTTCTCCTTCTCCTCTCTCCCATACCAATCATTCCTTCACTTGGTCCAGCACCTCATTGTTCTTCCTTCTCCCACACCTCCGTCCTCTCTCTCCCTACATCGTACAGCTCCAACACCCAACCGTCCTTCTCAACACCGTCCCCTCTCTCCTCACCCATACTGTCCTCAACTCCTCACCAACACCATACACCGTCCCTCTCCACACCACACACCGTACAGCCCCTCTCTCATCTCCACACCGTCCTCTTACCCATCAACATCGTCTTCTCCTAAACTCCACACTGTCCAGCCCCTCAAGTCCTCACCAAACAGTCCCTTCAACCTCCTAAATCCATACCATATCGTCTCAATCTCCTAATTCCTCACCCAGCAGCCCCTCCAGCCTTATAAATCCTTCACACCGTCCAGCACATCATCCCTTCACACCTCACTGTTCAGCATCCTGTTCTCTCGTCACCCCGGAGTCCAGCTCTCCTGCTTTATCACTCGGTCTCCCAACTTTCACTCGGTATTTTTTATTTTTCATTCGGTATTTTCATTTTTTACTCGGTATTTTCATTTTTCACTCGGTTTTCTAATTTTTACTCGGTTTTTCCAATTTTACTCGGTTTTCCCTTTTTATCACTCGGTTTTCTCTTCTCCCATTCGGTTTTCGCTCATTTTTCCCTCTCTTTTCCGAATTTACTGTTTCTCTTTCTCTCTTGTAGCTTCCGCTACCTTCCCTCTTTTGCTTCGTAGTTTTAAAAAAATAATAAAGGGAAATAGATGTTTCCTGTGTTTTCTTTCAAATCTAAATAAAATCAAAAAAAAGAAAAAAATCATTTTTAGTCAGCGTCGTACGGAAAATACTTCCGTCTACACAACCTCTATAAGATCCGTACACGTGCGAAGAACTTCGTCTTGTATGGGTTCCTCACCAAAATGATACCCACCAATATTTTCCCCATCTTTTCCTAAAAGAAAAACACTCAGAACTACGTAACCCCTGATTTCTTGATATTTCAAGAATACGTAGGAGCAGGACCTCAACTCCTGTTGGGCCCATCTTTCTTGTTTCTTTTTACTGATTTATTTCCTCACTTTCGTGTTTCTTTCATAAATGTTCTTTTTTTGTCGCTTCCATGAAAATCAATTTAGACGTGACGTCTTGTTGATTTCCCCCTAGTTTTTGTTCAAGCCTCGCCACAATTGATAGGGAAGGGATACTTAGGACGAGACATCCTGCTTATCTCTTTCCTATCCCTTTCCCTTTTTTTTTATTCGAGGATGTCTAATTTAGGCATGACGTCTTATTAGCATTCTCTTCCCCTCTCTGTCTCATATCGAAGTCGAGTTTAATTCGGATGAAACGTCCCGTTGACCTCGCTTCGACATTCTATGTTTGTACAGTTCTCTTACTCCATTCCGTCGTTTTCAAATAAAAATACAAAAAAAGGGGGAAGAAACCATGTTTTATTTAAGGCTATTTATATTGCGCTTTCAATCTTGGTACTGTTTCTGACAGGCAATGTAGGGTGCTAATACCTTCCCTACTCGTAACCGACTCCCGAACTTGAATCTCATTTTTAAACCAGTGCTTTCACTGAACATAGTTTTTTCCCAATGTTTTTCTTATGGATAAAAACGTTGGTGGCGACTCCCTGTTTCACACACAATTTTCTCTCTCGCCGCGCCGTCGCGATCCAGGTTGCGACAGATGGCGACTCCACTAGGGACACTTAAGAGAGTCAGGCCAGTTTGATTGAAAGTGCATGTTCTTTTTATATAGCCTTTCTTATCTCAGATTTCTTCCCCCTGTTTTATTTTCTGTTGATTATTGTGAATGTTTGTTCTTGTTTTAATTGTGTCTTTTTATTTGTTTCGTTGTCTATGTTTTGCATGTTTGTTGAACCCTAGGGTAGAAGACTTTGTATATTTGTTCTGTGTTTGTTCTTTGTGTAGAATGGGGTAAGGTAAAAGGTATGGACTGCCCTTCCACACACTACACTCACAATTACTTGCACACATCTATGAGTGGCGCCCTATACCCGGGCCCCAAATGAAGCTTAAGTTAGGAGAGGTTGGTAACGGAATCGTATGGGATGTACTTCCTATCCGGTGTTCGTGAGAACCTCAACCAGAGTTCGACCTCTCATGATATACGTACCTAGTGGATTCCCCACTGTTTGCATCCCTGTCATGGTTAGGATCTTGGCTCTGGTGACCTTCTAGATGTCTAGCGGAAGCCACCCGGTGTGGAGAGTCACTTTTAGACAAGCCATAGGGCCTAGAAAAGACTTTCAACAAAACCCGACCTAGGCCACAAAAGGGCAAACTTTACTTTACCTTACGTCATTTTTGCTTTCCCTTTTATCCAAAAAAAATGAATTATCTACCACCCGCAGATTTGCTTAGTTTTTGAAATAATGACTCATTTTGAAACACACAATATTCTTCGGGTGAATAGCTAATCCTCTTTTGGTCGTGTACCTTTGAGTCCTGAGTCATAGATTTTCTTAATCGTCAAAAAATCAAAAAATATAACTTTATTTCCGCTCCAGCAGGGGCATCGATGACGATTAAAAAAATTTTTATGACTATTGCGACTTGGACCCTTGGTAATCGTTGTTTCCCCAAGAAAAATTGCTTTATGTTAAATCAATGGGGAAGTACCGGTTCCAAAACATGACATCAACTAATTTCTCCTCTTTATCCTTATTTTCGTGGAAGGCTATTCAGAACTTAACGAATACCCTTTGAGTATCTATGGAAATTAACATGGGATTGAACTTATGAAATGAGGGCTGTAACTGCCCGAAGAAAATGTTTGAGCTTGAGGCTCCCGCCTCAGGATGAAAGATTTCTTCTGTCTTCACAATTATCTCATATTAATTTCCATGTTTACCATACCTAGTACTTTTGAATGATAAGTTCTAAGGAACAGTCAAAGGATATTCGCCAAAGCCTGAAATTGCTTCCCACGACATTCTCCTTCTTTCTATTTCCACCTAACATTTTTATTTTTATTTTAAAAAAGAGACACAGGCGTCACGGGTAGGCATCCTTACCAGACCCGACTCCAAAGGAAACTCATGGCTGAGGCAGAAGCTGTTGACGGAGACTTTAGAACCGAGTTCGATCAGTTGAAAGAGCGAGTGGCGGAGTTAACTAAACTTTTAGAAAAGAAACTCACAGAAAGAGGCTCCTCTACAGGTATTGAGGACGCTCAACAGCAGCCTGCCACCGCGCCACCCCCCTTGGTTCTGACCCAGCAAGAACCCAATTACCTAACACAACGACACCCCCTCTCACCATTCATGTCAGAAGACCTAACCCTACCATGGAGGCCCAGCCACCTTACGGTCAGTCTTATGCACAACAGCATACATTTGTCGGTCCTGACGGCAACCTAGTACCTTTTCCACTTTATGGCCTACCACCGGGGTACTATCCCCCGCTCGCTAACCAACAAGACGCCCACGACCAGCAAGCGATGAATCCTCATGCTTCATACCCCACCCAGCCAAACATGCCACCACTCCACCAAACCCAAAACACGCAAGCCCACGACCCACAAGCCTACCAAACCCAAAACACACAAGCCCATGACCCACAAACCTACCAAACCCAAAACACACAAGCCCCGATGGCCCAGCCAACCTACAACGCACAAGCCCAAAACACACGTGAGACGTCCCGTGTAGTTTTTCGAATAAATTTTTCACATTTTTAAAAGATCATTTTAAAATTCATAAATTAAATTCAGAGTTCACGTAGTAATTGGTAATTGCGGAATATTATAATACATACTAGTCGTGAATAATTACATTCGATAAAACATTTAAGTAGTGGAAACGATTTAGAAAAATAACGGTACATGATACGTTATACTTATTACAACCCATAAAATCAAAGTCCATCATATAGGCATCAATCATGGCATCACTCTTCATTCTGCGTGGCATTCACTGTAAAAATTAATGTAAGAGTGAGACAGAATATAGAATAAATATAAAATAAATAAAACTGCACAAACACAATCAACAAACCATAATGATATGATGAATATGCCAAACAAGTTCATTTATATTTAATAAGTCTTTAATTTAGTCCAATGATGTCATGCTGGATCCATTTGGTTTGGTGGGAATACTGCAGTAAAAAGTCTCATAGAGACTCCAGTAGGAATTAGCATAACCATGAATCCCTACACTTTCATGGCTCCTGCAGAAATAAGTATACCAGTAGGAATTTACACAACCATGGATCCCTACACTTCCATGGTTCTTGTGAAAATAGGGCTTAAACTCATCATAGAGTAACCCCCCACCAGGGTAGGCAATCATGGAACCCCTAAATTCCATGGTGCGTCCAAATGCTTATGATGCATGAATGCCTTTAATTCTCTTTATCATTTAACATACCATGATATATCAATTTCCAAAACCACTTGGAAAACCACAAGTCCTCAAAGGACACATCATATATAATAATTTTCAGAATCATGGATTTACTGTTTCAACCACATATATCAATAACCGTAAGGCATTCATGTATATATATTAATTTAGTCATTCATAATTATTCACCACCAAAATACACAAACTGAATGATGCTCATTAGACACTCATAAACATTCATAATACTTCATAATCACTCAAGAATTCAATAATAATTTGTTACCCATTGGGAAAATATCATTTTTATCCATAATAACCATTATAAGCAAATTTCAGCATTTCCAACAGCAACATACGTTAGTAAAACAATCATAACATGAGCAAATCAAATCCTTTTCATGTGATTCCACTTTCTATAGCTCAATAACATAAATATATACAACTTTCATGAAGACCATAAATTCAAATTCTAAACAGAAACATCACTTATTCACAGAATACAAAACTGCCTCAAAGAGGATTTTTAAAACGTACACAGGTTAGTATTTTCAACGTTTATGGAGCTACAAAAACAATTTTGACATGAAACCAGTTCTAAATTATTCGTAACACAAATATCTACAACTTTCATGAAGGCCCCAACCACTAATTCTCACCACAAAATTCCCAGTTTTAAAAATAATATTCGGATTTCATAGTTAACAGATTTTCAGTTTGAGCATACTTTAGTATTTTAGGTATAACGAGAGCTAAAGACATCCTTTTAACTTGAAACCACTTTCTATAGATCCATAACATAAATATCTACAACTTTCATGAAGACATCATAGTCTAAAAATGTATGTATAATTCCCAGAATATTAATATATGCACAAAACATAAGACAAGTATTTCAATCGGACATGTTGTAGTATTTTGGCTATAACTCATGCTATACATATCATTTCATTGTTAACAGATTTTTAGTTTGAGCATACTTCAGTATTTTAGGCATAACTAGAGCTACAAACATCCTTTTAACTTGAAACCACTTTCTATAGATCCATAACATAAATATATACAACTTTCATGAAGACATCAAGGTCTAAAAACGTATGTATAATTCCCATAATATTCATATATGCACAAAACATAAGATAAGTATTTCAATCGGACATGCTGTAGTATTTTGATCATAACGTATGCTATACATATCCAATTCAGTCGGTTCAGGTCTCAAAATTCCCATAACAAGAAGATCTAAAACTTTGATGAAGACACCAATCACTAATTCTCACCACAAAGTTTCCAGTTTTAAAAAATAAAATATGTATCTCAAGTTAACAGATTTACAGCTTGGACATACTTCAGTATTTTAGGTATAACTCGAGCTACAAAAATCATTTTGACTTGAAACTACTTTCTACAGATCCATAACACAAATATCTACAACTTTCATGAAGACATCAAAGGCTGATTATGCATGTATAAGTCCCAGAATTTTAATATATATACAAAACATAGGATAAATATTCCACTCGGACATGCTGTAGTATTTTGGCTATAACTTTTGCTATACATATTAAAATTAATTGATTCAGGTCTCAAAATTCAGATAACAAAAAGATCTACAACTTTTATGAAGAAGTCAGAATCAAAATCACACGTTTTCAATCTCAAAACTGAGTAACAAGATACGGAAATAAAACTGGAATCCTAGGACAGCATACAATTCTACCCATTTCATAGTTATTCACAACCCTGTCCCCTCTTACCTTAATGGAGGTTCCTAAAGTGGTTGAAAGTGTTGTATTATTGTCCTAGCTTCAGATCAAGAGTGAAATTTATGGAGAAAGTGAAAGAAAATAAGAGAGAGACTTCACTAACTTTAGCTTGTTCTAAGAATTCAGACTTGGAAACTAGATGTAGTGTTGATTTAATGATGCAAATGACAAGTGGGGGACAAGATTTTCATAATGGGATTGTAGTGGGATGTTAGGTGCATGAATTATGGTGATAATGGAGGTTTTAGGTGAGAAAAATGAGCTGTATTGTTGACCATTTCCGCAGCCTACATAATGTAGTTTGTTTGATTGAAGTAAATATTAATTCTGACACTGTTTTGGTATTTTAGGCATATCTCTCTCATATCTTAATTGATTTTAACAAATTTGGTCTTGTTGGAAAGCTAAGACAACGAGGAACAACTTTGTAGTTTACTACGTTTTCAAATTCGGACTCTAACAAGGTATTAAAATATGTACAAGATGATATGATTGAAGTAAAATATCAATTCTGATACTGTTTCGGTATTTTGGGCATATCTCTCTCATATCTTAATGGAATTTAACAAATTTGGTCTTATTGGAAATATAAGAAAAAGAGGAACAACTTTGTAGTTAACCATATTTCCAAATTCGGACTCTAACTAACAATTAGAATATGTACAAGATGACGCATTTTGAGTGGAGTATGTGGCAATTTGATGAGAGTAATTGGAAAAGCCAAGGAAATTAATAACTAAGGAAATAAGTAATAAATTATTTGATTAACTTTTACCAAAGGTATAAAGTTAAAATTATTTACCATGGTAAAAGGTTAAATTGAAGATGTTGTCCTAACCAAAAATTTATATAGAAAGTTGAGATAAAATGGATAATATCATTGATGGTCTAAATCAAAATGATTATACATGAGAATAAAATTTTTAGGATGTTACAACACGAGTCCAGATGATCCAGCCGACTTATGCCGTACAAGCTATGGCCCAACCCCAAGGTCCCTCACCAAATACAGGCCTAATGAACCAGTCCCATACGTTGCCTCCTTTCAACCAGCCATTCAGCTATCCATACGGATACGTAACCCCCTATATGACCAATCTCCAAGATACAACCCGCATGATGAACCCGGTAGCCGGTCATAGCACGGTCGCAGCTCCCCAAAAGGAAAAGATAGAAATCTTAGAAAAGCGTTTGAGAATGATGGAAGGCGCTGGAGGTTTTGGACTGATAGATGCTTCTAAGCTATGCCTAGTCACAGATGTTGTCCTCCCGCCCAAATTCAAAATGCCTGACTTCGACAAGTATCGGGGAATGACTTGTCCAAAGAACCATCTCACGATGTACTGTCGAAAGATGGCATCCTACTCTTCTAACGACCAATTGTTGATCCACTGCTTCCAAGATAGTTTGGCAGGGGCCGCTCTTACATGGTATGCTCACCTTGAGCGAAACCATATTCGCTGTTGGAAGGACCTGGCAGATGCCTTTCTTAGGCAATACAAGTATAATATGGATATGGTACCCAACAGGGATCAATTACAAAATATGGTGAAGAGGGATAGTGAAACGTTTAAGGAGTATGCCCAACGCTAGAGAGAAACAGCGGCACAAGTAGACCCCCCATTATCGGAAAAAGAGATAATCGCAATGTTTATTGACACACTCCCATCACCTTTCTATGGCAAGATGATTGGTAGTGTTTCGTCCAACTTCTCCGACATCGTGACTATTAGGGAAAGGGTAGAGAGTGGAATACGAACGGGAAAAATCACTCAAGGCCCATCTGGGGCAAGCATGACAAGAAAGCCGGCGCTTGGGAGAAGGGATGGAGAAACTAATTCCATCTCTTTTAATCAAAAGACAGCTCCGCCGAGACCATTCGCCCCTACCATGATTCAAGCTCCCAACCCTTATGTGGCCGCTGCTACTTATGGCTCGGTAGCTCATACTCCTCACTTCCGTCCGCCCATGGTAAGAGCGCCAACGTCGCAACCCATGCCATACCATCACCCACAGCAAGTGACTCGACCACCCAATCATAATCAGAACACAAGGAATCCCAACAATGAGTGCACCCCTGTGCAGTTCGATCCAATTCCTATAACATATACTGAACTTTTTCCAATCCTTGTTCAGAAATGTCTGGTAGCTTCATCCCCCATGAGGCCATTGCAACCTCCTTATCCAAGGGGGTATGACCCAAACGCTCATTGTGATTACCACACTGGGGCACCGGGGCATTCCACAGAAAATTGCCTAGCTTTGAAATATAAAGTGAGAGATTTGATCAAAGCCGACTGAATTAGTTTTCAAGAAGGAAGCCCTAACGTGACCATAAATCCCCTGACTAATCATGGAAGTTCAGAAGTTAATGCCATGGTGGCCGATATTGAAGATGGTTTTGATGATAATACTGATTTGGTGATCGCTTGCCCGCTGGACCAAGAGCTCAGTAATAGGAAGGTTGTCGAACTCCCTTTGATTTTAAATGATTCACCAAAATAATTTGCCATTGCCTCAAAGTCTTGTTTATCCCTCTGCTATGCCTAAGGCTTTGGGATTTTTCATGTAATAAGGGCGAAAAAAAAAACTTGTTTTACCAGTCAATCAATAAATGCGTATCGAAATTCAAAAAAATTCTCATCCCTTTATCCTTGCTTTTGACTCATTTTCTTTAACTTGCTTTTCCTTTCTCTTCTTTATTTTGCCATAACACACTAAATTGCAGATCCACAAATGATCCTCTTGAGACTAGTGAAATCACAATCACGCTTCACGATTTCGATTACCCAGTCGACTATGCCGACGAAGAAGGTAAGGGAAACCTGTGAGCCACCGCACAAGTTAACAAGACTGTTAGAACAAGAGGTTAAAGAATATCCCTAAGTCAAGAATAACTGAAGGAATCACGGGGGCAATCTATCAGAAGGCATTAGTAATTTTGTTTCAGGACGTGGAAGGAATATATGGAATGACAACATGGCCAACTCCCAAATTGGACAAGTGGTAGACCAGTCATTTAAGGAAACCTCAACAGTTGCCACCATAAATAGGGACAAATTGCTTATGCCTATAAATGTAGACACAATTGATGAAGACTTTGCCGAAAAAAAAAACAAAAAAACAAAAAAACAAAAAAACAAAAAAACAAAAACAAAAACAAAAACAAAAAAAAGAAGGCAAACAAAAAGAAATGGAAAATGAAAAAAATGAAAGAAAATAAAGGCCGAAATGATGATTCGAAGTAATCCCCTCTCATCGATGCCAAAAGACTCACCAATATTTCCTTGGGTACATGGCATAAGGAGTAGAGTCTCTTATTTGAAGTGACATCAGTTCCCCAAAGGATCAAACTAAATTTGAAAAGGGTTAGGCAGATTCGACTAGAGTGTAATCATTTTCAACCTTTTACTGAAAGGGATACAGCCAAAAATGAACAAGAACACATTATAAAGAAAGAGAAAAGCTCGCTAGGCTGAAAACCTGAAAGGGCGGCCTAGGCAAAAGTTAGAGCAACACGGTGAGTCGAAAACATGAAAAGGCGGCTCAGGTAAAATTAGGGTCGAGATTTCGGCAGAGTAATTAAAGTTCCCAATGCAAAACGTGCAAACTGAGGCATGTGGACTAGGGTTAAACTACTCTCTCAAAGGCAGAGTTGAACGATGTACTTGAGGTCGTGACGTGGGATTAAGGTTCTCACTAGTCTCAGGAATTCACTGGAGGATCCTCGAACCTTCCCTGTTTCTCCTGGCCTTGACCTGTCCTATGTAACTTCATTCCATCCCATCTATTTTCCCCTTTGTCCATTCTCTGTATTCTGTTTGACATACATGAATAAAATTTATCCTTCTTCGATACGTGTTATGAATTGCATTGATCTGATAAAACATTGTGTTTTTATAAAAATAAAATGAAAGAATGGTGAACATTTAAAGTCGTAAGGGACAAGACGCTCCCACTACTTGACCTCGTCTTAGACAATCATCACAAAGACTCAGCCAGGCACGCGCTTCAAAGCTATGATCGCCTCTTGGATTCTCCTTTGTCCATGAGTTATCTAAGGGCCGCAGTTTCACAAGACCTACCCAGTTTTTGAATGTATCTTTGCACTACTTACCTTTTTTCTGCAGGTTATTACAACGGACAGTCATGTCAAGCACTGACGCCTCAATCAAGTCCTTTTCCTCAATGGAACCGCAACTGCCAAAACTAGAATTCTCAAAGGCTTCTCCTTAATCGCCAAAGTTGGCACTTCTCAGAATTCTTTCCCCAAATTGCCAAAGTTGGCATTTTTCAAAATCTCTTCTTCAACCCTCAAAGTTGACACTCTTCAGAATCCCTTCCAAATCGCCAAAGTTGGCACCTCTCAAAGTCTTTTCCTCAACTGCCAAAGCTGACACTTTTTCAAACTCCCTTCTAAGGATTCTACTTAATACATTCTGACAGTCAAGCGTATCTCCTTCCCAAGCCCAAGGATAGTTTCCAGCAAAATTCTTTCCCCCAGTAGAATCACCAAACTCTCCCAAGTGAGCCTACAATTCAGATCATCTTCTCCCACCAGTAAGAACATTTTCTAATCAGGCTTAGAAGAACTCTCCCCAAAGGGCCCAACACATTTCTCTCAGTAAATGCACACATACCAGGTAGACCCCAGATTTTCCCTTCCTAATCAAAGGGCGATGCTCGAGCCATCAATCCTTCTCCAGTGGAATTACACTTCCCAGACAAATCAAACTGGGGCATCACCCCAAGTTCATTCTCTTTCACCTAAAGAGGTAGCACCCCGAACCATCAATCCTTCCCTAGTAGAAATACATATCCTAAACAACTCAAACTGGGGCATCTCCCCAGATTTCTTTTGTTCATTCAAGGGGTAGTTCCCCAACAACCTTCAAATCATCTCAAACTGGTGCATCTCCCCAGATTTCTTATGTTCCAGTCAAGGGGTAGTTCCCCAAGGTTCCTTCAAATCATCTCAAACTGGGGGATCTCCCCAGATTTCTTCTGTTCCCGTCAAGGGGTAGTTCCCAAAGGCTCCTCCAAACCATCTCAAACTGGGGCATCACCCCAGATCTATTCAGTCAAGGGGGGCAATTCCCCAGGTTCATTCTCTTTCAGTCAAGGAACAGTCCCCTAAGGTTCCTTCGAATCATGTCAAACTGGGGCATCACCCCAGGATCACTCTCTCTCATTCAGGGAGCAATTCCCTAAGAACCTTCAGTCATGTCAAACCGGGGCATCACCCCGAGCCTTTAAGTCCAGTGAGTTAATTCAGACGAGACGTCCTGTTAGCTCCCCCAATCTCTGCATTCCCTTTCAACCGAGGGTCAACCCCACACTCTACTTTCCATTCGCCTATTCAAGCACCCTTTATTTTCTGTTCGCCTATTCAGGCACCCTTTACTTTCTGTTCGCCTATTCAGGCACCCTTTATTTCCGTTCGCCTATTCAGGCACCCTTTATTTTCTGTTCGCCTATTCAGGCATCCTTTACTTTCTGTTCGCCTATTCAGGCACCTTTTCCTTTCTGTTCGCCTATTCAGGCACCCTTTACTTTCTGTTCGCCTATTCAGGCACCCTTTACTTTCCGTTCGCCTATTCAGGCACCCTTTACTTTTTGTTCGCCTATTCAGGCACCCTTTGCTTTCCAGTCGCCTATTCAGGCATCCTTTACTTTCCATTCACCTATTCAGGCACCCTTTACTTTCCATTCACCTATTCAGGCATCCTTTACTTTCCAGTCGCCCATTCAAGCATCTTTCACTTTCCATTCGCCTATTCAGGCACCCTTTACTTTCCATTCGCCTATTCAGGCACCCTTTACTTTCCCATTCGCCTAACAAGGCAACCTCTACCTTCCAGTCTACCGGGGGTCAACCCCAATTTTCTCACCTCCTGTTAACTGAAAGAATTTTTCCCGGTTCATTCAGAACTCGAAAAAAAAAGAGACAGATGTGGAAAAGAGGAAAAGGTCACAACAACTCGTGATTGCCAATACCGTCGGACGCCATACCTATTGAGAGGTCCTACCTGGTCCCTACATTGGTGTTCATATCTTTACTTCCTTTTCACCTCAAAAACACGAAAAGCTTCGTGTTTCTATTATGAAAAAGAAGTAAATAGGGGCTACTGTGAACACCTCTTTCGGTCCAACACAAGTGAAAAGCATCTCGGAGAAAGGACTGAGCTTCAATCCTTCTGGCTATAATATTTCTGAATGAAAAATGGCTATTTCCGAGTGAAAATGGCTATTTCCGAGTGCAAATACTAGTCAGCTGTGTCCGAGTGTAGTTTCCGAGTGGGATGTCTCAGAATGACAAGTTTCCGAGTGGACTTCAAGTGTGGGAGTTACTTTCGAACTAAAAGAAGGCTCTGAGTCAAGTTCCATGGGACCGATTGATAATTTCTGAGTGGGATGTCTCAGAATGACAAGTTCCCGAGTAAGCTGCTTCCAAGGAAGTTACCTCCGAACAGAGAAAAGGCTCTGAGTAAACTCTCTTAAAAGTTCCAAATTCTGATTGAAACCGTTCTGAGACCGACTCCTGAATGAGTACATCCGAATGGATAATTGCCGATTGAAGCCGTTCTGATTGAATTACTTCTGAGCAAAGCAATTCCGATTGAATAAACTTCATTTAAATGCATCAAGCAATTCCACTTCCGAGCAAACAATCTCCGAATGAATCACCTAACCAATTCCGATTGAATGCTTCAAGCAATTCCATTTCCGGAAAAAGTAACGCCGAGTGAAGCAAGTCCGATTAAACAAAGGTCTTTCGCTCAAGTGGACTCTGGCTACGCTCGAGCGAGAACATTGGAGGCCATAATCTCGCTTAAGCGAAGGGGTCTCGCTCAAGCGAGAGGCATAATACTAGCTACTGGAATGTGTTCGCCCGAGTGAAGTTTAACACGCTCAAGCGTGAAGAGGGACCATTCTTCAGTCAGCACCGAGTGAGGTACCTTTCAACCATTTCCGAGTAGGTTGAGTCCGAGGGAAGGTTTTCTCCGAGTGAGATAATCTCGAGTGGACTGATTCCGAGCGCAGAAAGGCTGAGAATGAATATCTAGGCAGACTCTCTCAAGTTCCAAATTTCTGAGTGAAAAGCAAGTCAGACACCCGAGTGAATGTGTCCGGGTGGATCACTTCAAGGAGTGAAGGAAGGGTCGATTGAATTACTCCCAAGCAACAAATCCGAGCAAGTTTTCTCCGAGTGGTTCAATTCCAGAAACATAGCCGAGTGAAACATTTTGAGGATGCTGATTGAATCATTTGAATGAAAACTTGCTAATCCTGAGTGGATCACATGTGATAGAAGCAGGTTTTCAATCAGTTCCGAGTGAATCACTCACGTTTCAATCGGTTCAGACTCACTCACTTTTCAATCAGTTCCGAGTGAATCACTCACCTTTCAATCAGTTCCCAATCACTTTTCAATTAGTTCCGAGTGAATCACTCACGTTTTAATCGGTTCCGAATCACTCTTCAATCAGTTCCAAGTGAATCACTCACCTGTCAATCGGTTCCCAATCACTCTTCAATCAGTTCTGAGTGAATCACTCACGTTTCAATCGGTTTCGAATCACTCTTCCATCAGTTCCGAGTGAATCACTCACCTTTCAATCGGTTCTGAATCACTCTTCAATCAGTTCTGAGTGAATCACTTTTCAATCAGTTCCGAATGTATGTTTCAATCGGTTCCGATTGAATGCCTCACTCAGTCTTTTACACTTTTCCACTCAGATTATCTCCCACTCAGGGTGGATGCTGACTGAGGCAGTGGATCCGGGCCACGAGGAAGAACACTGATCCCATGGTACCCCAAACATTGAAAAGGTCCGACTAGTGTAAATGTGACACCGGTCCAGGTTCTAAAGAGATCACATCGTACCAGTTATTGGAATTCCATCTAACTGGTCTTTAATGGGCCGATGTCACAAACCTGACAACGGAATGAAGACCCCGGATGTTTATGCGCTCTAACGTGGAATCGCATTTCTGAAGGTGGCAGACAGGGGGCGGAAGTGGACAATTTAAAATGCCCCACTGAGCCGCTGCTCCTCACAAACAGGTAGTGGCCAAAGTGGCACCACTACGCGCATAGGTGAGTGGAAACTATGGCTGTCCCAGACACTCAGCCCATGTCTTCAACCCCTATAAATGCCCCAGCTGAAGAGGCTCAAGGGGTTGGACTTTCTCTCCCTGCAAGAAAATTCTGCCTGGGTTCTCCTTCTCCTCTCTCCCATACCAACCATTCCTTCACTCGGTCCAACACCTCTTCACACCATATTGTTCTTCCTTCTCCCACACCTCCGTCCTCTCTCTCCCTACACCGTACAGCTCCAACACCCAACCGTCCTTCTCAACACCGTCCCCTCTCTCCTCACCCACACTGTCCTCAACTCCTCACCAACACCATACACCGTCCCTCTCCACACCACACACCGTACAGCCCCTCTCTCATCTCCACACTGTCCTCCTACCCATCAACATCGTCTTCTCCTAAACTCCACACTGTCCAGCCCCTCAAGTCCTCACCAAACAGTCCCTTCAACCTCTTAAATCCATACCACATCGTCTCAATCTCCTAATTCCTCACCCAGCAGCCCCTCCAGCCTCATAAATCCTTCACACCATCCAGCCCATCATCCCTTCACACCTCACTGTTCAGCATCCTGTTCTCTCGTCACCCCGGAGTCCAGCTCTCCTGCTCCATCACTCGGTCTCCCAACTTTCACTCGGTATTTTTTATTTTTCACTCGGTATTTTCATTTTTTACTCGGTATTTTCATTTTTCACTCGGTTTTCTAATTTTTACTCGGTTTTTCCAATTTTACTCGGTTTTCCCTTTTTCTCACTCGGTTTTCTCTTCTCCCACTCGGTTTTCGCTCATTTTTCCCTCTCTTTTCCGAATTTACTGTTTCTCTTTCTCTCTTGTAGCTTCCGCTACCCTCTCTCTTTTGCTTCGTAGTTTAAAAAAAAATAAAGGGAAATGGATGTTTCCTGTGTTTTCTTTCAAATCTAAATAAAATCAAAAAAAAGAAAAAAATCATTTTTAGTCAGTGTCGTACGGAAAATACTTCCGTCTACACAACCTCTATAGGATCCGTACACGTGCGAAGAACTTCGTCTTGTATGGGTTCCTCACCAAAATGATACCCACCAACATTTTCCCAATCTTTTCCAAAAAGAAAAACACTCAGAACTACGTAACCCTGATTTCTTGATATTTCAAGAATACGTAGGAGCAGGACCTCAACTCCTGTCGGGCCCATCTTTCTTGTTTCTTTTTACTGATTTATTTCCTCACTTTCGTGTTTCTTTCATAAATGTTCTTTTTTTGTCGCTTCCATGAAAATCAATTTAGACGTGACGTCTTGTTGATTTCCCCCTAGTTTTTGTTCAAGCCTCGCCACAATTGATAGGGAAGGGATACTTAGGACGAGACGTCCTGCTTATCTCTTTCCTATCCCTTTCCCTTTTTTTTTATTCGAGGATGTCTAATTTAGGCATGACGTCTTATTAGCATTCTCTTCCCCTCTCTGTCTCATATCAAAGTCGAGTTTAATTCGGATGAAACGTCCCGTTGACCTCGCTTCGACATTCTATGTTTGTACAGTTCTCTTACTCCATTTCGTCGTTTTCAAATAAAAATACAAAAAAAAGGGAAGAAACCATGTTTTATTTAAGGCTATTTATATTGCGCTTTCAATCTTGGTACTGTTTCTGACATGCGATGTAGGGTGCTAATACCTTCCCTACTCGTAACTGACTCCCGAACTTGAATCTCATTTTTAAACCAATGTTTTCACTGAACATAGTTTTTTCCCAATGTTTTTCCTATGGATAAAAACGTTGGTGGCGACTCCCTGTTTCACACACAGTTTTCTCTCTCGCCGCGCCATCGCGATCCAGGTTGCGACAGTTACTATTAGCGGAGGTTGGCATGGTGCACTCCTTGACTGACTCTGCACTTGAACCAGTTCCTGGTAATATGACATCACCTCATTGGAGTGCTTCTACATTGGATCAAAACTCTCCTCATAATCCAAAGGGGTGTAAAAAAACTCTTATGTTAGGCTCATTGCGGGTGTATACTCTTTTGTTGGCAATAGCCAGTTGTCACTACACATCCTCGATGATGGCATCCCTCTCATCCATTGTAGGATGTTAGGGCTTGCCTATGGTGAGACTTTATTGGGCTTGTAAAAGTTGGACGTTTGAATCGTCTCCATTTGTCCCTTTAGTGTTGGAGGGTTGGCTTCCTGTTGATTCTAGTCCATAAGGTGGGCATCCCTTTAGTGGCTCTCATTGTGGTTGCCAAATGATCGAGTTCGATGTACTATTTTATATCTGATATGCATTGTTGTCATCGTTTATTGTACCTAGAAAAGAGCCTAAGGGGTTGAAAAAAGGTGGATCCCTTAAGGTTTCTATGATACCTAAGTTAGTGTATATCGGGGGTGATATCAAAGTAATAATTAAAGATGGGTAAGCAAAAGTGATTACTTACTAAATAAATATGGGGCTGTTTATAGCTATGAGTGGTTGTCACATGTAATCACGACCTTGTCAGAGACCTTTGCATGGCCTGTCAACGGGTGTCGATGACATGACATGATAGACCGGTATACGAGGCCAAAGGTTATTGGATATGTACCTCATAATCTCCGGGCTAGGACGTTTTGGACATGCGCACCACATGCCTCCTAGGGCGACCTTCGTTCGAGGTAAATGTGTTAAGCTTGGTGCGGGTACCTAAGTATACCAGGTCTTGATTATGTACTAATTGAGTACTCAAATGTATGAGCCTTAAATCTAATATCTGATCTGATTACAATCAGTTTTTGGTTGAATTTGATAAATTCTAATCCGATTATATATATAAAAAATCTAATCTAATTTAAATGGATTGGACTGGATGATTAAGTTGAATAGATAAATTTAACCCGCTGCTTACTCCCACTGATAGACCTATCCTATAATAGTATCATACCTATGAGTATTTCATGATGTTGAATAATGATTGATCTTTTATTGTAGATTAGGGATACCTTGTATTCTATTTTTACTATCATATGTTGTTTTAAAATAAACTGTTGTAGTACTTAATATAATAATGATTTTTTTGAAAAATATTATAATAAAAAATGATTTCTTCAAGCTATATTCATAATAAATGTAACACTCTAACACAAAAGAAATACATGAAAATTCAAATTTGAATAACCAAAATAATAATAGATAAGTGATTGGTTTAAATATTATATGTTTGATTTTTTTAAGTAAGATCTCGGATTCGAGTTTTACGGATGAAAAAATCCTCATTGAAAGAATTAACCCTACTACAATGTACACATGTTTTTTCCCTATCGACGTTGAGTGAGCCTTCTATTTACTTTTGTTAAACTATATTTTATCAATTCAACTTGATATTTGTGTGATAACCATTTCTTAACCCAAAAAACTTCAACCCAATTTTACAATCCCCGTAACACATATTAAACCTAACCGAAGAGCCTATTAATTGATTATGATAACGATGATTGCTAATAAGTTAATATGATGTTGAAGGTACATAGGATCTCATCATTGACGAATTTGATTTTGCATTGAACCCCATAGTTTGGCAAGCACGAGATTGGACAGTAAGGAAGAGAGAAGATTGAGCATGGGAATTAGTGACCCCGGTTTGACTAATCTAAAAATAAATTCTATAGTCAAATGAAGTTTTGATTGTCTTAAATAATATTAAAGATAAATATTAACTTTTAGATTTTTCTATTTTTATAACTCCGTTCTAATTTAAAAAAAAAACTGTAGACAGTTTTTAAGACAGCCCGTTACTTCTAGGAAAGTTGCAAACGGTGGCTTAAGCAATGAATCGGGTCCATTCTAAAACCACGCAAACAACAAAAATTGTGAAAATGATACGACAGAGAGAGGCGTTTTGTGTTGGGGACCCAATGCGACCAAAACTATTCAAACATCACATTCGTCGTAATTATTCTGAAACATCTTGTGCGCAACCACCTTAACCCCATTCTATACTAAAGCTTCCCATTCAAATCCTCTAGTGCTTCTAAGGCCACCAATTTCAAATCAATTTCGACCCACATGGCACACTTACAAATGCTAGGTGCTAACAATTAATGCTCTTAAACTTCAAATTGCTTTTTTGGTTTTCAAGATAAAATTGTATTATGCTTCATCTTCTCATATTGTCTAAGGTTGTTTCAAAGATTCAGTACAAAATATTATTAACTTTTGTACTGAAAGGTTCATTAAGGAAAGTTGAAATTTTGACAATGGTGGGGATGAATTGCAAGTTTTACATGTCAAAAATGGAAAATTAATCTCAAGGAGGAGATAAGATTTGAGATTTTTGGCAAGTATATGTGTTTTTGTTTCCATTCGGGGCAGCCTCCTTTATTTTGTCGAGCAATCAACAGCTAAGACTGAAAACAAGAGAGGGTAATGGTCCTATATTTCTCCTACCCTTCACCATCTGGACCATTATTGTTGTTGCTCAACGTCTTAAACTCTTAACAAACAGGCCTGCTATTAAACCATAATTTTTTTTTGTCCGTTTAATATGTAATTGAAAAAATAAAAATAGAAAAATTTAAATGTTAATATTGATTTTTCACACCATTTGACACAGTCAAAACTTAATTTAACTATAGGATACCCTAACATGAAATCAAACACCTTCTTCAACGATTTTTTTTAAGCCGTTATAGCACGGATAATCTTGTTGGAAATCATAAATAAATATAAAATGATTAATTAACCCTTTCAATAATGATATCTCATTATATAAGATTCAAATTTAAAATTTTATTTAAAACAAATCAGATGGGTAGAATTTGAATCAATTTCAATCGTTGGTTTAAAGTTTCATTATTTATAAATAATTTCAAATATGGTTTTAGTGAAAGATAGTAAACTTTAATTGGGATAAATATGTTTAGCTTTTATTTTATTTTTACCTCGGTTATTTTTTATTTGGTTTTGGTTCTTATGTTACTACTATTAAATATGTTAAAATTAGTTTTTAATATGTTAAAATTAATCTCTAAAATGTAATATTGTTAACTCAATTACTAACTAACTAAATAAAAATATTATGTCATTTTTCTTTCTAACTTATTTTACTCTTCAACTTACCAAAATATACTTTGTCTTTTACCCCAATATTTTTAACAACTAATTTCAATATATTGAATAATATAAGTATCAAAATCAATAAAAACATAACTCTGAGAACTAAAACCAAAAATTCATAGAAACATAACATCAATAACATTTTAACCCATTTTAATTTAATTGTTCTTAAAAAATATATTCCTCCTGAATGTTAATTTTTTTTAGAGAGTTAGTATTACTGCTTGAAAGTTAATGACATGTCATGCATTTAAGTACGTTACATCAATAGGTGGGTTGAAATGGTTATAATGATATATAATTTTCACCATATAAATTATGATATTTCAACTAATTATTTTTTATATTTATATATTTTATTAAATTTGAGA
The DNA here is from genome assembly GCA_037962975.1 of Clitoria ternatea. NCBI lineage: Eukaryota > Viridiplantae > Streptophyta > Magnoliopsida > Fabales > Fabaceae > Clitoria > Clitoria ternatea. The sequence goes on along the minus strand of CM075674.1, from coordinate 109,751,057 downwards.
TTAATTAAATATCTCAAAAAGTTATAAGTTGTATGTAAATTTTATAAGTTTTATCTAAATAATTAAACTTGTCCTTCTATATCATTTTATATTTATCGATTACTATAGCAACTAATTTTATCAAACATTTTCAATACAATCAAGTAGTTTTTCAACTTTTAACTAGTTTTATCAAACAAACATATATTTCGAAGAGCATATATATTTATTTGTTTCTTCTCTTCTTCTTTTTTCTTTTTCATTTTTTCTCTTTGTAAGACGGGGAAAAGTTTATATTATATGACAAAAATCAATTAATATAAAGGTTTAATTATACTTTTGATCCCTTAACTTTTGTTAATTGTTTAATTTTGATCGTTCATTTTGAATTGTACAATTTTTGTTCTTAGACTAATTAAATTGTTGATATTTAACCTGTCAACCTTTAATTTCATAATTTTTGTCTATAAGCTAGTCAATTTATTGATATATTTGGTCATTTATCTAGTTTTTCCTTCAAAATGATAATGTAAAATTACAGCATATAGTATATGTGCGTCTATAATAAAATATTTTAATAAAATATTTATATAAATTAATATATTATATTATATTATAATAACTATGAATATTATAAAAAATAACAATACAAAAATACTATTAATTTGATATAATAAACAAGAAGAGGACCAAATATATTAAAGATTAAATTTTAAGGATTAAAATTATGTAATTAAAAGTTTGAGGATCAAATATCATCAATTTAAATAGTTTAGATATCAAAATTATATAAAGAATTAAAATTAAACATTTTGATAAATTTGAAGGATAAAAATGTAATTAAACTTAATATAAAGGTATTACACGCTGTAAAGTTTATGTGGTTGGTGTGGGTGCTAGCGTGCTACAGCGTCAAACAATTTGGAAACACATTTATTGGCAAATTGCCAAAAATCTATGGGCGTTCCAAGCTGCAACCCTGCAACATCAAGCTCAAAAATAAATTAACTTTCCCTCAAGAACAAAATATGAAATCCAACTTCTAATTTCTAGCTAAAAGTTAGCTTAACTAATTGATTTTGTCAAAACCTTATTAATTTTCTTTCTAAAAAAATGTATGGATCTCTGTTGAAACTGATTTTATCCCTAATTTTAAGAATTTGTCTTTAAGTATATTTTTAAATTTTAAAAATAAAAAATGTTAGACAAATATTTTGAGAAAATAATTTTTAAATTTAAAGACCAAAAATATTTTTTTATAATTTTATTCTAAAAAATTATATATGAATAAAATTTATTAATTTAGTTAAAATTATTAAATTTGTTTAAAATTTATTATAATTTTTAAAAATTATCCTTAAGATGATCATAATTTGTCATTTAATTTTCTTTACTTATTTTTTTATTTAATCTAACTTATTTGCTACCTAATATGAAAAATAAATAATATAATTTAATTCAATAGGAGTATTTTGATAAAAAAAATTAATTAATGACATAAGAATTTAAAAGAAAGTCTTTAAAATAACTTTTTTTTAAAAGGTTAGAGGGACGAAGTAGTATTTTAAAAATAAAAAAATTAATAAATTAAACTTGTAGATGAGAAACTTCTTATTAAAAATATTTTAAAAATAAAATAATGGTTAAATGTAATATCTAAAATAGGTTGTTTTTTACTTTTAGAAAGTATCTAAAAACTAAGTTGTTATTTGTAAGCCTAACCCCTAAGTTGCAGTGTAGGAGTCACTCTGGCAGAAGAACTCATTGACATTTTAGACTTTTAATTTGTGATGAGTCTCACCCCTCTCACCACCACGCATTTCCTTCATCCCAATTTCACTCTGCACTCTTCAGATTTATTCCAAACTAATTTCCATTTCAATTTAAAAAGGTTAATAAATAAGGTAATAACCGCAAAAAAAAAAAAGAAAAGTGCATAGATTTCGTTACGGAAAATTGGAAAAAGGAAAAAGAAAAAGAAAAGCTGTTAAAATCTCCGATTATTACCCATAAACACATGAGTCCAAAATTTACAGCAGCTCAAAAAGGATTCTCACCACAGAGAAAACCCTTCAAAAAATACCTTTAAAAGAAAAAAAGAAATCTACCCTAACCTATAGGAGAGGAACGGTAAAGAAAAGAAAGTAACCGCGAGCAAGACTGTAAACAGTGAAAAGGATCATCAGTGAAGGGAGAACCAAGAGACAAGTTCGCGACCGAGGCGGCGTTGGGTGAGCGCGATGCTGTGGTCCGAGAAGAGCGGGGAGCGGCAGAGGGGGCAGTTGAACTTGTGGTGGTGGAGCCACCCGTCGAAACATCCTCGGTGGAACACGTGGCGGCAGGGGAGCATGCGAACCTCATCGCCGTCGTTGAAGCTGGCCTGGCACACCACGCAGTCGTGGTGGTGGTCGGCGGCGGCGGCGCCGCCCTGGTATGAGAAATGGTTGTTGAGAGTGAGCTGATCGGAGAGCATGATGAGTCCCGCGAGGCCGGATCCCACGGCGGCGAGGAACCTCTCCTCCACGATCTGGTCGGTCTGGAATCGAGAGAGGCCGACCGATTCAAGAAGCGCGAGGAGCATGGAACGCAGGTAGTTGACGCAGCTGGCTATTTGCGCCAGAACCAGAAGCGGAATCGAACCCGACGACACGTCGTTTAACTGGCTCTGCAAACCCATCTTTCTAATAATAGTAATAATACAAGAGAAAGAAGAGTTAACGCTGTGCCGTGTCTTGTCGTGTCGTCTGTGACTCCCTGTGTGGATTGCGAAGAGTAGAAGACCTTCTACTGCTGTTATAAAAAGCCCTCCCTCTTATGTGATGTCATGTGCTGTGGGGACAATCGTAAATTCATTCCCAATTAACAATATTTCATAAATTCAATTTTAAAATTCTTTTTCTTTTAAGAAACAAAATTGCCTGAAAGAGAGAGAGAGAGGAGGTTTTGGGTGATCACTACAAAATATGAGCTTTGAATCGGGACACTAGGGGCGTATTTGGGACCTAACCAAAATTATATAGTTAAATAAAATTTTAAATATATGTGAACAATCAATTTTAATTTTTAATTTATATAACTTTATTTTCTTAATTACATCCTAAACAAACATTTAAACTAGATTATTTTCTCACCTAGGGTAACGTTGCCCAAAATGTCTACGGCACTGTGTCTTTGAGGATTAGATGTGCCAAAGGGCACCCTGTGGGAACACCACTCAAACGGACAGTACTATTACCCCTTTCTTAAGGACCCAATTTTATAGTACTTATATCTTAGTTTATTTTGTATTTATCATTCATATTATGATTTTTGGTTAAATTAAAAATGTCATTTATTATACCATGCTGATATAGTTGGTAACTATAGAAAGTTGGGTTCAATCTTTTGATTTTCGGTTCAGCTGAAAATTGGAGAATCGGGTAAATAGTTTTTGAGTAACCCAGAAAATTAAGATAGCAAAAATGAAGTTAGAAATCAGTTAAACCAGTCGTAATTCAGTCAAAATTAAATGAAAATTCATCATGGTAAATTAGTTTGAACCAGTTTTATATTAAAAAATTTCTTTTTTTTTTAATTATGAAATATTTTTATAATAAACAGAAATTGATAGGTCCAGTGAATGTATAAATTATTATTATTTAATTGTTTGTATAACTTTTATCTTATAAAACGTGCTATGATCCATTTATATTAATTTTTAAAAAAATTTACCCTGACTTTTTATAAATCCATAACAAATTGATTAGTGATATACTACTTTCAATTTTAAATATAAGTAAAAGTAATTAATTTTATATATATATTAAAAATAATAATTGGAAGCATAATTTTACTTATATTATGAGAAAGAAAAATTACTAAAATTTACTTATATTTTAAGCCGAATGTAGTATAACATTTAAAAGACACTTAGTTATTATTAAAAAATTATGGTAAAATTATAGAACCTTGGACCAATATCTTATTGGTCTGATAGATGGTGTGGTTTTTATTTTCTATTTTATAAACATGCTAAGAGAATATTGAATTCTGGTGTATGTATAAAAAAATATTATAAAAAATAAAATTTATTTTAGTAATTTATATGTTTTGGTTAGTATTGAAGAATACACTGAACTAGAGAAAAATATGCTAAGAGATTTAACTTTGCATTAGTAACACATGATTTTTCCAATTTGACATGGACCTACAATATTTTTCTCGGTTTAGCACTAAAAATGGGAGTCAATGCAAGATTATGATTTAAAGCATGTGATCTTTATCTCATACATTGAACAAGCTATGCTTTTAAAATATGGAAAGGTAGATAGGATCTTTGAGAAATGCAATAATCTAAGTCTATGCTTCATAATGTACCCCAAAAATAGAGAAATACAACTTCTAAAATGGATGAGTCATAACTACACGTTTCTAACATGAATTAGCCGTGTTGTTTCAGTTATTCTTGTGCTAGTTATACGAATTTCGGTCAAAGAAGTAAAACCAATGTATATAGAATCTTTGTTTTTCATTTTATCCTTTTACTCGATTACTTTAAGATTTGTGTGTCCCCAATCTTTTATTTTTATTTATTCTTTATAGCTAGACTATATGCCATTTTTTTAGTCCTAACTTGTAGACCATACTTCCCCTTCCCCTTCCTCTACCAAACGAGAAAAAATACTTCCCTTCTTATTTTTAAACTTTCTTTTCCCCTCCAAACCCTAATGTAAAATCACCAAAACATACTTTATGTCTATGATCCTTAAATAAAGCCTTGTACAAGAAGAAGAAATTCCGATTCTTTTAAAAAAAGCCGTTCAGATGAAAAAGCATTGTCTATATGTTTTGATATTTACCAATTTTTATCTCTCACACTTTTATTTTTAGGTTTATTTCAAAATGATTTCTTATATTTTTCATTCATTTATTTGTTTTTCATTATGTCATGTTAGTAATAATGTAACGGTGTCATTGTCATGTATGCATTATGTATGTAATTTTTATTAATCTGACTAACTAACTTAATGAAAAGGAAAAAAAAAAACTTAAACGGTTAACTCAAACTAAATCTTAAATGATCAACTCGATCAGATCTTAAATATAAGAAATTAAAAATACAATTTTGTTATAATCATTTATAGACTAACCTAATTTTGTTTTCTTTTTTTTCTCTCAAGATCTTTGGAATAAAATAAAATATAGCAATATGTGGTGTGGTGATGCATTGTCTCTCCTATCTAGCATTCCAATTAACTTGCGAAATAACGAAAGATTGGTGCTGGCTTCTACAATTAATTTCTTTAATTTCTCGGTTGTTAGGCTGAGACAACCCTAAAGTAGGCTATGAATCTTCCATCATATTTGTGTTTTTCAAAAGTTGATTTTGGGACAAAATATATGTTTAGTATTATATATTTTTTAGGTTTTAATTAAATTTTATATGTTTTTTTATTGTTAATTAGGTCTCATATGTTTTTAATGTTTGTAAAGTTTTTTTTTCGTTAACACATGTTAAAAAATTAATAGCCAATCATCATCACCACCACCCATCTCCCTACTCACCGCCACCCATCACCTTAATCTTCCCCCCTCAAAACTCATTGTCACTCACATCCATTTTAAAATACCATCCTTTATAAATTTACCCTTACACCCAAATATCACCTAGTTTTGCCATTTTCTTTGATCTCTCCTGCCCTTTTCAGAGTACTACCTCCAAAGCTTCAATCATGAACTAGATTAAACCCACATTGTTGCTACACCTAAAACTAACCCCTAAGCTTTAATCGGAACCAAATCAAAGCATTGTTGTGCCCTTTTTCAGTTTTAATCGCGTAACCCTTTCCATTTTTCCCTTATTAATCTCAAACTTGTTCCCTCTCATCACTTATTTGTTCATTGTGTCGTTGTTGGAATTATTTTTATAGCTTCACGACTTCTTTCGTTATCGTTGTGTCGTTTATGTTACCTCTATGTGGCATTTCTATCTTATGGTGATGCTATTAGTCATGCCATGGTTGCATCCAACTCTATGATGTGGTGGTCTCTTTATGGTCTTTTATTGTTATCGCCCATGACTTGTAGTGGTGGTCATGGGTTATGTTAAGTTCATTAACTCCTTTGTATCTGTTAGCTCACTTATGTTGGGGACTCTACCATACCCTTTCATTTTTCACTTCCATGCTACCCAGTTTGGAGGTACTTCTCTCTCTATCTCTATCTCTCTCTCTCTCTCTCTCTCTCTCTCTCTCTTTGTCTCTCTGATTCTCAACCCTTAGCTTCAATAAGGTTGGTAATGTATGTTGTTATGGACAAGGAGTGGTGTGTGGTTGTGGGTTTATAGAGGGGAATGTTAGGGGTATGGCGGTGGTGAGTTGTGAGAAGGATGATGGTTGAGATGAAGTATATTGTATTAACTTTTTAACAGGTGTTAATGAAAGAAAAACTTTGTAAATGTTTAGAAGTATAAGACCTAATTGACAATAAAAAAACATATGGAACTTAACTAAGACCTAAACATAACTTAGAGAACCAAATATATATCAAAATGACGGGGGAAAGGAAAAAAATATATCTTACTTTTATGACATTTTATCAGAGTGTGCAAAGTTAGCTTTTTTTTATAGGTTCTATGATACATGACTCTAGTAGGTCTTGTATTACTACACCAAAAAATGACTTATTATAGCAGGTTACATAATTAGTTAAAAAGGCTTTTTAGAAAGCCTATAACCTGACCTGTTTACTTAAAAGAGACCTTTTTAAAAGCTTAGGCTTAACCTTCTAGCCCGACAAGTCTAGCCTATATAGGCTTTAAACATAGGCCCCAACGAATGACTTGACTCATTCTCATCCCTAGTGACAACTTGTAGTTTATCTCTAAGGAGTTAAAACTCGTCTTTAGACAGAGGTTTTGTAAGGATGTTTGCAAGCTAATCTTGGGATGAATATGATATATTAAAATAGACTTGTTGAGAACTCTTTTCCTTAAAATCCTTATTAGATTTGAGAATAGAATATCGATCCAGTATAAGATATTGGACACATAAATTTGGTGTCTAGCAATCAGTCACTTGTAAATAGTCAACGTATTAAAATATTTTATATGTCAAAATTTGAATGTGACAAGGCTTGATCCCACAACACATTAGAGGGAAAAAAAGAGTCTCACCATTAAACTACTTGACACATTTAAAAAATATGACGCAACTATATATAGTTATATTATATCTGTATAATGTATATCTGTTAATAAAATCTATTTACGAAATAAACATTTTTTCATTTAGTATAAAAATTAAAATTAAAATTAATGATCGAAAAATGGCGGGAATATTTATTTGGTAAATAATTTATATTAATGGATATATATTCTACGAATATAATATAACAATATATGATTATATTACATCTCTTAATATAACCTAGTGGTGAGACACTTCTTCCATCTTCTGCTCAAATCGAACGCTTTATATGCTATCTTAGAATCCAAACAAAAATGATGACTTGAAAAAATATGTGACATAGATTGAGTTGACATGTGGCTAGAGACTAATACATATGGTATAAATTCAGTTGACACGTGGTTAGGGACATCCATTGCAGTTGCTTAAATTACATACGTGGTTGATGACATCCATTTCTAGAAAAACTCATATGATACATGCCCTCAATTTGTTGAGGCTTCTCTTCCATCTCCTATACGTTAGAGGATCAAACCTTGTTAACTTAAAATTTGACATATAAATATTTTAACATGTTAACTATTTACGATTGACTAGTTTAACTGGTTGCTAAGCGTAGTAAATTGAGGGCTCTAATGCCCCTCACCTTCTAGCCATATGTCAATTGAATTTATGTCACACATGTATTAGTCTTTAACCACGTGTCAACTTAATTTATGCCACATATTTTTTCAAGTCATCATTTTTGTTTGGATTCTAAGATAGCATTTTGAGTAGGGGATGGAAGACGAGTCTTACTACTAGGTTACATTTAAGAGATGTAATATAACCATATATTGTTATATTATATTCGTAGAATGCATATCCATTAATATAATTTATTTGTAAAATAAATATTCCCGTCATTTTTCGTTTATTAATTTTAATTTTAATACTAAATGAAAAAAGAAAAAAAATGTTTATTCAGTAGATAGATTTTACTAACGGATATACATTCTACAGATATAATATAACTATATATAGTTGTGTCATATTTTGCTTAAATCACCATGATTTCGATATGTGACATAACACGTGGCTAAGGGCATCAATTTTAGTTATTTAAATCACATGCATTTTTGACATGTGACATGACATATAACAGAGTATTGAAACCTTCAATTTAGAAAGGTCACCCAAAAAAAACTCATTTTTAAAATCCTATATATATATTTTTCCAAAATGGATAATTCTCTATTTATGTTGATAAAGAAAGATAATACTGGATATGGTTGATTTGATCATTTTCATTTAGCTGGCTAGAAAAAGTATTGCATTTTGTCATTGTTCTAAAATGGTACCTTCCATTAGAAAAGAAATGAAAAAAAAAATGATGCGACGAAGTTGCGAGTTATGCAAGATATTGAACTCATGAGCACTTTGGTTGAGGGTCAGACATAGAACTTTGCCCCACACTATCTTCTGCATCTCTCATTTTCATTCCTTTTTCTGCCAGATTCATACAAAATGTTCATCAAAATGGAGCCATGTGCTCCTCTTTCTCTTTTTATTTATTTAATATTCTCTTTCTCAAGTGTTTTCCATTTTGTTTTCTAATATTCCTTAAAAAAAACAATGGTGCGGTTTCTTCTTCTTTGAATGGAGCCCCACCGCACCGCTAACCATTACCTTAATAATGACATGTTTGGTTAAAAGTAAGACTAAACCTGAAAACGATTTTATGGTTAAACAAATTTTTTATTATTTCGAACAATATAAATACCTAATATTATATTTTAATTTTTTCTATTTTTATAATCTCATTTTTTCAATTACTTAATTCATTTCAAGTTATAATTTTGAGTTTCTTCTACTCACGGAATCTTATAATTTTGAGTTCAAGTTTTTTCAACTAGTTACCGAAAAATTTAGGAACCGCAATAACTATTTTTACAAAAAAATATTTTATCCTGAATGTACTATTTCACATACCAGAACTGTTATATTATTTTATAATTAAATATACAAGAGTATAATTAAAGTGGTCTTCACATATTGTAAATATGAACAATCTTTTCTCTTTTACAGTGGATAATTATTAATTTATATAGGAATAGATAGAGTACATAGATTCATAATATATTCTAACTGGTTGAGTGAAGATATTTATTTTTGTCAAATAAAATAATCTTACGATATTATAACTAATATATTTTTAAAAAGAAATATACATTGTCTAAAATAAAACTACAAATAAATGAGGAGAAGATTCGCATCGGGTAGGTTGCAGTCATGGGCTATTAATTCCATTCCCATTTGTAGCATTCATGATAAACACGCATATATAACTAACAAATACGATCGAATTCTCACGTGTTTTTTTATAGTAATTATCAAATTCTCAGGTTAGTCTTTCATTTTATACTGAATATTTTAATCTCTAATTTTTTTTAAATTTTCAATTTATTCTCAAATTAGAAAAAAATCAATTGAAAGTTTTGTTTTATGCGAAAAAATATGATATTTTTTTAATTTGAGATTAAACTATACTTTTTAAAATCTAATAAAATAAAATATTTTATCCTCCTTATTTCGAATCCTAATATAGATTTTCATTTAACAAAGAGAATTTGTTTGGTTTTTGTGAGCGCTAACGAAGTCTACACTGTAGGATTATAGCTTACGAGGATATATTGAGATATTCTCGATGTTCTCCTTGAATTTCTTCCTATTCATGCTAATATACACAAATTGTCGGTGCGTTGAATAATATTTATTGTATACTTTTTAGCAACTCATTCATGCCTCTTCTATAGATAACCAATATGTGTAATCAGACTTAGACACATTGTTTAGGTTGATTTGGCACACTTGGTGTTCACCAAGGCGTTTACTAGATGATTCAGTAGGTTAATTTGAACTTTCACCATTCAGTCAAGTCAATAATTAACCTTAGACATACTACCAGGTTGATTTGGTGTGCTTGGTGTTCACCAAGGCATCCTCTAGTTGATTCGGTATGGCTCGAGCTTGACCATCCTATCAAGTCAGTGACTAACCATGAGCATGTTACTCGGTTGACATGTCACACTTAGTGTTCACTAGACATCCGTGTATTGGTTTGGTAGGGGCGGCTTAAACCTTGACAAGTGGCCAAGTCAGTAATTTTCCCTGGACACATTTCCAGGTGGATTTGGCATGCTTGGATATACACCAAGGAATTTGCAGATGATCTAGCGGGGCCATCTCAAGCTTGACTATTCGACCAAGTTGATAATCAACTGTGGGCATATTACCAGATTGATTCAACGCACTTGGTGTTCACTAAGGCATCTGTCAATTGATCTGGTAGGACAACTTGAACCTTGACTATGTAGCCAAGTTGGTAATCATCCTCAGACACATTTCCAAGTTGATTCATTACACTTGGCATTCACTAAGGTGCCTATTGGTTGATCGAATAAGGTGGCTCAAACCTTGACTATGCGGACAAGGTGGTAATCAACCTTGGACACATTATTAGTTTGATTTCATGTGCTTGGATGTACACCAAGGTGTTTGCTGGATGATCCATCAGAGGCAGCTCGAACCTTATGTTAGGGAATCCATCAAGGTAAGGCAGCGGAAACACAAAGGATTCCCAAAAAGGATTGCAAAAACAAATGTCTCAAGGCATTATGCAAAATTAAATTTTTGATTTAGGGTTTACCTCTTGTAGACGCAAAGCAAGTTCCTCAATCGAAGCAATTATAGCTTCGCCCTTAGGAGTCCACACGAGCACTCCCACCAGAAAAACAAAGTTCCGAATGCTAGTACGGAAATTTGATTATAATCTAATTTCTGAGCAGCAGCCTATGAGCATCTCATGCTCTACATATAGGCTTAGGTCTTAACCTGAACTCTCATTAAACATTGGGCTCTTGACTCATTCTAAATGAGTTAGGCCTAAATAGTTTTATTTTTATTCTAACTAAAATAAAACTATCCTCTGGTGGGCTTACTCTATGTGTGTGACTCTATAGGTAAAATATTCGGTTATATTAATAATAAAATATTTTATTAATAATATAAAATAAGAGCGGTATCTAGCAATACATCATTATGTCTGAATATTATTTATCATCGACATGATCTATAAGTGATAATTATTTTATATATTTATACATTTTGTCACGATATCTAATTGAGCCTAAGGCATGGTCGTCATCATCCTTGTATGGCCCAATTCATTTTACTTGATATCAGAGTAGACTTTACAGAATAAATATCTAATATTTATTTGTCCTAGCATGGCCATGCATTTCGTTAGTCTCACTCCATCAAGTGGCCCATAGATATCACTCCTGTCATATAAGAGAGACAAATTTCATCTACATCACTCATATCCCTCTGCATAATTTGTCTATTTCCTAATCACAATCTTTATGGTCATCTTATTACAGATAACATTTGATTGTATTAAAACAACAAACTCCTTATGTAGGAATCATAGTGACTTCAGGTCAAAGGACTATATACCATTATCACATTGAGAACCGTTTATGACACTCATGTAACGATCCATGCAGCGTTCTCATGGTGGGTCTGTCCAGTACAACATTACTCTTAATGTGTACTCGTGTAAAGACTTGATATCATATATCCATGATTTGTGAGATCAAATCATCAGTACATTCACACACTAATTTTAATGTATTTACATGTCCCTATGTAAATACTTGATTAGGGACGTTTTAGGAATAATTCTCATATGACCTATTATTCCAAAATAAATAGCATTAAAATTAGTCTTAAAACTGAAAATACTAATTTTATTCATAAGTTAAAATTGATACATTAATAGCTCGTAGTGCATACACCAACACCTTAGTCTCTCAACTAAGTCGGTAATCTGCCTTAGGCATGTTGCTAGGTTGAATAGGCACACTTAGATGTACACCAAGGTGTATGCTGGATAATCTAGCAGAGGCGACTTGAACTTTGAACTTTTGGCCAAGTCAGTGTGTATGTGGAATCATTTTCGAGCTCTCTGCCAAGTTGATTTGCCTCGGCCTCGGCCGTTCAGCTAAGGCGGTGTATATGAAATCATTCTTGGGCTTTCTACCAAGTTGATTTGCCTTACCTTTGGTCGTTTGGCCAAGTTAGTGTCAGTGCAAAATAGAAAGTAAATTGAATATTTCTTTTTATTTAAATGAAATTAAGTCTATCTTGTTAAAACCTCCCCCATGAAAAATCCTAAAATGAGAGAAAGGCCTTCGAAGAATTGTGCCATGAGACTTCTAAAAAACTCTTTGAGTGATGATTGTTGTTGGGAGAAAAAGGAGAAATGCCTCAATATTCCTTCCAATCTTAATGGTAAAAGTTTTTCTTAATGTTGACTAATATAGGTTGGTTAGTCTCCTATTTTGGAAAAGTGTTCAGTCGGTCTTCCATTTTAGAAAAATGCTCAATCTCCCACTTGAGAACCATCATGCACTAATATGGGTTGGTCAGTCTCCCACTTTGATAACCTTTGAATCCAAGCAAGGTTCCTTTATGTTTTTGGAGCACACTTGGAGGAAGGCATAATTGTTGGTATATGGGTGGTAACGAACCACATGCCTCAGTTATACAATACAAGGTTTCAAATTCCAAATTAAGATTAAGTTGTTTGGGAGAAAAACTCCCAACTGTTATGATTTGTCAGAGACTAATTAATAATATTTGTCTAGTAATTTCGCAAGGCAATTTGCATTAATTTAAGGACGTGTTTGGGTGGTTGCGTTAGAAAATGAAAAGAATCTCTTTGCCAACTTTAATCTTGTGGCATGGATGAATGCATCTAACTCAATTAGTGAGGCAGATAATTAAAAATGAATACAATAATTAAGATAAGGCGTGGAATTGATAGTTAAACGAGGGAGGACCAAACGAAATTGTCACCAAGATTTGCTACACACAGAGATTTTGCAAGATCTGCGGTACGTAGGTCGGTGACTTGTGTTCAGACTCTCAACGTAGTAAACAAAATTATTAAGGTTTAAGAGCGAACCATAAAGTGATTAACAAAACAATTAAAATTAACGAGACTCGTCCGCATTGACCCGAATTGAATAAATCCACGCCGTCCAATGAGATCCGCGTATCTGCCGACCACACTATTAGTGGCTTTAAACTAGTGTAGGCAGTAGACACGAAACAACCACATGTTTTAGAGCATTTGAAATAGATGAATCATTTTTAATTATGTTCAGAAGGGTTTCATTGCTCATATATGAAGAAACCTTTCTTAAGAGTCTTCAAAATTAATATTTCATTATTAATTTAAAATAACTATTTTTCCTATAATCTTATTCGATCACCCGAGTAAAATCATTATCAATGGTAAAGTTATTCTTACTTAAAAATAAATGTATTAAGTACCTTTAATATATATATATATAGGCTAAAATATTTTTTCAATCCTTTTAGTTTAAGGTTTAGAAAAAAAGTCTCTCAAAAATTTACCCTAAACTTTTAGCCCTTAAAAAGTTTTAAGGTTTATGAAATTAAGGAAACATTAGACTTAACTGTTAACTGATGAGGTGGTTAACGTCTATGCCACCTCATTAATGCCACGTAATTAACATGTGATAATTTTTTAAAAAATAAAAAATCCACATAATCAATTATAATAATTTTCTTAAAAAATATTTTTTCCCTCTTCACTCTTTCTCTCGTCATTTCCCTCACTCTCTGAATCCCTAACCTGCATCTATAACCTCGTTCTCAAACATAATCTCACTCAATCACTTTCTTAAAATGAAACCATTGTACAACACCACCACCTCACTCTTCCTCCTCCACCCCTTCTTCACACTCTCCTTATTTTTTCTTACATGTACGTTATGCAAAATATCAACTCTTACTATCAAATGTACCCAACTCAACTGAGATAGAAGTGCAGAATAGGTGGAAGGTGTAATTTCCAGTTCGAATTAAAACCAACAAACTAATACTCATCTAACATATCAAATGGAAATTACGAGACTAATTAACAAGAATCTTAGGAACACAGATCATCTAAGTATAAGGCACATTATTATGGCTCCTGAATCAAGCTTCTTGTTGGTGCAGGTGCAGCACCATTTCATCATACAATCCAAAAACATAAGAGTATAACCCCCACATGCACTATCGCGACCGGGATCGTGGTGGGAGGCCGACCGAAAAAAAAAGATAAATCGTTTTGAAATCTTTTTGAAAAATAGGGAGTCGCCACCAATATTTTTAAGGGTAAAATATCAGAAAACCTTTGTTAAAGCACTGGTCATAAATATGAGATTTCAAGTTCGGGAGTCTAACTACAAGCGAGGGAGGTATTAGTATCTCACACTGTTCATTATGAAACAGTTACCTCAAATTGATAGTGTACATATTAAATAGCCTAAAAATCAGTTTAACTTTCTCAAAAAAAGAAACCAACAATACAGAGAAATAAATTTTCAAAATGAGATCAATAGGACGTCTCGTCCAAATTAATCTTAAATCGAACAAATTAATTAAATAGTAACAATAATAATTAAAAATAAAAAATAATAAAAATCAAAGATCAATAAGACGTCTCGTCTAAATTAACATTAATTTGTAATAAAGATTTAGATATTAAGATAAAATAAAGTTAAATGAGATTAGATTAAATAAAATGGAACGAGATGAGATAAAACGAGGTGAGGTAACATGAAGTGAATTGATACCGAACAAAATATCAACAAGACGTCTCGTCCAAATTAACCCCTTTTTATAAGAAAACATTATCATAAATAAAAGACATTATAAAATGAGAAGATTAACAAGACGTCTTATCTAAATCAATCTTGTCTTATAAGAAATATTATTTAAATAAAAATATTGAAAATATGAGGTTAACAAGACTTATCGTCTAAATTAACCTCCTTGTATAAGAAATATTATTAAAATAAAAGATATTAAAAATATGAGATTAACAAGATGTCTCGTTTAAATTAACCTCCTCGTGATGAAACAGTATTTTTAAAATTTAAATATTTACGATATAAAACTAATCGAGGTAAAAACAAAGACATACAAGAATTAATAACAGGAAAGTGGGCCCGACAGGAATGATTCCCGCTCTTACGTATTCTTAAGCTTTCGAGAAATCAGGGTTATGTAATTCTTTAGGAAAATATTTTTTTTTGAAAATATTCAAACTATTTTAATTTGATTTTTAATAATGAAAGAGAATTCATGAGGAAGAAAAGATACAAGGTAATCAAACTCGCACGTGCATAAACCTTCGAAATCTTACACCGTAAATGTAGGCAAAGAAATTTTGCACGACATTGCTTATAAGATTTTTATGGTATTTTATTCAAAAAGATACTTATATTTTGTATTCTTCCTAAATAAAAGGCTATTTATTTTTATCCTAAAGAAGTGTATCTAGATTGCAATATTTTTCTTTTAATTTGGCCTAAATAAAAACTACCTATTTTATTTTAAAAGGGATATTTAGATTTAATATTTTATAGACAAAAGCTATTTACTTTTTCAATCAAAGTTTTTTAGAAATGGACTAAAAGAAATCCAACACCAACTATAAAATAAATAAATAAATAGTAATAATAATAATAATAACAATAGTGAATTATTTTCCTACCTAAAATCTTTAGGTACATAACATAACAAAAATAATAACAAGAAGCTTTTGTTTATGGGTTTTTGTTTGCAAGGAGAAAAAAAAAAGGACCATTGGCATAAATGGGCTTCAAGAAATTTGAAGCCCATAATCATACAAAAAAGAAAAGGGACAATAAGAAAACAATGACCCATTAAGGTTTATGTTAGGGAGTACAAGTTAGAAAAAGAGAGAGTATACATCAGTGAGGTGAAAAATGGAAATGAGAGAGTGGAGGGAGGATAGAGAAATCGGAAGGGAGAGGGGGAGGGAGCAGCAGTCGGCGACAGGACTAGGCAAGGCCGGCACGGGGTGGTCTGGGCTCAGGCGGATTGGGGCAGCGCGGTGGAGGCTGGTTCATGGTGGTGGTCGGCGGAGACAGGGAGGCTCCGACAACAACAACTTCTTCTTCTTCCTTCTCTTTTCTTTTTGCTATTTTTTTTTTTGTTATTTACTAACAGAATAATCACAACAATTGTATGAACTATGAAAATTTAACCAAAAGAGAAACAAAAAGAATAGACAAACAAAATATATCAAGACAATCAATCACTTCAAGCTCTTTAAATATAACTAGTACACCCTAATCGTATGATTCATATCTCATAAGGTAGAATCAGCTACATGGATCAATCAACACCTTTGGACTCTATAAAAACCAATGTATCATTGACCCCTAGTTATGAAGATTTAAGAGTTTTATATTAGCTAGTGACTTCCTAAAACAAAACTTTGACCTCTTCAATAAACATAAGTGGTATATCCTTATACGGTTATATCTCACAAGCAAAAAACGATAGAAACATATGACAATACTATTTGGTACAAATTCTAAAGTAATTGCTTCTGATTTCAAAACAAAAAACATTCTCTCACATACGATCCTTTACTAATTTCGATTCTATTGTTTTTCCTTTTGTGCATTGATGTCATTATGGTACATCTTCACCTATGACTTTTTTGACCACTTCCATTCTTGTTTTCCAACTAACCACTTTTGTTCAACTTAAATCCCCCCTCTTTTGTTAAATCATGTATTAGGTAGAGCCGATGTTGTGGCCTAATCTCTTTTGTGCAAATCATATTATTTGATTTATTTTTCCTAAAAGAGTATAGAGCGTTGAAATATAAAAATATCCAATATTATATTGATTATATCTTAAATTATCCTCTGAGATTCCATCAAATGCCACATCGATTTTTTTCCCTTGGAACAATCCTATAAAAGTTGCACCAATTTATTTTTTACCAAAAGAGTGATTTCCCATTAACAAATAAGGACAACAAAACAAAAAAGGAAGAAAACTATCTAAATATAAAGTGATGCCACTATCAAAGATTCAACATTCCTTTTGATGCAATGACAAATTGATGCCAAATAGAGCTCATCTCAATAAAACTAATATGTATTGATCTAAAGCTCATAATAACTTAAAAACAAAAAAGGTACAACACAAGCCTAAGAGATTAACGTGATAACAAGTGGCTATAGCAAATAACAGGTCCGTGGAGGAGAGCAAGAGCCTTATGTTATCTTCTCATCTTCAAAAAATGTTAATAGCATATTATGAATCACAAACCCCAAAGTACTAAACTTGGAACACTCCTTATATTTTCAAGATTACAATGCTCCGTTTCCTAGGAAAAAAGGCAAGGAGGAAACTAACAAGGTAAATATATGAGGAATTACAATGAAGAAACCAAAAAAGATATTTTCTGACATATTTTTGTTGTTTTTATTCAATTGAAACTGAAAAAGAGATTTACTAGTTAAGAAGAGACTTGAAACCAAACTCTAAAATCAAAAGGAGCCATAAGAATAAACATAATGAAGAGAGATGAATAAGTGAATTTCTAAGCTGTCTACAACTATTATTCTGCAATAAAGGGCAAGAAATAGCAAAAGCCCTAGGAGTCTAGGACACACAACGCCAAGAATATGGCAACATAGGTAGACAAAAGACATGGTACTGCTACCTACAAAGAAACATCATGTGTATTGAGAACAAAAAAAAGGACAGAAACTTTTAGTTTAAGATTAAGAACAAAAAATCACATACATGAGTATTGAGAAGGAAGGAAATAAAAGTCAGTAAGATTAAAGGCGTTTGTTTATCGTTCTTTGTGAGGCGATGAGCGGCAAGCATGTTGAGCAGCAAACAAGCGAACAACGAGCGGCGAGCAGCGACGGCGGGCGGTGAGCATCGAATGGTGAGCATGGACCAGTGAGCATGAAGAGAAGAAGAACTGGAACAGTGCGTGCAACAAGGGAACTACCTCCTTTTAAAAACTGACCCAGGACAAAAGAAGAATTTTGCGAATTCTCAAGGGTATTCGTGTCCAAAATTTATTGTAAACAAGCTCTGTGTTTTCTAAGTTTCAGCTTTTGCATGTGACTATTTTAATAAGCAGGTCAGAACTGCTTCTTAAAATAAGTTGACATCTGTTTATTTTCTGCTTCTGTTTATTTTTAAAACTTTAAACAAACACACAAAAATTTAAAATTAGTATTTTAAATTAATAAACACTTATTTCTTAAAATAAATTTAAATAAATAAGCTCGATGGCTTATTGCTGGACTTAACAATTCTTAAAGGATCTTTGCTTCATTGATATTGATATTGTGAACACTTCAAATTCACATAGGAAAAACAACTCTTATATTCACATGATCATTGATGATTGTGCGCCTCTCATGTCAGGTTTCAACTTCTTCAAACTTTCCATATTAGGAGACAATGTAATAGTCTTGTAGACCATTTAGCTTTCTTGCATTTAGTTATAGGGATTTTGTCTGAGTAAAGATTTACCGGTTGAGGTATCTTATGATCCAATTATTGATGTATCTCCAGTTTCTTAATAAGATATATCCTTTCCATAAAAAAGAAAATCTAACTTAAATATGTAATCTTATTAGTAATTAAGAATTTGGAATTCAACAAGTGATTTCTAAAGAATTTAAATTTGAATTAGAGATATTGGGATTTTATTGATAAACCATCTACAAGTACATCTATAAATATTTTAGATATTAAAATGTATAAATTATCTTTTTAGATTAGACTCTAATGGTCCATCATGTTTGTGATTATTTATGGTCACCCTATCATGTTTGAAATTAAAATATACTTATAGTTTCCTTTTATTGAAAGAACAATCTTTATTTCAATCTTAAATCAACATATCAACAAAAAGAGGAACAATAGTTTGTTAATTTAAGAATAAAATAAAGATTATATTTTCAATTAAAAAATACAATAAAATTATAATATATTTAAATTTTAATCTAAACAAATAAGATTTCAAACGTAATATTATAATAACCATGAATCTCATAGATTTTTTAAACCACTAAAGCCAACATGTTCTCCCCCGTCATGTTTTTCTTTTTATGCAAACTGACCAGGGATGATTACGTCCAGTTCTTCTTTTCTACGTACTACAATGTTTTCCTTTTGATACCTTAATCAAGCGAGTACTGATTTAGGTTTTAATAACATTCATCATAAAAAAAATGTTATTTACTAGCACACATAATTTAAAAATTGTTAGTATAGTATTTAATTAACAAAAAATAAAATGTCAATCAAAATAATTTAAGTTTTTTTGTTAATAATAAAATATATTATACTAATATGTGATGTAATATTAATATAAATAATCTTTATATTTCTAATTCATTAAATTTTTTATAAAATTATAACTTACCTATATTAATACTTTATTTTTTTAGTTAAATAGTATACCAACAAAAATTTTCATAACAAATTTTAAATTATACACAGTGAATTACACACAGGAGTGAATTAGGCCGAGTTAAATTTAAATCCTTTTTTTTTACTCATGTGAAACAACTCAATTAAAACACACACAGAATTAGGCTGAGTTAAATTTAAAATTCTTTTTCTTTGACTCGATATGAACCAACTCAATTAAGATTAGGGATGGAAATGGGTCAGACCGTCCGCCGGGAGCCTATGGTCCGGCTCATTTAAAGCCTACATAGACCAGACTTATCGGGCTAGAAGAACAGATTTAGGCTTTTAAAAAGGTCTTTTTAACTAAACAGGCCAGGCCACAAGCTTTCTAAAGAGCCTTTGAAACCCAACAGGCCAGCCTATTTAATTAGATTAATTGTTAATTAGTTATATATATAATATATATTTATAACATAAAATAATATATATATATATATATGATATTTACATTTATATAATATAAATTAATATTACAAATTTATAATTAAAAAAATAGGAGGGAATAGAAAACATTTTTTTTAGGTTGGTTTTGACATTTTAAAAGTTTCACTATAAACATGTCTTTAAAACAGACTTTTAAACAGGTCAGACCTTCAAACATGCTAGAACAGGCCTTAAAAAAATGCCTATGACAGGCTAATAGGTCAGGCTCAGACCTTGAAAATTTGATGTAGGTCAGGCTCAGGCCTTTAAAAGTCCGGCCTGGTCTGACCCATTTTCATCCCTAATTAAGATCAAGAAATCAGGTTACAAAAAATAAGATAAATATATTATCTTTTATTCATAAGTATTGATTATTTATTTATATATAATATATAATTTGGTAGGTGGGTTAAGTCAGGTCATAATAATTATTAATTTTGCTTCGATTCAGGCCAAGTTGGTTGTATCAGTAAGGTTTCACATAACCTAGATATCTACAAGTATATATGTATAAACTAACAAATAATAATAACATCACATAACGTATATAATATAACATCATATATTTCATTGTGTTTTATTTTATAATAAACAATAATTTTCGTTTCATCTTTAAATAGTTGACAGTTGTAACATTTATATAATATATAATAAAAATAATTTAACAATTGGTTTTCATGGGATAATATTATTCTTTCATCGATAAATATTATATTTATATTTGAACTTTGACATTGTTAACTAAAATACCAAAAAGAAATTATTAATTAATATGAAAACGTCAACTTTTGATAATCTATTTTAATTAATTTTACATGTATATAGCATAAGATAATGTTATGTAAGATATGGTACACACCTTGACTATGAAATTTGGTTTAGGTACAACGGCCATACCTATAAAGTTTTGTTTATTACTTTTGTCCTTGACTTTGAGATATAGAAAAAGTGCTTTAGAAGATAAGTAAGGAATTTTAGTAAAAACGGGGACGTGGGGCCAAAACTCACGTTATATTCTTCAGCTATGAGATATCTCTTACACTGTTAATTTCTTTCATCACTCCCAAGCTATGAGAATAGTATTTCATGTTATTCCTCAACGTTGATAGGGGCGTGGGGTACCGTGTCTCATGACCAAGTCCAAATGTTGCATCTCATCTTATTTTTTTATTTTTTTATAATAAATAATAATTGTTAATATTAATATATATTATTTATTATTTATTATTATTATCATTAACACATGAGAATAATATAATAAAATAAAATCCACTAAACACTATATATATATAAAGTGTTTAAATAAAATAAAATATAGGTAAAACAAAAAAACTAAAATAAACCTAATGTCAACTGTTAGAGTCGTAGTGGGTCAGGGAAGAGGGGTTGGACGGTCGAATACTGTTGAGGCTAATGACGATGTTGGCAGTGCTCAACCTAACACTACTCTTCTTCCTTTTCTAAGACATATTGGTTGTCCTAGGTAATATCAAAATGCTAATGACTACCCCTAGATGACTAATCTATGTTGTGCTCAAGCTAGGATGACCATCTGAGCCCGTGGTTAGTTGAACTGTGTCTGTAGCCGATTATACTATTCTAGTTGATCCCTGATTTTCTATAGCTCCCCCTGAAGATGTGCCATCTTTGGATTTGCATATGTGGACTCAACGCCAATGAAAAATGAAGGTTGTGTCATTGAAGATGACTCTCAAGAAACATTGGAGGCAAAGAAGGTAGTGCCATAAAGAAGATCGTGGTTCTTCCATTAATAATGTTCTTCCACAACTGAATCATCATAGCCACCTCAAGAGGATCGCCTCCAACCTCGAGCTCAGCCAAACGCCTATTGTACTAATTCTCCTCATTAATACATTAAAAACTATCAATAATATAAAATTAATTAAATTTAAAGTTGAGTTAAAGTTGACTACAATCTCCAGCCTTAAGCTCATCAACAAAGTTTCTATTGCCCAATTGTTTCCAATGAGTCACTAGAAACAACTCAACTAAGCTGACAGGTCACACACATATCTCTCCTTATAGAAAAAGTTAAATAGCTTAATGATTATTAAATTCATAATATATAAAACAAATAAATAGATAAACACATGACTAGCAATTTGGCAATGTCAGCATATGGCAGAGGACCTTTGGTGCGTAGCGTACCACCCTTATTGTTATTTCGGTTGTGCCTATTGCGATCCTAAACCACTTGATATTCGAGCTTTTCCTACTCAATAAGTAAGCCAACTCATGTAGCCTCCCTGATCCTCACAAGACGGGTAGGGGTCTAACGATCAAGGTCTCCTCTATGAGACTTCCCTAATATGTCACTGAGGTGTGCCTCCCGACCTTCGCGCACGCAACTTTCATCGTATCTTTATGCCTAGACGTGAAAAGTCACATGTTCTTGTAGTTGACAAATAATATCTAAAACATTTTAAAAAAACATTATAAACATTAACAAATGACAACATATTATCAGTCACTTTCTCCACGATTGGTTAATCACATCCTTAGGAATAGACATCTAGTTCTTCCATGCTCTATGGAAATGCGACTTTCTCAGCTTAGTGGTAACTCCATTCTTCAATTTGATGGTACCACTTCAAAAAAATAATTGTCACTCTCAAAAGTAAAGAAATAATAAATATTAAATTTAAAATACATAAATTTAAATATAAAGTACTTACCTTTTTACAGGGTAAAAATGATCTTCTCGAATATGTGCTTCACTAAGGGAGGCCTGTTCTAGGGCTGGACATTCAAAATATCTAAAGGGTTTAAAGGACTGGTAACCTCATTCTACTACTAAAGGTAATCTTTTCACTGCTCCTTGGAGCAATCACTATTTAAGCCAAAGCTAAAGCTCTAAGCTGGGACGTAATTGTCGTCTCGAGCACCCTCAATGTTGATGCCCTCGTGTGGAGGGGATTATTTGAATGACAAGCTCAGGACGCTTGTCTGTAATAGTAATAACTTGATTTGTGTGCACAGGCAAACCACCTAGTCGGAGCATTTTCTTCATCTTCTTTTTCAGGCCACCAATTATCGACAACTTTCTGAAATCTTTCTGACGATCACCTCCTTTATCAGCCATCTAAAAATATGTTAAGCATTAAAAAATAAAAATGAATATAAGTTATTTTTAAAACTACCTTTGTCTCGTTTTGCTTGTGATGTGATCCCACAACTTTATTAGGTTGTTGCCCAACATTAACATTACACATGTCAAAGTTATCTATGACTTATCCTAAATTTCACCTTGCCATGGTCAGTTCAAACCGAGTAGTTAAGTTTGAAACCAAAATTGTACAAGTGAAATGCTACCTCATTTTTGCTCAAAATCTTACAGTACCTACATCTCACACATAGACACTTTATACTACCATCTAAATAGTAATAAGGTTATTATGAAGCTTTATTAATAAACCTCATAACTTCTCTAATAAACTCAAAATAAACCTCTCATACGGGGGCATACTTTATCATACATCCACAAACCGTCCATATAAAAAAATTGTATTGCCAATACACCACTAAGTTACAACAAATGTTTTATTTAAAATTGCACACCTCTAAACTCTAATTAGGAATTTTATAATTTATAATTAAAAATTAAAATTTTATTATTAACAAACCTAAATTAATTATTCTTGCGTTAGTTAAGAACATCCATATCATGGTGGAGCCAACTCTCCCAGCAGAAACTTTTTCCATTTACAAGGCTCAAACCTGAAATACTTGCTTAAGGGGAATCAAGCATGTACTACTTGAACCAACAACCATTGATCAAATGTCAATATTTTATAAAACATAATAAATCTAAGACTAACCTAAAGAACCTTAAAGTATAAAAGTAAATAAACTCAATATGTTACTAACCTTTGAGTTGTTTAAAATTCTACTCCAATTAAAACATTCCTTTCCGTGTCATGAGCACAATATGATGAAAGAAAAGCAGAATTGATTCCTCTATATAAAGAGTCACACAAGAGATTTTTGGAGTCTTGAGAGGATTTGAGAGAAACTTTTAAGTTTTTGAAGGAAATAAGGAAGGGAAGAGTTGTTGCACGCATAAAAGCTCCAAAATAACGTGAGACATGTCCCATGCTCCCACCCAGCTGGCCAACATTTTAAAATTTTGACTATCCACATATCCAAATAAGCAAATCGTATAGACACCAAAAAATGGTGTGAGGCTTTCAAATTTCAAATTGGCGTTGGAGACTTGTCCCATACCAAAAACAAATTTTACTTCCATTCTTGAAATCTCAAAGTTGACTTGGGACAAGTCCCACACAAAAGTCATTAAGTCTCAGGCTATACGGGACGAGGGAAAGGTCTCACGTCATGCTCTTATACTATAATTATATTTTATTGTAGTGAGAGAAAGGTACACAGGTTATAAAAAATAAATCCCCTTACTTTTCTCTCTCTACTATCTATTTATTCATGTAAGGAGGTCTCAAGTTCAAAGTTAATTAGATTAAAAATGCAACTATATTAAGATTTTGATTGAATTTTCTTATAAAGATTGACTCACTTGATGAGTGATTGAAACTGTAATGAGAAGGTTAATTCAAATTTCATGGATGTAAAAGATTTATAAATTCCTGATTTGTAATTCATATACTCGGGTTGAATCCAAATAGAATAGGTTAGGACTAAAGAAGAGTTGAGAGTGGAGATAGAATTTGGGGTACCAATGAGTTACAGTGACAGGGACACGGAGGAAAATGGTTGTTTTCAAGGTGGCTGGGTTGGCATCAGTAGATTGAATATTAAATTGAAAAGAATATTTCAGAACACAATCTGAATTAGCTACGAAGGTTCAGGAAGTGTAATCCATGATTGCGGAAATAGTAGGAGAGTCCAGAATATTCATTGAATTGGTAGGTAACAATTAAGAAACGTTAACATCATTAGGCCACACCAAAGTATATATTACTCACCCACAATCCAATCCAGCCACGCTTTCCCTCTACCTTGTCTTTCTTTTTCTTTTTTCAATCTACCCTCACCCTAATTTTTTACATTATTTCTTTGCCTTTCTACCTGGCCATGGCCCATCATTACAAAAGGGAAAAAAAATAATGAAATGGATAAGCTCATTTAATTTACAATTTTCAACCCGAATTAACTAAAAAAATATGTTATAGATAGTTTAATTACGTATAAAATTCATATTAAATATATTTTTAATTAATTATCAAACCATATTAAGTTCCCATGTATAATTTGTTCAATGAGTATGTAAGATACACAACTTTTAGAGAATTACCATAGGAGAATTAAGCTTTACTGTTTAAAATATCCGTTGAAAATACAAAAGATTCCTCTAGATTGTATTTATACAGCAGTAGAATGAAAAAAAAAAAAGATCTTTAACCCGAGCTTAACTGTCCTTACTATATTTGTATTCTTCTGAGATCAAGGGATCAAAATCTCCATTATATTTAGCAAAATAAAGGGAAAGAGATATTATGAGACCCCTCAAAATCTGGGGAGCATAATCACAGTTTTCGGTTTCCCATTTTAATTTAGTTGCTTTATTAACATAACTACTATGTTTATTTTTTTCCTAACTTCTTTGTTAATTACTCTTTTATTTTTGGCGAAATCTGTCTTTCCACTGAATAAAACCATCTTACGGAGATTGATGTAATTGTTTTTAGTATATAATGTTGGGTAACAGAGTTTGAACATAACAAGTGATGCATTTTATTGATATTGTTGATTGAGTCATTAGCCTTGTAACAAGGCAAGATTGATAAAGGAATATATATAAGAGGAGTAAAGCAAAATACAAAATGAACCACACTATTAATGACCAATGAATTAAACAAAAGCCATGCTTAATTTCCTGAGTTTTTTCTCCCAGGAAATACAGTTAACCCCCACTTTTCTCTCTGTTTTTTTGAACGAATTCTAAACCAAAACATATTTACGTACCTATGTTTTCCCATTTGAATATAAAATTAAATACACAAAAAAGAATAAGAGAAGAAAACACCGTGTAAGAAGAAAAAAACTAAAAGGAAGGGTCAGCAAAAGGAGAAGAAAGTAGAATAATGAATCCTGAATTTATTCTTTGATTAAGTTTTTTAATTAGTTCTCTAATTTTATTTTAAGTTTAAATTTAACCCTCTATTAAGAAAAGAGTAAATTTAACGAAAGAAAAACTTAATTATGACTAAAGAATAACAAGTGTAAAATTACGACAAGAAATAAAAAATAAATAAAATTACAATCATAATTAAGAGAAAGTTTAAGTTTATTTTTGTCACTGCATGTATTCTTAATTTTTAATAAATAATTTGATTATTTTTGTATGTTTCTTTTTTGAACAAAAATAAGAAAGGAAATGGTTTTGAATGTATAACAAACAAAGGAAATGATTTTGAAAGCAGTTATGTAAAGAATTCAAACATCCTAATGCATAAATAATAAATTAAAAAAGGGGAAAACTTTTCACGCAAAATACGCCACCCACGACAACCCCAACACGTAAAATAGCTTTCACACTATACAACAATAGGCTCGGGATCCCATCCCAAAAGCAAACTAGCCATATAAATCAAATCAGCGCAAACTCACTTAAGCGAAATTCAGCTCGCTTGGGCAAATGACCATATTCGCTTGAGCGAGACCCACTCGCTTAAACGAAATCAAGTCAGTAACTCAGCATGCTCATTTCGCTCAAGCAAGGCACTTTTGCTTAAGCGAAAATAAGACAGTGGCTGCACAATGCACACTCGCTTAAGCGAGTGGCTTCTTAGTGCCCATTCGCTCAAGCAAGTACATCCCGCCTGAGCGAAAAACAAGACCAATCCCATGACCCTCGCTTGAGCGGGACATCCCTCGCTCAAGCGAAAGTTGGACAGAACCCAGACTCACCATGCTCGCTCAAACGACGCCATCTCGCTTGAGCGAAATCCTCATAGAACCAAAACCACCCAGGCTCGCTCAAGCGAGAATTCGACAGAAACTATACAAACCTTGTGGTGAGGCCTCGAAAATAACAGAAAACAGCCCAAAACCAACTTGCATGCCTCATTTCTCTTCCAAACGATATCCAATCAATGTCGAACCTTGGTTTTACCTAATATGCATCATTTTTTATGTGTAGCCTCTAGCCGGACCAAAAAATACCCAAACACGAACGAGTTATGCATAAGAACGTGTTTTGACCATTTTAATGCACGAATATGTAACTGAAGGACCATTTCTCATTAGATTTGGCCTATTCCAAACCACACAAGTCCTAAATCATGTTTACAACCTATTGGAACCATCCGGAGGTATCCAAACCTTACAGAACGTAGTATGACCTGTCCAGTTCCTAATTATGCATAAAAATCACATGAAAATTCAAATTTTCACTTATCCATCATCAAACTATATTTCACAACACAATCTATTCCAAATGTAATGCGATACAATTCCTGCCCATCATGTTTATGCAAAGTATTAAAGGTTCTCAACCACAATCTTGGATATATAATTCATCCCATGCATAATGTGGGACCATCCATGGTCGCCACAACAAAATATCACATAATCATATCATCATCAATATCATTATCTCACACAGGTAATCAAAATACAACCTAAGCTTCTAGTGAAGCTGTCAGCTACCTGTGGTCCACTAAACAAATATATGCATAATCCAAAATAACTATGTGCAAGAGTCGGCTAAGGCTACAACACCAAAACGCTATACAATATATATACAATATATATTACGAGCCTCCTTCCCAAACGTGGTTACATCTCACCACCAATCGCCATCATGATCCAATCTAACTAAAAAATAGCCATGAAATAGGGGTGAGTATCATATATTTTAAATGGCAGTTACTGAATCGGATCAACTTATCCAATTATAAATCACACATCATATCATAACTCAACACATAAAGCACTGCCACTCAACATAATCATATTCTAACAGATATTCTCAATATCAATCAAATTCCTGGTTATCTCAACTATGTTATTCTCAATAACATATACCATTCATACATTAATACATTCACACATATCTAAATACACATAATACAATATAGTGTTGCAACACAAAGGCTCTCAGCCATATCATATTCAGCTCTCAGCTAATCCGGCCATTTTACTGGTACCAAACCGTTTGCCCCCGCGCGCAACACAATCACTCTCAGCGACAACGACAGTGTTGTGGGCTAGCCTTGAGTCCCACTTACTAGTCTTGCCTTGAGTCCCACCCAAGGTCCTTTGTGGAATCCTCGAAATCACTTATATATATAATTCTCATTTCATATTTTCTCATCAATGATACGCATCTCATGCTATGTAATGACATTTAATCAACCATTTACTTGCATCCTATGCAATATCACAATTCAACAAATATTCCATTGCATCTCATGCATTAATAATAAGATCAATTTAATTATTTAGTCGCATCTCATGCAATATAATCATAACAGGTATAAATAGAGATGAAAATCTATCTCGATTCATCAATGTCATAATAACATATAAGTCAAGGGGTATAATGCCATTTAAATTATCAACTCATAATCATGCAATTATACCTCAACCCGTCCATAAACCATACATTTAAAATATAATTGCTTCCCTTACCTGGATTTCTACGCTCTAGAAATTCTGAAATGTTATCCAAACGCTTCTGATCACTTTTCGCTTACCTGTTATCAATACCAAAAATTCTGACTAGCTCCAACGAATTCGATACCAACTTACGAAAGGTTCCAAACACTTCCCAAACACCAAAATCACTTCGAAATGGTTCCGTAATCGTACCTAACCACAGAAATGACAGAATCAAGTTTTATTTCACGAATTGGGGCCAAACCAAGCCATGGGTATCGATTCTAACTTACTTGAACTTGGAGAAATCAAAACCCCATTAAAGCCAAAGTTGTCCACGCATGGAAAATGGTTCTAACATTCTACAAATGTAGGATTTAATGGAATCTAGAAGTGGGATGAAGAAATTAAGCAAGAACCAAAACTAGGCACAAGCGGGAACCTTAGAAATTGCAAGAATTGAAGCTCCCCTTTAAGAACCAAAGCTATCGTGAGAGGGGAAGAGGAAGATAAGCTTGAATCTTACTCCAATTTGAAGAAATTAAGTGAAGAGATGGTGAGAATGGAAGTGATTTCACGGAGAAGAAAAAGAGTATAGCCAACTTTCCCTTGCTGCATACATGGAGACAGGGAAAGAAAATAGAATGTGAATTTAAGAATGAAGAGTGAAATGCAACTTATTTCATTAAGGGCGTAAGGGTAATTTCATACCATTTTAATTAATTAATATTAACAACCCCTTATTTAATTACTAACCAATTTAATTTACCCCTAAAACCAAATCAGGATGTTACAAGAACAAGACATAAGGAGAATATAGAAGAAAAAAGTACAATATCAATAGAGAGCACACCATCGTAAAAGAAAATAAAAGAGGAAATCACTAGAGTCTTATGTCTCAAAGGCTTACGTTTTCACTCTTATAATTTCACCTTTTTGTCCCTGAAGTTATTTTATTTATCATAAGCTTCTCAACTATATGCTGTAAGAACGCCCTCAATCTGATAAATAATGTTAAAGGTATCAAAGTTTAGATAATGAAAAGTAGGATAAATTTTTCGCAAATTTAAACCATCGTTGGATGAAGAACACCACCAAAATAAAACTTTAACAACTAACCCCGGACTATTTGAAAACCTATCTCATATATGAAGATATAGGGAGATAGATGATTTATACAAATGTTGACCTAACATAATCAATTAAGAAATCACCATGCAAGTGTTTAGCGGAACACGTATAGAAATTCGGAAGCAAGAGTGGATGTAATAAAAGATCTAAGAATACTCAAATTGATTGCCAAAGTTTAGTAAAAACATGTACACTCACTTGCGTAAACATGCCATGAAGTAAAGAAGTGTGAAACATAACCCAAAAGGCATAAAAGCATGTAAAATCCAATATTGGAGAAATCCACTGGTAGTGGGAATTCCCACTGGCCGTGGAACTCACTGCCAATTGTCCAAAATTTTGAATTTTTCCAAAACAGAAAAACCCACTGGCCGTGGGAAAATCCACTGGCAGTGGGAAAAAAACCCATTGGTCGTGGGAATTCCCACTGGCCGTGGAACTCCCTGGTTCCATGATCCAAATTGGGCCATTTCTTAAACAGTGTGATCCACTGGAAGTGGAATTTCTCACTGGGTGTGGATCACTCCCTGATACTCCAAAATCCATTTTTAAATCATTTTACGCCTTGGGACCTTAGATCATGCGATGCCTAGATCTTTTATGCATAAAACCATCAAGAATCAATCTTGTTAAAGCATAAGACATAAAGGGACATAACACCAATACACTAAGCCCCTTTTTATACCAACTTCAAGCATCATTTAAATCATCAAATCTACTTCTAAATCATGCATAGACATTATGATTATGACCTCATACATCGACTAACTCATTCATTCATTGATTCTCATCATTCATAAACATTAAGGCCATCAAGTTGGCTATCAACCATTCATTGCCATATATATAATGTAATTTACAAAATATTTGGCCTAACATATACACATGTACACAAAAGAATAGGCCTATCATCAACTCCATGTTAATATCAACATCATTGTCATCAAGGATATACATGATCCAAAAACTTAATTGATTGTCGGCCAAGGCATCCCTA
Source organism: Clitoria ternatea (assembly GCA_037962975.1). Classification (NCBI taxonomy): domain Eukaryota; kingdom Viridiplantae; phylum Streptophyta; class Magnoliopsida; order Fabales; family Fabaceae; genus Clitoria; species Clitoria ternatea. The sequence continues at coordinate 109,720,373 of CM075674.1, read as the reverse complement.
TACAACTATTATACCTTCATCAACAAAACGTAGAGTTCCAAAATAAGAAGCATCTCACCCCATATGTGTCCTGTATCACAAAGCTAAAAATAGACAACATGGGAAAGTGAGTATACATTCGAAATGACGAATATGAATACGTTTGTGATTATATGCATATGCATATATATATCAACATGTAAGCTTTGCATCAACACATCAATCATTATCATAATTACATCAATTTCTCACATATACATATTGTAATCATGTGCCACAATCCACAGCAAAGCATCAATACATATACACATACATGCCCTTATTGGTATTGGGCCATCACATACAACGTCATTATACACCAATATAATTCTTTGTATTCATATTTTCAATCGTTGTCTTTTAGGTATTACATCGACCATCACAATCATCATCATAATTCGTCACCTTAGGCATATCTCCATTCTACATGCAAATGCTCTTAGGCTAATGTATATGCACAATGGATTTATCAACAAATATGGATCCGACTGTGGGAATAAACACTAAATATGGGTTCAAACATGATCATATAACCATGCCCCTACTGTAATAGTATAAAGTGTACACTTATTCATAATGCATGCATAATCACCAATTTTACTGGTACCAAACCGTCTCGCCCATAATGCAACACCAGCTATTTTCACTATGACCGCGGTAAACACCATAATCAACATAAGGTGTTCCGGGCCAACCATGACTCATATCATGGCAGCTATGACCCAAAGGACCACTGGGGACACCTGCTCATCAAGAGCCACCCCCACAGGGTCAACCACATGCAGCTCCCCATAGCCAAGCACGGGTAGCTTCGTGACTTACACATCGAGTCATAAGGGAAACAACAAGATTGCTCGTGCACTGAGCCGCCCTCTCACTGGGCCAACCTGGGGAATCCCCTAATATTCCTTACCGGCAGCATATGATATGTCATGGATGCAATGCAAATACAAATCAAATACATTCTCACACTATGCATCCTAATATGCCACTCATCAATCATCATCATCAACAATATCTCTACCAAACTCTAAGTGGATTTTAATTTCATTGATTATTGCCATTGTAACAAATTTTCAACATGGCATCACAACACTTTCATCAACACATTTATAACTCATACATACAAGTTCATCTTTTATCAACCACAATGGTCTTAAAAATCATCATCATCAATATTCGTCAATCAACCATCAACATTTCAAGGGTATGCTTCTAATCATATTCATTCTTATTCAACAACAACATCCATTATTCAATCATTGTGGTGAATCATACACATGTTCTCAATCAACATAAGGCATCACAATTGCCTCAAAATTTCAAGTCAAGAATTAAACACCACCAAGAATACCACTAACATTCTAAATGCATCATACACGTTAGCCAAGCACACAACATCACAACATCCAACATCAAGTTCCATCAATATCACATAGGTAAGACAACATGTGTAATGTCATATACAACAAATCATCAACAATCAATTCATGCATTTAGAATATAACTCATCTCCTACTTCAAGAGAAGGATGCCGAGCGATCCGACGGTCCCGCCTCATCGTTCGGAAAAGACCCTGCATTAACATATATACCATATTCAATCAATTGACCAATCAAGGCATTAACTTAAAATTCTAAATATTCATCATTATATCTAAAACACATAACAACTCCTAAGCCCAACACACTCTAAACACCACTTCAACCAATTTTCCAACTTAGTGCCTTCCACCATATTTTAATTTATCAAACCTCAAACATCAACAACTATTACCAACCATTCCAAAACTTGTTTCTTTATCCAAAAATCATTCTCAAGAGCATAGACCCCAAATTCATCAATTTCACCAAAAGTCCCAAATTTTCATAGGTTAAGGTTTTCAACAAAAATTGTCCAACATCAAGCCCAATATTTCATTGCATCACTCTATCACTTCCAAGGCCACAACATCACATTTATACAATTATCAACAACAACAAAATTTCAATGGTCCTCTACCCTAAGATTTTGGGTTTCACATGCTTTCATCCATCAAAATAACATTCAATCTCCCAATACAATACTTCAGCAACCTCAAAACAATTAACACAACCATGTGTGTCATGAGAACTTACCTTTTTTCTCTAAGCTCAAGGAGAAACACAAAAATAGGGAAAAAGAGAGAGAGAGAGAGAGGAAGATGAGTTGAGCTTTGCTTCAATGTCCCTTTAATTCTTCATGAATCCAAGCTCTAATGTTAATTTTGATGAAAATGGGCACACAAGAGGGGTGGTCACGTTTTGGGCACAAGAGAAATGAAGAAGAAGAAGAAAATGAAGTATGGAGGGAGAGTGAGAAATGCCACCGAAAATTGAGAGAAGAAGGAAAGAGAAATTGTAAAATTAGGTTCTGTCTATTGGTCCAAAGGGTACATCATCTTACTTTTTCCAATGGGTAACAATTCCTTTTATCCAATGGGTAAAAGAAAGTAGAAAAAGAGAAAGGAGATGCTACGGTCAAATGAGGAGGAGAAAAGGGAATTTGCATTTTCTTTCAATTCTATTTGGCTCGTATTTTTATCGCTTAGTATCATATGTTGTGTCCGAATAAATGTTTCCTCAACTCCAAAAATGATTTTAACAATACCACCATAACCATAATAATATTCTAAATATTCTAGGCCCATCAAATATCCAATTTGACTAAGTGGGTCCTACACCATCTATTAAATTATTTAATTTCAATAAATTTTAATTTATTGATAAATCACAATTAGTGTCTAACTAATTTTCCCATGTATAGTGGGCTACAAATAATTAATTATCATCATCTAATAAATTTATTTCTCTAAAATTTGGGATGTTACATATGCCAACACCCACGCTAAGCGATTACCCTATGAGGCATTTTCACTATGTCTGAATGAGCATTAATTTCTAGCAGACTTATAAACTAAATCAATTGTTGATAGTGTTTTAGTCAAGATACCAAGACAAAATGGTAATCCTAGTCGATTACATTAAATTAAAGAGTGACTAGTTCTCTAATTTAGTGAAGTGTGAGAAATAACATACGTTCATAGTCAAGAAAGAAAAGAACTTATATATGTCATTTCATGCAATTTATTCAACAATAATTCAAAAGGATTATATCAAAGAGATTCACTTCAACCTCTAAGGCTAAAAGGCTTAACTACTTATGTTCATAAACAAACAAAAAGTAATTGAACTAAACATAAAATTTATGAATGATCTGCATGGAAGGGTGGTGACTCTTCACGATCATGGAGGAAAGGATGATAATTGCCCATGAGATTCAAACCTCCCTCACTTAGGTGAAACATAGGTCATACAACCAGTACGCCACCCAAAATTCTTTGCAAAGTAATGGTAATGTTTAGTATATATACAAACCATTTTCATTTAATGCGTTTAATATAATACAACTATAATATTTAAAATATATTCTCATTATTAAAGTACCTCTCTTATTATTTTATATTTATATTATGCTATTTTAAAATATATTATATTACATATTTTATTTTAAATAAAATCCATCTTTCATTATTTTTTATAAAATGTTTATCTGCAATATATATTATATTATCTTTTTAATAGAAGGCACTTTTTATTATTTTTTATAGAATATATTATGTATATAATATAATATAATATATTTTATGATATATCAAAAAAATAAAATTAATATTTTCAAAAATAAAACACATATAAAAACTATTTTAAAAATATTGTTAAAATATTTTAAAATATAATATAATATAAATATAAAATAATGAGAGATACATCTCATTATTTTAAAATACCATTAAAATATTTTAAAATTTAATATAATATAAATATAAAATAATGAAAGAGATATTTTAATAATGAGAAATATATTTTAAATATTATACTTATATTACATTAAAAAGCATTAAATAAAAAAGATTTGTATTATAGACTAAACATTTCCATTACAAGGGACTTTTGAATGCTAACTATTGCATTTTTATTTTTATATAGAGGTATCACATGTCGCATATCTAATGGATCTAAAAATGATCTGTTAATAAAAGTTAGTGGCCCAAAAAAATTGATCCAAAGTGAAACCTACCTAAAAGTTACTAAAAATACAATCAATCCTTAATAGTTCAACGTCCTATCTTCCAACACAGTACTTTGTCACAATCCTCCAAAGTCCTTCATATGATAGCCATACATAAAAACTAGAACAGACACAAATGATAAGCAACCCATACACCATGCCAATCATTTCTTATTGAATCTCAATCTTTGTAACATGTATTGTAAATGCTTTGCGCTGATAGAGTTGTATGTCTTATCAAAATCTACTTTCAAAAGCATACATTTTTCCCTACTTTTCTAGTTTCATCAATGGCTTTATTGACAATAAAATCTCTGTTAAGTATGTTTCTATCCCTCCAAAAAGTAAATTGATTGGTTGAAATAATATTTTTTGTAACATATTTGATTCTTTTGGCGAAGACCTTGTCAATAATTTTATTGACAGACTCAAATAGTGAGGCTGGTTTAAATTCACCAAGATGCTGTGGATTTTCAATCTTGGGCACCAAAGTGACGAATGATGTGTTGGACTATTTCAGAAACTTCTTATTGTTGTAAAAGTCATCTATCATTTTCAACACGTCATTGTTTATAATATTCCAAGCTGCCTTGATGAATTTGAAGTCGTACCCATCCGATCCCGAACATTTTCCATCTATACATTCCCACACAACCAAGTTGATCTCTTCATAGGTAAAGGTTCTAGTAAGCTATTTGCACTTTGAGATTGATGTTTTATTAAAAAAGACACTGATCTGGCTGATATTAAAAGTTAGTTTTTTCCAAGTAAACCCTAAACCCTAAACACCATTAAAAGTTGGTCTGTTCCAAGTAGTCCTTGAATCTTTCAACAAAGAACTCCTTAATAACCTTTTTGACCCATGAATGATTTCTCAATCTATACTTCATCAACCCATATCCTTTTGATTTCATTTCTCTTTTTTTTACTTTCCCTAGCTTTCTTAACCATATCTATAAACCTTTTCTCCCATCAGCCAACAATCAATGACTCTAAAGGGCTTCAGCCCCCAATCTTCATATGTATATTTTTTGTAATATTTAGGCAATGATTTGATATATCATGTAGTAGCAAGTTTTAGGTAAAATCTAGCCATAAGTTTAGCCATTCCTTATATACAAGAATCCTATCAAATTTGCTTTTGGAATGGGAGTTTTGTCTGACTATGTGAACTTCCTATTGTTAGAGAAAGTAGACGACTGAGGCGTGTGAGATCACACTGGGCATAAGAGTTTGTTCGCGTAGAGCGTGACCCCCCAGGATACAACAGCCCTTCCAAGAGAATTCGGGAGCAGAACTAGCAAATTGGTTCGTAATAGAGAGTAAACCATGGGAAAAGATTATTACAAACTGATTACGATTTTGTTTTTTAAAAGGTAACATTTCATACTAAAAAATAATAACATTAATTCTCTATTAAACCCGTGTTAATTATACATTAAAAACGGGTAAGATATTTTGAACTTATTAACCGCATAACAATAATTAAACAGGTATTAATCAGAATTAGCTAGTAAGATATTTCCTTTAAAACACAAATCATAATGTTCTAAAATTAAATACCCCAAATAATGACTTTCTCAAATAGGCCTTCAAAATTCAAATTCAAATAAATTAAAAAGAATTTAAGTAATAAAAATGTGCATCACATATGATCATGCGCGCAGGGGGAATTCATCATATTTCGGCCCAAACTCGTTTGCACGCGAGCCCACCTCCTTTCTACCTTGTTTACCACCTTAAATTCTTTTTGAATATATAAAGTCTCCAAGGAAGTGAGAGCTAAGCAGGGGCTATGAAGATCATTAAAATTTAATAATTAACCTCTCATTCTTTGTAACCTAGCACTTCGCATATCATAGGAATGGAGGAAGAAATAGTGCTAGAGGATTAACAACGACTTGTTATTACCCATATGAACCTTCTTCATGGGATCTCCAATCACAAAGGTTGGGTTCCAATCTTTGTTAATTTTATTGTAGGCTCAAGTCTCATTCCCCTTGATGTTTCATAAACAACCTTTCTTCCTAAAGGTTTTGTCAGAAGATCGACCAAATTCACTTCTAACTTCACATACCCTATGGAAATTATTCCATTATTTAGCAGTTGCTTTACCACATCGTGTCTCAAACGGATGTGCCTATTCTTACCATTGTAAGATTTATCTTTAGGAATGGCTATCACCGATTGACTATCACAATGCATAGATACTGAAGGTGTTGGTTTTATTCCTAATGGAATATCTGATAAGAAGTTTCTCAACCACTCACCCCCCCATTGCCAGCCAATTCTAGAGCAATAAATTCTGACTCCATAGTGGATCTTGCAATAATATTTTATTTGACTGATCTCTAAGTAACAATACCACTACCTAGTGTAAACACATAACCACTAGTGGATTTTGTCTTATCTGAATCCGAGATCCAGTTAGCATCACAGTATCCTTCTAATACTGCGGGATATCCATTATATAATATACCATAATTTATGGCACCTCTCAAATATTTCATTAGTCTTGTTAATGCAACCAATGCTCATTATTAGGATTATGAGTATATCTACTCAATCTACCCATAACATATGTTATGTCAGGTCTTGAATAATTCATCAAATGTAATAAGCTCCCAATAATTTGAGCATATTTGGATTGAGACACAGGTTCTCCTTTATTTTTCTTTAATTGAGTGTTGACATCATAAGGAGTACTCACTGGTTTTGACTCAAAATATTCAAACTTATGAAGAAGTTTCTCAATATAATGTTCTTGAGAGAGCATTATATTATTATCCTTCCTTATGATTTTAACACCCAAGATAACACTTGCCTCACCCATGTCTTTCATATCAAAATTGTTAGCTAGAAAATGTTTTGTATTAACTACAATATCACCATTGGTACCAAAAATAAGCATGCCATCCACATATAAGCATACAATCACACATTCACCATTTTCTACTTTTGTATATACATATTTGTCAACTTCAGAATAAGAGAACCCATTTCTAGTTAATACACTATCAAATTTTTCATGCCACTATTTTGGTGCTTGTTTTAGTCCATATAAAGATTTAAGAAGTTTACAAACTTTAGTTTCTTGACCAGAAATCACACAACCTTCTGGTTGAACCATATAAATTTCTTCTTCTAAATCACCATTTAAAAAAGCAGTTTTAACATTCATTTAATGAATAACAAGTTTATAGATGGACGCCAAAGCGATTAAAACTCTTATCGAAGTAATCCTGGTTACGGGAGTAAAAGTATCAAAATAATCAATGTTTTGTTTTGAGTAAAACCTTTAGCTACTAAATTGGCTTTATATTTATCAACTAATCCATCAGGAAAATATTTTATTTTAAAAATCCATTTACAGCCAATAGGTTTGGCTCCTAGAGGTAAATCTATTAAAGTCTAGGTTTTATTTTTTAAAATAGAGTCTAATTCAATTTTAATCACTTATTTTCAAAACACAACATCAGAAGAAGAAATTGCTTCATGAAAATTTAATGGTTCATTGTCAACCATATAGGTATAAAAATCATTTCCAAAAGATATCTCCTTTCTTTGTCTCTTACTTCTTCTCAAATTTTCATATGGTTTTTCAGAGGCATCACACAAAGGTTCACTAGAAATATTAATAGGTTCATTCATTTGTAAACTAGAAATATTTTCTATATCAAAAATAGGTTCACAAGAAACACGGTCAATATACATAGGAAATACATATTCAAAAAACTCAGCATTTTTGGTCTCAATGATAGAATTGCATGCAATACTGTCATTTTTCACAACTAAAAAACGATAGGCAGCGTTATTTTGAGCATAACCAATAAACATACAATCACATGTCTTAGAACCTATTTTTCTCTTTTTAGGATCAGGCAACATTACTTTAGCTAAACATCCCCACACTTTTAGATAATCTAAATTAGGCTTATAACCTTTCCATAATTCATAAGGTGTTTTACCAGAATGTTTATAAGGGGTCCTATTTTGTATATGACATGCAGATAATATAGCTTCTCCCCAAAGCTTATTAAGAGCAGATGAAGAAACAAGCAAAGCATTCATCATTTCTTTTAGAGTCCTATTTTTTCTTTCAGCTACACCATTAGACTCAGGTGAATATGGTGGAGTTATTTCATGTATTATACCTTCTTTTTCATAAAAATCATTAAAAAGAATATATTCACCTCCTCTATCAGACCTTACCCTTTTAATTTTTTTATTTAACTGATTTTCTACTTCAGATTTATAAATTAAAAACATATCAAATGCTTCATCTTTATTTTTAAGTAAATAAACCTTAGTATATCTTGAAAAATCATCAATAAAGGTCACATAATATTTTTTACCACCTCTAGTTACAGCTTGTTTTAAATCACTTAAATCAGAATAAATTAACAAAAGTAACTCAGATTCACAGTTCACAAGAAAACATGATTTTTTCATAATTTTTGATTCAACACAAATATCACATTTATTTAAATTTGCTTTTTGAAACCTGGAGATCATACAATCATCACGCAATTTTTTTCAAATATTTAAAACTAACATGTCCTAGTCTAGCATGCCACGAATCATACGAGTCAACAATATAAGCAGAAGACGAAGCATTATTATTATCAGCAGAAATGTTTAAAACAAAGAGTCCATGATCACAATACCCTTTTCCAACAAACACATTATTTTTGGTCATGATAATTTTATCAGACTCAAAAGACACTTTGTTTCCCACTTTTCCCAAAAGAGCAACATAAATTAAATTTGCTCTAATACTCGGTACATGAAGCACAACATTAAGTACCAAGGTCTTTCCAGATGTGAGTTTGAGAAGAACTTTCCCTTTTCCAAGGACATCAGCCTTTCAAGAATTACCGAGATACACAAATTCTTCTCCTTCTCCCATAATTTTATAAGAGGTAAACATATCACGGTTCGCACATATGTGCTTGGTAGCCTCAGAGTCTACCACTCATTTACTCACATTGGCCACAATTAAGGCTTGAGAAACAACCACAACAATTACATCATCGTCATCTCCTTCAGCCAAATGAAATTTTGGCTTAGGAGGAATATCATTTTTCTTCTTGTAACGACATGCCGGAGCATGATGACCTGACTTACCACAAACAAAGCAAAAACTCTTCTTTTTGAAGGCAGTGGGATTAGTTTGTCTAGCAGGAAAATGATCAAAGGATTTTTTGTTATCATACCTCTTGTTTTTTTTCCTGGCCTGTACCATATTTGCTCTCGCAGCCAATGCTCTACCTCTCACCGCCTTTTCTTCTTTACGATTGGTGTCCTCAATAATTATATGGGTGATCAATTCTGAAACAAAAAGCTTACTCAATTTGTGCTTGAGTTGTTGTTTGTAATCCTTCCATGACTCCAGTAATTTTTAAATCAAAAAACTTACAACTAATTCATCCTACATGGTAATGTTTTCAGACTTGAGGTCATTTAACAGCTTATGGTATTCATTAATTTGGACATCTATGTCCTTGTTGTCTGTCATTTCCCAACGGTAAAAATTTCCAACCAGAAAATTTTGTTTCCCAACATCCTCAGCAATGTATTTTAATTTAATGGACTCCTAAATCGCCTTCGCTTCCTTGTAAGAACAATAGACATCGAAAAGCTCATTAGACAATGTACTAAGAATAGTATAATGGCATACCTTGTTAGCATTGACCCATGATTCAAGAGCGTTGGGATCGGTTGGCTTGTCATCGGTGATCGCAAACCCGACCCCGTGTATGTCGAGAACAGAGAAGACCCGTTCCTGCCAACGATGGTAGCTTATGCCTCTGAAGACTTCTATTTTGGAGACGTTGGGAAAAGGTTTCACAAAGGTGAAAGGTATAAGAGGCAACGGTAGTGGAATAGAGATACCATTGTCGTTGTTTCCAGCGTTGTCGTTCATAGCATCAGCCATGAGAAACCCTTAAGATTGTTAGAGAAAGTAGACGACTGAGGCGTGTGAGACCACACTGGCTTAAAGGTTTGTTTACGTAGAGCGTGATCCTCAGCATACAATAGTCCTCCGAGAGAATTCAGGAGCAGAACTAGCAAATTGGTTCGTAATAGAGAGTAAACCACGGGAAAAGATTATTACAAACTGATTACGATTTTGTTTTTTAAAAGGTAACATTTCATACTTAGAAATAATAACGTTAATTCTCTATTAAACCCGTGTTAATTATACATTAAAAATGGGTAAGATATTTTGAACTTATTAACTGTAACACCCCTATTTTTATTTTTATATTAAAATTTTGAAGGAATTAAATTATGGTTCTTTAGAACTTTTTAATCTACGTATTATTTATGATTTTTTGGAATTTTTTGGAATTTTGGAATTTTTTTAATAAAAATAATATTTTTTTAAATAATTTTAAATTCATATAAGTGACTTAAATTAAAAATATTTATAAGAAAGTGAATTTAAATTATAAGAAAATTTTCTAAAATCCGTTTCAAGTAGACTTATCTAAAAAATTATCGGTTTGAAAAAAATCTTGATTTTTTCCAATCGTTAAAAAATTTGAAACGTATCAATAAATTTTTATTAACAGAAAATTTTAGATTTTTAAAATTTCAGCTTTATATTACTTATTATAAAATTAGTGAGGACTGATATAATATCGCTAAATTTCAAAAAGGACTCATTTTGAATATTTAAAATATACCGAGTGAAGGGTTACTATTTGACTTAATAATTTTGCCGACAATTACTATGCAAATCACTGTGCATATATAAAATTTTCAAAAGATGCACAGTAACCTGGAATAAAAAATTCAAAAATGCATAGTACTTTTATATTAAAATAATGGAATGCATAGTAAATTTTTTTCCTATAAATACCGAAGGATTTCTTCTTTAGAATTCACAATTTCAGATTAAGTTTTCTTAATATAGTAGTGCTAGTGAGATAGTGGTGGAAGTGAGAGAGAGAAGAAAAGTTTTTGGAGAGAAGGTTCTGCCAAAATCCTAAGGTAAGAATACTTCTCTTTTATATTTTTTGGGTTACTTTCATATCGTTTTTAGAAATCTGTTATTATACTAGAAATAATATTATTTTAAGTTACTATTCTGCATAGTAAACACTATTTTAATAGTAAATTACTATTTCAATAGTAAATTACTATTCAAATAGTAAATTACTATTTACTATTACTATTCACGATTTACTATTTACCGTTACTATTCACGTTTTACTATTTAATGTTACTATTCACGTTTTACTATTTACTGTTACTATTCACGATTTACTATTCATTATTCACTATTCACTATTCAAAATTTACCATTTCTGTTTTAAGTAGTAATCTTAATTTTCGTCTTATGCTTATACTGAAACAAGATTGGTATTAATATTTTTAGAAATTGGAGGCGCAAAGCAAATCCATTTTGGGTAACAATTCAAGGTAAGGGGGAGTGAGATAAGAGTATAATATGAAAAGACATAAGAATAATAGGAGGAGTCCCCTACTCCTTTTAAATCTGATAATATTATTATTTTAAAATATTAACTTTTTAACTTAAAATTTATAATAAATTTTAAATTAAATATCCGGTTTAACTAACTCTAATATACCTATGTAAGGACTTGGACCATTATGACCTATATGGACTGGACTATACCTATGCAAGGACTTGGACCATTATGACCCATATGGACTGAACTATACCTATGCAAGGACTGGATTATATGGACTTACATATACCTATGCGAGGAATTGACCAAAATGACTCAAATTGACTATATTAATAATCATTAAATTTTGTATTATGATATGTATTAATGATATTTAATTGATTTGATTATGATTTGATTATGATTGATTGATTGATGATATTTAGTTATGATTGATATTGTTTGATTTTGATTGATGATATTGTAATGTGGAGTTTGAGCATATAGCGAGCATGACGGAAAGCTAAAATTCAGTAAGAATTTCTTACCTTACTCTTTAAATTTTATTATCTTTTATTTCTTCTTAGACATTATTTTTATTAACTTTATTTTCAATATTTAGAATTGATCTGTCCTGAACCGGGGTCTAGAGATCCGGACTCAAGTCAATCACAAATAGTATGCAAATACTGTGCAGAAGACCGGATGTATGAGTATCCGGTGTAATATCCGTTGTCCTTGAATGAGGAGAGCGGATTGGGCGTCCTGGAGATCCTTCACACCGACCTAACGCGTTGAAGTGGGCGAATGGTGGTGTCACCTGCAAAGATTCTCCGACGCTCAAGTCAGTGATGATATTCCAAGTATGGAATGTATTTCAGAGAGTAATCGTTCATAAATTCAGTTGAAGATCCCCCACTTCATTAATGAAATGAGTTCATATACCTGATTGGCTCGTTTTACGAGGACTCGTTAGTGGGGAACCACTAACTCCCATTAGCATTATTTTATTGCGCACTTACCAGCATGATTGGGTCAAGTGGCTATTTTATATTGAGCATGGAGAATATAGACTAGGATTAGGGAACAAGTTGACCATCCCTGTGAGCAGAATTTGGCTCATAGTGCAAGGAATTATTGATCGATCCCTGTAGCAATAATCCTTGTCTTTAGCGTAGTGACGTGTGTGTTGTCCGGTGTCATGGTGTTATCCTGAACAACCGGTATAGGGAGAACGCCTGATACGGAATTACAGTCCGGATGTATACCGATGACACCGGTTACACGTAGATGTCTTGACAAAGACGTTGAAATATGTCTTGCAGATCGGATACCGGTATTGAGACTGGATCATATGTCCCCTAGCTTGTGTGAGGGACTGAGTGGTTGTTCACATAAGCTACTCAACCTGCGAGAGGTCTGAATATCGGTAAGCTTACGCGTATAACAGTTCCTTAGCATTTATTATTATTTTGCAAAGAACCGTTCTCAGATTAAAAGATCCGTTCTATGAATTCCATGGAATGGATCCGTTCTATGAATTCCATGGAGGAAAGTTAGTCGTAGTGGTTGATGGTCGTCATGAAGATCCTCCGACGTCCTTATACGGTTTGCCTCCTCTTCCTGAGGGTCGAAGTATAGGACCGGATTTCGTCTTTCCTACGTCTGAGGTTCCTTCATCTGCGGAAGGAACCGAGGCTCCCGGAGGGGATATTCCTGATGAAGTCCCAAAGGAAGGGACACAAGAGCCTGGTGTTGAGGAGGCACAGAAAGCTGAAGAGCAAATTCCTCCCTCGTAGTCTTGTTTTCATTTATATGTAAAGTTGTGTACCGGGATCAACTCCGGTTTTGAACAATTGTGTAATTTCGTCCTTTATGAATAAAATTCATTTAAGAAATTTGTCTTCAACATTTTATGTATATTTAAGTCATTGTTAATCCGTTCTGTATGATTAACCTTGAGGTCGAATTGAAATCATTGCCTCGGAAGATTAAACAACAAATGGATTTAGAAAGGATAAATATATATACATGTCCCCAAGTGCGTGTTAAGAAGAAGGTTCCTGTTTTTAGGGCATGATCCTTAATTCCTTTGGGGAGAGAAAGAGCCGATCCGTTGTTAACAAAAGTGGTGTAACAGGACGGATGACTATTATTAATTCGTGTTACTCTCACTGGAGAGAACGATGTCGTCCATTGTGAGAGTATTGTTCCGAGTTTGGGGAACTGCAAAGGTGTAAGAAAGTGGTGTTTGAGCCTTCCATCATAAGGATGATGATGGGAGTTTGTCTATGCCAGGAGTTACGTCATTGTACCACAGAATAGGTGATAAAGAGTATCCGTCCTGGGAGAATACCACTTGAGAGCGAAAGTGCGGATTAACTTCCAAAATCTTCCATCATAAAAATGATGATGGGGATTGTTTGTATCAGGAGTTACATCATCGAATCACTTTATAGGTGATTGAGATCGTCCGTCTTGGGGATGTGTACGGCACCAGGAGTTACATCGTCAGATCACATAATAGGTGATTGAGATCATCCGTCCTTGGGATGTGTACGGCGCCAGGAGTTACATCGTCAGATCACAGAATAGGTGATTGAGATCATCCGTCCTGGACAAGTACACAACATCAGGAGTTACACCGTCAGATCACATAATGAGTGATTGAGATTATCCGTTCTGGAAGAGTACACAACGCCAAGAGTTACATCGTCAGATCACAGATTAAGTGATTGAGATAATCCGTCCTGGAGACATTTTTTCAATCGTAGGAGTACGGATTGTGTGAATGCTTCTCAATTTTCAAAAGCTTCCATCATAAGAATAATGATGGGAATTGTTCGTACCAGGAGTTACATCATCGAATCACAGAATAGGTGATTGAGATCATCCGTCCTGGAGTGATGATTGGAATTGTTCGTACCAGGAGTTACATCATCGAATCACAGAATAGGTGATTGAGATCATCCGTCCTGGAGACATTTTTCTAATCGTATGGATTGAGTGTTCAATTTTCGTATCCGAAATCAGATATCAGTAGTACTCTACTAGCCCCCTAGCTGATGTGAGGAATTAGTAGATTTGCTCATATGAGCTATATCGATCGTAGTACGTTTAGTAGAAAACAGCTTTAATAGAGGGATTGCATGTGTATTGAATCGTTCTGGACTTAAGTAGTGAAGATCGGGTATGGACGTAGAACCTTCATTTCGGATTTTTACATGCAAGATGAAGAATGGATAGAGACGTATAACTATCGTTTTCATGCATAGGCATTTTGATAGCCAAAGACTTGATTTGACAGAAAAGATAGAGTATCTTTTGTCAAGTATAGATAGTTTGATATAAAAGCTTGGTAAAAAGCGTATGTTGTTTCTTAAAGATCAGGACTTTTGGTTGTAAATATCATAATAGGGATCGCCGTTGTAAGTGAACATGTTATTGTCATGAGAACGGCTTGTAATGTAAATCTTGAGGGGGAATGACTGTGAGAACGTTTCGTCAAGAGTTCATTCCTCAAGATATTCGTTAAACTGTTGATGCTGTCCCCCAGTATTATTGGGTGATCAGTACTCTGAACGAACTCTGAGTGATACTTTCACGTGAGAGTTCTTAAGAGTGAGGACTTCGGATAGAAATTCCTCTATTTGATAATTTCGAATGTAAATATTTCCGACTGAAAGGTTTCGGGTGAATGTGCCTAAGATTGTGGCGTACCCGAATGAATTATTTTTGGGTCAGAGTTTATGAGTCAGGTTTCAATTGAAGAATTGATGACTCAGAATTTAAAGCTATAAAACTTCCAAATAAGGAACTTCAAAAGAGAGTATTAATTTGGAGTTCAGTATAACTTACTTGTTGTGTTTGGAGTTCGGTTTGATCCTACAATCCATGTCATATTTGGCGTTCGGTTTAATCCTACTAACCGTTCTTCAATCGGTCTTTGGTTTTACCCAATGACGATTCTTCACCGACGTTCGGTCAATCCTACTAGTCGTACTCAGAGTTCGGTTTAATCCTACAATCTGAGCCTTCAATACGGGGTTCAGATCAGGGCTAATCCTGAACCTACTGCGCCCGTTACTTGGGGTTCAGCGTGGTCTTGAAGAAGAACCAGCTTACTGCGCCCAAGCCTTCAATACGGTGTTGGGTTTTACCCTTTTACCGTTCTCGGAATGGGCTTCGGTTCAATCCTACAACCCATTTCCTGAGGTTCGGTTTAATCCTACAACTCAGGTCTTCACCGACGTTCGGCCAAACCTACTAGTCGTACTCGGAGTTCGGTTTAATCCTACAATCCGAGCCTTCACCGGTGTTCAGCCAAACTTACTAACCGTACCCAGAGTTCAGTTTAATCCTACAATCTGGGCCTTTGAATGGGGTGGTTCACCCAGTTGTACCTTCGAAGAGGTTCATCGCTAACAGCGGATACATTGTTAGGATCATCCGTCCTGAAAGTATCTTGTCACAACAGTGTTGTGCATCGAATAAAATCATAAAGACAATGGGTGAATCATTTAGAGTATTTCATTAATTATGAATTACAAAAGAGAGAAAGAGAGATGAGTCAGGGTTATGACTCATTAGACCTTCTTGGTAAAACCCGATCGAGAAAAACCTAAGTAAGGTATTGTTTGAGTTTACCCTCTCGGATCAGGGTCTCAATAGTATTCATCAAAGCCTGACATTCGTCTGTTGAATGGCCCTCTTGCTCATGGAATTCGCAGTATTTCCGAGGGTCACCCTGTTTGCGAAGCTGGGGCGGAGTCCTGACCCCGTACGCAATAAGGGTTGGCCATCCGATCTCCCTAAGAATTTGAGATCGTTCAAAATTTAGCGGAGCATAATTGTCGAATGCATGCATCTGTTCTGCTTAACGCTGTGGAGCGGAGCTATCGAAGGCATCGCCATGGCACGGTCTTTTCACGGGATCCGATCTGGATCTGCTCTTATCACTCTGTTGTAACGTTGGAGATTTCCCTCTTGCCACTGTTGCTTCCAAGTGTATTTCAATGCTCACATACTTGGATGCTTTCCTCCTGAATTCTTCGAAATTCATTGGAGGATTCTTTGCCAATGACATGGCAAAAGCAGAGCTTGGTTGCAAAGCTTCTATTGCTATGTGCAATTGTAGTGCTTCTGCCAAGTTTGGAACAGCAGCTGCTTCCTTGTGAAACCTCTTCAAGAAGTCCTTGAGAGTTTCATGTTCCCCCTGCCTAATCTGATCCAAGGTATGAGATGTTCTGGGAATATCACTAGAAATGACAAAGTGGTCCACAAACGCTGTTGCCATTTCTTCCCATGAGTCAATGGAACCTGATGGTAGCTTCCTGAACCAGCTAAGGGCATCATCAACAAGAGTCCGAGGGAACATCCTGCACATGACATCTTCATCTGCCCCTAGGTACATGACTTCGAGTGTATAAGCATCAAGATGCTTAGTAGGATCAGTTTCACCACTGTATTTTTCTATAGAGAGAGGTTGAGTAGTCTGTAGGTGCTTAGGGATGCGTACACTCATAAGTCTCCTTGAAAAAGGGACTGTGAGCTTATAAGTTACTGGAGAGGCTGTCATCAGCCTTCTCTTCCCTTTAACAACTCTCTTATCAGAATCGTGGATCTGTTCCTTCCCTTCAAATGTGGGGATATTTGAATACTGGGGGGTAGAGGATTTTTCTCCCTCGGTTGTGATGTGTCCCCTTGATCAGAGACATGGCTCTCTCCTCCATGCTCTTTCTTTCACGTTTCAATTCCATCAGTTCCTCCATCAACTTCCTTATCATCTCATCCTTTAGATTTAGTGCTGAAACCTGCACCATTCTTCTTGAACTTTCCACAGGCGACTCAAGAGCTAAGTGCCTGTTCACTGGTTGTTCCTGGGCAGTGATGTCTTCCACGTGCCCATCTGGTTGGTTTCTCCCATTGCCTTCCATGATAAGAGACCAGACTTCTTAAACGAGAAGTGGGAATAACTTTAACGTGTCCCACTGGGCGTGCCAATGATCTGTCCTGAACCGGGGTCTAGAGATCCGGACTCAAGTCAATCACAAATAGTATGCAAATACTGTGCAGAAGACCGGATGTATGAGTATCCGGTATAATATCCGTTGTCCTTGAATGAGGAGAGCAGATTGGGCGTCCTGGAGATCCTTCACACCGACCTAACGCGTTGAAGTGGGCGAATGGTGGTGTCACCTGCAAAGATTCTCTGACGCTCAAGTCAGTGATGATATTCCAAGTATGGAATGTATTTCAGAGAGTAATCGTTCATAAATTCAGTTGAAGATCCCCCACTTCATTAATGAAATGAGTTCATATACCTGATTGGCTCGTTTTACGAGGACTCGTTAGTGGGGAACCACTAACTCCCATTAGCATTATTTTATTGCGCACTTACCAGCATGATTGGGTCAAGTGGCTATTTTATATTGAGCATGGAGAATATAGACTAGGATTAGGGAACAAGTTGACCATCCCCGTGAGCAGAATTTGGCTCATAGTGCAGGAAATTATTGATCGATCCCTGTAGCAATAATCCTTGTCTTTAGCGCAGTGACGTGTGTGTTGTCCGGTGTCATGGTGTTATCCTGAACAACCGGTATAGGGAGAACGCCTGATACGGAATTACAGTCCGGATGTATACCGATGACACCGGTTACACGTAGATGTCTTAACAAAGACGTTGAAATATGTCTTGCAGATCGGATACCGGTATTGAGACCGGATCAAGAATAAAAAAATTAGTATTTATTTTAGAAAGAAAATATTTTATGAGAATTTATTTAATTAAATCTTGAGTTAAAGAGAAATTTTGTAATTTTAAGTATTTTTGGTTAATAATTATTCTCTTTTAATAAAACAAAATTTTTTAAAAGAAAATTATTTTATTTTTTCCAACTTAATAACTAAAAATATTTGGAAATAATTGAGATTCCTAAATTTGATTTTGTTCAGATTTAATTTGAGAAAGATTATGTAAAGTTTTATATGATAAAGTTTTTAGATATTTAAGGCTTAGAAACTCAATTTCAGTGAGATTTGAAAACTGTACCAAATTTATTTCTATGGGACAGAAATTCAGAGAAAATGTACAGTTTATTGAAATGATGTTGTAAACCTTTAAGGGATTTAATAATTGAGTTTCTAAAAGCCTTAACCAACTCAATACGCGAGTAGTTCATGCATCATGGATAATGAAAGTGAAATGAAATAATATTGTCTCGGGACGGATTATAGAAACCGAGGATACATTAGAGGAGGCTTAATTACGAGCCTTGGGATGAGAGGGTGTGAAAGGGTGCTTCAGGGGACCTGGGGTAGCTCCCTAGTGTCGGGTACTTTCACAATAAAAACTTTCTCAATCTGACTAGTCTCTAAGTGTTTCCATGCCAGTTGAGCTGTTCATATTATTATTATCCGGACTTATGGAACAGTGTAAACTCCTGGTTGGCCCAGTGCAAATTAAAATTTAAGGGCCCACATATATAGGTAAGTTATGATGAAGATATTGCATAACATTCATACATTCATAATTGATTGTGTATGTGATTGTGATTGATATTATTATGTATTGATTGTGAAAACCCTTTGTTGCTTATGTCTTATTCGGAAATATTATATTCTGTTTCTCACTATTTTCTCCGTGTTTTTGTTTCACATGTTTTAAATTGATGATTCAGAGGGAAGGATCGAAGAATATCGGCAGTAAATATAGCACGTTCTAGAAAGGGAGCTCGGTATGAATACCGTGGTCCAATGAATAAATAATGTTAATAAGTAACTGCTTTTGGGCCATGGAGTTTCCTCTCTTTCTTATAATGTTTAATATTTATTTCCGTTGGATGAATGTTGAACTGGTCTGGACCGGGGTCTAGGATCCGGTGTGGGACCAGCCACAAGGATGCAGGTGTTTTTAGGGTTTGCACACCGGAACTGTGTATATCCGATGTATTAATCCGGTCTCTCAGTGGGAGAGGCCGGTCTTGTTGTCCTGGAGATCCTTTACACCAACGATTCGCGTTGTAGGGGGGCGAAAGGTGGTGCCACCTGCGAAGATTCTCCGACGCTCAAGTTAGAAGAGTGTATGAACTGAATGAATACTCAAGCGTAGTAACAGTAAAGTGTGAGATAGAATAACGATACCATGCATGTGTGTTGAAATATGCTACTTATAGTTGTACGTGAGAAAATGAGTCGTTGAATACAGGTGGGTCCCTCAGCTCTGATAGCGTGTATATTGTGTCAATCAAAGTGGCTCGACTTTCCGAATGTGTCAGGAGGGTAGGTCAATTATCAGAGTACAATCCTCTAGGGAAAGGAGAGGATAATCACCTTTTCCGCATAATCTGCTGACACGCCCACTTACTTTCTGAAGCCATTGATGTGACGTATTTTGCTACAAACAGTGTCTTCGTTGATAAGTTATCAAAGGCTCTTCTCTTGCTATGAGGGAAAAGCTAACAATTATATAAATATCCTGTATCAATGAACATAGAACCGTTACAGCGAAAATGAATGATGCTGTCGTGGAGTGAGGGCGAATGACCAGACAACGGATATCTGGTGTGGTAACGTTGAACCTGGACACCGGTTTTCCTTATATGAGATCAGTCTGACGTCATAAGTATGGGGGCCGGTATCTAGACCGGATCATCTGTCCCCTAGCTTGTATGAGGGACTGTTAAGTTACTCATATGAGCTACACAACTCTTGAGAGAAGTCTAGATGCCGGTAGTACATTCTTGTAAGTCTCTGGGAGCTCGGTGGCGTCCGCTCTAGTAAACGAGTGACCACCCTTCTCGCGTTGCGTGCAACGGATTCAGACAGCATAAAAATAACCAATGGAAATCCCAAGAGTCTTTGAAAATCGAAACTCTTGGTATTCGAAAAGTGGTTGGTAGGCATTAAATGCGCACAGCATGATTAGACAATAAATGCGTTTTTTATGCGAGAGCCATCATTGCCCAAGAATGTAACCGTCGATTGGGCTTATTGGGCTTGGATTCAAACTGTGTGGGGGCCCATTTTGCCAAAACGTTTACTGAAACGTTACTTTTTTCGCGCCCGTTTGTAATGAAACGACGGAGTCGTTTCAATTTGAAAGGGTTGCGTTTTGATGCAAGCCTTGTGACCTTCGATGAAACACTGTGTTTCTTCGTTACCTATAAAAGGAACTCTTAGCAGATTTAGGAATCCATCCTTGCTCTCAAACTTAGTGAAACTCTGCTCGAATTTCCTTGGAATTTCCTTGTCGCCTTCAACTTCTCAAAGATCCTCTTCCTTTAGGTAACCTTCCTTCCCTTCAACTCCTTGCAATTTTAATCATTCTATTTCCATCATGCGCCCTAGAGCAGGACACGCTGGTCCTTCAAATAGAGGGAGGTTTGGCTCTCGTGCCCCCCTTAGCCACCGTGGTGGGAGGATTCCAGGGGATCCTCCTGTGGCTGGGCGCCATCGCTCAGAGAGAGCCGAAGCTTCTTCCTCACGAGCGTCCTCTTCCTTTCGTCGCTCTGAGGTTTCCCTTGGTTCGAGGGCTACCAGCCGCTCTGATGAGGGGTCAAGTGCTGAGGGTTATCTCTCTGATGATGTTGCTTTTTATCACAGCACCTACACATTCCACCGCGCCTACACAACCATGGATCTTCCAGGACGTGGAAAAACGCCGTTTCTCCGCTCTGCTGAAGGGTGTGTCAATGTTGTGGCACACCGGCTTGATTGGGAGAAACTTAACAGGGAAAAACCTTACTGCTGGGTGGAAGAGGAGTTCTTAGAGATCCCTTCGCACCATGCAAGTGAGGAGGAGCGCACGGTTTCTTTCCGCTGTAAGATATACTCGGATAAGAAGTACAAAGCGCGATACGCTGTGATGGCTCCGCATCCTTCTGAAAGAATATGCCACAACGTCCCTGACGCGAGGTCGGTCTACATGTACGACTTCGTTTTCTTAAAGCTGGGAGTACGCTTTCCCCTGACGGATTTCCAAATGGCCGTCCTACGTTTCTTAGACTGTGCCCCCTCACAACTACATCCCAACGGTTGGAGTCTTGTCCAGGCTCTGGAAGTTTTGGGGGAGCATTTTGGCTTCTCCGCCACTGTGGCCAAGCTATTTTACTATTGCCAAGTGGTCCGCCGAGCTAATAAGAAGGGCGGTCTTGGGTTCATTACTCTCCGTAGTGACTCAAGGGTTGTAAATTTCAAATCTTATATGGAGTCCGCAAAGGTAGATGGGCGCTCCTTCAAACACTACTATACGCGGGTCCAGATCAAGCCAAATAAACCAGTCTTTTGGCGGAATAAAGAGGGGTTTACCAAGTTTCCCCTTAGCTGGACGCACGAGCATTTTCTTCTTATGAGCCGTGCTTATTATACAGATGAGAGCGAACTTTCCCCTCATTCTGTTGAGGTCTTGAGCGCCCTGCAGACGGCCTCAAAGACCCTCAAAGGGTTTTCCAGCCGTCTTCTCTTGGCCGAGGATGGCATCAGAAACACCTACCTCCGTAACATCCGCTCTTATTCTCCTTGTATTGTATGGTTATTCCGCTCTAGTTATTTTTCTCCTTGTATGCTTATTCAACTTTTCTTGTTTTGCAGAACAAATTGAAAAAGCCTGCCCAGAGATGTTGTCGCTAAGGACCATGATGGCTGACGATGACTCCTCTTCTGAAGAAAATAACATCCAGGCGAAGAGGAACGCCACTAAAACTCCCCTCATTCCTCTGACTTCTGCGGTAGGAGATGAGGTTCCTCTCTTCGACGAGGAGGAAGCCGAAGAAGCAACTGAGGCCGCTGGAGCGGGTGGCGAGGAGGCCGTCCCAGAGAAAAAGAAAAAGAAGAGGCATCTTGTAAAGAAGGCTGATCAAGAGAAGCCCTCCTCTGATGACCCTGTGAAGAAGCGTCAGAGGACGGCCGAAGAAACTGAATTAAAGAAGAACAAGGGAAAGGAACCCGCTCCTGAGTTCTCTGCACCTTCTTCTCAAAATGCTTCAGAACCGGATTCTGGGAACGGTCCTCCTCCGGCGTTCGATCCTCCGCGTGACTCCTTCCTTTCTCCTTATTTGTGGTTTCAAGGATCTATGCCTCCTACTCTCCCAAAGGCACGGTATTGCCTCCGCCCTTCCCTCGACGCTGCTGGGGTCCGAGGTGCTTGCAAGGCTGGGCGTTGGCAACTTGATGAACTGTCTGGCCTGCTTGAGTCCCTGAGCGAGAAAGCTGACTATATGGATCAGGTTGAAAAACTTGAGACCGAACTCGCGGTGAAGGAGAAATTTGCGGCCAAGCAAGCTGAAGTTCACAGGGGGGTGGAATCAGAATTGAAGAAAACTAAAGAAACGCTCCAGAGGAAGACTGAAGAGGCAAGCCAAGTTCATTTTGCGAACAAGGCCCTAGAACGGGAAGTTGCCGACCTCCAGAATAAGAACAAATCCATACCCCTCCTTGAAGAAGAACTGCAACTAGAGAAGAAGAGATCGGCTAAGCTTGCTGACGATCTCAAAGTTATGGAGGAGGGTCGCAACAAGGACCTTGGGGAGTGGGAGTCTATTCGGAAAGAGATGCAAGCCCAAATTGATGAACTCAAAAAGGGTGGTGCGAGTGCCGGGCCTTCAGAAGAGGATTATGCCAAGGTTCAAAGAAGACTAGCTGCTGCAAAGGCCAAGGCTGCCAAAGCCTTGGATATATGCAAAAATGTGGCGTATGAATCTTTCGGCCTGGCCCTTCGTCAAGTCTATTATCGTAACCCTGGAGTAAAGCTGAATCTATACGGATTAGATCCGTTCTTCGAGTTCCATGGGGGAAGACTTGTAGAAGTTCATAAGGACGGATCGCACCACGAGCCCCATGCATCTCTGTACGAACTGCCTCCCCTCCCAGAAGGCCAAAGTATGGAGCCTACAACGTCCACTGCTGCCTCTGGAGCTGAAGCACAAGAAGGTGCCCAAACTGGAATGGAGGACAAAGCGGAGAAGGGAGGAGTGCGCACTGTGGAGGATCAAGCGCCAGCCTCTTAAATTTATACTTTCATTCATAGCCGTGTTCTGGGATCGGCTCCAGCTTTAAAACGCTTTGTAACCTGCATATTTCCTTATTTTTGAAAATAAGATTCATTATTACTTTTCCTCAACTGTTTGCATCGAATGTGTGAGTGCTGAATAACTTGGTGTTATACAAAACACTTTATTATTTCCAATGCTTTGCGAGTCTGTTCTGCGTGGTTGCCAAGTTACTTAAAGCGTACCTATCACACTGGATTAAGATAACGAATTGTAACAAAGAAGTGACAATTAAGTTAAAGCATGCCCTGTCCCCAAGTGTAAGTACGTTGGGAAGGGAAATTTTATCTCAAGGATTACCTTTTAACTTCTTAAAAAGATAGAAATGCTTATCTGTCCTTGAAGATGTAGAGCGGGTACATTAGCGTTCAACCGCTCTGGGATGGATATTCCACAATTGAGGACGGATGTTGCCTTTGAATTTTGTATAGCTTTGGCAAGGGTAAACTTTATGCCTTTCTCTTGAGTTTCGGTTTAGTCCTACACCTCAAGTCTTCACACGGTGTTCGGTTCGATCCTACTAACCGTACTTGGAGTTCGGTGCAATCCTACAATCCAAGCCTTCAACACGGGGTTCGGATCAGGGCTAATCCTGAACCTACTGCGCCCGTTACTCGGGGTTCAGCGCGGTTTTCTGTGTGAACCGGCTTACTGCGCCCAAGCCTTCGCATGGGGTTCGGTTTGTGGCCTTGAAAAAGGACCAGCCCTACAACCCATGTAGTCTTCGGATGGGGTTCGGTTTGTGGCCTTGAAAAAGGACCAGCCCTACAACCCATGTAGTCTTCGAATGGGGTTCGGTTTGTGGCCTTGAAAAAGGACCAGCCCTACAACCCATGTAGTCTTCGAATGGGGTTCGGTTTGTGGCCTTGAAAAAGGACCATCCCTACAACCCATGTAGTCTTCGAATGGGGTTCGGTTTGTGGCCTTGAAAAAGGACCAGCCCTACAACCCATGTAGTCTTCGAATGGGGTTCGGTTTGTGGCCTTGAAAAAGGACCAGCCCTACAACCCATTCTACCTCAAGGAATCGCATCGTCCATCTTGAAGGGTCTTCCTCCGTTCTTCGAGGAATTATCTCATCAACTACAGAATAGGTAGTTACGTTCACCCGTCCTGAGGTGTATGCGTATTAAACCACGTCTTTAAATCATAACACATAAGAAAAGTGAGAATGATAGGGCGGTGAAAGTGTATTCTTATTAAAATTGAAAATAGATTACACAAAGAGCGTCGTTGGGGCCATGCCTCGTTAAAACCTTCTTGAGAAAACCCAATGGGAAAAAACTCAAGTAAGGAAAAAGAGTACACGCCGTCTTACCAACTAGCTGTAATACACTCGTAAATTCTGAGTGTTCCATTTGTTGCGGATTGGGGTTCCATCAAGTTCTTCCAACCGGTATGATCCCTTTCCAGTCACCTCCGAAACTCTATAAGGTCCTTCCCACGTCGGTGCTAGCTTTCCTTGGTGAGCGAACTTATTCCCCACACTGGCCTTTCTCAGAACGAGGTCTCCGGTGTTAAAAGCTCTGTACTGGACACGTTTATTGTACCGGAGTGCAGCCTTTGCTTTTATTTCCTGATCTCTGACGAAAGCCTTTTCCCTCAACTCTTGGAGGACGTCCAGCTCTGATGCTAAGTTGGCGTTGTTATCTTCTTCTGAAAAATACTCAACACGAGCCGATCTTGTTTGTAACTCAACTGGGATCATCGCCTCAACCCCGTACACCAACCGGTATGGGGATTCGTTAGTTGAAGAATGAGGCGTAGTGCGGTATGCCCATAGAACATGACATAACTGGTCAGTCCATCCTCCCTTCGCTTCTCCCAGACGCTTCTTTAACCCCTTTAGCACCTCTCGATTAGCTACCTCTGCTTGCCCATTGGTCTGGGGGTGTTCAACAGATGAAAATATCTGGACTATCCCCAGTCCTTCAAGTAAATCCGTGAACTTTTTGTCCGTAAACTGTGTGCCGTTGTCAGTCACAATCCGCCCTGGCACCCCGAACCGAGCAATGATATTTTCGTACATGAAACGCCTTGTACGTGCAGAAGTGATATGCACTACAGGTTCTGCCTCGATCCATTTGGTGAAGTAGTATACCCCCACAATCAAGTATTTGATACCTCCTGGCGCAGTGGGAAACGGACCCAAAATATCGAGGCCCCATTGGTAGAACGGCCAAGGCACAACAGATGAAGATAACTCTTGGGCCGGTGTATGGTGGAGATTGGAGAATTTTTGGCAAGCGTCACACTTCCTCACGAAATCTGCTGAATCCTGCTTCACAGTGGGCCACCAGTATCCAGCCCTGAGGACTTTTCTCATTAGGCTTCGGCCTCTAGCGTGGTGCCCACATTGCCCCTCGTGTACCTCAGTCAAGACCGCTTGAACTTCGTCTTCTCTTAAACATGAAAGATATGGGACAGAGAATCCCCTTCTGTAGAGAACACCATCGACCATAGTAAAATATGGCAACTCCCTCTTTACTCGTCTCCTTTCCTTCTCGTCAGTGGGAAGTTGACCATCAGCCAGATAACGAATATAGGGGATGACCCAAGAATCCTCATATGGATAACTCACCATGACAGCATTCAGAGAAGGATACAGAGGTATACTGGGTGATGTCAAAGTGCTCTGAACCACCGTTGTTGTGCTACCAGGCTGCTTTGTACTTGCCAATCTTGACAAGATATCTGCTCTGGTATTTTCTTCCCTGGGCACATGCTTGAACTCTAAAACTTCAAATCTTCCCTTCAGCTCATTAACACAATTCAAGTACAATTGAAGTTGTGGTTCCTTCGCCTGGTACTCTCCCTGGATTTGCGAAATCACCAGCTGAGAATCACTGCAGAGGGTAACTGCTGATGCTCCGATATCAATTGCCGCACGGAGACCGGCCAAGCATGCTTCGTATTCAGCTTGATTGTTGGAGGTCTTGAAATTGAATCGGAGGGAAATTTCTAAGTGTACGCCGTCATCACTTTCTACCACCACACCTGCTCCACATCCTTTGCTGTTTGACGAACCGTCAACGTAGATGGTCCAATGCGTTCGAGGGGTAGCCGGGTCTGCCCCAGTCATTTCCACTACAAAATCGGCCAACACTTGTGCCTTGATGGCTCCTCGAGGCTCATATGAAATCTCAAATTCAGATAGCTCAATAGACCATTTTATCATCCTTCCAGCGAGGTCTGGCTTGCTGAGTACTGAACGGAGCGGCAAATCCGTTCTTACCAATACTGGGTGCGCATGGAAATAAGGCCTCAACCGTCGTGACGCCCAAACAACTGCCAAGGCGTCTTTCTCAATTTTCTGATACCTTCCTTCTGCCCCCTGAAACGTTTTACTAGTAAAGTACACCGGTCTCTGCCCTTCAGGGGTTTCTTTCACCAAGGCCACGCCTAGAGCTTCATCGGATATTGCCAAGTATAAGATTAACGTTTCGCCTGGATCAGGCTTAACAAGAATTGGTGGGCTCGAGAGAACGACTTTGAGCTGCTGGAAGGCTTGCTCTTGTTCCTCTCCCCATTCAAAACTCTTGTGTTTCTTCAACGCCTTATACAAGGGGAGGGACCTGTGCGCCATCTTAGGCATGAAACGAGCTAAAGCGGCCACTTTCCCATTCAATGACTGGACCTCCCTCAAACATTTAGGACTCTGCATGTCCAGGATTGCTTGACATTTCCCGGGGTTAGCTTCAATGCCTCGTTGAGTCAACATGAATCCCAAGAATTTTCCTGCTGGAACGGCGAAAGTGCACTTTAAAGGATTTAACCTCATGTTGTACTGCCGAAGCCTAGTGAAAACTTGGCGTAGATCTTCAATGTGGTCTCCTCCAGCGGGCGTTTTGGCTATGATATCATCGATATAAACTTCGACCAGCTTTGTATGCATCCCTTCAAAGACTTTGTTAATCATGCGCTGATAGGTAGCGCCGGCGTTCTTCAGTCCAAAAGGCATGACGGTGTAGCAGAAAACACCGCGGTCGTTGATAAAGGCAGTCTTCTCCTGGTCTCCCTCCCACATCGGAATCTGGTTGTACCCCGAATAAGCATCCATGAAACTGAGATATTGGTAACCAGATGAATCATCCACCATGCGATCGATGTTGGGCAGGGGATATGGATCTTTAGGGCAGCAACGGTTAAGATCCACATAATCAGTACACATCCTCCATTTGCCGTTAGCCTTCTGCACCATGACCACATTAGAAAGCCAAGATGAATAGCGTATCTCCCTTATAAAACCTGCCTTCAACAACTCCTCTGTTTGCTCACAAGCCGCCCTCTGCTTCTCCAGTCCCAACCTCCTCTTCTTCTGAGCCACCGGTCTGGTTTCAGGATACACTGCAAGTTTGTGACAACAGAAATCAGGATCCATCCCCGGCATGTCTGCTGCTGTCCATGCGAAAAGGTCTTTGAATTCCTGCAAAAGGGCTAATAAGCGTTGCTCCATAGCAGACTCCAGCTTATCATTGATGTGCGTGACCTTCTCTGGGGAATCTCCCAATACGACATCCCTGGAGCCACCATCTGGTGTGGGCTTAGATGGATTGAGTGGATCAATCTTCAATTCCGCTCTGGGGTCTAGGTCAATAAGACTGACAGATCCTGCCGCTGTTCCTCCGTCGTTCAACTTCCTCTTCTTGTTAAATGCATCCAACTTAACCATGTTGAGGCTCAGATTATAACAATATCGAGCCATCTCCTGATCTCCGCGGAGTGAGGACACACCATTGTCCTTGTCGATAAATTTGATCAGGAGATGAGGGGTGGATACAATTGCTTCCATAGCGTTCAATGTTGGACGGCCTATGATACCGTTGTACGGGGATTCCACATCAATCACCAGAATTCTTGACTTGACTGTTCTTGCACCGGGCTCCCCTTCAAAAGAAATCAAAGTGTCGAGGTATCCCTTAGTAGGTTGCTTGGCTCCGTTAAACGCTGTGAGTTCTTGTGTGTATGGTTGTAAATCTGCATCACTGAAACCCATTCGTTTGAAACAATTATAAAAGATAACATCACAAGAACTTCCCTGATCGACGAGGATCCTCTTGACGTCCTTATTGGCTATGACGGCCACAATCACTACTGCATCATCACCTCCTGGAATTGTTGGGCCGAAGTCATCATCTGTAAACGACACCGTCGGGGCTGTCACTCCGTCCCTGAAAGGGCGGTTATTCCTCGGTTTACCCTGGACTGACAGAATCATCCTATGGTGGTTCTTTCGTGCTGTGATTGATGTTCCTCCTCCCGCAAATCCTCCAGCTATCATCTCAATCACTTCTCGTCTGCCCTGTCTCTGCTGCTGGGGCATATTACTTTGTTGGGCACCTTCAGCAATCACTACCCCTTTCTGCTTCTCAGCCGCAGTGAACTTCCTTGCTGGGTTGCGTGTATTATCATCTTCATCATCAGGATCTCTATTCCTTTTCTCCATCCTGTGAGGCTCATCCATAGATTTCTCCTTAAACAAATACTGCTTCAACTTTCCTTCCCGAATGAGAGTTTCCACCGTATTCTTTAACGCCTTACACTCATCAGTGTTGTGCCCTGTCTGCTCATGGAAAGTGCAGTATTTACGTGGGTTACCACCCCTCTTGGCTGGGGCTGGCTTCCTTATACCAAAGACGTTCAGAGTTGGCCAACCAACCTCCCTCATGATTTGTGAGTGCCTGGTGTTCAACGGAGCATAGTGATCGAACGATGATACGCGCCTATCTCGTGGATGCTGACGAGCATTCACAAAGTCTTCTCTAAAGGCATGCTTCTCGGGCCTCGCTCTCTCCTTTTCTCTCCGTGGCTGCTGAGCGGGTGCAGAAGGCTTTACTCTTGCTGCAGTTGCCTCTAGATGCATCTCTATGCCCACATATTTGGAAGCTTTCCTTTGAAACTCCTCGAAGGTTGTAGGTGGGCTCTTTGCCAAAGATAGGGCAAAGGCTGAACCTGGCTGAAGAGCTTCCACTACAATATGGAGTTGTATGGCCTCCGTGAGGTTAGGGACCAACGCAGCCTCCTTGTAAAACCTTTTCAAGAACTCCTTAAGAGTCTCAGTTTCTCCCTGTCTTATCTGGGCCAGGGTGTGAGAAGTTCTTGGGATATCCCTGGAGATGACGAAATGGCTTTCGAATGCAGCAGCCATTTCCTCCCAAGAGTCTATAGATCCTGAAGGCAAACTTTTAAACCAGCTGAGAGCTTCCTCCGTCAACGTCCTTGGGAACATTCTGCACATGACATCTTCGTCTGCTCCCAGATACATAGCTTCATAAACATAAGCATCCAAATGCTTAGTGGGGTCGGTCTCTCCATTATACTTCCCAATCGACAATGGCTGAGTTGTTTGCAAATGTTTTGGAATGACAATACTCATCAACCTTCTTGAGAAAGGGACATTAAGCTTGTATGTCCCTGAAGTTACCACCGCCTGCTCCCTTCTCCTGATACTGACTCTATCACCAGAGTCCTGTGTTTGCTCCCTCTCTTCATATGTGGGGATCTTCGAATACTGGAGGGTGGTGGATCTATCCCTCGCTGATGCATGGTGAGCATCCTCTGCATGAGATACTACCCTGTCCCCAGCTCCTCCTCTCTCTCGCCTCAGCTCCATCAGCTCCTCCTTCAGTTGCCTGATAACCTCATCGCGAGGGTCAGGCGTCTGCACTTGCACCATCCTCCGGGTTTGAGTTGCAGGGGATTCGAAGACGAGTCTCCTCCCAGCCTGTTGATGGGTCACATCCTCCACGTGACCTTCCACGAAATCTCTCCCATCACCTTCCAT
This sequence comes from Clitoria ternatea, assembly GCA_037962975.1. Classification (NCBI taxonomy): domain Eukaryota; kingdom Viridiplantae; phylum Streptophyta; class Magnoliopsida; order Fabales; family Fabaceae; genus Clitoria; species Clitoria ternatea. Next base: position 109,690,012 of record CM075674.1, on the reverse strand, counting down.
TGTGACAACCTAACTTCTGCGAAAATGGGAATAACTCTATCGAGTCCCACTGGGCGTGCCAATGAACTGGTCTGGACCGGGGTCTAGGATCCGGTGTGGGACCAGCCACAAGGATGCAGGTGTTTTTAGGGTTTGCACACCGGAACTGTGTATATCCGATGTATTAATCCGGTCTCTCAGTGGGAGAGGCCGGTCTTGTTGTCCTGGAGATCCTTTACACCAACGATTCGCATTGTAGGGGGGCGAAAGGTGGTGCCACCTGCGAAGATTCTCCGACGCTCAAGTTAGAAGAGTGTATGAACTGAATGAATACTCAAGCGTAGTAACAGTAAAGTGTGAGATAGAATAACGATACCATGCATGTGTGTTGAAATATGCTACTTATAGTTGTACGTGAGAAAATGAGTCGTTGAATACAGGTGGGTCCCTCAGCTCTGATAGCGTGTATATTGTGTCAATCAAAGTGGCTCGACTTTCCGAATGTGTCAGGAGGGTAGGTCAATTATCAGAGTACAATCCTCTAGGGAAAGGAGAGGATAATCACCTTTTCCGCATAATCTGCTGACACGCCCACTTACTTTCTGAAGCCATTGATGTGACGTATTTTGCTACAAACAGTGTCTTCGTTGATAAGTTATCAAAGGCTCTTCTCTTGCTATGAGGGAAAAGCTAACAATTATATAAATATCCTGTATCAATGAACATAGAACCGTTACAGCGAAAATGAATGATGCTGTCGTGGAGTGAGGGCGAATGACCAGACAACGGATATCCGGTGTGGTAACGTTGAACCTGGACACCGGTTTTCCTTATATGAGATCAGTCTGACGTCACAAGTATGGGGGCCGGTATCTAGACCGGATCAAATGTAAAATTACTTTATAAAGTTTTAATAATATTTATGAGGTATTTCAGAAATAATGTATATAATTTATTCCGATAGTTTCTTTTTAACAATCATATCTTTAGTAAAAAAAAAATTATGAATTTTTCTAGAATTTATTAAGGTGTAACAGAGGGTGTTACATTAACCACATAACAATAACTAAACGGGTATTAATCATAATTAGCTGGTAAGATATTTCCTTTAAAACACAAATCGTAACGTTCTAAAATTAAATGCCCCAAATAATGACTTTCTCAGATAGGCTTTCAAATTCAAATTCAAATAAATTAAAAAGAATTTAAGTAATAAAAAGGTGCGTCGCAGATGATCGTGCGCGCAAGGGGCGCAAATCATCATATTTGCACATGAAACCAATATTTTGGCCTAAACTCATTTGCGCGCAAGCCCACCTCCTTTCTACCTTGTTTACCACCTTAAATTCATTTTCAATATATAAAGACTTCAAGAAAGTGAGAGCCAAGCAATGTGGGACAAAAACTTTTGAAATAGAATCAAATTTTCTAACACCTATTAGGCATAAAGATGTTCCATAACTCCATCACTTGAATGAATTGATTGAAGTTCCTCATTTCAGTATTTTCCTGAGACTAATTGTTATTTACACCTTTTTTTTTGTAACTAAGTTGAAATCTCCAATCAAGCACAAAAGCTCACCCCCGTTGTCCTTATCATCACCCCATTTTAACTTAGAACTATAATTATATGATCCTAATATATAATTAATAATTCCATAAATTCATAATTCTATAAGAATTTGATTTAAAATTATAATTCTGAATTACAATTCCATTCACCAAATATACTCTTATATTAAAGATAACTTGTAAAATTAATCCTTAAGTTGAATTTCTTAAATAAAATTAATTTTTAAAAGAAAATAGGCCCGTTTGTTTAAGCTTATTAAAAAAGTGATTATAAAACATGCTTTCTTTATAATCACTTTTTTAATAAGCAGATCAGAGTTGCTTCTTAAAATAAGCTAAAAACAGCTTATTTTCAGCTTCTGCTTATTTTTAAAACTTTAAACAAACATGTCAAAATTTAAAATAAGTGCTTTTTTGAATTAAAAAAGCACTTATCTCTTAAAATAAGTTTAAACAAACGAGCCCAATATTTCACCAAACAACTTTTGACTTAAAAGTATCTTTTTTGTTAAAATTATTTAAAGAGTACAAAAAATCTTCTCATACATTTTGAAAGCTTTTATTTTTAGTTTTAATTTAAAAGTGATTTTAAAAAAAATATTTTTTTCAATTTAGGTGATCTATACTTGAAATAGTTTTCTTAAATCAAAATAAAGTAACAAATAAGCACTTATTTTCTATTGAGATATGTCCTATAACATATGGTGATAAAGGCTTGCCTTCAAGAGAGGTGGATCTAGCCTTTTCTTCCTCTTGAGATCTTCAAGTCTTGGTAATTCTTTTTGATTTTTTCATAGCTTATGGTATGATGGAGGTGTTGGCCGAATGGTATTTGAGAGGGAATGGAAGGGAAAACTCTATGCAACATGGAAGAAAGGTGAGAGATGAAGAGAAATAAGAGAGAAAGCTTTGGTGAAGGTTGTGGAGCCACTCCCTAGAGAGATAAGCCAATGAATTTCACTACTTTAGAGAGGAGTCCCAAAGGATAAGAAAAGGGAGAAGTGCTAAGCACTTGAGAGAATCTAGAGAGAGATAAAACTCACTATCTCACTAAGAATTCACAAAATGATTTCTTAAGTTTGTTTTACAAAGGAGTGAAGGCTTATATACCTCCTCCTAATTTTGGCTAGCTTAGTGGGCCTTGGCTAATCTCCTTGGCCCACTTCCTAATCCTAAAGAAGAATGGCCCACAAGAAAGAACAAGCATATAAGACTTAAAAGTGGCCCAAAACTAACATGGTCTTGCAATGCCTAAAACCTAAAGCCCCATTTGGCTTATCTAAGTAATTTTATTACAATGATAAATGTCCTAACTATTTACAAAGTATAGTACAAAGCCTAATCTAAACCTAATAAGAGCCCAAATCCACCTAAGAAGACCTAGACCCTATATAACAAGACAAATGAGTAAAGGTCTTCATTTTGGCTTCTTTTGGCTTAGGCTCATGGATTGGCAATAGGAAGAGTGTCAAGGCTTTTCAGAGGGCCTCCTTGGCCTTCTTGGTCCTTAACCTAGTCAAGGGACCACTAAAGCTTCCAAAGCATCATCTACTCTTCCAGTCGCCTCTATTTGGATGATGTCCTCATTAATGGGTCCATTAGCTTGTGTCCTATTCGACATTCCCTAAATCAGGGAAGGAACATCTAGCTTAACATGTTGGCTGGCGCTTAGGGAAAAACACAAAAAAGGCGTGGTTTGTTACATGCCGGTTGCCTTTATAAAAATGATTGATATTAGTAGATTAAACTCTGTTATAAACTTGACTTATTGAAACTTAGATCATGGTCCTTGTAAATCTTATGAAGTTTCATTTTTGTTTGTATGAATATCTAGAATATATATATATATATATATATATATATATATATATATGAATTCTACGTACCTTTTATAGATTGACCTTTTCTTTTTTTAAAAAAAAATTATTTAAATATTCTGTTAATTAATTTGAATAGAAGATCAATATTACAAAGAAAATATTTTTTTATAACTTTAGTGTTTCACCTAACTTATTAAAATGAAGAAGCTAGAAACTAGGTAATCCCATTAACTTTTGATTAAAAGCTTTTTATTATAGTTTTCTTTATAAAAAATATGCTTATTTTTTATGTATACATTATTAATATAATCATGATTATACTATCTATGCATGAATTATGTATACTATATAAAAAATATATTTATGATAATTCTTAATTAATTGATAGTCTAAAAATCCTTATTCATACAATGTATTATAATTACCTCTATCTTTTTATGAATAAAATTTTTAGAAAAGCCATGATAATCGTTGGATATGTGTTGTGTGCACTATGCAGTAAATAGTTGGCTCTAAAGTTGAACATTGTCGAGAGCTAAAGAGGAAAAATGAGGGAAATTGTAGTTACTTATAAATTATCGACCTTCAAGACTTTTATATTCATAGGATTTTAATTTGTAATCTTATGAACACCAGTTTAATACTTAATGAACTAAATTAATTTTTGTCAATGATTTTGCCCTTCTTTTTATGAAACTTGATTTTACGCTTTTAATGAAACTGAATAGTACTACTTTTTAATCATTTCCAAGTTTCTTCATTCACTAGATTTATTAAGTGAATTGTTATATACCCTTTATAACATGTGTTTAATTCTCAGTAAAATAAAAAAAACTGTTATTATTGTCGCACGAAAGATTTAATGATGAGTAGTTTTGTACACAATACAAAAAGGCAAATATTTTGTAATTTGACATGTGTGAGAAAAAATATATGAAAAAGAAAAGTAGTATGTGAAAATATTCCTATTGTTAGACAAAAGTTATCTTATATGTGGTAAGAATTATTTTTTTGGAGTGAAAATTTTCTCCCAAAAAATATATCACATTACCATTGCTCCTACATTTTTACCAACAAATTTAGTGTAACATAAATAATAGTGATAGAAATCAATAACAAGGTTATTGTCTTTCTGATTTAGTAAAAACTATTTTCTTATATATTTCATATTGGTCAAACAACACCTATTTTTTCATATTTTATCTACTGATTTCTTTCTCATATTTTTTTTCCTTACATTTCTTTCTCATTTTTATCCTTGTTGGTGAATATTTCTCATTTTTATTTACAACCAAACACTCTTCTTTGGATCGAGTGTTTTGGTTTTGGGTATAAAAAATTGATTGAGAGATGAGACAGATCGGTGACTTGGGCTTCACAGGTGCCAGTTAGGCATTCGGCTCCTTTATAATACAAACCTTTTGTTAAAGAAAATATCATTAAACGAAATTAATTTTTTACTTTTTTATTTTACAAATATTTATTTTCTTACAAGAATCCAATCCGAACTATAATATGTGTCAACATCTCAAGAAACAGCAAAAAAAAAAAAATTAATTAATTCGAAGAAATGACAATTTTTTTGGTCGAAGAAACAGCATCTTAACCCAGTGGTTTATGCACACATAGCTTAGCTTTTAGCCATTATTATTTGTTTAACATAACGTATCATTAGCAGTTTAAAACGAAACTGTAAACTACTCTATAATTTCTTAAAACATGAAATATATATAATGATATATTTAAGAATGCATATAGATTTTTTTGGGGTAAATGCATGCATATAGATTAAGTTTATTTATAGTTGAATATAGAGTGAGAAAGAAAAGATTTATGTTGGCATTTTTTTAAAAGATTTATGTTCGCATTATCTGAAAATTTCAATTGAATTCTTGGCTCATAGAAACCAATTATTGACATGATAAAATCAATCACGTTTGACACAATTCACAAAAAGTTGTGAGGTTGACTATGATAAAAACGTTAATATTCTGAGTTTGAATTCTCTAATTTTTGAACGGGAAAAGTCGCCTTACTTTAGAGTTTTTTTACTGTGGTTATTAAAATAATCAGTGTAAAAACTATGAAGTGATGTGACTTTTCTCACCACATTTCAAAACTTTTCATGACATATCAAAAGCTTTTTAATTAATGCTTGTAGTTGCAAGGTTACTTTCAGTCAAATATGACAACACCTCAAAGGCTGAAAGATAGGAGTTAAAAACCAGAAACACCTCAGCAACCTAGCGTGCATAGATAGATAGATATTTGATTGTAGATATGGACTTTGGTGCTCATCCCACATGTCAATTCTCATTGTTTTCTTGCTTTTTATAGATTATTACTTGAAGCACCAAACTTTACTCCCCTCTCTTGAATTCCATTTTTGGCCACTTTTCCTTTTCAATTGTTGATTTTTGCTAAACTCAAGGTTTGGTGTTTTAACAATTTAAGTAGGTGTTTCTTTTAGTTGATGCACAACCTTGACCGGAAGCATAAAGAGAAATTTGATCACAGTTTATCTGTATAAAAAATCAAAAGTTAAAAAATCAAAAGTAGAGAATCTTTATTGAAAATTATGTTAAGCTTGTATTAAAAATTCACATAAATCTATATTAATATTAATTTTAAATGAAAATCCAAGAAGCCTTAATACAAATATGATAAATTTCCAGTGCAAAATGTGATATACTACGTGTTTGTTTGGTATATAGTTGGGGAAATGAAATTATAAAAATAAACAAAATTTAAATATTAATATTAATCTTTCACACTATTCAACACAGTCAAAACCCTATTTGATCGTAGGATCTTTTTTTGGGTTGGTCAAACCTCAGTTTGACAAACCCTAAGGGAAACCAAACACCCCCTACAAAGAGGGTAATGAGGAGAAAATAATCGCTTCCATTCATCCATATTGGAAATGGGCATACTTGGATTTAAATGAAAAAGTGTGGCCGTGTTTTGTGAGCTGAAACTCAAAGAACAATCTTCAGAGCAGGTATAAAGAGGCACGGCAGCAAAGAGGGAATGAAAAGGTAAGAAAATCAGGAACTCTTGTTCCTTCCTATTTATAATTAGAAATTATAAAACATTTAAATATTAAAACTATAATTATTTTTCTCTGCGGTTCAACAACATTATGAAACTACCTATGACTTTCAACTTATCCTGAATCTAGAAACTGTAACATTGAATCAATCAATGAACTGTACAAGCACGACTTGAAGGTGCAAGGTTCAGGAGGTTGGTCGAAGTTCCCTCTTCAGCAATTCCTGCAAAGTGAGAAACACACAATTAATTTCATGGAAGATGACAACATTAACATTAACATTTCATCTCAAAGGCTTGTTCATGTTACCTGTTTGGTGGCTGCAACAGAGAGGCGCTCCCTCTCCTTCTTCTTGCGTTTGCATTCTCCACACCAGCTAGAAAAGTCCCTCTGATATTTCTTCATCTCTCTAAAAGCCGAACTGCAACATGAAGTTTGATCCACTCGTGATTGACAATATTTATGCTTATCACATAAGCATTGGGTTGAGACTCAAATTTTTTAGGCCAAGCTCTATAATAGTACTAATAAGCAAGGGGCTATGCTGTGTGAATTTTCTCATGTAGTAGAAACAGACAGAAGTGATGCAAATACCTTCTACACCAGATAATTAAATTCATCCTACTTCCTGACGTTGTAGGTCTAGCACCATGCCTGTGACGACCAGAATGAAGAATTGCATGTCCTGGAACATGGCAATAATCGAAGATTTCCTGCAAAGATATGCTCCGAGTTATATTTGTTAAGAAAAATGTCTACATGAGATTCATATACTTGTTATTAATGTAACATTGTGTAGTTAATATCATCTATATTGTCATAATGTCAGTGAATTACTCAAAATTTTGTAATCTATATTTGTCCATTAATGCACTTGCGAAATTAATAGCAAGTCAGGATCAGCCCAGGATTGTATTGTTGCCTTAATGTGGCTTCCGCAGTCCACTTTTTGCTCTCATATCGGAAAGTCTGAAGTATCGATTGTGCACAACAAACTCTCAGTGTGATGATGCTTGTATCCAAAAACACTGAAGTTCTGAATCATTTTTAAGTTAAAAATTCAGAACAAAACACGGCAAGAGGAAAACGAGTATGACTTTTTCAATTTTTGGAAGATGAGATAAAGATGGGACAACCATCCCCCACACTGAAAGGGTATGAAATTATGAATCATCAACTGCCACACATTTCCATTTTCTGTTTTTGAGTTTAAAATAGAATTTAAATACATGCTGAAGATCAATGTAGCTAAATATAAATCACTGAGCAGTGTAAGTATAATTTTCCCATGACAGTAAGGTGGTGAACATACCCCAGGTTGGCTCTCTGAATTTACATGCTCATCACATCTAATACCCCGGAAGAACAGTTCTCCACCGGAAAATGCTTTCCCCAAGCAAATGTTTAAGCTGACTTCTGAGTCATCCACATGGAAGCCTGCAAATTTTTGCTCTTTAGATTTGTTGAGAGGGAAGTAAACAGAAAGACGGCAAGTAAAGAAAGTAAAGCTAACAAGATACAGTTGTATACTAGAGGAAATATGCAAATCAAAGGTAAGCAAAAGAAGGGGGAAAGATATAATATAGAACTGAATCCATGAAAGAAAAATACTAATTACCATGATTTCTGATGGATTAACAAGGCAACAATAAACAATTTTCTGTTTTAAGAGTAAACGAGTAGACACATTCAAATGAGATCATTGATAATTAGTGTGAACTTGAATTAATCAAGTCTCCAGAATGGACTATAGTGAGCTTCAGTTATCTTAGATTAAGGGTCTGGGACAGGATGAAAGAGGGGAAGCAAATGTTTTCATTTTTAAATTTTAAGAGAGTTACAAAGCATTTATTAAAATGAACATGGAGTTATTGGAGGTTTCAAGATAAATTATCATTTTGTTCTTTCCATTCTAAAAATCTATCAAATTAAAGAATATATAATGGAAAATGTACCCTCTCAGCCCTTTCCCCTCCAAAAGATCCTTAGGGAGAATACAAGGTATTGACACTATCGTGTATAACAAAGATGAAAAAGAACATAAATGTATTTTGGACAATCTGAAAACTCGAATGCATTTTTATTTTCTTATCCTTTGGTTTCAGTAAAATAAAAGAACCAAAATTTGCAAGATAAGTAAATGCATATATAATAAAGAGAACAATCGAGGCAAATTAATATAAAACCATGAACATATATAGACTCTATTTAGTTTCAAAAGTCCACAAAATGACCTGAGTTTGAAATACCTACCAAGATCCACATCCCTGTTGACTCCATATTCAACAATAAAGCCATGATGAGAGTCCAGGGTGGATCCACCAATTTCATTGAAGAAAACTACAAAAAGAAAAAATCAGATTGCAAAAGTGAGTGCATGTCATTATATCAGTTTCTTAATCTCAGTCCTTGTTTCTTCATTCTCACGGAAAAAGATAAAAACCAACCTCGAGATAACGGACATATGAACTCATTCATCAACCTGTCAAGCATGGGCTCCAGGCCAAAATCATCAAGAACAGCACCATACTTATTCATCGTATTGGGTCGCATTATTCTGAATTTGGTCTCGTGGACCCATCTTTCAAAATGATCCACCTAACAGATAATTTGATAAGAAAACATAAAACGCTAATATAGAACAGATTGAATGATACACATATGAAAAGGAAAGGAAAGAAATGCAATACCTCCGACATCAACATTTCACAAAACTGTGGTTGAAGCATCTCAAACGTATAAAGCCCTTTTGAAGGTTCAGCCATTATACTTTTAAAACTTGACTCTGTATTTTCTTCAATTGCTTGGAGAAATGAGGGTGTAAAAAAGTTTTCAGCATGCAAAATATAGATCTCCTTATGCAGTGGCTACAAACAAAAGTGAATACTGGTAAGATCAAGCATCATCGGCATGCACATGCTAAGCGTGGAAAGGATACAAGATTATGTCATCAGTTCAGAAAATGTAGATGCAAACATGTGCTGATTCCAAATTCTCATAGCTAAGTACCAAATAAAAGATGTCTCCTGTTAAAAATGAGAAGGATCATCCCATGGATGGCATCTCTCATGATTTCCAAAAGAATAATAAAATGGAACCATCAAATTTTCAACTTAAAGATGAACAAAACTGCAATTATTACATTTGGTAGAAAACTTACTGGATAATTCGTCAAGATCTTTCGTCTGTATTCCTTGTGCTTCTGAACCTGTTCAGTCCAACATAGAATAAGAAAGAGTCAAAAAGTGAACGACAAACCGAAGACGAGATAAAATACCAGGAAAAATAAAAGAAACTACATCTCACATGTCTTAAAAAGAAAATCAAGCTATCAATACAACGAATGTTGGGCTCATTTACCATCAACTTTCTAGGTTAACAGGTATTTCCTTTTTTTAAAATAAATGACAAGTACCAGGCCCCAAGTAGGCACTTCTGAAGAATGCCCTTTCCACACATTCTAAAGTAACAAACTGACTCTTAAAAATGCCCTATTTCTTGGCAGTTCACAGGACATATAAGGAAGTAACTTGAAGAGTGAAATACAATTTCAGAAATGACTTTGGGAAAGCCATCATAGCAATGCCAACGCCACAAAAATCACACATCCTACAACAATTGAAGCTAGAAACCCAAACCATTCGGATTAGGCATTATTCTAATAACAAAGGAAACAAAGCCAAAACATAAATGATTCGAAACCCTGTCTTCAATGAAAGACCACCGATTAGAAAACCAACATCACCAGATGCATCCCCTCAGCAGTTAAAAGTACAAAACCATCCAAATTGTTAGCTGTTAAGAAGGACCACGGAACACAACACAACACAACACAGTAACACAAAGTTCAATTTTTCCCAATTTCAGAACAGAAAATAAAATCAAAATTTTCACAAAATTCACCCACAACCCATCCAATCCAAGCAACAATGCGGGCAAACAAAGAACAAGCCACCACAAACAAAGCCTAATTGATAAAGGGCAACGTCAAAATCAAATATTTATTCAGAAAGCGAGAAAAGAAATGGCTTCCAAACTCCAATACCCATCTGGGCATGTTCAATTTTCAGAATTCAAAAAATCAAATTGAGACTGAAGTGAACAAAGAAAGTTGCAAAATTACAAGGTGGGACCCACCCGAATGCGTTCAGTCTCGGGTAAATAGCGAGTGAGAATGTTCCTCATGTACTGAACCTTCTCCTCACGTGAGATGTTGAGCAAGTGAGGAGGCAAATACTGTTCAAGATAACTGAACATCAGTGGATTGAACTCCGATTGAATGTCATCATAGTTTTCTGGTTTGTGGTCCCTTTTTGGGCTTGTTCGGAGCCTGCTCGAACCACCCATTTCTCCATTCGGTTGTTGAGTGTTCCTACGCTCCAAAGAACCATTCTGAGACATGGTATTTTCAGAGATTAAAAAAAATAAATAGAGAGAGAGAACAAGGGGATTATAAAACAAGGAAGAGGGTGAGAAAAAAACAAATAAACAAAAGAAACATCGATTGCAATAAAACAAGAGTGAGAGTTGAAGGTTCAAGGGTGAGGGTGGTGGTGTTAAGGTTCTGTTTCTTCTGTCCAATTCATGATACTTTAGTTATTGTTAGTTTGGTGGTGACATCTTAATTTAAATGGGTTTTTAGAGTTTATCTACTCTGACTTAAGTTAGGGATTAAGAAATGTAATTTAAAAATATTATTAATATTTATTTATATAAATTTTCATACAATCCATACATAAATTTCAATAACTTTTAATTTTTTATTCTACTTCAATCATCAACCCTTCTTATTTTATATACAAGAAATTGTTGCAATTTAAAGGGAAAAATAAATAAATTTTAAACTAATTTTACAGTCAATTTTTTAAAATATTTTTTATAGGTCATGCCAATGTATGTTTAAGAGTATTGTTTGAATTCTAAAAATAGATTTTAAATTAAAAATTAATTTAAAAAGTTTAAAATTTGAAATATATAAATTTAATTGATATTTTTAAATAAAAACTTTTATTTTCACTTCTCGTGTCTTAACATTTGTATTGTAATTTTACATTCAACTTAGAACTTAAATAGAATTCAATGTTATCATTTAATATGACATCAAGGAAACATATATTTTCATTTAATAATAAGTTCCTTTAAGATGATAATAAAGTTTTTTTTACTTGAGCAGTGGTTTTTCCTTTTTACTCTTTCTTTTTATCTAGTGTAATTTTAAAAAAATGTTTATTTTTATTGTCATAGGAAGAATTTATGAAAATATGTATCATTTTCTATCATATCTTTATTCGTAAAATAAATGATTATAATAAATATGTGAAATAAATGAGGAGAGAAAAGTGTAAGGCTAAATTAAAAAATTTAAATGGTAAAATTATTAATTTCAAAAACATTTAATAATTTTCTTAATAGTGTGTATTTTAAAATTGTACTGGATAAAAAGAAACAAAGAAGTAATTGATTATACATTTATGGTAGACGCATAAGCTTTTAAATATTATTTACTAGTTATTAAATCCATTCTTTCCTAATTAAAGCATGTAGTATAGTTTGATTAGTGGTGAGGGAGTACCTGGTTGAATTGGATTTTGGTATAAAAAAATATCTAATTCGATCAAAGTTGATTAGACTAAGTTAGATTGAATTTATGTATTTTTTAAATTGATCCAATTTGATTTAAAGCTACGTTGGATTAGATTGAATAATAGGATACTTGCTTAATTATAATTTATTATAAATTTTATGAAAATAAAAATATAGATATTTTGTGATAACAAAATAAAACCACAAATAGAACAATGAGTTGTTATTACAATTTCAAAACATTATGAAAATCAAAATCACTCAACATAACCAAAGTAAAACATAGACATTGCTATGTAAAACTATGAAACCAAAATCACATATTGGCAATTATTTAAGTCTTTAACACACAAAAATACAAATCAATATCATTCCTTTCTACGACATGAAAAATAAAGAATTTTTAAGTTCAAGCCAAGAATTCTTTATCTTTTTTGGGTGAATCAATAGTGTTCGTTTGAAACTAAAGACTAATCATTTCAACATATAAAAATGATTGCATTATTTCTCCTAACAAAATATTTTTTATATACATTGAGGAATTCTTTATCTCAAATGTTCTTTCCTTTTTATAAGACTCTAATAGGCATTTTTTAAATATTTTTTTATTTCACAATGTGTATTTATTATATTTTTCTTATTCATAGTCTTATTAGTTAATCATCAACAAATTTAATACATTTATATCAATGTTTTTCATGAAATTTTATGAGATTGAAATTGAAAAAAAAAAAGAAAAAAATGATAATACTTAGATTATATTGATTTTCATTTTTACTTTTTTCTATTTGTGTAGTATTAAATAGATAAAACTAAATATTTATTTAGTGAATGTTAACTAATATATTTTAATTAATTGCCACTTAACAAATTTAGAAAAAAATGTCTACGGACCGAAATATAACCAAAAATATCAATAAACATATTTTATTTTGTATTCAAGGTCCAAATAAATCAGGAATTGTGATTTAGAAGTATTAAAAGTTTAATTTCTATTCATTGGATATTTTACAATTAAATTTTAAAAATTGGCTAAAAAAGTTAATATTGAAAAAAGCACAATTAATTATGTTGTTTGATGTATATTATTATCATCTACTCAATTTGAAACCCAAAAAAAGGGGTTGGTGTTGTGGGAGAGTTAGGTTGGTAATTCCGCTTCAGGTTTGTCTTTATAGCCTACCGCGGAGGGGCCAAGGAAAGGAAAACAATAAACCTTTCTTTTTTCCTTTTCTCTTCTCTTCTCTAAAACTCAAACCTTTTGCATCACATCACAACTTCAATTACTATACCTTATATATTTGCATATACAAACGTAGTGCTATTCTCTTCCCATGGCCACGGCGTCTGCAAAGCTCAACACTTTCTCTTCCGACTGGATCGCCCACAACCCTTTCTCTTCTCGACATGGATCCTCTTCTCTCCTCGCCACTCGCCGTGTCTCTCTCCCGATCCGGGCTTCTTCTTACAATGACGAACTCGTTCAAACCGCTGTTAGTGTCTTTCTCATTTTTCTGCTTTTCTGATCCTCTTGTTTCATGCCCTTGTTCAATTCTCTTCAATTCTAACGTTTTCTTATCATAAAGTTTCCAACTTTACTGTTTTTTATTTGCATCATGGCTTTGCTCTCAGATGATTCCCGTGTTTGACTTTTTGCTAGTATTGTAGCACTTGCAAGATGCTTCTTCTCCTTCTTCTTCTTGTTTTGGGATGATTTAGATTCTAGTTTGGATATTAAAATAACAATCTTTTGATGGGGGAGGGGGAAGAAGCTTGAATAGTTTTTAGTTTTATAGTGTTTGGTTTGATTGGTGATTGATTGGTATGATATTTTTGTTTGTGTAGAAATCTATTGCATCTCGTGGTCGTGGAATTCTTGCAATTGATGAATCAAATGCAACCTGTGGGAAGCGTTTAGCATCAATTGGATTGGACAATACTGAGGTCAATCGCCAGGCCTACAGGCAGCTTCTGCTCACCACACCTGGCCTTGGTGAATACATTTCTGGTGCCATTCTTTTTGAAGAAACCCTTTACCAATCAACAAGTGATGGAAAGAAGTTTGTGGATTGCCTCCGCGCTGAGAACATTGTGCCTGGTATCAAAGTTGATAAGGTGTGTGGCTTGTGATTGTTATGGGCATCTTGTGTCATTGGTTATAAACTGGTTTGGTTGTTATGTCTTTGGTTTTTCTCTTTTTCAGGGTCTTGTCCCTCTACCAGGGTCAAACAATGAGTCTTGGTGCCAAGGGTTAGATGGATTGGCCTCCAGGTCTGCTGAATACTACAAGCAAGGTGCTAGATTTGCCAAGTGGTATGTTGTTCTTTGTTATGAAGCGTTATTCTTGGTGGTATGCATTGAAATTGAGTTGGGTTGAGGGTTTTACCTTTGTTCTAATGTACAGGCGGACAGTGGTTAGCATTCCAAGTGGTCCTTCTGCATTAGCTGTTAAGGAAGCAGCATGGGGACTTGCACGTTATGCTGCTATCTCTCAGGTATTCTTGCAGCGGTGAATCTTTGTTTTCTGAAATTAGGTTATTCTTGGGGTAATATATGTATTTTCATAATTTATCCTTTGGTCTGGTCCATACCTGACTGAAATTGGTTGGTTGTTCTTTCATTTGAAAGGAATGAACTTTGGATGTGGGTATAGTTTGGACTTGTTAACTTGTGCATTGTCAAATTCAATTCAGGGGTAACCATGTAAAGTTTTGCTATGTTGTGAGATTTTATGATTTGAACTTGATGTCGCTGTATATAAAACACTTGTTTACTGTTTATCCCAAGCAAGGTTTTTGTCTTCAAAATGAACTCATCTCTTGGTTCCATTTGTGTTCCATTACAGGACAATGGTCTTGTTCCAATTGTAGAGCCTGAAATTCTTCTTGATGGAGACCACCCAATTGAGAGGACACTAGAAGTGGCTGAGAAGGTCTGGTCAGAAGTTTTCTTCTATCTGGCTGAAAACAATGTCACTTTTGAGGGCATTTTGCTCAAGCCTAGCATGGTTACACCTGGGGCTGAGCACAAGGAAAAGGCTTCTCCAGAAACCATTGCCAAATGTACTCTAACCATGCTTAGAAGAAGAGTTCCCCCTGCTGTCCCGGGAATCATGGTACAGTTCACAGCCCGTCTTGTTTCATCTTTACATAATTTGATGTATATAATCAATTGCACATATATAATTTGGATGGATGTATGGCAACCATATCATGATGATATGCTATTTTTAATTATTTTCCAGTTAAGATAGCACTCACTTATGTTAGATGACTTGAAATATAGGACCACTAAATCAAATTGTGAATGATGTTCTGTTTGTATTCTCCAGTTTTTGTCAGGTGGACAATCTGAAGTTGAAGCAACATTAAATCTGAATGCAATGAACCAAAGTCCGAACCCATGGCATGTTTCTTTCTCATATGCACGAGCTTTGCAGAACACCGTGCTTAAGACTTGGAAAGGACGCCCTGAGAATGTGGAAGCTGCCCAAAAGTCTCTTTTGGTGCGTGCTAAAGCAAACTCCTTGGCTCAACTTGGAACATACTCTGCCGAGGGTGAAAGTGAAGAAGCCAAGAAGGGAATGTTTGTCAGGGGCTATACCTACTAAAAGTTTAGGTGTCCCTTGTCTTTGGCCTTGTTTCTTCTTTGCTATTTAGTATTTATCATTCCTTATTAGCAGTGAATTCTGAGGAGACTTAGATGTGTTGTACTTTTTTTAATTTTTCCAACTTCTAGCAAATGAGTTGAATAAAGTGAGTAAGAAAGAAAGCTTTTGTTGGTGAAACCGGGGTTGGTATTTACTAGAAAACCAAATGGGGAAGAACAATTTTTACTTTTTACTGTTTTAGTGTTTATTTAAATTCTTCATAGATTATGCTCTGAGCAGTCCCGTTTGTGATCTGGCACATTTAATCCACGGCATCAGTTCTGTTAGTGCCATATTTATTTAGTGCAAATAATATCCCATGAGTGTTTTTGGTTGAGCGATTTTATATTTATTCAACATTGACCACGATATCGCTCTCTTTATAACAACTTAGATATCCATTCACCTGCCCAACTACAGAAATGCACTCCCTTGTTCTTTCAATTTTCAGTTATTGCAAAATTTATTTTAACACTCCTTATTTACATTCAATCTTTTTAATTATTTAATATCATAAATATTTCTTAAATAAAAAATTAAATTAATAACTATCAATTAAGATAATCCTTTAATCATTTTTTATAGATTTATTTAACTTAATTAATTTTACATAAATTAAAAGATAAAAGATTAAAAAAATTCATTTAAAAACATTAATATTCATTCACTCTAAGTTAGACAAACTTATTTTTTATATAAGCCAGAAGAAACGAGGAATTCCAATTCGACCCCTTATTTGCCTTCTTACCCCTAGATCTCTCTTCAAGATTCATCTAATCAAACATCGTTGAGGCACTGCACTGAAATCGCTCCTTTAGGTGTTTGCCCTCTTGAGACAACCAATGGACGATCAATTTATGTTCATCCCTGTAAAAAAATTTATTGATGCCAATCAATCGTTACAATTTTCTATTTCACCTGCAATTTATCCAAAAAAACCTGTCAAATTTTCCATCTCATTGGCTCCCAGGAGCTTATTTAGGATTTCAGTTACGAAACCAAAATTGAGAATTATTTTACAAAGAATTAATCGGCTAAGATAATGAAAATTAACTATGGCATAATTTTTCCGCTGAATGTGCACTTCCTCCTCGTCCCCTCCCCCAAAAAAGTATGTACACATCCACATGTTGTAAAATGACCCCGCCGCTAGCCATACATTTTCTCGCTGAGGATGCAAAAGCATCAAATTGGACGATTTATATCCTCAAGCCTTGATTGGCAATTTCTTCTGCTGTACACACATGATCCAAAATTTTGCCTCAATCAAAAATTGAATCTGTTTGATGTTGTATATGGGCTTGCCAGCTTTTCATGAAGAAATTGACTCAATGATCCATAGGACTTCGCCGCTCTGTCCCTCAAGAAGAGTGGGAAGTACAACATCTTAACCTTGTGCTCCTTCACCTTAACCATAGTATTTGAGCTCATTAGTTTGACTAGTCAATTGTGATCCTTCTTGCTTTTTTTTAGTAAGATTGACATGTGATTGATATATTCCCTGCCTGTTTGCTTTCCACCCATCAGCCATTGCAGTGCCTCAGCTGCAGCATCTTTTTCCGCGCTCTTCTTATTGTTACAAGGTTGGCCCATTATCTGCATTCCATTGAATTCAACAGTAGCTCGAAACTGATTGTTCTTCAATTGTTTAGTCTTGTAGATTGGTGCAGCATATCCAGCTCTGGTAAGCAGAGTTTGGAGCTGACTTTTAGAATTATCACCCCCAGGCCCGCTCTCGGTCCTTGAAACCAAGGTTGGATGTGAGGCTACCATGGATTGCTTTAATGGTTTAATGACCTGGCGACCAAATACAAATCTTCCTTCACATTTGTAGTTGGAAATCAGCAGCCGTACTGCAGATAGGAGATTATGAAACAGGTGTATGCTCATTCTTGGAAAAAGTAGCTGCCAAATACAAAGTTTAAATTAAAAGTTAACCATTCATGTCATTGATGCAGGTTGGCCTCAAGAAAAATCATTAAAACAAAATGCTATTTCCATTTGCATTAAGAAACTATGGTCAAGTTCTTATTTTCAATATTCAAATATCTAGACGAAGCTGATTTTTATTTTCCACCTACTTTGCTCTGAATTAAATCATCAAGTTCTCTCCGTATGCTCCGGTACGTTTCAGCAACAGTGGGCTCCATGAAAAACTCCAAATACCCTCCCAACATTTTTAAGTGATTATCCTGATATATAAGGATTGCAACAGTAAAACATCACACAACTTACACTTACAGCAATTTAAAAATGCAATAATTTATAGAACCAATGCAAAATCACATGAAACTTACAGCATCTCCTTTCAACAAGCTTCCACCAAACAGAAGCACCACTGAATCAGACACAGCTGTTGAGTCACGGAGAAAAACTGAGTTCACTTTTATCTTCTCATTAAAAACAAGCCATGGATATGGAATTTTAGTTTCCCGAGCATTCACTGAGTTCTAAGCAAATGAAAAGAAGATGCAATTAAAGAAGGAAAGAAAAAAAAGACAGCAAAACAACTGACAATAATTATTTGAAGTGTTTCACAACCAGCAGCAAATTACAATGGGTTTAACAGACTAACCGAGTATAAGAGCACTTGACCATCCTCCATCGTTTTCAAAGAGAATGACTTCTCATTATGCTGCAAATGAAATTACATCTTATTTTATATTCTCAAAGTCAAAACATAATATACTAAATATACAATATTAATACATTGTATAGCTCCAAGCAATGAACTGTTGCTGAAGATGGTAGCCACAACTAAAATTCAGGATGAGCATCTATTGATCAGTATTTGATGACCAAAATTTATTTAAAATTAAAGAATGATATATTTTAAATAATATAATAGATTAAAATACACCAACTCAAATATAAGAAATGAACTAAACAAAAATTAATTTTAATCATATTTAATTATTTCTCTTCATATATAGTGAAGAAAATTTATTACTGCAAGTACAAGACATAAAGAACAATACTAGAGTAATGCTACAGTCAACTTAAGACTCAAGATCACAATTAGCCTCACCAATTCATTAGATAATAAACTTTCCTGTAAATACAAATGATCTGTATTAGATCCTTCTTTCTTTTTTTGGCTACATCACTCTTTTTATATGACAAAAGAAGTGGAAAAAGAAAATTAGGATACAAAAAGATTAGATTATTGAGGAATGACGCATTAGGGAAAAGATCAATGAACATGTTAAAATGAGATGTAATTTTAAAGCAAAAAGAGGATATGCAGAGGGGCAACTTGGTCCAACCTCCACCCACCACTGATTAGAGGGGAAATGCTTCCATATTAATATATTATGCTTGTCTCATAAAAGGACATACCACAACAGAACAAATTCCAGGATATAGGCCATAGCAAATAACTGCCCGGATAAGATTTACGTCAGAGCTCCATGAATTGCAGCTGGTTGCGTTGCTGTCAATTAATCCAATATCCCTGAGCAGGCATATGAACTCCCCACGGAGAGCATCAATAGCTTTCATGGATTGCAATGAAAGAAAGTTTTTCCAGCAGTATTCATATCCAACCATGTCCATTTCAGCATCTTTCCAACCTTCGTATGCACTTACGAGGGCCAGATGATCACTGTACGCACCACAGAATTGAGATTTTGCTGCCTCTGCAAGCTACAATGAAAACTTTGAATTTAATTGTCAAATAATGATATTCAATTCAAGACAAGGTCATCAAGCAATAAGTTACATATACTGCTTTCACGGAAGTGACCATATCCTTTAAAACTAAATATATTTAACAAACTAAAATATGATATTCAGTTCAAGATAAGGTCATCAAGCAATAAGTTACATATACTGCTTTCATGAAAGTGACCATATCCTTTAAAACTAAATATATTTAACAAACTGATTTAATACTCTAACTAGCTATTACCTTGATAAAAATGTCGGAAAGATAAATGAATGACATGTCACATGATATAATTTTGCCAATGAAACCCAACGCAGAAACTTTACTTTTTTGTTCTAGTGGCGTTAAAAGTACCTTCCAAGTAACATACAAAATAGATTCTCCAATTCTTTTATGGAGAAATCAAGAACACATTTTTTCAAAATTCTGTATCATTGAGTGAATTTCATGTGGGTCTTACCAAATAGGAAGTTGGGGCCACACATGATTCAACAGGTCCCACATGAACTTCACCCAGTAAAAAATTGTATGTTTTTACTGGCATTCCTCTTCTTCTGGATAAAAAACCAGTTTCTCACTAAGGAAAAGACACTTCTCTAACAGAAAAGTGCAGTAAAAGAAAATGAGAGAAAGGATGGCATAAAATACACAATGCAAAAAAACTCGAGTGATACAGAAGAAACTCAAATAATAGTTGGCCGTGGCACATAATAATGACTACATAGTGGATTGCTTGCTAAGTAATAAAGATATATCATGAAATGCAGAACAGCAGAATAAATTTTTGTAATAGAGGGAGGGAGAGCCTGTCCTAACCTACTAGGCACATTACAATACACCAAATTTTACCTAGCAAGAGGAAAACAGAATAACAATAGCTTTAGTTTTTGGCACAAGAGGCAAGATTTATAATTCATTTAGGTTTTCACATGTGCCATTCCTTATCAAAGATTTCTCTTCACATGCAGAGACTTCCAACAGTATCTGAATATGTATATTATGTAACAAAAGAAATGCCGCTTCAACAAAATTTCAGCAAAGATTGGGTTTTCCTCAGAAAATTTACTTGAAATAAGTTTCTAAACAGAAATGGAAAAAAAAAAAACACATTATTAGTTATGTTACATGTTCACGCCAAGGGAGAACAAGTGATGAACAAAGGCATACAATTAAATTTCGAATGACCTTTAATAAAAAAGGTTAGCTTGTCAATCATTTACCTATTGCCTAGACTCAAAACAGGAACTTACATCTTTTTTATCCAATGGTGTTAGAAAAGGATCTCTCACACTAAGGCCAGCAACAACAGTCAATATAGGATCCAGACAATTGAAAATAGCACCTAATATTAGCATCTTGCCTAGTTTGGGTTCCATAGGAAGCATTGTTAGATAGCGCCCTGTCAATCGAAAGACCAAGTCTTCATCATTTCAAGGAAAAAATTAATAAGCCAAAATTTTCAGTATTTGCAAGGATCAGCATACCTAAAATAGTGAGATTCTCGTTCTCATCCAATGCCCCAATTATTTTTAAATACTCGATTGCATTTTGTACCTATGAATAAATCAATAAAATAATTAAACAATAAAGAAATGCACAAATTTATATATAAATTAACCCTCACAATAGATGAACAAAAAAGAAAAATGCATGAATTTGTGGAATTTTAAACAAGAAACCAAATTTATCATTACCGCAAGTATCTCTGGAGATTGCAAAGCCCTAGACAAGAAATCAGATATACTTCCAAGTCTTAGACTTTTGATTTGTAAACATAGAGATTGCAAAGGTGTTCTCAAAATTTCTGGCAACTGATACTCTGCAAATGCATCATATACGCATCTAGGATAGAGATGGTAACACTCTCCTGGTTGAACCCGACCAGCTCTTCCTCTTCTCTAGAAAAATAAAATTCAGGAGAAAACACGTCAATGGTAAAGGTCCAACGGTTTCATGGTTAATAATTAAGATAGTGATTCACAGGTATGTGTCATGAAAACTTCGGGGGATACTGCATCTGCCCAGTGTGATCCTGGAGCATATGGTTTTTACATCATTAATCTTTAAAAGAAGCACATAACCCAGCTTTTCCACACAATGGCAATTTCCAGCAGCAGATGCATTCATTTGCTTGAATGACATAGTCACTCCAAGTTTGTATTAAATCTCTCAGTCTCATTAGACAATATCTGATGTGCCAAGTTCTGTATTAGGCAGTTATGTTGTGTTAATTCTGTACTAGGCACTTACGTTCTATGATGTGAGGAAGTGTAGGAATTTGATCATTGTAATTTGAGAGTTTAGGGGCCTTTGGCAATGGGAGGCACAGTCCCTCAAAGAACTGTTGTGTGTGTTTCTATTCGGTAAATTTCAGGAATTCTATCCCACTCTTCCTAATAAAGATACCAGCTTTTCATCAACCACGTGTGTGAAAAATATATTATTTATTAATTAAATTAATCTCTCATGTTATTTTCCAGGGCAACTAATGGTGTTAGGTGACCTTTAAGGGAACTTGGATCAAATGGATTTTTATTTACTTAAGCCATAAGTAATGGATAGCAAGGATGCTAGTTAGTTTATTTCAAGTCTTCCACAAAGGACTAAAGAACTATTGTAATCAGATTTTGCCATAAAATTAGACTCCATATCGCAGTCTCTGTAGGGTTCTGGGCAATTCCATTATTCGACCTCACACTTCTATCTTTTCTTGACTTGGTTGACTACCCCCCACATACAGTTCTTGACGCAAATGATGAGTAGTGAGTAAGTACTGGGCCTATCAAGCTTCATATAGTAAGTATGTCCTGTATAGATGTCTTCCTGAAATCATGTTTGCTACTATGCCTATGACTACCAAAAAAATGCAGATATGCTGTACCTAAATTCACAGTCAAATGCAGACTGCTGCAATGCAAATATAGCACTATAATTAAGTACAGGTTCACTAGTCTAGTGTCTAGCATTCATCCCTAAAAAGAGGAGGTTCAAATTCAAATCAAAATAAATCCAGCATGTACATAGTGAGGGTAAGGATGACAAAGTAAAAAATTATCTTTATATTATATCAATGATAAATTCCGCATTCATAATCAAATAAAGTATACGCTTACTTGTTTAGCAGAAACCTTAGAGATCCATGTAGGAAGCAAACAAGGCGTGTTATTCAGTGCATCATATGATGTTTCTTTTGCCTTTCCACAGTCAAGAACAAAAACAACATCATTTATCGTGATACTCGTTTCAGCAATATTTGTTGCCAGCACTATTTTTCTCACTCCATCTTCAGGCTCTTCAAATATTAGTCTCTGCATATTGCCATATCAAATAAGTAATATTGATAATAAACTCCATCTATATTGAAAAATATTCCATATCAAATTCAGCAATATTTGATAAAAAATTTTATTTACAAATATAAAATTCTACAAAGTTTGTTGCTGCAGAAGAGTGCCTGACAGGTTAAGTGACAATGCATGTTACAAAAATAAATCGATGCTGACAATAAGTCAAACAGACAGAGCATTACCTGCTCTGAACTACCCATTGAACCATGACATGTGAGCAACAAAACACGGTTTGGATCTCCCAAGACAGTATGTGTCAGGAGCTTCTCTTTCAGAGAGCTTATGTCATCCCACCCGGTCATGAAAACCAAAACAGCACCAGGCTTTTCATTCTCACATATGTGGTATAAAATATATTCTATAAGATTGAAACCAATTGAGTCAGGATTCCAACATGACAAAGACTCTTGTGTTTGTGGGTTGTAATCTTTGAAATCAGCAGATTTAATTGCATCCTGCTCATACAATTTCCAAAATATACTAAAATTTAGAAAATACTGAAGGTACTGAAGCAACTGCAATTCAGAATTTCTCAGATACCTCTACAGCAGAAGCAATTTGGCTTTTTCTCTTTCTTGGGGCCTGTTTGTTCATTTTCCACATCCTTTCTTGTCCATAATCATCAATTTGATTATAGGGAGTCAATCTGTAATCTGTCATTTCAAGGATTTCCTCCAAAAAATGTGTTCTAACAGGGTATGTGAAGCCCTATTATATTAATAAACATATCCATCAAAATAAGAATAAGGAAAACTTGAAGTCTTTGGCACTAAGATACTATGCTTTTTATGAAAATATTAAATGCTCATCCCAAGGAAAAGGGTAATAAGAACTTCCCAAACCAAAAATATGAACTAATTGGTAACATGAATTCTTGAGTGATTTCTTCCTATGACCTATCCATGAGATTTTTAAAATCTTGTTTGCAAACCTATTTACTCCGCTTCCAAATCATCTTATTTTATATCTTTCTAGTTTCTACTCAGAGATTCATGATTCATTAACAATAAAGGAATTCTCAAAGACATGATTATCCCATCCCCCCATCACAGCAAAAGGAATATCACAGTTTAAAAAACGCACTGGAATTTTCACAGCTGGAGCCCCATCAAAGTATGAAGAGAAGAGCTCAGCATCTAGGGTCGCACTCATCAAAATCAATTTCAGCTCTGGTCGACGGGGAAGAAGTTCTTTAAGGATAATGAGCATAAAATCTGTCAGACAAAATGCAAGAACATGTAAGTTCAGAAATGTTCTATAAGTCAAGGATTCAATCAAGTTCCGAATTCTACCTTCATTCATCCCACGCTCATGAATTTCATCCACAATAACATGAGTAACACCTTTTAAATTTCCATCAGCTAGTAATCTTCTTAATAAGATGCCTGTGGTACAAAAGAGAAGATGGGTATCCTTCCCTTTCATACCCTCAAGTCGTACTTTATATCCGACCTTTCAAGGAGAGAGTATGTGTTTGAGTAACCAATAGAGGGGAACACACACTTTACTTTCCCAGAAAACAGAATTCTAAGAGAACAGAACAGTAATGAGCTGGAATAGTATATTAAAATTAAAAATAGTTTTCGGTGACACTCACAGATTCACCCAATTTCTCCCCTCTCTCAGAGGCAATCCTTTCAGAAACAGACATGGCTGAAATGCGTCTTGGCTGTGTGCATATAATATTGCAAGCAGCTCCACAAACTGATTCTACCTCAGATTCTAAAATAAACTGTGGAATTTGGGTTGTCTTGCCACAACCTGTTTCGCCTGAAATGATAACTACCTAAAAAGCATGAAATTTGACAACACAGAATCAAATTCTAAATGTCTAGCTTTAAAATGATTGAAATTAAGACTGAACTACTTAAGTTTTAAACCATGTAAATATCTACCAGGAACCAACCTGCACATAAAGATCAAATATAGGATAAAAACTTTATATCATCAGTGGCACCAAAGAAAGATAGTTTATGCTGACACCTAAGAAGTAGTCAATCGCGTTGTGGAGCTGTCCTGGGATGGACTCGCATTCCCAGAAACGTTTGTCAATGCAGCTGGAGCTGCACAGTCACGCCCGTGGGTCACAGCACGTCGTGACTAGGTCGATGCTTAGGATGCAAAACTGTGTTGTTTTGCTGAAAAGGTTAGGAGTTTTATGGGATTTCCCTCTTCCTCTCTCACTTCTGTAACAAAGCAGCAGCACCCACAGCCCCCTCTCTTCTACTCTTTGTTTTTTTCCGGCAACCCACTTCTCCAGCGAGCGCAACCGTCTCTCATGCACACTCTCTGCCTCATCTCTCTCACTCTGCGAGCTCTTTCTCCTCTATTTCCTTATCTCCGGCGAGCTCCATCATCATCTCTGGCGAGGCTGTTCCCTCCGACATGCTTGGAAACAGTGGCCAAGTCAGGCCAACAAACCATTCTCATTTATCTTCCTCACCCTATCTTCCACCCCTCACTATCTGGGGCTCTCTCACTGCCATTCACCTTCTCTCCGGAATTCTGCCTCCAGGGACTTCAGCATCACTGTTCTCGACCTTTAGAAGGTTCCGACAGCTACCTTTTCTTTTTGTTCCTTTCATGGGTAACATTTGTTTCTTTAAGGGTGACAATAAAGTGATGAAAAGTCAATTTAAGGGAATGGGTAGAGGTGTCACAGGAACTAGGAAATGATAAAATATAATATGAATTAAAGTTTGGATGCGTTTGTCTCTTTTTTATAAAATTTTCAACATGTATATGTATGTATTTTTTTATCCCGTGATAGGATAAATCTCAGCCACAACGCAATCATGACACCACGATCCTGGTTTTGGGGTTGGCCACAACATCTTGTGGTCCGGGAGATTATCTACTTAGGGCGCCACTAGTAGCCATCATATTAAAACTGAAAAATTTATGTATCACTCGGTATTAAGGACCCCATACATACTGCTGAGGAGAATAATTTCATCTTATCACCCAACTCATACATCAAGCTATTGTAGAAATTATATAGATCAAAAAGCAGGTCAAGTCCCAAGCTTTTTTTGATTATTGACATGGGTATTCTACCCACCAGAAACTAAAATAATTCTGTCATAAATAACTACTCTATTAAAGCTTACCATATGATATGAAGAGTTTGATATATAGCAATAGCAAATCATCTATCCTCCAGACCAAAAAACAAATCCTATGCCTTTAAATTTTTCATCAACATACAATTTTCACAAGTGACCCCCCCTCCCCAGGGAGCCCCCTTTATATGGATGATAACTGTCGTTACTGTCACTACAATTCACCTATACATTTGCCACTGCGACAACCTGTACTACCACCTGATATCATTGGCTTAAAATTTGTTATTTGTTATGATAAAAAATTCAACTACATCAGTTCTAAATTTCACAATAAAATTTTCAGCTTGCTTAGCAACACTTAATTTATCCTCTGAAGTCTGAACCACCTCACAACTGATCCTCAGAGCATCAGCTAGTCAAACTGGCTAACTGAATTTACTTACAACAATGCTATGAGAAGATTAATATCAACATAAACACAATATAAAACTAATTTTGGGGATACACAAGTCACTTGACAAGTCAAATAGGCTTAATCCATAAACACAGTGCTAGTATAAAAATAATACAGCTAATTAACAAACCTGATTCTTGGATACAACTGATAATATTGCTTCTTTCTGTATATAGGCAGGGAGGCTTCTACGAAATTCTAACATTCTCCTTCCGTCGGGAGAATCCTGAAATGGAAAGGTAAGATCCAGGAACATTCAAACCATTTAGTTTTGACACAATTGTTTCTAGACCTAATTTGGATATTTTTTGTAAAATATTAGGCATACACAAACTGTAAATTCATCCATATACATAACTGCTAAAACCAGCATTCATGCAGATATAGCATGCACAAACTAATGACCACCAGGAAGAACCAATAGATTTTATATTACTACCACATAAGTTTGGCAAGAATATCAATTATCAATAACTGTTAGGTTGAATACTTGAATTATATTCAATAGTTAACAGAAAGAAGACATTATCCTAAACTTTGACTTATCCTTTTTGAAGCTTATGCTTGATGGATACAGCAGAATAAAAGTACAGACACCAAAAGCACCCAAAATATTTAAAAAGCAATAGATGCTATAGCAAGAAGTCATGAACATTGAACACAACTGTTGAGGAGCAATCACCAAAAATATGTGACAAAAAATGCTTTGCCGACCATGCCAGAACTGAAACAAGAGACAACAGATTTATACAGGTCCAGGTTGGACTTGGGACAGTTGAAGGAGGAGGGGACAGAACAGAAAGAAGAGAATCACTGGAAAAAATTTACATGTTGCCACTTCAAGCCGCAATCAAAGAACAACCAGGAAGAGCAAAGGTTTGGTCGTCTAGAAACATGAATTGAGACGTTGAACATGAACCACAAAAATGGAAGAGGATAGATGTAAGATGTAACCTAGCTTGAAATGCAAAATCTTGATGGGGCAAAATTACCTAAGCCACAACAGTCAAACCAAACCACAAGGCCCACCACTGAGTCCCCACTCAAGCCATTCCTAATTCTAACTTCTCTTATTCAAAACAAAGGCATGTACTCTGTATTAAGGCATACCTGTAGCCCTGTGTCACATCTAAGCCAATTAAGTGTACACCTAGCAGAATCATGGGGCCATGGTTCAAAGATGGAAACCGACTAAAACTGGTTTCACATATGCTCCTTCATATATCATCAGTAAAAATTGAAACTCCAAAGGTCACATAAGCATATTGCTTTATTAGGATTTTCTGATAAATTAGGCATTCCATTTAAAAGAGGATTTGCATCATGTTAAAATTTTCTGTCCACATGACTTTTAACAGTTTAATACTCATGAATTTGTGACTTGTGTATTTAACGAACAAGGTTTATCAATTGCATGCCATGATGGCAGAGATGTACATTGTGTTACATTTTGCCATCATGGCTGAAGCCCAAGTTTGAGGCAGCAATCATAGGGTTTCAGGTATCTATCGCACTGCTTCTAAGAGAACTATTTCAATCCCCTTTTTACCCATGAAACATCATTTTTTGTGGGTTTTTATAAGGGGGGGAACATCTTTCTGATGCATTCAGAAACCCTAAAAACCTTAGCCTTTTTTCCACGTGTTCTTTTCCTCTCTTCTCTGGCCTGTTCAGAACCCCTCTCTTTTCATTGTGCAGCTGGGCACATCTAAGGCGAGCCATAAACCATGTTGGGTGGTTATGATGGTTTGGCACTTCATCCCTTAAACAAGTGATTGGGGATTCGATCCCTGTGGTCAGTCCCTTAAGGTTTGTGTGCTGACAGCCTGGACAAGTGACTAGTCTCATGTCTATCTGTTGTGGGGATACCTTGAAAACCAAAAAGAAAAACAAGGCGAGCCATTTTTCTCTCGATTTTTCCAGCATGGTCATCTCTCCTGCAAGATTTTTTTCTATTTCTGTCTTTCCCTCTCCTCTGTTTAAGTCTTCCATAAACAACAGCTCCTCGTTTACTAATTATTCAGTGAGTAGTTGACCAGGTGAATGTTTTGACTTGAGATTTGATTCAAGATCTATATGATTTTTCAGTTGATAATTATGCATAAGCTATGAATTATGAATTTGAGTATTTTTGTAGCGTATGTGTTAGTATGCACATATGTACAGATTATAGATCCATGATAGAAACAGAGAATATATATATATATATATATATATATATATAGAGAGAGAGAGAGAGAGAGAATGTTATTGAATTTGCATTACTTAGATCAATTGTGTAACAGACTTATATAGGCTGTTATGCTGAGTCAGTATAACAGAATTACAACAGAATGCATAAGCACATTAGCACATTGAGACACTCTAGCACAAACTAAACTATCCTCAAACATGCCCATGTGTAAGCCCAGGGTGCCTCAACTGACAGATTCTAACAGAGAACTAGAAATTTCAGAAACTAAACTATTCTCTAACATGCCCGTGTAAGCTCAGGGTGGTGCCTTGGAAGTAGCCAAACTGAGTTTGGATCTAAGGGCTTGAAACCATTGTTTTGACAAAGGTTTGGTTAGTATATCTGCTAGCTGGTCCTGAGAGGGAATGTGCTCTATAATTAGAGTTTTACTGATTACCCTTTCCCTTACAAAGAATAGGTCAAGTTCCATACGCTTGGTATCGCCACAGCACTCTGATTGTCAGTATATTCTAATGTGGTTAGGCTCTAATGCAATATTAGAAAATGGAGAACACACACACACACATATATATATATAGAGAGAGAGAGAGGGAGGTAGGGAGAGAGAGAGAGAGAGATTTAGAGAGGGAAGGAAAATGTTGAAAAGGAATTTGCATTACTTGATCAGTTATTAACGGACTTATATATTCTGTTATGTCGACTCAGCATAACAGAATTACAACAGAATGCCACTGTAGCAGGAACCAAAACATCCTCTAAAATTTCATACAGAGAAAATTTAAAATAACAATCATCCTGCTATCCACTATAGTGTTTTGGGGGTCAGCTACTATCTGGGATTGATAACTATGAGCAGATTTAAGTACTTCTCAGATTTCTCCCACTCCTATCAACCCCTCAAAATAGAGTATACATATGACAAGACCATTTCTTGTATTTTATTCCACAAAAACCTCTTTTAACATTTACATTGAATGTAGATTACTTGGTAGCAAGTGATAGCAAGGTTAATCTCACCTACAACTCAAAATTTTGACATGGACATTGAATAATTAGGTAATAAAGTATAAAATGCTCACAAATTATATCATAGAACAGAAACAAATGCTACGGTTATATATTTGAGGGAAGGCAACCTGCCAAGCTTGCTGCCGATCACGCATTTCTACACTTCTCTGCCAGAGAATTTTCTCCGGGACAGTCTTACTGGAAACAAGTGGTTCAGATTGCTCAAGAAGCCCTTCATCTGTACCAAGACTCCCAGCACTGCTTGATCTTGCAAATGATAAGTCTGAAAAGCTTCCACGCATCCTGGACTTTTGGCTAAGGTACTCCTCAAAATATGCATTAACTCGGCTTAGAGTGCTGATAGGCAAACCCACCTGTCAATTCCTGAAAGCTTTACTAATGTGCCTCTAGAGAAATAAATAGTTCCATTCATGAGCCTTTTATTGAGAAGTTTGATCTAAGTTCCTTACAAATCAAATACAGTAACCATAAAAAGTCAAACAGAACCAAGAAAAACACCACGACCATTAATTTTTGACAATGTCAAAACTCAGAGCAAAGAGGAAAGTGAAGAGCGGGGTACATACCTCCCTCTGAGGCCGGCGATCATCCAAATCATATCTGTAGTTCGGAAGCGGAACCTTACTGAAGACAACAACCTTGGCATACATATGGCTGCCACAAGATAAATGTAATTGGGATTCCACACAATAAAACCTACTTCTCAGTCAATCATTAACACTAACTTCACGCAAAAAAACAAAAAAAAGCAGAAAAAATTACCTATACAACCCCATTCTGCTTGCTAAAAGTGCAATTCGCTCAAAATCACGCCTATCCTTTTTCTCCCTCGAAATCAACTCTTGCTTGCTCTTATCGTTCAACAGCATAGTTAATTTCCGCTTCCACTCATCAAATTCATCATTGGGAAAACCACTCTAGTAACCAAAAATGCACAATACACATCGTTAAACTCAAACACTACTTGCACTTGGAACAACGAGAGTAAATTACGGAAGAAAGAACGCTTACTAAGGGAGGTTCGAATTCACGATCGGAGCCTTCCTCGGAAACGGCGTCGTCGTAAGCAGAAACGAAGCGCGTACGCGCTGGTTCCGGTAATGGAATTTGCCGAGATGTAACGGTGGGTGCCGGGTTTTCGTGAAGCTTAGCGCGAAGTGGAGTGGGAGAGTTGCTGTTGCTGTTGCTGTTGTTGTTGTTGTTGTTGGCGAGGGAGCGTAAGCGTTGGTGCGGTGGAACGTAAATGGAGCCATAAGAGGACAGCGTGGGGCGGTCCTTCATGGCCAGAAAGGGAAGGGGAATCGAGGGTTTTAGGGTTCGGGCGATGGAAGAAGAAGATGCTTGTGGAGTCGAGAGCATGCAAACTGAAACGCCGTCGTTTCTTCCTTCCTTTCTTTCTTCCTCTCACTCTCAGGTTACCTCTCTGTTCTGTGAGAACAGCAGAATCTTACTCAAGAAGAGAGGGTGTCATGGTGACGGTGACTTATCCTTCACGCTCCAAATCGCGCGTGCTTTGCAACTCCGCCACGTAAGCCATAACTAAATATTAATGGGCCTAACTTGCAAACCCAAAGTCCAAGTGATTACACGGGCCTTGCATGGGCTTAATCCATGTGTTTTTTTACCAAATATGACTCAGTTTTTTTGAGGTTTAGATTAACTACTCTTAATTCTTGTACATGTACTTATTCTTTGCTCTTCTTTATTGGTCAAATTGTACATGTATTTATTTATTTTTAGTTTGACAAAGTTGTTTTAGAGTGGGCTTAGCCCCATTTACCCAAAAACAAAAGTAGTTTTAGAGTTATATATAACACACACACCATGACGAAAGAAAAAACATTACTCACACCACCACTCTAATTCATTTCTTGTAAAATATTTTGTTATATAAATTAAATTATTTTTATTTAGCATTGTATATAAAGTAAATAATTTTAGTTATATAAAACATTCAAGAATATTAATAGGATTTATTTAACATGTATACTTTTGTACAAGATAAAAAAAATTAAAAAATAAATTTTTATTTAAAAATATTACTAATGTCTATTTATTCTGATTTTAAAATAATCCCCACATACTTTTAATAAAAAAATTACTTTTGATTTTTTATATTAAGTGATGTAACCCATGCTAAACAAACTTATATAATGTATAGTAATAAGAAAGCTCACAACAAAAGGCTTCAAAAAATTAACCAAAACCGGAAGAAACATCTGAACACGTTATATTGAATTTGGATTATATAAATCCTTGTAATTTGATAAAGACGCATAATAGGAGTAAGAGCTGAATAATTGAACCTAGCTATAATAGTCCAAGAAGTAAAACATTACTTAGCAATTAAGCAAAATAATCTTACTTAATTCTTGTGTCCAATAAACATAATACCTAGCAAGCAAACAAACATTCATTGGGAAAAAGACACTAATTCAAATTTCATGGTAGATGCATTATATATCAAATATTGTAAAACAATTTATTTAATTATGTTCTCAGATATTTTGCCTAAGAAGTTTTAAAAATTATTAAGCGTACAAACATATAATGACTTGCAAACCTCATATAGAAATATACAAAGCTTGGTAAGAGGAAATGCAGCAAAACATATAATCCATGTTTGAAACATCAAAATAAGTAAGAGAGCTATAAATTTGTGATTAAACTCATGATAGTCTCTTCAATGAGTTGTAACCATTCCCTTATAGAAGGTTAAGGGAAATTACTGAAGATATGAATAAGTTTCTATCTATTATTATATTATAATTAAATTAATTTTAAGAATCTCACGCATATATTTTGGAGAAGCTCTTCAAATATAATATTAGTTAGTGTCTTTCTTCATTCTCATGCATTTAAGATCTTTCACTCTTGCTTTGCTATTATATTATATTAATAGAAATCCACACATTATATAAGCATCCATCTTGTGACTTGTTGCATCTTCAACCTATTAAATCATAACATTTTTTATGTCTATATATGGAAAGTAATATATATGGGAAGATAATTGATATTTTTTTTGAAAATTTTATAAATACCACGTAGAAGGAATGGATGTGTATTTTATCATAATCCATATGACTTAACACATCATGTTATATATTTTAAATACTAAAAGTATTAATATTTAATAAATATATTACAATCATATAAAATATATTACAATTTAATAAATAAATTATTGTTAACATATATTTAATAAATACATTTTAAAATATATTATTTATTATAACTAAACACGTTTGTATTTTAAATACTATTAAAATAATATTTATGAGTTGTATTTTAAAAAATATATTTATATTTTATTTAAAATATTATTAAAAATATATTTAAAAAATATATTATTATTAGACACAGTTAATATATTTATGCATTATACTATAAATAATATATTTATATATTTTTTGAAAAAATTAATAAAAATATAACTATTAAAAATATTTTAATAATATTTATTATTAAATATATTACTATGTGAAAAACATATTATTAATTAATGTATAATAAAAATATATTATGATTATTATATTTAATAATAAATATTTTTAAAATACATAATATGATGGGCTAACTCGTATAAATTGATAAAATAATATGAATTTATATTTTATCATACACTCACCCTATATATATATATATATATATATATATATATATATATATATATATATGTATGTGTATCTTAGGTAAGAGTGAGATTGGCAAATCTGGGCCGTACAACTATACGTGAATGGTTATGATTACAAATTTTTTTAAAGTCAAATGATCACTTAAATAGTCACATAATCAATATATTTTAATGTAGACCATTCATGATGAGATATAACGGTTCAAATTTCTTCTTTTCACTCTCAAATAAGAAAGTCTTTCTCATATATATATATATATATATATATATATATATATATATATATAACACTTTTCATATATTGACTTAAAAGAAGTTTTGATTTAGTGATTGAGTATGTGGTCCTTTGTGTACCAAGTAATAAGTTCAGCCCACATACAATGCATTTTTTTAAAATTTTAATTTTACTCATCAACTAATGAGCACCTCCTTATATATATATATATGCTTAACAATGGGTCACCGTAGCTCACTTTGTATATATGCTTAACAATGGGTCATCATAGCACTCTGTAATATGTTTCTACTATCTTAATAGATATTTTTGTTGCCCATGGATGTAGCCCATGAAGCCTTAGGATGTAGCCCTTTGAAAGACCATTTGGATGAGTTTAATTTAATTTTGATGAAACTTAGAGATATTAAGTTCAAGATCAAAAATGAAGATGTTAGGGAATCCTAATGGGCTAGGAAACTAAATAGAAGGATTCCTATGGGGTCTTGCAAACTTTCATGTTTTAAACATATACAATTAATAAAATTGTATTTAAAATTCATACCTCTTATAGATGCAACATGAGTTGTCTATCAAAGCAAACATAGCCTCATCATTAAAGGGTCCACACGAGAACTCATACTAGAAAATGCATCTCTAAATATTAGTTCGTGAAAGTGTGGCCTTCAAGATTTTTTTACGAATTTAGTGTATCACAAGAGTGTGGGTTATGAGCATTTCATGTTCTATTTATAAGTTTACGTCTAACCTAAAGAAGACTCTTAGTGACTGGGCTCCTAACACATTATGAATTAATGAGTTAGGTCCAATAGCTTTATTTCCAGTCTAACTAAAACTAAAACTATTATCTGGTAGACTTACTCTATGTGTGTGACCCTATAGGTAAAACATTTGGTCATATTAATAATAAAGATTCATTTATTATTAATACAAAACAAGAGAGACATCTATCAATGCTTTATTATATTTTAATATTGTTTCATATAAATATAACCTATAAGTGATAACAATTTTATATGTTTGTTTCCTTTGTCACGAAATCTAATTGGGTTCAAGACATGGTTGTCGTCATCCTTGTATGACCCAATTCATTTTACTTGATACCAAATAGACTTTACTAGAATAAATATCAAAATCTAATATTTATTCTCCCTAACATGGTCATGTATTTCTTTAATCTTACTCTATTAAGTGACTCATAGATATCACTCTTGTTACATACGAGAGGAAAATCCCATCTACATCATTCACATCCCTCTACACGATTTATTCACTATCTAATTACAATCTTTATGATCACCTTGTTATGGATAATGTTTAATTGTATTGAAACAACAAACTTCTCATGTGGAAACTGTAGTTATAACATCCTTAATTTTTAAAATAAATTTCCAATAAATCAAATAAAATTTCGTAAATAATTCAAATTTCCAAAACAGAATTTGAATTAAATAAATACAATATCAATTTTTCAAAAGCCGACCGGCTCTTTTAAATTTACAATAAAAATAAAACACTCGGTATTCTCAGGAGCCGACCAAGGCTTCTACCAAAACACACTCCAAGCAGCTGAGTGACTTCTCATATCATGGTTGGGCCCTTCATTCACTAAAAAATGACAACAGTAGGGGGTGAGCATAACATATCAAATAACAGTTATTGAATTGGATTAAAATACCAATTCATAACTATATACACAAAACAGAACCGAAACATATACATATACTCATCATAACAGCATGTTATTCTCAATAGCACATAAATCAGTGCATACACATGCTCAATCAAATGGATCCAATCATTCATTCTCAATAATCATATATATCAACATCAGTACACATGATCAACCAAAATGAGATCATTATAATTTTTGTGTTGCAACACTGGCTCCCCGAGCCATAATTCAGCTCCTCGCTGATCCAGTCGTTTTACAGGTACCAAACCGCTCTGCGCCCATAATGTAACACCGAGTACCACTCCCAGAGTGATAGCGGTCCTCTACTCAGTGCTACAGGCCAGCCTTGAGTCCCACTCAAAGGCGTCCGTGGTATAAAGGAACCACCACAGGGTCTATGCCTTCATCAGGCCGTCCACATCTGGACCGACAACACAGGCCCCCTGCAGTCCTGTGTGCGTCTGAATACAGTTGATATATCAAACAAATATCAATCATCAAATCACATATCCACATCATCAACTCATATCATTCCACTCGGCATAATAACCAACATAGCATGCAATTATATATCATGAAAATTCATGAATATAATTCATATCATATCACCTTCATTAATCTCATATGAACTCAATATCATAAACAACAACATCACATATAAACTCAATATGAATGGAAAATAATTAACATAAAGTATGTTATTCAATTGGGGTCTCGATAACATTTCATACATATATCACATATATCATATCAACAACACCCCAAATCCATTCATAAACCATATATTTGAGATGTACGCTCCCCCTACCTGGAATAAGAGTTCCAGTAGCTTTAAAATCAAGTCTCTGTCCACTAGTTCCGACTGGAATTGCAAATCCTACACCACTCCCAAGCTTTTTCGTAAAGAGAAGAAAATGAAGAGTTAACTTCCTTTTTGTTCATTGATTTCCAGTAAAGTTTGGAAATAAGAGGATTTTAGATGATAATCTCACTTTCAAAAGTTCTTCCATTAATCCAACAATGGAAGTATTTATATATACATGATTCATACAGAAGAGACGTGAATGAATAAAAGTATTCTGACACACGTCTCTTTAGTACTAATGAAGGATTAAGATATTTTATGAAAAGGGACAACACATCAAAAAGGGTCCCATTTCTTAGAAAATATCTGAGAAAGGATTTCGCTAGAACGTAGAAGAACAGGATGACGTGGAAAGCATCCATAGTAAAATATTTATTAATTTCTGACTCGGTTTCAGCATATTCCGACTCGGAGAAAGCTTCTGTTCTTTCAGAACTCCTTCATTCGGAAATGGCCCACTCATAACCATCATTCGGAAATATATCAATCAGACATCTCACTCGGTTATACCTCTTCCCGAGTCAAAGTCTTCCTCTTGTGTCACTCGGAAGTCTTCCATTCCAAAAGATCACTCGGAACCTTGAAGTCCACTTCCTTTCTCGGAAATCATTCCTCTTGAAAGGATTACTCGGGTTGAAGGCTATTTTAAGAACGAATCCGAGCACAAGCTCTCGGAAACATTAAGGATTGATCCGAGCATGAATTTAAATGATTTCATCACCCGGATTTTTGCTCTTCTCAGAATTATTCACTCAGAGCATACTTAATCAGAGTCCGAGTCTTTGTCCAGAAGCACTCTTTCTGGAAGGACTCACTCGGAATGTTTCACTCGGAATCACATCCATTTCACTCGGAAAATTCTTGTCTTTGACATTTTTCCACTCGGAATTTCATTCAGAAATTCTTCTTTAATCCTTTTTAAATTATTTTTCTAAAAATCATAAAAATTGGGATGTTACAGTAGTAACTTCAAGTCAAAAGACTACATATATCATTATCATATTAAGAACTATTTATGACACTTATGTAACGATCCATGTAATGTTCTCATGATGGGTTCGTCTAGTACATTATTACTCTTATTGTGTACCTATGTAAAGATTTGATATTTTCTATATCTATGATTTATGAGATCAAATTATTACTGCATTCACACACTAATCTTAATGTATTTATATGTCTCCATGTAAATACTTAATTAGGAACACATTAGGAATAGGTCTTATATAGCCTACTACTATAAGGACAAACAGGTTTAAATAACTTATGAAACTTAAAAGACTTATTCTAGTTTTAGCATAATATGATACAATGAAAAGCATAATAGCTCATAGTGTATACATCAACAGAAGATGTTGCAATGATTTTGTTAGTGTATCTTCCCCCTTTGTATATGAGAATTCCGTTAGTTCTCTTAGTGTTGGGAAAGAGGGCATTATCTTGGTAGAAGTTAAGTTAACTCTATA
Source organism: Clitoria ternatea (assembly GCA_037962975.1). Classification (NCBI taxonomy): domain Eukaryota; kingdom Viridiplantae; phylum Streptophyta; class Magnoliopsida; order Fabales; family Fabaceae; genus Clitoria; species Clitoria ternatea. Next base: position 109,652,723 of record CM075674.1, on the reverse strand, counting down.
CTTGAAAGAGCTTCGTCATAAGATGTTTAAGCATGGCGAGTGAAACTTGAGTGCGAGTTTGGTGATAGTGAATTCTTTCAAGAATCAGAAAAAGAAGAAAAATAAAGGAAATAAGAAGTCCATAGCAAATTCAAAGGACATTTGTAATTACTAAACTAGGACATGAAAGAAAGATTGTCACAAGATAAAGAAGATAAAACTAATGGTTGCAATTGTGTGAGAAGGGTCATCGTCTAAAAGTGAAATAGTACTCTCTATTATTGATAACCATCAACATTATAAAGATCAATGAGTACTAATTTGGTTGTTCTTATTATATGTGTGCATACAAAAGTTGGTTTAGTTCATATGAAAAGAAGTTTGGAGGAAGGATCCTTATAGGCAATGACGTGTCATATCAAACAATTGGTATAGGTTCAGTTCAAATCAAAATGCATGATGAAGTTGTTAGAACACTCACTGAAGTTCATCATGTTCCGGATTTAAAGAAGAATTTGATATCTATAGGTTAGACTCTGAAAGGTTCAAGAGCAGTGTTGGAGGTGGAGTAATGGAAATCAGAAAATGTTCTTATGTGGTTATAAGAGGAAATGGAATTAGGAACTTATACATCCTTCAAGGTTCTACTATCTTAAGTTCAGTTTCATTAGTTTCTTATACTGAAAACCATGGTCCAATTTAGACAAGTGGTTCAGTTTAAACATGTAGTCCAATTCAAACATGTGATCCAACTCAAACACATCTTTGGTATAGGTATCTTGGTCACATAAGTGAGAGAAGTATGATGATTCCACACAGACATCTTTTGGAAGATCACAAGAGGGAGGAAATTTAATTTTATGAGCATTGTGTTTTTGAGAAGCAACATAGAATAATCATTCCAAAGGCCTTGCACACTACAAAGGCCACTTTGGATTATATCCATTTAGACTCTTAAAGGTATTTATCTGTTTTGTCTCTTAGAGGAATTAGATAATTTCTCTCTATAAAATAAATAATTTATAATTATTAAAGGATGTCTTGGGTGTTTATGATGAAGCACAAGAATAAGGCCTTCAAGTTTTTCAAGCAATGAAAGGGTTTGGTAGAAAATCAAACATGGTGTAAAACATCTCTAAACCGATAATAGTTTAGAGTTTTATTATGTAGATCACGATTTTTGCAAGGAAGAAGACATGTACATTGTTAGGAATACTTAACAACAAAATGGTGTTGTTGGGCGTCTAAATAGAACATTATTAAAAAGAGTTTGTTGTATGCTTCCTCATACTAGCCTAAATTGAAGTTTTTTAGATTGAGATAATAAATATAATATTATACCATCAATCGTTTTCCTTCTACTTTCATAAAACTCAAAACTCCCATTAAGGTATGATGATTTAAATCCATTGATTATAGAATTAATTGCAGTTAATCCCTAATTTGTTTTTTGAGTGTGATTAATTAAAAGTCTGACATGCATCTCCCCTCACCACGACGTCAATCAATTATTGTTCTCAACTTGGATCATATTATTTTTGGTAATTACGCATATAAATTTTGATTCCATTTTAGAATATCCAAGTACCAAAGATACTTGATGTCGAAGGAAAAAAACAAGTGAAACACATAGGGAGAAAAAATAAAATGTTTAAATCAAGCGTACGTGTCCACCATTAGCACCACCAGCAAAGGTCACATACTTTAAAATTGCTTCATTGTACAGTTAACTTAGTACACAGCTCACAAATGACCTTATAGCTAGGGACTTGTTGCATGTGACTGTCACAATTATATACATTCAAGCTTCATCCACCCTTATATTTTATACCATATAGATCCTTTCCCCCGAGCCACTTCTTTAGGATTCTAAACTATACTAAAATAATAGTGACGCACCTTTATTTCAATTTAATTAGATTAAAATTTAACAATTAAATAACATCTTGGAACCCTTTAATACAAATTTAATTTTCAATAAAATTAAAAAAGATAGATTAAAGTTGGTCAAGTTCGGTAGCTTATATAGTGGGTTTATTTTTAATATATTATAAATATATATTTTATTATTATGAGTTGAACCACAAATTGAAATTAACCATCTAATTTTTAAACATTGGATAAATTCCATAGTAAATTGAGTGGACAATGGAAGAAAACTTAAATCATTAGCTAATGCAAATATACATAAGAATCAGGGACGTATCTCATGAGAAAATTTCTCTTATATGAGAGTGAGAGAGGCAAATTTATACCGTATAGTCATACGATAGATGGTTGATGTTAAAAATTATTTTAAAAACTCACATGATTAATCTCTATCATCCATTGTATGGTTGTACAGTCTAAATTTGTTCATCTCAATCTCACATAAAAAAAGTTTTACTCATATTATACATTCTCTGTAAGAATTATTACATACGGTAATTTTTTTTTATTAAATGTTAACATAACTACAATTTTTAAAGATTACAGCTAATTCAGGTACTGATCGATGGTAAACAATATGTTATAAAACAATTTATTCGGATGAAATCGATTTTGATATCTAATACTTGTGGTTTTCTCGTTCTTGAGAAAACAAAACTAAAGGTTTAATTAAGAAAATATATGGCTGCCACAATGTGGAAGTAAGCAAACAACCTTTCTAAACCCTAACTGTGATTAGAGATGTGGGATCAGTGTTTATAATATTTGACTTGTTTTTATTCATTTTTTCTAAGTTTTAAAAAATTAATCGGGCCAATATTGAAATGAGACATTGATATAGTTGTCGGGGTGTGCTTTATAGGATTAGGCAAATAATTTCAAAAATAATGGAATCTGAGGCAGTTGAGTATGAGACAGGCTGGGTAGGGATCTCTGTCCCCCCTTGTAGTGCCTCTCTAATGCTTCATAAGAAAACATTTGAACCACATTAAATTGGAACAGGGAAAAAATGTTCCCTATATTTCAGATTATTCCACATTCTGTGTAAAGTATATGTACCAAAAGAAATGCTGTTTAAAGTAATATGCACATGTTAAGACAAATAGAAATTAATTACCTTATTGATTATTGTAAGAAAATAAAAATTTCATTGACTAATATATATACCTCCATTAAATGATATTTATAAAAATACCTCCATAAATGAATTAGTGTATAATTTTTAATTAATTTAATCAAATATTTTTGCTATAATTAATTAAATAACTATTGTGAGATAATGATACTAGAGATATTTTTAAGGCTTAAATGTATTTTCAGTATTAGTAAAATATGAGTCTTTTGATTTTAGTTCTTATAAAATATATTTTCCTTTTAAATCTCTCTTATATTAATATAATATTTGGTTTTTTTATTCCTATACCTTGGATTTTAATTCATCAATTGTTGATACGTCTAACTAAATTATTTGTTAGTTTGTTTAAATGGTTAAGGAAAATAAAAGACATACGCAAGAGAGAGAGCTAGAATGATGAAAAACTGTATTGATACTTTCTGATTGAATGAATAATAAGGAGCAAGACATACAATGATTTAAGTAGCAAAAGGAAAATAGAATTAGTTACAAGGCTAACTAATTACCACTAATAGTAATTAACTATCAATCTAATTATTACATATTTAACTGATTGTTAACATGTGATTCTGATGGATTAAAATATATTTTTAACAATTAAAGTTACTTTAATAATGTCAAAAAATAAATTGTTAAGGTTTTTAATGACAAAAAATTGTCTTTTAACCGTTTCACTTGTTAACAACTAGTCAGACATATATGTAAGAACCATTTGAACAAGTTAACATATAATTTAGTTACTCATTTTAATGATTATCAAATTTATTTAAGTTTAAAATAAGGATGTAAAATAAAATTTCAATATAAGAAAGATATAAAAAATTCTAGGATTAAAATAAAAGATGACCCTTATTTTATATTAATATTACTTTTAAAAACCTTGATGTTTTAATTTATTTTTAATGAAAAATATTTTCTTAAAGTAATAGAGATAGTGCGAATAGGTTTTAAAGTTTGAATTGAGGGCTTTGTTGTTGTGTTATTGTCTGAAGTTGCATTAAACACTGGCAAATGTTCTTTATGGTTTATTTAGTTAGGAAAATGACTGAAAGGCCACCATTGGGAAAACTCTGCCCATATACGACCAAATGCAACAAGCAGCATGCACTTTGAGGAATTAAAAAAGTGACGATTTTGGGATTATTGATGGTAATTTTATTTGTTTATTTTAAAATTAAATTATACTATAATTACATAATGTTTTTTAATTAAAAAATAATTTGAATCTAGTCTTAAAATTAATAATTTTAACAAAAAAATTGATAGTTCGTTGATTTAAAATATAAACAAAAATTAATTTTTTAATTAAAAAATATTATATAATTACAATATACTTTAATCTCAAAATAGTAAAGAAAACCAATTGTCCCATATCTCTGTGTTTTGAGGGAGTGACTAGTGAGGGACTTCTTGTCTTGCACCTCTCCAAACTGTTCCTTCCCAGGAACATGTCCTCCATTGGTGTCTCACACGATGTTGTTTACAACTAACCATGGGAAATTATTCTAAATATATATGGGAACTTTTCAAATATTAAAAAAATTTCAAAAATTAAGAAATTTTTTTAATCATCTTAATGATTAAAAATGAAAAGAAGGAAAAAGTATGCATTTTATATTTTGTTTAATGTTATATTTTTATTGTGAATAAAATTTTAAATTTTAAATTACAGAGAAACTAAAATGTTCTTATTTTTTTTTATAAAATTTCATTGTATCAAAATTTTGTATGAGATCAATTTTTATTTGATTAAATTTAATGATAATACGTATTTAATTCTTTACTAAACACTAAATAAAATAAATAAATTTATCATAATATAAAAACGTTATTTCTTTATAATTCAAATTAAAATATTCTATGAATTAAGATAACTGAAGATGATAAATTATTTGAGATGTATTAAAGTATTTTTAAAAAAACTACAATGTCAATGTATAAACAAAAAATTTATAAGTTACATTTAAATAATTAAACATGTTCTTTTATATTATTTTTTATTTATTCAATACAATTATCAGTTTTAAACTTTCAAGTTAATTTGTTTTTACTAATTTTTAGAAATATACACTTGCTAAAATTTATTTTCTTAGTTAAAATTTGTTTAAACAAACTAAGGGTCCGTTTGGTTACCCGTTGGGGTAACCTGGTTGAGATAATTGAGGTTTTGTAAACTGGGGTTGAGAAAACTGGGGTTTTGTAAACGGAGTTGTGTTTGGATGTGAAAAAGTTTGATTGGGTAAAAGTGGGTTGAGAAGTATTGATTGTGTTTGGTTAGAGAAAAAGTTGGGTTGGGTAGATGGTGGTTTGGTGAGAAATTACCAAAAAGGGTATTAGTAAAAAATATATTAAATATGTATATATATTAATAATGTAAATATATTTTAATTCAAAAACTATGTTATTTTATCATTGATAAACAGAAATCTATTATTTTTCCCCTTCTAATAAAAATCATAATTTTTTTGGTTCAACCTATTCTCATATCATAAAATTAATGTTTAAAAAATAAAGTATTCATGTAAAGGCCATTTTGTGATGTTACACCGTGTGGCTAAAATTTTTTTACTAACACCGCAAACAAATGTGCTTATTTTAATAATTAATTTTAAATCTAAATTTTATTAGTTAAATAATATTCATCCTTTTTAGTAAGTAATTTTCAGTCTTATATGATAGTTAACTCTTTTTAGATCAAAAAATTGTTATTATGTTTGTAAATTCCAAAACCTATTATTAATTTAATTCTAACAATTATATTAATTTCAAACCCTTCTTTACTTTGAAAAAATTATTTTCTTAAAAAAACTTTTTCATTCTCATTAGTAACCGTAAATCGATTCACTCATCAAACCGGAATAGCATATAAAATAAACGTAACGCTTCAACGTTATAAATTATCCCTATTTGACAGAAACGACTCTGTTAAATTTTAACGCTTAACCCATTGTAAATAGAAAACTAACTTTAAACAGAAACTTATTGTTGTAAAAACTCAACTGTTACATTAAAACAAAAACAACAGATAATCCCCAACAAATTTCAAATAAAGCTCAACATAAATATTGTTAACACATTATCTGTTTATACAAATTTTAACAGATACATTGTCATTAAACTCACTCACTTTCAGCAATACATACATGAAAAATTCACCCCCACACACTCACCCACCGTTTCCCACGACCAAACCCCCTCCCTTAACCCAACCCCCACCCCGTAACCCCTCCCCTGAGCCTAAACAACCCCCTCCCATAACCCCTCCCCCAGCCACCGTAATCCCTCCCTGAGCCTAAATAACCCCATCGTGAACAACACCAATCCCACGCAGACCCACCACGGAACCACCATCAACCCGATCCCAACCAGAAACCCCCTCAACCCAACCCTAAAGCCCTCAACCCACCCCGATCCCTCACCCAATCAGAACCCACAACAGAGACAACGCAGAAACCAGCAACAGAGAAACCAGTAAAACACGAAGGGAAAGAGGAAGGGAGAGGAAGGAAAAGAGGAAGGGAAAGAGGAAGGGATCGAGGCTTACCCTTCGATTGTAAGCGAAGAAGTACATAACGACAAACAAAGCTTCCTCCTTTCCACAAAAATCGCACGACTTCCTTCTCCAAAAACGGCGCTCGACGAGAAGTGTGGGGTGCTCTGCGTTACTCATTGTTTTAACCTTAAGCTGGGGGCATTGTGGCCATTTCCTTCCAACTGGGTTTGCAGAAGGGAGCACAAAGTAGCTCTGCCCAAACGGAGTTCACTCAACGGAGATTCGGGGGAAAAGTTGAGGGAACGGAGACGCACTGCATCCAAACACCACGCCGTTGAGTTAACGGAGAATTTTTGTCGTTCCTTTAACTCCACTCCGTTTCGCCTCTGCATCCAAACACGCACTAAGCATGTACCATAAGATAACGATTAATTTTAGATTGTTTCCTAATTAATATTATTCCGGATAACCTTTCATAATCCCCTGATTATCATTTTGTTTTTATTGGTTTGAGAATTTTTTTTACTTTTAATTACTGTTATATATAATTATCATCTTCATTTATTTCCAGTATTTTATAAAGAAAACACTAAATATATATAATCTTTGGGAAAAAATGTAATAACACAACTTTATAATTAAAAATAAAACAACTTTTTTATTAAATTAAATGATTCTTAATATATAGTCTGACATTCCAGAGAAGGATAAAAAACATTTTAAAATTTATGTATTCTATAATATAAAATTATTAAATATTAATATAAATTTATTTAATTATATTTTTAACTATTGAAAATATTTACAAATGAGAATAAATTTATGATAATAATTTTAAAAAGGATAAATCATTTGAAATAAACTAAAATATGAAAATTTATAATTATTTTAGAATATACGGTTACCAAAAGCCATGTTTTGGTAGTGACAAGTAATTAATCATGTATTAAAGTTATGTCATTTTATATTTAAACTTATAATAGATAACATTATTAAATAAATTCTTTTTTGTAACAGCAAAATATTTTCAACTCGATAAATAAATTTTCAGCTTTTATCTCACGTTTCTTCTTGTTTATTTTTATATGCTTATTATAACGAGGGGGAAATGGTTTCCATTTTGTGCTAACAATAAACAAAAATATAGAGTTTGGATAAGATTAAAGCCTACATAAAATATTAAGTGGGATTTTGAATATATATATATATATATGACACCTCCATTTGGTTTCCAGTTTGGTTCATCAACGTTTGACCAACTCAAAAAAAGATCTTACGGTTAAATAGAGTTTTAACTGTTTCGAATGACATAAATAACCTTTAGATTTATCTTTTTTTTAAACCTCCTGGACAAAATAATATGTGAATGACACAACTCATAAATAATGTTTGTCATCTTCCATGACTGTTGAATGACATGATTGCCCAAATTGTTGACACATGACTAAATTAAGAGAAATTACAAGAATTTAACTCAACCTAAATATTAATTAATTTGTTAATAATTTTTTAAAGTTATATAATTTTCATCATATTCTTAATCCATTAATTTTAACAAATATTGTTAATTAGATGTATAAAAAAGAGACGTTATGGAGGTAGTGGAGCCCTTTGTGTTTATGATTGATTAGTAATTTATGTTGAACAACATGGAATAATAGTCCCAGCTGGATTATTCTAACTTCATATTCATCTCTATCCACTTAGGACCTGTATATTTGTTTGTGTCGATATTCCCTTCCAAAAGTTATTAGCAACAAACAGTGTAGCAACGTACAGAAGTTTGGTTATAAATAATATGTAGTTTAGAGGTTCTTCTTTTTGCTTCTAATTTTGTATCTGTCTTGCCTTTGATAAAATTCGTCATTTCCTTCTTAGATTAAGTATATATTTTATCAATTTTATTTTGAGTTTCTCTTCACTTTGTAAGGAAAAATTAGGTTAAATAACTTTATAAAAAATACTTATTAAAAAATTAAGCTTTAACTTTAATGAACAAAAATTTAATAAGGAGCTTTTATAATCAAAAGCTAATTAATGAGACTAACTTCAAACTTTTCTTTTCTTTTCCCTATAATTTCATTTAACGCCATCACTATCATCACGACCACAGTCGTCATCACCATCATTACTGTCACCGTTGTAGTCACTATTATTGTCGTTCGCCACCATTGTCATCATCATCACCACCAACACTGTCACCATCGTTGTCATTGTCATTATCACGTCCCCTTATTAATTCCTAAAATTTATTCCAGGGTCTGATAAAATCAGAGTAAATTTTTCGTGTTGAAAATTTTCCTAGCAATAAACAATGGAAATCTAAGGGATATGCAACTCAAAACCATACAAAACTCTTAAATTGGCTCTCGTAAATCGATTACACACGCTGTGGTAATCAATACACAAAGCTAGTAATCGATTACCCGCAGGCAACCCTGTGCAGGATTTCAGTTATACTCTCTGGTAATCGATTACGTGATCGATTAGCAGACAGACAGACCTGTATAATTATGTAGAATTTGACTTTCAGGTCAATTTCCGCATTACCTAACTTGTCTGTTTTAACTCCGATTGCTACAAAAATTTATGGGCACTATCTACGACTTATTTTGAATCTGCAAGCGCAATCCGTGCTCAAAAATTCCTCCAGATCACGGAGATATTGCTAAAATGCAGTTTGGCTCCTTGTCACACAACTTCACTGCCTAAATCACTTCAAATGCAAGTAACTTGGCAATTTCTTTGCCCACACACATCCCAAATATGCCTAAGGTCCTATGAATACCTTCCGAGGACTCTAGATCCCACTGAAACTAAATTCACCCTCAATTGGCTAATTCAACCATTTTCTCTTGGGAACTATGTCCTTCACTTATGGCATCCCTCATATCTCAATAATGCATTTATTCCTATCAAGCTCTAAACAACTTAGCACCCATACATACATCAATCACTTCATAATCATCACCATCGAATGCTACTTTAATATTCTACTCTAGCTTTTATCCTACGTTCCACTTCACTTAACGACCTTCCGACCCTCGATCCGTCACCTAGTGGCACCAAAACAACATCTCGTTAGTCATTCATCAACACCCACCATATCTAGTTCCATTTCCAAGCTTCAAATTTCCATAAAAATGAAAAACGAAGAACCCTATTTGCAAGTGCATGCTCGGGTAAGAGAGATAAAAAAAGAAACAAGAAATTGAACATGCCAATTAACTCACCTCACTTTCCTGATCGCAATGGTACCTTCAATTTCAAGTTCCGGCAAGGAAATAGATTGGACCACTACACCTCACGACCATGGAAGCTCTCTCTATTTTTTTCTTTCTCCTTAGCACGCACGTATGAGAGAAGAATAGGGAGAAAGATTTTTCATTTTATGCCATAAGGGCATTCTCATCATTTCATCCATTTTCTTTTTCTTTTTCCTTTTCTTTTTATTTTTCTAAATTCATTTCTCTTTTCTCTTCTTTCTTTTAAATAAATATATTTTACTTTTACCCTATGGTAATTAATATTCTACCATCATAATTTAATTTCAAACCAATTTCTTAATTAATCACTTTTAATTAATTAATTTAGTATCATCTCTAATTAAAATTCCCCTAATCAACTTAATTTAATTCACACGATACCCAAATAATTTATTTATTAATTCTCTATAGGGCAAATAATTAATTCTAATAACTGGGATGTCACAGTCATCATCGGTTATTCCTTATTGTCACCACCTCCATCACTAATGTCAATATCATTGTCACCACCACCCTACCAAAGTCACCGCCACCACTGCATTTACCACTACCACCTTCATTATCACTATCATCATTGTCACAACCACCATTATTGTTTCCCTACCATTACTACCAACATCATCAATGACATCATCATTATCATCGTTGTTGTTGCCACCACTGTTGCCTCTACTGCACTATCAATACCATTGTTGCAACCATCACTATCAATGACACTATTGTCCTCGTTACCACCACTCCTATCACCATCACCACCACCACCATTATCATTTTCACCATCGCTTCCACCATAATTGCCCTCACTACCACCGTCACTGCTAATGTCATCGCCACCACTACAATCCTTGCCACCGCTGCCACCGTGCTGTCATTGCCACCATCACACAGTCATCGTCCCCACTATCATTTTATTACTATCATTACCACCACCATTGTTGCCACCACTATACTATCACCGCTAGCGCCACCAGGGTCATTGCCGCCACCATTATCCTTGTTGTCACCATTATCATTGCCCCTCTATTACCATTATTGTCACCACTATCATTACAATCACCACCATTGTTGTCACCACCTGAACTGGTCTGAACCGGGGTGGGAACCAGCCACAAAAGTTGGTGACTAGGGTGTTTGTACACTAGTACAATGGGTATCCGATCTTGTTGTCCTGAAGATCCTACACACCAGAGTTTCACGTTGACAGGGGTGAAAGGTGGTGTCACCTGTGAAGATTCTCCGACGCTCAAGTTAATAGAGTGAATGAGAACTCAAAGAACACTTAAGCGATACAATAGTATGATAAGAGTAAGAACAACGTAACCTTGCATGTGTATGAGAATATGCTATTTATAGTTGAACATAGAAAATGAATCGTTGGGTACAAGTGGGCCAATAGGCTCTGATACCGTGTGTAGCGTATCAATCAGAGTAGTTCGATGCTCAGTGTACGATCGAGGGTAGGTCAATGATCAGTGTACGATTCTGACACAGGAATGGGGAAAGATCCACCTTTCCCGTATATCACTCCTGTAGCTGTACTTTGCACCTTTCAATGGATGACATAGACACCTTCCATTGTGCAGGGTATCAATCGTGATAAGTAGTGAAACCACTTATCCTACCGTTGCGTTAGGCAAACGGTTATATGTGACGGAAGAATAAGAATGGATAACCGGTGAAGGAAGAGTTCCTAGCATGGTGTTTTTACAGTCCGGATATTGACCTGTGATACCGGTTGACCTTCCAGAACAGTCAAGATGACGTCTTAGTCTGGAGGCCGGTATCCAGACCAGATCACCACCATTACACTATCACTTTTGCCACTAACATCATTGACACAACCACCACCATCACCGTCATCACCCCCATCGTTGTTGCCACCGTTGTCACGGCCAACACCATAATATAATTCCTACATACCTAAAAATCAATAAAAAAAGGTTACCATTGTTTTACCAGCAAAAGATAAAATTAAAAGAGGTATAAGGGTTGCCTCGACCCATGTACAAGAGTGAAAATGACATGCAAAGCTAAAAAAAAAAGAAATTATAAAACAACAGATATCAAATATTTTCCAAACATATAACCAAATAATTAAGCCACTCAAATAAAGAAAACACAAAACTTATTTTCTTTTACTCCCAACTGGTTCCAAGCTTTAGATTTAACTAAATCAGAGACCTTCTGTGACGGCTTCAAGAACGTTATACCTATGTTTTTTCTATATAGTGTATGCACCGGTTGAAAGCAAGTTTTTATATGGCATATTTTTTACTGTGTCAAACACTTGTCCTTGCCATGTTCATGATGTGTCCGGGTTTGACATGTTTTTGACTCTCAAACTTGCCACTGTTTAATCATATCCATGCTGACTAGAGTACAATATAAATAAGGTGGGTTCGGATACAGTAGCTATATTCGCTAAATTTAACAAGGACTTGTACCTGTGGGCACTAGCGGGTATGACACCCATTCACTGTATTTAATGTCACGCGTGAATAATAAGGGCATTCCCAACCATGCTTCAAATATCATTTACTATGTCTTAAAATGATACTTAAAATATCCACTGTGTAGTTATCATCTTAAAGGTCTTTGAGAAGCATGGTAAATCTCTCGTGAAGAACCTGGCGATTAACATCTATTAATATGGCAAGATAACATAATGTTACGGATAACATACCACACATGGGAATATTCCTAATTTCATACTCTTGTAGGCAAAATATTCCTAATTTCATACTCTTATAGGCAAACTAATTGTTGGCAGTAATGAGTTAAATCATGTTTAAAGAATATAGGCATTTCACTTATGTCTATTAATTTTGAAACAAAGAACATCGGTATTAGTCTTGAACTATTTACGCAAGAGTTAGTACACTGTGAAACTTTATGTGTTGAAAATTCAACAACAATGCTCCAAAAATAATCAGAATGAGAAAACAAAAAATGTTATTTAAGCACAATGCTTGCTTTAAATTTCATGACTATGATGATTGATGGGTTTTTTAGGCATTATTAGATGGGAATAAAGCATTATAACAAAATAACGGGTCTCAACTATAAGGTTGTAGGGTACAAACCCTTATGCCATCAGATATAACACTCATAGGTCATAGGTATATCACTCATCGGGTATATCAACTATAAGGTTGTATGGTACAAACCCTTATGCCATCAAGTATAACAACTATAAGGTTGTAGAGTACAAACCCTTATGCCATTAGGTATAAAAACTATAAGGTTGTAGGGTACAAACCCTTATGCCATTAGGTATATCACTCATAGGTCATAGGTATGTCATTCATCAGGTATATCAACTATAAGGTTGTAGGGTACAAACCCTTATGCCATAGGGTATAACAACTATAAGGTTGTAGGGTACAAACCCTTATGCCATAAAGTATAACAACTATAAGGTTGTAGGGTACAAGCTGTAACACCCCCTTATATACACGAGATATGTATATTATTATTACTTCTAAAAAAACTTTAGAAATATGTATATATATATATATATATATATATATATATATATATATCATTTCTTATCTCGCGTATACAAGGACTTATATACACCCGATTTCCTTTGAAATTTTGAAAGTAAAAAAAAAAGAATTATCTTTCAATATTTGTCCATAATGACAAAATAAATTTATAGAAATCATAAGTGATAAAAGATTACAGTATTATATCCGAATGATAAAGTTTATTAAACTTTAACCTTTACCTTTTTACAATTATCTAACTTGATATTGTAATAAGGCAAAGTAAAACTAAACTATACCTCTACTACAACTGTGACCAATCATTTCTTAATCCTTGAACCATCGAGTTTTTGGAATCCTACTCTTGTCATATCTCTTCATCTATCTGATTGAGGATGAGACCACTTTACCCTTTTGTAATTACATGTCCTTCCATCTTGGACTGCTAGCTATATATCACGTAACATATATTTTGGACACAAATTCAAACAAGAAGGAGTGAGAAACAAAATATAATATCTTACAGATAAGACATAAGCATAAGGGTTTTCACAAACTAATATAATAATATTATTAATAATCTGATACACAATCAATTATGAATATAGGGTTTCCACAACATAACAATTATATTTTCATTCACAACCACCCATATAGAATGTCACAATCATATGAATGTTATGTAATGCTTTTAATGCTACTATCTCATTCAGTTTATGCACGTGGGCCCTTAAAGTTTTTAATTTGCACTGGGCCAACCAAGAGTTTACACTGTTCCATAATTCCGGATAATAATAACATAAATGCCTTCATGGCATATAAACAGCTCAACTGGCATGGAAACACTTAGAGACTAGTTAGATTGAGAAGGTTTTTATTGTGAAAGTACCCGACACTAGGGAGCGACCCCAGGTCACCTGAAGCACCCTTTCACACCCTCTCATCCCAAGGCTTGCAATTAAGCCTCCTCTAATGTGTCATCGGTTTCTATAATCCGTCCCCAGGCAATATCACATCTCATTTCTCTTTAATGATTTATGATGCATGAACTACTCGCGTATTGAGTTGGTTAAGACTTTTAGAAACTCAAGTATAAATTATATCTTCGGGGCCTACAAATAACAACATAACCACCCTGATAAACTGCACATTTCCAAACTCTTAAATAAGTTCTGCCACATGCAGAAGAATTTTCAGTACAATTTTCTTTATCATTCATAAATTAATATTATTGTGATTTGAGTTTCAAAGCCTTAAATATATTTTACAACCTTCTTTAGAAAGTGATCTGGTCTCAATACCGGTATCTGTTCTACAAGACATATTTCAACGTCTTTGACAGTTTGCCAACGTGCAACCGGTGTCATCGGTATACATCTGGACTCTAATTCCGTATCAGGCGCTCTCCCTATACCGGCTGTCCAGGATAACACCATGACACCGGATAACATACACGTCACCCTACAGAAGACAAAGGGCATTGCTACAGGGACCGATCAATAATTCCCCTCACTACGAGCCAAAATCTACTCACGGGAATGATCAACTTGTCCCCTAAGACCAGCCTACACTCCCTACGCTCAATATAAAATAGCCACTTGACCCAATCATACTGGCAAGTGCGTAATAAAATAATAATTTATAATATTATTGGAGGTTAGTGGTTCCCCACTAACGAATCCTCGTATATCGAGCCAATCAGGTATATGAACTCTCTTTATCAATGGAGAGGTGGATCTTCGACTATTTTTCAACTTATGATTACTCTCTGAAAACATTCCTCACTTGGAATATTATCATTGACTTGAGCGTCGGAGAATCTTTGCAGGTGACACCACCTTTCGCCCACATCAACGCGTGAGGACGGTGTGAAGGATCTCCAGGATGCCTAATCCGCTCTCTTCATACAGATACATCGGATAAATAGACCGGATACTCACATAACCGGTCTTTAGAGACGTAATAATTTCACTATTTGTGACTGACCCGACACCAGATCTCTTGACCCTGGTTCTGGATAGATCATTGGCACGCCCAGTGGGACACGATAAAGTTATTCCCACCTCTCGTTTACAAAGTCTGATTTTGCGTCATGGAAGGCAATGGAAGAAACATATCCGATGGGTACGTAGAAGATGTTACGGCCCAAGAACAACCAGCGAACAGACGCTTGGTTTTTGAGTCACCTGTTGGGAGTTCAAGGAGAATGGTGCAAGTATCTGCACCCGATCCAAGAGATGAGATGATACGAAAACTGATGGAGGAGTTAGTGGAGTTAAAACGTGAAAGACAGAGCATGGGAGAGAAATCAACATCCCAAACTGATGGGACACACCATACAGCCGATGGAGAAAAATCCACAACTCTCTAATACTCAAACATCCCCACGTTCGAGGGAAGGGAACAGACCCACGATTCTGATGATGGAGCTACTCGTGGGAAGAGGGAGCTAATTACAGCACCCCCAGTAACTTACAAACTCAAAGTTCCTTTTTCAAGGAGGCTTATGAGTATCCACATTCCCAAACATCTTCAAACCACTCAGCCACTCTCCATTGGAAAATATAATGGCGAAACCGATCCTACTAAGCATCTTGATGCTTACGTATTTGAAGCCATGTACTTAGGGGCTGATGAAGACGTGATGTGTCAGATGTTCCCACGAACATTGTCAGAAGAGGCCCTCGGCTAGTTTAAAGGTTTACCTTCAGGATCCATAGATTCCTGGGCTGAAATGGCAGCTGTTTTTGAAACTCATTTCGTCATCTCTAGAGATGTTCCCAGGACATCTCACACTTTAGCCCAGATCAAGCAGGGTGAAAACGAAACCTTAAAGGATTTCCTAAAGAGGTTTTACAAGGAAGCATCCCTGGTTCCTAACCTGAAGAGGTTTTACAAGGAACGTCCATCAACTTTGGCAGAGTCGGTGTAGGACTCGAAGTTGACGATCTTGGAGTGAGTCCGGAGGGTTATCAAGCTTACTCCTCCCTTTTCCCTATTTGCTCGACGGACCACCTGTGTGAAATAAAATAGCATGGCGACCGTTGGCGTAAAGTTGAAGTGCTCCCCAAGCACTTCTAAAGAACAGATCAACCCTTATCCGTTGGGGTGAAGCTGAGAGGGGGCGTAGTCCAAAAACCTCAAGACCCCCATCTGAAATTTTGTTAGAGGAAGGCACACACCTAAATTCAGAAAGAGGAAGTCATACATGTATATTGACCTTTCATCCGGTGTATGACATATCCATTTTGAGGGAAGTGGAGCCAACACCATAAAACGCTCCTTATATTTTTCCTTTTTAAAGACGGTGAAGCGAGGCTCCAACCTTGCTCCGTCCTCCCTAGCATGGATGGACGGTGTGTCGCGAAATTCGTCAGCCACCCAGCTATATGGACGTTTCTGTTGGAACTTCACCCAGTCAATCCGGTGTGCAACTACATTACACAATCCGAAAGCTGTCTTCAAGATATACTGTTGAGAAGGTGCTCCACCACTAGAGGTGCTTTCTCCGGTCATCTTCTTTACAGCTAATTTAAAAGCCTTCACGCTGAGGTAAAAACTCACATCATCAGAGAGGTATAAATTAGCGCTCTCCTCACTCTCACTAGAAGAGGATTCTGAAGAGGGTATTATCACCCTTCACCGTGAGTAGGGCGACGCCTCTCTCTCTGAGTGAAGTGGCTTTGAGTGGAAGATCACAGGGATCCTCCCACCACGACTTGAGGAAGTTCGAGACAAGGCTCTTCCTCCTCTTCCCCTAAGGCCAACGTGGCTCGAACCAGTAAAACCTCTCCCAGACATTTAGAAAAACTAGAAGAAAATACGAGAAGACAAAGGAAAGGTTACCTAAGAATGAAGAAAGATGGTGAATCAAATTTCACACAAGCAAACAAGAATGTCTTCTTGAAATTTTTGAAGAGTTTCGTCAGGGAAGCAAGAGTAAGTGATTTCTGAATTCACTAAGTTTTCCTTTTATAAGAGGTCAACAGACTCAATTACGGGTCGAAGGTTATGTCGTTTACCACCAAACGACACCTCTTTGGTAAATACAAGGCTATCGTTTCAAACCCTGAGGCACGAAATCAACATCGATTCGTCAAAAGGCCTCTCAAATGGGCCTCAGAATTTAAATTTCAGGCCCAAAAAGCTCCTGAGTGACGGTTATAAAGACATGCGCATTTAAAGCAATAATGGCTCGCCCACGTGATTAAAGGCATTAAATGTCCAATCATGAGAAACGTTGCAACTGTTACTCAAATACCAAGGGTTGCAAGTTTCAATAACTTCTGGGTTTCCCACACAAAAACCTTTTTGTACGAATCCGTCCTAAGGAGCGATACGACAACGGAACCTTCGTTCCAAGAACGGATATTTACGTGACAACGTAATGTCTTTTATAAACGACGTATATCATCCGGCATCCAGACTTATTACAGACGATGTAGCTTATATGAGCCACTTTACTAGTCCCTCACACAAGCTAGGGGACAAATAGAGTAATGACCCTGTCTCGATACCGGATTTGATAACGAAATTGAAAACTCAATCCGTACTCTTACGATTGAGATGTACTTCCCCAGGACGGATGATCTCAATCACCTATTCTGTGATTTGATGATGTAACTCCTGGTGTGGTGTACTACCCCAGGATGAATGATCTCAATCATCTAGTATGTGATTTGATGAGGTAACTCCTGGCGTGGACAATTCCCATCATCATCCTTATGATGGAAGATTTTGAAGCCTCAATCCGTACTCTTACGATTGAGATGTATTTCCCCAGGACAGATATTCTCTATCACTTATTCTGTGATGTGATGATGTGACTCCTGGCATAGACAAATTCCCATCATCATTCTTATGGTGGAATACTCAATCATCATCTTTATGTATCTTTGCAGTTCCCCAAGCCCGGAACAATACTCTCACATTGGACGACGTTTTTATCTCCAGAGAGAATAATACGAATTAATACTAGTCATCCATCCTGTGACACCGCTTTTGTGAACAACGGATCGAATCCTTTTCTCCCCAAAAGTATTAAAGTTAATGCCCTATGACAAGCACCTATTCCTTAACATACTTGTACTTGGGGACAATATTCATGTATATATCTCTCCGTTCCAAATTTATCTACCTTAAATGATCTAATATTCTGAGGCGATTACTTCAATCCGACCTCAATGTCAGTCATATAGAACGGATTATCAATGACTGAAACGATATATATATCTAAGTTATACATGAAGTATTGAAGACAAATTACTGAAGGGAATTTTATTCATTCATGAAAACCAAGATTACATGTAATACCGGAGTTGATCCCGGAACACAACTTTACATATATAAAAAATAATAACAGGACTACGAAGGGGGAACTTGTTCTTCAGTCTCTTTCTGTCCTTCCCCTTCTCCAAGTTCTTGTGTCCCTTCCTTTGGGATTTCCTCTGGAGTCTTCTCTTCTGGAGCCTTCGCACCTCCTGTAGAAGAGGCGACCTCAGGCATAGGAATAACGAAATCCGGGCCCATACTTTGACCCTCAGGAAGAGGGGGCAAACCGTACAAGGACTCCAGAGGATCTTCATGTCGATCATCAACCACTGCGACTAACCTCCCTCCATGGAATTCATAGAACGGATCCATACCATAGAGGTTAAGCGACACAGTGGGGTTACGGTAGAAAACTTGGCGTATAGCTAGGCAGAAGGATTCTTCAACTGCTTGGGTGCATATTGTAACACCCTCGGTTAGATAAGACAAATCCTTCTGTAGGTTCATCCTATTTAACTGAGAGTGTTAACAGTTTTCAGAAAAAGTGAATATTATTTTTTTAAAAGTAAGTAAATGGCAGATCAGTGGAAGCAATAATATATAGATCACATAGTCATTCACAAACTGTAAGTAATTGTACTCTTAACAGAATGGGGCACGCAGATACCCTTAAATATTATACAGTCATCCGGTGTCTGATTATTAATAATAAATATTCTATCTTTAATGATTGTTCTCAGTGGGTTCAGCGTATTGCTGTTCTTCACACTCGGGTTCTTGATTTTCTAATTCCTCTGAAAAATGGTCAACAGTAAGGGTGAGTATAACCCAAGACCTTGATTGGTTAATCCGGTGCGGACATAATCCAGTTAACATACAATATCACATAAATCATACATTTAGCATATTCACATTTATAACAATCAAGCATGTTGTCATCACATAAATCGTACATTTAGCTTATTCACAATTATAACAATCAAGCATATTGTCATGAAATGCATGAGTCAAATTTATTATGTTTTATCTTTGATTAAGTCTCATGATGCATGTGGGCCCAATAAATCGTTTCATCTTCTTCTCATTCTTTGGAATATCACCATTCCAATCATCTAGAGCGATCAGGGTCCGCCCAAGTTCTATATGGTACAAATGAACTCATTGCTTCTCATCATTGATTTAAATATTTTTGGAACTTGGATCCCTACAATCATAGTTACACTCCGTCATTTAGTCAAAGTACACTAGAATTGCATCGTCTCACCCGGCTATCAGGCGCGACTCTGATGCCATTGGGTTGCCGTTCCAGTTGTACTCCCAAGATTCTTCATGGAGATCGAACGTGAGTGTCCTCCACTGTACCAAGTGTATGCTCTAGAGGTTTTTCTTCTTCAAAAATATTTTCATGATACGAAATGCATTTATTTGATCAATTAATTCCTTGGGTATCTTATGTATTTCCAATCTCATCATATCATTCCCAAATTTTTTGAATTCCATCAATTGTTTAAACATTGTAAGATATTCGTTTATTATTTTAGAAATATATCTATTATATCTTGGTTAAAATTATATTTTCCATAACGAGTAAAATAATATATTCTTTATGTAATTACGCATAATTAAGATGTTAACAATGTATAATGATAATAAAACTAATAATAATAATAATAATATTAAGTTTGATAATAAATAATAATAATAATAGAATAAGAATGATAATTATAACTTACCAATAACTTAAAAAGTAGTAAAGATTAGTTTCCAATTGAAAATTCAAGCGAAAAACACTAAAAACAGAGTTTTCCGAGTGGAACAGGGGTAAATCCGAGTGAAATAAGTATGATTCCGAGTGGAATCATACAGAGAAGGGTTCTCCAAGCGATCTAGCTAAAAATCCGAGTGAAATGACACTGGAAAGCTGTTTTTCCGACTGAAATAAGTTTGGGTTCGAGTGAAAATGAACTAGAATGCTGTTTTCCGACTGGAACAGCTTGAATCCGAGTGAAAATGAGTTTTCCGCATGAGATAGCTATGAATCCGAGTGAAATAAAGCTGAGCAGAGTTTTCTAAATGAAGTTAATATGTTTTCCGAGTGAAACAGAAGCTGAAAATGGTTTTCTTAATTAATTATCTTGAATTCTGAGTGAAATAAATTTATGAGTGAATTAAAACATGAATCCGTGTGAAGTCAGTAGGAAAATGGTTCCCTGAGTAGCATTGTTTGCAAATCCGAGTGAAAATGAGCCTCTAAATAAAGTAAAATAAGATTCCGAGTGGTATTCAGTCAAAAAGGAGTTTTCTGTGTGAAATCAATATATATTCCGAGTGAAATAAATTTAAGAAAAAGATTTCCGAGTGGAATAAACATGAAAAAAGGTTCCTGAGTAAAAATAAGATAAGTTTTCTGAGTGAAATTAAGACAAGTTCTGAGTAAAAATGATTGAAAAGGAGTCTTTCAAGTAAGAGAGGGGTTCTGTCATGAAATATAATGGTTTACCGAGTGAAATCATGTAAAAACCGACTGTATTTATTTAAAACTGATTGGATTATATAACACTGATTGGATTTGTACAAAACTGATTGAATTTAGATAAGAACGATTGAATTATATATAAAACCGATTGAATTTGCATTAGAACCGAGCTGTTTGTCCTACATTTCAATATAGTTCATGTTCTTCTCACAATTCATACAAGGTATATTATTTACCAACAAATATATATATAAAATAGTAACAATTAAGCATATAATTCACCCATCACTGAATCTGCCCTGGAAAGGTGAGGAACAAGTTCCTTAACCCTTTCCTTCACTCGGTTTTCCCACAAGGCACCCAAGAATATACCCCCTTACCTTTATGGAGCTACTGGAGGGGAAGAAAAGGCTCCCTTTCACTGTCCAGCACGAATTCTGAGTGAAACAGAAGAGAAAAGAGAGAGACAGAAGCTTGCTGGAAAGGAAAATGATGAAGGGGTATTTGTGTCGTGTGTGTGGGTTCTGAGAATCCTTGAGTTGGTTTAAATAGGGAGAGAGTGAGTGGAATGGGGGACAGCTTTTCTGAGTGGCTGTTAGTGGAGTGATAATGGAGGGTCAGTGGGAATTAATTAAGAGGATAGGCTGAGTCAGTGCCCATTTCTGGTCGTCCACTATCTATAATGCGCATTATTAAATTAAATAATCATTAAAAGACAAAATTAGAGTCAATACGCACTACTGACACTGAATTCCGAGTGAAAATTCCACTCGGTTAACCACTATGCCGACTGGAATTCTTCTTCCGAGTCAGCAAATACAAGGCTCGCTTGAGCGTGGCTTGCTCGCTCGGAATTCTTTTGAAACCGACTCATGTACTCAGTTTCTCACTCGGTAATACCTGTCCAGACCGAGTCCTCTCTTTCTCAGAGTCTTCACTCGGAAATCCGAGTCTTCATTCACTTGGTTCACTCGGTTTAGGCCAACTTCTTCAACTATATTTCCAATAAATGTTTATTTAAGCCATTACCTCTCGGAACAGGACCTACACGTACGAGTCTTACTCGGTTTTGGTCCAGTAGGGTATATCTCACTCGGAATTGGCTCCCTCTACCATTTTCCACTCGGTTTCCTAAGCAAATACATAAGAAACCGTTCGGAATCCTTCCCAATTGATTCCACAACACACTCCAGTCGGAAGGAAGCATCAAATCAACATAAACATAAGTATTTATGCATTCTTTCACTCGGAATGCTTCAATCAGAGTAATTTTCTTCAGAAAAAGGAAGTATTTGACTCAGAACCAAGCCTTTCTAGGGTGTTTTGACTCGGATTTTCACCCAAAGTGGTTCTTTTGAACACACTTCACTCAGAATTTGCTTCTCAGGTCAGGACTCCACTCGATGGTAGCCTTCTCAGTCATGTTTTACTCGGAAAACATGATACTGACTCGGAATTCTCTCCTTCACTCGGAATTTTTGATTATTCACTCGGAATTCCTCTCTGTTACTCGGAACAGAGCTCTTTTCACTCGGTTTTTGCTTAATTTCACTAATGATCCATATAAATTCTATTATTATGTGCAAAAATGACATTTTTGAGATACTACTGACCATCAATAAGGTATATATTGACTTATTCTTGCTTACAAACCCTCCATAATTAAAAACTTACAAGGGTAAAACTGCTTCTAAAAAGAGGGATGTTACATTCTCCTCCCCTTTTAGGAATTTCGTCCCGAAATTCAAAGTTGGAATAATTGAGGGTACAATTCTCTCATTTTCTCCTCAATTTCCCAAGTAGCATCTCCATCATCTGTCTGACTCCAAACTACCTTGACCAAAGGGATTTCCTTGCCTCTTAGCTGTTTGAGACGTCGGTCAGCAATCTTCACTGGCGATGTTTCAAAGGTAAGGTTTTCTTTCAGAACAAATTGATCGGGACTTAGGACATGATCAGGGCTTGGTACATATTTACGGAGTTGAGAGACATGAAAGACATTGTGAAGGTTTGTCAGTTCGGGTGGCAGAGCAATACGGTACGCATGAGTTCCTATCTTTTGCAGAATCTGATAGGGTCCTACGTATCTGGGGCTTAACTTCTTGGCCTTCAAAGCTCTACCTACTCCAGTGGTAGGGGTAACTTTGAGAAATACATGATTGCCTTCCTTAGAGATGACATGTCCTAAAAATTTCACTTCTGTCAACCAGAATTCACATTTTGAAAGCTTGACGTACAATTGCCTTGCACGCAAAGTGTTTAGAACAATTCGGAGATGCTCCTCGTGTTCCTCATGGCTCTTGGAGTAGACGAGAATATCGTCAATGAATACAACCACGAATTTGTCCAAGTATTCATGGAAGATTCGATTCATGTATCCCATAAAGACTGCAGGTGCATTTGTAACTCCAAAGGGCATAACAAGATACTCATAGTGCCCATATCGTGTTCTGAACGCTGTTTTGGGTACATCATCTTTCTTTACTCTGATTTAATGATAACCTGATCGCAGATCAATCTTCGAGAAGATAGTGGCTCCTCGTAATTGATCCATCAAATCATCAATTCTTGGGAGAGGGTATCGGTTCTTGATCGTAGCTTTATTCAACTGACGATAGTCAACACATAACCGCATACTACCATCCTTCTTTTTGACTAGAAGAACTGGTGCTCCCCAAGGTGAAACACTGGGTCTAATCATTCCTTTCTCTAGAAGTTCTTCCAAGTGCTCTTTAAGCTCACTGAGCTCCTTGGGTGACATCCGGTAAGGAGCAATAGAGATTGGTCCCACGCCCGGTATAATATCAATGCTGAATTCGACTTCTCGCTCTGGAGATAGCTCTCGTATGTCCTCAGGGAATACTTCTGGAAATTCTTGAACAACAGGAATCTGTTCAAGTTGAGAAGTGGCCTTACTTTCAGTTTCAGTAAGGATCATGTATAGTTGGATTTCTTTTGTTAAGATTATCTTTTCTGAGCTAACAGGGCAAGAATCAGTGACTTGATCACATTCAGATGTAATAGACCCGTGAGAGATGGATCTATTATGACAGTCAATCAGAATATGGTTGGCAGCAAGCCAATTCATCCCTAGAACAATGTCTAGATCAATCAAAGGTAAACATATCAGGTCTACTTGATAAGCTTTCCCTTCGATGTTGAGAGGATATTCTAGACATATGCAAGTAGAGCAAATGGGCTTATTAGCGGCAGTTGTGACAATCATTTGATAGGGCAGAGAGGTTGTAGGAAGCTTTAAATGTTTTACACAATTCTCAGATATGAAAGAATGAGTGGCTCCAGAATCATATAACACATTTAATAGAGTACTTCCTATAAAGCATGTACCTTGCACAAGATCGTTCTCTTGTGATATCTCCGCACCATTCATAGTAAAAACTCTGGCATTTCCTCCTGGTCTTCCAGTAGAGTTATTTTCGGGCCTTCTTGGATTATTGTTCTGATTGAAATTGTTGCCGCGGTGAATATTTTGCATCCTTGGGACATTGTTGGTAGAGGCATTTGCAGTCGGTCCGCCACTTCCTTGACCTGTTGGTCGTACTGCCTGTCCTTGAGTTACTTGTTGTTGGTTATTTTTATTCCTGTACCAACAGTCAACATCACGATGTCCAATCCGTCCACAAATCGTGCAGTTTCTACCGCTTTGGGTCTCCTGACCTCTAGGAGGAATTCGGTTGGCTGAGTTGAAAGGTCGGAAATATGGCCGATCTGCTCGAAAATCCCTTCTTTGCTGTCGATCTGGCATACGTCGCTCTGGCCCATGATTAGACGCTCCAGGTCGTCGAAGATTAGAGGTATTCTCAAAGATGCGGCATCTGTCAACCAAAGTAGTGAATTGTGTAATTTGTTGACAACATATGACTTGGCGAATTTCTTGCCGTAATCCTGCTTCAAACTTCGCGCATCTTGACGCTTCTCCCATGTGGGTGTAGTAGGGACAACATTTTGCCAGCTCGTCAAACTTAGCAGCGTACTCCCCAACAGTCATATTGCCTTGTTTCAGATTAAAAAATTCCTGCTCCTTCTGTATCCTTATGTCTTCGGGGAAGTATTTGGCGAGAAACTCCGTCCTGAATCGTCCCCAAGTGAGGGCGCGTCCATCAGCTGCTAATCTGATTCTGGCATGAGTCCACCAGTGCTCTGCTTCCGCGACCAGCATAAAGACGGCAAAAGTTACTCTGTCCTCATCAGAGCATCGCATAGCAGCAAAAATCTTTTCAAGGTGCTCAATCCATAGTTGTGCTCCCTCTGGATCAAAGCCTCCTTTGAATTGAGTAGGATTATTCCTTTGGAAGTCAGCTAATCCTTGGTTTTTCCTAGTAGAAGTTTGAGGTAACTCTTGGCGTTCTATTACCTCCACAATTCTGGTAAGAAGATCCTCCATCACATGATCGTTATTTCGGCGAGCCATTAGGAATTTTGCTGAAAGAATTTCAACAAAAAGATTCAGGATATATGTTATGTGGAGTATTCCACATAGGAGATTTAGTCTTAGGAGTGTTATGGACTATTTAATATTTCTATCAGAGTACGTGGAAAACTAATGGTCGACACCACAAGCTTAATGAATCGACTATGCTCTGATACCACCTTTGTAACACCCTCGGTTAGATAAGACAAATCCTTCTGTAGGTTCATCCTATTTAACTGAGAGTGTTAACAGTTTTCAGAAAAAGTGAATATTATTTTTTTTTAAAGTAAGTAAATGGCAGATCAGTGGAAGCAATAATATATAGATCACATAGTCATTCACAAACTGTAAGTAATTGTACTCTTAACAGAATGGGGCACGCAGATACCCTTAAATATTATACAGTCATCCGGTGTCTGATTATTAATAATAAATATTCTATCTTTAATGATTGTTCTCAGTGGGTTCAGCGTATTGCTGTTCTTCACACTCGGGTTCTTGATTTTCTAATTCCTCTGAAAAATGGTCAACAGTAAGGGTGAGTATAACCCAAGACCTTGATTGGTTAATCCGGTGCGGACATAATCCAGTTAACATACAATATCACATAAATCATACATTTAGCATATTCACATTTATAACAATCAAGCATGTTGTCATCACATAAATCGTACATTTAGCTTATTCACAATTATAACAATCAAGCATATTGTCATGAAATGCATGAGTCAAATTTATTATGATTTATCTTTGATTAAGTCTCATGATGCATGTGGGCCCAATAAATCGTTTCATCTTCTTCTCATTCTTTGGAATATCACCATTCCAATCATCTAGAGCGATCAGGGTCCGCCCAAGTTCCATATGGTACAAATGAACTCATTGCTTCTCATCATTGATTTAAATATTTTTGGAACTTGGATCCCTACGATCATAGTTACACTCCATCATTTAGTCAAAGTACACTAGAATTGCATCGTCTCACCCGGCTATCAGGCGCGACTCTGATGCCATTGGGTTGCCGTTCCAGTTGTACTCCCAAGATTCTTCATGGAGATCGAACGTGAGTGTCCTCCACTGTACCAAGTGTATGCTCTAGAGGTTTTTCTTCTTCAAAAATATTTTCATGATGTGAAATGCATTTATTTGATCAATTAATTCCTTGGGTATCTTATGTATTTCCAATCTCATCATATCATTCCCAAATTCTTTGAATTCCATCAATTGTTTAAACATTGTAAGATATTCGTTTATTATTTTAGAAATATATCTATTATATCTTGGTTAAAATTATATTTTCCATAAAGAGTAAAATAATATATTCTTTATGTAATTACGCATAATTAAGATGTTAACAATGTATAATGATAATAAAACTAATAATAATAATAATAATAATAATATTAAGTTTGATAATAAATAATAATAATAATAGAATAAGAATGATAATTATAACTTACCAATAACTTAAAAAGTAGTAAAGATTAGTTTCCAATTGAAAATTCAAGCGAAAAACACTAAAAATAGAGTTTTCCGAGTGGAACAGGGGTAAATCCGAGTGAAATAAGTATGATTCCGAGTGAAATCATACAGAGAAGGGTTCTCCAAGCGATCTGGCTAAAAATCCGAGTGAAATGACACTGGAAAGCTGTTTTTCCGACTGAAATAAGTTTGGGTCCGAGTGAAAATGAACTGGAATGCTGTTTTCCGACTGCAACAGCTTGAATCCGAGTGAAAATGAGTTTTCCGCATGAGATAGCTATGAATCCGAGTGAAATAAAGCTGAGCAGAGTTTTCTAAATGAAATTAATATGTTTTCCGAGTGAAACAGAAGCTGAAAATGGTTTTCTTAATTAATTATCTTGAATTCTGAATGAAATAAATTTATGAGTGAATTAAAACATGAATCCGTGTGAAGTCAGTAGGAAAATGGTTCCCTGAGTAGCATTGTTTGCAAATCCGAGTGAAAATGAGCCTCTAAATAAAGTAAAATAAGATTCCGAGTGGTATTCAGTCAAAAAGGAGTTTTCTGTGTGAAATCAATATATATTCCGAGTGAAATAAATTTAAGAAAAAGATTTCCGAGTGGAATAAACATGAAAAAAGGTTCCTGAGTAAAAATAAGATAAGTTTTCTGAGTGAAATTAAGACAAGTTCTGAGTAAAAATGATTGAAAAGGAGTCTTTCAAGTAAGAGAGGGGTTCTGTCATGAAATATAATGGTTTACCGAGTGAAATCATGTAAAAACCGACTGTATTTATTTAAAACTGATTGGATTATATAACACTGATTGGATTTGTACAAAACTGATTGAATTTAGATAAGAACGATTGAATTATATATAAAACCGATTGAATTTGCATTAGAACCGAGCTGTTTGTCCTACATTTCAATATAGTTCATGTTCTTCTCACAATTCATACAAGGTATATTATTTACCAACAAATATATATATAAAATAGTAACAATTAAGCATATAATTCACCCATCACTGAATCTGCCCTGGAAAGGTGAGGAACAAGTTCCTTAACCCTTTCCTTCACTCGGTTTTCCCACAAGGCACCCAAGAATATACCCCCTTACCTTTATGGAGCTACTGGAGGGGAAGAAAAGGCTCCCTTTCACTGTCCAGCACGAATTCTGAGTGAAACAGAAGAGAAAAGAGAGAGACAGAAGCTTGCTGGAAAGGAAAATGATGAAGGGGTATTTGTGTCGTGTGTGTGGGTTCTGAGAATCCTTGAGTTGGTTTAAATAGGGAGAGAGTGAGTGGAATGGGGGACAGCTTTTCTGAGTGGCTGTTAGTGGAGTGATAATGGAGGGTCAGTGGGAATTAATTAAGAGGATAGGCTGAGTCAGTGCCCATTTCTGGTCGTCCACTATCTATAATGCGCATTATTAAATTAAATAATCATTAAAAGACAAAATTGAAGTCAATACGCACTACTGACACTGAATTCCGAGTGAAAATTCCACTCGGTTAACCACTATGCCGACTGGAATTCTTCTTCCGAGTCAGCAAATACAAGGCTCGCTTGAGCGTGGCTTGCTCGCTCGGAATTCTTTTGAAACCGACTCATGTACTCAGTTTCTCACTCGGTAATACCTGTCCAGACCGAGTCCTCTCTTTCTCAGAGTCTTCACTCGGAAATCCGAGTCTTCATTCACTTGGTTCACTCGGTTTTGGCCAACTTCTTCAACTATATTTCCAATAAATGTTTATTTAAGCCATTACCTCTCGGAACAGGACCTACACGTACGAGTCTCACTCGGTTTTGGTCCAGTAGGGTATATCTCACTCGGAATTGGCTCCCTCTACCATTTTCCACTCGGTTTCCTAAGCAAATACATAAGAAACCGTTTGGAATCCTTCCCAATTGATTCCACAACACACTCCAGTCGGAAGGAAGCATCAAATCAACATAAACATAAGTATTTATGCATTCTTTCACTCGGAATGCTTCAATCAGAGTAATTTTCTTCAGAAAAAGGAAGTATTTGACTCAGAACCGAGCCTTTCTAGGGTGTTTTGACTCGGATTTTCACCCAAAGTGGTTCTTTTGAACACACTTCACTCAGAATTTGCTTCTCAGGTCAGGACTCCACTCGGTGGTAGCCTTCTCAGTCATGTTTTACTCGGAAAACATGATACTGACTCGGAATTCTCTCCTTCACTCGGAATTTTTGATTATTCACTCAGAATTCCTCTCTGTTACTCGGAACAGAGCTCTTTTCACTCGGTTTTTGCTTAATTTCACTAATGATCCATATAAATTCTATTATTATGTGCAAAAATGACATTTTTGAGATACTATAGACCATCAATAAGGTATATATTGACTTATTCTTGCTTACAAACCCTCCATAATTAAAAATTTACAAGGGTAAAACTGCTTCTAAAAAGAGGGATGTTACACATATATCAATAGCTTCCTGCGCCTCAGCTTTAGCCACAGCCAATTCTTCCCACAACCTCAGAAGTTCTCCACCCGATCCCTGAGATTCCGTACTCCCAGCCTTTAGTCCCTCAATCTCAAGGAGGAACTTCTTCTCCTTTTGGGACCATTCCTCTGCTTGTTTAAAATAATCCTCCGCAGCAGCTTTGCTTTTATCTTCAAGATCAGCTTGTTTAGCTTGACTGCTACGGAGTTCTTCTTATGATTTACCAAGCATCTCCTCCTTCTCTGCCAGTTTATCCTCCAAGTCTTTAAGCATGGTTTTGAGCTTAAGATTTTCCTTGCTCATAAGATCTCTGAACTCTTTAGACTTGGTGAGGCGATCTTCATCTAGTTTTAGGGCAGCTTTATCCTTCTCCGCCAAGAGGTTGAGCTGTTCTACTTTATCACTCAGCTTATCAACCTCAGTGGAATTATCAGCTAACAAGCTGAGCGAATTAAGCATCCCCGTAAGTTCTGCTAGCTGCCACTTCCCGGCCTCACACGTCTCTTTAATTTCTTTAGGTTCAAGTGTTGGCCAGAGTTCATATAGAGGCGGAGGGAGGATCGGTGGAGTTGGCCCCCGGTATGAGAGGAAAGAAGTGAGGAACGAAGAAGTTGGATAGGAGATCAGACTTGATCCAAAGACCCCAGAAAGAATACCCTTATGGAGTCTGGATGTAACTCTAGCTATATCTGAGGTCTCTACAGCTTTGCCTTTGGAGGTCCTTGCTCTTTCCGGACTCGTGGAAGGTTTATACTTTTTCACCTTTGAGGGGTCATTCTTAATCTTCTTCCTCTTCTCTGTTATTCTGGGATGATCCACATTGGCACCAACTGCACTTCCTTCCACCAGTGGGATCTCTCCTTCTACATCCGAGGTCAGAATAATCAATTCAGGCCGATCTTTCTTAGAATTCTCCTTTGGCAGGATTTCATTCTCACCAGCTACTGATTTCTCTCCTGCCTTCAAGATTTTCAACTTTTTTATCTCTGAAGATTTTTGTTCTATTTCACCTGCATACATAAATAAAATGTATTAGCAACAAGGAAATGCTCAATACAATCAACAAAGGAGGAAAAGAGAAATAAGACGAGAATTACGTAGATATTCATCTCGGACATCACTCGAACTACTTAAAAGACGTCTACACAAAAATGCTTTAAAGCGTGTAGAATATGCTTCAAGGGCGAATAACACCGTCGCCGTTTCAGTAGACAGCTCGGACTGATGAGTGTAATATGCTGAAGAGTTCAGAAGAAAGTGCTCATGGGTCCAGCTCAGAGGAAATTTGTTAAGACCCTCTTCATTCTTCCAGAAGACGGGCTTGTTCTTTTTAATTGAAATTCGGGTAAAGAAAGACTTGAAAGACTTCCCGTCAACCTTAGCCAAATCAGTATAAGATTTGAAGTTCACAAAGGAACATAGAGTCCGGAGTGTGACTAGACCTACACCGCCTTGCTTGTTAGCCCTCCGGACTACCTGAGTGTAGTAGAACAGCATCGCCACGGTGGGTGTGAAATTGAAGTAGTCACCCAATACTTCCAGAGAACGGATTAATCCTCATCCGTTGGGATGAAGTTGAGAAGGTACGCAATTTAAGAACCTTAGTACACTCATCTGAAACTCGGATAGGGGAGAACGAACTCTGAGATAATGGAATACAAAATCGTGCATGTATACCAAACGCTCATCTAGGACAACGTGGCATATCCGTTCTGTAGGGAGCGGTGCAAACACCCTGAACCATTTTTTCATTTTCTCCTCTGCGTGAACTGTAAACATTGGCTGGATCTGAGATCTGTCCTCATTCGCTTGATGAAAAGCTAAGTTTTTAAACTCATCAGCTACCCAGCAGAAGGGCCACTTGGCCTGAAGCTCTTCCCAATTTAGCAGAGAGGCAACAACGTTGTATAAGCCTTCTGCTGTTTTTGAAATAGTTTGATGTCCAGAGATCCCTTCTCCAGTCATCGTTCGAGTCGTGTGGACAAAAATCTTTGCTCTACGATAAAAAGTCACATCGTCAGAAGGGTAACAATCATTACTCGTCTCACTTTTCGAAGAGCGACTACAATCAGAGGACGACTCTGAGAAGGGAAAGGTCACTCTCCGCCGTGAGTAAGATCCCCTTTCTGAGCGACATGACTCAGCCCTCGAAAGAATCACAGGGATTCTTCCCCCATGATAGTTAGGGTTGCGAGAAGCTAATATCCCCCTCTTAACGTACATTCTTTTCAAGTAAAAAGAAAACAGAAAAAGGAAGACGAAAATAGCAGAGGGAAGGAAGTGGTTACCTCAGATGATAAGGAAAGTGAAGGCAAAAAAAAGCTTCGCAAAACGAGCAGCAAACGATCATCTGAAATTTTTGCAGAGTTTGGCTAAGGAATCAGAAGCAAGTGGTTCCCAGAATTCGTTAAGTGCCTCTTTTATAAGAATCGAAGAGGTTCAATTACCAACTCTCAGAGTTGTGTCATCTACAACTAAACGCGTCAATTTACAAGTCAAACGACACAGTCGTTTTAAATTCGTGGGCGCCAAAACAATGTCAATTTGCTAAAGGGCCTCTCCATTGGGCCCAGAAGTTTTAAAAATAGTAAGCCCATTAAGCCCTAAAAGACGGTTACTGAGATTTACGCCTCAGACGCAATAATTGTTCGCACACGTGACTAAAGGCATTTAATGCCTAATCATGCGACGTAATTTATGCCTTACAACCGTTACTCGAATTTCAAGAGTCTTCAATTTCAAAAAACTTTTAAAATTCTCATACAGCGAATCTTTGTCTGAATCCGCTATAATAACGTTATGACATCGGAGCTTTCATTTAAAGAACGGTTCTTCACGATATAATAATACATGTGTAAGAAAATATTTTCCGCATAAGTATACCGGTATCTAGACCTCTCGCAGGTCGGATAGCTCATGTGAACAACTACACAATCCCTCACACAAGCTAGGGGCCATATGATCCGGTCTCAATACCGGTATCCGTTCTACAAGACATATTTCAACGTCTTTGACGGTTTGCCAACGTGCAACCGGTGTCATCGGTATACATCCGGACTCTAATTCCGTATCAGGCGCTCTCCCTATACCGGTTGTCCAGGATAACACCATGACACTGGATAACATACACGTCACCCTACAGAAGACAAAGGGCATTGCTACAGGGACCGATCAATAATTCCCCACACTACGAGCCAAAATCTGCTCACGGGAATGATCAACTTGTCCCCTAAGACTAGCCTACACTCCCTACGCTCAATATAAAATAGCCACTTGACCCAATCATACTGGCAAGTGCGCAATAAAATAATAATTTATAATATTATTGGAGGTTAGTGGTTCCCCACTAATGAATCCTCGTATATCGAGCCAATTAGGTATATGAACTCTCTTCATCAATGGAGAGGTGGATCTTCGACTATTTTTCAACTTATGATTACTCTCTGAAAACATTCCTCACTTGGAATATTATCACTGACTTGAGCGTCGGAGAATCTTTGCAGGTGACACCACCTTTCGCCCACATCAACGCGTGAGGACAGTGTGAAGGATCTCCAGGACGCCTAATCCGCTCTCTTCATACAGATACATCGGATAAATAGACCAGATACTCACATAACCGGTCTTCAGAGATGTAATCATTTCACTATTTGTGACTGACCCGACATCGGATCTCTTGACCCCGGTTCTGGACAGATCAGAAAGTTTATAGGTCAATTCAAAATCAATTACTAAAAACTCGAATTCAGAATTATCAATCTTTAAAATCTTAGCACCTGAAAATGTTGTATAATATTTTTATACATTTTGAAAATAATATATATATATATATATATTAAAATATTAGTATAAATTTATTTTTATAAAATAATTTCTCTTTCTTTCTCTTTCTGACTAACTAAAAATCTTAATTTTAGTAAGGATATTGATCCGTCCTTTACGGGGGGTGTAAAGTTATGATCCTGAAACAGCTCAATCTGATACAAAGCGATGTGCGTAAATGTTCAGATATGGAGTGTCTACGTATGTTGAGGCGGAGTCTGGACCACACTGGGGCGGAGTGTAACTCACTCTACGGCGATGTAGTAGTCCGCCTGGAATTGCCTTCTATGCCTTGACACAGAGTGCAGTATACGCTGGGGCGGTGTCACAGTCCGCCTGGAGAAGTCTTCTCAGCCTTGACCCGATTTGGGGTGGTACCTGCAATTATTCTCCGACGCTCAAGTCAGTATTTCAGAATACTCATAGACTTAGAAAGACGATCAGAGAGAATTATGCAAGTAAGAGAGAGTAAGGTTCAGAAATGGGGGGAGAGCCCCTGTATACCTTTTTGCTGAGGTTTATATACCTGTTACTGGTGCTCCATTATTGGTAGGGCTCGTTCCTTGTTTTCTTGCATAAAGCAAGAAAGACAGTAGGTCCCTGTGTCGTTCACGAGCACCGTTATTGTAGTAGGTATTTCCACTTACTTGGGAAGCGTGAATGCTTTATTATTTTATTGTTATTTCCCTTTATGCGTGACAGCGTGATTCCCATTATTAACCTCTCAAGACAGAGTCAATCTCGTGCCGGGGTTGTGAGTATGGGTTCGCTACGCAGTATGGGAAATTCAACATTCCGCCAGTATTGAGCCTATGGCTTGGCGGAGTAATATGCATTCTGGCGGCGTTACATGCCTTGGCGGAGTTATGACCCTTGGCAGGGTAACATGCCTAGGCGGAGTGTCATGCCTTGGCGGAGTGACATGCCTAGGCGGAGTTATGACCCTTGGCAGGGTAACATGCCTAGGCGGAGTGTCATGCCTTGGCGGAGTGACATGCCTAGGCGGAGTTACTTGCCTTCATCGTATATACTCCGTATTTGAAGCGTATTTACCTCGTTCCAAATGCTGACCTGGCAAAGCATTAAAGCCATGCTCTTGGGGGCCGGTGTTAGGACCGGATCATTAGCCTCTTAGCTTGTTATAGTGACTGGCGGAGTCACTTTAATGAGCTACAACACTCAGGTTTTAGCTTTTATAGGCATGGGTTTAGGCGGTGTCTGCTAGAGAGTGTTTTCATGCATTTATTGCTTGTCATTACTTGTCATGCCTGTCATTAAAGGATTCCGTAAGGAGGCGGAATAGCCACTTAGGAATTTCATTAAAGTTGGATTCCGTAAGAAGGCGGAGTAGCCTCTTAGGAATTTCAATGAGATTGGATTCCGTAAGAAGGCGGCGTAGCCTCTTAGGAATTTCATTGAAGTTGGATTCCGTAAGAAGGCGGAGTAGCCTCTTAGGAATTTCCATGAGATTGGATTCCGTAAGAAGGCGGAGTAGCCTCTTAGGAATTTCAAAGCAGATTCCGTAAGAAGGCGGAGTAGCCTCTTAGGAATTTCCATGGAGTTAGATTCCGTAAGAAGGCGGAGTAGCCTCTTAGGAATTTTAATGAGATTGATTCCGTAAGAAGGCGGAGTAGCCTCTTAGGAATCTCAATGAAGTTGAATTCCGTAAGAAGGCAGAGTAGCCTCTTAGGAATTTCCATGAGATTGGATTCCGTAAGAAGGCGGAGTAGCCTCTTAGGAATTTCAAAGCAGATTCCGTAAGAAGGCGGAGTAGCCTCTTAGGAATTTCCATGGAGTTAGATTCCGTAAGAAGGCGGAGTAGCCTCTTAGGAATTTCCAAGGAGTTGTATTCCGTAAGAAGGCGGAGTAGCCTCTTAGGAATTTCCAAGGAGTTGAATTCCGTAAGAAGGCGGAGTAGCCTCTTAGGAATTTTAATGAGATTGATTCCGTAAGAAGGCGGAGTAGCCTCTTAGGAATCTCAATGAAGTTGAATTCCGTAAGGAGGCGGAGTAGCCTCTTAGGAATTTCCAAAGAGTTGGATTCCGTAAGAAGGCGGAGTAGCCTCTTAGGAATTTCCATGAAATTGGATTCCG
This sequence comes from Clitoria ternatea, assembly GCA_037962975.1. Classification (NCBI taxonomy): domain Eukaryota; kingdom Viridiplantae; phylum Streptophyta; class Magnoliopsida; order Fabales; family Fabaceae; genus Clitoria; species Clitoria ternatea. Next base: position 109,617,400 of record CM075674.1, on the reverse strand, counting down.
TAAGAAGGCGGAGTGGCCTCTTAGGAATTTCAAGGAGTTGAATTCCGTAAGAAGGCGGAATAGCCTCTTAGGAATTTTAATGAGATTGATTCCGTAAGAAGGCGGAGTAGCCTCTTAGGAATCTCAATGAAGTTGAATTCCGTAAGAAGGCGGAGTAGCCTCTTAGGAATTTCCATGAGATTGGATTCCGTAAGAAGGCGGAGTAGCCTCTTAGGAATTTCAAAGCAGATTCCGTAAGAAGGCGGAGTTGCCTCTTAGGAATTTCCATGGAGTTAGATTCCGTAAGAAGGCGGAGTAGCCTCTTAGGAATTTCCAAGGAGTTGTATTCCGTAAGAAGGCGGAGTAGCCTCTTAGGAATTTTAATGAGATTGATTCCGTAAGAAGGCGGAGTAGCCTCTTAGGAATCTCAATGAAGTTGAATTCCGTAAGGAGGTGGAGTAGCCTCTTAGGAATTTCCAAAGAGTTGGATTCCGTAAGAAGGCGGAGTAGCCTCTTAGGAATTTCCATGAAATTGGATTCCGTAAGAAGGCGGAGTGGCCTCTTAGGAATTTCAAGGAGTTGAATTCCGTAAGAAGGCGGAATAGCCTCTTAGGAATTTCATTGAAGTAAATTCAACAATGAGGCGGAGTAGCCTCTTAGGAATTTCATTGAAGTTGGATTCCGTAAGAAGGCGGAGTAGCCTCTTAGGAATTTCAATGAGATTGGATTCCGTAAGAAGGCGGCGTAGCCTCTTAGGAATTTCATTGAAGTTGGATTCCGTAAGAAGGCGGAGTAGCCTCTTAGGAATTTCAATGAGATTGGATTCCGTAAGAAGGCGGCGTAGCCTCTTAGGAATTTCATTGAAGTTGGATTCCGTAAGAAGGCGGAGTAGCCTCTTAGGAATTTCCATGGAGTTAGATTCCGTAAGAAGGCGGAGTAGCCTCTTAGGAATTTCCATGAGATTGGATTCCGTAAGAAGGCGGAGTAGCCTCTTAGGAATTTCAAAGTAGATTCCGTAAGAAGGCGGAGTAGCCTCTTAGGAATTTCCATGGAGTTAGATTCCGTAAGAAGGCGGAGTAGCCTCTTAGGAATTTTAATGAGATTGATTCCGTAAGAAGGCGGAGTAGCCTCTTAGGAATCTCAATGAAGTTGAATTCCGTAAGAAGGCGGAGTAGCCTCTTAGGAATTTCCATGAGATTGGATTCCGTAAGAAGGCGGAGTAGCCTCTTAGGAATTTCAAAGTAGATTCCGTAAGAAGGCGGAGTAGCCTCTTAGGAATTTCCATGGAGTTAGATTCCATAAGAAGGCAGAGTAGCCTCTTAGGAATTTCCAAGGAGTTGTATTCCGTAAGAAGGCGGAGTAGCCTCTTAGGAATTTCCAAGGAGTTGAATTCCGTAAGAAGGCGGAGTAGCCTCTTAGGAATTTTAATGAGATTGATTCCGTAAGAAGGCGGAGTAGCCTCTTAGGAATCTCAATGAAGTTGAATTCCGTAAGGAGGCGGAGTAGCCTCTTAGGAATTTCCAAAGAGTTGGATTCCGTAAGAAGGCGGAGTAGCCTCTTAGGAATTTCCATGAAATTGGATTCCGTAAGAAGGCGGAGTGGCCTCTTAGGAATTTCAAGGAATTGAATTCCGTAAGAAGGCGGAATAGCCTCTTAGGAATTTCATTGAAGTAAATTCAACAATGAGGCGGAGTAGCCTCTTAGGAACTTCAAAGAAGTAAGATTCTGTAAGGAGGCGGAGTAGCCTCTTAGGAATCTCAAAGAAGCACAATTTTACAAGTGTTGAACTTACTTGAACTTGTTGGGAAGTGCTTGAGTTTGTTGCTCATGTACTCCGTAAAACATTGGTAGTTAGGCGGAGTCAAGCTTTGGATGGAGTGTTCATCCTTTTGAACTTGGACCGGAGTGTAACTCCTGATCAAATGAGAATTGTTGAATCCAGGATGGCTATGGTGCAGCATATAGCTTGTGACACCAATTCTTCCTGTGAGAATTTTGTTGGTTCTTACCCTTGAGATAGTATGGTGCAGCATATAGCTGTGACACCAATTCTTCCTGCAAGAAATTGGTTGAACCTTTGAGGCGGTATGGTGCAGCATATAGCTGTGACACCAATTGTTCCTGCAAGAAATTGATTAAACCTTTGAGGCGGTATGGTGCAGCATATAGTTGTGACACCAATTGTTCCTGTAAGAAATTAGTTAAACCTTTGAGGCGGTATGGTGCAGCATATAGCTGTGACACCAATTCATCCCATAAGCGGCCTGCAGGACCTTAGGGTCGGTATGGTGCAGCATATAGCTGAGACACCAATCCTTTCCCCCCAAGGAGTTTTTTGTACCTTAGGGTCGGTATGGTGCAGCATATAGCTGAGACACCAATCCTTTCCCCCCAAGGAGTTTTTGTTGACTCCGTTTGCGAAGCGTTGTTGCATGTTGGAGCCGTTGTCTTATCTGCATGGGAATAAATTCTGCCATGGATAATCAATTCAAAGTTAGATTAAAGATTGAATGCAGGAAAGCATTTAATAATCCGTTCAGCGTGATCAATATTGAGGTCGGATTGAGTCTTCAAAGACTTCCATCATAAGGATGATGATGGGAATTGTCCGCGCCAGGAGGTACCTCGTCAACTCACAGAATATGTGATTGAGAGCATCCGTCCTGGGGAAGTGTTTCTTCTTCAACCGGTGTTGGATTTCACTCATTCACCAGCCTTCACACGGTGTTCGGTTCGATCCTACTAACCGTACTTGGAGTTCGGTGTAATCCTACAATCCAAGCCTTCAACACGGGGTTCAGATCAGGGCTAATCCTGAACCTACTGCGCCCGTTACTCGGGGTTCAGCACGGTTTTCTGTATGAACCGGCCTACTGCGCCCAAGCCTTCGCATGGGGTTCGGTCTGTGGCCTTGAAAAAGGACCAGCCCTACAACCCATGTAGTCTTCGAATGGGGTTCGGTTTGTGGCCTTGAAAAAGGACCAGCCCTACAACCCATTTCCTGAGGTTCGGTTTAATCCTACAACTCAGGTCTTCACCGGTGTTCAGCCAAACTTACTAACCGTACCCAGAGTTCGATTTAATCCTACAATCTGGGCCTTCGAATGAGGTGATTTACCCAGTTGTACCTTCGAAGAGGTTCATCGCTAACAACGGATATATTGTTAGGATCATCCGTCCTGAAAGTATCTTGTCACAACAGTGTTGTGCATCAAATAAAATCATGAAGACAATGGGTGAATCAGTTAGAGTATTTCATTAATTATGAATTACAAAAGAGAGAAAGAGAGATGAGTCGAGGTTATGACTCATTAGACCTTCTTGGTAAAACCCGATCTGGATCTGCTCTTATCCCTCCGTTGTAACGTTGGGGATTTCTCTCTTGCAGCTGTTGCTTCCAAGCGTATTTCAATGCTCACATACTTGGATGCTTTCCTCTTGAATTCTTCGAAATTCACTGGAGGATTCTTTGCCAATGACATGGCAAAAGTAGAGCTTGGTTGCAAAGCTTCTATTGCTATGTGCAATTGAAGTGCTTCTGCCAAGTTTGGAACAGCAGCTGCTTCCTTGTGAAACCTCTTCAAGAAGTCCTTGAGAGTTTCATGCTCCCCCTGTCAGTCTAAGCCAAAGTATGAGATGTTCTGGGAGTATCACTGGAGATGACAAAGTGGTCCATAAACGCTGTTGCCATTTCTTCCCATGAGTTAATGGAACCTGATGGTAGCTTCTTGAACCAGCTAAGGGCATCATCAACAAGAGTCCGAGGGAACATCCTGCACATGACATCTTCGTCTGCCCCCAGGTACATGGCTTCCCTTCAAATGTGGGATATTTGAATACTGGGGGGTAGAGGATTTTTCTCCCTCGATTGTGTGATGTGTCCCCTTGATCAGAGACATGGCTCTCTCCTCCACGCTCTTTCTTTCGCGTTTCAATTCCATCAGTTCCTCCCTCAGCTTTCTTATCATCTCATCCTTTAGATTTGGTGCTGAAACCTGCACCATTCTTCTTGAACTTTCCACAGGCGACTCGAGAGCTAAGTGCCTGTTCACTGGTTGTTCCTGGGCAGTGATGTCTTCCACGTGCCCATCTGGTTGGTTTCTCCCATTACCTTTCATAATAAGAGACCAAACTTCTTAAACGAGAGGTGGGAATAACTTTAACGTGTCCCACTGGGCGTGCCAATGATCCGTCCTTTACGGGGGGTGTAAAGTTATGATCCTGAAACAGCTCAATCTGATACAAAGTGATGTGCGTAAATGTTCAGATATGGAGTGTCTACGTATGTTGAGGCGGAGTCTGGACCACACTGGGGCAGAGTGTAACTCACTCTACGGCGATGTAGTAGTCTGCCTGGAATTGCCTTCTATGCCTTGACACAGAGTGCAGTATACGTTGGGGCGGTGTCACAGTCCGCCTGGAGAAGTCTTCTCAGCCTTGACCCGATTTGGGGTGGTACCTGCAATTATTCTCCGACGCTCAAGTCAGTATTTCAGAATACTCATAGACTTAGAAAGACGATCAGAGAGAATTATGCAAGTAAGAGAGAGTAAGGTTCAGAAATGGGGGGAGAGCCCCTGTATACCTTTTTGCTGAGGTTTATATACCTGTTACTGGTGCTCCATTATTGGTAGGGCCCGTTCCTTGTTTTCTTGCATAAAGCAAGAAAGACAGTAGGTCCCTGTGTCGTTCACGAGCACCGTTATTGTAGTAGGTATTTCCACTTACTTGGGAAGCGTGAATGCTTTATTATTTTATTGTTATTTCCCTTTATGCGTGACAGCGTGATTCCCATTATTAACCTCTCAAGACAGAGTCAATCTCGTGTCGGGGTTGTGAGTATGGGTTCGCTACGCAGTATGGGAAATTCAACATTCCGCCAGTATTGAGCCTATGGCTTGGCGGAGTAATATGCATTCTGGCGGCGTTACATGCCTTGGCGGAGTTATGACCCTTGGCAGGGTAACATGCCTAGGCGGAGTGTCATGCCTTGGCGGAGTGACATGCCTAGGCGGAGTTATGACCCTTGGCAGGGTAACATGCCTAGGCGGAGTGTCATGCCTTGGCGGAGTGACATGCCTAGGCGGAGTTACTTGCCTTCGTCGTATATACTCCGTATTTGAAGCGTATTTACCTCGTTCCAAATGCTGACCTGGCAAAGCATTAAAGCCATGCTCTTGGGGGCCGGTGTTAGGACCGGATCAGATATATATATATATATATATATATATATATTAAAAGATAAAAAGAGATTTCTAAAAACTTATGTAGTTTCATTAGAAACTTAAGAAATTTTCCTAAAAACAACTTGAATAAAATGAATAAATAAATAAGGAAGTAGGAGATAAGTAAATTCTTACTGAGTTTTAGCTTCCCGTTATGCTTGTTATATGATCAAACTCTATATCACAAGATCATCAATCACTCACCAATCACAATCAAGTATTGTAATATCATCAATCACAATCAAATATTATCAATCACAATTATATATCATCAATCACGGTCTAATATTATAAATCACAATATCATTAATCAAACTCAAATATTATTAATTATAATCAAATCAAATCAAATCAACTAAAAATCACTCATAAATATAATTCAAATTTTAATGGTTATTTAAATTAGTAGAGTTGATTTTGAGTCCTTATAGTCCATTCATCGCACAGGTCTATATAAGTCCATATATATAATCCAGTCTTTACATAGGTATAGTTCAGTCCATACAGGTTATATTAGTCCATGTCCTTGCATAGGTTTAGTCCAGTTCGTATAGGTTATATGAGTACAGGTCCTTGCATAGGTAATTCAGAGTAAGTTACACAAGATATTTAATTTAAATTTTATTATTTTAAAATAATAATATTATTAAATTTAAAAGGAGTAGGGGACTCCTCCCATTATTCTTATGTCTTTTCATATTAATTTTTATCTCACTCCCCCTTATCTGGAATTGCTACCAAAAGTGAATTCGCTCTGTACCTCCGAGTTCTAAAAAAATATTAATACTAATTTATTTCAGTATAGGCATACGATGAAAATTAAGATTACTATCAGAAATGATAAATAGTAATTATGCATAGTAATAGTAAATAGGTAAATAGTAAATCATTAATAGTAATGGTAAATAGTAATTTTTTAAAATAGTGACGATAAATAGTAAATCGTGAATAGTAACGTTAAATAGCAAATTTTAAATAATAACAGTAAATGATAAATCTTAAATAGCGACGATAAATAGTAAATTTTGAATAATAACGGTAAATAGTAAATTTTAAATAGTAACAGTAAATGATAAATCGTAAATAGAAATGGTAAATAGTAAATTTTGAATAGTAACAGTAAATAGTAAATTTTAAATAGTAACAGTAAATGATAAATCGTAAATAGAAATGGTAAATAGTAAATTTTGAATAGTAACGGTAAATAGTAAATTTTGAATAGTAACGGTAAATAGTAAACTTTGAATAGTAATAGTAAATAGTAAATTTTAAATAATAATAGTAACTAATAAATTTTGAATAATAACGGTAAATAATAAATTTTGGATAATAACAGTAAATGGTAAAGTATGAATAGTAACAGTAAATCGTAAAAATAACATAGTGGTAATTTATTTTTATCGTAGTAACTTATTCATAATAGTACTAGTATATTAATGGTTTAAGAGTGCTAAAAATAATAAACTAAATAATTATAAAAAGAATATAGACGATATTATTACCTTACACCTCCGGTAGAATCTCTTTTTACCAAAAGAGTTTACTTCCCACTAATTTCTTAAGCATTATCTCTCTAGATTCTCTCTCTTATTTTGGTGTGGAAATGTTGTAAATGAGTCATCTATTTATAGGAAGAGAATTTTACTATTTAAGATTACTTAATTATTTATTTTACTATTTATGATGTAAGTATTTACCAACTAGTCACTATTCATGATGTAAGTATTTACCCACCGGTGATTATTCATGATGTAAGTATTTACTAACCGATGATGTAGGCAATAAGTAAGTGATGATGTTGGCAGTGGCATTTTGGTTATTAGATGAAAGGTTAATGGTATTTTGGTTATTTTCAAATATTTAAAAAATTCAAAAAATTTCAGAAAATCATAAATAATGCATAGATCAAAAAGTTCTAAAGAATCACATTCTAATTCCTTCAAATTTTTATTTTAAAATTCTAAAAAGAGTTAAATCTTAAATATGTAAAAACATAAATATAGGAATATAAAATGAATAAGAAAGATATTAAAAATTCTTAATATAATTTTTTTAATTAGTGAATGCTAATTAAGTCATTTTAAAATCTTTGTTAAATAAACATATTTTTATTTTATTATTATTTTATTTTATTTTATTTTTACAAAATATTTAAATATAAGTACTAAAATTTTATAAAAATATTAATTAGTTAAAATCAACTAACTAATAGTAAGTATTTTCTCATTAAAGAGATATTAATATCTATTTTTTTATTTGAGTAGAAAATAGGATGTTACACAAGCCCTTATGTCATCAGGTATATCACTCATAGGTCATAGGTATATCACTCATCAGGTATATCAACTATAAGGTTGTAGGGTACAGACCCTTATGCAATCGGGTATAACAACTATAAGGTTGTAGGGTACAAACCCTTATGTCATCGGGTATAACAACTATAGGGTTGTAGGGTACAAACCCTTATGCCATCATGAAGATAATAATTATTAATATCAAAATAATTATACAAATGCCAGATTAATAGTAATAATAAAATAATAATTATAATGAATATAATAATTAGTAATAATAATAATAATATCAAAATAATTATATAAATTTTAGATTAATAGTAATAATAAAATAATAATTATAATGAAGATAATAATTATTAATAATAAAATAATATCAAAATAATTATACAAATGCTAGATTAATAGTGATAATAAAATAATAATTATAATGAATATAATAATTAGTAATAATAATAATAATATCAAAATAAGTATACAAAATATCCTGTGTTAAATTATTATTTTGAAAACATTTTTTTGAATTTTTGAATTTGCATTGAAAATGAAGGTGAAAGGGTGCCGCGAGAAACTGTCAACTGAAAAAAATGACATTTTGCCTCACTTTAGTATCAAACGACACTTTGCCTACATAACCTCTCATCTTCCAAACCATTAAAGAGCACACTCTCTTACTGCCTAAAGTGTAACATCCTCAACTTATAAAAAAAATTAATTAATTACAAGTGAATTAATTAGTTAAATGTGAGTGGGGAATTACTATTATGCCCTTTCTTAACATTGCAAGAATTGATTTCCCATTTTCACTCACGCTGAGCCAGGGAAAGGAAAAATAGAATTGAGCTCACTTCTTCTCTCGTGCATGCAGCGGCACCATTCCTTTTCTTCTTCCAAAATTCAATCAAGCTAGGGCAAGGTTCCATCTTCTTCTTCTCTCTTCATCTCTCGGACAGCCATGGGGTTTGTGTGGGAGCTTCAATTTCTTCAAATTAAGGTAGAATTCATATGGTTTTGGACCTCCTAATTTCGGGGTTTGGAGTTATGCACGGAACCCAATCTCTAATTCTTCAATTTTCTTGAATTTAGAAGCAATTGTGAGGTTTGGTTGATATTGGGCAGCTTGGGGATCCTTGAAAATTCAATTTCTCTAAGTTCAAGTAAGTTAGAATGACAATCCATAGCTTCTAAATATTATTTTACAAGTTTCAGAGCTTAACAATGATAAATTTCATGAAATTAGGTTGTTTCGGAGTGTGTTCGAAACCCGAACAGCATTGGGATTCCTCCAAATTAAAATTTCGGTGACCGTCAGAGAAAATCGGGACCATTTCAGAGTAGTTTGAGTGAGCGGACAGCTTTGGGATCCTTCAGAATCAAGTTTCGGGGGCCAACAGCTTAGTTCGGTTAGTCGTTGGTTATTTAAATAACTATTGGAAGGGTGTTTATGCTCAGTTTAATTAAATTGAGTACTAATTGATGTAATCGTAATTTAGAAAATTATTTGGAGGCATTTTGGAGCTTGGGTGATTAATCAGAAGCGTGTAACGGAAGTGGATGACGCTTATCGGTAAGTTATAATTACCGAATACTAAATATAATATTAGTTACAAGCTTCAGAGTATGAAATTAATTGTGTGTGGGTTATTAAAAATTAATTATCCTTGTTTTAGAATTTTTAGAGGCTTCGGATTAGTGATCGGATAGCTGTTGATAGTGTTTGGATAGCTCGGGGAGCTTCTAGACTACTTGTTTCCAGGTAGGGGGAGCCATTACATTTTAAATGCATGGTTTATGCATGGGTTCAGGGTATTGTTTATTATATAATTGTGAAATATGATGAGTGACGTGTTTTGGTTATGTGATAACTTGAGAAATACCCCGTTATATGTGATATCTATGAGATATTGATTGTTATGATGATTTCCGTCCATGATTGTATATAGAATTGCATGAGATGCAGTGTGTTGATAGTAAATTAAGTCCCTTATATGAAATGTAATGGAATATTATTGATAAAATTGAGATTTGTGTGAAATGTAATTGAATGAATGGTTTGGTATCATTCTATAGCATGTGATGCTTGTCGTGTAATGCATAAGGTTGCATATATAGGAAAAGGGTGACCCGTGGAAGGTCAAGAACTCTGTGGGATGATTTTCAAGTTATAGGTTCTTGGGCTAGGTCCTGTGAGAGCCCGTGATAGCCGACAGAGCTAGAGTTATGTCTCGAGACGTCACGAGGTGACCGGTATCACGCGAGAAGGGCTAATGGAGTGAGGCCGGGAAGGAATCTGTGATTGAAATCATTGACTAAGTCGGATCCGCATGCATATGCATTAGTGCATTGTTATTGAGACTAACATGAGTGATATAGCCTGTGTATATGATATTGAGGATATCTATTGTGGTGAATTATGATAAATGACAGTGCATGATATAAATGTGGTATTGTATTACGTGACTGAGAAGTGGAATCGGATAGGTTAATCCAGTTCAATAATTGTCATTTAATATGTATTATGCTCACCCCTATTTATGTGGCTATATCTCAGTGGACTTAGGCCGTGACGGCGACCGATGAGAGGTCACCGTGTATGTGCGACGAGTATTTGTATATACTTGTATATAGTACCTGGTGGTATAGCCTTGGCCGGCTCCTGTAGATATCCATTTTGATATGTATATTTGAGTAGCGGATTTAGGTATCTGACAGCTTCAATTGGAAGCTTAGATGCATTTTAAGTTTATGTGTGATGTGGTGAATGATGAGAATATGATGATGTAGTAAATATTGATGTTTTGGGTGTGGTGACCATAGATGGTCCCACCGTGTGTAAATATGTATATATAAGTAATGCATGATTTCCAGGAAATGTGGATATGCACTTGGTGCATTGCATGTGTATGAAATGTCCAGGAATTGTCAATGTGTGGTTATTGGATGAAGTTATGCATTCAAACCTTGAGTGAATAATGTTGTATGGAGAAAATGATAGTTTACATGATTTTTATGCATAATTGAGTAACCGAGTGGATCAAATAGAGATTTATAAGGTTTGCATGGCATAGGACAGTTCCATTAGCATCTATTTGTGATTTGTGACTTGTAGAAACTGGAACAGGTCAAATCCGTTGAGAATTGACCCTTGAGTTGCACAAAAATACCTTAAAACGGGCTAAACGTGTTTCTACGCATAAGTCCCTCATTTTTCGGAATTTTTGAGTGCGGCCAGTGGCTACACGTCATAAATGGTGTATATTAGGTGGTGTCAAAATTTGGTGGCATTCCGAGGTCATTTGCATGGTCTTAGGTGGGTGAAAAGTTCACTTTTTCATAAAATTCTGCATAAATAAAAAAGCTGTCAGGAGACCTTTTAACACCTGTTGTTTTCCCTTTTTACACCTGTTATACACTGGTGTTAAAAGTCTCTCCTGATTCCCCTGTTTTCTTTTTACACCTACTGTTTTCCACCCTTTTACACCTGGTTATGTCCGTTATTAAAAGTCCATTAGCATTTTATTTATTTATATATATGTATATGCTTAGTTTATTTTATTACATATATATATATATATATATATATATGTTAATACCTTATTTAGGTGACATTTATTATATATACACATATATGAGTATTTATTGTTTGTTTATATTTATGTAAATATGTATATTAAACTTTTACTTGTGGGTACCTTACTTTTATACATATTAATTTGTTTATATATATATTTATTATTTATTTATTGATTATCATTTGTTTATTCTTTATTTATTTAACTATTCCCTTTTAATTTAATGGTGTGATTAGTGTCTTTAATTTTTTTTATCCTTGTTTAATATGAAACATTTAACTAACTACTCTCGTGTTTTATTTAATATGAAAATAGTGTAATATTTATTTTAATTAATTCAATTAAATTTATGGTTATATTTTTTTTTGTCTTATCTTTTATGGGTTATTAGAAATTTTTGGTGGTCAACTTAGTTTCCCAAAATTGTGAAAAATTTATTTGGGTTTCAGGCACCTTGTTTTATATGTTAGGATGTTTTATAAAGCATTTTCTTTCTCTCCGTAACCAGACCCTCAAACCTTTTGGCATTCAAAACACTGTATTCGTTTTCCTAACTAGACCCTCTGACGTTTCATCAATCTTAACACTTTCTTCAACATCAGATGGCAAACTCTCACTCTGCCGGACCCGACTACGAATCAATGACGACATCCAAACTCATTACGGTACTGCGCAGTACGTACGAGATGGACGTCTTTGACTGGGTTGAACACGAGTTATTGACGAGGGATGCCAAAAAAGAAGAAGAGATGGAACAACTGAGATAGGAGACTGAGGCATACAGGATTAGAAAAACTGTTTAGGGCAACCGTGGTTAGGGCAAAAGAAACCCTGTTTAACATCATCAAGAAGAGTGGGGCGGTAGATGCCAACATGGTTCCCTCATTGGTCACCCGCAACAAGGAACTCGAACATGCAGCCCTGAAAAAGGAAAATGTTTGGACGCAAAAGGCAGTCAACCATTATATTGAGTTGGTTGAGTATTACAGGGCGGAGACCAGCAAATTGATCGACGAACTGGAAGATCAGGATGTTTCATCATCCTCTGCATCAAATACCATCTAAACTGTATTTTTTTATTTTGTAATTACAATGTATTTTTTTATACACTATTTTAGTGTTTTATGTACTGCGTGTTCAGGATTCGATCTCTTTGTTTTATGTGTTATATTAATAGCAATGGACCTGACATTTTGATACTCTGTTTCTTTTTTTTTTATACTTTGTTCTCATTATAATTGGTCATCTCTTTTTTTCTTTGTTATTCATATGCATAGGGGTGATGACATGCAATTACCCCCTTCAATTGCTTGAACATCCTGCCAATTATATTCACATGCATACAACAAAGTGCATATGCCCTTCTCCCAGCCAGACCCGTGCGTTAGTACATTACAGGGGGTATTTGGATGCTGGGCCCACTCTAATTCCCTCTTTTGGGTGAAGCGGTACCTACACACCCAAGTAGTGCAGGGGGTTTATCCCATTTCTGTGACATTTTTTAATGGTTGCATGTTTCGTGTAATAACAATTTGATGCTGATGTTATGAGTACTTCATGAGATTTTTTGTAGTTTGGGTCAGTCCAATGCAAAACAAAAAGTCACTATTAAGTGGGGGTTTAAAGAAGTCTAGTCAAATTAAGTCAAAATCAATAAAAATTTAATTACTTTTGGGTTTTTACATGTTTAGTTTTTATCAGATTTCATTGAACATGAGTTAACAAAAGAAGGAATTTTATTGATTTAATTTTAAGGGGTTACATTAGCCCATTTTAAGGGGTTGGAGATAACCTTCATTTACCAAACCTTCATTAATAAATTATTTATATTTTCTATATATGCAACTCAAATAGCATGTTCAAAGCAACTTCAATAAGGCCAAACCAAATGGGCCAGAAATGGTTATGATCGTGTAACTTGTAGTAAGTTACTAGCCTACGAATCAGATTGTTATTATGTTTTTACACTCAAAATGGAGAAGAAAACAATTGAACATTGAATCACTACTGCTCAAAGATGCATTGGAATTCCCATAAGAAAGTCAAAAACTCCCTAAAAAATGAGCACAACATATAGCTGCTGCAATTCTCACTGGCTATCACATACTCATCTTATATCCTTTATACCTTCATCAATCCAACTCATACTCCAAGATAAAGCACAACATATAGATCAATAACATATTTTTTGTTACCAAAGATACATGTAATTAGATCTCAACATGAGTCACCCTTTACACTAGGATAGAATCGGACCATGATGCCTACTTGTCATTCAGCAGTGATTGGAGTAGCAACTCGTAGGAAGTAATTTTAATTAAACCAACTGCATTCTCCCCCTTCCAATCACTACTTATAGAATGTTTTCAGACATGAACATGTGCTAAATATGTACCAAAATTATTCAACTCTATTCAACTTTATTCAAATTGAAATGAACAAGAACCATGGGTATACAAGAAACGATGACATACAGGCAAATCAAGAAAAATAGAGGCAATCTGATGGCAATCAATTTCAACTATGAGTTCTCTAAAACAGAGATTAAAAGACAACTCCAACACCCACAAAACCCCCATAGCTTGTATTCTTGTAGCTGGTAACATGATTTGAACCAAGGCGGCAATTCCAATGACTTGGCTATGTGTGAACCTTTGTAACTAAATCATGCAACCATGTATCAATGCTTCATGCTTAGAAAGCCACAAATATCTTCCAAGTATTATACACCTACATTAAATATCACAAACTACTATTAATACAATAAAAAAAAATTAACATACCCTATATCAAACTAATATTGCCATTGTATCAGGTTGAATATTTTTTTAATTTCATTTTTTAAAAATTTTCAAATATAAATAACTTCATTTTAAATATAACTTTCAGCAAAACTCAAATGTAGGAGATCAACCTTATCCATAATCTGGTTAAAAGAGAAATTCTCATCCAAACACTTTTAGATAATAATAAAAATAGAAACTTAATTAACTATTCTAACAGAGTAACATAAAAACTAACAAAACTAATTCTACCTAATTGAAACTCATTTGGACAATGTGCAGTTTTAAAAAATCCTTCTCTAATATAGGAGAGTTATATCAGTGCATTTAGCTGTCACCAAACTTATAATTTGCCCTTCAAAAATACCACTTAATTCTGATGGAACAGAGTTTTCAACCCTTGTTGCACTAGGGAAAAAATGAAAATAATAATTACTACTATAAAAGAAAAACAAAATTTAGTTATTGACATGTGAGTTTTTATGAAGTTTGTAACTTCATCATTTGGTTTGTAACTTCCTTGAGATCATACTCTGTCGTCACTTCTACAAGTCATTGTGCATTGCTAACATAGATAACAACAGAAAAAAGGTTAAATACAAGTACTTAAATAAACTTTAAACGAAATGATCATTGGACAAACTTACAAGTGTTAACTCCATGTTGTGTCACTTGGTTGAGGACGTTATTGTATGTAGCAGTCTTATAGTTACCACCTGTTGATCCACTTGAAAATATCTACATTTCATAAAATCATGCTTCAAAACTATTAATAAAAATAAAACTAACAACTTATACAACATCCTAATCTATCCATTAATTTTATTTCATGTTTGTCATTTTACCTATGGCCATTGGCAAAGGATGGTGGTCCATTTGGTCCTTGAGGATACATGTGAATTCCTATTAATGGTGGATACCAAGGCACCCCATAGTTAAAAGGTGGATACATATATGGAAAATTATGAGGTTATGGAGGAAAATGTTGTCTCGAATGAAGCCAAGTATTCCCAACATTAACAGAAGGCACAACATTCACATTCTACTAAATAAATAAAAACCACATCATTACCAAATATGAATCTTTAGTATATGAGTTCAAAACAATTAATTATATTCACAACAATACCATAAATTACATACACTTGTTTCAGGGAGCTCTTGTTTCACTTTGATTTTTTTCTGGGGCGCATCATTAGCCTGTGTCTTTCTTAATTGCTTTGCCACTTCTCTGTTTAGATACTTTCCTCTTACCTTTAGGACAATCACCGTCGTCTCTTTCCTGAAAGATATATTTAAATTTGGATAAATAAATCAACAAAATAAGTTTATCATTATGTTACAACTTAAATTATGCTAAGTACTTACATCACCATGTTCAGTCTTGTTAGTGTTACTGTTGGGCATTGTACATGACTTCTTAGCTTGTGAACTTTTATATAACTTTGTCCATCTTCTCCTCCTTCTAAAAGTTTTTTTCTTTGTTGGTGCACCTTTAGTCTTCGCTACAGAGGGATCACCAATACCATCAATAAACACATTCTACCTACCATGTGAATCAAACTGTTTCTATATATCACAAATCAACTTAAGAATTTCTTCCCTCACAAACTTAAATGCATTAGCACTTTTGCCACCAATGTCACAAAGCATGTTACAAGTAGCAGATAAAGAACCACGCCTAGCAAAATACATTGTATCAGACTACAACTCATCAGAAGGGGTTGAAGATATTACCTCACTCTTAGCATACTTTGACCGCCATTTACAAATTAAACTGCTAGGTATATGGTCAAGATTCTCATTTTTTATCACACAAATGATATGTGAATAATGGATACCTCGAGACTCAAATAATCTGCAATCATAGAGAAATGATGACTTTAGGGTATCATTGTAACATCCAATTTTCTACTCAAATAAAAAATAGATATTAATATATCTTTAATGAGAAATACTTACTATTAGTTAGTTTATTATTATTATTATTTTATGAAATTTTGGTATTTATATTTAATTATTTTGTTTTAAAAAATAAAATAAAATAATAATAATAAAATAAAAATATATATGTCTTTTGAATGAGGATTTTAAAATGATCTAATTAGTAGTCATTGATTAATGAAATTATATTAAGAATCTTGAATATCTTTATTATTCACAACTTTTATTTTATGTTTTTATATTTATGTTTTTATATATTTATGATTTAACTCTTATTAGAATTCTAAAATAAAATTTTGAAGGAATTATACTATGGTTCTTTAGAACTTTTTGATCTACATAATATTTATGATTTTCTGGAATTTTTTAAAAATTTTGAAATATTTTAATAAAATAATATATTTTAAATAATTTTAAATTCATATAAAGTTACTTAAAATTAAAAATATTTACAAGAATGTGAAGTTAAATTATAAGAAAATTTTCTAAAATCCATTTCAAGTAGACTTATCTAAAAATAATCGGTTTGAGAAAAATCTTGATTTTACCAATCGTAAGAAAATTGGAAACGTACCAATAAATTTTTATTAACAGAAAATTTTAGATTTTTAAAATTTAAACTTTATATTACTTATTATAAAATTATTAAGGACTGATATAATATCGCTAAATTTTTAAAGGACTGATTTTGAATATTTAAAGTATACCGAGTGATGGTTACTATTTAGCTTAATAATTCAGCTGATATTTACTATGCAAAATACCCGCATGAACGAAAATTTCAAATGTTGCACAGTAACCAGGAACGAAATTTTCAAAATTGCATAGTACTTTTATAATAAAATATTTAAATACACAGTAAATTTTTCTACTATAAATATCGAAGGATTCTGAAGGAAAAATTCATAATTTCATATTAAATTTTCTTAATATAGTAGTGCTAGAGAGATAGTGGTGGGAGTAAGAAAAAGAAATAAATATTTTGGAAGGAGGTTCTACCAAAATTATAAGGTAAGAATAACTCTCTTTTATATTTTTTAGGTTTATTTTTATATCGTTTTAGAAATCTATTATTATACTGGATATAATATTATTTTAAGTTACTATTCTGAATAGTAAATTACTATGTCAATAGTAAATCACTATTACGAATAGTAAATCACTATTCAAATAGTAAATTACTATTTACTATTACTATTTACCTTTACTATTCACGTTTTACTATTTACTATTACTATTCATATTTTACTATTTACCGTTACTATTCATGTTTTACTATTTACTGTTACTATTCATAGTAATTATTTAAAATTTACTATTTACCGTTACTACGCATAATTACTACTTACCCTTTCTGTTTCAAATAGTAATCTAAATCTTTATCTTATAACTATATTAAAATGAAATTGGTATATTTTAGAACTCGGAGATGAGGCATACACGAACTTTCCATAACAAACCAAGATACAAGAGGTAAGGGGGAGTGAGATAGGAATATAATATGAAAAGACATAAGAATAATGGGAAGAGTCCCCTACTCCCTTTAAATTTAATAATAATATTATTATAATAACTATTTAACTTAAAATTTATAATAAATTTTAAATTGAGTATCCTGTGTAACATGATCTGAAATACCTATGCAAAGACCTGGATAACCTATACGAATTAGACTAAACCTATGCAAGGATATGGACTAATATGACCTGTATTGACTGAACTATACCTATGCGAAGACTAGATTATATATATGAACTTATATAGACCTGTGCGAGGAATGGACTATAAGGAAAAATTTGAATTATATTTATGAGTGATATTTAGTTGATTTGATTTGATTATAATTAATAATATTTGATTTTGATTAATGATATTGTGATTTATAATATTAGACTATGATTGATGATATGTAATTATGATTGATAATATTTATGATTGATGATATTTGATTGTGATTGATAATATTACAATACTTGATTGTGATTGATGAATGATTGATGACCTTGTGATATGGAGTTTGAGCATATAGCAAGCATGATGGAAAGTTAAAACTCAGTAAGAATTTTCTTACCCTACTCTTTAAATTTTTTTTTTAAGAGAAAGTATTTTATCATTATTTTAGTCTTTTATTTCTTCTTAGAAATAATTTTCATTAACTTTATTTTTAATTTCTAGAATAAAATTTAGTGTTAGAAAGAAGTTATTTTATGAAAATCAGAGGTTGAGATGATTAATTCTTGAATTAAAGAAAATTTTTATAGTTTTAAGTATTGTTAGTTAGTGATTTTAAAAATTATTTTCTTTTAGAAATCAGAAATTTAAAGTAAATTATTTTGGTTTTTCCCAACGAAATAACTAAAGGATATTTTGCTATAGTCGAGATTTCTATACCCAATCTAGTTAAGATTCAAATTGAGAAAGATTATGTAAATATGTGATGTTTTTTAAGAGAAAGTTTTGAGATATTTAAGGCTTGGAAACTCAATTTTGGTGAGATCTGAATTCGAAGAGTGTACTAAATTTATTTGTGTAATAGAAGTTCAAAGAAGAACTTATGGGAATGTACAATTTATTGAGATGATTTGTGAACCTTTATGGTATTTAATAATTGAGTTTCTAAAAGTCTTAACCAACTAAATATGTGAGTAGTTCATGCATCATGAATCATTAAAGAGAAATGAGATGTGATGTTGCCTGGGGACGGATTATAGAAACTGAGGATACATTAGAGGAGGTTCAAATGCGAACCTTGGGATGAAAGGGTATGGAAAGGTGCTTCAGGGGACCTAGGGTCGCTCCCTAGTGTCGGGTACTTTCACAATAAAAACCTTCTTAGTCTGACTAGTCTCTAAATGTTTCCGCGCCAGTTGAGTTGTTCATATGCTACAAAGGCATTTATGTTATTATCCGGAATTATGGAACAGTGTAAACTTCTGGTTGGCCCAGTGCAAATTAAAACTTTAAGGGCCACATGCATAAAATGAATAAGATAGTAGTATTAAAAATATTGTATGACATTCATGTGATTGTGACATTCTATGTGGGTGGTTGTGAATGAAAGTATAATTATTATGTTATGAAAACTCTACATTCATAATTGATTATGTATATGATTGTGATTGATATTATTATATTAGATTGTGAAAACCCGTATGCTTATGTCTTATCTGTAAAGTATTATATTTTGTTTCTTACTCCTTCTTGTTTGAATTTGTGTTCAAAATATATGTGATGTATAGCTAGCAGCTCAAGATGAAAGGATGTAATTACAAAAGGGTAAAGGAGTCTTATCAGGTGAAGAGATATGACAAGAGTAGGATTGCAAAACCTTATGATTCAAGAACTAGGAAATGATTGGTCACGGTCGTAGTAGAGGTAAAATTTAGTTTTAGTTTACCTTATTACAATATGAAGTTGGATAATTGTAACAAGGTGAAGGTTAAACTTTGATAAACTTTATCATTCAGATATAATACTGTAAATCTTTTATCACTTATGATTTCTATAAATTATTTTTGTCATTATGGATAATATTGAAAGACGATATTTTTTTTACTTTCAATATTCAAAGGAAATCATATGTATATACGTCCCTGTATACGCGAGATAAAGAGTGATAAATATGTATATATTTCTAAAAGTTTTTTTAAAAAAAGCAAGAACAATACATATATATCTCGTGTATATAAGGGAGTGTTACAATCATACACAACTTCAACATCACTACCAGCCTTGCAATATTTAGTCAACCTAAAGCATACTTTATGATTATCTACAACGCAATCAATCGTATTCAATGCAATAGATCCTTCAATCTGATCCCTCACTTCTAAAAAAATCTCTTGTGTGTAAAGCTGGGTAGCTTCACGTTCAATCCTATAAAGAGAAGTGGTCATCACAGGTTCTGTGAATAATGACTTGAAATTTGCACACAATTCATTATTTCTATACTCCCGTAAAACTTCCTCAAACTTCTGTAAGAACTCAAAAATACTATGTTTCCTCCTAACATATACCTTTATCATGGCATTCACAGCTTCACACTGAGATGTTGTCCTTATACGACCAAAAAACATATCACGTAGGTATGCAGTTGCCCAACTCCGCTTCATATCATAAGTTCTTATCACCCATGAATTCTCATCAACTCCATGTTTACTCACCATACTATGCCAAAATTCTTCAAACTCATCTGAGGTAAAATTAGAATATATAACTTTTTGAAAATCCTATAAAAAAGCAGAATTCTTCACTTTATCATATGTATTTTTATACAGGTGCCATGCACAAAGACGGTGGGGGGAATTTGGAAACACAACACGTATTGCCTCCCTTATACAACCATCTCCATCAGGTACCACATCTTTAGAGTGCCTACCACGCATAACTTTTAGAAACATTTCTAACACCCACTTATATGCCTCAACTGATTCACATGAAACCAAGGCGGCACCAAATATAACAATTTGAGAGTGATGATTACGACTAGAAAAGATCACTAAAGCTCTGTTATATTTGTTTCTCTTGTAAGTGGTATCAAAGGCAAGAACATCACCAGAACATTCATAATCAGAAATGCATCGACCTTTGGCCCAAAAAAGGTCCTTTAGTTTACCATCTACTGTAGTTGAACATGTACAACTCATTAGCGGGTCATTGTCAGCCTTCCCTCGCAGGTAGCTCAATGCAGCTTTCACATCACCATTCTTAATCTTCAGGTTTTTTCTCCTATCAAGATATTTGTATAAGTCTTTTTTGCAAAACCCAAGTTTTTTGTATCCCTCTTTCTGTGCCAATAAGTACCCAATTATGTGACAAGTTCTAACACTAGTTGAGTGCAAACTATCAACTTGAGCTTTATCGGCGTCACCCATGACACGATTAACAAGAATTAGGTGCGCTTATTGGGCTGGATACAATACATGATTATGACTCTCAACAAAAGAACTCACCTTCCTCCTTGAAGTCTTGAGATCATAGTGTATTCGTAACTTAGTGTCACACTTGGTGTAAGTAATTGCTTTGTGTTGCCTTTTCCTATCAAGTCTCCTAAAGTGCTTTTTATTTCTCAATCCTTCTCTATTACACACAAATTGTTGCATTACAACGTTACCATGTTCATCCTTTATGACATCGTCTTTTCAAATAACAAAGCCATGGCACTTGGCATAACTTTCATAAAAAGTATAGGCCTCCTCTCCACTACTAAACCGAATGCCACGAATCTGGTTAGCACTGAGGTCCATTATATCCCTGTACTTATCAGGATTTGAAATAAGATCTGCACTTCATTTTTCAGTCTCATCATCAAGCCCCTTTTCATCCCTAAGTTTACTCCCATTGTCAACGAATTCTTCATTTTCAATTTCAACATTCTCATCACCATTGTCTTCACTGGTGTTAAAACTATCTGTCTCACTAAAATTAGAATCATCATCCAAATGCATAAATGTTCACCAAGACAATCATCCATCTTCAGGACTCTGTGGCGAGGTCAGTTTGAGAGGCGCGGTGATGACGTTAGACACAAAATGTTGAGAGTGCAGAGAGAACGACAAAGACACCAAAGAAGAAAAACCACACAATAAAATTTAGCAAAAAAGTAAATGAGGGTTTCTGATAGAGGTGTGAGAGACAGGGGAACAGAATAGTACCTTGTGAGAATGTTGGAGAAACAGAGTGGGAATGCGAACACGATTCTTGACCTTGACAACGAGGATGAACAGGACTTCGCTCTAATAATAGCTTTGAGGCACTTCAAAGTCGTAATTTGGTGAGACTATTGTGGGATCTTTGTGAGGGAAAATAGAGGAAGGAAGGCTTTGAAGGTTTCCAACAGTTCCTGAAGGCTTGAGGCACTTCAAAAGCTTTCATGTTTTAGCGTTGGGTGAGAGTGATCTGGAGTTGTTGTGAAGGAAAATAGAAGAGGGTCGGAGTATACAAAGGGAGTATTGGAAAGGGTGGAGACGACGACGGCGGCAATCCACGGGCAGAGAGGAATGGCAAAGGAAGTATTAGAAATGGTAGGGAGGAAAATAGAAGAAGGTCGGAGGAATGGAACGGGTAAAGAGGGAAAGATAAAGGTTGAGGGAAATTTTAAAAGATGAAATGATAAAGGAGAATGAAGGGGCTAATCTGCAATTTTAAAAATTTAGAATTCTTAAAATATATAAAATATTATGTGTATAAATATCCACGTATCATTTAATAAAGTGGGCAACATGTTAAGGGTTCTAAAACCCCCAATTTCTTAAGGGTCCTATAGAAACGCTTTTTTTTTAAACCATTCATGAATTTATTTTTATATTTTTCAAAGAGTATTTACAAACTGTATATATTAGTAAAGTCTATCATCACGTAAGTGAAATTTAAACTATAAATTATTATGATTTGTGATTGAGAGATTTTTTTTAGATTCAGTAGTTAATATATCAGGTTTTATAATATTATATATTTCACGAAACATATTTATAAATTAAAAAAATAAACTTTTTTAATCAAAAATTAAATTAAATTTATTTTAATATATAATAACAAAACATGCATAAATATTAATTTTATATTTAATTTTTTAAACTTATACAGTGTTTTATCAATCAGAAAAACGACATATATAAAAAGGAAGAAAGAAGTGTGAGAATTCAAAATTTAACTATACCTCCAACACTAAATGTTGATCAATTTCAAATATCAAGTTTTATTGTAACTTTCAACTCACGTTAAAAAGCTGTTAAAATAAAAAAAAACTGTTCCTCAAGATTAAGGGTCCCATAAATACTCCTCATTCCCTTTATTTTAAAGGGTATAATCACGACTCCTGGTTGAAAACGGTTGCCACTATTCGATGGGTTTAGATTTAGAGTTACCCACACCCTCTTATATTATTTATCATATAAATATAACTGATAAATCCTCATTATATTTTAAGTGACATATTAATACTAACAAACTCTGATCTTTAGAAAATACCCCTCTAAGTTCTTTCCACTTAGGTGGTGTTTGGTATGCGGGATCTTTAAACTTTCCCGGGAATGTTACTTAAAATATTCCCTTACCCATGTTTGGTATAAGATAAAAAAAATGTTCCCAGGAATGAGAGATTCCTGGGAAACTTATTTATGAAGGAATTAAAAATTTTAGTTTCCCATTTTAATAGATGGGTATGCTATGGATTCCTGGGAATAAAAAATTTTAGGACAAAAATGCCCCCATTTTATTTCCAAAATCACGGTTGCACACTTTCCCCATTTTGTTCCCCAAAATCGTCCGACATAAGTGAATTTGAGTTCCAGTTTCTTCTTTTTCTTCTTTGTTTGAACCTGCCTTATTATTTTTTAATAAGTTTGCCCCATTTTCTTTGCACCTCGAAAGGGTTCTTGTTTTGCTTCTTCATGTACTGGTTAGCTAACTCCGCTCTACTTGCGCCGAAAACAGATACTAGTGTTTAGTTTTTTTGTATCACTAGTTTTTGTATAATACTGATGTGAGAAGATATTTAATGGGGACCGTGAGTGTCAATTTTATGCTTGGGAGAATGGTAAAAAATTACCAGTTAGCTATCAGGATACTATTTTATGCATTATCAGGATACTATTTTTTTATGCACTATCAGGATACTATTTTTTTGGGCGTTAAAAATAAAAACCTGAAGTCCTGTAAAATTCAACCTTCATCTAAATTTTCAAAGGAAAATGAAATGAATATCTATATATGTACAGGTATTTGTTAAGGAATTAAAAATAAAAATTACACTATGCAAAAAATATATGATTTTTTCAGTAAAAGTCTTTTATTCATTGATTCTTCAACTAGTACTGATAGAACACTATTAATTTCCTTTTTTTTGTTTTGTTTACGTTTACTAGTATTTGAACCCCAAAATTCATGATATCTTTATAAGCTTTTGTTAATAACTCATATGGGTAGGTAGAAATTTAGTTGCTCTGTCTATATGTTATTCTATTGAAAGAGTAGATATCTTGTCACCATTTCCACTGAATTGATCCAAGTAAAAAATTTTAATATCATTGTCCCTTTCTAGTAATTCTTTGCTGCAATGTTTCTATACCTGCAACATTATGTTCTTTTACAAAATATTAGATTTAATTTTTTAAAAGAAATATAATATATTCAAGCATACATGATGCAATGGGTATCAGCTTCAAAATATGAAAAGTTTATATGAGATGGTAAGGGTATTTTTGTAAAAGTATTAATATTCCTGGATAAGTTTTTGTAATACCAAACATGGAAATGGTAGAAACTAAAAAGATCCCCGGGTAAATATTTTTAATACCAAACATGGGAAATAAGTTACCCAAGAAATACATTCCCGGGAAACACATTCCCAGGAATCTCACTTAAAAAGATCCCTCATACCAAACACCCCCTTAGTGTGAACAATAACTTCTTTAGTTTTTTTCTTTGGTAGAATAGTAGAAGATGGCAAACCAAACCCATGCAATCGGTAAAAGGAACCTCTCTTTGGCATTTGTCTTCTGCTTTTCGTTTTGATGGATGTAATTTCTGTGTCTTAATGCAAATTATATCCCTTTTTTTAAGGGGGTTCATATCTTAACATGAAATTACATCTTTTGATGCTATAAGTGGTGATTAAAATATAAAGTTTGACTTTAGGGATCGACATATCATCTTAAAATAATCTTTATTATGCGAAAGGACAGTTTTAATATTTAAAATCTTTTAAAAAAATTAAATGCATTGATATGATGCTTTGGTACTTTCGTTATCTAATTATTCCTTTCAACCCCAACCAAAATTTTCTTTCAAGTCAATAACCTCATGAGTATGATTATTATGACATTTTATTATTATTTTAGACCAAAAGTATGCATGCTTTCTTGCGTCAACTAATTCATCTTTTAAATAAAGGATACAATTAAAATATTGTTTTTTTTGGGTGTAGGATAAGATTAAAATATTGTGAAAAGCTCAATATAAATTAGTATTTTTTATATAGGTATAGCTTCTACGGTACTTGATCTATATTTGGGCTGGGATTTACCTTCTTCTCCGTCATGCTGTCTCCGCCGATTTATTTATTTTAAAAATTAATATAAAAATTATATCGATTTTAAAAATAATATATTTCATAATAAATATCAAGATTTTTATACTTGATTGTTTTTAAAATTGGCGTAATAGGTATTTATACTGACTTTTAAAAATAACAAGGCTAAAAAATACTATAAATAAATAGAAAAGTAGGTGTTGTGCACCTTGCAAATTGCAAATCAGTAGACAACTCGAGTCTACTGGAGAGACTGCTTGGTTTGTATTGTATTTTTTATTTTTTATTTTTAGTTTTATTATAAAACTGTTATTTCGTTTTTGGTTTTACAAAAAAAAATTAGAAAAAAGTGAAAATAAGAAATAGAAACAAGAAACATACAAAAAAATTATTTTCATGTTTCATATAAAAAAATTTAAAAACATGAAACATAATGATGATTTTATAATTAAAATTAAAAATAGGAAATAAAAATATAAAACCAAACTTTATGACAAAGGGCAACTATGTACATCACTCCATCAAACATAACCATGCAAAAATCAATTTTAATTTCCATCTTATCAATTATCAACAACACAAAATTAATAAAGATCACAAAAGTTTTCTCAAGGTTATTATATGGTTGCCTATAAGAAATTATAGTTTTTCAAAATATACAAAATATCTAACATGATAAAAGAGCAATTAAAGCAACTCCTCTCATGTATTCACATCAAATGACTTATTTGTGTTTTTTTCTTGAACCAACCTTTATATCCCTTGATTGACTCCTTACTTAATTGTTTTTCTTCTTCCTTTATTTCCTTTTTCTTTTTTTTCATGTTTTTTTTATGTGAACTAGAATATACAACAACATTACAATGCTACAATGAAGACATGAAGAAGAAGGAAGAACCACACTATAATGCCGTCTTCCCGAGAAGAAAAGCACTCAATTATGTGAAATTTGCATGGAATGTCCTTTAGGTTTGATTTATGAAAAAATAATATTTCCTTTTAACGTTTGATAAAGCATATAATAAAAGATAACTTGTTTAGCCGTATGTTTTAAATTATATAATAAAATGATTTGATATTTTCCTTATATTACATGTGACAACAAAATCAAGATTTAAGTAAAACTAATCACATGAAAATAGAGTCGGCTCTCAATATAAATAAGATGCTTACAACTTAGCCAATTAAAACAAACTATCATAAGTACTGACACCATGTGATGTTCCTGTGAAGTCTTGAAGCTAATTTTATTGATCACTTAAAATGTTCCTCACATTTAAATACTCTTAATTCCTTTAAATTTTTATTTTTTTAATTTAAGCTTTAAAACCTTCCACAACCAAACTATGTTAGAAAAGATACTAAGAATGATCAAATTTTAATTCTTGAAAAGCATATGCTAAAGAATTTTCTTAGTTTTTTGCACACAAGTACAAAATTAATTTTCACATAGCGTGAAATGGATTTAACTCGTACATCAAAACAAAAACTTATAAATCTCAAAAAGTAAAGATATAATCAATTATGCAATATGTCCCAGTTAACCAACGGTACTTAAAATCATACACAAAACTACCAGATGGTCTATATAGAAAATATGACGAATAGTAATTAATTATGAAAAAGACTCCTAGCCATCACGTCTAAAACAACTAAGCCAATCTACAAAGAAGTAAAAGAAATAATAAGAAATGCAGAAATGGTTCTTAGAACGATCCATGGGCCTCCTCCTACTAATGGTGGTCTTCGTTCCTGTCACCATTATCATAATCATTATTAGAACCAACATCATTAATCTGCTCATACTCTTCAACTTCAATGCCTTTTGAAAGATTTGGCCAATTCTCATATCCAGGTCACTAGTGCAAAGAATACCTCAAAGGAAGGTTAAACAAAATATGCCTCATCAAGCTATAGGATGAATTAAATGGTGGTCGTTGATGTGGTGGTAGAATAGTCTGATGAGGACCATCTAGTGATGCATCCCTAGTCAGGAGACCATAGTTCATTTCTCTCCAACATCGACGAATGGTTTTTAAATATTTAAATATGGCATAATTATGTCCTTTATCCACACGAGCACTCCCACTAAATCACCATGCCTCCAAATGTTAGTACGACTTGACATTAGTGTTTCCACAACAATGTGTTTTATGTGTCGTTCACCTATAAGCATCCGATGTTTTATTTATAGGCTTAGGTTTAACTTAATGTGCACACATTGCTCGTGGACTCCTTACCCATCTTAAATGAGTTAGGCCTAACAGTTTTATTATTTTTAATTCAATTGAAAGAATAAAACTCTTTAGTGGACTTACTTCATATGTGCGACCATGTAGGAAATATATATTTGATTTATATGAAATATAAACATTTTATATATAATATAATACAACGAGTGACATCTAGAATACATTATTATCCAAATATAAATTTATATCGAATTAATATAACTTATAAGTGATAAACTTTATATGTTTGTTCTTTTTCTCATAATATCTAATTAGCCTAAGTAATATTGTTGTCATTATTGTGCGCCTAATTTGTTTTTCTTTATACTGGAGTAGATTTTTTTTGAATAAATATTGAATATTTATTCTTTCAAGCAAGACCATGTATTTCCTAGTTTAACTCGATCAAGTGGTACATAGATATCACTTATGTTGCATAAGAGAGACAAATCTCATCCACATCACTTATATCTCTCTACGTGAATTGTTCATTGCCTAATTACACTTTTTATAATCCTCTTGTTATAGGTGACTTTTGATTATATTAAAACATTAAGATCCTTATGTAAGAATTATAGTGACTATGCTTGATTCTCAATTGAAGCCTCTCAACATGAGGTATCTTGGATCTTGGTGAGTTGGTTGAATGACGTCATCATGAGAAAAACCCAAATGTTGGTGACGTTGGGGTCAATGCCACGAAATAGATATCTCTTGAGCAACTCCTTCAAGGCTATCAAGGTCACTAATGTTTAGTTTGCAACACTAAAGCAAAAGTTGACACTAAAAGAATCAATTATGTCATAAAATTCAGTTACATGAAATTGTAATATATTTCATCGGCGACACGAGGGTCATAGATGCTTCTATTTTCAACTATTAGAGTTGTGTTTCTTACTTTTCTGTTGTATAACTTCGGTTTGTGGCAATATTTTATAGGCTTTTTTATTTTCATTCAATTAGTGATTACTATTTTCTTGAGCCTTTGGTCAACCACTCCCTATCTCCAAAATCAACATTTAGTCAAGCCTCCTGTACTTATTATTCTTTGATTTATTTATTTCCTTTTAATTTTTTGAGTTTTATAACATTTTATTTCAAATCCAAAACTCTGGCTTCAAAAGCACATTGATTTTATTTCAATAACATCTTTATACTTTTGACTGATCATTCATTTGTCTACAGACTGACTTATGATTCTCATTTTTAATCATTTATATCACACGTAATAAATGCATAAATATCATCAACAAAGTTATGATACCACTTAATGTAGCTCTCCTTTCAATGAGAGGGAGAAAGGATCCGTCTTAAGGCCTTTTTTAAGTATTAAGCATCAAAACTCTATCAAACTAAATTATTCGCTCCATGGAAGTATTTTCTTGTTTTGATTAGTCTCATTTTATAATGGTTGTTTACCAGTATCTTAAGGTAATTAGATTCGGACATGGTTGTTTTCACAAAGCGCAACATCAATTGAATTGTGCACGTTAAGGAGTCTAGCCATTTCCTACCTATTACATATAACAAATGTTCTTATTTAATTGGGTTGTCTCCTAAATTTGAAGGGAACAAATTGAGGTGTGTTCTCTTAAGACATATCTAATTCCTTAGTCAAAAGGGTCTTGGAAAGAAAACATCAATATGACCATCCTAAGCAATAAAGGTGGGGGGAAACATACTTTTATCATTTAAGATGTATTGTATTTATAGTGGAGGGATGTGATGATGCAATGATAAATATGTCAGGTTCTTTTCAAATATTATCATATTTGATGTATTCATTCGGGGTGTATGGGATGAGATTTTGTTTAAACAATTGTGATCATCTAAAAGTTTACTCCATTTGAACCAATAATATGTTGGCATGACCGGAATAATCTAAATTATATTTACTCATTTATAATTGCAATTCCATTTTACTTTTTTAAAATAAAACGACAAGATTTTCTACAATGATTTTATTCTTATTTTCATCTATCTAAATAGTATATAATTTTTATTTATATCACCCCTTTTCCTATTTAATTTGATGTCGAATCCAATATCAAAGAGTTTTCATTTGTGTTTTTCACTCGGACAACGATGACCCATAACTCGCCGACTGCTTGTCACTTTTCATTACACAACATGACAAAAGAAGGATGGGTTAATTATGCCGTTAAACTAGATTGGTTATTTAATTACATTTTTAATAGAAAAGTTTTGTATTGAGAGCACCTAAAAAGTTATGATGTATTTTAATGTTGAATGATTATTTACAAATTATCTATTAAAAAGATAGTTATTTTAGTGAAATTTAATTCTGGATTGTCATAAACACAATTTTAATATTTAATTAACTTGTTTGATTTTTATTAGCTTTTTAAAGCTATCTTTACATCTATAGAGAGACAAATTGTAATAAGACATATGGATTATGAGATGATAAACAATTAAAAAATTAATTATAAAAATATAAATATATGTAAAATAACAGGAATCCATTTTTCCCTTTTTCACTGCATATCTAATTATCTATATGTTTCATCAAGTGGAGTTAATGATAGGTGACTTATTTTTTAAAATTAACAAAACCGAGAATAAAACATTGTTTTAAAGACTGTGTGCTGAGATCGAGTTGGTTGAAAAGAAAATTTGTGCACGACTCGTTAAAACTACAAGTTAAAGAGAAACAAAGAGTTTCCCACGACTTTAACCAATAGAAAAATAACGCCAGAAATTTAAGAATTTTAATGTATATTAAAATATTAATATATTATTTATATTCCATATATATTATGTTCAATATATCAATAAATTAAATATAATATCTTGAAGCAGTTTTAAAATTTTGAGTTTGGGGTCTCATCCACAGTTTCCAAGCCAACACATTAATTATTATAATTGATTTTGAGTTATACTTACACCCCAAATAAATTAAACATAATATATATAATATTAGATATTATACATTAAATATTATATACTTACCATGAAAATAAAATGACATTTTATGATCATCCAACGACAGTTTTATACAAGTTTAGTATCGAAAAATGAGTTATTATATTAGATGATAGATACCCTAAAAAGATCTTATATATATAATTAATTCTAATTTTCAAGACATTGTTTAACGTATTATAATTTTGTTATATTTACAATTTTAAATAATTTTTACGAAAGCAAAATTATATTGTTATAATTTTATATTATTATTTAGTAAGAAAACTTCTGTAATTCTTGTGAGTCAATTCACATATATTGAATATATCTACATTAATTAGCCTATCGAAGGTCACATGGGCACCATTTGGCTATGACTATGATCTGAATTATCATTTTCTATCCATTAGAGAGAGAAAAAAACAAAAGATGGATTAATTAATTATGAATGTGAAAGAAGGGGTAATTAAGCGCTAATTGAGTTCCATAAGCCAAGAAAGATCACGTTAAACGGTGTAATCGGATTCGGATATGGCTATCAATTGAATACTTTACCGAAAGTTAAATGCTTTCTATTACTAATGGCCACAACGCCTTCAATACTTTACAGCTAACGTTAGTGGATCTATTAGATAGAACCAGTGATTTAATTATTGGTTTGAATACGTGATATGATTAGTTAAATCGATTTAAATGTTTAGGGTTTTGAGAGTGCTCACTTTTGAAATAGGTTATTAAAACTTTTGAAATAGGTCATTAAAGCAAAGTTCTACCTTGAACAATTTTCACTCATACCCTTGATGTAAGATAATTCTGTTTACACTGATATTAATGAAAATGACAAATAAATTATATTAATAAGATATTTTGGGTTAAAGCAATAATAATAGATAAATTGTTACTTTCACTCTTTTGTGAAGTTACATTCTAAATTTTATACTAACGGGTGGTTAGTTTAACGGGTACAGATTTGATTATTCTTACGTAAAGTCTTGTATTTAAATTTTATGAAATGAAAAAAATCTTTATCAAAAGAGTTAACTCAACCATAATATGGATAATCTAACTCAAATAGAATTGTCTCTCGTGGATGACACTTAAAACCTTTATGGTAATTACAAATTGTTTTTATTCCTTTTTCAACTTAAAAACATTAATTCTGAATACTCATTTTTGTGTGACTTAAAAAAGACTTCAAAGAAAAAAGGATGAAAAATAAAAAAAGAGAAAAGAAAAGGAATAAAAGGAAGAAGAAATAAAAAAAGATAGGAAAAGAAAAAAAGAGAGAAAGAAAAAAAAATAAAAAAAGAAGATGGAAAGGTAAAAGTTGGAAAAAAAAAACTTAATACATGGAAAAGGAAATATTATGAGACAAAGACCAAGCCTTTTTTATTTAAGGGATCTTGGCCCTTCTTTATCGCTCTAAAGCATTAGTCTTCTCTTTTTTCCAATGAATAAAGTAAACCTCATACCCAAAGAAGGAAAAACTTTTTACACAAGAATAAAAAGAACAGAAGGAAAACCTTTTTACATAAGAATAAAAAGAAAAATTGAAAATGATTTTAAGACATAAAAAAGGAATAAGTAGGAGACAAAGACCAAGCCCTCTTTTACCCAAGGGACCTTGGCCTTCATTTCTTACTCTAAAATACTAGTCTTTTTTATTTTCCAATTGGCAAAGTCAACTCCATGCCCAAAGAAGAAAAATCTTTTTGCACAAAAAGGAAAGGGAAAGATTGAAAAGGACTTTGAAACATGAAAAAAGAAAGAGTAAGAGACAATTACCAAGCTCCTTTTTACCCAATATGTCTTGACTTTCCTCCTTTTTTTCAAAAAAAAAAATCTAATGTGGTGGTTAAGGTTTCAAGCGTAGAAGACCTCTTATTTTCTCTATAAAAAGGGAGGAAAAAAGAGAAAATGGTCATTAGTTTGGTTTTTAGTTTCTTCTCATTAAGATTTTTTCTTTAGATTCTTTTTTGGTTTTTATTTTTTAGGGTTTCATATATTTTTTTTATGTTTTATCTTTAAGTCTCTTCTTTTTAAGGTTTTTTTCTTGGGGTTTACAAAATAAGGGTTCGTAAAGTTTAGAAAAAAGCTATTTTTTTTTATTTTCAACTTCTTAATAAGGGGTTAAAAGTTTGAGAGAAAAGAAAAGAATGTTCCTTCTTCTTTTTCGCTTGTAAAGCAAAAAAGAGAAAGTAGAGTATGCATTGTCTCCATTCTCACAAGGAGATAAAGTATAACCCCAACTTATGGGACTTTTGTATTTTTTTTCACATATTGTGTATTTATAAGCAATGGTATGTATAATATATTTTTAAAAAATCCACATGACAACATATAATATTCCACCTTAACCTTACTATTTCTCTCATCTACATCCATTCCTTGTCCTCATAACCACTGCTCACCCACCATTGCTATTCATCCTCTACCTACACCACCACCACTCCTTTGTTACCCCTTAACCCAATTCCCCGCCACCCACAACCTCTGTCGACCCTCAACCTTATTCTCTACCATTTGTCACTTCTTTGACACCCCTTCAACCTTGTCCCTCATCTCTTCATCTCCTCTGTCATTAGTATCTATCTACCCCAACTCATCTTTCACCATCCCTACCCTATAACCCTAACCTACAATCTTCCAACCCATCAACCTAGCTCTCTAATTATCCCTAATCACACAACACCCTCTCAAAATCCACCACTGGTCATGCTTAACTTAACACATTAATTCTCTCATACTCGAGCACAGGTCATGCTTAGT
The DNA here is from genome assembly GCA_037962975.1 of Clitoria ternatea. NCBI lineage: Eukaryota > Viridiplantae > Streptophyta > Magnoliopsida > Fabales > Fabaceae > Clitoria > Clitoria ternatea. Next base: position 109,584,644 of record CM075674.1, on the reverse strand, counting down.
TTTGTTGCTTTGCTATTTTGCTTCCTAGATGACCTTTTTTGGTCCTTTTCCGTTCCTTTATCCAAAACTCAGGCTTCAAAACTCTTTCTATAAAATTAAGCTTTTATTAGTCCTTTTTAACATTAATGTATTAGATACTCACAAAAAATCATATGAAAATATATTAGATAAAGTGGTAGATTAGTAATTTATCACCTTGACAATGAAAAATGAGTTGCTCGATTAATACATAAGATGGCATTGTGGTGATGTCTAGCAAATGGGAATTGGGGATTTAAACAATGGAGAGTGTTGTCCAATAAAAGGGGTCAGTGGTAATGTCATACAGGTCGTTTGATGGTGAGAAAAAGAGTTCTGTATTGATTGTTGGAATGGAGAGTGACGATAGTGTGGAAGTGGAGGGTGGAGGTAGACTGGTGGTAGGGGCAGGGTAATAGAAGGTTAAGGAGAGAGAAATAGAGTGAATAAAGACAGTTTAAATTCTTACTATTTTATTTTTTAAAAGAATATTATGTGTGTCATTATTGTTGTTTTGAAACCAATAATCACATGACAAAGTGAGATATAAAATCAATAATTTTTTTCTTATGAAAATGTTTACCATAGTTCTGTTAGATTTAACAGCAAAGACATAATTGAACTACCATTTAATTTGGATGTAGGACAAAATACTTAATTAAAAAAATGATAAAAGATGATGGTAAAAAAACTTATTGAAATAATGTACTAATATTATTTATTTCAATTATATAACTATGTACATTTATCTTTTTTTAATTATCCTTTAGTTGGCAAATATTCATATAATGCACAAAATACTTGTGATGTGGATTGCGTGGTATTATATCATACGCCACAGAAAACCTGTTGTCTAATTTTTTAAAAAGAAATTAGCTGCATATAAAGTTAATTTTTCTTCATAAAGCTCAAATATAAATAGCTAATTAGTTATTATAATGGCAATGCTCAAATCAAGTGATGTCTTTATACGCTTTGGGGAAATGAGGGTTTAAAGTGTAAGCTTGAATTCAAAAAAGGAGGTGTATGCAAATTGTCTGTGTGTTTTTTAACTACTAGTACCTAAATATTACACATGATAAATATATCAGCAAATTAATTTAAAATGAGGTTTTGAAAGGGTGATGATATGTAGTGGTAATGTGTGAGAATGGACCAAAAATTCTATTGGCTGTATTTCCCAATAAATGGTATCTAAATATGATAATGAGTATTGCTATAACCAATATAGATTTAGAGAAGGGCACACCGAATTGAGAAATTGAGTGGTAATTACGTGAAGGAGACGGTGTTTTGATGTTGGGACTAGAAAGTGTGTCTTCCCTTAATATAATTTGCAATGCACATTCAAAGATATTGATATGTGTTGCTTGTTTGGTGATGTTCTCTTAACTATGCAAAAGCAGTGGCACATGATACAAGAGCAAAGAAATGAGTGTTTGATTTTCCATTGAGGTTCGTCAAATATCGGTTTGATCAATTTTAAAAAAAATCTTACCGCTGTTTCAAATTGATCAATATTAATTTTTAATTTTTTTAATTTTTATAACTTTATTTTCTCAATTACATATTAAACAAACACAAAACCAAATACACCAAAACCAATTTGCGTGCCGTTTCTTGATCCTTTCACGGTCAAGCCAACATGCATGCAATTACTTCCTAGTGTGGCACAAATATTTAATGGGTTTTCTTTTTTAATGTATGTCACAGTTACAAGACACGTTTCAATAAATATATGAAATTAAATATTTTCATTAACAATTGAGTTATACATACCTAGAAAACATGTCAGAGAAACTGAAATTTAATTAATCACGTCTAATTTCATTTGCCTTGGTATTAACAATTTATTGATCCCATATCTTCCAAACAATGCTTCAAATTTAATTTTCATATCTTCCAACATGGTTTTTTCCCCTAGGCTTTAGCTCTCTACGTTTCGGGGACAGTTTTATTTTTTCTATTACAAATCAATTTCTAAAAATCAACCATAATTGTTAGATTTTTTTCTTTCTTTTTTTATATGGTATCTTTCAACTGGTAATATAGGTACTAATAATAGTTTATTTAAAAATAGTTAAATTGATTACATATTTTAATTCAAATTAATGATAGATAGTTTTGTGTATGTGTATTAGCCATATGAAGTTTTCTTTGAAGGCGATCCTATATGTGGCTTATAATAGTTATAGTTAAGACTTTTCACTCTTATCAAAAAGTATGTTTAGTAGGAATTTAATCCGAGACTCTTTCTACAATCTCAGTCTGCATTGTTAATTAAGCCATGGTTCATTGATAGATAATCCCTTATTTTCTCACTTTATACATAAACTTTTCCTATTTGTAAAAGATACATTACAATAACTGACATAAAAAATAAAACATTTACATGTCACTACTTTTCTTTCTTTACATATTAAGAAGATAAAAGACATGGAAAGATAACATAAATGGTGTTTCATTTGTGAAAATATTTTCTATAATTTCTAGTTTATTTTCTCAAACTATTGCATTTTCCTGATTTTTGAAAACACAAAACATGTTTATTTTAATGTGTTTTCTCAATTCTAAACTCTTTTTTAGACGTAATTGATTATGTTTATGAACCACCAAGTCAAACACCTGAAGAAAAATTCTTATTATGAACATACAATTCATAACACAATTTTAACACATATCATGACAACAAAGTTTTGATTGAAGGCGTACCTAAAGACAAGCGATCCATGAGTCACAATAGTGAGCGTGTACTACTCTTAATCTGAGTGCCTTATGTCCAGTGTATTACTGACTCTCTGTGTGATAATCACCTAATGGGATAGTGATTATATAGGCAACCTCAGATGAGAGCAGGAACCTCTCACTGGGCACATAGAATGGGCCAACCCATCACGGTCCATTCAAACAAAAGCCCAATAGCTAAATCTATCTATATCTATAATATTTACATATTATATAATTAATCAAACAATATAGATATAATAATTTAATGATGCTAATCCATCAAATTAATATAATAATATATTAATAAGAAAATCTAACATTTCTCCCACTTGGATAACATTATTAAATTATTAAGTACAAAATCTATATTATTATTACAAGTTATTAATTATACCAAGAAATATAATAATTTCACAATAGCATACAATCATACCCGATAGGGATATGCATTATACACCACAATTGTTTATATTTCAGTCACGGTATAGATAAGGAAATATGAATTTCATTTCCACATGTTTCAAGCATCCAAAATGCAACAAAAATGTCAATAAAATGACATCAATAATAACATATCCAAAATAGAAAACTAGTTTCAATAAACAGATTACAAAATAAAACTCCCACTAATCCAAGACATCAAAAGACTTGACTAAACCCATATGGGTTACATGATTCTGAAAAACTCCAACGGTCAAGCCTTTGGTTAGTGGATCTGCCAACATACTCTGAGTAGCAATGTGCTCAATTCGAGTCTGAAACTCAAGTACTTTCTCTCTAACAAACAAGTACTTCACATCGAAGTGCTTCGAACGAGTAGAGCTCTTATTATTTTGAGAGATAAGTACGGCAGTAGTATTATCACAATAAATTACAAGTGGCCTAGAAATACTTTCAACAATGCGGAAGCCAGAAATCAAATTCTTTAGCCATATAGCTTGGCGAGTAGCCTCATAACAAGCAACATACTCTGCCTCCATAGTAGAAGTAGCTGTGATTGTCTGTTTGACACTTTTCCAGGATACAGCTCCTCCTGCCATCATAAAGATGAAGCCTGAAGTAGACTTACGGTCATCAGGGCAACCTGCAAAATCAGAATCTGAATAACCAATGACTTCAAGTTGATCAGACTTTGCATAGGTCAACATATAATCCTTGGTTCCCTGTAAATATCTCAAGACCTTCTTCACGGCTTTCCAATGACCCAAACCTGGGTTGCTCAAGTATCTGCCCAAAGCATTAACAGTGAAAGCAATATCGGGACGAGTGTAGACTTGAGCATACATCAAGCTCCCAACAGCAGAAGCATATGGAACTTTCTCCATTTCAAACAACTCTTTGTCGTTCTGAGGACACTGAGAATTAGAGTTTCTCACCCCTTTGAACAGGCGCGGCACACGGGGAGCAAGAGTACATATTAAACCTTTTGAGGATTCTATCAATGTACCCTTTCTGAGACAATCCAAGAGTACCACGAGACCTATCATGACATATCTGGATGCCCAAGACAACAGAAGCATCACCAAGGTCTTTCATATCAAAATGGCTACTCAACATTTTCTTTGTCTCATTCAAAACATCAATGCAGCTGCTAGCAAGAAGAATATCATCAACATATAAAAAAAGGATGATAAAATTGCTCCCACTCATCTTCAGGTAAATGCACTGATCTGAGGCATTTTCCTTGAAGCCAAAAGAAGTGACCACTTGGTCAAATTTTAAGTACCATTGTCTAGAAGTCTGTTTCAAACCATAAAGGGATTTCTTCAACCTGCAAACTAAATTTTCTTTGCCCTTTTCAGCAAAGCCATCAGGTTGAACCATGTAGACATCTTCAACAAGATCACCATTTAGAAAAGCTATTTTGACATCCATCTGGTGCAACTCCAGATCAAAATGAGCCACCATAGCCATAACAACTAGAAAAGAATCCTTTGTCGAGACCGGCGAAAAAGTTTCTTTAAAATCAATGCCTTCTCTCTGACTGTACCCTTTCGCCACCAATCTAGCTTTGTATCTTTCAACTTCGCCAGATGGTGTACGTTTAGTTTTGAAAACCCATTTGCAGCCAACCGGTTTGCAACCAGGCGATAAAGAAACAAGCTTCCAAACATTATTGTTAGTCATAGAAGCTAACTCATCATGCATGGCATTCACCCATTCAGAAGCATGAGAGCTAGAGATAGCTTGCTCAAAACTAATAGGGTCATCATCACCACAAACATCAAACTCATATTCCTGAAGATACAGAATATAATCATCTGGTATGGATGACTTATGCGTTCTTTGAGATCTTCTCACCACAGCTTCAACAGGAACAGGTGCAGGTACAATTTTATTATTTAAAGGGGTATGGTCAATGGCAACATCAGGATCTTTATAAGTTGCCACAGGTGCTACGACAATCTCATCAGTGATAGGAACATGTTCATTATTAGGTATGAAAGGAGTTGGATCGATTTCCGAAACAGGAAATTGAGGTGCGGGGACTTTAACTCTATCTTCTTCAAAGACAACTGGTTGTGAGGCAATGCTCCCACTACCCAAATCATCCTCAAAGAATACTGCACGATCAGACTCTATTACTCGTGTAGAGTGAGAAGGACAATAAAATCTGCTACCTCTTGAACCCACACAATAACCAATGAAGAAGCCACTAACAGTCTTTAGATCAAGCTTCTTCATCGCAGGGTTATAGGGTCTGACTTCTGCCTTACATCCCCAAACACGCAAGTGTTTCAAACTTGGTTTCTTTCCAGTCATCAATTCATAAGGAGTTTTTGGTACAGACTTGCTAGGCACTTGATTAAGAACGTACACAGCGGTTCTCAAGGCATCTCCCCAAAGAAAGTCGGGTAAGCAAGATGGACCCATCATAGATCTCACCATCTCCATAAGCGTGCGATTTCTCCTTTCTGCCACTCCATTTTGTTCAGGTGTACCTGGCATCGTGTATTGAGCTTCGATACCGCATTCTTGGAGGTATCTAGCAAAAGGTCCTGGATTCCTTTCGGTTTCATCATATCTGCCATAATATTCTCCTCCTCTATCAGACCGCACACATTTTATCTTCTTGCCAGTTTTTAATTCAGCAGCAGCCTTGAACGATTTAAAAGCATCCAAGGAACATGATTTCTCTTGAAGAAGATCTATCCAGCCAAAACGAGAGTAATCATCTATGAATGTAATAAAATACCTATATCCACCTATAACAGTGGGTGTAATAGGCCCACATATGTCAGCGTGAATCAACTCTAACACGGCATCACGACGACTCCCAGACTTGTTCCTGGGTTTAGCAGTAAGTTTACCTTTAATGCAAGCCACACAAGCATCAAAATCAAAGAAGTCCAAATCAGGTAAAATCTCATGCTTAATGAGTTTCTCAATACGAGGCCTTGAAATATGCCCTAAGCGTCTATGCCATAACATGGAAGAATTCTCATCGACCCTGCTACGCTTATGCCCAACAACAGAATTAACGCTCATATCGGAAAAAGTCAACATATAAAGATTATCACAAAGAACCCCATGACCAACAACAGAAGATGCAAAAAAGATGTCCAGTTTTCCATTGCCAAACAGAAAAGAATAACCACACTTGTCCAAAGCAGAAATAGAAATCAGGTTTCTACGAATAGAAGGAACATAAACAGCGTCTTTTAGAAGCAAAACATGACCAGAGGGCAAAAACAAAGAAACAACCCCTATATCTTCAACAGGAACTCTAGCTCCATCTCCTACTACGATCTTTGATTCAAAATCACTTGGTTTCCTCAGGCTTGTGAACCCCTGTAAGGAATTCACCACATGAATAGTTGCGCCCGAATCAAACCACCAAGTATTACGAGGAACATCAACAACATTGGATTCAAAACAAGCTAGAGCATTTGGCTCTTCTTCCCGCAAAGCTAAGTCAATATTGGTCATAGCCAAATACAAATCTAAAGACTCCTTTCAGTCCTCATAATTCGTCCCGTTCAACGTTTTAACCGAAGTGGGCATTGATACTGATATACGAGAAATTAATCAATATGCATAATTAAATCATGCAAAATATAGTGTGCCCATCATAAAATTTCTTATTAATTATAATCCCGCCTAAGGGTCTCAGGTTGTAATAAATAAAAATATTCACGAAAGAATACAATGCATAAAAAATTCATGTCGCCAAATCCTAACACCGATAGGGCATTAGTACAAAATTGACGTAAAAAACACAAGTGCATAGTATTCAACAAATCACATTAACAACAATATATCGATGGGATATAATTATTATTAATGTAATATTATATATAGATGCTTATTTTATTTTATTTTATTTTATTTTATTTTCACAAATCTTGTATAAATGATCTCACGATAGGTGGGATGACATTTGTACAGAATAATTCAAAATTTTGTATACAATATTACTGATTTTATATTTTATAATTATTATATACAAACGAGAAGAGCATATTGATAACAAGAGACCAATGCATAATATTATATATATATATATGATAATGGCGGAAATATATATACAATAATGGTACACAGAATTTTACGAGAGATATATAATATCTTATAAAATTCAAAATTGTAACCGTGTTATATATCTATATATATATTATGGCAAACAATCAATATAGATTGAAATTTGAAATTATAACAGCATATATCTATTATGACAAACAATCAATATAGATTGAAATTTGAAATTATAACAGTATATATCTATTATGGCAAACAATTAATGTAGATTGATAATTGAAATTATAATAGTATATATCTATTATGGCAAACAATCAATATAGATTGATAATTGAAATTATAATAGTATATATCTATTATGGCAAACAATTAATGTAGATTGATAATTGAAATTATAATAGTATATATCTATTATGGCAAACAATCAATATAGATTGATAATTGAAATTATAATAGTATATATCTATTATGGCAAACAATCAATATAGATTGATAATTGAAATTATAATAGTATATATCTATTATGGCAAATCATAGTATTTTATAACGATACATGATATATAATTTTAACGTAATCAGTCACAATTTAATATATATATATATATATAATGTTAAAAAAAAATAGAATGGCAACTGCATAAAAAAATAAAAAATTTGAATGAGCACATACAACAATTGTAAGTCAAGATGACCAGAAAATTGTGCACTGTACGTATAGCAATTGGAAAGAATTGACTAATCAGAATCCAAAAAATATAGTGTATCTTTCATGAATTCATGCCAAGATTAAGGAAACAACAAATTGGCACAGTAACGCATGGATTTGATGAAAGAATTTAAACAATTGATCAACAAGCTTTCGAATTAACACGTACAACAATGAGATGAAATTGGACAATTGACCAATTGGAATTTCAGGACAGTAACTGCGTTTGAACAAATTTGCTAATACAAACAAAATTGATAACAAATTCGAATTGATGTGCACAACAAATTGATCAATTTTCTAGAAATTGCCAAGAACAGTAATTGAAAAAGAATTTAAGGCAGGGTCTAAGGCAATTTTGATTCACCAATTTTAAAAAAATTTTAGCGTGCCAATACTTGGATAAAATAAAAAAAATAGGCATGTACCATATCTTGTATTGGCAGAATTGAAAGAAGACTGAATTGACGAATCAATTGCCCAGCGTAAAAAAAAACACAAATCCATGAACAAGGATTCATTCAAAAAAAAAACAGAAACTGAAACGCAACATGGAAAAATATGGGAAACAAAAAAAAAAATTTACAATTAATTTTTAACATTCATGATACGTGTTAAACGAGGCTCTGATACCAATTGAAGAAAAATTCTTATTATGAACATACAATTCATAACACAATTTTAACACATATCATGACAACAAAGTTTTGATTGAAGGCGTACCTAAAGACAAGCGATCCATGAGTCACAATAGTGAGCGTGTACTACTCTTAATCTGAGTGCCTTATGTCCAGTGTATTACTGACTCTCTGTGTGATAATCACCTAATGGGATAGTGATTATATAGGCAACCTCAGATGAGAGCAGGAACCTCTCACTGGGCACATAGAATGGGCCAACCCATCACGGTCCATTCAAACAAAAGCCCAATAGCTAAATCTATCTATATCTATAATATTTACATATTATATAATTAATCAAACAATATAGATATAATAATTTAATGATGCTAATCCATCAAATTAATATAATAATATATTAATAAGAAAATCTAACAACACCACCCTTAATTCCCTTCTTAACTCACCCCCACCTAAATGGTGGTTAGTGGCGATGATAGGGGCGATGTTGTTGTTACTTGGTAGAGGTGGATATGGTGCACTACAAGAAACACCATTTTTTTGTTAGGAGACAATTCATGGGACCCTTTCTTATGTATAGTCTTGTGTGAGATTAAGTGGACAAAACCTGGGATAGGCTCCCACACAAAAACCAAAATTTAAAAGACATCGGTGTTTTGGTTTTTGTAAAAGGGGCATCTCGGGGGAAAAAAAACCAAGGACTCAAATTTAATAAACTTTTCCAAATGGAAGATCAAGATTAAACTAAGGTTCATATTTAATAATTAGAGAAGGGTGGTTAAATTTAGGATTTTCATAATGACTCTTGTTTCTTTCTTTCTTTCTTTCTTTCTCTCTCTTTCTCTTTCTCTCTCTCTCTCTCTCTCTCTCTCTCTCTATATATATATATATATATATATATATATATATATATATATGTGTGTGTCTTTCTTTCTTTTCTTTCTTTCCCATGTATATGTGTGCGCGTGCGTGGCACTGTCTCTTCCCCTTCACCTTTTTTTCGTTAAGGTTTTCTAGCTTTCCTCTTTTTCTCTAACCACACATAATTCAACTTTGAACACCAACCTCTTCCCCTTTTTGCTCTATATATTCATTTTCATCCCTCATGCCCCCACCAACCTCCACGACCTCTAGATCTTGACTCAAGGTTACCTCTGTCAAGTCTTGAGATCTTTCTATGACCATCGGCTATCACTATTGCAACCACTGCCTAGGTCTGTTGCCAAGATCGTTATCAATAACCACATAATCAAGACGTCTCCTATGCACCATTACACCTGGGAAATATGTTTTGTTTTTTCCTTTATTTTTAGTAATTTACTTATATCTTAGTTTCAAGATCTGTTGTTCGTTCTTCCTTTTTTTAAAAACTTTCAAAGTCTTTGTTGTAAAGATCTAAATGCCTATGTTTCTTGCTTCAAGATTAGTTTTTTGTTTTTGCTCTTTAGATTTCTATAGTGTAGATCTGTAAATGTTTCTAGTTTTGTCTAAATCTCACTTTTTTACTTTCCTAATTTGTTGTTTTAGATTCCAAATCTTTATTTCTTCTATGTTTCAAATCTTTATTTTTATTATTAAGCATAAACTAGTTGAAAAATTGTAGGGGAAAAATTGGAACTAGCATAGGACATAAAGTCTCACACAATGTTTTGTTTGAGTGTTTTTTCTTTGTGTGCGTGGGACATGACTCACACAAAAATGATTATTGTGTAGGTCATTTTGGTTGTTGCATGGGTTTTTGTCCCACTTAAAAACACTTTCTTTCTTGTAGCGATAGCACGTGATGGTGGTGTTAGCGGTGGTAGCACAGGCGGTGATGACAACGTAGAAAATGGTAACCAAAAATAAAAAACAAGTATTCTACATTTTCATTTTTAAGTTGTATTTAATTTTTAAATATGATGTTTCTATTATTCAATTAATTAAATTTTTTCAAGTTTATTTTTTGTTTTCTTTGAAAATAAAACAAAAAACAAGTAATTAAACATATGAAAATATAATTTCAAATTTTAAAACATAAAAGTTCATGAAAGCATTTTTTAAAAATTAAAACAAAATCTTCATTTTTTACGGGCGGAACTTGGTTTAAATTTCTTACATTAGTACCATTATAAATGAATATATTTGTTAGTTTAATAATATAGTTTTTGAAGTTATTCGATACATAAATTTTGTACATCACACTATTTAATTTAAAGATTTAATAATGGGAGCATGAAAAATCTCATCTAACTTTTGTTTTATATGCACGACGTTTTATACAAAGCAAGAAAATTTATGAATTAAAAAAATACCATTTTCTCCAACGGACTAAGAAAAATCCAAAGAAGTAAATTATATTTAAATTTGTTAATCTCAGTTTTTACAAGAAAGATATATATTATTGCCACCATAAATACATTCAATTGAGTTTTTTAAAACACGTCTATGTTATAGTAAGAATAATCTTATACAAGTTAAGAATATTTATATCACAATATAGTGTTAATTCTATTAGTAGGATTTTTTTCCATAAGGTTTAATTTTAAAAATTGTTTAAGAAAAATTAGACATCAATTGAACCTACTATCCATTAATACATCAATTTAGTCTACTAAAAATAAATAAACAAATTATAATAAAAATACTCTCCATTTCCTTTTGATTTGTTTTTTAAAGTTAAATCACATAAATTAAGAAAACCAATTAATATTCTTGTATTACAACACTTTTATATTTACTTTCCTACTTTTATCCTTATCTTGACTTAAATCTTTATTAATGCTAATAATGTTTGGTCATTCCCTAAGTAAGGGTATAACGAGAAAAAAATAATAATAAATGAGTCTTGAAATTCTAAAAAAACAGATAAAAAGAAACAATTTTTTCAAGAATGGAGATAGATAAAAAGGAACGAAGGGAGTAACTATTTTTAACGGTTTAAACTTGATTCGTCTGGGAACTAGACTAGGATCAATGGGGTTTCCAAGGGAGTACCATGATATATGGTCGGTAGGTTCCTTGTGGTCGATGTCAATTCCAACCAAAGTACCTGTAAAAAACACCCAACAGGGGCTGAAGGAGAGTGGGTCCCTTAAGGCACATCTAATACTTAAGTCATTAGATATCAGATCAAAATGACCGACAAGAGTAAAGAGTTGTTCAAATGTCTTCGAGCTTACCTTTAAAGTGGGTATTTATAAGGGGAAATGTATAAAAATAATGATGAGTATGTCAAATATCTTTTCAGAGATTGTATGTGATGTGACATAAATAATCGGTGTGTCGTCCAAGGCTGTGCATCCCTTCCGGGAAGTGTCTTGACCTAGGTTTAGGAGGTATTGTCTATGAGTGCATCTTTCTCGGGAGATGTCTTGACATAGGTCTAGGAGAGATATCCCTCTCATGAAGTGTCCTGAAATAGGTCTAAATTTAAGTTGACATAACTTTGGTTAATATATATGGATGAACAAGACTCATGTGCTGTGAAACACAAGTATACAAGTCTAGGCCGACATAACAGACTAATATGTCAAATATCTTTTTAGAGATTGTATGTGACGTGACATAAATAACTGGTGTATCGTCCATGGGGTGCATCCTTCTTGGGAAATGTCTTGACCTACTTCAAGAAGTATTGTCTGAGGATGCATCCTTTCAGAGATGGCTTAACCTAGGTCTGAGAGGTATCGTCCAATGGTACATCCCTTCTAAAAGATATCTTGACCTAGGCACGTGAGGGGTCTTGACATAAATTTGAATTCAAGCAGACATAAGTTTGGTTGATATGCATGGATAAGCAAATCTCATATACTTTAAGACATAGATATACATGTATCTGATCAATATATCAAAATCAAAACTAGTTAACAAAATCCATTATACTTTCACTCTTATTTTATAAGAGTTCATCTAACATATGTTATATTACCCATTATAAAAAATGAAAAAGAAGATTTTATATATAAAATCATGATGAACTTCCTTAAATAAAAAATGTTTTCTTTTAATTTTTTTTATCCTGTTTGCAGAATCCGTTTTATAATGTCAAAGGTTTTTTTTTTCATTGGTACAAATATTTTATTTATATTTAATGTAATAAAGTCCAACAACTTTTGGAAATAATGGCGATTCTCTATCAAAATGACAGGATCGACGATGCGAAAAGGTATTCTATATGGCATTCAATGCGGCAAATGCCAACATGTACCCCCTCCAATTTACGTAGCACCTCATCAAATCCAAACTTGAAGTTAAACCATCAAAACAGAGCTGCACTGTAGCAAAAAAATCCATGCGAACTACCAAACAGGGATTTGGACACGGCTAAGGGTGGTTGGTTCCCCCGTCGGTTTGATCAACCCTAAAAAAATATTTTACGGTCAAACAGAGTTTTGATTGTCTCAAATGATGTAAAAAATTAATATTAATTTTTAGATTTTTTTATCTTCATAACTCTGTTTTCCCAACTACGTACTAAATGTTAATTATATTAAAAAAAATTAAACTGTAGTTTTTTTGTGATTTTGGTGTGAACAATGGTTTACGATCGAAGTACTGTAATAGTGACTGTATTATTATGATAAAGACATAAGTAGACAATAATAAATGACCCGTGCTGTGTTGATATCGGAGAATATGTAGTGGAGGCATTGGACTATTGATAATGACAACGTTTTCATCTTTCAAAAAGAGTTCCTTTCAAGAGTGCATGCCCAATCCATGAATGTTTTTCATGAATTAATACTCCTTATAAAAAAGAAACCCATCAAATAGTTCTTCAAATTATAAAGGTACAAACAGTATTTTTATTACCAAATTATAAGGGTGACAGTCCTTATAAACAAGACAATTAACTTCCAAATATATTTTATACTCAAAATAAAAATTGATTAAAAAAAGATGAAACTTACTCTAGTTGCATGTTTATATTTTATCTGAAAATTAAAGTACAAAATTGCTAGGCCCACAAAATGGAAAATGATCATGTATAGGGATACGTACATTGTGAAATTCTTTTATTTTCTGTTGTGTTTGTTGAGGAGCTAGCTGGCTAATTCCTGCAAAAATGATATTGGAGATGCTTTATAAGTCACATTCTCATGAATGTTAGCAACAGTTGTACTATAGTTGCATGATACCTGCATATAATAATTTCAGTACCAAAAACCACACACAAACCTGGCCTCGAAGTCTGAGTGGTCACATATAAGTCGTCACACACCGAACCGAAGCAGCAAAAACCAAAAGGAGGTTAATTGTGATGCCATTCAAACAATTCCAAAGGACACACACATTAACATTTGAAATGACATCAATATCTTTCCCTCAAAGGGTCCTATCTGACAGCTGAGTCAATATTCCCCCAAACCAACCATTGATTCTATTCCTATCCCTCATTTCGCTGTCAGATTAAGCCAAAGAAATTCATTTTTCATTAACTAAATATCAGATATAATGGCTGAGTTATCTCATTTATCCAAATATTTACAAAACAAAAAAAAATTAATTATTACATTCAACAATAATAGATACTCCAATTTATACCTTAAAAAACAAAGGTAATAGTGAGCCTAACCAAAATAAGAGTGGGACATTTCACATACCGTCTGTCTCATAATATTTCATATGATTTAAATATTTGTTGGGTTACTTTAACTATTACTAATTGGTTTTGGAATAAAATCTTTAACATGGTACCAGAGCCTACGATATTCTTGCCTGTTGTTATGGGCCAAAAGTTGTCCTTTTATTCTGGGTCAAAAGTTACCATTTGCCTAGTCCGACAAGCTTCGTTGAAAGTCTTACATCACCTACCTAAACATAGTATTTTAACCAAGGTTTTAAAAACTGGACCAGTGATTGAACCGGTGAAGGTACTAGTTTAAGGTTCATTGGTTCCACCGTGGTCGAACCGGTTATAATAAAATATATATTTTTAATATAGTATAATATATTTCTTGATATATTAACAATAAATTGTATAAAAATTAAGTTAATTAAGAATCATATTAGATGTAAATATTATATATAAGTTTTTTATTTATTTAAAAATATTTTTAATAGATTTTTTAAAAGAAATAGTAAAAAAATAAAAAAACTATTTTAAAACCCTGACCGATTTTGAAATACCCGGTTTTTTCTGTCCGGACCGGTACCTAACCGGTTCTGATCCAATTTTTAAAATTATGGTTTTAACTGTTTGAAATAATATATATAATTAATATTTAAATTTTTCTATTTTTATAATTTTGTTGGTACCAAATGATTATGTAGTTAATAGCATTAGTGGTAATGGTTGAGTGTGAGGGTCATGTGCGTTGAAATGAAATGAGTAATTAAGAGGCCACGGATGGTACATGAGGAAACTGCAAAATCGGACACACGTAGAGCAAAAGCATGTCTGTGTCACATGCCTATGCGTTATTAACTCAGTGCTCGCACGTGAACACCCCGTGGGAGAGACACTCCTTCCCTTTCCCCTGTTTCTTATCCAACTCAAAACGCCCATGTACTATTGATGTTACGTATGTCTAATCATACCTTAATCATGCATCTAATCTAAATAATTAAACTTCATCTACTCTAATTCTTTTTTATCAGCAGACAAAGTATTTGAAAAGTTTCATTGGGGTCAAAAATTTTAAAAGTTAACTACTCTTGTATATATCGAGTAAGATAAATAGGTTATAAGTGTATAGTTTTAAGATTTGTAGTTGTATTATAGAATTCAACACTTGTGTGTTCTACTCTATGTTTTACTGTTATAGACCACAGTGAAATAAAATGGGAATATGAACTTAAACACAAAATCAAGAATGATTAAAAGGTTGAATATAAATAAGAGTTTTTTTAATTGGTGCATGTAGTTTTATTTTGAAAATTATGTAAAGATTGTTAAAATAAATTAGTGTGGGAGAACTTTAATGATGTTTTTAAATATAAAATTTTTTACTTTTACTTTCTTAATCAATGCATTTAAGGTTTTCTATAAATAATAGTTTTTATATTATTTTAAATAGATAAAATAGAATTCTTTTTATTTTAACTTTTAATTAAACTCAGCTTCTACTGTCAATCAATTTTAGGATAATATCTCTACAAATCATTTGACCCTTAAAAACCAAATTATTTCTAGAAGTCTACAAGGTGAAAATAAAATGACCCTTAAAAACCAAGAGGGTGGGGGATGCTTTGAAAAGACTTCAAAACCCTATGAGTAAGTCAAGGGTTAAGAAGACCAATGAAGTTCTCATTAAGCTTGTAGGTCTTGCTAGACTCCAAGTTGGATCTAAACCCAAGCATGATTCCTTGAAGACCTACTCCTAGTTTTCATGTACTATTTTAGAGAGTAAGGCTTCATTGTATCTAATTGCGTATTTGGGCTTGCATGATCATTAGATAGATTTAGGCTTAGCCCATTAGGCTTGGAGTTCTGATTGTATCTCATTTAGATGCTCATTAGTAGTCTTAATCAGGGTTTTAGGCTTTGCATGACCATGTTCTTGCTTTAGACCACTTTCAAGCCTTGTAGCTCTAGGTCTTAGGTCTTGAGAGAATCTTTACTAAGCCCACCATGGCTTACCTGAATTTTCTCCTAGGAGTTACCTATATAAAGGCTTCTCCTGCTCACATGTAGAGAACTTAGATTATTTTTTAAGAAAATAAACGTTTCTAGTGAGAAAACATTTTCTCTCTAAAGCTTGGGTCTCTTAGTACTCATGAGCATAGTCATATCTTTGGAGCACCTCTAAAATGATGACTAATCACATGGCTTATCTTCCCTAAGGTAGTGACGCCACACTCCCTCTCCTGTCCTCTCCAATTTGACACTTTTCTTCTTCTAATTTTCACTTAGGATTTCACCTTTTCTCTTGAAGAGCAACCCGACCATTACATAATATTTATGGGAGATGATGAATTTTGAAGGAGATCAAAGCTGAAGGTACTAAGAACCTCTACAAGATAAATCATCCTCTCCACTTGCATTGAGACACTACATCACTGTCCATTGAAGCTTATGGTCTAACTTACTAAGGTCTAGTTTGACCCATCTTGTTCAATAAAAAGATTAGGATAAAGTTTTAAGTAAAGAAGTTAGGTTTAGGCTTTTGGAAAATCTTTTCAACCTGTCATTTAACCTTTTTAAGTTCTTATATATAATTTTATAAAAAATTATACACATGATTTTTTTAAAAAGTATAATTTATAAAATTAAAATTTGCTATACATTTAGTGCATAAAATTGATTATTAAATATGTATATTATATAGGTTGGTCTTTTAGAGGCCCATTGTTTTGTTTGGGATAGATTCGTTGACTTTTTATTGGTTTTGATGTAAATCAAGCTTTCATACATATTATCATACTAAATCAAACTTCTGAATAAATTTAAAGATAGTCTATATTAGATAACATGTAAGACTTGAACCTTAAAATTAAGTATTAAATCAAACTCGGACGTGTAAAGCTCAGTTTTACCTAACTTATTTTCACATGTTATTATAGATAATCAATACATGGCATGGCTTCTATAGGAAACCTTCATAAAGCAATCTTTTGAATCACGGATAGTTTTTATTATTTGTAACATAGTATTTTGTAGGAAGTTTCTTGCTCGAATCATTACGGTTTTTCTATGTTCTCTAAATATTTTTTACATTCATAAATAGATAAAACTCTTTTTTCCTTTTAAAGTGAAAAAAATCATTAATAAATAAATTAATTAATTAGTGTGTGATTTGTTTTTAATATACATATATATATATATATATATACACACACACACACACATCATTTGAGCTTGAATTAAACATATCATTATACATGTGATTTGTTCTCTTTAATATATTTTTATTTATAATAACAGTTAAAGTTTGTATATGTAAAACCACTTTGATTCCTTACTACTAAATAACAAAATTTTATTGATAACTAATCTCTAAAATATCAAATTAAAATAAACATCAATAATATCTTTGTTAGGGTTTTGGGTTCCTGTATTTGATCGATACACATTGACTATGTACAACGTTGGCCTCCCCTTGGGGGACTCGTCAACATCTATTGGCCTATGGTGGATGCCCTTTGTGTGAGTTCTCTAGGACCTATATTTCATTGTTTTCACTTTCTTTTTATGGTGGTATGGGTACGCCAAATCCTATTTAGGGTTTGTGAATGATTCGCGACCTAGAACTATGGAGGAAAAGGATGTAGCTAATCGTAGTTCAAAATGACAACACGCGTGGAAGATAGTGTGTCAAAAAAGGTCATGTAGGTGTGACTTATGTTAATAAGTAGTCAATGTTGGATGAGAAAAAGCCTTCGTATAAGGACATAACAATTGATAAGGGTTTTGATCTTTCCCTCTATGAGATAGTACAAATTGCAACCGATGATCACCTTGCAACCAACGATTACCTAATCCTAATTTAAAGATTGATGTGGAGGAATATGATTGTTTGTGTCTTCTATGGAAGTTGGCCTAAATGTGAAACTTATGGGAAACATTTATGGTTGACTACGATGATGACGAGATTGAAAAATATGTGGACTAATGATAAGGATATCAAAGTTCTTGATATGAATGATGATTATTTCCTTATACGTTTCATTGGAGAGAAAGATTATGCCCATGCCCTTTACGAGGTCCCCTGGATTTTAACGGGTCACTATTCATCGGTTAAACAATGGTGCCCTTTGTTTCAAGTTTCTAAAGGAACAATCATGAAAATAATGGTGGGGGCTCCCATTCTTGAACTACCTCTTAAGTTATATAATGAGTTTATCTTGTGGAGAATTGGTTCGCAACTTAGGACTATATTGAAGTTCGAGAACAATACCTTGGTGCATTCTCGTGGTAAGTCTGCTTGAATATATATTGAAATCGATCTTAGATGTCCCATTATGTCTCACTTAGTGATCTTGGGCTGTTTGTTTGCTATGGAGTATGAGGTACTTAACCTCATATATTTTAGGCACGGTAAGTTTGACCACAAGAACGATTCAAGCTTGGAGGTTATTAAGGAGATTCGGGTGGAGGATTCATTTAAGAAAAGGACAAAGTAGTTGTGGAGTATGATATGTTTGTGCCCAATTAGTTGAGTTCAAGTGATGACACCTGTAAATGCTCCATTTCTATTTTTTGTTGTCAATTTTAATTATAAACTGTTATCCTATTTCCTAATTTAAAAATTTAGTACAGGAAAATACTTTTTTTTGTTTCCTATTTCCATTTTTCTCATATGAAATTTTGAAAACATAAAACATAATGATAGTTTTGTTATTAAAACTAAAAATAGGAAATGAAAACCAAAAATGGAAATGGAAACCAAACATACCCTTGATTGTTTTGGAATAACAATTATGGAGTCACGACTTTACTGTGGAATTTAGTGTCTTTGGAACAATTCCAGGGTGGTTATTAAGGTGGTGTGGTATGATACACAAGTAATTCATCTCTATGTGAATGAGTCTAATATTGTGTGGTTATTTTTTTGGTTATTTGTGCTTGTACTTAAGAAGGTCCTTGTCATACTGATTAAGAGGAGCTTAAAATTTTTGTGTGTAAGGTAAATGGCCCTTGGAGTGTGGTTGGAGATTTCAACTCAATCTAATACTCTAGTGAGAACAAGGGTGGAGGTGCTTCAGATTCCAGGTCTATAAAAGCTTTCTCTTTTTGTCTTGACGATTGTCATCTTAGGGAGTTTCAAACTACCAGCCCTCTATTAACTTGGTGTCGTGGTCAGGTTTCGAAGCGCCTCATGGGTTCATGATAAAGGATGAGTTGACTTTGTCTTTTCCTGATGATGTGGCTTGCAATGTTCCTCTTCCCTACTTAGACCATTGTGAGGGTATTGTTCAATAGCTTGGGCCAATCCTTGTCTTTACCCCAATGCCTTTTCAAGTTTTTAGTTGCATGGCTTTATCATGAAAGGTTTAATAAAGTGGTTTATCATGGTTGGATTGCATCAAATAGTTAAGGTGGATTATTTGAGTTCCCTTTATCCAATTTCATAATGTGGAATAAATATATGTATGGTAATATTTTTCTATGGAAAAATTGAAACTTGTTAGATAAGTCATCATCAAGTCAAGAATTTAGATTCTTAATATGAGATTTTGGTGGGCAAAAGGACTATTTTGAGGGATGGGGAAGAAGTCTGTTGGATTCAATTATCATGAGCTAAGTGGATTGGTTTGGGAGATCACAATACTTTATATTTTCATAAGCTCCCGATAGGTAAAAGAGCAAGCAAGTGTACGGGGGCTCTTAAAAATGTTAAGGGAAATTAGTGTTATGAGGAAAGTGATGTTCATGAGGTATTGGTCTCGCAATATTCTAGCTTCATAAATTATAACTCGATTCATCTTATTCGCACATCTATCTTTAAAGTTAATTTCCTCATTGGATCGTTAACTTTAGCTTACGTGTCACATGAATTTAACAGGTGTTATGTCATTATAATTATTAGTTAAACAACACTAAATATGTGATAGACTTATTAACCAAATTTCTAATTTAATTTTATTTCCCTTATCACAATTTTTCTTTACCCACCCATTGCCGCAGCCACCAACCTCCACCATCACGATAATTTTAAAGTATAAAATTTTAATAAATATATCCGTGATTCATTTTATCTAATTTTAATCTAGTGTTTAACATTTAAAAGGGTCTTAAAAAATTACAGTAACAATATGGTAACATGCAAACACACATAGCAAATATATACGTATAAAAGTAGAAAACTCTCCTCGTTAAGAGTTTCTTTTTCTGTTATATTATTCATAATATCAGTAAAGATAAAGGATAAGTATAGATTGAGTTTCGAGCAGAGAACTTACTTTTTATATGCATACCACACAGCAAATATTATGTTGACATCAATGAACCATTAAATGTCTCTTTGATATTGTGATTCAAAATAGTTTTTTCTCTAAGTTAAAATATATCTTGTCTTTGTCGTCTACGAAACTTAGAAAATCGATCCATAGATTATGTACACAAACTCGGCATAAGATGGGGTGGGGCAGTGAGTTTCTTTTTATTATTAACTTGGCGTCATAAATTATTATGAATAGTAAATTTTCTTTATTTTGAAATTACTGAAAATTATATTTTTGGAATCTAAATCTAAGAAAGACAGGAATTATTTTTTAAAAATTAATTTTTTTTATAATCGATCTTATACTGGTCAAGTAAGTAACCTATTTCTATTGAGATTTCTCTGTTAATCGACCTGTGTAACAGCAATATTGATAATGAGTTTTATTGTTTAATTATTTTAATAAATTCAAAATTATAATACCATCGAGCACATGGGTCTCTCACATGGTGTTGACCGTTGACGGATAAGTCACGGTTTAATTTTTAAACCAAAAGATTATAATAACAATGAGATCTGGAAACATAATATAATATAATTTTGAAGAGAAAATTAAACTAAGATTAACCTAAAATCTGCTATTGCTAGTAGGTTGCAACTTCATGACGTAAAAAATAATAATTAAATCCATGGTTCTGTTTGAAGTATTTTTTTACTATAGGATCAATGTACATAGAAAAAAATATTTTTCCATTTAGTAACGTGTTGTGGTACTACTTAATAATCGATTCGTTATAATTACAATTATAAATATGAGAATGAAAAGATATTTTACAACAAAAGTGGATCCTTATCAATCTCCCAAAGTAAACAACGAGATTTTATTGTTCACATTTTTGTTATTTTAATAACTGTTTTTAACACCGCGATAAAAAAAAAAAGAAAGAAAAGAAAAGCTTTAAAAAACACAAGAGAAAATAGAAGAAACGGAGCATAAAAAATTGAATTCCATATATACATTATTATTGTGCATGTAAATCAGGTAGTGAAAAATTATTGTAACTTAAGTCCAAGGACATGTATGGTTTTCATTTTTTATATTTATTTATTGTTTTTAGATTCAATTATAAAATTATCATTCTATTTTCTATTTTAATATTTACTATACAAAATTTTAAATATAAAAAATAAAATAATAATTTTATTATTGAAACTGAAAATAGAAAATGGAAAATCATCCGCGGTTTCAAGTTCCAACAATGTTAAAAATATGTAGAGTTACTGAGTTAGTTCTACCTCATCTAAAAAGGACATGCTAGAATGCATAGGAGTAGGGGTGGCAACATGTTTGGTTATTCCATAGAGGTTTGTGTTTAGTTTATATTAGTTTGGATTAATTTTTTAAATGAGTTAAAGTTAAGGGTTTTTTAAAAGCTTATTGATTAGATTTATATCTTTAAAGAGACTAGATTCAAGTCTCTTATACTATAAAGTAGGTTAGGTTAAGTCAAGTAAAACTTAATTAGGTGGAGGAACATTATAATTTAAGTACTATATTGAATTTCTTTAATTATTTATTGTGAAATTCCTATCATAATTGTCGTCTTCAAGTGTCAATATTCACAATAATTTTACTTTATTAATGTTGACCCGATAATAACAATTCCTCTTTAACAGCTCCATTTACGTATGAGTACCAGTAGGTATTTTTTTTATAAATGCATCTCTTAATAAAAATACTAATTGATAAAACTTAAACACATAAAAAAAATCAATTTAAAAATTAATCAATTATATAAAAGATTCTCATAACTAAAATATCACAGTTTCCTTTTGTAAGAATGCGAGACTCTATCAAGAAAGTGATTTGAGAGTTGCAATTCAATTCATTGAAGCCACCTAATGCTGTATTGATGTAATTTGTTTTTTTTCCCCTTCGAGTTTTAACCCTTCAGTAATAAGAAAAAAAAAAATGTCCATGCAAGTTATTTATGCGTTTCCGTAATAAGTAGAAGGGAATTGAGTTCCAAATACCCGAATAAGCTTGGAAAGTATAATCATGTCAAATTTCTAATTAAGAATTGATATATATATATATATGATTTTTGTGAAGAAGAAGAAGAAAGATACATATGATTTTCAAAGGGAAAAGGAAAATGATGTTGACAGACACTTTTTATTTAACAAAGATAAGATACAATGATATCCAACCATGATGATGTGCTGTGGATAGTTCTTTACTTTCTTCCACTACTTTGGATGGTCAATTTGTATCTTCAACCTTCAAAAATCAGTTATACCAAGGGATTTTAATTATTCCTCTACTTAACAAATAAAAATTAAATTTATTCAAAATCTCAATTAATGTTCAAGTACCTCGATTCAAATTCTATCATAGACCCTTAATTTGTAATTTTGAGATTGAGTTTCTAAAAATGTAGTTTAATTATATATTTGGTAGAAAATATTTTATTGTTTATGATGGTCATATATCCAACCAACAAATAGAAACGGTAAAATTGATATTTAAACTTAAATGATAAGCAAATGAAAAGAACTGTCGCCGCCGCCACTACACGCGGCGCCGCTCACATAAACAGAGATAAGTAAGGTTCAACGATATGGAACGAAGAAAAGATGGTGAACTAAACAAATGTTGTGCCCGTTTAGTTGGTAGTTGAGGAAACGAAGTTATAAAAATAAAAATATTTAAATATTAATATTAATATTTCACAATGTTCGAAATAGTTAAAACTCTATTTAACGATAGGATATATTTTTAAGGTTGATAAACGAAAAACCAAATACCAAACTTGTATACCAAAAAATTCTCTAGCAGAGCGTTATCAAGCACATGCACATGTTATTATATAAAAAGTTCTTTTATATTAATATACGTGTTCTAGAATTATAAGTTCTTTTTTTCTTCCTTATAATGCCGTGTAAACGTGTCCCATCACGTCCACCAATATTCTTGTTTTATTTGGCTTCTTCTAAATGAATTTTATTTAATAACACTGTAAATAACAGTGATAAATTGAAAAACCAAAAGCGATTGACAAGAACCTCACAAATGGTCGAATGAAAGGGAAAAGAAATATTTAAAACACGAAAAAGTAAAAATGATAAACATTTATGTACGATTAGTTGCCCGATTGTGATAGATGTCATTATTTTCTATCTTATTAAAGATGAGGCCACTCACTAAATTGTTGCATACTTTTTCCACTAAAAAACAATTCTTTTGCAACATTTACCTCACTTCAAAATTAATTTGTTGCCTACAATTTCGTATACACATCACTGTAAACATTATCAAAATTAATGCATATAAGATCACATAACTAAATCAGCTTATTTGTTTATAAAAATAAATAAATCAGTTTGTAATAAGTCATTTTCCAATTCAATTACAAGTTTAAATGTGAGTTTTACTAAAAATAAAATTACTTTTATTTGCGTCAGGCTTAAATAAGTCATTGAAGAAATCTTAATTAAATAATCAACTGTTAGGTATGTTAAATAGAAGAAGTTTTTCCTTTCTTAACAAGCTCTTTGGAGTTTAATTATCATCTTAGGTATGAATTAGATTTACAATTTTGGACTAATTATCTTACCTATTGAAATTCTTACAAATTAACCAAAAAATTAATTATCGTGATCGATAATAAATACTCTGAATATAATTAAAAATTATTAAACGATGAATTTTTTTTATAAATGTAAAATAAACATATTTTCATTTGCTTAATTTTTTGGATAATGAGAAACTCGGGCATGAAATATTTTTTCTCTGTGCAGCTTCTTTAGTATCATGTATTTCATTCATGATATAAATACATTAATTTTATTTTTATGACAATTAAATTTTATTTGGTCTTTGCATAAAATTGATTGAATTGAACAGAATATGTGAGTTATTAGAATCTCTATAATACTATCTTTGATTCTTATGAGTGATAAAAACAATGGAATCATGTTACTAAATTTACCTGTCCATGCTTAAATATATTATGGAAAATGTTAAAATTCTTAAGAAAATAAAAATAGTAAATGCTTATTAAGAGTCAAAATATCTATGACACTATGTTTTATCATACACTACTAAAAAAAGACAAGCGAATCAACGATAGACATATGACGTCGCTAAATGTTGGAATATGTCAATATTTGTTCCAATGACTTATATAGTGATGTCTTTCACCCCGTTGCCAACCACCTTAGCAACATCAAAAGCAATTCAGTGGCTGCTAGCCACTAAAAATACATATCTCAAACATCAAGTTGTTTGTCATTGATCTCTTAACCATAGGTCACCCCTTTTAAAAGATGAAGTGTAGTAACTGATCCGGTGTGAATACCGGCCAATAGGGTAAGTTACACCGGTTAAGGTACATGCGAAATAAATACAAAGCTGGCTGAAATCTGGACGGGGTGCATAAGCACCGATATAGTCACACAGGTGAAAATATTTAAACATTAATAAACACCCGAGGTTCCGTACGGGATGAGTAAATGGACCTTAGTCAGGAAAGCTGTTATAGTCAGAGTCAGATGCAAGTGCGCAACTTACACCTGCCAAAGCTACAATCTCAGAACCCTGTCAGGAAAGGTCAAATTGCCACTTACGATTAAGGAAGAACTATAAATACTACTTATTCATTAAGACATAACATATTTTTCCATTACTCTAAACGTAATCACTTCCGTAATTTTTTTCTTCTGTAATAGTCATATTAACTTAAGCATCAGAGCCCCTTTTGCAGGTACACATTCGGTGTGTCCATTTCAAGGATGGTTGGAATTAACCCAAGTTCATTACCTTAACACGAAGAGCACAGGATCCCCACTGGACCTGTGTGTGTAATACCGTACTCCCACTAACATAGTGTAAAAAAAGAGTGAGTGAAACGTTAAACACTAGTTTGACAAAGGGTAACTTCAGGCCCCCATATTGGTCATATCAGTAACCGTTTCTTTTGTTGTCTTTGAGGCTAACGCTAAAAATTGTTGTAGGGCCCATCGCTATGCCGACTGCAAAGCATTGGGTAGATCCACGCGTCATAAATATAACTACAAGGTAATATTCGTCACTAAAGACTGTTGTTGTGCTCGTTGCTCCAGTCATCACTATACAACATATCTAAATCTTGATTAGTAATGGGGGTTGTTTGTCGCTACACCTATCACCAGTTTTTTAAGGTTTTTTCCAAAAAAAGTATGTTAGTAATAAAAGCATAAATTATGGTCCACGAATTAAATTTACCATAAATTCTCGATTACATGCAATAGTCATAACGCTAAATGGTAAAATTATTAATAAGTGAATAATTAAAATCTTGACATACACTACAAAATAAAAAAAATCAATGTATAACCAATATGTACAAAATAGAAATAATTATAGCAAAAGTAACATACAATGTCAAGTGGAATGAGGGAAGGGGGGAGGGGTTGCATATACCTCCATAGAAATAATCGTGCAACCATCTCCTCATCTCACTAGAGAGACTCCTAAGTTCTTTGTCGCACCTCTAACATTGTTTGCTCCATGAAGGTATGTGTTTGCTAGAGAGATGTTATATTGCACTCTTCTGAGCAAGCTCCTTGTTTAGGTTCTTAAAAACTAGAACACAGTTTGGTGGAGGAGTCGAGAAGGAAGGCTGTTATGAGGACAAAACGACCTTGGCAAGTTCTTAGAGGTCGAACATGTTCCCTTTCTTATTCTTGCCTCTGACAATCTTTAGGTAAATAGCATTGTCGTCTGTAGAAGAAAGGGCCAGTGCCTCCCGGCCCAACTTGCTCTTTGTCTGTGTGGAGAGTTGTGCCTTTCTCTCAACCATTTTTGCCTTATAGGCCTCCTACACAATTCACATAATAAAAATCAGTAAATTATGTATTTAAAGTTTAATTTTTGTAAAAATTTTTTTGGCAAAGTTTCCCCTATAAATAGGAGAAACCAAAATTTTTAAAATCCCTGTAAAATAACTAGAAAAGTACCTAATATAGTTTATAATTGCAATTACAATAAAAATAATAGCCTTATGTTACTAGCCAAAGTCTAACGTATAGTTTTCAATTGCAATTACATCTAGAATAACATCAAAGTATTTTCATGTTATAAATGTTCTAAGTTTTCATCCAAAATAAAATGAAATATAAAATTCCTTATTTACCAGTCATAGATTCATAATCACACTACATCACCGATTTGAGATTCATAATCATACTACATATAATTGTCCTAATTTAGCAATTAATTAACTTACTGTAATAGCTTGTGCATTATCACTCACACAGTTATTGACCTTGTTCTTCATAGTCTTCTCTAGCATCATAGGCCATGAGGGTTGCATCTCCTCAACCTGTAAAATATAAAATATTCTTAATGAATAGTTCATTGTAGCAAGGATGTATGAATTATTTAATCTAATACTTGCCATTTTTTCTTGTGTGTAACCACATAGATAAACCCTCGATGTAAATGAAGGCCATGACATCAACTGCTCGGTTAGCCTTATTCCCCTTACTTATTTGCATGAAGGGTTCTTCATCCCACTTCTTGCACATTCCCTTCCAGCGAGTGTCACCAATCCACTCAAGCTTGGTGCCTACTTTTGTGGTATTTGTACATAACACTCAAGCTTTGGTGAATCCATCACAATCATTGAAAATGTTATAAAAAATTGTATTAAGTTAACAAATTTACAAAAGTAAAATTGAAATAAAGTAAGAGTAATAGTAGCTTTAGATTTACTTAAGTTCATTCTCCAAAGGTGTTATGAGTAAAAGAATTGGATGTGTGAATGTAGGAGTGATGGGGGTGTCTGCAGCCTGTGTCGATAGTTGAGCAATAAACTACTCTATGACCAACTCATGGTGTATATCCAAACCCCAACAACGGTGGGTGCAGGAGTGTGCTGATATGAAGTAGAGGAAACTAATGTGTCCACTACTTCATCGGTATCATCACCCCGACCACCAGCACTGTGATCGCCATCACTAGGACCACGACCGTAGCTATATCTCCAATCACGCCTAGTCATTTATTGACATAACGAATTACAAACAATGAATATTCAACAAACAAACACTTACATGAAATGAATTTTAATAATTTAAAAATACTGTATGTGAGTTTCACTTTCAAATTCACCCTTATTATCACTACCACCCTGTTTCATTCTAGTTTGGTCTTTATCATTGGGGTTGCCTTCTAATGGTTGTGATTATGGTAGGAAGACTCTATCATTTTGTTCACCCCCGATTTGCGTAAGTGTATCATTGTAAATCACCAGATCAATATGAAACATAATATAGAAGTCATGACGTTCGATTGAAGCAAACTGATAAGCATTCTCAACCTCATCAGTCACCTTGTCTGTAATTTAACTTTGTGTCTAAGTTTTGATAACAACATACCAGTCTCGATGACCTTTTGAAAAGTTTGTGCAATATATTTATTTTGTTTATTGGGTAAAAAAATGAAAGATCATACACTTTGTAGCGACACCCTATCGTGTATGTCGCTAACTTGTTAATTTTCCTGTTTTTTCACTAGCATGCTTAAAAGAGCGACAAGATAAATTATAACCATCTTTTCATGAGTCTAGTCCACTATAGCGACAGGTATGACAATGGTGACTGTGAAGCACATAGTGACGCCCCAACTTTTTCGTTGCTAATTAATTTCCCTTTATTTTTTATTAGCCCGCTTAAAAGAGTGATAGGAGCCCCTACGACCATTTTTCATGGGTCTAGTCCATTGTAGTGATGGACATGATAACGATGACTGTAAAGCATAGAGTGCCGCCCGATCATGCCTGTCATTAATTTATTGATTTCCCTTTTAAAAAAAGTAATACATAAAAAACGACAACAACATTAGGGACATACGAAGTTCTCTAGTTAGTATATACTCAACATCCCTAACGACGTGGCCAATGAGGTTATTGGAAATTTTAACGACGATGTTAGAGTCTGTTGCTACATAACATTGCAAACAACCCTAAAAGTGTTTTTCGGCCGCTAACCATTTAGTGTCGCTACACAAGCCACTCTTAACGATGAGAATATTTTTATGGCTAAATTGTTGTATCTAAAACAATATTTTCTAAATTTATATTTTTATACATAAAAATTTTCAATGTTTAAAACAAGACTAACAAAATTGATACACAACTATTACTATCATTCTTTTATCTAATATACATTATTATTATTATTCATAAAGCAATATACATTTTCATTGATTTTTTTCTTGCCATATTTTTTTTATGTTTTAAAAGTTGATACACAATGCTTCTATAATAATGTATAAATCCATAAAGCTATGATATTTTCAAAAAAGGAAGAAAAAGAAGGGTTTGATGAGTGGAATGGGGCTTTAATTAATTTTGGTTCTTTTGTTGATTGATGAAAAGAAAATTAAGAAGGGAATCTAAGGAGAACAATTGATCGATTGTGATATTTTTCTAGCTATGACGGATAATGTTATTGGTGACAAAAACAAATGTCATCATAAATTCCATCTAAATTACTGCTACTTAGCATAAGCAACCAACTCATTGTCCTTGTTGCTTCTAGAGAAATTTCACAATCAAGGCTTTGTTTAGTTAAGTGTTAATATAGCCTATTTTAGATTCAAGTGATTTGGTCAATTTTACTCTACCAAATTGATTCTAAAATAACTTAATTTTTTTAATAATAAGATCTTTTTTTTAGACATATAATTGATTTAAGTTGGATACTAGTATTTATGTAACTTATTATATCTGGTATCTAATTCAAGCATACAAGAAATAATATGATTGAATCTCATTTTGATACCTACGGCTAAACTCATATTCTTGAGGATTAAACACTGGATGGTACCAAGGCTAGACTTGTATATTTGAGAATTAAACATAGGATGTCACACTAGAGAGCACTTGCGAAAATGTTAAGTATCAACTAAGAGAAGAACAACTTTTTCATAAATTACGGGAAAATTATTTACATCATCATTATAAGGTTTAGACGTAAAATTCTATAAATATAACCCATTCAATACATTTAAGGTGTGTATAGTTTGATCTTGTGACTTGAACTCCTATATTCATTACTAATTTAAGTGTTGAAGTGTTTTGTAAATAGACAAACACTTATCTTTACCCCAAACGGAGACACTGAATAAAAAATTTAGACATATATACCACATCTTATTAAAGTGATAGAAAATTATGATTAAAATTTTTTTTATCATGTTTGATTCATTATCACCATAGTTATCTTTACCCAAGTGGCATTTCAGGAAGCATCCAAACAGCTGTGTATCACATCTCATCTCAAACTATAATTTACCAAATTATGGAAGTGGCTCCAAACATCATGTTATGAGAGGCGTTTTTATTCAAAAAAGGAAAAACAAAAAAGAAAGAAAGAAAGGGTGTGAATGTCATTTGACAAGGATGGGAAGATATGAAATTAATGAGATGTGAGAGGGGCATTATTGTCATGTTGACAAGGTTTGGTCCATGATTCATGATCATCATCGTCGTCATCACTCATCGTGCGTATCTAAAACATCTTCAAATCTATCTTTGACCGTCGTACTCTCTCTCTCTCCTTTTAATTTCCCCTCATCATCACCCTTAGCTTTTTCGCCGCTGTTGCAGACTCTGCTCAACCCAAAACCAAAACACACACATACACAAAACAACATCCACACCACCCACCACAACCAACCAAGAGAGAGAGAGAGAGAGAGAGTTTAATAATAATAACAGTCTCTCTCTGTTTTGCCCTTCTTTCCCTGTAACAGCCACTGCGCAAAACGTCTCTATAAATATTAAAATCTCTCCCCATTCATTAGCAGCACAAACGAAGAAACACTTCTCTTGTTCTTCTTCCTCTGATTCCTCATCCATCATCATTCACTCACTTATTATTATTAACCAACAAACCAACCCTTCTCTCTGTCTGTCTCTGATCCGACGGCTAAGATCTTCTCGTTTCTCCAATCGTACGGCCAGGGGTCCTTTGTCTGCCTCATTCACCTTCTCAACTCTTTCTCTCTCTACGTAAGTATCTACTTCTCTCTCTGTATGTTCTGGAACAATTACAAACAAGAAACTATGCAAAGCCTTTATTATAACCCGCTTTTTACTCTCTGTTATGTAAAACCTTTTTTTCGTTAAGAATCATATCATATCCCAATAATATCCATCTTTTTCTTTCTATCTGTCTATCACTCACACACACACACACACACACGCTCACTGTACGTCATCTCTTGCCCTCCTCCAATTCTTCTATTTTTTTTAAATTTTTTTTAATAAAGTTCAGTTTTTTGGTTTTTCGTTTTTCTGGATTCGGGGCTCAATTGGTTTTTTTTCCCTCCTGTTACATGCACGGTTGCCGTGTCGAATTTTGCATTACCGTGGTGGGTTTTTAGATTAACAGATTTAGATCCATTGTGGTGTTGTAACCGACTTTGGTGAATTGCTCGGATTGAAAATTGGAATCTTTCCCACGGTTTTACGCTGAAATGCGTTTTTTGTTTAGTGGTGTTTTTGAGATTCTTTTTTTTGCTGTAAACGCCTTTTTAGTTCTCTCTTGATGTGGATCCGTTACTGGGTCTGATTTTCTGTGTGATTTGCATGTGGGTGTGACTGTGAGTGTCATCAGTGTTAAGTAGCTGGGAATATAGTACTATTGTGCTGTAATGGTATTTAGTGAGTGCTGTTATTTACTGTACAGTTTGTAATGATTGATTTTTTCACTAAAAGGAAAACAATTTGACATTGACATGTCTGCCAGAACTTGCTTAGGTTACAAATCGGGGGTTTGTTTACTTGTAAATTCAGTGGATTTGTGTCTTAGTTTGGTTTTTTTGAACCCTAAGATGGTTTTGTTAAGAAGTTACTTTTCTTGGATAATTTTTTACATACTGTTTATGTACTTTAATACTCTAGGGGTAATCATATTAACCTTCGGTCTATTGCAATACAAATGTTATATTTTGTGATTTATATACTTTGCGAACTCTCGTGATTGCATGCTTACATTTTAGTTGTTTTGTTTAATTAATCATATTGCGGTTTGTGTCTGATAATGGAATTTACTGTTATACAATGATATATGTGGACTTCTTTGCTCAATATATTTCTCTTGTGAATGAAGTGTTCATACATGTAACTGAGACGAAATTGCACATGGTTAATTAGCAAGAATCTCGTCACTGCTCCATGCGTTGTATTCATGTTTGTGTGCTTTTATATATGGTACTGTTTCTTATTGTTTCATATGGTTTATAAGCAGAATTAAGTGGATGAATTTGCTGTCACTATTTGTTGTAATTTATACTTACCAGTTTCCAGGAGTGGTCTTCTGAATTAAGGTGCATATAGGACTTTGGACCATTTATCATATATAGCGTCTGTTGATGATCTTTATTTCTTTGATTTTGATTGTAGGAAGAGAGTAGCTACTGAATATGCATTCCAACGGTCATGCAAGAGTAAGGAGAAATGATAAAGAAAATGGCAGTTCCCATTTGTCAAATGTTGATGATGAACATGATCCATGGACAGCATGGGCATACAAGCCTCGCACAATCACATTGTTACTTATTGGTGCCTGCTTTCTCATGTGAGTGCTTAGCTGGATAAATTAACAAGTAGTGTATTTTTATCATCTTGGAAATTGTTCTATAATATATCCTTGTATATGATAGTTGGGCAAGTGGAGCACTTGATCCAGAAAGAGACGCATCTGGTGATCTTGTTACATCTGTTAAAAGGTATGATATTCTTCGTTCAACTAGTGCTCATTTGTTTTGTTTAGCATTTTCTTTGAATATACATTATGTTAAATGCTCACTCTACTGTTTCTGTGTAGGGGTGTATGGGCAATGATTGCTGTTTTTCTTGCTTACTGTCTGCTGCAAGCTCCTTCTACGTGAGTAATCAGAGTGAATTTATTTTGATAAGTGTTTTTTTTTTCATTTACTCATTATTTTTTTTGGATGTATATATTTAGTCTTGTTGCTTTTACCCTTTTATTATATTAATTTTAGTCGTTTGGTATATTTGTTGAGCTTAGATTTAGATCCTAAGTTTGTAACAAGGTCCTTCCTACATGATTGGATTGTTTTCCTGCCTGGCTTGGAGGGAATTGAGTCTCTGATTTTTTAGTTTCACCTTTGAGACATGGTGTTTAAGATTTCAATGCCAGATTTCATCAGTTAATTTATTTCGTTTATTTAGTTAAGACTTCATTGTTAAGAGAATATTGCAACCACTCCATATGTACCTATTTCACCATTTTAAAACGTTAAGTATAGTCCAAGTCATTTGGGATAATCAAGACACCATTCAAGATTGATTGAGAGGTGTTCAGCTTTAGATTTCTGGAGAAAAGTGAGAATGTATTGCCTGCTAGTTACTGGCAAGAGAAGTTACTGAAATGTTCCTTTTGAGGCTGGGGTTTAGATAGTGTGTGGAAGAGATATGGAGCTGTAGGTCTGTATGGACGTAACTGAAAAGAGAAATCCAAGGTGTTTGTTTATGTTTGATGGAAACTCATTTTAGACAAATCCAAATATAATCTAGCTTAAAATCGTTCTTCATGGTTATGAATCTGGAATAATACTAGGGTATTAACATGAGTTGACTACTGGCTTCTGTGAGATAGTAAATGATCTGAAGTTGCAATAAATTTTCTCTTGAAACTGTTATCTGAATGTTTTTTTCCTGTTCTATTCAGGGTTCTTATTAGGCCCCATCCTGCAATTTGGCGCTTGGTTCACGGGATGGCTGTTGTTTACCTTGTAGCCCTCACATTTTTACTTTTTCAGGTTGGTTCCATGACTTATGTGACAATTCTTGTTGCATGTCAGTATATGTAATGCATCATGCATGTATGTAAAGTTCAATTATTATTGTCAGGTTTAAATTTTACATTTTTGTGCTGTATCTGTGCACTAGGTTCTTGCATACTTCTTTGATTTGCATCTGTTAACTACCACTATTATTGTCTTCTTTGGCATAATTTTTGTCATTTATTGCTCTGTTTCCCACTTGTGGAATGAAATTGGACTAACATATATTCTTGATTTTATGTCCCCCAGAAGCGTGATGATGCTCGGCAGTTTATGAAGTTTCTTCATCCTGATCTTGGTGTTGGTAAGTCAATGTTTCCTTTTTTTTATTAGCATTGAATTGCATGGAATTAATTCATTATGTATCATACTTTCAATTTGGAAATGTTTTTGGTTAGTCATGGATCCGCATATTCCTTCAGTTTCAAAATTTGTAATTGCTATGTCTGATTCTTTGGCAGAACTTCCGGAAAAATCTTATGGTGCCGACTGTCGTATATATATGCCGGAAAACCCTGCAAGCAAGTTTAAGAATGTTTATGTATGATTTCTTTTACAACCTATTGTTTTTGCATATTTTCTCTCCTAAAACCATTTTCTTCTTTGGTTTATCATATTTGGATCTAACATTGAGCTTGCATATTATGCTTTCGTTTTTCAGGAGACACTTTTTGATGAATTTGTTGTGGCTCATATTGTTGGATGGTGGGGGAAGGCAATATTGATTCGCAATCAGCCCCTTCTTTGGGTGTTGTCAATTGGTTTTGAGTTAATGGAGGTAAGCCCTGAACTTATTAATACACTCTTGAATTTTTAATCATAGGTCTGGTTGTGGGTTAGTACATCCATAAAGCTTCACCTTTTTGTTGTTTTTGGTATGACTATATCTTGTCTATTGTTTACAAAAATTCTATGTGGGCATCTTCAGTTTACTTTTCGTCACATGTTACCAAATTTCAACGAGTGCTGGTGGGACAGTATCATTCTTGACATCTTGATCTGCAACTGGTTCGGTAAGAGTTCTGGATCAATTTTGTTTGTACTTTTTTGCAAGTTGCAAAGAATGCATGTAAACTCAAGCTCATTTATTGAATCACCATGACTATAGTTTGCATCCATAGGCATTATAGTTTGTCAAATACATGTTGATTTTGAAAACAGAACCTGCCCCTTAAATGTTGAATGCTTATAGGAAACTTAACTACTCATTTTAATCTTCAATCGACACTCAGAAGTTTGAAGATTTACCTTGTATTTGCTGTTAAGTATTTTTGCGATTTTGTCTACAGAAGTATACTTCCGTATTATTTATACTTCAAGTTCAGTTGTTTTATTGAATCTTCATCTCAATTAATTTTGTCATCCTGGGCACATCATGTCAACTTTAGTGGTTCTTTCAGTATCATAGACTCAGTTCATGAGCCTGATGGTATTGAATAAATTCTTGGATTGAACTTGGTAAAATTATTTTAGTTTTGAATTATCTGATCCCTTCCTCCAGAAAGCTAGGCTAGGCTGCACATTTTTATGAAAGAAAATTATTCTTTAATGGGGCTTGCACTATTTTTGTAATTAATGGCTTTTTAATGGCTCTTGGCTCTAAAACTGTTACAGCTGATTCTAACATCTTTTACTTGTTTAATATTGCAGGAATTTGGGCAGGAATGCATACTGTTAGGTACTTTGATGGGAAAACGTACAAATGGGTTGGTCTGAGCCGTCAGCCTAATATAATAGGAAAAGTATGCCTTTGAGACTTAAGACTGTTTATCATCAAATATTCCGTTTTGCTCAATGTATTTGACCTCTATGGAAATTGAAGTCACTCTAACCTGGTCTACTTTTTTTTTTGTTCACTGGACCAGTACCCAAAATCAAATACTTATTTTCAGATATTATTTTTTTCACTAAAGTACCAGTACACTCCCTTCACCGTGAGAAAAAGATTATTAGACTATTTGACAGAATGTTAGTTAATTCATGTTGTTAGTAATTTTTTATGATTATTAAGAAGACTGAATGAGATTGAGTGCTCTCTGTTACTTATGCATTGTTATTAGGTGAAACGAACATTAGGCCAATTCACACCAGCTCAGTGGGATAAAGATGAGTGGCATCCACTGCTTGGACCTTTGCGTTTTGTTCAAGTGCTTTGTCTTTGCATTGCCTTTTTGACAGTAGAGCTCAACACATTCTTTTTGAAGTTCTCTCTCTGGATACCTCCTCGAAATTCAGTTGTTATATATAGGTTGATTTTGTGGTGGCTACTTGCAATTCCAACCATTCGCGAGTACAATTCGTACCTTCAAGACAGGTACGTCCCCCATCTCTCTAATACTCTCTCCCCCGCCCCCACCCCCACCCAAAGAAATCATATTTTTCTGTTTGCATGCATATATTATATGTTGAATTTTGATGAATAACATGCTAATGTGTTTTTTACATGTTATTCTGTCATATATTTGCTGTGGGTTTTTTCAGAAAGCCAGTGAAGAAGGTTGGAGCATATTGTTGGCTCTCTCTTGCCATTTGCATAGTGGAACTTCTGATTTGCATAAAGTTTGGACATGGTATGTCTTCTGCTGATGCTTATCTGTCATAAAATTTTTGTTACTTGATGATTGATTCACTGATTACATAGATGTTGCTTTGTCCAGGCTTGTATCCTAACTCAATGCCTATGTGGCTGGTAATGTTGTGGTCATGTGTTGGAGTGGGCATTGTATTATTTTTGCTATTGTGGTCTTGGCAAATCCATCGTAGTCTAGGGAAAAAGAGGCGATAAGTTTACTATTACTGGTGGTGGGGCGGCGGCAGTGGCAGTGCATGTTTCTTTGATTCCTCCCTACTTCCTGAATTTTATGGGTGTGTACCAATATCCATAGCAGCCATACATGGTGTAAATACTATCAACCCTCATAATTAAATTGTAAATGTTTTAAATGATTGTTATTCTCCTAGCTTAATTAATATAGTGTGGATCATAGTTTCTTTGGGCGGCAAGTATTATTTGTTCCA
Organism: Clitoria ternatea; assembly: GCA_037962975.1. NCBI lineage: Eukaryota > Viridiplantae > Streptophyta > Magnoliopsida > Fabales > Fabaceae > Clitoria > Clitoria ternatea. The sequence continues at coordinate 109,548,386 of CM075674.1, read as the reverse complement.
GCTGGTAGAGAGGTGTACTTGTTATTTATGAGGCTTCTGGATAGGTTTCCACCATTAGTAAACGGCCAAGTTCTTCTCGGAATGAATCTATTATGAAATTTTGATTGAAGTACATGCTTTTGCTTCATAAAATGTGTCAGTCGTTGATCTGAATGAATGTTATGTATGATGTTATCTCTTAACTTGTCAACTTTTAGTAGTTGGTACTCCTTTGGATATCAACATTAGCTTAATGATCTGAATTTCGGGATTTATCTATGGGTGCAAATTGTTGATTACTATTATTTGGCAAACGTTTTCAGTATCACCAATTTTCAGACTTTATATGATATGAAGAGCTACAAACCCTACTAAAATATGATGAAAATAGCTATTTGGAACAAAATAAATATAATTATTCCATTTTGTTCCATTCTTGACCAACCAAGAAGGTAGGGAAGACACTCATCCTAGTCTTGGTCGGACAGTAGCTTGTTTCCTCGTATTTTTGTTTTAAAAACCAATTCAACCTTGGGTATCCATTTCTAAATACTGTATTTGAAGTCATTTACTAAAATTAAACTTGCTCCATATATTATGAGATCATAACAAGAAAATATTTGGAAATAAAGAAAATTAACTGATTAATTACGTTGCATAAAATACATTATATATTTGTAATGCGAAGATTAAGAATAATGCATTCAGAAGACAGTATACGGAATTAAACAACGAGAATAAAGGTTTTGACACTATAATATAAAACATAAATTGATCATAATGAATTTGTTGAACTATATTTAACTTTATTTAAAATGAATTATATGTAAAGTGTGGATGCATGATGAGTTAGATAGTATGATATTTGTATCTGCATTTATCTTATTATAAATAAATATTTTTATCCAAACTACTTATTTTACAAAAATATCTTATATTTATTATGGATAATTTTTATGGGTATCTTATATATTTTGGTTTGATTATCATTCTACTAATATTTTAGTACTCCCTTAACTATTCACCATGTTAGCCCGTGTCATTACTTAACTTTTGCACATATGGAATTAATGAGATTAAATTTTGATGAAAATATTTATTGCATACTAAAATCAAATTAAAGTTGAGAATTTTATAGGAACGGAAATCTATTCATTTTGTAAGAAATTGTTCGGTAATGAAGATTTTTTGGCTAAGAGTAATAGAGAGTGAATTTGAAAATGAAAAATATAAAAGTTAATATTAATTCTTTATTATGTTTTAAATAATTAAAATTTCGTTTCATCGTAAATTTTTTTTTTTTAAAAATACATGGTTGTTTTGTCCTTTTGGAGGAAAAGTGGATCTTTAATTGGGGCATCAATAGATACGTAATAATGCACATACTCTATGGTTTTAGGTATCCTATGAGCATGTAATAATTAACGCATACACGTTATAGTTTTGAGTATTTTATTAGGGGAAATGTCTAACAAAATGAGCCAACTTCTTAAATGATTTAGACCCTCAATATCTCAATAGAGTAAACTTTTAAAATTATTACTTCTAAATTTTAAGAGTTTAGTTGGAGGTTATTTTTTCTTCTTTTACTACAAAATAATAACATACGTTATATTTTATAAGATCAGAAAGTTAAAATTAATGAAGAATTTTTAAAAGTTTATTCCCAAATTATTTAAGTACAGTTTCGATATCAAATGCCTTAGGCCGTAGGATGTTTCTACTTTCTAGTTAGTTTTATGTTGAATGTTAAGTTTGTAAAAAGTAATGAAGATTGATTACCAACGAAGATTTACATAATTGATAAATAACTGGGTCATTTAAACATATTGTAAAAAGTTTAAAATTTGTCTTATATATTAAAAAACTTTATAAGATGTGAAAGAAATTAGTTTTTTCTTAATTATTAATCGGAGGACACCATTGATTTTTTTAAAAGCAATTAGTCAATCACTGTAGTATGGTAGTACGAGATATTTTTTTAATATATAATAAATAGAAGATATTATTTGTTTGGTATTATGTAGTATATGTTTAGAGAGATATTATCCAGGTAAAGATATTTTAAAATATGCATGGTATCAATATTTTAGTATATGCTTGGTATCAATTATATTTGGATAGATATTATTTTTTCCTCGACTTTATTAGTTAAAATGATTCTAAACAATATTATTTTTCTAAAATAGGTCGACTGAACATACTCCAAATAATTCTTGTAAGACTAGAGAAGTAAATTGTATATTTTTCATGGTTCGTGATTTAATTTTTATATAAAATATTATTCAATTATATTATTAACTAGTGATTCAATTTGTTTAATTTTATATTAATTATATTTTTTATAAATTCAAATATAAGACATATAATTACAATTTATTAAGATCAAGAATAACTATTTCGAAAACAAAATCATCACCATAGAACTTTCAACGTAACAAAAAAATTATACATCATCAACTAAAATTTTTTGAGTCTTACTATAAGATAAGTTTAAGTTATGTATATAATTTATAAGGTAATATAGATAAAGGAGTAATGTATTGAAAATTGTAATTCGGATGAGTTTAATTAGTTCGCCAAATTATTTTTTGTCTTCCCAAAGGATTCAACAACAATTCGAAATGTTGACCTACATTAGGAATCCCTGAATCTATGCTTATTTTTAACTCCCAAAACATTTCGTTGTTCGCTACGCGCTTCCTCTATGAGTGTCTAAGTAGTAAGTATCCGCTATAAGTCTTTCTTTGTTTGAACCTCACCCATACACGTGATTTTAGTTTGATGGATTTTCAATTATTTTAAATTAATTATTTTAGATTGATTGATTATTTTTTTGGTTTTCATTCTGACTATCACATATAGCACATTCTAATACAATTATTTTGTTTTATACATTTTATAAATCAGTTACTTATATAACTATCATTTATAAATATACACAACCCGAATCCTTATTTTGGGGTCGTCACTCGTCAAGGACTTGAAGATCCACTTGAATAATGAAAAAAAGAAGAAGCATGTATGACCTATAAAAGGGCAGGCATGTAGCAAGTGGCATGTTGGCGTAGTGTTCTGTTCCATTATTTAACAATTGCTTTTGTACTCGCATATACGTACAGTTTTTATTTTTAAGAGCAACATCTTTTAAGATCTAGGGTTTATGGTTCTACACCATTTTAATGAAATTACTTATATTTCACTTAACAATAGTAATAAAGAGGATGATAGAGTACATCTACAGGCAATGACTTACTTAACATGAAAAATCAATATTAATTTATAAAAAATTTTATTTGTATAACTTTGTTTCCCTAACTGTATACTAAACTAATACTTAAAAATTACTTTTGTTTAAATTGAAAATTTGCCAGTATTACTTAAGAATTAAGTCCGTAGATGGTTTTCGTGCAACTTACTTGTGACGACCGGATGCATAAACAAATACAGCTAGTTGCTGCTACAGTATGCTTTTTCAAGAACAACCTCTCATGGAATCTTTTTATATTTCACTCAACAATATAAAATGCATTACAAAAATATTATATTGAAATATTTTTCATATTGTAATTGATGGTATAGTTTATGACCATGTTGCTACAGTTGATTACAAACTAAATAATCACATTTTATAATACTTTCAAGAACACATCAGAAACATATTCATTCATAACTTGCACTTCATTGTTTCTTGTATGTTTTTTTTCTTTTTCTCCGGTTGCTTCCTGGTTTGTCCTTTTCCATTGTGTCATTTACTTTTAGGCCAAGAATTTTCTTGTTTAGTGTTCACCACAGTATTTGTTAAGTAATATTTGTTCCTTCCGAGTTCCCAATGACCACTTCCACATGTATTACAAATATAAAGTCTAGGAGGAAAATGGCATTGTAGTGAACTTCCTCTTCCATGTTGTCCTTCCTCTAACAATTTCTTCATTTTGTTTCTCTCCTTTGATTTGTAGGAGGTGTGTATACCTTATTGGCCTCTGCTCAAGACATGTTAGCACCCCATTACCATTTATAATATCTGATGTTGCCAGTGACAACCCTAGCAGACTTGTGCAGTAGTTTGGTTCTGCCACACCATTGACTATTTCCTCTTCTTCTGCTTCACATAGTGATTGAACTATATCTGAGCTTCCACATTCCCTTCTGTACTCTAGTGTGATACCAGATAATTGGTGACCCTCTAGGAACTGGTCTGGGATGGTCTGTAAAATAAATCAACAACAGAATTCGAGACATAACTATATGAGATTCATATTGACCCTACTAAAATAAATGAGTACATACATTAATATATCAAGTTTTTGTAATTGTAGTTTACCTCTAGCATCCATCTTACGTACTTCACATTATTAACATGTTGGTTCATGTCCAAATCACTTCTCCTGGGCTGCAAAGTGGACAGAGGCACAAGGTTATTTTCTGTGTGTATTCTTTGTGCTGTGGCAGTGCCATGAGTACTTAATTGTAATGCAATTAAGGCCTAGTTTGAGTAAATTTCTCTTAAAGCACTATCGGAAAACAATATAATGAATTAAGTTGGTAAACTACACCTATAAATTTAAATTAACTCATGCACTTCAACTTTTTTAAGGTTCTCTAACTTAACTTCTCAGTTTATCAGTAGAGGTATATAAGTAAATTTCAACTTCAGTGAAAAAAATTGAGGGTCTTTGGTTTGAATATCTTTTGTTTTTGTTTTTTATTTTTAGGTATAAAATTATCATTTTATTTTCTATTTTTTAAAACTTGTATAAAAAATAACTTTTTTTATTTTCATTTTTTCTTGTACAGAACTTTAAAAATATAAAACAAAACTAAAAGTAATATACATTTTTATAATTAAAATTAAAAATAGAAAATATTCTTTTTTCAAATCAAACCACCTCATACCTTCTTATTTCATTGCATTTTTATGTCCAGTAAGTGCTTTACAAATTTACACAAAGTGGGCCTAAAAGGCATATTCACTATATATATACCTTCAAGTTAGAATTCATGTATTTTGCCTCTTTGTCCAATTTAACAATTTTTTCAGGAGCATCTTCTTTTATTGCTAGCTTCTCTATAAACCAAGGAGCAACTTCAGCTCTCACTTCTTCTGGCATTTTGGAGAGGCGTCTTGTTTTACGATTCATCATCACCCATGTGCTGGTTTTTTAATCTCAGTAAGTACTTGTACAAAAAAAATGAAAGCTTGAAAATTCTTAAGTAGAAAGATTGTCCAAGACAAGTATAATAACATACCTTGTTGCACGTGCAAAAATGTGCCCTGTGGCTTGGCTTCTTATCAGCCAATCTCGCCGCATTCCATTCTTGCCTGATGCGCCAACCCATGTGTCAATCTCAAGTACCTCTCCCCTGATACATACATATGTTAAGTACATTACTGTCTGTTATGGTTCTGTCATGCCATGATGATTTAACTATATATATATAATATGCTAGTAAAACTTAAATTTCATTTCATTAAAGTTGTTTTAATGGCCAGTCACAATGTATTCTGTCTGTGATAATGTGTTTTAGTCACTTTCTTTGCTTGATTGGCATTTGGGATGGGCATGGCCCATGATGGATTAAAATATAGAATACTTTTAGTGAAATTCTATGCATATCTTTGTCAACAACTACAACTCTATTAGGAAAAAGTAGATGTTTGTAGTTTTCTAAACTACTAAATGAGAAAATGACAAGAGTTCTTGAAGATTAGGGAGAAAATTTCTAGGAAAACCTTCAAGAAATAGTAGAATATTTTCACGTAAGAACTCTCTGAAGTGAGGTTAAAATTTTCTAATGACTCTATCTTCTAACAGAAATAAATATTTTAAAAAGTGAAAAAAAGGTACATTCATTTATGCCCTTGTAATGGTCATGATAGACAGGGACTTACCAAATGGGGTAGTAATCAATCAGAACTTGCATTCTTGATACTACCCAAATGAGATCATTCCTCACCATTCCATGTGTTGCCCCAAACCCATCACCCAGCAATCCAGACATCCATACATGGTTCAATGCTGTTTCCTGCAACATTACACATACCATAGGTAAGATTGCATTTATATAGACCATCCAAACTATGGCAACAAAACAATGAATCCCTTGTAACTTCCTTTAAAAGACATCTGGCTTTTGGAGATATAAGGTTAGTCCGATGGTTGGAAGGATGAAAAGAGAAGGGAGGGGAAAGAGGTTGCATATTCAAATCTCTCCACAAACACTCGTCAGCTCTAATAGAAAACACTAACAAACTAACATTTGCCTAATGTCAAACTAAGCAAATACATGTGTAACTTGTCTATTTAATCACCTGAAGAAGATTGAGGATGCTCTCAAGTGTTGCAGTTTTATCTGCTCCAACTTCATAGGACCTAATGACAACAGTTTGTCTATAGCCAACACCACCTTCAATGATGAGCCCTTGACGATTAGGATCAACCATTTGCTTCTTTGTTGGGATATTTTGGCGTTGATCATTTTCAGCAACGGTAACAGCTTGGCCAATAGTGGTAGTAGTAGTAGTTGATGCTTCAACCTTAATAGGTGACCTGAAAGAGCCATTGGTTCTGAAGCCACTGTTGAGATGTTGGTTAAGCTGGTCATGGTTTTCTCTCATGGAACAACACCTTGCAACATAGGTAGAAGCTGGATATGAGAAAGTAACAGCAGCCATTGTTCTCATTTTGGTCTTTCTATCTGGATAATATGAAAGGAGAGAGAGAGGAAAAAAGAGGTTGGAAGAGAAAAATGGGAAATAAAAGTTTTTTTATAGTTTAAGCTTAGACGGTGTTAACAAAGCAGGAGTTGGAACTCTGAGAGACAAATAAGTGAACCTTGTGATTCAGCTGACATATCAAAGAGAATACGGTGTTTGCTGCAGAACTAACTTTTAGTTGTCCCATGTGTGAAACCAAACTCCCCCTTGTACAGATCGATAGCCTAAAGTAGACAAAAAATGTATTAGTTTGTCTCAGGAATGAAATCAGCAATGTTTGTTACATAATCTTCCTGTAGTCTGAGATTCTTGTTAATCTTAATACTCTAGAAAGTAAAATAAATGGAAAAACTTTTAACATTTTTATTGGTGAACAAGATGGTAAGCAGATGTTATGAGAGAATTTCAAATTAATTTTAAGATTTTTGGTGAATTTCTTGAATGCTCAACCAAAAACTAAAAATTAATTCTTTGATCTGTAAGGAAATCATCCAAGTCTTTTCTAGATGTAAAGATGATTCGATAAGTTTTGAATTCTATTAACTATCTAATAATTACGTTGAACTTTGTTGATATTGGTTTTAATATGGGATATTTTATACCTATTAGATTAAAAAACTTTTGTTAAAACTTTTAGTAAAATGCATTCAAAATTAAGAGAGTTGAATTGATAACATTTTTATTTTTTTCAGTTTTGAATTGTATTAAGGACACTAATTGATTAGAATTCTCCTTTAATGAAATACGGAGAAGTCGAAATTTTTGTGAGGCTTTCAGTTGGGCTATTAACTAGAAATCATAACATTTGTCTTTTTCACTATTTACTTTAGGCTAGGACTTTAAAATTTGTTGAGCTATGGATAGATAAAGTGTTAAGTATTATTATTACATAGGTGGCTAGTTGGTATAAAATAAGGAAAAGGCAAACATAAGAGAATGAATGAGAGCCCATTTTGTTGCATAGGTTTCTCATGCTATTGTTGGGTACTGGTCTTTTGTGTTGAGGAAGCAAGGGCAAAGAGAAATAAATGTTACTTCCGAGGAGAAAAGTTTTAGTAGAGGAAGTTTCTATTTGTAAATTCATGAATTCCTTAGATTGTTCCGAGGAAGAAACCGAACTTTTTTGGAATTACCATGTTTTCTGTTGATCGTTTGGAAAATATTGATTATTATGATACGAGTTAATTAAGAAAATCAAATACCAACTCAGAACTTGTTGACGCTTTCCTCTCTTCGATTTGGTCACATGGTAAACTATTTGAACAATATATACATTACTTTTTTTTACGTGAAAAAAATTTACATGAGTTGAATCTAATTAAAGCTCAACAGAATTAACTTATGTCTATAATTGGACAAGCATTTTACAAATCATTAATTAATAAAGAATGTATATCATTATGATTTAACTAATTGTTAGGAATGTTAGATTAGTTAGGTAGAAGTTTGATATCTTGTTAGGCAGTTTAATGTTTGTTAATTAGTTGTTAAGTCTTTTGTTATACCTAAGTTTGTTGAGTCTATATTGTTGCTCAGTCTGTGTTTGTATTTCAAGTTTGCTAAGTTATGGTTACTTTTCCTATATACTTTGTACCCCATATTTGTAACTCATCTTTCAATATTCTTTAATACAATGAGTGACTAGTCTTGTTTCTTTTCTCTTTTGAGAGTCTTATGACAAGTAGGGGAAATTCCCTAAGAATCTAAACTCTCGTAGTATGGTATCAGAACTCGCATTTGAGGAGAGCCGATGATCCAAAATTTGAAGACGATAACAATTCTACTTATGTTGTCTTTGATAGTTTGGTGATGATTCTGCTACTGGTGATATGGAGATTGGTGACTCAAAGGAAGAAAAGTCTGAGAAGATTGTGTTTAGGAGTGTAGACACTTGCAAAATCCTTGTCTTACTGGCTCCGCCTTCTCGTCCTTCCACTTTCTTCGATAATGCATTCCTTTGTGGTTCCATCGTCCTTCATCTGATCCTAATTCTAGCTTGGGGCAAGAATCATGATCCAAAGGAAGAAGAGTCAAAGAATGACGCTGTAGTGATTGACGATTTGAAGGAAAAACAAAAAGAGATGAAAAGGTTAATAATGTTGAAGATCTGAAAATGAATTTCGTTTTTTCTATTACTGAAATTTCTAAATCCCTATAATTCTAAATTGGAAACTCACATTTTCTTTTCATATTTGGAAATCTTAATGCGAGATCCCTAATTTCATCAAGCTTGTAATTAGGGATTTGTCCCAAATTTATATCAAGAACCCGATTTGTCTCTTCCCTTACTTTTTTCTACATTTACAACTACAGAACAAACCTTTTTTGCCATTGACTTCATTGCTCTTACCACAACCCAAGAAATGGCCTCTTTGTCCTTTCCATCTTCCTTCTTTAAAGCAAAAAATGATGCCATTAGAGAGTGCAAAAATAACGTGGATGTTCTAGACTCCTTCCCCCTTCCAATCAGTCTCACTGTAATGGAAGTTTCTAAGGAAGCCATTCCTATTGCCATTGGTTATGGTGTTAACAAGAGAGGCGAATGGGTTAATTGATCCTTTGATCTCGGTGGTGTTGCCAATATTGATGGCACATGTGCATAGATTAGTGTTGTATTTGATCCAGGTGGTGATCTCAAGGTGTTTGTTGAAATGCCAAACAAGAATTTGAGATTCAAAAAGGAAATTGGGTAGTGCAAACATAAGTCTATTGAAAGTCTACTGTTATTCTTCCTAATATGCCCATTTATCTACTCTGTTTTTCTTGTAATCTTTTTTGTTTTTCAAGCTAATAATTGCTACCAATTATCCTCACCCGGTAGCTACATAACTCAGTAGTTGCAGAGCTCCCCCGCTCCTTATCCTCACCCAAAGATAAGTAGCTCACTAATCAGTACATTCAGTAAAGCAAGGGATAACTCTATCACATTAACTCTAACTCGTCTATTTGTCTTAATAGCTCGTTCCCTTCACTCGAAGATAAGGAGCTCTTACGGTTCTTTCCCCTTTGGGGTTGTTACATCCCTCTTATATGGAACACAGATCCGTTATTATTGCTCCCCCTTACCCAAGAGGAGAAAGTTGTCTTTGATAAAATATCGTAAGTGGTTGTTGAATGCATTGGAAATGTATCATGCACGTGAAGGCTTTAAAGAGCTCTTGGGACTCAAGCTGGATGGGGATCTCTAATGAAGGTTAAAAGGACTGTAGCCCTAAGTAGGTTAAAATCCTACCTGTAGGAAGCTCCTTTGTCAATTATTAGCTTGGGGGCTGTTAGGAATGCTAGATTAGTTAGGTAGAAGTCTGTTATATAGTTAGTTAGTTTAGTGTTTGTTAGATGGTTGTTGAGTCTGTTGCTATCCCTAAGTTTATTGAGTCTATATTGTTGCTCAATTTGGGTTTGTATCCCAAATCTACTAAGTCATAATTCCTTTTACCATAAATACTTTGCACCCCCTACATTTGTAACCCATCTTTCAATATTCTGATAAATGGGAAAATTCTCCAAAAGATTTCAAATTGAAAGAACAATTTGAATCCATGCCTATTTATAGAGAAATTTTTGGTTGACTTCTTCAAGTTTAATTGGCTTCTATGAGAAGTTTATTTGGCTTCAAGAAATTTACTCACCATGCCACTTGTCCTTCTAAGATAAGAATTGACTTCATGACTCATCAAAAACTCACACTTGCGTAATTAAAAAATCTCTATGTCATCCCATATTTACTTTTTATTCATAGTCCAAGTATTATCCACTCTTTGAAGAGCAAGTTTCTAGCCATTTTCCATGTGCTAATTATACTTGCCTAAAATTGAGCAACACATGGAGTAAGGTGACTTAGATAAATCTAAGGAGGATATGATTTGATTTTTTAAAGTCTAGTTATGATAATAATTTATCACACTTATTAAATAAAATTTTAATTTAATTTTAAGAGATTTTTGACATGACTTAACCCTAGTCACATACTCAGACTAGTCTCTAGGTCCAAAACTTTAAGGCTCCGACTTCATTAGAATTACAAAGAATGTCACGCTACACAACTAAAATAAAAGGAGTATTTTAGTCTTTTGTTTTTAAAGGTATTTTTGAAATTTCACTTATGGGGTCATTATGGTCATTTATCTTAATAAAATACTATTTTTCATTGATCATAATTAATTAACCATAATCAAGATTAATTAGCTCTTAATCTTGATTATTACTAATTAATCCTTATTTATTTCCTTATATAAATTTACCAATTCTAAGATGATTTTGTTTTTATTTCCTTTTCTATACTCAAAACACATATAATCTTTTTCATGATTCTTATCATCATAACATGTTTTAGAGTTATTCTAAATTAGAAACAATAGAACACGATATGTCATAAAAATTAAACAGTAACAATGATAGAAACAGAATCTCAAATATTTCATTTATTTATAAGTTGGGACTTCTAAATATTACACATTTTATATTGTAAATTTTGGGATGTCATAAAACCGATAAAATATAATTATTTTAATTGGACACTCGAATAATAGCGTTCTAATTGCTTCATAGATTATATATGGTACCGTTCAATAATTAGGGATGAATACCTTTTTATCATTTTTATATTACTTTAGTAGTGCATTTATATTAATGGTTGCCTCAATATTAATTTGTAAAATAGCTAGTTATTCAAGCTCCCAACTGAAAACCTTGGTTTACAAACATTGTAACTAAAAATATTAATTTGTAAAAGCAAGAAGCTAACTAGGACGTTGGAAAAATATTGTAACTAAAAACCTTGAATTACAAAAAAAAAACCCCAGAAAAAAATTTAAAGCTAGAACATAATTCACATAAACTGAAAAAACAAAGGTGATAAAGGAGTGTTTGTTTAAATATACCAGTTTTAAAAGAAGTTTTATGATTAAATAAAATTTTAATTATTTTAAATAAGGTAAACGATCAATTTCATAATTTTATTTTCTCAATTGCATCGAACAATTTAATAGCTGCTCTCTTTATTTTTGGTGAAATTCAATAGCTGTTTCAATTAGTGACAATATTAGTATAGCTTGTTTTTGGTCAAAGGTCAAATAATAATATTAGTATAGCTGAAAAAACATGGCCGGAACATCAAGGACCCTATTAAGAATTTTTTTTATGACAACGACAAACAATGATATTCTTTTCACCTTTTCTCTTTCGGACGCAGCCCAATACCTGTGGGCTTCGTTTAAGCCCAACTGAGTAGTTTCTCTTCATGTTTATTTTTTTCTTCCTTCTTCCTGGATCATTTTTTTAATCTATAAAATAACGGTTACCAAAAAAAATCTTTTAAAACATCTTTTTTTATTAATATAAGTAACTAAATTATATGATAATTTGTTTATATGATTTTGAAATATTCAACTGTAAGTTAATATGGGACTTTATAATGAGTTAAAATATAATTTTTAACTATTAAAGTTATTTTTAAAATTACCAAAAATAAAAATTGTTGGGATTTTTTTATGACAAAAAGTTGTATATTAATCTGTTATAGTCACATGTTAACAAGCATCTTGATATTACAAAATCATTTGAATAGGTTAACATGTAATTTAGTTATTTATATCAACAATTAATGAATTTAAGTTCAAAATAAGAATTGAAAACGAAATATTTAAGAAAAGAAAGATATGAAAGAAAAACATATTTTACAATAACCAAAATTAAAATATCCTTATTCTATTCGGACCAAAATCACAGTTAAAAGGCTTTTATAAATTGGATGATAAGATTCATTCAAATCTTTATTTTAAATTTTGAAATGAGTGGTGTAGGGAGAAATTACATAGAAGTAAGTGATAAAAGTTCTTGTTACAAAATAAACAAAACTAGCATTCTATGTTAATGTTGTCATACTTGCAAATTGCATTCCTTGTAAATTAAATTTCTTTAATTTTGACAAAAATACAAATTAAGAAACACGCAAAACGACATTGACAAGATAAAATTTGAAGTGTACTTAGAAAAATTCAAATTTTATTATATAATAGTTCTCTGGCTCATGTGAATGAAACAAATAATTTGAGTAATCTCATTTTGCTTACTGTTGTAACCTTTATGACTAAGGATTATTGTTAAGGCTTAAGGCATGGAGAATACCAAGGCTAAACCATTCAACACAAAGGACTAAGTCTTGGCAACTTAACTCTTAAACCCGCACAAATTTATGAGTCTACATAAGTAAACTAGTTAACTCGTGATAAACCCATGAATATTTGAACTCGTTTAAACTCTGAGTTTATGTCAGGTTTACGAGTCTGTGGGCTACAACAATTTTTTTAAAAAACTATGAAAGTTGATTGTGTTTTGTCTCCAAATCATAACTTTTGTGTCTTTTTTTTTACAACTACATAAGAGTTTCTATTTTGGTCTTTACTTCATTTTTCGTTTATTTTGTCATTCTTCCCTTCCCTTTGCCTTTATTGGCATTCTCTATTTGTTTTGCTGCCAATATTATCTGCCCATTCCTTTGCCAATCTTAGTAGCTTTGACTCTTGTTTAGGATTTTGGGCTTTTGTATTTTAATTTGTTTTAAGTACTATGGTATTTTGTTGTTTTAAGTTTGAATGTCTTTTTTTATTGGTTTATAACTTTTTTTTACAATTAATTAAGTTTTTGGTCCTTCATCTATTACCCAATTTTAGAATTAGTTTTTAAGTGATTTTAAAAAAATTAGTCTGTCAACTAAATTAAATAATAGAAATTGGTTTGTACAGTTAGCTTTGTTTTGTTAAGTGTCGAGGTGGCAAACAAAATCTCACCTCAAGGTGTATTAATTTTAAATAAAAAATAAAAATTACATTACACAGCCTTAATCCTCCCTCCTCTCCACACCTACCTTCAACCCTTTTTCACCCTACTCTCTACCATTGAACCTCCCATCATCTTCCTCGCGCTACCCACCCCAACCCCTTAATGACCCATTGGCCAACCCTCATCTTCCTTCCCCATCTAATTCCTTTTCACTGTGCCTACCATCTCCAACTGCGATAGAACCATAACCTTCATACCTATAAACTCCTTCATCTCACTCCCTTTATCCACACCAATAATCCCTAAACCCAACCCTTCCAATCAATTTTTCCATGAACTTCTACACCCTTCTAACCAAGAAAACTGTTAGCAAGCCCCATACAACAAGGCTTCCTAGAAACATTTGGCGATGAAGACTACTCGTAAGTCTACTTCAATGACTAATGAAATGGAGAATCAATTGAATATCCCACAAATACTGTCTCCATGAACCGCCAACGACCTCCATCCTCAGCGATGTAACTTCATTATATGCCTTTATTCCTTGTTAATCTTGTTTTTATATTCTCTTTTTCATGTTACTAGATTAAGTTCCCTTATTCCTCATATGTTTATGATTTGGGTGTGTGTTTTTAGGGTTTACGAAAATTGGCGTTCTTTGATTCCTCTATAGTTTTTTTATTTCTCTTATTTTTTGGGGGTTTAGGGATAGGGGTTGCAAGCTTTGTGTAACGTGTGAATGGAGTTTGTGGTTCTGTAAATAGAGATGGATAAGAGTTTGGGGTAGGTGGTAAGATGTGGTTGGTGATGGCTTGAGGTTAGTGGATGGTTCTTGAGTAGTGTTTATACGCAAGGTGTGATTGGCTCCTCGAAGCCTTATTGCCTTTTTTTTTATATAGTTTCTTCATTCTTTGAAATATTTCATCATTCCCTTATTATGACATTGCATGTGTTTGGACATCATTATTCCTTCACTACCTGAGTTTGGACTTTATTGTTTGACCTTCGTTCAAATATTTCATCGCACCCTACGGTCAAACTCTTCTTTTGAAGTGTGTTCAAACATTTCATGTTGTTCACTTTTTAAGTGTTTATTTCATCGTAATTTAGCTATTAATCGCTAAAGTATGAATGTAAAGATATACATGTGTTTATGATAGTTTATTTAGCAATTAGTCACTAAAGTCTGTTATTTTTTGGTGTTTGATTATAGTTTATTTATATAAAAATATATATGTTCTATTATTATTTTTATATATTTTTTAACAAGACATAAACTCTTACACGTCTACGAGGTAACTCACGAGATAAACCTAAATGAATCTACCTAGACTCTAAAGTTGACAACCTTGATTGTAGTCCCTAGACAAACTAAAGCACGTATCCATCATCAAAACTTAAACATATATGATGATAAGTTATGATATTTATGATTATTTATTTCCAATAAAAAAACCTTCAAAAATGTTGTCCAAGAACCACTGCCATAAACTCATCATCTAGACAAACCAAACCAAAACCTAAGCTCTAAGTTGGTGTTAAAAAAACCATTAGCATTGATGAATGTTTACCCGATTTGTTACCAATTAAACACAACATAAGTGGAGGACCTTCTTGAAATAAAAACTAAGATCTACGAACTACCACCTAAGCATGTAACCTTGACAAATCACATACATCCAAATTCTTTACTAACATATGAATAACTAAAAAGTTGTTGATTTTAAATGTGGCAAATGTTCATTAGGTACTCATTAAACAAATCTAACAACAACTATTAACTATTAAGAGTAATAGTGTATTACAAACAAGTTGTTTAAAAAACACCAAACATATATATTAAATGTAAAAATAAGATATTTTTAAAAAAAATGAAGAACAAAAGGTTATTTATTTTGGACCCATTTTAATTTTATTAGTTATTTTCTAATTCAAGAGGAGTCACACAATTACGATAACAACAAATAATTATTCTTAATGTCTTATTTAATAAATACTAGTCAAACGATTAAAAATAAACTTTAAATTTTTTAAAAGATCAAATTCCTTCTATTGACGATCGATGATTATATTAATATAATTATCTCTCAAACACCAAACAAATAAAAAATATAAAAATAATGTTAAAATTCTAAAGATGAACTAAAAAAGGAATACATTGGTAATAATTTGTTAATTATGATGAATAACAAATAATTACGTTTAATTTTTTTAAAGTTAATTAATACTAAACAAGCAAGTTTACATAAAATTAAATTTTTTAAAAGATAAAGTCTGAGTAATCATCTTTTCTTTACCATAAGAATAATTAAAAAAGCTTTTGTCAAAACAAGTTATAATAATCTAATATAATTGAAATTCGTAAGAGGACGTATAAACTAAGGATGTTTTTAAGAAATAGAAATGATTTATCTAATATACATAACACATCATCATAAAGATTATACCCATATGAATATTTTAAAATCTAAATACACATATAAAGTATTGATTAAGGACACCTAAGCAAACAATAAAACAGTTTGTAACAATAACAAAACGGGATTACTGGTTGATGTAAGGAACAGGTGGAAGTGTATAAATATCTGGTTAAGCACTCACACGAAACATAACAAGAGCCAACCGTTTGACGGTCAAAAAACAATCGTCACGACACAGCAATCTCATGGGATTGGTAACCACAACGGTTCCTACCAACGTCCTTCCTCAATTCGGGTTACCCCGAAACCACCTCACCTCCATTCGGGTCAAAAACTCCTTCCCTCTCTCGCCGTCACGGAGGAGATTCGTTTGCTTCGCCGTCGACGATGACCTCCGCCAGAAACAGCAAGACTTGAGTACTACCGCTACTGGACTTGAAGAAAGGCCCGGTAAGTAGTAACACCGAAATAACAGAACTCACTTTTTCTAATTCGATGTTTTCTTTTTCATTTTTATGCCTTACCAATTGAAAACTTAGAGAATTAGCTTCTTCCTTTTTATGTTATTTTTAGGAATACAACGGTTTTACTTTGAATTTGTGTGCTTAATAATTTAATTGGATTCCTAGGTTGTTTTTGCTTTATTTCTGGTATTCCTTGCTGCATTTTATAAATTCTTTAATGTTATTTTTCTTTTAATTTTTGTACTGGCTGACAAATTTCCTATGATAATTAAATAAATTACAACATTTTATTACGTCTTTATAGTTGTAAGCTGTCTATAAATTTCATTTTGTGATTACTATATCGTTTTTGTTAATATTAATGTTCAACTTAAAATATTATAGGGTGGTTTCTTTTGAACAATGTGTTAAGAATTGTTCACACACAGAAAGTAGGTACAAAAACCCTAGGGAATTCCCTTAGGGATTAGATTTATTATCTCTCTATAACGTGTCACTTAGGTTACAATATGAGCCTATAGGCCGTATTTATACAATAGTAAAGTAAAGGAAAAAGAGGAATCCAGGCCAACTCCAATAAAGAAAATAACCGCTTATGGTGGGATAATGGAAAACCGTTACCTGCTAAAATAAAGGGATGAGGGGGTATCGTAGGGCCCCTTTTGACTCAGGAGGGAACAAGAATGTTATGCTAAAATCTTTTTTTCCCCTAGTGAAATGCTGATCATGGTAGTAGATGTGGTTAAGATTCTGAGACCATTCTTATGTCGAAAATTACAGATCTGTTTGAGAGTACAAATGAAGAAACGCTGGAAAATTTTAAGCAAGATGGTGAACGAAGTGCTATATATGATTTTCTTTATCCTAGTAAAGAGCTTCTTCCTGATGATCAAGAAATGAGCATATTTGATCATCTTGAAGAGCTGCGACAGAGAATCTTTATATCAGTTTTGGCAGTAGGAGCAAGTATTTTGGGATGCTTTGCATTTTCAAAAGAATTGATAATGGTTCTTGAAGCTCCTGTTAAATCACAGGGTGTGAGGTTTCTTCAGCTAGCTCCTGGAGAATTTTTCTTCACAACATTAAAGGTAAGATGATTCCTTAGACACGTCTCTGGGTTCTTTCTTTCCTATTAAATCAGTGCTATGCCGATTCTTGCTTTACCAGGAATGTACAAAGCAGCCTTAATTCATGTCTTCATTATAACCAGTTCTCAAATAAGGTTAATGGCATAGGATAGTTGAAATTTATGTTACTTCTTAGCGTAATTATTTTATCACCGAGACTTGGCTTATATTAAAATTCAAATAAAACCAATATCCAAAATAAACCATGATTATAACAACACTAACCAAGGAATCTTTTGTGACTAAATACCATGTCGTTATTTCTACATGCATAACATCAATTGATAAGATCATTGGCTGACACATGGCTCAAAATATTCCTGGCCAATGGCCAAAAATTAATTTGTTTGTCTGCACGACATAATAATTTTCTCATATAATTAGTTGTTCTTTTTCTTTAGGGGAGTGGGTAGATTATATAATGATTTGTTGTCATTACCTAATATCCTGGCAGTAAACACCAGTCAACATTATATGGTGTTGTGCTATGCATCAACCATTTTGAAAAACTGAGATCAAACTCCATTATTAAATAATAAATATAACAAGCTACCTTGCCATCATTTATATTTTTGCATTTTTTTTACTGCAGGTGTCTGGATATTGTGGGCTACTTTTGGGAAGTCCGGTCATCCTCTATGAAATCATAGCCTTTGTACTTCCAGGTTTAACAAAAGCTGAAAGAAGGTTTCTGGGGCCAATTGTTCTAGGCTCATCAGTTCTTTTCTATGCCGGAATTGTCTTCTCCTACTTTGTTCTGACACCCGCGGCATTAAATTTCTTTGTTAATTATGCTGAAGGTGCAGTTGAATCATTGTGGTCTATTGACCAATACTTTGAGTTTGTTCTGGTACTTATGTTCAGTACGGGCTTGTCTTTCCAGGTAATTTTTTCTTGCCTGCTTTATTCTTCCTTTCCTTATGAATATATGGTGAATAGTACCTTGTAACTGACACTAGTACATGCCACAAGGCCATTTGACCAAATAGCGTGCCTTTTACTCCCAAAATATATAGATATTAGATAATATGTATGTAGAACAAAGCAAATGATTAAATTTCTAAATATGCCCGCCTTAGGTCTGTTGAGAGAGGAAGAAACAAGATATGCCGCTACCTCCTTATTTAGACTAATCACATAATTACATGATCAATCTAATTAGTCCTAGTATACATAGTTACTATATTTACATTTATAGGATAACACTCCCTCCTCAAGTTGGAGCATATAGATCATATATACCAAGCTTGTTACATATATAGTTAATGCGAAGAATCCTTCCTGACTTAGTGAATATATTCGCTACTTGATCATTGAAATTGACGTAGCTAGTAGATATTTCCCTAGTCATTACCTATTCTCTGACAAAGTTACAATCAACTATATATGCTTCGTCCTCTTATGGAATACTAGCTTTGAGGCAACATGCATGGTGGCTTGATTATCACATAACCTCCCAAACCTTACTTCTACACTAGACTTGGCTACAACATTGTGCTACTTGCTTTCCCAAAAGACAAGATTATCTCCGACAAATATGTAGTACCCAGAAGATCAATGGGAGAGCTTACCTAGAACTTCTGGCGATTCGCAAACTCTGTTGTAGGAGTAGCAGTGGGAGGAAGTAACTCATTGAACTTGTAGAGTAGACTCAAGACCGAGCCTAGATGATCCGACATAGAGCCCTTAAGTTGAGAGGAACTGAAGGTGGTCCTAAGATCTTCACAAACCTAATAGAGTCGGCGAGTAATGTTGGTAAAGAGTTGCTTACCCTATGTCTAAACAGCTTTATAGGTTTTGAGTACAAAAGACATCATAAAGAGATGGATCATGGTGGCCCGGATGACGCAACGCAATTGAGCATCCACTTTCTTCCACTCAGGGTGTTCAGCCATCAGGACATTATCTTCTGTTTTGGTGAGATGTTCTCATAACTCTGCCTAACAAGCCAAAGTTCAATCATAATGGTCACTAGTAGTTCTTACCATCCAATGGTTCGAAAAAGAGTGGGGCAGTGACATGGTAAAAATTTGAGTGTTAGGCTTCAGAGAATTGTGGGCAGCCATGAGTTCGTAGTAGGAGAGAGAAAAGGTGAGTAGTAACGCAAAAAGGAAAAATGGTGGACGAAGGGGTGTCGAAACACCAAACTGAGATCAGATCCGGGTAAAGGAAAGCTTGGCCGTCAAAACCCAGTCAACGGGATTAGTATCAGACGCTGAAGCGTAGAGGAAAAACAGGCAAAGGAAAAAGGCAGCGGCTGAAGCCTCAGATGGGGTTGGGGCCGGCGGGGTTTGGCTGATCTTGGTGAGGCGATGCCGATGGTGTGGTCGCTGGTTGGAAATGACTGGTAGTAACAGCCGGCAGTGGCGGGCTAACTGTTGAAGAACTGGTCGAAGAGCTTTGAAACCTTGAAGAGAAACTGGGTGTAAAAAAAAAATTGCATAGTGAGCAATGGGCTTGTTGGAGAGTCACAAAAAGAATGTCTCTTGTTCAGCTTTAGATACCATGTTGAAAGAGAGGAAAATGAGAGAACATGTTATAATCCCGTGTGTTTAAACCACAACAAAGCTATTGATTTTATGGGAGTTTGTACATAATTACAAAATATACTTATCCTAATCAAAGCTAATTACATAAATACAGAATCAATCTAATTAATCCTATTATGCATGATTACTCTATTTACATAAATTTAATAATTACTCTATTACATAATCAATGTAATTAATTCTAGTATACTAAGTTACTATATTTATAGGATTACAAGGTTTATTTGGAGTTATATGAATATTCCAATAAGCTTCTGTTGAGAATTTGAAAGAACTATTGCTGTTAAGTTGAAGTGCTTTTCATTATTGCTTGCTTGAGTATACAAGAACAAGAAGTACTCTTAAACTATATTTGTAGTGTATTATTATTTGCTTACCTGCAATTTCCCCCCTCCTAAGTCCAAAATTAGTTAAAATGGAATCTAATGGAAGTCATGTTGCAGGTACCTGTTATACAATTTCTATTGGGACAACTTGGATTGGTGTCTGGTGACCAGATGCTATCAATTTGGAGGTATGTTGTGGTTGGCGCTGTAGTGGCAGCTGCTGTAGTTACGCCATCCACTGATCCACTCACTCAAGTTCTTCTAGCGGCACCCTTATTAGGTCTTTACGTAGGTGGTGCATGGATGGTCAAGCTTACAGGACGGTGACCTTATCCCCACACATCTTAATTATGTGCTAGATTTTTTTCAGTCTGAAGAGTTGTTAATGTACATTCACATTAGCAATCTAGTGTATATGTTTACTTGTACCAGAGCATTACCATTCATATATTCGAGTTTGAGTCACATTAGATTAGATGTCAAATATCTCTACCAAAATTTAAAACATTTGACGTCACAAATTAATTTATAAAAATCTCTTGTCAGCTTATTTATTTGTCGGGTGATTCTTAAAATTATATTTGGTTTTAACATTATATTTTCATGACACTCATATTTATCAAAGCAATAAATCTTAAAAGAGATATACGCCGAATTTCTTTTGTAGTATTCTCAAGAACATTACGATGATAGTATCATTATTTAAATAAAACTATACAAAGAAAATAAAAATTAGAAATGATTTCATCTTATCTGAACTACTTCCATTTGTTATGGAAATCATAATTCGGATCTTAGTTCTAGATCGCATTTCCAAATCTGTTGAACCATTGGAAGTCGGTATTCACTATATATTCAGCAGAAATTTGGTTGCACATAGCGTTCCGTGGAAACAAATTGCTTAAATCAAAGGTTGACCAGAAACCAGAAGTACAGTCATACATATGAAATAGTATAATCGAAATTATCATCAAAATGATCATTTCATAAAGTCTATAGAGTCAAACTCCTTGCACGTATATTCCACCCCCAACCCCCCCCCCCCCCAAAAAAAAAAAGTGCACAAATCAGAGTCTACTTATTGGTCAATGCAATATTTTTCACTTTGGCTTCTATATCAGCTATACTAGAGCTACTTAGTTCAGATGCAAGCTGATTCAGTGAACTCCTCAAAACACTGCATACCTCCAGAAATACATCTGATGCACCTTTAAGTTCCCCTAGCTCCACTTGCACACCATCAATAATGCTGTAGATTTTCTCCATTGCTGAATTTATGGTAGGAATCTCTTGTGGGGGATAGAGGGAAGCTCCAATCTCATCAATCTGTCGACCAAGTTCCTGACACAACTGCAACAACTTCTCCAGTGAATTTAAAAAACTGCTGTTATCATTTGGTTTTTCTTGCTTCAGCAGGCCTGTGATGGAGCGAATAAGTTCTTTTATAACCGAAAGCGTGTCGGACACAACCACAATTGCTCTTTCAGCCACTTTCATCTCTTCAGGTGACAGGTCATTACCCAGATCTCCTTCAATTGAATTATCATCCTGTGGCTCAAGTTCTGCTTCTACACAACTCTCACCATCAGCTTTGTCAACTTGATCATCGGATGAATCTGGCTTCAATTCTTTCATCTCACGAAGAACATCCTTCACTGAAACCGCAACCTGGGTCATTCCTCGCCCAATTGCTGTAATATTTGTTGTAGGAGTCTTTTTAAGGGCAGAACATGCTTCCCATACAGCACCAACCAATTGTGGTACTGATAATTTCTGGTCTTTAGAATGGGATCCTGTTGGTATTCATTAAAAGAGAAAGAAGGTTTTCAACAATTTGTTAAGACATTAGAGGGCACATTTGACATCACATATACAACATTATATGATGATGTGTGCATTCCAAACCCAGAAGTATCCTTAATCAATACCTCATTAACTCTTCTATATAGCCTTATCCAATCCTCAAGATTAAGTGCAGACTTATTAATCTAATGTACTTTTCATACTTATTAATCTAATGTTCAATGCCATACCGAATTTTAATACAAAGATATCAGTCAATCCAGTTTCATCAAGGGAGGAAACTCACAAGTTTTATGATACATACATCACATGTTATGTTGAGGTTCTGAGAAAATTGAATAATAAATTACATAATTTGTAACAGAAATCTTAACTTAAATCTTAAAACTTAAATGACATGATTCAAGATTGGTATTCATTTAGACTTTATTATGTTATTCTCCAAGCAGGTATACATGGGTATTTCACTAATTAATTCAATTAAACACGTGGTTTCAGTTAGTGCACCAGTTCCCCTAAGTTCTGAGTTGCTGCAAGTAATATTATGTTATGTCTAATGATGGGGTCAGCAAAGTTTTAGAATATCCAAAGACCTTACGCCCAGGTACAAGTATGCTACATATTTTCTTCACACACAGACAATAGATTAATAAATAACATGACCTCAACATCCCAAAAGATGAAAACGTAAAAACTTGTGATGAAAACATGGTGCTGAGGGAAGGAAGGACTTAAAAGCACTTCTATCATAATTTTGACACAAGTAATAAAGCTAAATATCTAGGCCAGTATCATAACAGCCATCCCATTCACCATCAGATTGCCTAAATATCATGAAAGCATTATCACGATGCATCTTTTTCTTCTACTCTCAATGCCATAGTCTCCCTTTCTATGTTGTCATTTTTGTTGCTCGTATCACATTTCTCTCTTCTATTTATTCATGGACGGTGTGAACCAAAATGAAATATAACTGATTCACAAAAGAAGTTGCTAATTATCATAGTAATTAGTAGGTACTATTTAGTACTCCCTTTGTTCTTGTTTATAACATTCAAATATTCAATTATGAATTATCTAACTTCATATACAAGATCATTACTATTTAGAATATATTCCAGTAGCCAATATATGATAGCTGAGATATTAATGAGAAAGTTCATCAAAAAGCTATAAGCTTTCTTAAGTAGCTTTTCAGAAACTATGAACTTACAGTTTTTCAAAAGTCATAAGTTCCCCTTATTTTTATATTTACCATATAGCTTTTTTAGCTTTTGAAAGCTATAAATTCCTAAATAAGCTGTAGTTTACCTCTACCAAATATCCCTAAAAAGGGGTCTTATAAAAAAGATGGGAGCACTAACTAGAACAACACTGCTGCATCTTAGAGGTTGATATAGATTGGTTACTCATACAGACTATTGTCTAAAGTTTTAATCTCAACAATCAAATAGTTCAAGACACTGCTCAAGGATCAAAAATCAATTATTACAGGTCCGCAACAATTTTCTGTTTATTTGAGTGTGTTAGAAGAAAGAGAGGGAATTTTTACCATATGAAGAGACGGTTTCCTTCATCAACCTGAAGCTGGAATCAACAACTTGCTTAACAGATGCATGAACACAGGAAGAAAGGGTAGGCCCAGCACCTATTGTACTGCCATGGGAAAGCAAAAGGAAACCTTGCAGAGTGTTGAAGTATGATTTCATATTTTCCTCAATTGCTTTGGACTCTGGCTTTCCTCCAGTCCAAAGCATTCCCACTGCAGAAAAAAGAAACAAGACACATTCAAGTAAATAAAACCCATGACACACACGTTAACAAGACACTAAAACCAGGCAAAAAGAATGAATTTTTGGAGTAGTGGAGGCAAAATTGAGGAAACCCATTAGAGAAAAACACGAATTTTCTTTAATTAATTGAAGTCTGAAGAGTAGTGAACCTGTGGTTGCTTGTTTATAGACTTGGTCAGCCATCTTAATGACATCTTCCCAGGAAACTTTTTCAAGAGAAGAAGAAGAAGGTGGTGTTTGATCCAGAACCTGGAGGGTGTCATGGATGGTGGCGAGGTGAGAACCCAGGATAAGATTAAGGTGCTCTTTCTCCGCTCTAACCGGCATCTTCCTCTACAATTTGGAATGGTACAAGAGTGACGGCGTTCTGAACTTGTGCTGCTTAAAGCCTTCGAGAGGAAATATCATTTCTTGGGCAGAAGATTTGGTATTAATATATCAAAATTGCATGCTTACTCGTTATAATATATATTACTCTCCCTCCCCTCCCCTTTTAAATAAAAAATAAAAAAATAGGTGTTTTATTTTTATTAATTTTATCTCAAAGTATTTAATATTTTTATATATGTGTAATTAATATATGATAATAGAGTTTAACTTTAGTTAAGAATAAATCTAAAAAGATAAAATTATCTTTTGTAAACTCATGACAATAATTTTTCTTTTAAAATTATATGTCTTTAAGAAGATGGACTTATAATATGAAATATTTCCTATCATGAATTTTTATCTAATTGCACTATTTTTAAAAAGAGATTATTATTTATGAAAAAGAGATCGGTTAAGAAGATTAGAACTTTCGTATAATAAAGTAAGATTTTTTTAAAAAAATATATATTTAACCTTCCAAAATTTTTAAATTAGAGCTACCTGGTAAAAAAAATCATCCTAATTTTAAAATATATATTTTTAGGTTAAATGGATTTAACCTTTGCCATTAAGTTTTTTATGTGAATTGGTAAATATTTTTCTAAATCATACTCCATTTGTTTCTTTATTAAAAAAACAGAAACATATGAACATATCATTAGGAGAAGTAAGAGAAACAATCATATCACTTGATAATATCATCAATTTATTTACTGTTTTATTCTAAAATTACATAAAATATTAAATAAATAAAATAATTAAACGATAATAAGTAAGTGTATCATTAACATAAATCTTATAATAAATTGAGGGTATACAAGATATTTAATAATTAATACATTTGAAAATTTTGTTATGTTTCTTATATTTAAAGAAAAACACATTTTTATTTTTTGTAAAAAGAAATGGAAGGGGTAATTCTAAGAGCGAACACTTTTTTAGTGATCATTGTTATTAAGACAAGATAACTTATGTTTGTAGCATCAATGGACTATGCACTACATAATTTGTAATTTGATGTACGTTTATAAAACCAATAAATAAGTTTGCCGATTGAATTAAAAATATTTAGCTAAATTAATTATTAACTAGTTATACTTAATAAATATAAAAAGACATAAAAATATATAATCATTTCCTTATGCATCACTTGTAATTTAATAATGTTTTCATATAATTAAGAATTTTTATTTTTATATTTTAATTTATCTCAAATAATTTTTTGCATCTTAAAATTTATGATAGAAAAAATTAAAATTTTGTTTAAAAGAAATAACTTTTGATATATTATAATATCTATTTATTTTATATATTTTGTGGAATGGTTATTAAAAAATATTTATTGCTAAAATTTAATTTAAAAGGTTAAAATTTGGTTTAAATAATTTTTATACAAATGATATTAATTATTGTGTACGATAATAAAAGAAGGTTTAAAATTTTCAAACATATTACGGAGGATAAAGTACAAATTATTTAAAGAAAGTAATGGAAAAACAATTTTTAGCTAGCTGGAAAGTTGAAACGTTCTTTGGAGTAACAAGTGTTTCAAGAAATGTTACAATCTAGTTTAAAATATTACATACCAAAACACCATTATTTTGTTTAAAATAATATTTTAACTACTAAAATAAGCTTTCAATTAGTTAAAATGTCTTACTAAATACACAATTAATGTCGGTTTGGTTCCAGTCCTCAACCAAGGTTAACGAGAAGCAAGCTTTAGATTCATTGGTCAATCAGAGTTGAAAAGTGTTTTGAATGATATGCAGATCAACACTTGCAAATGTTGTTGGCCAAAATTTATTTCAGTAGCTAGGTTACCAAAGAGCACTTATAGATATAAGCCCGTGCACTACCTTTTTCTCATTTACATCATTTTCTTTCATTGATATTTTTTAAAATATTTAGGGCTTGTTTGGAGTGGTTGTTAGTTTTTGGTTTTTTTTTAAAAGTCAATTTAAAAATAAAACATGTTTGGTAAAAATGGTGCTAAAGTGAGTTTACTCATCTTCAAAATGATTTTTTTGTCATTTTTAAAAAATAAAAAAATAGTTTTTTGTTTTTAGTTTTATAAACTTCTCACCTTTGTTGTCTACCGTTGTCGCCGCCAATATAATAAATTGCACCCTAGGTGTAAATGGCTTTATGACGAAGTCAGGGTAAAACAAGTAATTGAGGACACGACCAAACCCGTAAACTTGTCACTCGAACACGTGATGTACGAACCTGCTCTAACACATGACACGAGGGATGACATCACATTCCTTCACTATAAATATCACAACCATCTCTCACAAATGGTAAGCTCTCTGATACCCTATTTAATGCTCCGATATAACCCTGATATCATAATGTAAATTGACTTGAATGTCAGAATGTCTTTGCAGGTAGCACCCCTTCGCTCATCAACGCGTTTGGCTGGGACGAGAAGCTCAACAATGCCAACATACAACAACCAATACCTCAACAATAATGAAAAGGGAAGGAAGAAGAATAAGAGGTTGGTGCCATAGAATGCAAAAGAGAAGATGACAATGATAAAAAAAAAATTAAATGTTTTAAGGGATTTAATGGAAAAGAAAAATTTTGTAGGAAAAAAACTAAAAATGTAAGCGACATTTGATATAAAAAATAAGATAAAAGACCAAATTAGAAAAAAAAATAAATTACCAAAAGTTTATTTTTTCCCAAAATAAATTCCAAATGATATTGAGTTTGAATTCAAAATTGCACTTATGCCAAATTTTGACTAGGAGAATTTTTTAAACCTGTGATGATTTTATTGTTTTACTTCGAATAAAATATTTCAAATGAAAATAAATAACAGATTTTTTTAAAAAAATTGTAGCCACATTCCCCTGGAGAAGTTACATTCGGTATCTCCATCATTGACATTACTATGATCCCTCTCTCATTTTGAATAAATGCATACAAAATTTGGGGAGAGTTGTGTTAGTGTAAAGGATACATTATGCAATGTTTTTATAAAAATAAAAATTAAAGAATGTTTATGTGGTGTGAAAAAAATATATTATATAAAATTTTATCACGTATGAGGAGTGTAGACTAGAGTGTATTCTATCCTAATTAAAATATCATGAATATGAATAACATTCTCAATGCCTTCGTTAGAAGTCTAAAGATAAATTCAAATTGTTCATTAGCTTGAAGATCTTTCAAAAATGACCAAAATAGTTAACTAACATTGATTCAATTGGTTAATGATTGAACTTGTCATCATAAAATGTGATGATAATTTCATTAGTAAATGATCTAAAAATACATTTGTAAGTGTTGAACCTATAAAACATAACTCATGTAACCTTTTTAAAAAGGAAAAAACAAAATAAACTTTACCTATAAATCTATAAACTAAATCTCATTTGTTAAGATTGTTCAAAATAATTACTTACCTACATTATTCTCAATTCTAGTTTGATTTGATAAAAACCTGTATAGTTGACCTCACACATGAGATTCATTGCATTGATTTGATATATGGATTTGGGGGTTAAACAACAAAACTCAAATTGAATTAATATTTACGTTTCTAATGAAAAATATCAGCACAAAAAATTTAAGTGCTGATCGTGAATTCATTTAATTGCATTGCAGAACCTCAACCAAAATTGAGCTGAGGAGTATGAAAACTATTTCCTCCTCAATGTAACTGTAATTTGATCTAGTCCCTTAGTCAATACTAACTAAACAAACAAACAAGAACAATACTAACTAAACTTGTTGAATGCTTAAAGGAACTTCCTCATTTGCTTAAACTAGTTCCTCATTTGCTTAAACTAGTCTATCTTCTGCTTCAAAACTTCCCTGAAATATCCTTTCCCGTGCTTTAATTGCCTGCAATCTCAAACACTCAAGACATGAGTACATTTCATTTAGTAGTACATGTGTGCTCCAAAAAAGAGTTAGTAACACTAATACGTATTCAGAACTGAACAATAATAAAATTGGATGGCTTATGCTATTTTTCTTTTATATAAACTGGTTTGGCATGAGAAGATTCATTTTCTTTGATGTTCATGGAATGTGCCTTGTAAGTGGAAAGAAACCTGTTTTTCCCAGTTTGTGCAAATTGTTATGAGATATAGCAGAATTGTTTGGCAGAAAGCACCAGTGAGTATTCCAATCCAAAGGCCTTTTCCTCTTAATTGTACCAAGAAGCCCAATATAGCAGCAATTGGAATTCCCAAAACATAATAAGCTCCAAGGTTTACATATGCTCCTATGTGTTGCCACCCGCATCCTCTAGCAATACCTATAAATGTAATGAAGTAGTATTACATTTCATTGCACATCTCAGACTCCATTGCACATTTGCATAAGAAGAATGTAAGTATTGTGCATTGAGTAATAGAGAAAAGAAAGAGCTAACCTGAAAGGGTACCATGTAGCGTGTCCAGTATAACAGAAAGACTTAAAAGAGGAACCATGTCTGTGAAATAATCCACCACATCTTGTTCATTGCTAAATACATAACCTAAAACATTCCTGCAGCCAAAAATGATCGAGCTCACCAGAAGGGCCTCGGAAGCTGCAATGATCATAGCAACAAACACAGACACTCGTGCTGCTTGTGGATTTCCAGCTCCTAATGCATTTGAAACTCTAGTACTGAACAATCCACCCAAAAGAGAAACCAATTAGAAAGACACAACTTGCTTTCCAGTTGTGTAGGAATAAGCATATGTACAAACTGAAAAGGTATTAAGCTATGCTGAAGTTAATGAAAACCTTGCAGCTGAGCCAATTGCTTCCGGTATTGTGTAGATGGTTGTGGTGACTTGTAGACTGATTAGAAAATAGTTAACATTTAAACAACATATTAGCACCACTAATATGAATGGAAATCAACATTTGGCTATGAGTGACAATCTCAATCCAGATTTAAAAACACAGCCATTCATGTTAAGACCAAGCAAAGTTGTACCATATGGATAAGACTGAAGTTTCAAGCTGTGGATTTGGAAAAAGACCAGAAAGCAAGGTGAGCAGCTCAAATGACCACCATTCAAGGCTGCAATGATCAAATACGTAAGAAAGAAAACCATGGTTGAAAATTAAAGGGGAAATAAAAATATTGACCCAACATAAAAAATCAAAATATTAGTGGAAGAAACTAACCAAATCATTACAGCCGAAGGAATAGCATAGCGGATGAACTCTCCAACTCCATGGAATAGCTCCATAGAAATTGGGACCCGAGTCCTTTCACATTCAGTAGAGAACTTCATATATAATCCAAGTAAAATCACATTCAACCAGTATGAAGTACCAATAGAAAATGCTGCTCCTAAGTTACCAAGTCCAGATTTAAAAACTAGTAACCAACAAAAAGCTACATGGAAGCAAAGGGCAACGGTGGAACTTATGACAAGGGGACGGATCAAACTTTGCATCAGAAAGAATCGAACCAAGGCCTGAAGTGTTGCATAAGCAAAGAGAGCAGGGATCATGCACAAAGCAAATTTTCCAGCTTCATGTGAAATCAAAGGGTCTTGGCCAAGTAAAATCAGTATCTTCTCCACGTAGAGCCACAAAAGACACAGAGGAAGACATGCTAAACTAAGAGAGACAATAGCAGTGTAAATGTGAACACCAAATTTTCGATATTGTTGTGCTCCATATGCTTGCCCACATTGTGTTTCCAGTGCACAAGACATTCCAAACTGTTTCACATTTAAAAATATGCAGTTAAATGATTTCTCAAATATAACTCACAACAAGTACCACATATCAGAGTTAATACTTAAATTAGTCTTGAATATCGTGCATTTTAGTCCTTCATATTACTAAAAAAATTAATTTAGTACACGACTTTACAAATGGTTCTGAATTTAGTTCCTTTTAGTATAAAACCATAATGATAAAGTATAAAAAGACTAAAATAAATGACTATTGTAATGTAATAAACTAATTTGAAGTTTTAAAATTTAGGGCTAAAGTACATTATTTATACAATCTTTAACATTTTCCTCCCATGTTGGTTGAAAATTTAATAGTAAAACTAGAACTTGAGTTGACAAGGTTAACTCTAAGTTCTTACTTTATTATGTGTGTATTTGGAAATAAATCACATTTGGGACAAATATAGATCCAAAATGTCAGGTTGAATCTGTGTCAATATCATGCTATCGTAAAGCACAATATGGGACTTGTACAAACAAAAAGACAAATTTTCATATCTAATTATGCAAAACAATAAAACAAGTTTTGGTTTTTATACAAATTCATGTTTCCCTGCATTTATTATCACAATTTCCCCTCCTTTGATACATAACTATTTCATATTGATGGGGCGCTCTTAAAATTCAAAGAGGTGGTGGTAAACAAGGTGCAACATAATAACACAAGACATGGGAAAAGAAGACTTACAATAACACTGAAGCCAGAAACAGCACAGAGAGAGATGGCAATGGCAGTGCTAGAGAGAGCAAGCTTTCCCAAGTGACCCACCATGGCCATTGAAATTATTTGTAAAAAATATTGTGACAAGGTCACAGTAACCATAGGCCCTGCTAGATAACCCACTCCTTTCATCTCTTGTGCAAAGACACTCCATGTTATGCTTTTGCTCTCTGCTTCTCTTTCCTTTTCTAAGAGACCCTTTTCCATATCCTCCTGTTGGGAAAAATCTGCATAAATTGACTGATAATTTTTCCCGGCGCAGCAGAATATCGGACCGATAAAATAGGTGGTTATAGAATAAATTAAATACGAGCAAAGTAAATAAATAATTAAAATGGTACCAACAATTTAACGTGGTTCACCCTTTTGATTTGGGCTACGCCCACGGGACAAACTCCGAAATTACTTCCACTAATAAAATTAGTAGACATACAAGAGGGACTTCTCTAATAAAATATTAGAGGCATATACCCGAGATTAACCCAAAATAGTGGCACTCAAGTGTTTCCCAAACACCCCAATTAACCTCACTATTTTATCACTCACTAATTATTTTCCCTCACTCAACAACTCATCAAAGCAATTGGCTAATTGCTTTGGCTCACAAACACTACTCACTAGATTGTATTGTGTTTGCCTCTTCTGATGCCTTGCTGCAACACTTCATGGCCAATTTATAGGCCCAATGAGTTGATTTCAGCCACAAAGAAATTGTGGTGCTACTTCATCCACGCATGCTGAACTTTCATGACCATAAAAGACCATTAATAATTGCTAAGTGGCCATTATGGAGGAGGGACCCATAACAATCTCCCCCTCCCGATTACATGGATGGCTACACCATTCCTGCTACTTGTCGACAGTACTCCAGCTTCTCCTTTGGAAGAGTCTTTGTCATCATGTCTGATCCATTTTCATCTGTATGGATCTTCTCAAGTTGTAGCAACTTCTTCTCCAATACCTCCCTAATCCAGTGATATCTTACATCAATGTGTTTTGATCTAGAATGGAAGGAGGAATTCTTCCCAAGGTGAATTGCGCTCTGACTGTCACAAAACAACACATACTTTTCCTGGTGCATGCCAAGTTCTTCCAAGAACTTCTTCATCCATATCAGCTCTTTGCAAGCTTCAGTGGCTGCAATAAATTCTGCTTCAGTTGTTGAGAGAGCAACACATTTCTGTAGTCTTGATTGCCATGACACAGCTCCCCCTGCAAAAGTGATCAGGTATCCTGATGTAGACTTTCTTGAGTCAACATCGCCAGCCATATCAGCATCTGTATAACCTACTAACATAGGTTTTTCATCTCCAAAATACAAACACATTTTGGAGGTACCACGGAGATACCTGAAAATCCACTTTACTGCAGCCCAATGTTCCTTTCCAGGATTTGAAAGGAAACGACTCACTACTCCCACAGAGTGAGCAATATCTGGCCGTGTACATACCATGGCATACATCAAACTCCCAACTGCTGAAGCATATGGAACTCTATTCATCTCATCCTTCTCATCCTCTGAGGAAGGGCACTGCTTGGTACTTAGTCTAAAGTGATTAGCAAGAGGACAACTAACCGCTTTAGCCTTGTCCATATTGAACCGGTGAAGCACCTTTTCTATGTACTTTTCCTGTGACAACCACAATTTCTTGGCGTTCCTGTCTCTGGTTATTTGCATGCCAAGAATTTGTCTTGCTGACCCTAGGTCTTTCATAGCAAAAGACTTGCTCAATTGCTTCTTTAACTTATTGATTCTGGAAATATTCTGGCCAGCGATCAACATGTCATCTACATAGAGCAGAAGAATAATAAAATCATCATCAGAGAATTTCTGTACAAACACACAATGGTCTGAAGTGGTCTTGTTGTAGCCTTGCTCCCCCATCACAAACTCAAACTTCTTGTACCATTGTCTTGGTGCCTGCTTTAAGCCATACAAGCTTTTATTAAGCTTACAAACATAGTCCTCTTTACCTTTTACTTTGAAACCCTCTGGCTGCTCCATGTATATCTCTTCCTCCAAGTCACCATGAAGGAAGGCCGTCTTCACATCCATCTGCTCGATTTCAAGGTCGAGACTTGCTGCTAACCCTAGCACTATTCTGATGGATGTCATCTTCACCACTGGTGAGAAAATCTCATCAAAGTCAATCCCCTTTCTCTGACTGAATCCTTTGACAACCAATCTAGCTTTAAATCGTGGCTGGGGACTGTGTTCTTCATGCTTGATCCTGAACACCCACTTGTTCTTCAAAGCCTTCTTGCCTTTTGGCAGCTTCACTAGCTCAAATGTTTTGTTCTTATGCAAGGAATTCATCTCATCTTGCATGGCTTCAATCCACCTTTTATAGTGTTCATCATTCATAGCTTCTTGGAAACTTTCCGGTTCTCCCCCGTCAGTCAGTAACACATACTGTTCTTCAGGATATCTTGTAGAGCGTTGTCTGACTCTATCAGATCTCCTTAGATTTGGAGAACCCGCTGGAGCTAGTGGTTGGTCATGAACGCTTTCATCATCAGAATTATCTGATGGTATCTCAAAAGGAGCAATCGGATCACCTGCCTCAGGTTGATCATTAAGAGCTTCATCTTCAATTTCTCTTGGCACCATCATTGAAGGAACTAGCTCTATGTTTGTTGAACCATCATTGTATTTGGAAGCATTTTCCTTGGCTTTTTCGATATCTTCAATGGTCTCATCTTCAACAAACACTGCATCACGGCTTCTGACAAGCTTCTTATGGATTGGATCGTAAAATCTATAGCCAAGCTGATCTTGACCATAGCCGACAAACACGCATTGTCGTGTCTTGACATCAAGTTTGGATCTTTCATCCTTCGGTACATGCACGAAGGCCTTACAGCCAAACACCCGCAAATGATCATAGGAAACATCTTTTCCTGACCATACCTTCTCTGGAGTGTCGTACTGGAGAGGAACACAAGGTGAACGGTTCAATACGTGAGCGACTGCTTGTATAGCCTCACCCCAAAACATCTTTGGCAACTTTGCATGTGAGAGTATACATCTGACTCTCTCCATCAAAGTCCTGTTCATCCTCTCAGCTAAACCATTCAATTGCGGCGTCTTTGGCGGTGTCGTTTGATGTCGAATACCATGCTCTTCACAGTAAGCATGAAATGGTCCTGTGTACTCTCCACCATTGTCTGTACGAATACACTTAAGCTTCTTGCCAGTTTCCCTCTCCACCATAGATAAGAACTGTTTAAAGACACCCAATACTTGGTCTTTAGTCTTTAAAAGATACACCCAAGTCTTTCGGGAATGATCATCAATGAAAGTCACAAAGTACTGAGCACCACCGAGTGACTTTGGCATTGGCCCACACAAATCTGAATGTATTAGGTCCAATACATTCTTCATTCTAGAAGGAGGGGAACTCTTGAAAGCAACTCTGTTTTGCTTTCCCGCCAGACAATCAGCACACTTCTTCAGATGGACCTGATCCAATCCAGGCAATATATTCTTCTTGGTTAGAATGGTCATACTTTTCTCACTCATATGACTAAGCCGCTTGTGCCATAATTCAACTGTACCATCATTCTCCACTGTATTCACAGCATCCTGCAAAATCTTTGCCTGCATCATGTACAGTCTTGAGCACTTGTCTCCTTTGGCCACCACCAATGATCCTTTGGTGAGCTTCCATTGGCCGTTGTAGAAGGTGTTGCAGTAACCTTCATCATCCAACCTTCCGGTTGAGATCAAGTTCAGACGCATGTCTGGAATATGCCTGACATCCTTCAGGACTAAGCGCGTACCATTCTGTGTCTCTAAACAAACATCTCCTTTTCCTGCAACTTTTGAATAATTTTCATTCCCCATTCTAACAACACCAAAATCACCTGGTGTGTAAGAGGAGAATAATTCCCTCTGAGATGTCACATGAATGGTAGCTCCACTGTCAACTACCCAACTGGTCTCATGGGTTGCAAGGTTGACAATGTCTTCTTCATAGATGATGTGGAACTCCTCGGCAGCATTGGTTTGTTCATCATCACTGCTGTCATCTTGGACCTTCTCCTTGCCTTTGTTCTTCTTTTGAGATCTCTTGAGCATCCGGCAGAACCTCTTTATGTGGCCCTTCTGCTTGCAGTGATGGCATTCCACATTTGCATATCTATTTGACTTTCCTCTACTTTTGCTTCTGGACTTTGAACCTTTGGTCTGATTCCTCCCCCTTGTCTCTGCAACAAGAACATCCTGCTGCGATGATGTGGATCCTTGTGCTTTTCTTCTCATTTCTTCATTTAGGACACCACTTTTGACATTTTCCATATTTACTACACCATTTGGTGCAGAATTTATGATTGAAATCTTCAAAGTCTCCCAAGACTCTGGTAGGGAAGCCAGCACCAAAAGAGCAAGTACTTCATCGTCAAATTTAATGCCCATCCTTGACAGCTGCTCCACGATCCCCTGCATCTCATTCAAATGATCTGCCATCTGTGTACCCTCCCGGTACTTCATCTGGAGTAGCTTTGTCAGATAAAATAATTTATTGTTGCCGGTTTTGGAAGCGTACAGCTCCTCTAGCTTGTTCCACAATGTTCGAGCATGAGTCTCACTACAAATGTGATTGTACACATTGTCTTCGACGAATTGTCGGATAAAGCCACAGACTCGTTCATGCTCAAATTCCCATTCTTCATCTGTCTTGTCCTCAGGTTTAGTTGTACTAAACACTGGTAGATGCATCTTCGTCACAAATAGGAGATCCTTCATCTTGTTTCTCCATATGTGGTAATTCATGCCATTTAAATTAATCATTTTGCTCGTCTTCACCTCCATGGCCCCAACTAGACTTTTAAAGGGTAAATAATAATCTGACTTATTTTCTGATGTGGAGGGTCCACCTTAGTGGCAACCACAGAGCATACGATAAGTAGATATTAATTCCCCCTGGTACCGTTCTGATACCAGTTGTTGGGAAAAATCTGCATAAATTGACTGATAATTTTTCCCGGCGCAGCAGAATATCGGACCGATAAAATAGGTGGTTATAGAATAAATTAAATACGAGCAAAGTAAATAAATAATTAAAATGGCACCAACAATTTAACGTGGTTCACCCTTTTGATTTGGGCTACGCCCACGGGACAAACTCCGAAATTACTTCCACTAATAAAATTAGTAGACATACAAGAGGGACTTCTCTAATAAAATATTAGAGGCATATACCCGAGATTAACCCAAAATAGTGGCACTCAAGTGTTTCCCAAACACCCCAATTAACCTCACTATTTTATCACTCACTAATTATTTTCCCTCACTCAACAACTCATCAAAGCAATTGGCTAATTGCTTTGGCTCACAAACACTACTCACTAGATTGTATTGTGTTTGCCTCTTCTGATGCCTTGCTGCAACACTTCATGGCCAATTTATAGGCCCAATGAGTTGATTTCAGCCACAAAGAAATTGTGATGCTACTTCATCCACGCATGCTGAACTTTCATGACCATAAAAGACCATTAATAATTGCTAAGTGGCCATTATGGAGGAGGGACCCATAACACCTCCCTCACACTGCTCAAGCTTTGCAGTGTTCAAAGTGATAGAAATTCACAGACCAGAACCACAGCCTCCGCGTTTTTATGCCACACGTTCTAAATAAACAAAATATATAGAAGTAGTAGCAGCTTTTGTGTTTGCTTCATCTCATAGAATATTTTATATATATATATATATATATATATATATATATATGTGGGACCGTTGTTTTGTCAATTGGTTTGAAAAAAAAAATTACAATCAAACAAAGTTTAATTAGATAAATATTAATCATTATATTTTTTTTATATTTATAATTTTATTTTTGTATACCAAACAAATTCTTTAAGTAGGAAAGAGAACTAAAAATTGAGTTTTTGACTGCTAACACCCCACTACGAAAAATACACATTAATTACTGATTAATGGTTGGAGTTGGTTTTGTCAGATTCACAGATAGGGATATTAAGAAATTCAACTTATTATAACTAAGTGGAGTTGGTTTCCCATATCTTGTAAGGTCATCAACGGATTCTAAAATTCAATGGTAAGTAAGTAGTTATTATAAATTTAAGGATGTCATTTTTGTTATCTTTTGCATACCCTATATCTTTGATTTTTTTAAACTTCTATTTGATTAAATAATTGAATGCTATATTTTATTTAATATAAATAAATTATATTCTTAGATTAAATATATACTTTCGTCTATTATCTTTTACCTTTGTTTTACTATAATATCTCTATATGTGTCTATGTATGATTGGTTAAGATTAACGATTTACTTATAATTTTAAAAAAAACCAAAACAAAACAATAAGGCCTAGAATTTGATCTAGTGAACAAAGACCAAATGCATGAGCCTATGTCACTAGACCCATACGAACAACTAATATATAAATGGTAACATGTAAATACATAGCATGACATTCAATGTGTTTATAAATTTTTAATTAAAGTTATAATATATATATATGGTAGATAATATATCAATTAAATATATTCTTAATAATATTTATTATTTAAATAAATTATTTTAAATATATATTTCTCATAAGTATATTTAATAATATTTATAATATTTAATATATTCAATAATATGTTTTATATATATAAACAATATTGTTTAGTTTACTCAATAAATTAAATTATTTATTGAATATATTAAGTAATATTGTTTAGTATATTTAATAAATATATTTTAAAAATATATTTCTAATAATTATATTTAATAATATATTAAATATATTATTTAATATATATATGATATATTATAAAAATTGATATTATATAATAATACCTTATAAAGTATTTAATATATTTAATAATTTTAATGATATATTATAAATATTATTTAATATACACAAACATTTACTACAAAATCATAAATAAATTAAGTTATGTACAATCCCAACAAAAGAATGATTTAACCATAAATTTTCATGAGAGAACTCAAAATACATCATTGGAGAGAAATGGAAAAGAAAGAAACCTAGAACCTAGGCTCTAAGGTCCTTCAATGATGGAAATTACCCTTTGAACACTCCAAAGCTTTAATCTCGTGCCAAAGTATAGCTTTCTAGATGTAACGAATAGGGGCTATTATTCGATTGCCTCAACACCCATCCTATCACTTGGGCAACAAGCCAAAAATTTTATTGTCATTGAAATGAACCAAGATAACAAAAGTTAGCTTTTGTCAGAAACTTCATTTCTTGTGTTTTTATGCCTCTGCCTCTAGCCTCTAAATCAAGACCCTATTACTATCAAAAATATCAAAAATTTGGAGTTATATGTCCTGAACATAATATAAAAAATTTAAGCTTGTTTCGATAGTGAACTCGGCAATAGCGAATTTAAAATTGCTTATTTGGAATTGAGTGAACATAAAACTTCTTTTCTTGTTTTTTTTCTTCCAATACGCCATATCAAAACCTGACAAAAATCACCCAAATCAACAATGGGTTGCTAGTTAGGACATTACTTTTTTTTGTGAAAAAACATTACTTAAAAAGGATCAAAATAGAGACTTCACTTGGCATTATTTAAGCATTTTAATATCAAATCAAAAAGATGAAATTCATATGAAAAAAAATTTGCACCAGTTAACAATGACAAAACAAGGAGAAAGTAACATATCTTATTCTCTGGACATTGTGTATGAGTTGGTGCCACACGACCCTAACTCATTTTTGAAAGTAAAAATCGTCAAAAATATGGATACATGCCAGTCTTGGGGAAGAGCTTACAGTGTCAATAAACATACCACAATATTTTTAAAAAATGATTAAGGTAATTTCTTTATTTTTTTAGTTTGATTGATTTTTGGGTTTTTCATATCCAATGAGTATTTTGTGGGTTTTCATATTCATATACAAATTTGATTATGTGGGGTTTTGTTTTATTGATAGATTGATTACAAAGTTTAATGCTTTTTGGTGGTGTGGAAATTTTGTTAGTCACGTTTGTTGTTTGTCCTATAAGGCTGATCGGTTTTACTGCAATAAGCAATTTGATTTTGTTTATATGCATTTTGTTGGATTTGGATTTTTTTACTTGATTAATTGTTATAGACAGGTTTGTGGTGTTTCTTAGTTTTAGATATTAAATTTTGATGTCTGTTGGTTAGAATTCGTGCTTTAACTCTTGGTGTGACTGTTTATTATTGTGTTTTGTGAGATGGAAATGATTATTATTTCCTAGATGATCGAAGCTGAACATATTGTGAAATTTTTTCTCTATAAAGTACCAAGTTGTGAAGATCTGTGACTCTAAAGTCTGGTAGCTTCCAAGGTCTAGGACCTTGGGTCTGTACACAGAGTTAACTTGATTCAGTTACGTTTCTATTTCTATGTAACTACCTTAGTTCATAGAGGTTGTTAGACATTGTTTTCTATAAATATAGTCCTTGGGTGATTGTGTAAAGGGCTGGAAAAATACGATCTATTGTAATAGTGTAATCACTTCATCATACTTCAATATTGTTGCTCTTCCCGTGGATGTAGGCTCATTTTGGCTGAACCACATTAAACCTGTTTATGTTCATCTTCTTCCCTTTTATCTTTTATCTCTTATGTTTAATTGTTATCTCTATATTGATATTTTAGAGTACTCTGTTTTACATTCCAGAATCACTTTCTCTAGTATTTCTTTGTTCTTGTGTTTTCTTTATGTTTCTTGTGATCAAATTATCTATTAGAACCAACAAGTGGCTTCGTCTATGAGAATGCCTAAAACATCAAGAAATCAAAGAATGAGTTCCACAAGATTCAATATAGAGAAGTTCACTAGTGAAAATGACTTTGGCCTATGGAAGATCAAAATGGAAGCCATCTTGATCCAGTAAGGTTATGCAGAAGTAACCAAAGGAGCTGAGAAGATGGATACATCATTGACTCCTAAAGAGAAAGAAAATATGATTGAAAAGGCAAGATCTGCAATCATCTTGTGTCTTGGTGACAAGGCATTAAGGGAGGTAACGAGAGAGAAAATAACGACATCAATGCGGGTGAAGCTAGAATCTTTATACATGACAAAATCTCTTACGAATAGGCTCTGCCTAAAACAGCAACTGTATTCCTTCAAAATGAATGAGGCAAGAAGTGTCTCTGAGCAGATAGCTGAGTTCAACAAGATCCTTGACGATCTTGAAAATATTGAAGTAAAATTGGATGATGAAGACAAAGTCATCCTACTGTTATACTCTCCCCCCAAAAGTTATGAGCATTTCAAAGACGCAATCCTTTATGGAAAGGAATAAACCATTAGTCTTGAAGAGGTTATGACCTCAATCAGGTCCAAAGAGCTGCAAAGACAGCAAGAGTTCAAAACAAAGGGCAATGGTGAAAATCTTAATGTCTCAAAGGGGAAGAAAGAAAAAAATGGAAAGGTAAGAAAGGCAAGAAGCCATTTCAGAAGGCTAAGTCTGGGGATCATACTTTTCAGTACAGGTGTCTTACTTGTAACAAGACTGGACATCTCAAGAAGAATTGTCCTGAGAACGCCAAGGGTCCGAAAGGCAATTCTGAAGCAGCTAATTTTGCAGCAGTATCAGATGGATATGAGAGTGTTGGAGTTCTTGTTGCATCATCTTCACAGACTCAGAAAGACTGGGTCATGGACTCTGGATGCTCCTATCACATGTGCCCAAAGAATGATTATTTTGAGACCTTGGATTTTAAAGAATATGGAACAGTTTTGCTAGGGGATAATCATCTCTGCAAGGGCCATGGCATTGGAACCATCAAATTGAGGATGTTTGACAATAGGGAATTTCATCTCAAAGAAGTGAGGTACATTCCTGATTTAAAACGCAATCTCATTTCGATAAGCATGTTTGATAATCTTGGCTTTTCAACAAGAATTCAACATAGTGTGTTAAACATTTTAAATAGGTCTTTAATAATTACAAAAGGCTTTAAAGATAAGTGTAATGGTTTGCTTATCTTAGATGGTTCTACTGTAATTGCTCATACATCTGTTGCAAGCAAAGTATGTCAAGATAAAACAAAATTATGGCATCTCAAACTTGGGCATGTTAGTGAAAAAGAGTTATTTGAATTGGAAAAACAGGATCTGTTTAATAGGGATAAAATAAATAAATTAGATTTCTATGAAAATTGTGTGATTGGTAAATCTCATAGAGTAAAATTTAGGTCAGACATGCATACTTCTTCCAAACCTTTTGAATATGTTCATTCTGATTTATGGGAGCCTTCTAGAGTGAAGAGTTTAGGTGGAGGTTCTTATTTTTTGTCAATTGTGGATGATTTTTCAAGAAGGGTCTGGTTGTTTGTGCTTAAAAATAAGTCTAAAACATTTTTAAGATTTCAGCAATGGCACACACTAATTTAGAATCAGTTAGGCACCAGACTCAAGGTTCTAAGAACTGACAATGGCCTGGAATTTCTTTCAGAGTAGTTTGATGAGTTTTGCAGGAAACGGGGAATTAAAATACATAAAACTATACCTGAAACACCCTAGCAAAATGGTTTAGCTGAAATAATGAACAAAACAATCTTAGAACGTGTAAGATGCATGCTTCTTGGAGCTGGTCTACCTAAATGCTTCTGGGGAGAAGCTGCTGCCACTATTGTTTAACTAATTAATAGGTGCCCATCCTCAGCTTTAAATTTCAAGACACCAATGGAAGCTTGGACTAGAAAGCCCGCAGATTATTCTAATTTACATGTATTTGGATCTCTGGCTTATGCTCATATCAAGGAGGGAAAGTTAGAACCAAGGGCAGTCAAGTGTATTTTTCTAGGATATCCTAAAGGTGTGAAAGGCTATAGGCTCTGGAAATTGGGAGCAGGTGGAGGCAAGTGCATCATTAGCAGAGATGTAATTTTTGGTGAGTAGAGAATGGGTATGTTAGAGGATCAAACTCTGCAAGAAAATACCATAGAAAGAGAACAAACTCAGATTGAGGTGGAGCTCTCTTTAAAAGAGAAACAGACTCAGCTTGTGGAGGATCAGTTATTATAGTCAACAAACCCAGACCCAGGAAATATTGTAGAAGACCTATTTTTCTAGAGAGTAATAGCTCAGGTGGAGCTGCAGATGTCCCTGATTATCAACTAACCAGAGATAGAGGGAAAAGAATTCCTAAGCCACCAAATAGATATGGGTATACATATTTGATATGTTATGCTTTGAGTATGACTGATGAAGTTCAGAGCACAGAACCACAGTCATTTAAGGAAACCATGGAACGTTCTGAAGCACAACATTGGAGTAAAGCTATTCATGAAGAAATGGAGTCATTAAATAAAAATCAGACCTAGGAACTTGTGGATTTGCCTAAAGGGAAAAGAGTTATTAGAAGCAAGTGGATCTTCAAAAGAAAGGAAGGGATACCAGGGATTGAAGCACAAAGGTTTAAAGCTAGGCTTGTGGCTAAAGGCTTCACGTAGATTTATGGAATGGATTACAATGAATTTTTTCACCTGTTGTAAAAGAATGTTCTATCAAAGTTCTGCTAAGTCTGGTAAATCAATTCAACTTGGAGTTAGAACAAGTGGACATAAATAGCGTTTCTTCATGGTGATTTGGAGGAGACCATCTTTATGCAGCAACCAGAAGGTTTTTCAGAAGATGGGAGCAAAGTTTGTTTGCTCAAGAAGTCTCTCTACGGTCTAAAACAAAGTCCCAGGATGTGATACAAGAAGTTTGATATTTTTCTGATTAAATATGGATTTTACAGATGTAGCTGTGATAGTTGTGTTTATATTCTGAAAAAAGATAGTAGTTGTGTATTGTATCTTCTCCTCTATGTGGATGATATTCTGTTGGCAAGCCTAGTAATGATGAGTTAATTTTGTTTAAAAGAATTTTAAAGTCTGAATTTGAGATGAAGGATCTGGGACCTACGAGAAAAATATTGGGAATGGACATTATCAGGAACAAGAAGCAAGGAGAACTTTTCTTGTCTCAGCAAGGATACTTGAAGAAATTTGTTGAAAGATTTAGAATGCATCAATCTAAATCTGTTGAAACACCTCTAAGCTCCCTGTCTAAGTTTTCATCCTCTCAATCCCCTGTTACAGAGGAAGAAAAATTAAAAATGTCTTCTATCTCGTATGCTAACGGTGTTAGCAGTCTCATGTATGGAATGGTCTGTACCAGACCTGATCTGGCTTATGCAGTAAGTCTGATAAGCAGATTCATGGCAAATCCTGGCCATGATCACTAGAATGCTTTAAAATGGGTCATGAGATATTTGAATGGATTAACAGATTTGGTTTGAAATTTAAAAGGGTGTCTCACGGAAGCAATCCTGTCACAGGCTATGTAGATGTGGATTTTGCAGGCTGTATAGATA
Organism: Clitoria ternatea; assembly: GCA_037962975.1. Lineage (NCBI taxonomy): Eukaryota > Viridiplantae > Streptophyta > Magnoliopsida > Fabales > Fabaceae > Clitoria > Clitoria ternatea. Next base: position 109,505,294 of record CM075674.1, on the reverse strand, counting down.
CCATAAAATCTCTTACTGGTTATGTTTTCACTCTCTTTGGTGTTACAGTATCCTGGAAGGCTAATTTGCAGTTTGTGGTGGCTCTGTCAACTACAGAGTCTAAATACATTGCTCTAGCAGAAGGAGTGAAGGAAGGTTTGTGGTTGAAAGGTCTGGTGGGAGAACTTGGTATTAACCAAGACAGTGTTCCTATTTTCTACGATAGCCAAAATTCCATTCACTTGGCTAATCATCAGACCTATCACGAAATGACAAAACATATTGATATAAAATTCCATTTTATTAGAGAAATGGTTGATTCTAGGAAGGTTCAAGTTGAGAAGATTGCTACTGAAGAAAATCCTGCGGACATGCTCACTAAATCTCTTCCTAGAGTGAAGTTCAAGCATTGCTTGGACTTAGTTAATTTTTCAAGATGGTGATTGATGCATAAGTGGAGAGCAGCTATGGAAACAAGTGTTTTTTGAATCAAGGTCTGTTAGAGTCAAGGTGGAGAATTGTGAAGATTTATGACTCTAAAGTCCGGTAGCTTCCAAAGTTTGGTAACTTCCAAGGTCTAGGACCTTGGCTCTGTATGCAGATTTAACTTGATTCAGTTGCGTTTCTATTTCTATGTAACTACCTTAGTTCATAGAGGTTGTTAGACATTGTTTCCTATAAATATAGTCCTTGGGTGATTGTGTAAAGGACTGGAAAAATATGATCTATTGTAACAGTGTAATCACTTCATCATACTTCAATATTGCTGCTCTTCCCATAGATGTAAGCTCATTTTGACTGAACCATGTTAAACCTGTTTGTCTTTATCTTGTTCCCTTTTATCTTTTATCTCTTATGTTTAATTGTTATCTCCGCATTGATATTTTAGAGTACTTTGTTTTACTCTATTTTACATTCCAGAATTATTTTCTCTGGTATTTCTTTGTGTTTCTTGTGATCAAATTATCCTATTAGAACCAAACAGAAGCCAATCAAATCTTATTCATCTTTAAATGTTTAATGGCTAATTATTTAATTATTATTCAAACATTTGTTGTGGAAATCTGATCCATCTTTAAATGTTTTATGACTAATTATTCAATCAATATTCAAACATTAGTTGTGGAATGTTTTGGAATTTTGTAGGAACCGAATTGTTTCTTAATTTCTAGTTGTTTGTAGGAACATAAACCTCTTAAAGAGACGATTGTTTTGAGGTTACATTGAAAAATCCAAATAGAGATTAAATTTCTAGTTGAACAAGTACAAACTAGAGTATAATACTTCTGTGATGATATTTCTTAGTTTCTTAACTTGTGAAGAAAATATTGTTATTCAAGTGGTCTCAATACTCAAGAGGGGGGGTGCATTGAGTTTTTAAAACTTTGATTGGAATGCCTTTGAACTTGATTCTTTTATCACAAGTTTAAAGATTATGCAAGTGAAGGCAAGTATAGTACAAGAAATAAAACAAAACAAGATGTGAATATTGCTGAAACAATTTGTCAAACACTTGGTGTGCAGCGCTTTAAAGTAACTAATTCAAGCAAGCTCAAATAAGAAAATCACAACCAATCAACAACAATCCAATCAAATGCAATATATCAATGTAAAAGAGTAAGGGAGAAGAGCTTGCAAACCGATTTAACGAGTTCCACCAACCCTGGTGTACGTCTCGCCTTCAAGCAACCCACTTGAAAGATTTCCACTATTGAAGTTTAGAGATTACAAGCTATGAGCAATTGCAGCTTCCTAGTGTCTCACACTCAAGAACTCAATCCTCACTAGCACAAGGGCAACCCACCCAATCTCTCAAACTCTCAATACCCAAAGGTTGAACCCCAACCTTTGTGACCACTCAACCTAGAGTAAAAAACCTTGGTGTTCGGTAATGATGTTTACAAGATATTGACTCTCTAAATAAAGTAGATATACAAGTGAAAGCTCTCTCAAATTCTAACTCTCAAGATGAGAGGATATACAAGTTCTAGCTCAAAGATTTCAGAGTATACAAGGAAATGAACTCACTATGCACAAATGTAACTAAAGATTAATTGCTTCTTCTTTCTCGTTTTTTATGCTTGAGTTTGGCATGTATTTAAAGAGCCTTGATTGAGCTTGGTGGAGTTCCTAGCCGTTGCAGACCATGGGTACCTGAGATGTATGGAGAAATAAGCTGGTTTCCCACTAAAAAGCACTTTCCCCAAATTCTGGCACGACCCTAATCGATTACGTCTCGAGCTGTAATCGATTAGCTTTTGAAATCTTCAGTGTTGTTCGTGCTGTAATCGATTAGCATATACCTTGTAATCGATTAGATGTGTCTCAGAACCTTGGTAATCGATTACTCCTTGCCTGGTAATTGATTAGTGATGGCACCTGATGCATTTAATTTGGTTACGCAGCTTGGTAATCGATTGTGCCTTGTGTGTAATCGATTAGTGCATAAACAGTAGCCTTATAATCGATTAGCTGATATGCTGTAATCGATTAGCATAAGTACCTGATACATTTAATCCAATTTCTTAACTTGGTAATCAATTAGGTTTCTTGATGTAATCGATTAGTTAATAGACAGAACTATTGTAATCGATTAGTCTTCACTGTGTAATCGATTATATGTCAAAATAGAAGCTATCTAATCGATTAGCTATGCCTGCGTAATCGATTAGCCTACGTGTTTTTGCAGGTCTGATGTTGTTTTCTTGTTTCTTTAAGAGTTTCTTTAAAAGCTTTTTGTCATTATCAAAATCTTCAAACCTGAAAGTATATTCAAACACAAATATTAATGTGGATTATATCTTCATCATTTTTATTTTAATTCTACAACAGTTGTGGAGTTTTAAACCTCCATGAACACTAATTTAACTGTCAGAAATCTTTTTTTTTTGTTTACAATATTATGGCAGTAGGAGTCTTGGTTTTATTTTAAAAAAATGAATCTAAGTTTGTGCTGCTAAAAAAATTATATTTAAAGTGTCACAAATGTGTTCATGTATCATTTAATATGATATATCAATGCAAATAAGGTTAAGGATTAATAAGGATGTTTAAATATTTAAAAGACTATTTAGCCGAATACATACTATCCTACAAGACTAACTAGGGGACATTTTATATCTCAAACATAATAGTTATAAATTATAAAAGGTATATTATTAATTAGATGCAGGAAGCTATTATATGTTCAATTTTGTTTGAAATAAAGGTTCCCATGCACTTGAAATTATGAGACTAATTTCTTGTTCCAAAATTAAACATCTTAATTTTTTTCGTTCACAATAATAAAAAATGGTACCTTTAACCACTAACTTAAAAGACACCATGTTCATGTTTATCACAAGTTCAATTAAGTGAATAAGTTATTACCGTTTCTTCAATCATATAGTAAAATGTATGGATATTAAAGGTGGAGGATAGTTGTTGTAATTTACCTTTTAATATATAGTAGATTAAAGTTGTCAAAATAAATTAGACATGTAAAATGTATGGATTTAGATTAAAAAAAATGAATTAAAATCAAACCTTTTTAATATATAGTAACTCATAAATGAAAAAAAATAGATTTACCTAATGAATAAAGTATAGTTAGAAAAATAGTTTATTAATATTGATATTGGATTTGGTATATTAAATTGATCAATATCAATGCACTGAATTATTTCGAAATATATTTTTTAAATCATTCTTATTATACCATGAAATGAATTTTATTAATATACATACTTTCCAATTCAAATATTTTATCGAATCATTAAAAATATATTTAATTTGTCATATCCCACAACCAAATTCTTTTAGTACCAACTTGGGATTTTGTCAAGCTAGGCCAAGCCTTATAAAGCTAGCAACATGTTTTTTTTAAAAATTAACTAACATAAAAGAAAGTAATCTCTCCCTTTTTTACTCAAATTAAATCTTGTAATTAATTTAAAACATGTAACAATTTTGGCATTTTTTTAATGGTTGTATATTTTTATAATTTCTTACAAAAAAATTGGCCCATCAAAAATCCGTAAAAACCCAAAAAAAACCATCAATTTGTGGAGCTGTCTGTGCTTGAGAAAAATTTCCATGCCAAGACAACAAAAGAGGCTTGGGAAATTTTACTCAAAATATATGAAGGTGTTGACCTTGTCAAACGAACAAGGTTGCAAGGCCTAAAACGTTAGTTCGAGCTGATGGAGCAAGGAAGAGATGAAAGCATTTGTGATTATTTTTCATGAATAGACAACCTTGTCGATGACATGAAAAACAAAGGTGATGAAATAAAGGAAAACGAAGTTATGGAGAAAATTATGCGTACGTTTTCAACTCATTTTGATTATGTGGTAACAGCCATTGAAGAAACAAAAGATCTCAACACAATGACTTTATATGATTTACAAGCATTTTTAGAGTCACATGAGATGCGGATGAACGAGAGGTCAAGTGGGTCAGTTGAGCAAGCATTAAAAGCTCAAATGAACATGAGAAATGAAGGACATGTGCAAAGAAAGGCGAACCACCTTCAAAGATGTCAGAATTTTAAGGGAAAAGGGAGGAATCCTCAATCTTACTTAAGTCAAGGCACACGAGGTAATGACTCATTCCAAAATAAATCTAGTAGTTAATATCACAAATGTCAAAAGTATGAACATTTTTAATCTGAATGCAAATCTTATATCTGGTGTCATAACTGTAATAAGTTTAGTCACTATAGTCGAGAATGTCGTGCTAAAGCATTGAACATTAGATAAAGTCATGCCCGAGTTGCAGAAAGTGATGAAGGTATGAAGATGATGCTTACAACAAGTCATGCAGTGGCTAATAAAAATGACAATTAGTGGTTGTTAGATACAAGATACAACAATCATCTAAGCGGGAAGAAAGAACTACTTTCTAACTTAGATGAAAGTTACCCATACCATATATAGTGAAGCTTGGTGATAACTCAAAACTTAAAGTCTTAGGGAAAGGAAAGATTGCCATCAGATTGAAAGATGGATCTTTCAATCACATTTCTGATGTGTTCTATGCACCTAGTATATGTCAGAATCTTTTGAACGTTGGTCAACTAGCTACAAAAGGTTATGATTCCAAATTCAACAAGAAAGGTTGCACCATAAATAATGCTAAGATGGGCTTGATAGCAATAACAAACATGTTAAGGAATTATCTATTTCTAATGAACATCAAATATGATCTTGGTTTATGTTGCAAAGCAGTAACTATTGATGATAAGCTTGGACAATTCAACTTTGAAAGCATCAAGTTTCTTGCAAATAAAAAATGGGTTACTGGCTTGCCTATTATCCAAGCTCCTGATCGACTGTGTAAAGCTTGTGTAGTTGGCAAGAAGCATCAAGATTCTTTTCCTAAAGGGTGTTCCTAGAGAGCTACCAAACCACCTGAGCTGGTGCACTCTAATTTATGCTATATGGAAATTCCATCCAATGGAGATAATAAATATTTTATCACTTTCATTGATAATTTCAACAAGAAGACGTGGGTTTATTGAAAGGTGAAGTGGTTATACTCTGAAAACCTTGAGAATTGATAGAGGAGCAAAATATATTGTTTGTGATGATTTCTTGAGGAAACACGATTTTAAGCATCAGATACACTCCTTAAAAAATGGGGTGGCAGAAAGAAATAACAGAATAATCACAGATATAGTGAGAAACATGTTGCATTACAAGAAATTACCGAAGAATTTTTTGGCCAAAATTATGGCCTGTGCGATATACCTATTAAATAGGTGTCTTGTCAAAAACGCTCATGATAAAAACTCCACAAGAAGCTTGGAGTGGGAAAAAGCTAAATCTCAGCCACTTGAAAAATTTTTGGCAGTGTTGCTTATGCACATATTCTTGATCAACTGAGAAAGAAACTCAATGACAAGGTAGAAAAATGCATTTTTGTAGGGTACAGTGAAGAAACAAAAGCCTACAAGTTGTATAATCTAGAAACACAAAAGACAACTATCAATCGAGATATTACTTTTGATGAATATGAAACATAGGACTGGACAGAAAAAGAAAATAAGTTATTTCCTGTACCAGTAATTGTAAATGAAGAAGTAATAAATGAACCATCAACAAGTACCAAAAGTCCAGGAGAATCAACATCACCACTTCAAAGATATCCACAAAGGGAGCGACATCCACCTCTTTATCTTCAAGATTATGAAGTTGGTAGAGATGATGATTCAGAGAATAGGGAGGAAGAAGCTATTTATTATGCCTTATTTGAAGAATGTGATCTAACGACATGTGAAGAAGCAACCAATCATGATTGTTGGATTAAAAAAGATGAAGAAATTCATGCAATTAAGAAGAACGAAACATGAATGTTAACAACACTTCTAGAAGGAAAGAATCCAAATGGAGAGACTAATCTTCTCAAAGCATGATTAGTGGTAAAATAGTACAAAGAAAAACCCGACATTGATTATTTTGAAGTATTTGCTCAAGTTGTTAGGTTGGACACAATACGCATGATTCTTTCCCTTACTGCTCAAAATAAATGGAAGATTTCTTAAAGAAATGTCAAGTTTGCTTTCCTAAATGGTGTACTTGAAGAAGTTTATGCTGAGCAATCACCAGGTTATCAACAAGAAAGAGAGGAAGACAAAGTCTACAAGTTGAAGAAAGCTCTATATGGTTTGAAGCAAGTGCCTAGAGCTTGGTACGCACGTATTGACATATTCTTCATCAACAATGGATTTCATAGAAGTCCATATGAGCATGCCTTATATGTCAAAATAAACCAAGCTGGAGATATCATTATTGTTTATTTGTATATGGATGATTTGATCTTCATTAGCAATAATTCCAACTTGCTAGTTGAATTCAGAGAAAATATGTCCACACAATTTGAGATGACAGATATGGGCCTAATGTCTTATTTTTTAGGCATTGAAATGAAGTAAACAAATGAAGGAATTTTTATCTCTTAAAAGAAATATGTAGCAGATGTTCAAAAGAAATTCAAAATGAATGCTTGTAAACCAATGCTGACACCGATTGAAGAACGATTGAAGCTTGGAAAAGAAAGTGGAGGTGATCTTGTCAATTCAACACATTTTAAAATGTTAGTGAAAAGTCTTCAGTACTTGACAACAATAAGACCTAACATAGCTGATGGAGTTGGGCTCATAAGCAGATTCATGGAATCACTAGACAATCCCATTGGCAAGCTACCAAATGAATCTCGAGGTATGTCAAAGGTACAATTGATGAAGGAATCTTTTATTCAAGTTCTAACAATAGTCAAAGTTGATTGGATACACTGATAATGATTAGGCTGGAGAAACTGAAACTCAAAAAAACACTTCGGGTTATGCTTTTCATTCTGGTTTAGGCGTATTTTCTTAATCCTCCAAGAAACAACAAGTAGTTGCTCTGTCAACAGTAGAAATAAAGCATATTGCAACAATGAATTGTGCTACTCAAGCAGTTTGGTTGTGAAGAATATTAAGTGAATTGCAACATTAACAAGATGAACCAACAAAAAACATTTTGTGACAACAAATCAACAATTATTTTGAAAAAGAATCCAATTTTTCATGGTCATAGCAAACACATTGATATCAAGCATCACTACATTCGTGACTTGATCAGAGACAAAAAATTATAATGGAGTGACGTCGACTATCGCGGTCGGTCAAATTAAAACAGTTAAAAATAATGTAGTACTAGGGTGTGAGCCTAGGTCGTCTCTCAAGGACACATATTAGGGGGTTTAGAATACAATTATCATTCAAAAGGGGATTTTGTTTAAGATTATCACAATAAAGAAAAATAATTTAAAATTGAATTGTAAACAATGAATAATAAATGAATAATTTCCTTAGATTTATTGTAATTAATCTTATCCTTGGTTATAAAAGATATACGCTTCCATAATTATCAAATTCCTAATTCAATTCGAATTACTTAACTAAGCGTCTTTTAATTTGTAATTCTTTTATTTATGTTTAAGTTTAATGAAAATATTAATCAAGAGTCCGATTAAGCATCATGAATCAATATTATAAAATCTAGGAATTATTAAATTTATATAGGATCAAGCGTCTATATACATAACCTAAACTTAGAGTATGAAATTAAGAAAACACAAACGAACCTTCGGATTAATTGTGAAATCAATCATTAAGCATGCACGTTATCATAAGGAATCCTAATTAAAACTTATTTAATCCCAATTGTATAATTCAATTGATTAAACATGTAATTTAATTAAATAAAATGGAATTAAACGAGTGAGAGCTATGATCATGAAAAAATTAACAAAAAGGGAAAGAATTACAATTATGAATAAGAACCTAAGGAATCAAATTATAATATTCTCCAAGAAAGCCGGTCTAATAATTTAGCCTTCCATGGATGGAAGGTTCAACAAATTTAAAAGAAATAAATCAAAAAATTCAAGCCGGAATTTAAGAAATTGGGAAAACTCAGTTGCAGCCGCACTGTTTCTTCTTGTTTTTTTTTCTTATGCTCTGTGCTTCTTCTTTTCTCGCGCCGCTCAAGAATCTCCAGGTTATATATATATATATATATCTTAATATCCTAGCTAGAAATCTCTTTCAATTTTTTAACAATTCCATATGCATCACTTCCGATCCATATGTGTATGCAGTGTTATCAGAACCAGACGGGACGGTCAGCTATTAAACCAATCAAAAATCGGAAAAACTGGTAAAAATTAGGTTCATCCAGTTCAAACCGGGTCACTAAAATTATTTTTTTAAAAAGAATAACACAAAAACGACGTTATATAAGCAAAGGTTTTCCCTATTTTTTTTTTATTTTGTCTTCTTCCTGTTACTTTCTAAGTTTTTCTCCCAGCTTATGTATCTTTTCTCCCTCTAACTTTAAAGTGGTCCACTTCTTCAAGCTTATCGTCGCATACCGCCCTCGCCGTTGAACATCATACCATCACCGTCAAGCATCGCGCCATTACCATCGAGCACCACGCCTGACCACTGAGCCGTTGAGCACTGCACTCTCACCGTGAAACTTCTTCCATCAACGTGAGCCCTTGATGTTGAACCCCTCTCTTCATGTGCAGTGTTACTTCTATTTTTTTTCTCCTGATTCTATTGTTGATGTTGTTGTTCTTGTTCATTGATTGTTGGTTGGTGTTGTTGTTTATTGATTGTTGGTGTTGTTGCTCATTGATTCCTGGCATGTTGCTATTGTTCAGATCTAACATTGCATTTTAACGTCTCATTTCAACATAAGTTGCAAAGTTCAAAATGGTTAATTGCTTATTCCTTGTAAATCTTGGCTAAATGGTTAATTGCTTGTAATTTTATTTGCTGATGATGCAATTGCATGATGCCAGTTAAGCTAAGAAATTTACAAATTTTTTTCTCCATGATCATGAACTCACTTGAAGAAAATTTTAGTTTTAGACATAAGAAACTAATGTAGTGTAAAATATGTTGGCACGTCTGTTATCATTAGATTAAGGCCGCAGAAAATCATTAGATTATTGAAATTAATTATAGTTTCTTTCTCCCTAGCTACAATGTATACTCGTATATATATTGAAATTAACTATACTTTCTTTCTTCCTGCTATAATGTATAATTGACAGAAATTGCAAAGCTGAAAATGGTTTGGTTAATATCCATTCTAATATTTGTATGCTACGAATGTGCACCAATGTGCTTATATTTCATTTCATTCATGATTTAATTTAATGACACCAATATGGATGGTTACTAACATTTTGAATCAATTTGCTAAGTATTTAAGAAGTTGATATTGAAGAGCTACCAATATCAACCAGTCAATGCAAGTGGTCCAGGTCTTACTGGAGGAGGTGACATATAATTGATCTTGATGATTATTATAATGATGTTTAAATTTTAATAATTTATTTTTTAATTATATGAAATTTTAGTGGATATATTTTTTTATTTTACTTAATTTGGGCTATACGTGGTTTAAATTTTAATACACTCGTTGAATTTTTTTATAAATATTAAGTTATTTTAATCTAATTAATTATTATTTAATAAATAATAATAATGATAATAATTTATTATCATCAGGAACACCGGTCTAACTAATAACTCTGGCTTTTTGACCGATCAGAGGTTGTTTTTGAAAAAAATTATGACAGTAGGAGTGTTCCCCAAATAATTTCCTCTCTGGGTGTGATTATGTCAAATCGTGTTTTGAATTCAGCTGGGCATCAGACGAAATACAAGGTTCGGCTGAGGAGGAGACGAAATTGACAGCGTGGCAGCAGCAAGAAATTTCGTCATTTGGAAGGACGAAATTGTAGCCAAAATCGCCTGGTGAAAAATGAAATTTGAGGTGTCAGAACTGAATTTGCAGTGTCTCTTTCCGTTGGGTTGAAAGACGAATTTAGTCAAAATCGCCTGGGGGAAAAATGAAATATGCAGGTGGCAGAGCTGAATTTGTAGTGTCTCTTTCCGTTGGGTTGAAAGACGAATTTAGTAAAATTTCGTATCTTCTTTGTATGAAATTAACCTTATTTATTTCATCTCACTGTACCATTTAAAACTTATTTATATCCTTCCATTCACACATTCACATAGTGAACATCTTTTCCTTTCGGCCATGTTTGCATATTGTTGATCCGTCATTGCTGGTTGAGATTTGTTGTGTAGGTAAGTATTAAGCTTCATTTGGTAATTATTTTTACATTCTAATAGGAACTAATAATAAGTTTGATTTTTTTTTGTGAAAACCATTATTTAAGAAATTATGTCAAATAATTATTGTGAAAACAATATTTGTTCAATTAAAGTTATGTTATTTTTGGTTAATCAGTTGATGATGTTTTTATTTAAGGATTGCAAAAATGTCTTCTCCTATGGTCTTATTCACTAATGGCCGAAAATATGAAGGCCCTGAGGGGTATACGTTTGATGGTGACAAGAAGTTAATGTATGTCCGGCGAGGTATTACTATTGAGCAATTGAAAGAAAAAATAGTTACTAAGTTAGAATTTGAAAATACAACGGTGATTACGAAGTTAACTAGTCGGTTGGTAGTGAATAAAAGGAAAAATAAATTTGATGCTTTTCAATTAACTGATGATGAGACTATTGATGTTGCATTAAGAATGTTTGAGTTACAATCTGAGATGGTTGCGCTGGAGATATACATTGACTTAGACCGAGATGAAAGTTCATTCTGGGACAGAGAAGGAGGTTTATCACAATGTGTTACATTGATAGGGGGTAAGCAGACTTTAAACTTTTATTTATAGTTAATATTTGGTAGTAATATTTTTGTTTGGACCTTTGATAGGTGATAATATGATGAGTTTATCAGACGATGATGTGCCTGATTTTAACGTTGCTGAGGAATATTTGAGTGGTGATGAGGATGAAGCTGATGAGCAAAATATCCCCGACTTTAGTGATGTGGATATTGATGTTGAAGGAGACTTTGACTCTGTAGCAGTTCATCCCATGACCGTCTTACCCGGTGGAGGTGCTCCAAGAGGGTCAACGGTGACAGGTTGGTCAGATATAAAATTTCATTGTGTTTGGTTTGTTCATGTTTTATTTGGAGTGTTGATGAACACTGCGCGTTAACAAGAAATGTGTGCACACCATTTTGGACATCATCACCGCATTATACGAACATAAATTGGGATCATGCAGACGAATGGGAAATGCCAATTGGGTTAGACAATGAACCTGATTGGCGGATAGGTGATGATTTGTATGTTGGACTTCGGTTTGCATCAAAGGCTGAACTACAATCTACCTTAAAACAATATGCGATGAAGAAGCACTAAATGTATATTGTGGGTGAATCTAAATCAACACATTTAACAGTGAAATGTCCAAATCAAGTAGATGGTTGTCCGTGGAGGATGAGAGCAATACTATCCAAAAAAATAAAGGCATGGGTGGTTAGTAAATGGGGCGGGAGTCACACTTGTGTCAATGTTAGGCTGTCACAGGACCATCCGAAGCTGGATTCCGAGTTCATCTGCTCGTGTATACTAGGTATGTCCATGTTGTGTACATGTTGTGTATATGTCCAACTCAAATTGTAAAGTTGTTGATCATTTTTGACATATCATAATCAGGGATGGTGAATCAAGACCCGTCGGTTTCCATCGCCATGATCCAAGAGAGGATATTAGGTGAATGTGGATTCAAAATCTCATACAGCAAAGCTTGGAAGGCAAAACAAAAGGCCATAGTGCGTGCGTTTGGTGATTGGGAAGAGTCATACGCTTTCCTGCCACGGTGGATGTCTCGTATGCTCCAAGTTTCACCAGGTTCAGCGTACCACTTGACGACATCTGACTATTACGTTGGGACTGAAGTTGATCCACGATTTCAAACTTTCAAACGAGTATTTTGGAGTTTTAAACAATGTGTTGATGCATTTGCATTTTGCAAGCCTATCATCCAAATGGATGGGACGTTTCTGTATGGAAAATACTGTCACACGTTGTTGATTGCAACCACCCAGGATATGAACGATAATGTCTTACCTGTTGCATTTGCAATAGTAGAAGGGGAAACGTTATAGGCATGGACGTGGTTTTTGGCCCAGATAAGAATTCATGTGACTACAAAGACAGACATTTGTCTAATATCTGATCGGCACCAAAGCATCAAGTCGGCGGTCTCAAATCCCCAAATTAGTTGGCAACCACCAAATGCATTCCATGTTTTCTACATAAGGCATATCGCCAGTAATTTTAACAACAAGTTTAAGAACACTCGACTTAAACAGGAGTTGTTGAAGCTAGGTATTAATCTAAACCCTAAACCATAACCGTATAATCTTTTTTTGCTTGTCACATACTAATTGTTATGTATGAATTTTTGTAGGGTACACTGCAAACAAGGACATATTTGATAGAAAGTTAATTCAATTTCGGGAGGAGGGCCGAGAGATTGCGGCGTGGATAGATGGAATCCCCAAAGAACAATGGAGTCTGGCATATGATGAGGCTGGGCGTAGGTTTGGTCATATGACAACCAACCGTTCCGCATGTGTAAACAAAGTCCTAAAAGGTGCACGCAACATGCCCATTACAACATTGGTGAAGTGCACGTATGCCCAGATGGTCGAATACTTTGTGCGTCGTGGTACGCGTGCCAGGTCTGAATTTGGGGAGGGGATGTGGTACACAAAAAAGGTTATGGAACAAATAGGGAAAAATCAAGCCACTGCTTATAGCCATCAGGTTCAGCGTTATGATGTGTATGGGAAACGGTTTGAAGTTGAGGAAAGGTTTGACCCAATCACACAACGTGGTGGGAGAAAATACACAGTCACATTGTCAACTGATCCATCATGTACCTGTGGCAGATTCAAAGCATATCAATTTCCGTGTTCGCACTTAATTACAGCGTGTCAGGTTGTGAGCCTAGACTACTTTCAATTCATTCATCCGGCGTACACCCAAGAAAATGTCATCAAGGCGTACTCTGCTCAGTGGTATCCAATCGGTAACGACGATGACCTCCCTCTGAAGGATGATGTTTGGATGTTAATCCCTGACCTATTGAGGGTGCGCGCCAAAGGGCGTCCCAAATCCAGTCGTATTCGTAATGAAATGGATTGGGTGGAGTCTCAATCAAGCAGCGTTACATGCCAACGTTGTAAACAGACTGGACATAACAGGCGTCAATGTCTGCTTCCTTCGCTAGGCTCAAGTAGTCAGTCCCAAGGTCAATAATGTGTAAGTTTTTGTTTGGATGATATAGCATCGATTAAATACTATTATGTGGATATTTCAACTCCATACAAGGATATTTCAACTCTATACAATGATATTTCAACTTCATACATTAATATTACAATAAATTAACCACAAATTAGATGAGGTACAATGAAATTACAACGACCAACCCGGTCTCTATCGACGAGGTCCTTGGTTTGGGTGGGGGGATAAGATACAAGGCCTGGTCCAATCTCTGGCGTGCCTATGTGGGTTCCTTCGTTGTTCTGCATCCCTCCATGTGGGTCCTCGCCCACAAGCTCAGAAGCTGCTAAGTTTACTGTGCTAGCAGCATTAAAGAGATCTAGGCCTAAGTCCAAACCAGGTCCTAAATTACGCGAGGTTCCCTCACCCCTATGCGTCGCCAACGGTGTGTTAGGTGTTAACAAGTCACTTACGAATCTCGTTGGTGAATCATTTGGTGAAGGAGCATATCCGCTGCCTCCTGCGAAGCCACTGCCTCCTGCAAACCCTGCAAAACCACTAGCCCCTTCATACCCTGCAAAGCCACTTCCCCCTGCATACCCGGTGAAACCACTGCCCCCTGTATACCCTGCAAAGCCACTACCCCCTACAAATCCATTGCCCCTTGCTTGACTTAAAAAAGGATCCACCTGGGTATAATACTGTTGCTCTTGACCAAAACTCTACGATGGCCACTCATACGTTGAACTGCCTCCTGGCTCAGTCTGCGACTGGGTTGGAACATAATACATGCCAGGTTCACGTGGAGGCATGCCCGGTAGGGTGTATACTTGGCGATCTTCTTGTGTCCTTCCCCTCAAAATACCTTGTCGCTCATTTCTGTTGCCAGGCATGTTAATCTCAAAGGGTTGATTTGGCGGATCATGTGCACATGGAATCGAAGGACGCACAGCTTCCAAGACTCTACCCGATTCAGAGAATATATGCATAACATTCTACGACTGTTCTCGGATTTGGTCAAACACATGTGCAGGTGGATGGTTCGGTCCATGGACGTCTTCCGTAGCAGGATAGTGGATGGTCTCAATTGCATCAACCTATAACAACCAAATGACACTGTTAGAAAGTTGATTGTAAACTGTTGTAGACATACATAATCTAGTATATATGGCTGAACTTACCGCACGCCCGACCAGAGCAAACTTTCTTGTGATCCATCTACGCGTATGCGTCTGGTACCAATGCATATACTCAGAATTAACACTCATAATACCCTCCATGGGAGGGTTTGTGCATACAAACTGAAGGCGGTTTTCCCACATGCTAACCAACGGTACATACATCTGTGCCCAGTTCTCACCAGCCTTCCCTCTTTGTGTAATTCCGTGTAGATCATCTGGCTGACGAGGAGCCGACGGAATATGTTGTTGCATTCCAAACTGCCTCATCACCCGGTCTAGCTGATGCCACTCAACAGTGTTAGTACACAACAATGGTACCACCGCTCTCCAAGAGTCTCTTCCTTGCAAGCATATTTGTAGCAAACTCTGCAGTACTTCATCTGTATATGGGGTCCAAACAATCTGTATGACATTATCAAATTAAAAATAATTAATCAATAAACCATAAACCTTAATATTTCAAACTTGACAATGATACTTACGTCACTACGACCTATTTGGTCAAATGCACGCCGGTAGAAGTCAAGATCTTGCCGAACAGCCTTAAACGTTTGACTCCCTAACCACCTACAATGAAATTGGTTGTCAAAAACGTTAGTGATATCAAAACCCTCTAAACATAAATAAAAAAATAATAAAGCCCATATTTTCTAACCTCGCAGCATATGGGGTTCCTGGAAGTCTGTCCTGAAGGGGGACATTTGGTGCAATGCTGGGGAACCTGTCCCAAGCCCATACATGAAGGAGTAGATGTAATCCACAAATTGATGACCGACCATAATCCGTGGACTTACACAACTCACGGTATAAATAACTCAACGCAGCAGAACCCCAGCTGTACTCGCCACATGTATCAAGATCTTCTAGTAATGGCATGTACTTCAATGAGACCCTGCTA
This sequence comes from Clitoria ternatea, assembly GCA_037962975.1. NCBI lineage: Eukaryota > Viridiplantae > Streptophyta > Magnoliopsida > Fabales > Fabaceae > Clitoria > Clitoria ternatea. The sequence continues at coordinate 109,489,586 of CM075674.1, read as the reverse complement.
CTGGATTGATCAGATAATATAACCCCACCAATCAAACGCATAATATACGCCCTGGTGTATCTCAACAACTGCAATGGAGTCCCAACGTGGTCATCAATGTTGGCAAAGTTATCCGAAAGCCATTTCATTTTCAGACAACCACAATGAAACGCATCATTAGGTGGATACAACCCAAATAAATTTTGCACAGTCACCGACCAATCTCGATCTGTTGTATCCGTTATAAGCGGTCGACCATCAACTCGTAGACCAATTTGCACTGCCACATCCTGCAGAGTAATCGTACATTCACCAGGTGGCATATGAAATGTGTGTGTCTCAGGTCTCTACCTCTCCACAAGTGCAAAGACCAAGGCAGGCTCCACCTGAAAAAAATGAAGCTGAGCTATCCCAAGGAAACCCGCTCTCCGTAACAATGGCACAATTTGTTGGGGAACAGAATCTCTCCCACCACGGAAAAGTAAGACATGTCGACATTTTAAAATCCTGTCCGGTTTTCCATTCCATATAGATTCGGATACATGAACATTTTGAAATTTCAGGAGTGATGGATTTTCAGGGCCAGGATTTATTTCTCCTAACTGTCGCACACATGAAGATGATGCTTCCATCTTTTGCACTACAGTAAGACAATAAAAAAAATACTTTAACATGACAATGCTTTAAATAATAAATAATATACTTGTTCACATAATACGAACAACTAACATACATTTTTTCTGTTTCATTAACAACTAACACTATAATCAAAAAATAATATTATAAAGAGTATCAAACTTTCACTTACTATCAAATACTCCAATATAAAACAAAAAATCAATAATTTAAAATACATTCATTTTATCTTCATACTTTCAAAAAATACACTATCAACAACAATGAATCAAACCATCAATATACAACACTATACAAAATATACATTTTTCGCAAACACAACAATGATAAACAAATTTTATTTAATGGTATAAATAAAAATAAATGTTTACAAAAATACAATACCTTCACATACTACCAACTAATCCAATAAAAAAATACCATCAACATTTTAAAATATGTTTATTTTAATTATACACAATAATCACACTATCAACAACAAAATACTATAACACTATCAATCACATATATCACACTATCAATAAATAACATACAAAAAACAATGTTAAAAGGATATTTTTATTTTCATATAAACAACAACAAATATTCATCAACAACTATGAACAAAATATAATATTACACTATAAACTATATATATTACTATCACACTATCTATAAACTATAGTAAAAAAAATATTTTACTTTCATTAAAAAATTATTTTAATAAACATATCACTATCAAAACAAATAAAGGCCAAAATAAATTAATCTAATATAAAACATACCTTTACACAAGAGAACACAAATGCTTGCCTTTCAAATGGACCACCACGCCTGGAAACGGTAAACACGAAGGAAGGGAGTGAAAGTTTTTGATTGTGAATTTTGAGTGATTCTTTCCCCTGGTGTGGACCACATTTAAATTCATCCGGACATCAAATTCGTCCTTCAACCCAACGATTTCAGGCCTGCTCCCTCTGCCTCTGACAATCAGATTTCGTCCCTTGGGCCACCGAGTTCAGCCCTGCCAGTCAAATTCGTCCATTGGGCCACCGAATTCACCTCTGCTCCCCTGCCAGTCAAATTCGTCTTTTGGGCCAACGAATTCCCGCACGAATTCGTCCCATTCTCAACCGGTTTCGCTGCATGCTTGACACGTGTCAAGCATGCAGAAATTCGTCTTCTTCAAGTACGAAATTAAAATAGGGTACGAAATTTAATTATTGACAAGGCACAAACAACCTCAGACCAAAAAATATTTCTATTTCCGCTCTCTGTTTCTAATTTTTTTTAAAAACAACCCTAAATGGGTCAAAAAGCCAATAACTCTTTAACGAGTGACTTTACTAGTTGAATCTAATTATATGCACGGATATACGAATTCCGCATATTGTACACGAGCTTTTATCATGGTGTCACATGCTTCGCAATTGGTGTGGCATAATATTCATGCACGTGGCCACGTGCGTCATACTGGCATGCTACTCTCTTTATTTGCATGCCGGCAATCATGGAACAATTATAATATATATATATATATATATATATATATATATATATATATATATTAATTTTCTTCTTTCATTTATCTTTTATTCATCAATCATCCTCCCTTTAATCTTTTAAACTCAATTATTCTTGGATGTTATTTTCCAATCCTCAATGACTTGCACATAAGTTTAATCAAGTTAAGTTAATTTAATTTTAATTAATTTAATTTAAGATCAGACATCAAATAAAACTTAAATTGACAAAACATACTGAGAAGTAATTAATTAAGAATTAAATTTCAATAAAATGGATGTATTAAAGTAAGAAAATAAAGATAATTTATGTATCATCATGGAGTATTATGCTTCAAAAATATCAAGTAGCTAATATTTTTACCAAACCTTCAAAACATATTTATTCTTAAAATTAAAAGATTACTTAGAATGATAAAACAAAGTTTAAGTTTAAGGATGGATGTTAAAAGTTAAACTTGGTAGTCACTTCCGTTGTTGATATGTCAATTTACCAAATTGAATAATTAGTTGTTTTGTAGCATAGGATAATATTATGCGTTGTCTTTTGTTGGTTTATTAGCTTATACATGGTTACTACCTGTTGGTCCATGAGTTGTAATATTAAAGTTGGTCAAATAGGATGGCTAGCATGCAAACATGTTAAAACAAAAATTTGCTGTCCATTGCAAAAGCAACTTTAATTAGATGTGTGGGTAAGAAAAAAAAAAATAGAGAGAGACACGAGAGAGAAAAAGCTCTAATTAGCTTAATTAATTTTGGTGAGAATTTTATGTGTTATAGTATTATTTTAAGTGTGTAAATTGACAATTAATAAAAGCCACTAATTTTTTAATGTATAGTAATTTTTTTAGTGTATTATTTTTTCAATAGAAAAACATTTTATGTGTTCAAAAATGTTTCCAAATGTTCATAAATTTTATAGTATCTTTATTTTGACAAGACAATTTTGTTTTAATTGCCACAAATAGAAATGAGTGAAATGCTTACCTTTTAATATATAGTAGGTTAGAGTTGTAAAAACTAGTTAAACTTGTAAAATGAGTGGACTTAGATATTATAAAAATTGGATTAAAATTGAACCTTTTTTTAACACATAATAACTCATAAAGGAACAAAAATTAGATTTACTTAATGAATCAAGTATGATTAGAAAAAAATAGTTTATTAGTATTGATATTAGATTTGATATATTAAATATTAAATTTGATCAATATCAATATAATGAATTATTTTAAAATATATTTTTTAAATCCTTCTTATCATATCATGAAATAAATTTTATTATTATGCATATCAAACCATTGAAAAATGTATTTAATTTGTCTGTCTCAACCAAATTCTTCGGATACCAACAAGTCAAGCCTTATAAAGCTCAGAACATGTGTTTTATAAAAATTAACTAACATAAAAAAAGTAATTTTAGATCTTGTAATTAATTTAAAACATAAAATTTTTGATGTATTTTTAGTAGTTGTATTTTTTATAATTTTTTGTTAAAAAGTATTAGTCTATCAAAAGTTTGTAAAAGTTCAAAAACCTCATCAATCCCATACCATAAATTAAAATCCAAATTTAAAATAACTTTTTTTTATTTGTAAAAAAGCTCAAACTCATCATAGATTAATAGCTGATTTTAACAACTCTATAATAATAAATTGAGTAGATAGAGATGAGAGTGGGAAAATAAAAATACTAACAGACAGACTCAATTAACAACAATTAATATAACTCTTGAGGGGAAATCCATAAATTAAGACCCTGGTTCACTCCCATACGTGCCAAAACTGCATTGTTTTTTCTTCGCGAGGGATATGAAAAAGCTTAACCCATTCTTGAAACTAATATAAATAATGGTGAGGCTTATAAACAAAATAATTTAAGTTGAATATAAATAATCTATTTTTATCAATGATAATAATAGAAAAAACTAATTTTTCATAAACTTAAAATATATTCACGCCTATTTAATAACAATAACCCATTATTTGATTCCTTTTAATCTATATCATTTATGATTAATGTATAAAATTCTAATATTCAATTAAAATAATTTAAAATAACGTTGTATTATGATTTGGTAGTCAAGAAGGATTAAATAGCAATTCTACATATGACTAAGGTTTTATATTAGTTACGATAAAACGGGTAATACCTATACAGTCACCAATGATAAAAAATTCCCTTCAGTTATATAGTACTATTAAATTTGGCCTTTGATTAAGGGTTTCTCATACCACTACATTGTTCACTGAAAACTGACCCTCGAATAACCTCTTTCTTGCCTTGATCGCCTGCATTATTAAGATCACACCATTAAAAAAAGTCTAAATTAATTTAAAACTACTTTAATAAAAGCATGCAGTTTTATTAACCAAAAACAGTAAATTTGAAGTTTGGACAAAGGTTAGAGAGTATATATACCTGATGTTCCCAATTGATGCAACCTGTTATGGTAGAAAGTAAAACACATTGAACAAAAGCACCACATTGTATACCAATCCAAAGTCCTTTTCCCCCTAGATGCACCCAGAATGCCAAAATGGCAGCAATTGGAATCCCACAGAGGTAGAAGGCTCCCATATTCACATAAACCCCTATATGTTGCCATCCACAGCCTCTAGCAATCCCTGAACCAAAGAATTGCTAAACAAATTTAGACAAAGTTTCCTTGTATTCTTTATGAAATTCACTTCTGATTCGTTTGGATTCAACTATGAAATAAGATGAAAAAACAGGAGAAAAGAAATAGAAAGATGCCCCATCCTTAATTTCCTCACAATCAAAACTATAAAAAAATGAGTTATTTTTCTCAAAATCCACCTCATCCCCTCAAAATACTGCCTGCCAAACAAAGTAGAGGATAGACAAGAGGGAGGGAAGTTTACCCGGAAGAACACCTTGAATGCTGTCCAGTATCACAGATATGCAAACCAGAGGGGCCATGAGAGTGACATAATCAACAACTTCCTTCTCATTGCTGAATACATAACCAAAAACATAGCGGCAGGCGAAGAGGGTTGCACTTACTACACTTGCCTCCATGACCGCAAGAGACATTGTTGCTAAAACAGCAACACGGGCAGCACGTGGATTCCCAGCTCCTAGTTCATTTGAAACCCTTGTGCTATAATCAGAGGGGTACAAGAGGATAATTAGCTTACAAGTCAATCTTTTGTTTCATATACTCATTTTGGATTTGAGTCAAAAACAACTATTATAGGTTGTTAAAGGTTCTATCCCGAGATATTATGAGGCAGACGGCGATGTGGGACTTCTAACACGCCCCCTTCAACGAAGCCTGCTGGACCAGATAACTGGTAATTTAACTTTTGATCCATAATAGCAAGGCAATTTTTAGCCTATAAGAACCGAAAAGAATGTTTTAGCTGTGATACCATGTTAAAGGTTTCATCCCAAAATCAATTGGCAATGGTTGGAGTTGCCCAACAAATATTTAAATCATGCGATGTGGAACTTCCAACATAAGTATCCTAAGTTCTCAACTAAGTTTTAAAGCAACTGTGGTATCAGGATTTAAGGTTAAGATTACAAGCTAAATTAAAACAACTTCTACTGATTGATCTACACACTCTGTCTCAAAGGCCAACCTTTGGAAGGAAAATAGATTTTATGCAGTCACCAAATGCGTACTCATGCATATAATATCAAGGTGAGATTTGAACCGACTGTTTCAATATAAGAGCCATAATGTGTTGGACGTGTGAAGGCAAGAAGTAGTAAAGAATCCTAGACCCTTTGAAAGCTATGACTAAAGTATGTAGAATGAACGTGTATGATACATGTAACCTACTAACCTTGCTGCTGCACCAATTCCAAAGGGTATTGTATAGAGAGTTGCAATGGTGTTGAGACTGTAGAAAAAACATCACTTTATTTTACAAAATCTCAAACAGAAAGATTGGTAGTGAAATTAAATTATAGGTCATGAGTTGCTGATTAAAAGGGGACCCAAATGTAGCGTACTTACCAAACGGATAGAACCGAAGTTTCAAGTTGTGGATTTGGTAACAGCCCAGACAGCAATACAAGCAGCTCATACGACCACCATTCAAGGCTGCCACCAACAACATGTGCAAAAAACAAAAAACAAAAAAACAAACATTATGGACATTTATGGAGAAACAATACGATCAATGTTTTAAATTGTGGTGGAAAAAGCCTAATATCAAAGTTTTCTAGCCTTATGTGCATAGCATTCACCAGCAATCAGCAACAATATTAAAGTTTACGGTACCACGGTAACTGCGACTGCAACTGTAATTTAAAACACTGAATACAATACATTGTAAAGAATTTGCTGGAAAAGGACTTTTTATAATTTGATAATTGAAAGAAGATAAATCACCAAATCATTACTGCGGAAGGGATAGCAAAGCGAAAGAACTCCCAAATTCCTTTGAAAAGCTCCATAGAAATGGGGGCGCGTGTTTTTTCACATGCAGAAGAGTATCTCATGTACAATCCAAGAAGAATCACATCTAACCATAATGAAATGCAAATTGCCAATGCTCCACCAACATTCTTAAGTTCAGTCTTGAATACCAATGCCCAACAAAGAGGTATGTGGAGACAAAGAATGGCACAAGAAATTGCCAGCATGGGAAGAAGCAAACTTTGGATTTGGAAGTATCGAACCAATGGCTGTAGAATAGCATATGCAAAAAGCGCTGGAACAAGCCCCATTATGAATTTCCCTGCTTCGTGTGAAATCAGAGGGTCCTGGCCTATGAAAACTAGTATCTTTTCCATGTTGATCCAAAGAATAGACAGGGGAACACAAACCAATATCATAGAGAATATAGCAGTGTATGTTTGCATTCCAACTTTATGATATTGATGAGCTCCATAAGCTTGTCCACATATTGTTTCCAATCCACTAGCCATTCCCATCTATTACCACGAGCAAATTATCATATCAGTGAACTCATTTACAGAAAGAAGATGAGATGATAATAACATGACTCTTTGGAAAATGAAAGAAAGAGATAATAAAGCATTGAATTGAATAGACATTTCACTGTATTCTTAGTGGATGTGAGATATCTAATCACACTCCCTTAATATCAAAATTGAATATTTGGTACGTTAAGTAGGTCTAATTTATCTTAAGAGCTTATGGATTGAGGGTTGTTGCCAGCAATATAAGAAATATATTGACCATATTTTTAATCATGTATATGGTATCTTAACCGCCCATGTATGACATTATAAAATTTGTGCATTTTAACATGCTAGAAAGAGTTCTTAAAGAAGATAAACTAATTACTAAACAGAAGGATTCGATTTCGTTTGTGTCAAATGTCTATTCAATGCTTTACTATCTCTTTCTTTCATTCATTTTTCAAAGAATCTTACTCAACATATGTATCAACTGATGGTGTAAAAAAAAGAAATACGATAGAACAGTTGGTGTCTCATATCAATATATAAAATGTTGGGCTCTAAATTCAAACGGTTCTCTGCCCTCTTCCCTCTATGTTATATATTCTTCCCATTTCGTCCTTAAATTATTGTCATTTTAAAATACAGATATAAAAAAATATAAATATATAATTATTTAGACTAATATGAACTGAAAACTCTAATTTAATTTTATTATTTTTATAGTAATAAATAATGTCTGTCCAATTTCCTAAATCATATTTATTGTTGAAATAAAAAAAGAAAGAGTTATATTAATTACAAATTAAAAAATATAAATCGATAATATGAACTCAGAATAGTTTGAGGGAGGGAGTATCTCTGAGTGGGTGAATAGATTATGAACATGGTTTGTAACAGAATACATAGAACAAGGGAAGGAATCTGATAAAGGATAGTGAGATGGAGCTTACAAGAAAACTGAAACCAGTGACCCCAGCAATGGATATGGCTAAGGCGGCGCCAGAGAGATAGAGCTCACCAAGGTGACCAATAATCATGGTTGACACAACCTGCAACAAATACTGGGAAGAAACTACAGCCACCATGGGCCCTGATATAACACAAATCCTTTTAAGTTCTTGCCTGAAACAATGCCATGTTACTCTTTCTTGTTCTTCACCCTGTTCTACATGTTTTCCTAAAAGACTTTCTTCCATGCTTTTCTGTTTTCTCTCTGACTCTTTTGCCATTCCACAGAGAGAGAGAGAGAGATGTGAGGCGGTAAGACACAAGAACTTTGCTTTGGTCCTCCTTCTGCCTCAGAATCTCTGTAGGATTTTATTACATTCACGTTGAGACAAAGGGCCTTGACCCTCTAGTCCAGTCTATTAATTTTTAACTAAAATTTATATATCAATTTCTATTTCAAAACATATAACCCTCAAAAAAAATTTATTCCATCTACATCACTAAAATTACTATGTCCAGTTGATTAATTTAAAATTATAAAATCATATTCAAATCTTTTATTAATAAATGATTTATAAATGTTCATATAAACATTCGTTGAGCCCGAAAATTTACCTTTAAGTTTAACTAATCTAAACTTTTAACCAACAAAATATCATTAAAATTAACTTTTGTTGTCCAGATTTATGATGTTTAATCATCTACCACCAAGATCCTCCTGGCAAAATTTTTCTCAAGCATCATCATGACCATTTATTTGTGTTATTATATTAACTAATTACCAAATAGGTATGTTACTATTTTTAGAATAAGGATCTTACCCCTCATAATAACCCATATACTACTTGATTAGGTGCATTGATTGATCTGATTTAGTACCTATCTTTTGATGAATAAATTTTAAACAACTTTTTATAACATTATTTCAATTAGAGAGAATATCGTTAAAAAAATTATTATAAATTTAATTATGTGATTGATTATGCAATATGAACAAACAAATAAAGCATATTTATAATAGTATATTTTTAAGCAAATTCTCATTATACGATTTGATTATTTTAAATTTATTAAATTCTCACTTGTATTTATATAATCAGTTTCTCATTTTTTATTTTATTGATATGTTATCTTTTGTAATAATTTTATTTGTTTAATAATAACTTGATATTGATATCAATTTTTCTAATAAAAATATTTTCATGTTAGGTTCCTGTGGACGGAAAATCCTGGTTTGGTTATCGTCGTCTTTGGTTAGTATACGATGATTCGAGACAATACAAATAGAACTGCAAATCTGCAATTTATTAATTTCGTAGGAATAGTTTGTTACGTTTACCATGTCTTCATCGTCATAACTTACACCCATTATTAAAATTAAAAAGGCTTTGGATATTTTTGCTCCAATATTTATTAGAGTATTTTAATTTTGGATCCTAATGCTTTTGACTCACCGTAAATTTTTTCTTTCTTTTTAAATTGAATATGTTAAGTGTGACGCCTTAATAAAATTATTTATTAATTTATTCAAATGATTTGATATAACCATACCTATGTATAGTTCTCTTTTTTTTAACTATATGTATGTTTTATTATATACTTGAGCTAGGAACAGATTTGAGCTAGGCATATTCACACTAATTCTGCTGGAGAAATTTTTTTTCATTGATAAAATTTAACATAAGAATTTACTTAAGGAAAATTTAATATAATCATTTGGACCAATTACTCATTGATCATGTATCATTTCTCTTTTATCTTTTTATTCCGCTAAATACTTAAAGGAATGTTGTCCGTAATAATGTTAAAACAAGGAAAATAACAAATTGATCACCATTTTTATTTGTTTCTTAGAAATACATTGATTACGGTGTCATTAGGAATGTAAACACGACACAATGAACAAAATATTATGATACTTGTACTCATAACAAAAAATTGTACCCTTCCATTATCTACACGGGTACTTATATTACTGGCTTGTTTGATGGGCAAATAAGAAGGATAAGATAGGATAAATTATCATGTCTTATTATTATCTTATGTTTGTTTGGTCAACCTGATATGATAATACTATCATGTCCATTTATCATATCCTATTGCTTAGTGTATTTTTTATCCTAGGGGAAAGCTAAATTACAAATTGACAGGATAGGATAGATATTTTATTTCACCCTTGCCTTAGCATTTGTACACTATTTCTTCTTACTTTCTCCACCAAATACAACCCTAGTGTCGTAGAACAAAACTCTTTTCTCTTCCCTATGTTTCACGATTCTTGTCAGTATCATTTTCAATCTTTAAGTTGTTATTGTCATTGTTTGTTTACGTTGCTTCTCTCATTGTGTCTCAGGTTTTTCCATCGTCACTTTCGCAGGTTCCTTCTCCACCCATCTCTAATTTTTTACTTTTTTAAATTTCGATTCCTTTTTCAAACTCATCTTTTCTTGCATATGTTGGTTTCTATGTTTTCCTCTATGTTTTTTTGTTAGTATTTTCTTTCATTTCGATTCCTCTTTCAAACTCATGTTTTCACCTATCCTTTTCCGTCATCTTTTCTTTGTAAGTATTGCTCTATGTTTTTGAACTGGTTTGGGTCGGGGTCTAATATACGGCCTCACGATAGTCCTTAAATCTCTTGTTGCTCGCAAATATTACACGGGTCCAATGGGGATCTGGTATTATGCCTTCGATTCTAGTGGGGAATAAAGGTCTTGAAGTGATTCCTCGTACCAAATCACCAACCTTTACACGTTGTAGGGGTGAAAGAGGTGTCACCTACAAGGACACTCCGACGCTTAAGTCAATGAAAGTTCTAAGGAATTTCAGAGCTCAAGCGTAAGGTTAGAGAGAATACTTTTACACATTACGGTGGTGCATGCGTATTTATACCTGGGGGGAGTGGAAAAGCCTTCTTGCTCACCAAGTCTTCCGTACATGGTGTCGGTACTTATTCTACTACTTTGTGGTAAAGTTGACTTGTGATGGCGACGTTCCGCAACGACTCTCTCTACCCATAAGTCACTTTGCAGGCGACTTGCTCAATATGCTAGGTCATAGGTCAACTCTGAACCTCCGGTATTGAGTGAGAAACTCACAACGAGGTCAGGTTGGGGACCCTTCATGCGATCACGGATACTGGTGTTAAACTGGCCTGTACGTGAGATGCCGACGTTGAGAGAATAACTCACATCGGTCACCACGTCATATCGGTTCTAGATGTAGGACTTTAGACAAATTACCTTTAAGTTTAGGGGCCGGTCTTCGGACTAGATGAGTTTCAATCCCCATTTTAGACCATATTTTTCCTCTGTTTCAACCCTTTTTTACATTGGTTCATTAATAATATGATGTTGGTTTGAGTTTTACTTAAACAATTATGCTAATAATAATAATAATAATAATAATAATAATAATAATAATATGTTTTAGTCCTTTTTTCTTTATGTTCCTCTGTTCGTGTTATAGTGGTTTTCTTCATAATTATATAGTGATAACTATAGATTTGTGTTATTTATTATTTTTTAAATAACAAAAACACCAAAAACACTAAGAATAAGAAAATTGATGCCTTCATAGCATAGCATAGGTAGGGTGGAAATTTGGGCTTGACCTATGGGCCGGCTCGTGTAACACCCTCTGTTACACCTTAATAAATTCTAGAAAAATTTGTAATTTTTTTTTTACTAAAGATATGATTGTTAAAAAGAAACTATCGGAATAAATTATATACATTATTTGTGAAATACCTCATAAATATTATTAAAACTTTATAAAGTAATTTTACATTCATCCAACGGAAATAAATATTAAACATTATAAGAAAGAGAGGAAACTCCATGGCCCAGAAGCAGTTACTTATTAACATTATTTATTCATTGGACCACGGTATTCATACCGAGCTCCCTTTCTAGAATGTGCTATATTTACTGCCGATATTCTTCGATCCTTCCCTCTGAACCATCAATTTAAAACATGTGAAACAAAAACACGGAGAAAGGAGTGAGAAACAGAATATAATATTTCCGAATAAGACATAAGCAACAAAGGGTTTTCACAACCAATACATAATAATATCAATCACAATCACATACACAATCAATTATGAATGCATGAATGTTATGCAATATCTTCATCATAACTTACCTATATATGTGGGCCCTTAAATTTTAATTTGCACTGGGCCAACCAGGAGTTTACACTGTTCCATAAGTCCGAATAATAATAATATGAACAGCTCAACTGACATGGAAACACTTAGAGACTAGTCAGATTGAGAAAGTTTTTATTGTGAAAGTACCCGACACTAGGGAGCTACCCCAGGTCCCCTGAAGCACCCTTTCACACCCTCTCATCCCAAGGCTCGTAATTAAGTCTCCTCTAATGTATCATCGGTTTCTATAATCCGTCCCTAGACAATATTATTTCATTTCACTTTAATGATTCATGATGCATGAACTACTCGCGTATTGAGTTGGTTAAGGCTTTTAGAAACTCAATTATTAAATCCCTTAAAGGTTTACAACATCATTTCAATAAACTGTGCATTTTCTCTGAATTTCTGTCCCACAGAAATAAATTTGGTACAATTTTTGAATCTCACTGAAATTGAGTTTCTAAGCCTTAAATATCTAAAAACTTTACATAATCTTTCTCAAATTAAATCTTAACAAAATCAAATTTAGGAATCTCAATTATTTCCAAATATATTTAGTTATTAAGTTGGAAAAAATAAAATAATTTTCTTTTAAAAAATTTTGTTTTATTAAAAGAGAATAATTATTAACCAAAAATACTTAAAATTACAAAATTTTTCTTTAACTCAAGATTTAATTAAATAAATTCTCACAAAATATTTTCTTTCTAAAATAAATACTAATTTTTTTATTCTAAATATTGAAAATAAAGTTAATAAAAATAATTTCTAAGAAGAAATAAAAGATAATAAAATTTAAAGAGTAAGGTAAGAAATTCTTACTGAATTTTAGCTTTCCGTCATGCTCGCTATATGCTCAAACTCCACATTACAATATCATCAATCAAAATCAAACAATATCAATCATAACTAAATATCATCAATCAATCAATCATAATCAAATCATAATCAAATCAATTAAATATCATTAATACATATCATAATACAAAATTTAATGATTATTAATATAGTCAATTTTAGTCCTTTTGGTCAATTCCTCGCATAGGTATATGTAAGTCCATATAATCCAGTCCTTGCATAGGTATAGTTCAGTCCATATGGGTCATAATGGTCCAAGTCCTTGCATAGGTATAGTCCAGTCCATATAGGTCATAATGGTCCAAGTCTTTGCATAGGTATGTTAGAGTTAATTAAACCGGATATTTAATTTAAAATTTATTATAAATTTTAAGTTAAAAAGTTAATATTTTAAAATAATAATATTATCATATTTAAAAGGAGTAGGGGACTCCTCCCATTATTCTTATGTCTTTTCATATTATACTCTTATCTCACTCCCCCTTACCTTGAATTGTTACCCAAAATGGATTTGCTTTGCGCCTCCGATTTCTAAAAATATTAATACCAATCTTATTTCAGTATAAGCATAAGACGAAGATTAAGATTACTACTTAAAACAGAAATGGTAAATTTTGAATAGTGAATAGTGAATAGTGAATAGTGACAGTAAATAGTAAAACGTGAATAGTAACAGTAAATAGTAAATCGTGAATAGTAACAGTAAATAGTAACAGTAAATAGTAATTTACTATTTGAATAATAATTTACTATTGAAATAATAATTTACTATTAAAATAGTGTTTACTATGCAGAATAGTAACTTAAAATAATATTATTTCTAGTATAATAATAGATTTTTAAAAATGATATGAAAATAACCCAAAAAATATAAAAGAGAAGTATTCTTACCTTAGGATTTTGGCAGAACCTTCTCTCCAAAAACTTTTCTTCTCTCTCTCACTTCCACCACTATCTCACTAGCACTACTATATTAAGAAAACTTAATCTGAAATTGTGAATTCTAAAGAAGAAATCATTCGGTATTTATAGGAAAAAAATTTACTATGCATTCCATTATTTTAATATAAAAGTACTATGCATTTTTGAATTTTTTATTCCAGGTTACTGTGCATCTTTTGAAAATTTTATACATGCACAGTGATTTGCATAGTAATTGTCGGCAAAATTATTAAGTCAAATAGTAACCCTTCACTCGGTATATTTTAAATATTCAAAATGAGTCCTTTTTAAAATTTAGCGATATTATATCAGTCCTCACTAATTTTATAATAAGTAATATAAAGTTGAAATTTTAAAAATCTAAAATTTTCTGTTAATAAAAATTTATTGATACGTTTCAAATTTTTTAACGATTGGAAAAAATCAAGATTTTTCTAAAACCGATAATTTTTAGATAAGTCTACTTGAAACGGATTTTAGAAAATTTTCTTATAATTTAAATTCACTTTCTTATAAATATTTTTAATTTAAGTCACTTATATGAATTTAAAATTATTTAAAAAAATATTATTTTTATTAAAAAATTCCAAAATTCCAAAAAATTCCAAAAAATCATAAATAATACGTAGATTAAAAAGTTCTAAAGAACCATAATTTAATTCCTTCAAAAGTTTAATATAAAAATAAAAATAGGGGTGTTACAACTCTACTCCCCTTAGAAAATTTCGTCCTCGAAATTTACATTAATCAGTAAAACAAATGAGGATGAGACTCTTTCATCTCAATTTCTAGTTCCCATGTAGCATCTTCTCCTCTCGTTTCACTCCAAATAACCTTTACAAGCGGAATTGTCTTGTCTCTTAATTGTTTTATTCTTCTGTCACCTATTCTAACAGGTGGTGCATCATATGTAAGATTATCTTTAACTTGTATGACATCAGGTTCAATAACATGTGTAGGATCAGATATATATTTTCGCAAGTTTGACACATGAAAAACATTATGGATATTAGAAAGAAAAGGTGGTAATGCTATTTGGTAGGCAAGGGGACTAACTTTATGAATTATTTGGTATGGACCGATAAATCTAGGAGTTAGTTTTCGAGATTTCATTGCCCGACCGACCCCAGTCATAGGTGTGACTTTCAAGAATACATGATCGCCTTCTTGAAATTCGAGCGGCTTTCTTCTTTTGTCATAATAACTTTTCTGCCTGCTCTGTGTTGCCTTCATCTTTTCCTGAACTATTTTGATTTTATCCGTGGTTTGTTGTACTAACTCTGGTCCTAGCATCAAGTTTTCACTAGTCTCAAACCAACATAGCGGGTCCTACATTTTCTTCCATATAATGCTTCAAAAGGTGCCATGCCAATGCTAGCATGGAAACTGTTGTTGTAGGTAAACTCCACATATGGTAAGAATTGATTCCAACTTCCTTTATGCTCTAACACACAAGCTCGTAACAAGTCTTCTAGAGATTGGATTGTTCTTTCTGATTGTCCATCCGTCTGAGGATGATATGCTGAACTTAGACGCAGTCTTGTTCCCAAAGCCTTGTGCAAGCTCTTCCAGAATTGTGATGTAAAACGAGGGTCCCGATCAGAAATGATACTTGAAGGAATTCCATGCAATCTGACAATCTCCTCGATGTATAATTTTGCCAGCTTCTCCATAGAGTAACGAATGTTGATGGGAATAAAGTGGGCAGACTTTGTTAGTCTATCAACTATTACCCATATCGAATCATGTCCTAATGGAGTTTTGGGTAGAGAAGTCACAAAATCCATGGTAATGCCATCCCATTTCCATTCCGGTATTTCCATTGATTGTAGCATTCCAGGGGGTTTTTGGTGTTCTACTTTAACCTTCTGGCAAATTAGACATGCAGCCACGTACTCTGCCACTGCTTTCTTCATTCCAGGCCACCAAAATAACTTCTTCAAATCTTGATACATTTTAGTAGCTCCGGGATGAATGCTCATATAACTTTTATGGCCTTCTTCCAGAATTGCTTTCCTCAACTCCTCTTGATTAGGGATACACACTCGATCCTTATACCTTAGCAATTGGTCACTTCTTACATTAAACTCGACTTCTTTTCCTTGTTTCAAGAGTTCTTTCTTCTCTTGCAGGAATTCATCCTCTCTTTGAGTCTCTAAAACTTGTCTCAGGAATTCACTTGTCACTTGCAACGCTCCTAATCTGTAGCTGTTAGCATTAACCTTTACTGCTAGGTTAAGATCTCTGAAGTTCTCTATTAATTCCAACTCTTTAATCATCATTGTGGATGCATGTAGAGACTTTCGACTTAAAGCATCAGCTACTACGTTCGCTTTTCCAGGATGGTATTGCAACTCAAAGTCGTAGTCCTTTAAGAACTCCATCCATCTCCGTTGCCTCATGTTTAACTCCTTTTGGTCAAATAAATACTTGAGACTCTTATGATCACTAAACACATCGAATGTTGCACCGTATAGATAATGCCTCCAAATCTTTAAGGCAAAAACTACAGCGGCTAACTCTAAGTCATGGGTAGGGTAGTTAATCTCATGTTGCCTTAATTGACGCGACGCATAGGCTACAACCTTCTTGTCTTGCATGAGTACACTTCCTAGTCCTTGTTTAGACGCATCACAGTAAACTTCAAAACTTCGATGTGGATCGGGGAGTACTAACACTGGCGCAGAAGTAAGTCGATCTTTCAGCTCTTGGAAATTATTCTCGCATTGTGTCGTCCATACAAAAGGTTGTCCTTTCCGTGTTAACTTGGTCAATGGGTATCCTAGCTTTGAAAATCCTTCAATGAATCTTCTATAGTATCCAGCCAAGCCCAAGAAACTTCTAATCTCAGTGATCGTGGTTGGTCTCTCCCATTTTAAAACTGCCTCTACCTTGGAAGGGTCTACAGCTATTCCTCCTTGACTAATTACATGTCTTAAAAAGTTTACTTCTTCCAACCAGAATTCACACTTTGACAACTTTGCATACAGTTGTTTCTTTTTCAGGATTTCCAACACAACCTTCAAGTGTTCAACATGTTCTTCTCTACTTTTAGAGTACACTAATATATCATCAATGAACACCACTACAAATTTATCTAGATATGGATGAAAAATCCTATTCATGTAATCCATGAATACGGCTGGTGCATTAGTTACACCAAAAGGCATTACTAGATATTCGTAATGGCCATAGCGTGTTCTAAAAGCAGTTTTTGATACATCTTCTTTCTTCACCCTTATTTGATGGTATCCAAACCTTAAATCAATTTTGGAGAACACCGTGGCACCACGCAGCTGATCCATCAAGTCGTCAATCCTTGGTAGAGGATATCTGTTCTTGATTGTCACCTTGTTCAGTTGTCGATAATCTACACACAACCTCATGCTACCATCCTTCTTCTTAACCAACAACACTGGTGCACCCCAGGGGGATACACTGGGTCGTATAAACTGCTTCTCTATCATCTCTTCAAGTTGTTTCTTCAACTCTGCTAATTCTAGAGGTGACATTCGGTATGGTGCAATTGAAATGGGTCCAACTCCAGGTACTAGATCAATGACAAATTCCACATCTCTTTCTGGGGGTAAACCAGGGATATCTTCAGGAAAAACGTCAGGAAATTCACACACAACCGGCAGATTTTTGATTTTTGATTCTTGCTCTCCTTTCGTTGAAAGCAATAGCATGAATCCTTGAGCCCCTCCTTTTAAAGAGGCACTCACTTGGTTGGCAGTTAGAAATCTCGAATCCTCAGGATTCAAATTCACTGGTTCTTTAAACATTATGGTTTTATTATGACAATCTATTAGAACATGATTGTCAGACAACCAATCTAGCCCAATAATAACTTCTAAGCCAGAAAGGGGTAAACAGAAAAGATTAGCTTTAAAGTCCCTACCATTTATGACAATAGGGCATTTCCAACAGGCTTTAGAAGTGACAATGGGATTGTTTCCAGGAGTATGTACAGATAAGTCAAATGGCAGTTCTATCACAGGTAATTTTAGTTTTTCTACACAGTCATTGGCAATAAAGGAATGTGATGCACCTGAGTCATACATAACAGTTAAAGAAATCTTATTAATGATACACTTACCTTCTACCATGGAATCAGCATGAGATGCTTCTTCTCCAGTGATTGCAAAAACCTTTCCTTTTGCTTTCGGCCTTCCGACTGCACTGTGCGCGCCTCCTTGAGTATTTATGCTTGTACTTGCACCTTCAGGGTTTTCTCTCTTCATCTCTGGGCAATCCTTGATGTGATGACCTGGTTTGTTACACTTAAAGCAAACATAAGTGTTTTTAGGACAATCCCTTTTCAAATGGGGTCCTCCACAGATAAAACATTTAAAATTTGGTGCAGATGTTGGGTAATAGCTTCCAGTTGAAGCTTGGGGTCTGTTAGGAATAGATGCTGCTCCAAACCAGCGAAATGGTGCTTGGTAAGACTTATTCCTTCTGAAATCTCTTCTTTGGTGATGGTGAGGTCCTCCACTTCTTATTTCTCCTGCCTTGTGAATGGGCTCACGACTTTTGGTCATTCTATCCTTATGGTCTTCTTCAAAGATCCTGCAGCGATTTACCAATACAGAAAATTCACGGATTTCCTGCATTCGTATAGCTTCCTTAATTTTTGGCCGCAGTCCATTTACAAACTTTGCACACCGATCTCTTTCATTAGTAGCATCATTATAATGAGAATGAAAACGAGATAGCTCTTCAAACCTGGATGCGTACTCTCCAACGGTCATATTTCCTTGGGTCAGCGACAGGAATTCGAATTGTCTTTTCTCTTTAACATCAGCTGGAAAGTATTTCTCCAGAAACATATCCTTGAAATAATCCCAAGTGATCTCCACGTCGTTGACTTCGAATTGTCTACGCGTGCTATCCCACCAATGTTCGGCATCCTCAGATAAGGCATAAGTAGCGAAGACTACCTTATCAGCTTCATTACATTGTAATGCTCGAAAGATCTTCTCTATCTCTCGAATCCAGATTTGTGCTCCATCAGGGTTATATCCTCCCTTGAAACGAGGTGGATTGTGCTTTTCGAATAGGTCCAGTCTTCTCAAGGCATCGTTACCTTGACCTTCACGTGCTCCCATTGCATTGATTAAGCGTTCTACAACTCCAGCAAGATCGTTTCCAGCCATTAGTTTCCTGTTTCACAGTAACTGAGATTTGTCACATCAATCACAGTTACTACCAAGTCAGATATTCTATTTTCTATTACCTATACAGAGTTTACAAACAAAGCAAGATAGACCTTTTCCCCAGGCCTATTGGATTAACTGCTCTGATACCACTTTGTAACACCCTCTGTTACACCTTAATAAATTCTAGAAAAATTCGTAATTTTTTTTTACTAAAGATATGATTGTTAAAAAGAAACTATCGGAATAAATTATATACATTATTTGTGAAATACCTCATAAATATTATTAAAACTTTATAAAGTAATTTTACATTCATCCAACGGAAATAAATATTAAACATTATAAGAAAGAGAGGAAACTCCACGGCCCAGAAGCAGTTACTTATTAACATTATTTATTCATTGGACCACGGTATTCATACCGAGCTCCCTTTCTAGAATGTGCTATATTTACTGCCGATATTCTTCAATCCTTCCCTCTGAACCATCAATTTAAAACATGTGAAACAAAAACACGGAGAAAGGAGTGAGAAATAGAATATAATATTTCTGAATAAGACATAAGCAACAAAGGGTTTTCACAACCAATACATAATAATATCAATCACAATCACATACACAATCAATTATGAATGCATGAATGTTATGCAATATCTTCATCATAACTTACCTATATATGTGGGCCCTTAAATTTTAATTTGCACTGGGCCAACCAGGAGTTTACACTGTTCCATAAGTCCGGATAATAATAATATGAACAGCTCAACTGGCATGGAAACACTTAGAGACTAGTCAGATTGAGAAAGTTTTTATTGTGAAAGTACCCGACACTAGGGAGCTACCCCAGGTCCCCTGAAGCACCCTTTCACACCCTCTTATCCCAAGGCTCGTAATTAAGCCTCCTCTAATGTATCCTCGGTTTCTATAATCCGTCCCAGACAATATTATTTCATTTCACTTTAATGATTCATGATGCATGAACTACTCGCGTATTGAGTTGGTTAAGACTTTTAGAAACTCAATTATTAAATCCCTTAAAGGTTTACAACATCATTTCAATAAACTGTACATTTTCTCTGAATTTCTGTCCCACAGAAATAAATTTGGTATAATTTTTGAATCTCACTGAAATTGAGTTTCTAAGCCTTAAATATCTAAAAACTTTACATAATCTTTCTCAAATTAAATCTTAACAAAATCAAATTTAGGAATCTCAATTATTTCCAAATATATTTAGTTATTAAGTTGGAAAAAATAAAATAATTTTCTTTCAAAAAATTTTGTTTTATTAAAAGAGAATAATTATTAACCAAAAATACTTAAAATTACAAAATTTTTCTTTAACTCAAGATTTAATTAAATAAATTCTCACAAAATATTTTCTTTCTAAAATAAATACTAATTTTTTTATTCTAAATATTGAAAATAAAGTTAATAAAAATAATTTCTAAGAAGAAATAAAAGATAATAAAATTTAAAGAGTAAGGTAAGAAATTCTTACTGAATTTTAGCTTTCCGTCATGCTCGCTATATGCTCAAACTCCACATTACAATATCATCAATCAAAATCAAACAATATCAATCATAACTAAATATCATCAATCAATCAATCATAATTAAATCATAATCAAATCAATTAAATATCATTAATACATATCATAATACAAAATTTAATGATTATTAATATAGTCAATTTTAGTCCTTTTGGTCAATTCCTCACATAGGTATATGTAAGTCCATAAAATCCAGTCCTTGCATAGGTATAGTTCAGTCCATATGGGTCATAATGGTCCAAGTCCTTGCATAGGTATAGTCCAGTCCATATAGGTCATAATGGTCCAAGTCTTTGCATAGGTATGTTAGAGTTAGTTAAACCAGATATTTAATTTAAAATTTATTATAAATTTTAAGTTAAAAAGTTAATATTTTAAAATAATAATATTATCAGATTTAAAAGGAGTAGGAGACTTCTCCCATTATTCTTATGTCTTTTCATATTATACTTGAACCGTCCTTTACAGGGGGTGTAAAGTTAAGATTCTGAAACAGCTCAAAATGTATATAAAATGTCAATCTGATACAAAGCGATGTACGTATAAATATAAATACGGAGTGTCTTCGTATGTTGAGGCGGAGTGCAGTATACGCTGGGGCGGTGTCACAGTCCGCCTGGAGGAGTCTTCTCTGCCTTGACACAATTGGGGGTGGTACCTGCAATTATTCTTCGACGCTCAAGTCAGTATTTCAGAATACTCATAGACTTAGAAAGACAATCAGAGAGAATTATGCAAGTAAGAGAGTGTAGAGTTCAGAATTGGGGGAGAGCCCTTATACCTTTTTGATAGAGGTTTATATACCTGTTACTGGTGCTCCATTATTGGTAGGACCCGTTCCTTGTTTTCAGGCATAATGCTGAAAAGGTGGTGGGTCCCTGCGCCGTTTACAAGCACCATTATTGTAGTAGGTATCTCCACTTGTCTGGAAAGCGTTAATGCTTTATTATTTTATTGTTATTACCCTTTATGCGTGACAGCGTGATTCCCATTATTAACCTCTCAAGACAGAGTCAATCTCGTGTCGGGGTTGTGAGTATGGGCTCGCTACGCAGTATGGGAAATTCAATATTCCGCCAGTATTGAGACTATGGCTTGGCGGAGTAATATGCATTGGGAACATTTCAAGCATAAGGCATTCAATATTTTCCTTCTTGGCGAGGTAATCAGCCTTGGCGGAGTATCATGCCTTGGCGGAGTGACATGCCTTGGCGGAGTAACATGCCTTGGCGGAGTAACATGCCTTGGCGGAGTTACTTGCCTTGGTCGTATATACTCCGTATAGAAACAATTATAATGTATTTGAAGCGTACTTCCCTCGTTCGAAATGCTGACCTGGCAAAGCATTAAAGCCATGCTCTTGGGGGCCGGTGTTAGGACCGGATCAATACTCTTATCTCACTCCCCCTTACCTTGAATTGTTACCCAAAATGGATTTGCTTTGCGCCTCCGATTTCTAAAAATATTAATACCAATCTTATTTCAGTATAAGCATAAGACGAAGATTAAGATTACTACTTAAAACAGAAATGGTAAATTTTGAATAGTGAATAGTGAATAGTGAATAGTGAATAGTGACAGTAAATAGTAAAACGTGAATAGTAACAGTAAATAGTAAATCGTGAATAGTAACAGTAAATAGTAACAGTAAATAGTAATTTACTATTTGAATAGTAATTTACTATTGAAATAGTAATTTACTATTAAAATAATGTTTACTATGCAGAATAGTAACTTAAAATAATATTATTTCTAGTATAATAATAGATTTCTAAAAACGATATGAAAATAACCCAAAAAATATAAAAGAGAAGTATTCTTACCTTAGGATTTTGGCAGAACCTTCTCTCCAAAAACTTTTCTTCTCTCTCTCACTTCCACCACTATCTCACTAGCACTACTATATTAAGAAAACTTAATCTGAAATTGTGAATTCTAAAGAAGAAATCATTCGGTATTTATAGGAAAAAAATTTACTATGCATTCCAATTATTTTAATATAAAAGTACTATGCATTTTTGAATTTTTTATTCCAGGTTACTGTGCATCTTTTGAAAATTTCATACATGCACAGTGATTTGCATAGTAATTGTCGGCAAAATTATTAAGTCAAATAGTAACCCTTCACTCGGTATATTTTAAATATTCAAAATGAGTCCTTTTTGAAATTTAGCGATATTATATCAGTCCTCACTAATTTTATAATAAGTAATATAAAGTTGAAATTTTAAAAATCTAAAATTTTCTGTTAATAAAAATTTATTGATACGTTTCAAATTTTTTAACGATTGGAAAAAATCAAGATTTTTCTCAAACCGATAATTTTTAGATAAGTCTACTTGAAACGGATTTTAGAAAATTTTCTTATAATTTAAATTCACTTTCTTATAAATATTTTTAATTTAAGTCACTTATATGAATTTAAAATTATTTAGAAAAATATTATTTTTATTAAAAAATTCCAAAATTCCAAAAAATTCCAAAAAATCATAAATAATACGTAGATTAAAAAGTTCTAAAGAACCATAATTTAATTCCTTCAAAATTTTAATATAAAAATAAAAATAGGGGTGTTACAGCCCGTTTGGCCCATTGAAAATAGGTGAGTCGGGCCAAGGTTTTGAGCCTATTTTGTCCCGTAAAAAAGGCCTTATGCGGGTCGGTCTGACTCGTTGGGCCAACATTAAAATACTAAAAAATATTTTTATATTACTATATAAATTATATATGTTAAAGAGGTTATGTTTTTCTATTTTTTAATTTATATATGTTATTATAACTTTGATATTATAATATTATAAAATATAAATAATAAAGTTTTGTTTCCATTTAATGTATATATAATTTATTTAAACTTTTAATGAAATAAATTGGGTTAATTATAAACAAACTAGTTTTAAAAAAGATAAAACTAGTTTTTATATTTAAAGTTTTTTTTCTTAAAAATAATACAAAATTAAATTAAAAAAAAAACATAAATAATTTAGGAAAAAAGGGTCGGCCAGTTTGGCCCACGGGCCACATAGAAAACGGGTCGGGCCAATGTTTTTGGTTCATTTTCCTTTATTGGCTTGGCCAGACCCGTATTTGGGCAGGCTTATGCTGGCCTTGACCCGGCCCGCTAGCCTATCTTGCCACCCCTAAGCATGGGTAAGTATGAGTCCAAAGGAGATTCGTGAAAATCATAATGTATTTAATTTGGAAGAATCCATAGAAACAATTGGGCTTTGTTTCGTCATTTGTATTGCAGTTAGTAATGTTGTGCAATCTTACTTAGGGTCTCTCTTTGTTTAGAAGGATTTACCCTAATGAAGTTGAGATTAAGAGGGTCCTTAGGGGTTTATTCATAGCCTGCAAGCAGACTTAACTGTTAATCTGTTGCATGTGTTCCAGCCTTGGGGATTGCAGTTAGTGTTCTGGGCTTTGAGCCTTTATGTACTGAGACTTGGGCTTTTCTCTTTTTAATGAATTCATTTTCCTGACAAAAAAAAAATCAAAATGTTGGGCAACATTCAATGAATGACGAAGGTCTAGGGGGAATTTTTAGAAAGGATGATGTTACATGTGTTGATCAACTTCGTATGGACATTAGAGCTTTTTGTAAATTATTTAGTCTCCTATATAACAAAGGTAAATTAAAACATGATGGATCGGGTGGTATTGAGAAACAAATGACCATGTTCTTGCACGTATTGGCACATTATTTTAAGAATCATGTCATTGAGTTTTTATTTAAGTGGTTTGGGCAAACAATTAGTCAATACTTTAATTCGATGTTAGACAGCGTCTTACAATTGCATGAAATACTTCTTAGAGCACTAGATCTTGTTTCGGAAGATTGCTTAGATAAAAGATCGAAATGATTTAAGGTGTGTTCCCCTATTTTATTTAAAAAACTATTTTGTAGTAAACAACTGTGAACTGGGTAATTATTTTGTTCTAAAATATTCTATTTTTCATTTTGGAATCTACCTATCGAGTTGTCTTGGTGCGTTAGATGGAGCACATATCCAACTTAATATGTCAGCACTTAATAAACCAATATACCGTAATAGGAAAAGGGATATATCTACCAATGTTCTAGGTGTGTGTTTAAGGGATTTAAAACTTAAATATGTATTACCTTGATAGGAAAGATCAACCTCAAATTCAAGGGTATTGTAGGATGCTATTTCTAGGCCGAATGGTTTAAAAGTTCCAATAAGTACAAAATAAAACATTGCCAAGTATAAAGGTTTCAAATTGATTAGCAGCAATATTTACATTGACAGTTGCATTTTTATTATAGGCTGCAATTAATACACAGGGTAGGTGAATTAGATTTTAAAACTTGTGCAAGAAATGCTTTTGAATAAGGTTGCTTTTCTAAAATAATTGATGGAATGTCAATAAACTAAATAGAAATTTAATACCTAACCACAATAGAATATGTGTAACAACAAAGTTTAAACTAATTCAATCTACACAATTTCAATAGGTAAGATAAATTGTAGAATGTAAAAAGTTTAAGTGAAGAGAGTTTGTAAATTGATATACTACTTCTACTACTTCCATTATGGTGTAGTTAAGTCTCTAAACAAACCCCTCAAAGAAATTCACTATTTTAAAGAATTTAAGTACGAGTCCAGCAGTTACAACTTCTTTAGCTTAACATAGTGGTTGTTTCATGCATAACAAACACTTGTCTCTTTCCTCTTCCCCTTGGTCTTCTCCTGCCTTTATCGTGACCCCTTCCAACAATCCTAACTAAATGTTCATCATCAAAAGCCTCAAAGTAAGTTAGGATAGGTAGTTGTAATTGTGATGTATAGGTACTTATAACTTGCTTGCGTATATGTATGTTAGATTCAGTTATGTATGTTTTACTTTTAGTGCTTATGCATGTTTGTTATAGTTATATAAGTAAATTAGATTGATTTTATCACTCATCATTTTTCATGGTACAATAATGTCATAAATGATTGTTTGGTTAAGAAATTGAGTTTTAAGGCCTTTAAAGGCTTAAATTTTGCATGTGTATAAATGTTTTGGCATCTTAGTGCCCAAAAAGTCATTCTAATGTCATTTCCTCAAAGTAAAACTTAAAACTACTATCTAGTCGGCGCCCCAAAACAACCTTTGACGCCCCAACAAATTATGTAGTTTTTAGACATTTTTTGTTGTAACTTGCGCTTAGGAACCGGAAAAACATCCATTTTTTTAAAAAAAATAAAAAACACTCCAACAAGCTTACTAGTGTCATGGTGTAAAAAAAATCCAGAAAAAATTAATTTTTTTCTCTTTTTTGTTCCTATACTTTTTTGTCTTGTTTCATGGCAACCATTCTCCGGTAAATAACCTTTTTTTTTTATTGTTGCTTGGCTTGAGGACAAGCCAATTTTTGTTGGATGGGAGTGAAGTTGCTCAAACTGCTAGGTTTGATATCAAGCAAGAGTAGTATGATGACAGTGGTGTCATCATATGCATGATACATTTTTTCATTTTTTGAGGAGTCATATAAATTTCTCTATGATTTTCTTTTATTGCTTTTGCTTAGTAAATTTATGTTTAGTAGATTTAGTTATACTCAATGTTTTATAGCTAGTAGTTTTAATATTCGATTGTTTGCTTTGTTTTTAGTTTACTTGTTGTTTTGACCTAGGCCTAAGCGAGTATTTTTTTCAAGAGTGGTTTATTATGTAGTTTTCAATAATCAAGTAGAGTTGCATGAATTTGATATTTGTACATAACATATAAATAGAATTCAAGAGAAACTTTGACAAGTATCATTAATTAGATTAATTTCTTTAAACCAGGTGAGCCATGAATACTGTATACACTATGAGTGTCAACTTTGCTTCATGTAATTGATTGAATTTTAAAAAACTTAAAAATCAAACTAGGAATTCATAAACATAAAGGTTCAAGATATTTCTACATTTTTTAGGTCAAAAAGCCTATCATCACAAAGATACTTTTGTTTGATTATTTGTATTTTTCTATCATAATAAGTAGCAGATGAATAATATTTTACCTTAAAACATTATATATAAAAATTATTTAATATATAATAAAATAGGTGTGAAAAGTATGAATTATATATTTTATAAATTAAAATTATTCCTCTAAAATTGAAGTTATTACCATGTTTATATATTCTCTCAAAACTAATATGTAATTAGCTAAAATTTTAAAATTTTGAGTAGTAGAATATGCCATAAGAAGCCCCACTATATATTGAAAGAGATATTTTTTTTATAAAGATTGAAAGAGATCATTACACGTTAATGTTTTTTATATATATAAGAATACAAGTTTATATTGTAACATACTTAATGTATATTTGTTTGGTAATCAGTTAGTTAACATTAATCTTTCATGTTATTTGAAATAGTCAAAATTCTATTAAATCAACAGATTTTTTTTTTTCGTTGGTCAAACTTCAGTTTGATTAACTGTTATACTTAACATTAGATTTGTCTATCTCTAACTTATGAACATATTATCTGTCTCTTTAATGACGCTATATATGTAAAAGTTTTATTTTTTTATTGTTGTTGTTAATATTATTAGTATTATTAATTCTTAATTGAACATAAAATTGAAAATAAAATATAATAATAATACTGAAATAATCTAAAACAAAAGATCATAAAACTAAAGTAAATGTTAATTGAGTATAATGATAATAATAAAAGCTAAAAAACGTAAATATCAAAAACAATCCATGTCTGTTGCTGCTGCTTGGAGCCGATGGACATGAGTGTCATGACCTAAGATCACCAAAGTAATGATGACAACCACCCTTGAACAACATCCATATGTGTCATGAAGGTAGAATTAGGAATAGGAGCTAGTCGAAAAACTACATAACTTTAGGGATTTCAATGGAAGAATAAAATCCGAAGAATTATATTGAACGTAAAAATTGTATGATTGAAATTCTGAATGAACGAGTTTAGAGCTTATTATTTATACTTACGGACTAATAATGTAAAAATGGCAATCAAAACAGAATTATCAAAATTAAACTGACTGGCTGCCACGTGGCTTCCTACATCACCGTGCCTCTAATCGCAGTTGACACATCGTCAAATCGACAATGAAAAGCGCCAAATTATGGGAAAGACTTCTTAAAATTGCATTTTAAACTACAGTATTCCCTTTGGAAAATATTTTTTATTTTAAAAGAAAAGATAACCACACACAACAAAAAACCAAAATCTCATTAAGCATTACTTTCAAACTTCCAATAATGAGATTGAGCTCTTATTTCTCCTGCCATGGAGAATTGTCCTCAGTCAGGCCACTGATCATGGCTTCTCATACCAGTCTATTGTCAGCTGAAAATTGACCATCATATAACCTCTTTCTTGCCTTGATTGCCTGCATCAGTAAGACCAGACAATTGAAACGAAATGTCTACAGGGGAACCTCAACAAGAAATTCAGTTCATTTACGCAAAATCAAAATGGTAGCCATAGCATGAATTAGATACTTCAGCATGTAACATTTTAATTTTGGGGTTTTAAGACAACTGTTAGAGAGGAGCATATATACCTGCTGTTCCCAATTTATGCAGATTGTTATGGCAGAAAGTAAAACAGTTTGAACAAAAGCACCACACTGTATACCGATCCATAATCCTTTTGTTCTCAGTTTAACCCAAAATGCCAATGCTGCAGCAGCTGGTATCCCACATAGGTAGAAGGCCCCTAGATTGACATAAACCCCAATGTGCTGCCAGCCACAACCTCTAGCAATTCCTGCGCCAAAGAATTGTAAAACCAAATTGAGAGATTCTACTGTAAAAATTAAAATTTACTGAGGAATAGAAAAAAAAAGACCAATTTGTTGTAGCTCACTTGGCAACTGAGATTGTGGAAAGAATTTCATATTCGATCCTCACTAAACACATTTTTCAGTAGAAACGGGAAATCTTAACCGTATCTAACTAGAAACGGGAAATCTTAACCGTATCTAAGTTCCGAATAGTATTATCTCTGAAAGAGGATACTTATAGCTAGCGCAAAAAAAAAAAGATACAAAAAATAAGGAATTTTACCTGAGAGTACTCCTTGAATGCTGTCCAGTATAACAGATATGCAAACAAGAGGAGCCATGATAGTGACATAATCAACAACATCCTTCTCATTGCTGAAAATATAACCAAAAATATGGCGACAGGCAAAGAGGGTTCCGCTTATTACACTTGTCTGAATGACTGTAGTAGACATTGCAGCCAACACAGCAACACCGGCAGCATGTGGATTCCCAGCTCCTAATTCATTTGAAACCCTAGTGCTACACTCAGAAAGGAATATGGAAGGATCATTGATTAGATATATTATGACATGTTAAATATTGACAATGAACATGTTTATGATGCAACCTTGCTGCAGCAGCTATTCCCAAAGGTATTGAGTATAGTGTAGAAATGGTGTTGAGACTGTAGAAAAAAGGACAAACTATGAGTACAATCACATCAATTTACAAAATCTCATAAGTTAGGTGGATCATGAGTTACAATTCAAGGGTATCAAGCATACCAAATGGATAGAACAGAGGTTTCAAGTTGTGGATTTGGTAGCAGCCCAGACAACAAGACAAGCAGCTCAAACGACCACCATTCAACGCTACACTCATCAACATGAAAAAAAGTTATACAAACTTTTTGTGGAAAAGACACAACAATACATAATAGAGGAACCTTTTTGGAAAGGTAAAAATTTTATAATTTGATGAAATGAACATATACAAGTTCAAGTAAACAGGAAGATAGATCACCAAACCATCACTGCAGAAGGGATAGCAAAGCTAAAGAACTCCCAAATTCCATGGAACAGATCCATGGAAATTGGTGCACGGGTTTGTGCACATGCAGGAGAAAATGTTGCATACAATCCAAGAAAAGTCACATTTAACCATATTGAAATGCTCATTGCTACTGCTCCACCAACATTATTCAATCCAGTCTTGAAAACCAGAGCCCAACAGAGAGGTATGTGGATGCAAAGGGTGACAAGAGAGCTCAAAAGCATAGGAAAAAGCAAACTTTGCATTTGAAAATATCGAACCAATGGCTGCAGAATTGCATGTGCAAAAAGTGCTGGAACAAGCCAAATTATGAATTTCCCTGCTTCATGTGCAATTAAGGGGTCCTGGCCTAGGAAAATTAGAATGTTTTCCATGCTGATCCAAAGGAAACATAAGGGAACACAAACAAATGTGAGAGAGAAAATAGCAGTGTATGTTTGCATTCCAATTTTTTTGTATTGCTGAGCTCCATAAGCCTGTCCACATATAGTTTCCAGTCCACAAGCCATTCCTGTCTGTTTGCACTATGTTACTGGTGAACAAAATAATGATATATTTGAGCAAGTTAACATGCTAGAGAAGATTGATAAATATGATAAACTAATGATATTTTCCGGTCCACTAATCAAAGAAATCACCAAATTGGTTAACATTTCAACCGGTTAAATTGATCAATCTAATCTGATTTTAATATAATAATATCAACCATTAAATTAAAGAACGAGATAATGCAAGCAAAGAGTAAACTATAGATTATTAGGTAAATAAGAATCTTTGATTTGTCTTTTTTTCTTTTTTGGGTAAACACTATGATAGTTATTTAAAAAGTATGTTTAAGGTGATTTTGTTATTAACAAACAATGTAAAAAAAAAAAATTAAGCTGAAAGTATATCCGAATAAAAAGAATGATTTTTGGGCTAGTATAGCATACAAGAAAACTGACGCCAGTGACGGTGGCAAGGGAGATGGCTAAGGCGGCGCCGGAGAGAAGGAGGTCATCATTGAGGTGACCAACCATCATGAGTGACACAACCTGCACCAAATACTGGGAAGCACTCACTGATATCATAGGCACAGCTATGTGAATGACCCTCTTCATTTCTTCCATGAAGGCACCCCATGTTACTCTAACTCTCTGCTTCTCACTCTCCTTATCCAATAGGTTCTCTTCCATCATCCTTTTGCCTACCTAACGCAGAGAGCCAGAGAAATGCAAACCCTGTTGTCTCATCACATGCTAATATATGTTGAATTAACTATATATTCTCCGTCAATTTAGGGACCACCAGAAAAAAAGATGTCATTGAGCAGCTTCATTGATGACGCAGATGTGTAATTATTAATGCTTTTTGAACATTCAACTGAAGATATTGGTGCAGGTGAATCTTAATTAAAAGAGTAAAACCTTTTTTCAGCTATCTTAATGTTTAGGGATTTGGAAAAAATCCTTAAAAAAAAATTGTAGGTTTTTTCCTTTATAAAATTTTAAGGTTTATGAAATTAAAGAAAATCTTAGGTTTGGTCATTAACTAATAATGTGACGAGGGCTTTAATTTAAAAATGTGTATATCAAAATACATAAAGAGTGGTTCCATCTCTTAACATTGTATATATGTGTATATTAAAAATACATAATTTAGTGTTACATTTACGAGGGCTTTAATTTACACTCTCTTGACATTATAGGGATGAGAGAAAAAGAGAGATGAGGTGGGAAAAGAAGGGAAAGAGAGATGGAACCATTCTTTATGTATTTTGATACAGAGGATGAAGAAGATGAAGAAACTTTTAATTACGGTTTATTAGGGTTTCTTAATTTGAGGTTTAATTTATAATTTCACACGTAAGCAGCCAACTAGATCCCAATGTAATTAATTAATAATATTTTTGACATGTGTTACTGATGAGATCCCAATGTAATTAATTAATAATATTTTTGACATGTGTTACTGATGAGGTGGCTCAAACTCATGCCGCTTCAGTTCAGGGCTTTTTCCTTAAATTCGTAAACCTTAAAAGTTTATAAGGGCCAAAACCTAAGGGTTTTTTTAAGGGGCTTTTTCCCAATCGTTAAACTTTAAGAGGGTTAAAAATGAGTTTTAGTTGATGATGTGGATTTTTTATTTTTTAAAAAAATTGACACGTGGCACTGATGATGAGGTAACACAAACGTTAGTCATATCATCAATTAACAGTCAAACCTAACATTTCGTAAACCCTAAAATTTTATAAGGGCCAAAACCTAAGGTTTTTTTGAAGGGCTTTTTCCTAATCCCTAAACTTTAAAAGAGCTGAAAAGGGGTTTTAGCCTAATTAAATTAGGGTTGATTAAATTGGTGGTATTAAAGAATTGATTCAGATTGATTTTTTAACCGGTTTATAGTTTAATTTGTTAGACTAGTTCAGTTTTGATAATAATGGTAATTATTAAAGTGAGATTAATATAAGAGTTTTCTTATAAAAACATTTTATTTTTAAGGTAATCAATATTTTTAACAAGAAAAATAAAAGACCAACACATAATAATTAAATTTGATAAGAGATTATTTTCAAATGAGAAATGAGAAATGTAACAAATTTTATCGAGACAAAACTGAAATTTCATAAGTTTGCAGGGATGAAAAATATTTTTCCTTTAGTTTAAGATTTTAAATTTAAATCTTAAAAAATATAATAGTGACATTCTAATCTTTTACAAACATCTTATTTAATTAGGTTGAAGTTAAATTATTAATCGTGAAAATTTTCAACTATTTATTTACCTTAAAATTTTGTTATTAACTTAAATTTGTCTTCGAATTCATTTTCAAAACAGTAAAAGGTGATAAAATTTTAAAAATAAATAAAAATAAATAAATAATGTAAAGTCTTCATTTGATTTTCTTATTTCTAAATTACACCATATTTTTCATGTTTAAAAAAATCATTCGTAAAAATCAAACTGATGAAAAATTTTAAATAAAAAATAATGAAAAGTTAACATTTAAGGATTTTTTTCCTCCATTAGTTAATTAATTAGAATTTAATAGAAGAGTATATTGAAAAAAAAACTGAGAAAATAAATAACGCTTAAAGGTTAGTTGTAAAGATATTAAAGTTTAGGGTATTTGTAAATGCATGAAGTTTAAGTATCAATTACGGTACCATTAATGTTTAGGGTTTATATTTGAAAGGGAGTAAAGTTTAAGGATTGATTAAGATGAAAAGAAAGTTAAAATAAGAAATAGAAAACAATATTATAACTGATCATAATATTCTTATTCACCATCTTTAGATTTATTACTGCCAATAAAAATTGAAATGTTTTTAATTTAGGTTAAATACACATTTTGGTCCCTTATGTCTTATGTTTTTTTTAAATTGGTCTCCTATATTTTTTTTAATTCAAATTGGTTCCCGAACTTTTTAAAAACGTGTCACACTCACACACCATATGCATTACCACTAGGCTACTTGTGACTTTCATATTATATTTTTGGCAATATTTACACATAAAGGTAATATATCAATATCTTCTAAATATAAAATTTTATTATTTTTGATAAAATATTTAAAAATATATTTAGTTTAGTTATTATTAATAAAATGAACTGGTCTGAACCGGGGTCAACGATCCGGTATGGAACCAGCCACGAGAGTCAATGGGTGACTAAGGTTTTATACTGATGCTGTGAGTATCCGGTATGATTATCCGGTATCTCAGTGAGAGAAGACCGGTCTTGATGTCTTGGAGATCCTTCATACCGGCCTTGCGCGTTGATGTGGGCGAAAGGTGGTGTCACCTACGAAGATTCTCCGACGCTCTAGTCAGTAATTGTCTCAGAATAAGGTAACAGCGAGAGAGTCCTTTAGTATAAGCATATACTGAATGTATAAAAAGTGTAACCTGGATTGAGTATAAAATTGGTATATTTATAGATGAGCGTGGAGGATGATGGATCTACTTTGACTAGAGGACAAACCTGACTTTCCTCGAGCCACGTAAATTAAAAGTGGATCAACCATTTTGTTTTGTCGGAATATATATATATATATATATATATATATATATATATATATATTATGTAAGTGTGAGACAAGTGTGGCTTAAGAGGTGGAGAATGCATCTTTCGAGGGTATGTCCCCGACACAAGTAATGGGAATGAGCGCCATTACCTAAGCCACTTACGTTGTCTCTTACGTCTCTGATATGGAGAACGGATTCCATCCGATATGTGAGATGGTAACATAGACATACCGGTATAGGGAGAATGCCTATACAGTCTTATCAGTATGATGTTTTGCCTGCTGAGTCGATATCGCTTGAAGAACGGATGAAACAGTCGTTATTGCCTTGGTACCGGTATTTAGACCGTATCAGGATTTCCAGGGGTTTCGTCGTATATGATGGGTTAAATAATGAATGGGTTATCCGATGTTCTAGGTGTTATCGCGGACAAACCGGTGAAGGGAGAACGCCTAGCACGGTATTTTACAGTCCGGATGTTAACCTGTAATATCAGTTTACCTTCCAGAACAGATAAGATGACATCATAGTATGGATACCGGTATATAGACCAGATCATAAAATATATTTAATTTTATTATTATTAATAAAATATTATTTAAAA
This sequence comes from Clitoria ternatea, assembly GCA_037962975.1. Taxonomy (NCBI): domain Eukaryota; kingdom Viridiplantae; phylum Streptophyta; class Magnoliopsida; order Fabales; family Fabaceae; genus Clitoria; species Clitoria ternatea. The sequence goes on along the minus strand of CM075674.1, from coordinate 109,455,536 downwards.
ATATATTTAATTTAATTATTTTAAATATAAATTTAATTATTTTTGATAAAATATTTTAAAATATATTTAGTTAAATATAAATTTATTAATAATAATTAAATTAAATATATTTTTAAATATTTTATTAATATTATATTTACACTAAATATTATTTTAAAAATATATTTAGTTTAAATATATTATTAATAAAATATATTAAATATATTTAATTTAATTATTATTAATAAAATATTATTTAAATTAAATATATTTTTAAATTATTAATATTAATATAAATAAAAATATATTTACTTTTATTATTATAAATAAATATTATTTAAAATATATTTAATTTTATTATTATTAATAAAATATTATTTAAAAATGTATTAAATTTAATTATTTTAAATATAAATTTAATTATTTTTGATAAAATATTTTAAATTAAATATATTTTTTAAAAATTGATCCGGTCTCAATACCGGTATCCGATCTGCAAGACATATTTCAACGTCTTTGTCAAGACATCTACGTGTAACCGGTGTCATCGGTATACATCCGGACTGTAATTCCGTATCAGGCGTTCTCCCTATACCGGTTGTTCAGGATAACACCATGACACCGGACAACACACACGTCACTGCGCTAAAGACAAGGATTATTGCTACAGGGATCGATCAATAATTCCCTGCACTACGAGCCAAATTCTGCTCATGGGGATGGTCAACTTGTTCCCTAATCCTAGTCTATATTCTCCATGCTCATTATAAAATAGCCACTTGACCCAATCATGCTGGTAAGTGCGCAATAAAATAATGCTAATGGGAGTTAGTGGTTCCCCACTAACGGGTCATCGTAAAATGAGCCACTCAGGTATATGAACTCATTTCATTAATGAAGTAAGGGTTCTTCAACTGAAAGGAGGAACGATTTCTCTCAAAAATACATTCCTTACTTGGAATATTATCACTGACTTGAGCGTCGGAGAATCTTTGCAGGTGACACCACCATTCGCCCACTTCAACGCGTTAGGTCGGTGTGAAGGACCTCCAGGACGCCCAGTCCGCTCTCTTCGCTCAAGGACAACGGATATTTACACCGGACACTCATACATCCGGTCTTCTGTACGGTATTTGTATACTGTTTATGATTGACTTGAGTCCGGATCTCTAGACCCCGGATCAGGACAGATCATTGGCACGCCCAGTGGGACACGTTAAAGGTATTCCCACTTCTCGTTTAAGAAGGCTGGCCTCTTATCATGGAAGGCAATAGGAGAAACCAACCAGATGGGCACGTGGAAGACATCACTGCCCAGGAACAACCAGTGAACAGGCACTTAGCTCTCGAGTCGCCTGTGGAAAGTTCAAGAAGAATGGTGCAGGCTTCAGCACCAAATCTAAAGGATGAGATGATAAGAAAGTTAATGGAGGAACTGATGGAATTGAAACGTGAAAGAAAGAGCGTGGAGGAGAGAGCCATGTCTCTGATCAAGGGGACACATCACACAACCGAGGGAGAAAAATCCTCTACCCCCCAGTATTCAAATATCCCCACATTTGAAGGGAAGGAACAGATCCACGACTCTGATAAGAGAGTTGTTAAAGGGAAGAGGAGGCTGATGACAGCCTCTCCAGTAACTTATAAGCTCACAGTCCCTTTTTTCAAGGAGACTTATGAGTGTACGCATCCCTAAGCACCTATAGACTACTCAACCTCTCTCTATAGAAAAATACAGTGGTGAAACTGATCCTACTAAGCATCTTGATGCTTATACACTCGAAGCCATGTACCTGGGGGCAGATGAAGATGTCATGTGCAGGATGTTCCCTCGGACTCTTGTTGATGATGCCCTTAGCTGGTTCAGGAAGCTACCATCAGGTTCCATTAACTCATGGGAAGAAATGGCAACAGCGTTTGTGGACCACTTTGTCATTTCCAGTGATATTCCCAGAACATCTCATACCTTGGCTCAGATTAGGCAGGGGGAGCATGAAACTCTCAAGGACTTCTTGAAGAGGTTTCACAAGGAAGCAGCTGCTGTTCCAAACTTGGCAGAAGCACTTCAATTGCACATAGCAATAGAAGCTTTGCAACCAAGCTCTGCTTTTGCCATGTCATTGGCAAAGAATCCTCCAATGAATTTCAAAGAATTCAGGAGGAAAGCATCCAAGTATGTGAGCATTGAAATACACTTGGAAGCAACAGTGGCAAGAGAGAAATCCCCAACGTTACAACGGAGTTATAAGAGCAGATCCAGATCGGGTTTTACCAAGAAGGTCTAACGAGTCATAACCCCGACTCATCTCTCTTTCTCTCTTTTGTAATTCATAATTAATGAAATACTCTAAATGATTCACCCATTGTCTTTATGATTTTATTCGATGCACAACACTGTTGTGACAAGATACTTTCAGGACGGATGATCCTAACAATGTATCCGTTGTTAACGATGAACCTCTTCGAAGGTACAACTGGGTGAATCACCCCATTCGAAGGCCCAGATTGTAGGATTAAACCGAACTCTGGGTACGGTTAGTAAGTTTGGCTGAACACCGGTGAAGGCTCGGATTGTAGGATTGAACCGAACTCCGAGTACGACTAGTAGGTTTGGCCGAACGTCGGTGAAGACCTGAGTTATAGGATTAAACCGAACCTCAGGAAATGGGTTGTAGGATTACACCGAACCCCATTCGAAGGCCCAGATTGTAGGATTAAACCGAACTCTGGGTACGGTTAGTAAGTTTGGCTGAACACCGGTGAAGGCTCGGATTGTAGGATTGAACCGAACTCCGAGTACGACTAGTAGGTTTGGCCGAACGTCGGTGAAGACCTGAGTTGTAGGATTAAACCGAACCTCAGGAAATGGGTTGTAGGATTGCACCGAACCCTATTCGAAGGCCCAGATTGTAGGATTAAACCGAACTCTGGGTACGGTTAGTAAGTTTGGCTGAACACCGTTGAAGGCTCGGATTGTAGGATTAAACCGAACTCTGAGTACGACTAGTAGGATTGACCGAACGTCGGTGAAGAATCGTCATTGGGTAAAACCAAAGACCGATTGAAGAACGGTTAGTAGGATTAAACCGAACGCCAAATATGACACGGATTGTAGGATCAAACCGAACTCCAAACACAATAAGTAAGTTATACTGAACTCCAAATTAATACTCTCTTTTGAAGTTCTTTATTTGGAAGTTTTATAGCTTTAAATTCTGAGTCATCAATTCTTCAATTGAAACTCGACTCATAAACTCCGACACAAAAATAATTCATTCGGGTACGCCACAATCTGAGGCATATTCACCCGAAACCTCTCGGTCGGAAATATTTGAAGAGGAATTTCTATTTTAAATCCTCACTCTTAAGAACTCTCACGTGAAAGTCTCACTCAGAGTTTGTTCAAAGTACTGATCACCCAATGATACTGGGGGACAGCATCAACGGTTTAACGAATATCTTGAGGAATGAACTCTTGATGAAACGTTCTCACAATCATTCCCCCTCAAGATTAACATTATAAGCCGTTCTCATGACAATAAAATGTTCACTCACAACGGCGATCTAAAAGGCCTGACTTTCAAGAGGCAAGATACGCTTTCTACCAGGCTTTTATATCAAATTACTCATACTTGACAAAAATATACTCTATCTTTCCTGTCAAATCAAGTCTTTGGCTATCAAAATGCCTATGCATAAAAACGATAGTTATACGTCTCTATCCGTTCTTCATCTTGCATGTAAAAATCCGGAATGAAGGTTCTATGTTCATACCCGATCTTCACTACTTAAGTCCGGAACGATTCAATACACATGCAATCCCTCTATTAAAGCTGTTTTCTACTAAACGTACTACGATCGATATAGCTCATATGAGCAAATCTACTAATTCCTCACATCAGCTAAGGGGCTAGTAGAGTACTACTGATATCTGATTTCGGATACGATCATTGAACACTCAATCCATAGGATTGGAAAAACGTCTCCTGGACGGATGATCTCAATCACCTATTCTGTGATTCGATGATGTAACTCCTAGTACGAACAATTCCAATCATCACTCCAGGACGGATGATCTCAATCACCTATTCTGTGATTCGATGATGTAACTCCTGGTATGAACAATTCCCATCATTATTCTTATGATGGAAGCTTTTGAAAATTGAGAAGCATTCACACAATCCGTACTCCTACGATTGAAAAAATGTCTCCAGGACGGATTATCTAAATCACTTAATCTGTGATCTGACGATGTAACTCTTGGCGTTGTGTACTTTTCCAGAACGTATAACCTCAGACACCCATTATGTGATATGACGATGTAACTCCTGACGTTGTGTACTTGCCCAGGACGGATGATCTCAATCACTCATTATGTGATCTGACGATGTAACTCCTGGCGCCATACACACCCCAAGGACGGATGATCTCAATCACCTACTATGTGACCTGACGATGTAATTCCTGGTGTCGTACACATCCCCAAGACGGATGATCTCAATCACCTATGAAGTGATTCGACGATAAAACTCCTGGTACGAACAATTCCCATAATCATTCCTATGATGGAAATCTCTGAAAGTCAATCCGCACTTTCACTCTTAAGTGGTATTCTCCCAGGACGGATATTCTTTATCACCTATTCTGTGGTACAATGACGTAACTCCTGACATAGACAAACTCCCATCATCATCCTTATGATGGAAGGCTCAAACACCACTTTCTTACACCTTTGCAGTTCCCCAAACTCGGAACAATACTCTCACAATGGACGACATCGTTCTCTCCAGTGAGAGTAACACGAATTAATAACAGTCATCTGTCCTGTTACACTATTTTACTAAACAACGGATCGACTCCTCTTTTCCCCAAAAGAATTAAAGATCATGCCCTAAAGACAGGCACCTTCTTCTTAACACGCACTTGGGGACATGTATATATATTTATCCGTTCTAAATCCATTTGTTGTTTAATCTTCCGAGGCGATGATTTCAATTTGACCTCAAGGTTAATCATACAGAACGGATTAACAACGACTTAAAACGGATTAACAATGACTTAAATATACATGAAATGTTGAAGACAAATTTCTTAAATGAAGTTTATTCATAAAGGACGAAATTACACAATTGTTCAAAACCGGAGTTGATCCCGGTACACAACTTTACATATAAATGAAAACAAGACTATGAGGGAGGAATCTGCTCTTCAGCTTTCTGTGCCTCCTCAACACCAGGCTCTTGTGTCCCTTCCTTTGGAACTTCCTCAGGAATATCCCCTCCGGGAGCCTCGGTTCCTTCCGCAGATGAAGGAACCTCAGACGCAGGAAAGACGAAATCCGGTCCCATACTTTGACCCTCAGGAAGAGGAGGCAAACCGTATAAGGACGTCGGAGGATCTTCATGACGACCATCAACCACTGCGACTAACTTTCCTCCATGGAATTCATAGAACGGATCCATTCATTGGAATTCATAGAACGGATCTTTTAATCTGAGAACGGTTCTTTGCAAAATAATAATAAATGCTAAGGAACTGTTATACGCGTAAGCTTACCGATATTCAGACCTCTCGCAGGTTGAGTAGCTTATGTGAACAACCACTCAGTCCCTCACACAAGCTAGGGGACATATAATCCGGTCTCAATACCGGTATCCGATCTGCAAGACATATTTCAACGTTTTTGTCAAGACATCTACGTGTAACCGGTGTCATCGGTATACATCCGGACTGTAATTCTGTATCAGGCGTTCTCCCTATACCGGTTGTTCAGGATAACACCATGACACCGGACAACACACACGTCACTGCGCTAAAGACAAGGATTATTGCTACAGGGATCGATCAATAATTCCCTGCACTACGAGCCAAATTCTGCTCACGGGGATGGTCAACTTGTTCCCTAATCCTAGTCTATATTCTCCATGCTCATTATAAAATAGCCACTTGACCCAATCATGCTGGTAAGTGCGCAATAAAATAATGCTAATGGGAGTTAGTGGTTCCCCACTAACGGGTCCTCGTAAAACGAGCCACTCAGGTATATGAACTCATTTCATTAATGAAGTAAGGGTTCTTCAACTGAAATGAGGAACGATTTCTCTCAAAAATACATTCCTTACTTAGAATATTATCACTGACTTGAGCGTCGGAGAATCTTTGCAGGTGACACCACCATTCGCCCACTTCAACGCGTTAGGTCGGTGTGAAGGACCTCCAGGACGCCCAGTCCGCTCTCTTCGCTCAAGGACAACGGATATTTACACCGGACACTCATACATCCGGTCTTCTGTACGGTATTTGTATACTGTTTATGATTGACTTGAGTCCGGATCTCTAGACCCCGGATCAGGACAGATCAAAAATATTTTATTAATAATAATTAAATTAAATATATTTTTTAAAAATATTTTATTAATAATAATTAAATTAAATATATTTTTAAATATTTTATTAATAATATATTTAAACTAAATATATTTTTAAAATAATATTTAGTGTAAATATATTATTAATAAAATATTTAAAAATATATTTAATTTAATTATTATTAATAAATTTATATTTAACTAAATTATTTTATCAAAAATAATTAAATTTATATTTATAAATAATTAAATTAAATATATTTTTAAGTAATATTTATTTATAATAATAAAATTAAATATTTTATTAATAATAATTAAACTAAATATATTTTTAAATATTTTATCAAAAACAATTAAATTAATTATATTTTTAAATAATATTTTATTAATAATAATTAAATATATTATATTAATAATAACTAAACTAAATATATTTTTAAATATTTTATACAAAATAATTAAATTTATATTTAGAAGATATTGAAATGTTACCTTTATATACAAATATTGCCAAGTATAATAAGAAAGTCACATGTAGCCTATGGTAATGTATTTGGTGTGTGAGTGTAAGGTCGCGTTATTGGGTGCATCATGAAATTACAGCCTACAATGGCTACATCTAGCCACTGTAAGTGCAATACAATCACATTGTAATTGTAAACAGAGGTGTATAAAAGTAACAAAAAGAACAAATAAAAAAAAAAGTTATATCTATTACAATAATAGTAATAACTTATAACTTGAATGCCCTAAAAAACATCATTTTTAATAATGTTAATTTATTTTGTGCTACAAGACTAGATTTTCTCCTCTGGTAGTATTATGATTTTAATATCATAAGGTTTGGAGTAGGTTTTGTAGAAAGAACATCACTCATTTAAGGTACTCTTTAGAGAAGAACACTTGTGTTTATTCATTTTTTACTTACTTGATGATTACAAGTGAAGTTAGAAGGGAAATTTATACATCTCCAAGGCAAACATAAACCACACAAATATAAAACTCAAATAAATCATAACCACACTTAGTTGATTAACAACAACCACACATAGTTGTCCATCCACACTAATTTATTTAATCACCACACATACATAAATTGGTATTGATATTTTAACACTCCCCCTCAATACCAATTCTTCCTCTTTGTATTATACCAAGTTGGTGACGGGAGATTTCCATTTTGCCCATACTCAAACTTTTGTGAATAAGTCTGCCACTTGATTATCTGTCTTGATGTGTTTCAACTCAATCTCTTTTTGTAGAACTTTTTCCTTGATAAAATGATAATGCACTTCTATATGTTTAGTTCTTGCGTGAAAGACGATTTTCTGATAGACGAATTGTTGATTGGTTGTCACAATACAACAAAATTGCATCACCTACTGGTTGATGTAAATCATTCATTAGTTGTATCAACCATGTACATTCTTGAGCTGCCATTACTGCTAATCAATACTCAGCTTCAGTGGTTGATAATGATATTGTTGGTTGTCTTTTGCTACACCAAGAAATTGTTCTAGAACCAAGTTTAAACAAATATCCAATTGTTAATCTCTGTTAGAAGTTGCTTTAGAGCTGAATATGTCTACGTGCATTTTTTTGTTGTTGTTTTGTTTCAGTTGTTAAGTTCCTGGTCTATAGGAAGTAGTTAAGTTCTTAGAGAGCAATTCAGTTTTTTTGTTGCAGATCATGGCTTTATTCTAGGATCATGTTGTTAGTGGGCAGTTTTTTTTTTCTCTTTAAATTGTAATGATTCAGTTTAGTAAAATGGGCAATTATTCCATTCCTCTGCAGAAGAATTCTCTCCTTGTTTTCTCTGTTTGTCTAAAAACATTATCTTCTAAAACTACAATTGGTATCAAAGCTTTTTTTCTTACGGGACCTTTAGAATGGATTCTGAAACAAGTTTCTCCCAAGTAGCTCTTCCAGTTTTCAGTGGGGAAAACTATGATCTTTGGGCTGTAAAAATGGAGGCTTACCTAGAGGCTTTGGATCTTTGGGAAGCTGTAGAAGAGGATTATGAAGTCCCTCTGCTGCCAGACAATCCCACTATGGCCCAGATCAAGAATCATAAGGAGAAAAAAACCCGCAAAGCAAAGGCAAAATCATGCCTTTTTGCTGGTGTCTCCACAACCATCTTTACTAGGATAATGACTCTCAAATCGGCAAAAGCAATTTGGGATTATCTAAAGACAGAATATGCTGGAGATGAAAGAATTCGAAGCATGCAGGTGCTTAACTTAATGAGGGAATTTGAGCTTCAGAGGATGAAAGAGTCTGACACAATCAAGGAATACTCAGACAAGTTGTTGGGTATTGCTAACAAGATAAAGTTGTTGGGCACTGATTTTGCAGACTCTAGAATTGTTGAGAAAATTCTGGTAACAGTGCCAGAGAGGTATGAAGCATCTATTGCTTCATTGGAGAACACAAAGGATCTGTCAAAAATTACTTTTGCTGAAGTGATACATGCCTTCCAGGCCCAGGAGCAGCGAAGATTGATGAGGGAAGATCATGCTGTTGAAGGTGCTCTTCTAGCCAAGAGCCAACAAGCAAAAAATTACAAGAAGAACCATTCAGCCAGCAATTATCAGAACAATACAAATAATTACAACAAAGGAAAAGGTGAAAAGAAAAGTTACCCACCTTGTCAGCACTGTGGAAAGATGGGCCATCCTCCATTTAGATGTTGGAAGAGACCTGATGCTAAATGCAACAAGTGTAACTAAATGGGGCATGAAGCAGTCATATGCATGAGCAAAAATCAGCAGCAAGAGGAAGAAGCTAAAATTGTTGATCAGCAGGAGGAGGAGGAGGATCAACTATTTGTGGCCACTTGTTTTGCCAGCAGCGAAGAGAGTGAAAGTTGGCTGATTGATAGTGGTTGCACAAATCATATGACCAACGACAAGGAGCTTTTCAAAGATTTAAAGCCAACCAACATCACCAAAGTCAGAATAGGCAATGGTGATTATATTTCAGTCAAAGGAAAGGGGACTGTTGCAATAACAAGTTGCTCAGGTACAAAATTTATTTCTGATGTCCTTTTTGTACCTGAGATTCAACAAAATCTGCTGAGTGTTGGACAATTGATTGAAAAAGGCTTCAAAGTCACTTTTGAAGATAATTTTTGCTTGATTAGAGATGCAACCAGTCAGGATATTTTTAAAGTAAAAATGAAAGGGAAAAGCTTTGCTCTAAATCCATTGGAAGAAGAGCAAACTGCTTTTCAAATCAAGGAAAATGTGACAGAAATCTGGCACAAGAGGCTCGGACATTATCATCACCAAGGGCTGTTGCAGTTGAGTGAAAAAGGGTTGGCAGTTGATGTTCCTGAGCTTGAGGATCGAATTTCTAATTGCAGAGCTTGTCAATTTGGCAAGCAAAATCGAAAAGCTTTTCCAAAGGTAACATGGAGAGCATCAAGGAAGCTGCAATTAATTCACACTGACGTTGCAGGTCCTCAAAGAACACCTTCATTAAAAGGTAACCTTTATTATATTATATTTGTTGATGACTTCACTAGAATGTGTTGGATTTTTTTCTTCAAGTACAAATCAGAGGTAGCTCAAATTTTTTGGAAGTTCAAAGTTAAAGTTGAGAATGAAACTGGTCTCAGAATTCAGATCTTGAGGTCAGACAATGGCAAGGAGTACACATCTGAAAAGTTTAATCAATTTTGTGAAGATTCCGGCATTGAACACATAACTTACTGCTCCCTATACGCCACAACAAAATGGGGTTAGTGAGAGGAGAAATAGATATATCTTGGAGATGACAAGATGCATGCTGTATGAGAAGAATTTGCCAAAGAAATTCTGGGCAGAGGCAGCAAGTACAGCTATTTTTCTTCAAAATAGACTTCCCACAAAAGCGTTGAAGGATCAAACACCATTTGAGGTCTGGTATGGTTACAAACCATCTCTGAAATTTCTTAAGATATTTGGTTGCTTGTGCTTCACTCATGTTCCGCAGCGCAAGCGAGATAAGCTAGATAAAAGAGCATTAGCAGGAATTTTTATAGGCTACAGCACATTTAGCAAAGCCTATAAAATCTTTCAACCGCAAAACGGAAAAATGGTTATTAGCAGGGATGTTCACTTTGTGGAAGATGAAGAATGGAATTGGGATGATACAAAGAAGACAGATCTGGCCTCTACAGATGTGAAGTTCAAGTTTTCAGCTTCAGACATAGAGCAGAATGAAGATGAAAGCTGGCAAAATGAATTGGTAGATGATGCTCCTGTAAGAGGTACTAGATCACTCTCTGATATTTATGAGAGGTGCAACATTGCTGTTTGTGAGCCTGTAGATTTTGAAGCAGCAGAGAAAGATCAAAATTGGATGGCTGCAATGAAGGAGGAGTTGTCTATGATTGAGAAGAACAAAACATGGGAGCTTGTTGATAAACCCCAAGGCAGAAAGGTAATTGGGGTAAAATGGGTTTTTAGAACCAAGTTAAATGCTGATGGTTCAATCAATAAGCATAAAGCAAGGCTTGTAGTTAAGGGGTATGCACAGATTTTTGGTGTTGATTATTCTGAGACATTTGCGCCAGTTGCCAGGCTTGATACAATCAGGTTACTTCTTGCTATTTCTGCACAACTTGGCTGGAAAGTTCATCAGATGGATGTCAAATCAGCATTTCTTAACGGGATCCTTGAAGAAGAAATTTATGTCGAGCAACCCGAAGGTTTCGTTGTGGAAGGCAAAGAAGACAAAGTCTATCACTTACACAAAGCTCTTTATGGCCTAAAACAGGCCCCAAGAGCTTGGTATAGTCGAATAGATGATTATTTGCTTGGCCTTGGCTTTGAAAGAAGTCTTTCGGAATCCACGCTCTATGTTAAACACAATAGCAGTGAGATTCTTGTTGTTTCTCTTTATGTGGATGACCTTTTAATTACTGGGAGCAGTGCAAAACTTATTGATGAGTTTAAACTAGATATGATGCAGGCTTTTGAAATGACTGATCTTGGTTTGATGACTTATTTTCTTGGAATGGAGATCAATCAAGAAAAGGACCAGGTTTTCATTTGTCAAAAGAAATATGCAAAGGAGATTCTAAAAAAATTCAGAATGGAGGATTGCAAAGAGACAAATACTCCTATGAATCAAAAGGAGAAGCTGTGCAAGGAAGATGGTACCAATAAAATAGATGAAGGGTATTTTAGAAGGTTGATTGGTTGCTTGATGTATCTTACAGCAACTCGTCCTGACATTATGAATGCTGTAAATATTTTGTCTAGATTTATGCATTGTGCAAGTGAACTCCATCTCAAGGCTGCAAAGAGAGTGATTCGATATGTCAAAGGGACAAGTGGTTTTGGTGTTAAATTCACAAGGAGCAAGGAGTTCAAGCTGGTTGGTTTCTCTGACAGTGATTGGGGAGGTTCTGTTGATGATATGAGAAGCACTTCAGGCTACTGTTTTACGATTGGATCTGCTGTTTTTTCGTGGAACTCAAAGAAGCAAGAAACAGTGGCTCAATCTACTGCTGAGGCAGAGTTTGTTGCTGCAACAGCTGCTGTTAATCAAGTCTTATGGCTGAGGAAGATTTTAATCGATCTTAATCTAGAGCAAAAGGAAAGTACAGAGATTTTTGTAGACAATCAAGCTGCCATTGCCATTTCCCATAATCCTGTTTTTCATGGAAAAACTAAGCATTTCAACATCAAGTTGTTTTTCTTAAGAGAAGTGCAGAAAGATAAAGTTGTAACTCTAGTTCATTGCAAATCTGAAGATCAGTTGGGAGATCTCTTTACCAAACCACTTCCAGTTAGCAAATTCAAGTTTCTAAGACAGAAAGTTGGTGTTTGCAGCGTCTAAAGCAAGGAGGAGTGTTAGAAGTTGCTTTAGAGCTGAATATGTCTACGTGCATTTTTTTTTTGTTGTTTTGTTTCAGTTGTTAAGTTCCTGGTCTATAGGAAGCAGTTAAGTTCTTAGAGAGCAATTCAGTTTTTTTGTTGCAGATCATGGCTTTATTCTAGGATCATGTTGTTAGTGGGCAGTTTTTTTTTTCTCTTTAAATTGTAATGATTCAGTTTAGTAAAATGAGCAATTATTCCATTCCTCTGCAGAAGAATTCTCTCCTTGTTTTCTCTGTTTGTCTAAAAACATTATCTTCTAAAACTACAATCTCCATGTATCATGATCTCCTGCATAGTCAGCATCACAATAACGAACTAACTTGCAATTCTTACCTTTCTTGTACCAAAGACCATGGTTTATAGTACTTTTAACATATCTTGTATTTGACAATCTGCTTCCAAATAAGGCTTCTTTGGATTTTGCATATATCGACTCATTACACTAACAACATAAGAGATGTCAGGTTGAGTCAAGGTTAAGTAGATCAGACTACTTACCAATTGTCGATACATCGTTGCATCTTCCAAATCCTTGCCTTCAAGTGCACATATCTTTGCATTCAATTCCATCGGTGTTGAGATTGGCTTACAATTAAGTATCCCAAACTTCAGTAACAAATCTTTGGCATATTTCTGTTGACAGAGAAATATCCCATCTTGTGTTTGATTAATCTCTAGATCAAGAAAATGCTTGAGTTGTCCAAGTTCTTTCATTTGAAAACATACTGATAAGTTTCTTTTGTTCGTCGAATTTCTGCAACATCATCTCCAGTGATAATAAGATCATCTACATACACCAACACGACAGCTAGCTTTCCACCATTTGCTTTCACAAACAGGCTTGAATCTGCATGTGTTATAAAATAGTCACTGTGAGTTAGAAATTTAGCAATCTTACCATACCATGCCCTTGGTGCTTGTTTTAAACCATAAAGAGCCTTTTTCAGGTTACATACAAACTCAGGATGAGTTTTATTCTCAAATCCCATCGGTTGAGTCATGTAAATTTCTTGATCTAGCTCTCCATGTAGAAATGCATTCTTCACATCCATTTGCCACAAGCTTCAATTTTTACTAGCTACAAATCAAGTAAGACTCGTACAATAGTAAGTTTTGCCACTGGACTAAACGTTTCATCATAGTCTAGTCCAAATTGCCGAGAAAAACCTCGAGCAACCAATCAAGCTTTGTATCTCTCAATTGAACCATCTGGGCAGTACTTTATCTTATAAACCCATTTGCATGATAAGGGTTTCACATCTTTTGGCTTTGGCACCAAATCCCAAGTTTGGTTTTGTTCAAGCGCATTGATCTCTTCTTCCATGGCTTTAATCCAGTTGGGACTACTTAAGGCTTCTTCAAATGTATCGGGCTCTTTTGTGATTGCTTCTTCAATAGCTGCATATCCTGCATTGGCATATCTTGGATTTGGCTTATGTAACCTTGTTGACCTTTTGAGTTGTGATGAAGGAGTTAGCATTTCTGATTCTTTAGGCTTTTCATTTTCTTGTCAATACATACCTGTTTGCCAAGGATTTTGAGTTTCTTGTTCAGCACGGTTCTCTTTATTTGAGCTTAATTGGACTTGTACAATGTGCCCTCTTTCCATTTGCTGCAATTTTTCTTCTATTTCTTTTGAATTTGGTAGCTTCTGTTTTTCTGAAGACCACCAAGAAGATGCTTCATCAAACACCACATCTCGTGATGTGTAGCTCATTCCATTTGTAGGATCACAACATTTCCAACCTTTCCTCTGATTATCATATCCAACAAAGATGCATCTAACTGCTTTCTTATCAAATTTGCTACGTAAATGATCAGGAATAAATACGTAGCACACATAGCCAAATACTCGAAAATGATTAACAGTTGGTTTCAGACCCCAATTTTTTTCAAAAGGTGAAATGCATTCTAACCTTGCTTGGGGAAGTCTATTAATCACGTGAGCAGCAATTCTCATAGCTTCGGCCCAAAATCTTCCAGGCATATTCTTTCCATGAATCATGCTCCTGCAAACTTCTACAAGATGCCGATTCTTTCTTTCCGCCACACCATTTTGTTGTGGTGTGTTGGCACATGTGTATTGATGATGTATTCGATGTTCTTGTAGGTATTGAAAAAACTCACTTGAGGTATATTCTCCTCCATTTTCTGTGCGCAAGCAATGAATCTTCTTTCCTATTTCTGCTTCAATTGTTTCTTTAAACTCTTTAAACTTTGAGAATGTTTCAAATTTTTCTTTCATGAAGAAAACTCACACATACCTAGAGAAATCATCGATGAATGTTACCATATATCGATTTCCACCAATTGATGGTTGCTTAACGGGTCCAAACACATCAGAATGTATCAGCTGCAATGGTTCTTTCGTTTTGAATTTGGACTCTTCGTATGGTAATTAATGTGCTTTACCATACTAACATCCTGCAGAAACTGTGTCTAATCTTACATCAAGTTGAGGAAGCCCCCTAACCATTGATTTCTTCATCATCTCACTTAGCTTGGAATAGCTAACGTGACCTAGCCGCATGTGCCATAAATCTGTTGTTTCATTTCTTCTTGATTTGCCAACATATGCAGATTCTGCTAACATCACATAGATTGATTCTGAGCGTCATCCTTTCATTACTGGTTCTTAAGAGATGTTAAGATTACGATACACTTTAACATCCTATGGACCAAACAGAATATAGTGACCTGATGATGTCAGTTGGGCCACTGAGAGTAAATTCTTCTTCATGCCAGGAACATGATAAACATCTTAAAGTGATAAATTATCAAGACCATGTTGAGGTGTGATTGTTGTTTTACCGATGTGGGCTATCGGTAGCTTTGAGTTGTTGGTTGTTACTACTACATGATTTCCTTTGTATTCAGACAAATTTTGTAACTTTTCTTTATCACCTGTCATATGATTTGAACAGCCTGAGTCAACAATCCAATCATCCTCATAGTTGATTTTCTCTGTTACTGTAAGTGCTAATTCTTCCTCTTCATTTAAAAAGAAGGCTTCAACATCCCACTCATCTTCCATAGAACTGGAAGTAGCAGTATTACTTTGAACGTGTTTTTCTTTGAACCAACAATTTCTTGCCATATGGCCAATCTTTCCATAATTGTAACACTGGCCATTAAATTTTCTACCATTAAATTTTTGTCTTGTTATCATTCTCGAATTTGCCTGCGTAGAGTGCTTCTTCTTTGCCCTTCAATGAGACGCCTCCCATTTGCTTAGCCATTTCTTCTTGACCAGCAAGCAAATTTTCAAACTCAACAAGTAACGGTTGTTTTGGCCATCCTTGTATAGCGGTAACAAAGCCTCTATATTCAGGTCTTAAACCATGGATAATTATTCTTTTTATCCTTTCATCTCCAATAGCGGTTGATGAGTCTAACTCAGAAATTTCACGACATATTGATTTAATTTTATGAAAATATTGAGTGATTGGCATGTCACGTTGCACCACTGACAACAACTTATTTTCAAAGAGTTGCAATTTTGCATCATTTTTCTTTGAAAAAAGTGTAACAAGAGCATCCCACGCCTCCTTGGGTGTCTTGGCATCTCGAATGTACTCTTAACATTTCTTCTTCAACTGTGGTTTTTAAAGCAAACATTGCTTTGCCTGCTTTAATCTTCCATTTTCGTAAAGTACCAGTGGCATCCTCCGTTATCAGTTGTGTAACTTCATTACCACTGACAACCTCCCAAAGATCCTTGTAGGTAGGATTCCATGTATGTTGACCATGTGGTGTAGTTTTAGTTGTTAAGCTTCTTGATTCCTCCAGCTACTTGAAGGTCACCCATAGTATTGACAGGATTTTAATTACACCGAATATACTTTACAAAAAAAAATTTAGATTGTGAAAATCTCAAGAAATTCTTTTCTGGTGTGGAAGATCAGTCAAAGACCGCAACCACAGAGCATACTTAAAATTTCAAGAGATCTCATACTTCTAGCTTTGATACCAAATGTAGAAAGAACATCACTCATTTAAGACACTCTTTAGAGAAGAACACTTGCGTTCATTCATTTCTCACTTACTTGATGATTACAAGTGAAACTAGAAGGGGTATTTATACATCTCTAAGGTAAATATAAAACTCAAATAAATCACAACCACACTTAGTTGATTAACAACAACCACACATAGTTGTTCATCCACACTAATTTATTTAATTACCACAATACATAAATTGGTATTGATATTTTAACAGGCTTGTCATTATGCATTACTTTCAAACTTCCAATAATGAGATTGAGCTCTTATTTCTCATGTCATGGAGAATTGTCCTCAGTCAGGCCACTGATCATGGCTTCTCATACCAGTCTATTGTCAGCTGAAAATTGACCATCATATAACCTCTTTCTTGCCTTGATTGCCTGCATCAGTAAGACCAGACAATTGAAACGAAATGTCTACAGGGGAACCTCAACAAGAAATTCAGTTCATTTACGCAAAATCAAAATGGTAGCCATAGCATGAATTAGATACTTCAGCATGTAAAATTTTAACTTTTGTGGTTTTAAGACAACTGTTAGAGAGGAGCATATATACCTGCTGTTCCCAATTTATGCAGATTGTTATGGCAGAAAGTAAAACAGTTTGAACAAAAGCACCACATTGTATACCGATCCATAATCCTTTTGTTCTCAGTTTAACCCAAAATGCCAATGCTGCAGCAGCTGGTATCCCACATAGGTAGAAGGCCCCTAGATTGACATAAACCCCAATGTGCTGCCAGCCACAACCTCTAGCAATTCCTGGGCCAAAGAATTGTAAAACCAAATTAAGAGATTCTAATGTAAAAATTAAAATTTACTGAACAATAGAAAAATAAAAAAGACCAATGTGTTGTAGCTCAGTTGGCAACTGAGGTTGTGAAAATAATTTCATGTTCGATTCTCACCAAACACATTTTTCAATAGGAACAAGAAATCTTAACCGTATCTAAGTTACGAATAGTATCATCTCTAAAAGAGGATACTTATATCTAGTGTAAAAAAAAAAGATACAAAAAATAAGGAATTTTACCTGAGAGTACTCCTTGAATGCTGTCCAGTATAACAGATATGCAAACAAGAGGAGCCATGATAGTGACATAATCAACAACATCCTTCTCATTGCTGAAAATATAACCAAAAATATGGCGACAGGCAAAGAGAGTTCCGCTTATTACACTTGTCTGAATGACTGTAGAGGACATTGCAGCCAACACAGCAACACGGGCAGCATGTGGATTCCCAGCTCCTAATTCATTTGAAACCCTTGTGCTATACTCAGAAAGGAATATGGAAGGATCATTAATTAGATATATTGTGACATGTTAAATATTGACAATGAACATGTTTATGATGCAACCTTGCTGCAGCAGCTATTCCATAAGCTATTGAGTATAGAGTAGAAACGGTGTTGAGACTGTAGAAAAAAGGACAAACTATGAGTACAATCACATCAATTTACAAATCTCATAAGTTAGGTGGATCATGAGTTGCAATTCAAGGGTGTCAAGCATACCAAATGGATAGAACAGAGGTATCAAGTTGTGGATTTGGTAGCAGCCCAGACAACAAGACAAGCAGCTCAAATGACCACCATTCAACGCTACACTCATCAGCATGAAAAAAAGTTATACAAACTTTTTGTGGAAAAGACACAACAATACATAATAGAGGAACTTTTTTGGAAAGGTAAAAATTATATAATTTGATAAAATGAACATATACAAGTTCAAGTAAACAGGAAGATAAATCACCAAATCATTACTGCAGAAGGGATAGCAAAGCTAAAGAACTCCCCCATTCCATGGAACAGATCCATGGAAATTGGTGCACGGGTTTGTGCACATGCAGGAGAAAATGTTGCATACAATCCAAGAAAAATCACATTAAACCATATTGAAATGCTCATTGCCACTGCTCCACCAACATTATTCAATCCAGTCTTGAATACCAGAGCCCAACAAAGAGGTATGTGGATGCAAAGGGTGACAAAAGAGCTCAAAAGCATAGGAAAAAGCAAACTTTGCATTTGAAAATATCGAAGTAATGGCTGCAGAATTGCATGTGCAAAAAGTGCTGGAACAAGCCAAATTATGAATTTCCCTGCTTCATGTGCAATTAGGGGGTCCTGGCCTAGGAAAATCAGTATGTTTTCCATGCTGATCCAAAGGAAACATAAGGGAACAACACAAACAAATGTGAGAGAGAAAATAGCAGTGTATGTTTGCATTCCAATTCTTTTGTATTGCTGAGCTCCATAAGCCTGTCCACATATAGTTTCCAGTCCACAAGCCATTCCTGTCTGTTTGCACTATGTTACCGGTGAACAAAATAATGATATTTTTGAGAAAGTTAACATGCTAGAGAAGATTGTTAAAGATGGTAAACTAATGATACTTCCCGGTCCACTAATCAAAACAATCACCTAATTGGTTAACATTTCAACCGATTAAATTGATCAATGTAATCTGATTTTAATATAATAATATGAACCATTAAATTAAAGAACGAGATAATGCAAGCAAGGCATAGACAAGGAGAGTAAAAAAGAAATTTAATTGAAAGACACTCTAATTATATATATCATTAGGTATTTATCAAAAAAATTATAGATTATTAGGTAAATAAGAATCTTTGATTTCTCTTTTTTTCTTTTTTTGGTAAATACTATGATATATTTTTAGTATCTGTTTCGTGGAGAAATGAAATTATAAAAATAACAAAAAATTAAATGCATTCATATTGTTTCACACAAAACTTTGTTTGCTAAATCAAACACTACCTAATAAAGCATGTTTAAGGTGATTTTTTAATCATAAACAACGTAAAAAATTTAAACTGAAAGTATATCCGAATTAAAAAAGAACGATTCTGGGGCTAGTATAGCATACAAGAAAACTGACGCCAGTGACGGTGAAAAGAGAGATGGCTAAGGCGGCGCCGGAGAGAAGGAGGTCATCATTGAGGTGACCAACCATCATGATCGACACAACCTGCACCAAATTCTGGGAAGCACTCACTGGTATCATAGGCCAAGCTATGTGAATGACCCTCTTCATTTCTTCCATGAAGGCACCCCATGTTACTCTAACTCTCTGCTTCTCACTCTCCTTGTCTAATAGGTTCTCTTCCATCATCCTTTGCCTACCAAACGCAGAAAGCCAGGGAAATGCAAACCCTGTTTTCTCATCGCATGCTATATATATATATATATATATATATATATATATATATATATATATATATATATATATATATATATATATATATATATATATATATATATTCTCCGTCAATTTAGGGACCACCAGAAGTTGGAAGTTGTTTGGTTGGCAAGAAACTCCGTTGAACAGTATCATTGATTACGCAGATATTTAATTATTGAAGTGGCATTGATATAAGAATTTTTTTAAAAAACAGAAAAATAAAAGATAATTAGACAAATTACTTAGATTAGGTGATATGTAAGATAATTAGACAAATTATAATTAACAAGAAAAATAAAAGACCAACACATAATAATTAAATTTGATAAGAGATTATTTTTAAATATTTTATATTAAAAAACTTAAAATATAACAAAAGTATTAATAAACGATGAAAATTTTAACCAATTTTATCGAGACAAAATTGAAATTTCATAAGTTTTAACACCAGTATCTGTGGTTTCACGAAAGGTCCTTAAGACTAACCCTGTTGCGAGTTACTCAATACCAGAGGCTTAGGGTTGACCTATGACCTAGGTACTAAGCAAGTCGCCTTGAAAGTGACTGAGGGGTAGGTACAACCATTGTGAAACGTCACCATCACAAGTCAGCTTTACTGTAAAATAACAACGTAAGTACTGATACCATGTACGGAATACCTAGTGAGCAAGAAGGCTCTTTCACTTCTCCCAGGTATATAAATACCAATGCACCAGCGTGCATAAAAAAAGAACATTCTTTCTAACCTTACGCTTGAGCTCCGAAATTCCTTAGAATTTTCACTGACTTGAGCGTTGGAGTGTCCTTGCAGGTAACACACCCCCTTTCACTTCTACAACGCGTAAAGGTTGGTGATTTGATACAAGGACTAACTCTTAGGCCTTCACTCCCCATTAGAATTGAGGGTATAATACCAGATCCCTACTGGACCGGTGTAATATCAGAGAACAAATGAGAAAGTTAAGGACTGTCACGAGACCGAATCCCACACCCTACCTAGATCAATTCATTGGCACGCGCAGTGGGACTTGTAAACTTCAAGTCCCATTTTCACATTCTTGAGGTCGGAAGTCATTGGGAAACATGAACTGGAGGGTCATGTTGAAGATCTGACATTCTTGGAGCTAAGGTGTTTGCATTTTGGCACAGCCAATGGCTCAACGAAGCAGGTAGTCCCTGCGATTACTCTTGACCCAAGGGATGAGATCATTAGGCAACTTAGAGTGGAACTTTTTGAGCTGAGATGTGAGCAATATGCTCAAATGGAGAATGGGAGCCCAAACAAGGCCCAGTAGCAGCATGCTGAGGTTTCTAGGCAGGATATGTCATGTACGTTGCCCTATTCTAGGATCCTAACGTACGAGAAGAAGCAGGAGACTCAGTCTCACGTAAAGCAGCCAAACCCTAGGCGTAAAAATGTTCTTTTCAGCTCTTTTGTGTCTGGATACAAGCTGAGTTGAAGGCTTATAAGTGTGTTTATCCCCAGGCATCTTCAAACCACCTAGTCTCTTTCTATAGGCAAGTACACGGATGAGACGGATCCATGCAAGCACCTTGATGTAACATCCCGGATATTTTAGAAAAATTATGTGTAGCGGAAAATATTAATAATTGTTTTAAGGATTTATTTGATATTTTTATGAAGTATTAGGCAATTATAAATAATTAACTAGTGTGGAAAGTAAATAAATTCATTTGATTGATTAATTATAAAAGGGTTAAATGAGGTGTAATTTAAAGGAGGTAAAAGTTAATTAAAACTTTCAAAGAAAATATAAAAGAAATGAGGAAGTGACCATTTTACCCTTGAGCCTTAAATAATGAAGGTTTCCTTTCTCCTTCCTCATTATTCACGCGAGCCTACTTCTTTCTTCTTCTCCTGTTTCTTTTTCTTCTTCTCCTTCCTCACGCTGCTGAGCTGCATGCTCTGAGGGAAGGTCCATCTAGCGCTGAAACTTTGAGATAACTACATTTCCGTGACCGTTGTTTCAAGGTGAGTACGATGGACTCTTTAATTTGAGTTATCTCGTCTCTTTTCATTTTCACTCCTTTAAACCGAATGGCCATGCATGGCGGAGTAAGGTTCTGTTTTCCACTCCTCTTGGGTGTGTGAGCCTGAAAATGGTCTTTAGAGCAGAGGGTAGTATGACGTTAATGAGTTTTGCATTCCGACCCCCTAGGTAGCAGAACGAACACCAGAGGACTGGTTGACGAAGCTGGTGCTGGATTCGGAGGTGGAACCTTGAACCCAGCGCTTAGAGGACGCAATCGGCACCAAGAGCAGATCGTTGAAGCTTGGAATAGAGGTAAGGGGGTGTTCGGGTTATAATTAATTAGAATAGGATATATTTTGGGTCCGAGTCGCTGAACTGATTGTGAACATGGTAAGAAATATTGCTGGATGAGTTGTATTGTATGCATGTATGAATATGGACACCGATCGGTTGAGGATCGTGTGTGGCTTATGATGACTGAGTTTAAAATACTTGATGTTGAGATAAATTGAAGTGTATAATGGCAATGTGATGCCGGGCTTGACAAGCAGGTCGCCCGTTTGATGAGTATGTGTTGATGATGACCACTTGTGATATATGAGAAATGTGAATTATATATGTATGATTGTGTGGTGTGGGACGGCCGACGGTATGTATAGCCCCTCATTTCCGGCTCCCGTGGTTTTTGTGCCCAGTTGAGCTACCCAGTGGTCAAGCAGGACCCAGTGGTCGAGGTGGAGAGTCAAGCAGGACTCGGTGAACCAAGCAGGGTTTACGGGGTGTCAAGTAGGACCCCCAGCTGAAGGCCGATCCTTTAGTATCCGGATACTAGGCATCAATTTTTGTCTGAGAGTCAGTGGTGACAATTGATGAATTATTAGTATTATGATGATGTGTATGTACTTGGTTATATTTGCCGAGTGTGAATTGTTATACTTGCCGAGTGTGGATTGTTATATTTGCTGAGTATGAATTGTTATAATTGCGAGTGTGATTGACTATAATTGCCGAGTGTGATTGGCTATATTTGCCGAGTGTGATTTGCTATAGTCGCCGAGTGCTATTTGCAATGTGAGGATAAAGCAATCGGATGGAATTTATACACATGTATCTTGTTATTTAATTTCCGTTCTCGATTAATTATGATGCCAAACACTCACCCTTGCTGTGGTTTTCAATTTAGTAACCAGTGACAGGGAAGAGGTCGGAGCCCTGAAGGTGCGCCAAGCGGAGGATTGATGCCAAGGAACTGAGTGATTGTGAAATGAATTGTGTGTAATGTATAATGAATCTTCCGAGTATGTGATGCCATACCATGTTGCTTGTGTATGTTGACTAATGTGCATATGAATATGTTTCTATGTGATCGGTATTGATTTTCATGAGTGAATTTGCATTACTGTAGTAAAGTCGATTACCGGACGAATCTTGCCGAGCGGATTCAGTCTTGTCCGAGCGAGGGCCAGGAGGAATTGATCTTGTGCCTATTTCGCTCGTGAGTATCCCTCGTTACTTCCGAGTGTAGACAGATTAGAATGTTTCCGAGTGAAGTATGGCCGAGAAAACCACTTCTGAGTGAAAGGTTAGAATGATTCCAAGTGAGGTATACCTGGGAGAACCTCTTCCGAGTGAAGTAAGATTAGAAGGTTTTCAAGTGAGGTATACTTGAGAGAAACTTTTTCGAGTGAAGGATGGTTAAGGGGTTTCCGAGTGAGATATGACCGAGTGGACCCATTTCCGAGTAAAAATTGAATTATTAATTTTCCTTGTAGGTCTCGTAATTCGCCCAGGTTTAAAGTGTAGAATTCGCCCAAGCGAGTCGGAACTCGCCTAAGCGACCTTCTCGGGTTCCGCCTAAGCGAATCAGGGTCTCGCTCAAGCGAGTGACTCCCGACTCTGTTACCTTCTTCCGCTTATTTAATTAATTCAATTTTATTATTTGATTTATTTCCTGTCGGTTAGTATTTTGAGTTGGTTTAAGAAGAATAAATGTGGTTTTACATTCGGATTTAATTAATTATCAGTAAACATGAAAAATTTATTGTGACAAATAATTAAACAGATATAAATAAATGTAATATTGACGCGGGTCGTCTCACTTGATGCCTATGTCTACGAGGCTATGTTTTTGGGAGTAGAGGCTGATGTCATGTGTTGTATGTTCCCACGTACCTTGACAGGTGAAGTCTTAGCTTGGTTTAAGGGTTTATCTTCTAGATCCATTGATTCATAGGAAGAGATGACCGAGGTGTTTGACCAACATTTTATTTTCTCTAGAGACATACCCAGGACATCTCACACCTTAGCTCAAATCAAGCAAGGAGAAACTAAGTCTCTTAAGGATTTTCTGAAGAGATTCTATAAGGAAGCAGCCATGGTCCTAGATCTGGCTGAAGTTATTCAGCGTCACATCATCATTGAGGCTCTACAACCTATGTCCCCATTTGCCATGTCTTTGGCAAAGGGACCATCCACTATTTTGAAGGAGTTTCGATGCAAAGCGTCTAAATATATTGGCATTGAGATGCATTTGAAGGCCATAATGGCTAGGAGCAAGCCACCACCACCACCTGCACCTCGTGTAGAGAGGGAGAAAGAAAGGCCCAAGTTTGAGAAGACACTCGTGAAGGATCAAGGTGGGGTTCAACAACCAAGGCAGTAGGAGAAGTGCGTTGTTACGTTCTCTCATTATGCTCCTCTTAACGCCAACCCATAATAGATCTTGAGGGAAGTGGGTTGGCCATCTTTCAGTGTATATAGGGTGAGAAACCTGCACCCGTTAAGAGACTGGGGAACCCTAGGAAGTACTTTGACTTCTATAAGCAGACAAGATATTCAACTAATGAGTGCAGGCAGCTCAAGGACGCCATAAAGGTCTTGATTCAAGAAGGAAGTTGAAGCAATATCTCTTTAGGCAAAAGTCTTTGGATGAGCCTAATAGAATGCAGAAAAGGCATAGAGATTGCTTTCCTGATCCTAATGATGATTCCCGAGGTCCTAAGTGGTGGAGAAGCAGAAGGGCCCTGTGGTGGAAGCGGTCTAAGAAGCAGAACAGATGTTGTCTCTACCTCAGCGTGGTAGGTGTGAAGTGATCGACATGATTACTCAGGGTTTTACTGATCATCGGTGTGTCATCCCCATATAACGACATCATATGCGCTCAACGTTGAATGATATGAAGGCCATCATGTCTGCTCCTCATCTAGTTATCAAATTTATTGATAAGGACAACCAAGTATCTTCAGTCCGGGGTGATCAAGAGGTAACGAGGTATTGCTATAACCTCAGTCTTAATATGGTGAAGTTAGAGGCTATTAGAACTAAGTTTGAATTTAAGACTAAGAAGTCTGAACCTCGTATGATTTGTTAATAATACAGAACAAGACTCTTAGCTAAAATGAAGTATGTGTCCCTTGTGTGTCTAACTATTCTGCTAAGTGTAACAGGAAGTCTGTAGAAATCCAATTGCAAAAGATAGGGAGAGTTCACACTCTCAAATCGCTTTTAAAGAGAAGAAGTCTATACTCGCTTAAGATTCTAAAAAATAAAGTTCAAGATGAAGCTACAGACCACGATAAGCTTTCTCTTTCACTCCTCAAAGGACATTTGAAATGGATCTTTTCTGTATAAATAAAGAACTGCAAGGACTTTCATACGTCAACTCTGTGCTAATCACCAAAAAGAAAATCAACGAAAAAGTTGAAGAGCCTGTTCACATGTCTCAAGAAAACTGCCATCACATATTCCAATGTGTCAGGAAAAGTTGAGCATGTGCATAGTATACAGCCTAAGGTCAACTGCTATAAAGTTGTACTTGAATGCTTAAAATGGACAATCAAAATGGATCTTTTCAAGAAAACTAATCGAGGCAATCCATTTAAGGAATTATCCCTGAATCATGTCTTTGCACTCGATGATAGCACAATACTCGAAGATCAACCTTCTCCAAGAAAGGATCAACGGTTATCTCAAAAAGGACTTAAATACAAAAAGCTTTGGAAATCAAAAAGAGACTTTTTTGCTCTCATTGCTTAACCCTATGATTTCTCACAAACCAAATGTCTGAAGGACTTTACCAAAAGTTTCTAAGTTCTTGTATTTACACCACTTAAGTCTTCTTTGTTGTTCTGCTTCTGCAGACCTTGACTTATAGTAGTTTGTAGCTTAACGTACCTGTATAATCAATTCATATCTTTGTACGCTGAGTTATCCGTTGTAACTTTCAAAACTCTTTATCACAACTCTTTGTAAAATTTGGTATGTTACCAGTTTCTGTTAGTGTGGAAAACACTTGTGGCTTGAAGAAGCTTTCAAAAGAATACTTGGGTGTCTGTAGCCAGGAGTGACTTTTTGAAATAATACGGGTTATAAGCCAGGAGTGGCTGAAGTCAAGAATACTTATGCACTAGGCTGGTGAATATATTGTAAAGGTGTTTTACAATAGTGGATATCCTTCGAGTCTGAAGGACCTGGATGTAGCTTCTACGTTAGAAGTGAACTAGGATAAATTGGCTGTGTGTTTTTCTCTTTCCTTATTCTAGTCTGTTTGTTTATTTACACAAAGTGTTTAGAGTTTGTGAAAATTATAAAAACGCGTTAAGACTTATTCAACCCCCCTTTTAAGTCTAAACTTTAAACTATCAGAGGCCATCAATAAAAATAAAAAGCCAAATGATGGGGGCCCTATAGCGCCCTCCGTCAACTTGGCAGATTTGGACCCCATGGCTGAATTGAAGTTAGATCCCCCCAACCCGTCTAAGCCAACCCTGACAGAGGTCAATGCAGATTAATGAACAATTTAAGCCAGAGATTTTTCTTAACTTAAGGTTTTTCCCATTGGGTTTTCCTTGAGAAGGTTTTAACAAGACATGCCCTAGTTTAGCTCTGATGTACAATCAGTGAATAATAAAAGTTCCATTTATAATTTTTTCTTTAACTTGTTAAAATAATTATCTTGTGTAAAAAGATTCTTTTTACCCCCAACGAGTGACGAGGATCAGACCTTTTAGAGGCCATACTAGACCCCAATGAGTGGTACCCCAGTCCCTTAAACAAGGATTGGCTACTCGGTCCCAATGAGTGGTGAGGATCAGACCTTTATGAGGCCGTATCAGAACTCGATGAGCGATACAAGTAAAACTCTTAAATCCCCAATGAGTGGTGAGGATCAGACCTCTTTGAGTACCTAACGGACCCCAATGAGCAGTAGAAATCGGTAATTATTAAAATCGTACTGAGCCCCAACGGATGGTGCAAGTAAATGACTTAGGTTTTGGTCTGAGCCCTTTTCCACGTATGATAGCCTGTGCAAGTCCATTCTCAATAGGTGATGTACAATTTATACAACGTCCTACGGGACTTGGCAAATTATGTCTGAAGTGCTCACAAAAGCAAAGACAGATTTCTTAAGATATTTCTAATGCAAGTATCGAGGTATAGAAAAGAGGCAACATAGCAATTTATATTTGCTGAAAAATTTCAGAACTCAAGAAACCCGAAGCCTATCCCGGGACAAGGCTATGAGGTCCTGCTATAATAAAGTGACGGAAAACCAAGAGAGGAATTCAATAAAATCAAGGAGGTAGTCATGAAGGTGGAGCTTCCTCGGAGGATGGCACGGTTGTTTTTCCTGTAGTAGCTTCAGAATTCTCAGTGATACCATTCGCCTTGTCTTGGTCGAGCTTCAAATTTCTTTTGTCAGCCAGCAATTTTCCTCTTTAAGCTGCTCTATCTCCCTCTTCAAAACATCTAAATTTGTTTGCCCATCCTCCAAGGCCTTGGCCCTTGGTCCTGGCTACCTTCTTCAGCAATGAATTTTCATTGATGACAAACTACATAGCGACGTCTAGACTTTAAACCTTATCATAGAGGGAGGAGTTTTGCCCTACGTGATCAGCAAGTTTTTTAAAGGACTCCAACAATTCTTCAACCTCTTGTAGGTGCTACCGACCCGCATCTATGGGAGGCCTTTATTTTATCGAGGTTTGGATCCTCTCGTAAGTAGTAACTAGGTACCCCTAGTTGCCCGCTGATGTAAAATTTACCATTATTTTCTTACCTTAA
This sequence comes from Clitoria ternatea, assembly GCA_037962975.1. NCBI lineage: Eukaryota > Viridiplantae > Streptophyta > Magnoliopsida > Fabales > Fabaceae > Clitoria > Clitoria ternatea. The sequence continues at coordinate 109,428,052 of CM075674.1, read as the reverse complement.
TGCATTAATTTTATTAGAAATTAATTACTTGTTAGCATATTTTACCAATTTGAGCTTTATTTGGTGTCTGATCCTAAATTAAGTTAATTAACTTAGCTTAATTAAATTTATGTGCAGGACATTGAGGTTTAGAAAATAGCATTGAAGAATAGTTCATCACTCAAGATTTAAAAAAAGCATGTTTGATGAGTACAAGATAAATGAAAGAAAGGAAATTAATATAATATATATTATATATTCACATGGTAATTAACATATATATTGTTAGGGAATCCCTCAGGGTCATACAACAGAAACACAAAAGATTCCCAAAAGGAATTGCAAAACGAATGTTTCAAAGCATTATATACAAAATTAAAATTTTGTTTGAGTTTACCTCTTGTAGACGAGAAACGAGTTCCTCGATCGAAGCAATTGTAGCTTCGTCCTTAAGAGTCCACACGAGTATTCCCACCAAAAACTAAATTTCTGAATACTAGTATGAAAGTTTAGAGAGTGATCCTAATTTTCAAGCAATAGCCTATGAGCATCTCATGCTCTATATATAAGCTTAGATCTTAACCTGATGAGCTCTCATTAAACATTGGGCTCCTGAATCATTCTAAATGAGTTAGACCCAATAGTTTTATTTTTAGTCCAACTAAAATAAAACTATTCTATGGTGAGCTTACTCTATCTGTGTGACCCTATAGGCAAAATATCCAGTTATATTAATAATAAACTATTTTATTATTAATATAAAATAAAAACGGCATCTAGCAATACATCATTATATCTGAATATTATTTATCATTGACATAACCTATAAGTGATAATTATTTAATATATTTATTCCTTTTGTCACGATATCTAATTGGGCTCATAGTCATCGTCATCCTTGTATGGCCCAATTCATTTTACTTGATTCGAGAGTAGACTTTACATAATAAATATCTAATATTTAGTCCTCCTAGCATGGTCATGCATTTCTTTAGTCTTACTCTATCAAGTGGCCCATAGATATCACTCCTGTCATGTAGGAAAGACAAATCCCATCTTTATCACTGGCATGCCTCTACATAATTTGTTCGTTGCCGAATCACAATCTTTATGGTCATCTTATTACAGATGATGTTTGATTGTATTAAAACAACAAACTCCTTATGTAGGAATCATAATGACTTCAGGTTGAAGGTCTATATATACAATTATCACATTGAACTCGTTTATGACACTCATGTAACGATCTATGCAACGTTCTCATGGTGGGTCTATCCAATACAACATTACTCTTAATGTGTACTCGTATGAAGACTTGATATCATATATATCCATGATCTATGAGATCAAATCATCAGTACATTCACACACACTAGTGTAACATCCTATTTTTTTACTTAAATAGAAAATAGATATTAATATATCTTTAATGAGAAAATACTTACTATTAAATAGTTGATTTTTAACTAATTAATATTTTTATAAAATTTTGGTACTTATATTTAATTTTAAAAAAAATAAAATAAAATAATAATAAAATAAAAATATATATAGTGAATGAATATTTTAAAATGACTTAATTAGTATTCACTAATTAAGAAAATTATATTAAGAATTTTTAATATCTTTATTATTCACAATTTATATTTTATGTTCTTATATTTATGTTTTTACATATTTAAGATTTAACTCTTATTAGAATTTTTAAAATAAAAATTTGAAGGAATTAGAATATGGTTTTTTAAAACTTTTTGATCTCTACATTATTTATGATTTTCTGGAATTTTTTGAATTTTTTAATAAATATTTGAGAAAATAACCGAAATGCCACTGCCGACATCATTGCTTACTTATTGCTTACATCATCGGTTGGTAAATACTTACATCATGAATAGTCACCAGTGGGTAAATACTTACATCATGAATAGTGACCAGTTGGTAAATAATTACATCATGAATAGTGACCAGTGGGTAAATACTTACATCATGAATAGTGACCGGTTGGTAAATACTTATATCATAAATAGTAAAATAAATAATTAAGTAATCTTAAATAGTAAAATTCTCTTCCTATAAATAGATGGCTCATTTATAACATTTCCACACCAAAATTAGAGAGAGAATCTAGAGAGATAGTGCGTAATAAATTAGTGAGGAGTAAATTCTTTTGGTAAAAAGAGATTCTGCCGCAGGTGTAAGGTAATAATATTTTCTTCTAAATTCTTTTTATGATTATTTAGTTTATTCTTTTTAGCACTCTTAAACCATTAATATACTAGTACTAATATGAATAAGTTAATACGGTAAAAATAAATTACCACTGTGTTATTTTTACAATTTACTGTTACTATTTACTATTTAATATTACTATTCATAATTTACCATTTACTATTATTATTCAAAATTTATTTACCGTTATTATTCAAAATTTATTAGTTACTGTTACTATTCAAAATTTACTATTTACCATTACTATTCAAAATTTACTATTTACCATTGCTATTCAAAAATTACTATTTACCATTCTTATTTACGATTTATCATTTACTGCTACTATTCAAAAGTTACTATTCATAATTTACCATTTACCACTACTATTCAAAATTTACTATTCACTATTTACCATTTACCGCTACCATTTAAAATTTACTATTTACCATTTTATTTACGATTTATTATTTACCGTTACTATTTTAAAAAATTATTAGTTACCATTACTATTGATGATTTACTATTTACTATTACTATTTACTATTACTATGCATAATTACTATTTATCATTCTGATAGTAATCTTAATTTTCATCTTATGCCTATACTGAAATAAATTAGTATTAATATTTTCTAGAACTCAGAGGCATAGAGCGAATTCACTTTTGGTAGCAATTCCAGGTAAGGGGGAGTGAGATAAAAATATAATATGGAAAGACATAAGAATAATGGGAGGAGTTCCCTACTCCTTTTAAATTTAATATTATTATTATTTTAAAATAATAAATTTTATATTAAGTATCTTGTATAACTTACTCTGAAATACATATGTAAGGATTTAGACTTTTATAACCTATATGGACTAAACTAAACCTATACAAGGATTGGATTATATGGACTTGCATAGACCTATGCGAGGAATGAACTATAAGGTCTTGGAATTAAGTTTATTAAATTAAATAACTGTTAAACTTTAAATTATGATATTTATGAATGATATTTATATGATTTGATTATGATTGATAATATTGGTGATTGATGATATTTGATTATGATTGATGATATTACAATACTTGATTGTGATTGATGAGTGATTGGTAATCTTGTGATGTGGAGTTTGAGCATATAGCAAACATGACGGAAAGCTAAAACTCAATAAAAATATACTTATTCCTTATTCTTTACAGTATTACTTTAAAAGAAATTATTTATGATAATTTCTCAATGTTTATTCAGAATTATTGTTAAGAAATTTTTCTTAATTTTTAATAAAAGTATATAATTTCTATAACTTACCTTTTTCTTCCAAAATAAATTATTTAATTAAATTTTAAAATAATTTTTAGTTATAAAAATAAAGAAAAAGAAATTGTTTTATTGAAATAATATATTCATATATGTGTATATATGAAAATATTTGATTCTCAAATGGAAATAAGATACTTCAATAATATTTCATTTTAAACTTTTGAAAATAAGAATTTTTAATTTCAAAAGTGCTTTATTATATATTTTTCAAGTATTATAATTTAAGATGGAAAAAGATCGATAATTCAAACTTGTGTTTAAAGTAAATTAATTTCTTATAAATACTCTAAAGAAGGTTTGGAATATATTAAGACTTTGAAACTCAAATCACAATAATATTGATTTGTGGGTGATAAAGAAAACTGTACTGAAATTCTTCTGTGTGAGGAAGAACTTATTTAAGAGTATGGAAATGTACAATTTATCGGGGTGGCTATGTTGTTATTTGTAGGCCCCGAAGATATAATTTATACTTGAGTTTCTAAAAGTCTTAACCAACTCAATACGTGAGTAGTTCATGCATCATGAATCATTAAAGAGAAACGAGATGTTATATTGCCTGGGGACGGATTATAGAAACCGAGGATACATTAGAGGAGACTTAATTGCGAGCCTTGGGATGAGAGGGTGTGAAAGAGTGCTTCAGGTGACCTGAGGTCACTCCCTAGTGTCGGGTACTTTCACAATAAAAACCTTCTCAATCTGACTAGTCTCTAAGTGTTTCCATGTCAGTTGAGCTGTTCATATGCCATGAAGGCATTTATATTATTATTATCCGGAATTATGGCCTAGTGCAAATTAAAACTTTAAGGGCCCATATGCATAAACTGAATGAGATAGTAGCATTAAAAGCATTACATAACATTCATGTGATTGTGATATTCTATGTGGGTGGTTGTGAATGAAAATATAATTGTTATGTATGTGGAAACCCTATATTCATAATTAATTGTGTATGAGATTATGACTGATATTATTATATTAGTTTGTGAAAACCCTTATGCTTAAGATATTATATTTTGTTTCTCACTCCTTCTTGTTTGAATTTCTGTGTCCAAAATATATGTTATGTGATATATAGCTAGCAGTCCAAGATGGAAGGATATGTAATTACAAGAGGGTAAAGTTGTCTCATCCTCAATCAGATAGATGAAGAGATATGATAAGAGTAGTATTCCAAAACTCGATGGATCAAGGACTAGGAAATGATTTATCATAGTCATAGTAGAGGTATAGTTTAGTTTTACTTTACCTTATTACAATATCAAGTTAGATAATTGTAACAAGGTAAAGGTTAAACTTTGATAAACTTATCATTCAGATATAATACTGTAATCTTTTTATCACTTATGATTTTCTATAAATTATTTTGTCATTATGGACAAATATTGAAAGACAGCATTTCTTTACTTTCAATATTCAAAGAAAATCAGGTATATATCTGTCCTTGTATACGCGAGATAAGAAATGATATATATCTTTATAAAGTTTTTTTAAAGCAATAAGAATATACATATCTCGTGTATATAAGGGGGTGTTATAACTAGTCTTAATGTATCTACATGTCCCTATGTAAATACTTGATTAAGGACATTTTAGGAATAATTCTCATATGACCTATTATTCCATGAATAACTAGTTTTAAAACAATCTTAACATTGAAAACACGTATTTTATTGATAAATTAAAATTGATACATTAATAGCTCGTAGTGCATATACCAACACACACACACACACACACACACACACACACATATATATATATATATGTGAGTATATATATATATTATAAGTTGTGTGTAATAGTAATGTATATTTAACTTTCGCGGCTGCGCATATATATAAATATTATATATTATATATGGTTCCATAATTAGCCAATCTATATATTATAATATTGTACGTTCACTTGTAGTTCATTGAAGCAACCGACATGATCACTTTAACAATCTAGGGGGAAATGATCTGGTCTGATGACTGGCCCCCTAGACATAAAGGTAATTTGGCCAAAATCCCCCACGTGGGACTAATTGACGTAGTGACCGGTGTGAACTATTTTCTCAACGCCAACATCTCACGTTATGAAACAGTTTAACACTAATGGTCGTGGCCATACGAAAGACCCCATACCCGGAATCGATATGACGTGATGATTGGTGTGAGCTATTCTCTTAATGTCGACATCTCATGTAACGGGTCGATTTAACACTAATATCTATGGTCTCATGAAAGGTTCTTAAGATTGACCCCCTTGCAAGTTACTCTTTCAATACTAGAGGCTTATGGTTGACCTATGACCTAGAGTACTGAGCAAGTCGCCTGTAAAGTGACTGAGGGGTAGGCAAAGTCACTGTGAAACGTTACCATCACAAGTCAGCTTTACTGCTGACACCATGTATGGAACACTTGATGAGCAATGAGGCTCTTCCACTCCTCCTAGGTATAAATACCCTTACACCAACATAACATAAAAAAAATTCTCTATAACCTTACACTTAAGTTCTGAAATTCCTTAGAACTTTCACCGACTTGAGTGTCGGAATTGTTGTTGCAGGTGCACTCTCTTTCGCCCCTATAACGCATAAAGATTGGTGATTTAGTACGAGGACTTACTCCAAGACCTCCATTCCCCACTGGACTGATGTAATATCAAAGAGCAAACAAGAAAGTTAAGGATTGTCACGAGGCTGGATCCCACACCTCGGCCTAGACTAGTTTAAGAAATGAAAATAATGAAAAATTTAAAATAGAGAATAATGAAAAGTTAACATTTAATGTTTTTATCCTCCATTAGTTAATTAATTAGAATTTAATAGAAGAGATTGTTGAAAAAAACTGAGAAATAAATAACACTTAAAGGTTAATTGTGAAGAAATTAAAGTTTAGCGTATTTATAAATACTTGAAGTTCAAGTAGGGATCATAACCGGGCGGGACAGGTGCGGGTAGTATGTTACCGCTACCCATATCCATAGGTTTTAGACGGGTAACAAGTATTCGTGGGTCGGGTAGCAGGTACCTACAAGTATTTATGAATATTTATTATTTTTATAAAATAATACTAAAGAAGAAAATATGGTATAATGTACTAAACATAATATTCTTTTAGTATAATATAATTCAAATTAATATTGTATCATACATTATCATACATTACAACTTCATAAATTAAAAGTATTATCATTGAGAAATATTAAATTTTGTTTATCTCATTAAAAAATAATTAAAAACTTAGATATTTAAATATATTTAATAAAAAGTAAATATTAATAATTAAACGGGTACCCACAAGACGGGTAGTGTAATACTGCTATCCACCTGTTTAATAAATATGCGAGTATTGCGGGTAATCTGCAGATTACCTATGGGTGCAAGTTTTTTTTTTGTTGTCATCTCTAGATTGAAATATCAATTAAGATACCATTAATGTTTAGGGTCTATATTTGCAAAGGAAGTAAAGTTTAAGGATTGATTAAGATGAAAAGAAAGATAAGGCCGAGTTTAAGTGGATTAAATACTCTTTTCTCTTTAATATTCATGATATATATATAAATTAACTGCACTTAAATATTTTATTAAAATAAGAAACAGAAAACAATATTATAACTGATCATAATATTCTTATTCACCATTTATTATTGCTAATAAAAATTGATTTTAATTTACTATTTAAAAATTCAAGAAATATAAGTAATTTAGTCGTGTTATAGATTCAATTATAATAAAAGTAAAAAACATGTAAAATTTTATAAAAACTCCCTCTTACTGTGAGAAGTCATATGCCCAAGGCTCTAAAAGCCAGGTGCATCATGAGATTACAGCCTGCAATGGCTACATCTGGCCACTGTAAGTGCAATACAATCACAATCACATTGTAATTGTAACCACAATTTAAAGTTTTAGCAGATTTAATAGTGTTTTTTTACCTTATTATAGATAATCTGTATAGCTTCTATCTAACTTAAACAGGGGTGTATGAAAGTAACAAAAAGAAAAAAAGAACAAAGGATTCTTTATGTTATGGACCTTATAGATAAAAAAGTTATATCTATTAAAATAATAATAATAACTTATAACTTGAATGCCCCCAAAACATCATTTTTAATAATGTTAATTTATTCTGTGCCACAAGACTAGATTTTGTCCTCTAGTAAATGGTATTAGTATTATGATTTTAATATCAGAATGATTAGGGTAGGCTTGGTTTTAGACTTTTACTATTAAGATATTGATTGATCAACAAGATGCAATTGCAAACGCAAATAAATTCAGATATATTTAGTGGTGTGGAATGCCTTGTCCTCTATAACAATGGAAAGGGGTGACAAATCAAGTCTTGACACCCCTCTGTGTCCAAATCAATGTAGAAACCATGAACTCGATGTTCATACATCTGAACAATGTTGTTGCTGCAGAGAAGATATTGTTGAGGAAGCTAAAATGCAACTATGGCTAGCAGGGCCCCTTATTGCAGTTAGTCTACTGCAATATAGCTTACAAATGATATCTATCATGTTTGTTGGCCATCTTGGGGAACTACCTATTGCGGGTGCTTCCTTGGGCAACTCTTTTGCCTCTGTCACTGGTTATAGTGTTCTGGTAAGTAGCTTGTTTTCAATTTCTTTCAACATCTTAGACTTCCCATAGCAGTTTTGGATAAATCCAGAGTCCAAAAGAAACCAGTTCAAAATTTTGGGTAGGGGTAAATCTCCTTGGTTTTGTGAAATTTTTATTTTAGTCTTGCTTTAAGTGCTTCTTATGAATTTTGTTCATTTACTAACAAATTTTAAATATTTAATTGTAATATACCCACAACAAGATGATATTGTAATATACCCACAAGAAGATGATATTTTACACTATCTTTCAATCATGAGTTATCACAAATGCAAAGTAAAATCTTTCATTATTTTTTATTAATGTTTTTTTATTAGCAAATATTAATTTGTTAGTTTTTATTAGAAGTTTTAGTCTTTTTTTTTCTCTATTACCTCCGGCTCTTAATATAAAAATTTAGATTAAAGTCAAGATAATTAATCCATGACATTGATATAGTGTCAAAACTTAGATTGAATCCAAGTTTTTTCACTTCATAACACTTATTATTTTTGTCTTTATCGTTATTTTGAAAGATAAAAAACATTATATCAATCATTTTTAATTGGTTGACAGGATGATCCTTTTACACAAAAATACTGCCCTTAAACTCTTACGTTATAATCCGTCAATGCACAAAGGGCAATGGAAGTAAAGTTAATCCCAAATATGTTATGCCTTTTTAATCCTAGTACACACGTCAAGTGTTTTACAAGTTACATTCTTTAACATTTTAAAGCAACTATCACCTCATGAGTTAGAGAACTACAATGATCGTGAGCTTCTCTGAACTACAAATATGTTCCAAATATGCCTTGCAGTTAGGAATGGGGAGTGCATTGGAGACGTTGTGTGGTCAAGCCTATGGAGCAAAACAGTATCATATGCTAGGAGTTTACACACAAAGGGCAATGCTTGTCCTACTTGGGTTGAGCATTCCCTTATCATTGATTTGGTTTTACACAAGCAACCTTCTCATTGCGATGGGCCAAGACCATGAGATATCAACTGAAGCTGGAACATTTAACCGGTGGATGATCCCTGCCCTTTTTGCTTATGCCCTCCTTCAATGCCTCAACAGATTTCTACAGACCCAAAACAATGTGTTTCCAATGCTGATAAGCTCAGGGATCACAACTTTGGTGCATATTGTCTTTTGTTGGGTTTTGGTCTTTGAATTTGAACTAGGAAGCAAAGGAGCGGCTCTGGCAATTAGCATGTCATATTTGGTTAATGTGATCATGTTGGTAATTTACATAAATTTGGCTACAGCATGTGCACCAACTTGGAATGGGGTTTCCAATGAGGCCTTGAATGATATGCTCAGTTTTATAAAGCTTGCAATTGCCTCAGCAGTTATGATATGGTAATTTACATATATCTTTCTCCTAATGTAACATAAAGCAAACACCTTTTATGATGTAGAAGATTCCTTTGGCTGCAAATTTTTTCTAGGTTTTTTAATTGCAGTTATGCATTAACTGGGAGGAAATTTTTCTAGTCATTTTAATTGCAGCAGTCTTGTTTTATTGCTACAGAGTAATTGAAGAGGGTAGGAGATTGGTAGAAAGATGCAACTAGCATAGTGAACAACACATCATGGCTAGTCTTTAGGGTGCTTAACTGCTTACTATTAACTAACATGTGATTTTAGCCTCATTTTTTTCCCTTATAATTTCCCTTAATTACTCTTTTTTTGGCTTGACAGTTTGGAATATTGGTCGTTTGAGATGGTTGTTCTTCTGTCGGGTCTCCTTCCAAACCCAAAACTAGAGACATCTGTATTATCAATAAGGTAAACTATTATCCCACTGATAGAATATTAATGAGTAATTTGTCATTTTGATACCAACTCTGACAAGGTCGCACTTTCATATTTTCAAAATAGGCACTTAAATACCTGTACGAAGCCTTTATCATGCACTTAAGTTTCTGATTAAAGCCTTCATCATGCACTTATAGAGACTTAAGTGCATAACAAAGGGTTTAAATAGGGACTTAAGTGTCTATTTGAAAATTTGGAGACTAAAACACGCCACCTTATCAAAACAGGGTACCAAAATGTCAGTTTACTTCAATATTAAGAACTTACTGACCAAGATTCCATCATATGCACCCATTTTTTTGTAGCCTTAATACGTGTTGGATGGTCTATATGATCTCTGTTGGTCTTGGAGGTGCTATAAGGTCAGTGATAATAAATGTTCTCCTACTAATATGACATACGTGTGTTGCATGCTTGTTACTTTTGCCATGTTTCTTTCTTCTTCTGCTATTGTTCTAGTTAATGATTCAATGGTATGACATGAAGCACCCGTGTGTCAAATGAATTGGGTGGTGGGAATGCACAAGGTGCACTTTTGGCTCTACGTGTAATGATTGCAATAGCCATAATAGAGGGTACAACAGTAGCATTGGTTACCATTTTGGTAAGGAAAGTTTGGGGAAAGCTCTATAGCAACGAAGATGAAGTTATCAAATATGTTGCCAAGATGATGCCTCTGCTCGCACTCTCTGACTTCCTGGATGGTTTCCAATGTGTTCTTTCAGGTTCTAATTCTTCACAACAATGAAATCTTCTTGGGATCACATAAATGATTATTAATTAATTCCTATGTTACTAATTAAACTAATGGTTTTCTTTCAATACATAGGAGCTGCTAGAGGGTGTGGTTGGCAAAATCTATGTGCCTTTATAAACCTGGGAGCTTACTATGTTTTGGCCATTCCTTCTGCTATCCTATTTGCCTTTGTCTTCCGTATAGGAGGGATGGTAGGTCCCTTTCTCACAACTGTTCCATTATTCAAAATTTAAACATCTTTACCTCAATTTTTTAATATTTTCTGTATACACACATTTAGCAAACTAGTATATATTTTTATCCTAAACGCATGAAAAAAGTTCAGAAGTTTCTAAATCTAGGATTCTGACGAATACAATGAAAACAGAAGAGGCGAAGTTTGAGATTGAGACACTACAAAAAGCTTTTCAATATACAGATTCATCATCAAAGATTAGAATCTTTAGACCTTTTCTTGACCGACTCTGGATAACTTATCTAGATTCCAAGATCAAAGGAGACAACTTTTAGCTGTCCCATTTATTATCAACGGAACATTTTCCTTCTCACAATTTTCTGATTGTTGGGGGTAGTGGTTGCTTCTGTGTTTGTACCATTACATTTGCGTGTGTGCTTTTTCACCAAAATATGGAATTTGGTATTGGCAGGGTCTATGGATGGGAATCATATGTGGACTCTCTGTTCAAGGAATAGCGCTGATTACAGTTAATGCACGTACGGATTGGGACAAAGAGGTATACTAAAATTATATTTCAATTGTTTACTTAAGTTTAAGTAATTCTTTGGTAAGTCAGTTATAGAATGAAGTTTGACTGATAATATCATCTAATGATAATTATTCATCTTTATATGATATTCATTCAAGACATTTTTCAACTTCCAGTCAATCCCAGTTAATTAAATAATTCTAACTGAAAACTAAACATATACAGAAAGGAGAAAGGTGAAAAAGAACCCAACCTTTTGGAAATTCTTTTCATCATTCTTGTTTTGTAGCAACAACAAAAGGGAAACATCTAGAGGCAAAAAAGACTATTACGGTGGTAATGTGAAACCCGTGTTGTAATTGATTCATTTATTAATTTCATGCAGGCAAGGAAAGCAGTTCAAGCAACAGAGAAAACCAAAGTACTATTGCAGAACACTTAGATGAATTCTTAAACAAAAAAGAAAACCAAAGTAGTTCAGAAAACGTTTCTTTACAAAAATCGTATTTGTTAGAAAACTTGTATATACTTCAAAAGTTTATAGTTTTATATTACCTGACTTTTCACTCTCAATACACTTTATATACACATATGTGATAATGTATACAGCTGTTAAAGATGTTGGTATTAGTTAGTTTGACTTGTGTGGTAAGCTATTTACTTACTACACTATAAACATTGTATTCAATATCTAACAACTGAATAACATAACAGATTTTGTTAAAGATCAGTTGTTACTTGCCTAGTTACAATCTTCGCTATCGAGCTCCTTTCTTCCTCGAGTGTTTTTATTTTTATTTTGTTATATCAAATTGAAATATAATATCTAATTTGAAAAGATAATGAAATTTGAATTTATGAGCAATTTTGCTTTGTTATTTTAAAAAAGGCTTGATTTTTAAAAATCAGTTTTTTTAATTGATATATAATTTGAGTTTTTTATTTGATTTAATAAGATTTATTAGACCGTTAATGTTTATTTTCTCATTTCTCATAATAATACATTTTCTCACCACAGTTGCTTCTTGTAACAACTTTTATTTAAAAATTGTAAGATCAATAAATATGAACTTTATAATTATATATGAATGATTGTGATTAAAATATTATCAATAATATATTGCATAATCTTTTAAACATGTCTCGTGTGTGTGTTTGCACTTAATTTAATCTTTTAAATAAAATATAATTATTCTAATTATATTATCAAACAATTATTTTAATTAATTGTTCTTATTATACACTAAACTTGTTACATCGATTCATAAACTAGTTTTCAATAAAAAAAACTTTAGGAAGAAATTTCTATGAGCCAAACAAGTAAAAAGTATTGAAAAATAAATCAAGACAATTTATTTAAAAGATAACAATAAAACACAAAAAAAGTGAGAGTATCATGTCACACACCAAACATTAAACCTTATCAAGCCAAAATGTTAAACCGATAGATTTCCAAACCAAAAATAACCATATTTCATAAATAAAATTAAATTAAAGTTTATATATCACATCATAATACTTAAAACTAAATTTTAAACCACATCAAATGGTTTTAATACCAAATTTTAAGATTTTAATACATGTTAAATCTCAAATCAAAATCCTCCTAGCTACAAGATGTCGTATTATACCCACACAAACGTGTGTTTTATTTTATTTTATTTATTTATTTTAATATCTAAGTTGTTTTTACAAATTTATAATAATAGTTACTAATGATTCAACATTAATATATATTATATACATAACACAAGAATAACTTTTATTTAAATTTTGTAAGATAAAAAAATATGAACCTTATAATCATATATGAAAGGATAAAATTAAAATATTATCAATGATTATATAATCTTTTAACATATCACATGTGTTTTACTTAATTTTAATCTTTTGAATAAAATATAATTATTTTAGTTATATCAAATAAAATTATTCTTATTTTAAAGATATATTTTCTCTCTGAATAAAAAAAATCATCACAAGTTCATAAATTAATTTTCAATAAAAAAACTTTAACATCCCTATTTTTATGGAGATAAACAAGCAAAAAAGAACATAAAAAACAAAATATGACAGTTTCGTAAGAGTACAGTAGAAGAGAAGAGCCACATCACACACCAAATACAAAACCTTGTAAAGTCAAAATGTTAAAACGAGATGTTGTAGGAGAAGAAAAAGTCTCATACCACTAAGCCAGAACAGAAAAAAAGAATCGGGGCGAAATCGTAATTTACAACATTCCTCTTGATTCAGCATATAGTGTCACTCCCCCTCACTCCTCAAACCCTAACCCTCTTCATTCTCTCTTTTCCCTTCTCTCTCTGAAGATGGCTTCACGCAGACTCGTATCGTCTCTGATTCGATCTTCCCTTCGTCGATCTTCATCGAAGCCTTCAATCTCGGCTTCAGCATCGAGGCTTTCTTCCTCTAACCGTGCCACTCCCTACGGTTACCTTCTAAACCGTGTCGCGGAGTATGCCACCTCTGCCGCTGCGGCCGCCGCTCCTCCCTCTACTCCGCCTAAGAAGGAGGTCGGTGGTGGTGGCAAGATCACCGATGAGTTCACCGGTAAGGGTGCGATCGGGCAGGTTTGCCAGGTCATCGGGGCTGTCGTCGATGTGAGATTCGATGAGGGTTTGCCTCCGATCCTGACCGCGCTTGAGGTTTTGGATCATTCCTCACGCCTCGTCTTGGAGGTGGCTCAGCATTTGGGTGAGGGCGTTGTTCGAACCATTGCTATGGATGCCACCGAAGGTGTTGTTAGAGGCTGGCGCGTCCTCAACACTGGTTCCCCTATTAAGGTAAATTACAACTCAATCTTGGTCTGTTTTATGTTGCATTTTGTCGATTCACTTGTTTGAATTTGTGGATCTGAGCTTTTGCCCCTTCCACGTTTATAAATTAACGAATTGTTTGTGAAATTTTTATTTTCGCAAATCCATTTGAAATTTTTTGGGGGTTTGTTTAGTGAGATTATACTGTCTGAAGCCTCATTTCATTACCTGTTGATTGGTTGATAGTATGTATCATACTGAGATGTGCTGATGTTGATTGTCTTTTAATTGACATTAGTTATGTGATTTATACTTTGAAACAAATTTGGTATGGTTAACTGTTTCAATTTCAATTAATAATTCTTTCAACTATCTGTGTGTTTTAAATCTGAATTTCTATTACACTCACTCCATGGTCTTGGTAGCTTATGTGAGTATGTGAACCAGTATGTTGTTGTTCTAATTTTGTTCAACTAGTATGATCTCCTCTTTCTTTAGACTTTCATATTACACTCACTGATTTCATTCAGTTGACTTTTTGTTGTTTGTCATTGTCTTTATTTTTAAAATTTTTAAATCTGAATTTCTATTATGCTCACTCCATGGTCTTGGTAGCTTATGTGAGTATGTGAACCAGTATGTTGTTGTTGTTCTAATTTTGTTCAACTAGTATGATCTCCTCTTTCTTTAGACTTTCATATTACACTCACTGATTTCATTCAGTTGACTTTTTGTTGTTTGTCATTGTCTTTATTTTTAAAATTTTCTGATATGCTCTATGTGTTGCATTTAGGTTCCTGTTGGTAGGGCTACCCTTGGCCGTATCATAAATGTCATTGGAGAGCCTATTGATGAGAAGGGTGATATCAGTAAGAGATTCATCATGCCACCTTTTTTGTTTATCAGATTGGTATATAAGAGCACGTTTCCTGTTAAATAATTTTAGCTGATGGTATTCTTTGTGAATTGCTTTAGAAACCGAGCATTATTTGCCTATTCATAGAGAAGCTCCAGCTTTTGTTGAGCAAGCAACTGAGCAACAGATTCTTGTTACTGGTATCAAGGTATCTTTCTTTTTATTTATTTGTGAATGCATTTTATCTCTTCTCTTTCATTTTGAAGTATTTTGTGTGGTTGTAAGTGTCTAATATCTGGGTACTGATTTTTGTATGAATTTTTCTGTACAGGTTGTTGACCTGCTTGCTCCATACCAGAGAGGAGGAAAGATTGGGTTGTTTGGTGGTGCTGGTGTAGGCAAGACTGTGCTTATTATGGAACTTATTAACAATGTTGCAAAAGCTCATGGTGTGTGCTTAATGCAATTAATTTATTCTTGGTCAGATGTTCTCTTACCATTCTATGCTGTATGCTGACTGTTTCCATTGATTAGGTGGTTTCTCTGTGTTTGCTGGTGTCGGAGAGCGAACTCGAGAGGGTAATGACTTGTACAGAGAAATGATTGAGAGTGGTGTCATTAAGCTTGGTGACAAGCAGGTAAAGGAATGCTATTGTTATGGCACATTCAATTCATAATACTTTCTTGTTAATGTTTTACTTATTTTGTCAACCATGGCTGTTTCATGATATCAGAGTGAAAGCAAATGTGCTCTTGTGTATGGCCAAATGAATGAGCCCCCTGGTGCACGTGCCCGTGTTGGACTTACTGGACTTACTGTGGCTGAGCACTTCCGTGATGCTGAAGGGCAAGATGTGCTTCTTTTCGTGGACAACATTTTCCGGTTTACCCAAGTATGTATCATTTGGAAAAGATGTCTTAGATAACCTCTATCTTGATGATATATCATTGACATTGTGATGTATATCATGTAGGCTAACTCAGAGGTGTCTGCTTTGCTTGGTCGTATCCCATCTGCTGTCGGTTACCAACCCACCTTGTCTACTGATCTTGGTGGACTTCAAGAGCGTATTACAACTACGAAGAAGGGTTCAATTACCTCTGTCCAAGCTATCTATGTGCCTGCTGATGATTTGACAGATCCTGCCCCTGCTACTACTTTTGCTCACTTGGATGCCACGACAGTGTTATCACGACAGGTATGATAGTATTATGTAAAATAGCGGTTGCACAAATATTGTTTGCTATCATCAGCTTAATAATTTGATTTTGATGATACTAAATAGATCTCCGAGCTCGGTATCTATCCTGCCGTGGACCCCTTGGATTCTACATCTCGTATGCTTTCCCCACTTATTTTGGGTGAGGATCACTATGAATGTGCTCGTGGTGTACAGAAAGTTCTTCAAAACTACAAGAATCTTCAAGATATCATTGCTATTTTGGGAATGGATGAGCTCAGTGAAGATGATAAATTGACAGTTGCCCGTGCCCGTAAAATCCAGCGATTCTTAAGCCAGCCTTTCCATGTGGCAGAAGTCTTCACTGGTGCCCCAGGAAAATATGTTGATTTGAAGGAGAATGTCAGCAGCTTCAAGGTATTTAACTTCTTTTTGGTCTTGTAATCTCATTTTACCCTACCTAGCGGGCAAAGTCTTCAGCTGTTGTGATCTCATTTTGCTAATACTTGAATACTTTTTTGTTTCGAAAGCTGTGTTTGCCCCCTTTACTTTTTCTTTCATGAATATCATCTTACTGGAAATTATTTTTGATCTCCTATGTAAGCTGCACTTGAAAGGTGAAGTGTGCTGTGTGCTGTGTGCTGTGTGCTGTGTGCAGCATCATTACACTTGCATATTTCCCCATATTTTAAAGTTTTCTGCAATGGCATTTGTCCTTACCATGTTCCTTTTTGTTTCATCTTGCAGCGGTGAAAAGCCGCATTTGTCCAGTGATACTTGATATAGAACTAGTTGACGATGTTAGTTTTCTTTATGGACCAATGAACGGTTAATAATTCTTTTGTTTTTCTGTATGTGACAGGGTGTGTTGGATGGGAAATACGATGACCTCCCAGAGCAGTCATTTTACATGGTTGGCGGTATTGAAGAAGTCATTGCTAAGGCGGAGAAAATTGCCAAGGAATCAGCGGCATCTTGATCATATGCAGCCCTTCTCATTTTAATCCTCTTTCTATAATTGCTAAATTTAATAATTTAGGAACTCTTCTTGGCAATGCCAAACGACAAAATTTTCCATTTTTTGGGTATGAAAATGTGTCATGTTATTCCTTCCATTTTTAGTGTTGTTGCCGACTGTGAGATGAACCAAGGTCAAGGTCTATGGCCAACTGTGCCCCCTTTTTCTTACGTTGTGTTATTTAATAAGGGGAAAAGGCAAGAGAATGTACATTTTCCTTTCTGGTTAAGAACGTTTGGTGAATCAATGTTGAAACTTAGTGCTGTTCCATGAAGCATGAACTGCATAATTTGAGTTACTTGCTGGATTTTTTAGAGTTAAATAGAGCTATGATTTTGTCCCTTTTAGTCTATTTGATGTTACTTAATTAGCCTCTGGAAATAAATTTTAGTCTACTGAAATACATTTTGGATTATTTATTATTATTTTTTGCTTCTGAGGTTGAAGACAACAAACTACTGATGTCCAAGAATGACAGTAGCACCCCTACTAGCTTACATTAGTATAATACATATTACATATAACTGAGTTATATTTATAACATTGTTTCAAGACTTAACTGGTACTAGTCAATAATTTATATTCTACCATCCTTAAATGCAAGATGTTTTTATTTAATTTATTGATATTGAAAACATTGATTAATTTAATTAAAAATATTTTCTCTAAAATTAAGAGTAATAAAATTACTTTTAGGATCATTAAAAATATCAAATAAGAACCACTACTGAATTTAATGTGATTCTAGAATGCTATTTTTTTCTTAATTAATGTGTAAATACTACGATGTCAAACAAATACAAAACTTAAGTAGGATTTTGGTTACATTTCTTTTTAGAAATTAAGGATGATTTAATTTTAGAAAAAAATTATTTTTACTTTAATAAAAGTGTTTTTTTATTTAAAATTAAAAAATATTATTACCAACTAAATGACTCTAATTACAATGGTGTTCATACCATCTTAGCATGAAAATCATGGTTTTTTGTTTTGGAAAGAAAGAGGTATTATGACCAACTGAAGAATAATATTATGAAAAATAAAACATTTGAAAAATCCTTTAAAACAGGGGCACAACTAGAGGTGTGTATGGATTGGATAAGTTTAAGTTCAATCCAAATCCAATTTAAAAACTATTTATTAAGATTGGATTTGATTTAAATCTAATTTTTCTTATGTTAAATTGGATTTGATCCAAATTCAATTTTTAAAATCCGGATTTAGTCGAATTTAATTTTTTTAAATTTGGATTTTATCTAAATTAAAATATAAATTTTGTTTTTGTTGAATCCAATTTTAAAAACCATATTTTTATAGTTATATTCTAGTTTTAAAATCCGAAAATCCCAATTGCGATAATGCGATTATATTAATAAAAAAAGTTGCCATTTATAATAAATTAATAATATTATTTGATTTGACTTTAAGTAAGATGTATTAAATTAAATATTAACTTTGTCCAAATGTATATAAAACGTTGTTGCTGAGCACTAATGTTGTTTTACCGAAATACATTGAAATACTCCTGCACAGAAGTTGTGAAGCTTCTAAACAAAAGCCTAGGATCTCATGTTTATGTGGATAATATTGTCTTAACTGGCAATGACATGACAAAAATTACTCATGTTAAACAAGTCTTATATACAAAGTTTAAAATCAAGGACCTAGGATCTCTTTAGATATTTTTTAGGCCTTGAAATTGCTAGATCCAAATCTCCCATTCACATGAATCAAAGAAAAATATGCTTTTGAACTTTTGGAAGATAGTTGTTTGATTGGTTCTAAACCTGCTAAAACCCTCTTTGATCCTTCTATCAAACTTCAAGCTAATCAAGGCCAACCATTTCCCTGCTGGCTACAGGAGATTAGTTGCCAGACTTTTGTATCTCACCATCACCAGGCCAAATATTGCTTATTTTGTACCTCAATTAAGTCAATTTATGTCCAATCCCTAGGATACTTATTACAAGTCTGCTCTCAGGTTCTTCGTTACCTAAAAGGATTGCCTGCCCAAGGCTTGTCCTTCTCCACCTCTTCTACACTTAAATTGTCAACTTTTGTCGATCAGATTGGGCCTATTGTTTGGACACTAGAAAGTCTATCACTGGTTTTTGTGTCTTCCTTGGCTTTTTCTTGATCACTTGGAAATCAGAGAAGCAAATCACTATTTCCCATTCTTTATCTGAAGTAAAATATAGATCATTGATCAACCTTACCTATGAAATCCAATGGTTGCACTTTCTCCTTCATGATCTTCATGTTTCCTTGGATCCCACTTCAGTATATTGTGATAATCAATTTGCAACCTACTTAGCTCACAATTTAGTGTTTCATGAGCGGACTAAACACATTGAGATTGATTGTCATGTTGTTCGTGAGAAAAAACAACAAGGTTTAATTCACTTACTTTCAGTTTCTTCCTCAGCCTAACTTGCTGTTGCTGATGCCTTCACCAAGCCGGCTCATCATACTTCATTTGACATTTTTGTTACCAAGTTGGGACTTTGTGATCTCCATCACCTAACTGGAGGGGGGATATTACCAAATAGGAATTTATTTCAATTTCAGTAAGTTGTTAATAGCCATTAGTTGTTAGTTGCAGTTTATTTGTTACAACCTATTACTTTCTGTTTTTTGGTTAGTTTGTTATTTTCTCTTTCGGTATATTATAGTTTTGTTTGTCTCTAAGCTATATATAGCTATAAACCTTTTCCTTGTAATTAGAACTTTTATTTTTCTCTTTAATAAAATGTGAATTCTCTCAAAGTTTAAACATCAAGACCTGGCAACCCGTAAATGTGAGGATTGGAAAATGCTTTGAAACTTATCAACCCTCCAAATAGATTCATCCCCAAAAGCCTAAATCCCTTCACTATAGCCTTCAGACTCCATAATCGACAACCTCTTCCAACCAACTTTGGATGCAAGCAAAGAAGCATGACCACCCTTTCTAAAAGCACCAAGAAAGAAACCTCATGTTCCCTCAAGATATCTCTCATAAGCTCAACAAAGTCTTTGCCTTAATGCCACTACAATTCCATACAATCATCTTATTCATCATGGACATGAAACCACATCATCCACAATGGACTTAAAACACTAGATGGGTAAAAGAGTTACCATCCCCCAAATTGCCACACTTAGGCTTCCCTGTCATTGAAGGTTTGAGGAGGACATTACTCACTTCACAAGTTTGATTGTGAAGCTAAGTTACTACATCCTCATTGATAATAAGTTGTTCATGATGGTATCCAACACCCTCACCTCCTCACTTTCTTTTCTCCCCGACTATCTTTTCCAACCAAAATAAATTGCACTCTTATCAATTTTCATTTTAAATTTATTAATCTATGTTGTAATGGTCTTGTAAAGTCAATATCGTTGGTCCTTTGTATGAACACAACGTATTGAGAGTTTGAATTTTCACGTACTTGATTTAATCGATTTTAAGATAAAAAGTCATTTGATCTAATCTAATCATAAAATTACATTGTGGTTTGGATTGAATGGTTTGACTAAATCTTGAACACCAATTCGATCCAATTAAAAATGGCCTGCATTAGATTTAGTTATTCGATTTTTTATTTTATTAAATTCATAATGTAATAAATAAGTCTTATTTCATAAGTAAAACTTAGTTTTCATATAAAATATAAAACTTAAGTACCAAAGAAAAATATGAGACATTAATGTTAAAATCAATAAACTTCTAAATACAACAAATATGAAGGCATATATCTCATAGATGATGGTGGCAGTGGTGATGGTAAAAATTCAATCTTTAATTTTTGGTTCATTCAATTTTATATTTATTTAGCTTAATTTTACAACTTACATTTGACTGAATCGATTTATAAACACTCTAATTTAATAGCAATATGCAAGTCATGATTCTCGTACTTCTATTACCATTTTAAAAGATTAAAATAAAATTAGGTATAACAAATTTTTAAGATTTGAATTTAGTCTCTATAAAAAATGATTTAGAATTTAATCCCTAACTTTACTTCATTATTTAGATTTAGCCCGATGTGTCAATTTTACTTTATTAATGATTTTTTATAACTATCATAATCGTGGTAATCAAAATTGATGATAAAAAATAGAATTAAAAATAAGTCAATAATATTCAATATTATGTGCATATAGTTTAATTAATTGAATAGTTAAGTTAATAAAATTAACAATAAAGAATAAATTTAGACAATAGAATGAAGAAGTTATGTACTAAGTACTATTAAATGGGACTGAATACAAATCTTCTTGAAAATTTTATGAAGCAAAAAAATTATGTTCTAGTTATAGCCATGGAAAACCTAATTCTTTTTTTTTTTTTGCAAACTTGGAAAACCTAATTGAAGGATGTTATTTTTCACCTAAACTTTGGGCCACTCACTCACTAGTAATCTATCTTCCATCTCTATTGGACCACCAAGAAAAATTGACACGTGGAATTCTAATCAGCCTCAACACAAATAGTACGCACCCAAGGCGCAATTTATCACGAAGCCCCCTCTTCCGCCGCGCCGCCACTTCCGACTCTGACCAAACCCTCCACGTAGTACTATAACGTAGCGCGTTAAAAACCATGTCACTCATTCTCTCTCCAACACATTCCCTTACCCTCCACCCCCATGCGCACCTTAGCCCCTCCCCCCTTCCCATGTCCATCCTACGCCGCCTCTCTCTAAACCTCCGCAACCACCACCATCGCCGCCGACTCGCGACCGTTTCCGCCGCCGTTCGCCAGGACTCCACCGTCTGGACCCCCGCCCCGCTCACCGAGGTCGAGCCCGCCGCCGAGTCCCTCTTCCACGTTTCCATCGACGTGTCTGACGCGCCCGACCTGATCGCGTCCCATACGCGCGCCGGACAGTACCTTCAGGTCCGTGTCCCCGACGCCCCTAAGCCGTCTTTCCTTGCCATCGCGTCGCCGCCGAAACTCGCTTCGGCGCGTGGCGCGTTTGAGTTTCTGGTGAAGAGCATTGCGGGGTCCACCGCCGAAGCGCTTTGCGCGTTGAAGAGAGGGGATGTGGTTGAACTCAGCCAAGTCATGGGAAACGGGTTCGACATTAGTCGAATCGATCCACCCGGAAAATTTGGAACCGTTTTCATTTTCGCCACTGGATCTGGAATTAGGTTGGTTCTGCAATTTACGCCCTAATTTGCACCTTTGCTGATTTGGATTATATTTCAAATTTGATTTGATTTGAATGCTATATCGCTGTTGGGAATTAACTGAAAGTCTGTGTTAGCTGAAAATTTAAATTGGCATTGTTGATGTGTGAGGAACTGTGTGATTGGAGCTTATGAATGATGCTTGAATAGTGTGTGTCTTCTTGGGTGAGGGAAAGATGAGAATCTGTTATCTTAAGCTGGGATGATTAAACAAACCATTATCGATAATGGCCCAGCGGAACATTCTATTATGAATATTGAATGTTCAATACTCAATGCTCCCTCTTGTCTTGAATATAAGCAAAAAACTTGAATTTTTTTTTTGTCTTAAATATAAACAAAACTATCTTTCCCAATATTATGTATATGTACCAAAATATATCCTTGTTGTGAAGAACACAAATATTTGATAGTATTAATAAAATAACTACTTTTAACTAACATTCTTAATAATTGTGTAGTTGTTTTTGTTTATATTTGAGACCAGAGGAGGGAGTATGAATTATGCTAATTGTCTGTTGCAGATACATAGGCCTGACTGTGCATTGTCTCCCAGTATACGTGTTATGTGTTGCTTTGTTCTGGAGACTGTTGCCCAGCAGTTGGTTTATGTTAGGAGTAGGTTTTGGGTGTGAATGTGGGGTTGGTAGTGCCTGGGTGTACCTTCAAAACTTAGAATGTTTTCTTTTGATTTAGTTTAGAATTTTGAACAAGGTAAGTATGGGATAGTGTTCCTATAGGACCTATAGTGGCTGTGTATGTGCAAAAATTCCTACGTGGACTTCTAGAGTGAATGGAGAGCTTTCTTGTTTGACATTTTGGGTTTTGTATTTTCCTTTCCTTGTACCATTGTATGATGGCATTATATTGTTACCATTTTCATGTATTTTCCAGTCACAGATAGAATTTGTTGTAACAACTCTGTGGCCTTGCCTATATATTAGGAATGGAATTAGGTTAGCTACTTGTTGGAGGCATCTGGCCTAACCCACAACAGGCCCAGGCCAGGTCTATTTCCTTAACAAGTTTGGCCCAGTCTTCTAGTTAAAAGGTCAGGTTTTGGGTTATTGGGTCATTAAGAAAACCTTTTGGGTCTAATAAGGTGACCTATTTAAAAAGATGCAAATAGTATAACAACAATAATATTTTTGTAATCATTATTTTTAATAAACTTTTACTATTATATATTTATTAGTCTATTTAAATGCTTAAACTCGCTAACCTACACATAAGTGTAGGTCCATTAACATATTTAGAGGTATGTTTGTAATCTTATGCAATAGACCTTGCTTCAAAGTAGACTTTTAAATAAGCAATTTAGCTTTTGAGTCAACTCTTGAAAAAGCCCATTTTAATTAAAGAGGTCAGGGTTTAGGGTTTAGGTCAGGTTTGGGTCTTTGATTTGGGAAGCCAAGTCAGGCTCATGCCCTGTAAGCCTTAGCGCAGTCCAGCCGATTTCCATTCTTATTGTCAATCATGGTACTTGGGGATGTATAAATACTTTGTGTTGCTTCTATTAACAAAATTGCAATGTGCTACTAATCCTGGATTTTCCATTTACTCTCTGGTATATGAAGTCCACATTTACTTCCTTGTGTGCAGTCCAATTCGTTCGCTTATTGAGTCAGGATTTGATACTGGCAAGAGGTCTGATGTGAGACTATATTATGGGGCCAGAAACCTTCAGAGAATGGCTTATCAGGTTGGTTCAGTTGTTTGTTAGCTTAATGATAGGAAACTTTGTACTTCCAATGAAAGCTTGCTCGAATGACAGTATCCTTTTACATTGTAGGATAGGTTTAAAGACTGGGAATCTTCTGGTGTGAAGATTGTGCCTGTATTGTCTCAACCAGATGATAGTTGGACTGGAGAAAGGGGCTATGTCCAGGTAAAGTGTGCGGTCTTCTAGGATTAGATTTTCACACTATAATAGTAACATAAGGAGGTAAGTTTTGACACATGATTACCTTCACAGGCTGCATTTACAAGGGCGAAGCAAATATCTAACCCTTTGTCAACTGGTGCCGTACTTTGTGGGCAGAAACAGATGACCGAGGTGCGCTTCTATTAGAGATCAGCTTTACTTGTCTGTCTACATAATTACGAGACATACACTCGTGTAGTTATTAACTTGGGCACTGGTACAACTTCCTGGTCAACTGCCACTATCTTTCCTAGCCAAGTCAACAACCCTATAATCAAAATGAGAGAAAGTTCCAGTAGTGGTTGCTTATGAGAAACTTCCTTGGAATAGCACTCCCCATTACAAAGAATTAGCATGTTGCTTCTTAATCGTTTCCTCCTTAGGTAGAGTCGTGATGACTAAAATTTTAGCAACTAAAATTTAAGATGATCTGGTAACTAACAACAAATGAATTAGTAATTACTCAATACTTGTTGACAAGGTAATCTCCAGAAATCATGCATCATGCTCATTACATTCTACTTGTTTTTTGTTTTCCCTCTATCATTTTGCAGCATCACCCCCCCCCCCCCCCCCCCCCCCCCCCCCCCCCCCCCCCCTCCCTCTCTCTCTCTCTCTCTCCAAGGTTTTTCCTTAGTTTGGGTAATGTAGTCCTATGCTTCTTCTAGGCAGGACTGAAGATAGGACTGGAGGTAGTAATTTGTAAGGATATCCACCGCCGTTTAAATTATTGTCTACAATACAAATAACTTCACTAGATCTGTTACCAATGTTGCTATCAAATTTTTTAGGTGGTGTTTTTCCTGCAATGCCAAGTAAAAGAAATGCTACCCGGTTCTCTTTGATACTCTCTTCAACAACCAACACCTCTTTTTTTGTTAATATCACGTGGGTCCCACTAAATAATATAGGTCCATTCTTTGTCGGTAGGACCGCATGGAATTTCAAACAGTAAATAGGATGTATCAAGTTGTGTGATGCAAATATTTTTTTGTTGTAGTGGTTGGTTTCAAATTTCCAATGCATGGTTGGTTTCAAATTTCCAATGCATGACCTTCGTATACTTTATTGTTACAGGAAGTGACATCTATTCTTGTTGCTGATGGAGTGTCAGCTGAGAAGATATTGAAGAACTTCTGACCAAAAAGGAATTTGGGCAGTGTTGTATCATTTTTGAAGTATACTTGATAATTATTTGTTCATTGTCTTTGCTGAGGATCAAGCATCTCAGCATGGAATGTACAATAAAGAACAATTTTGGAATTTAATTGATGGCCCTTGACAACTTTCTGGGTATCCCAGGCATTAGAAAGTTGGAAAGAAAACTTCCAGGGGTTGGTTTGCTAAACTCTTGCAAAGCCAATCTTCTGTTCTGTGAAAGGCTGTGTTATCACGCAGATCAATATATTGACATCATGGTTCACACTGAGCCAATACAAGTAATCAAGCTGTTTCTTTATTAGCTTAAGTATCACTATAGCTCACAATATCAATGTTATAAAACTCGAATTGGTGATTGTTTTGGTTAGGGTAATGGGTCAAAAGGTTACTAGCCGTATTGTAAGTTATTAGTTGAACTATTTGACTTGGTAAATATCGAAAATTCAAAACTTATATAACCAATAAATATACCAATATAAAAAACAAGCCAGAGAACTTAATGTAATCAATAACTATACCAACATTATTCTAACGCTGTTGGATAAAAACCTTCCAAACCAATTTGGTTCCATTTTTTTGTTTAGCACAATTTAATAATGAAACTGATGCAGAGATGAATTTATCTTATTTTGTTTCTTCATGTTGTTCTGCACAAACTAATGACAAAACGGAATGGTTTAATTTTTACATGATTTTTTGTGGCTATGCTTAGAAAGACATTTCTTGTTCTCAAAGTTTTATAATTTTTCTACAACGATGAATTTTTAGTCAAATTTGGAGGCTAATGCCCAGGAAAAAATATGACAAAATCGAGCGGTTAAATTTTTGCATGATTTTTTACCGTCATGTTTAGAAAGGCATTGTAAGGTTGTCACCAAAGTTTTATTAGATTTTTCCAAGGGAAGAGGCGAATTTTTTTAAAACAAAGATATTTAGTGTGGAATCTCAGCAAATAAAAGATGGTACCTGGAACTTGAATTTTACATGATTTTTTACAGCAATGCTTAGAAATACGCTATCTTCTTGTTCCCAAAGTTTCATAAGTTTTTTCCAATGATGAATTTTTAGTCAAATGTGAAGACTACTATTGCCTATGAAAAATATGACAAAACCATGCGGTTGAATGTTTACATGATTTTTTGTTGTCATGCTTAAAAATTGAAGACATTTTCTCTAAAGATGAATTTTTAGCCAAAATTGAAGACTGATGCCAACGAAAATATGACAAAATCGAGTGATTAAATTTCTGCTTGCCTTTTTGCGTCCATGCTTAGAAAGGCCTTGTAAGGTTATCTCGAAGTTTCTTTAAATTTCTCCAATGAAAGGGACAAATTTTCTCCAATGATTAATTTTTAGCTAAATTTAAAAGCTAATACCCATAAAAATATGACAAAACGGAGCGTTTAAATTTTTGGATGATTTTTTGTGGCCTTGCTTAGAAAGACATTGTAAGGTTGCCCTTGAAGTTTCATCAGATTTTTCTGAGGGATCGAACATATTTTTTCCAACGATGAATTTTTAGTCAAATTTGAAGCCCACAAAAATATTACCAAACCGAGCGGTTGAATTTTTGTATGATTTTTTTATGGTCATGCTTAGAAAGAAATTGCAAGGTTATCTCTAACTAATGCCCACGAAGATATGACAAATTTCATCAGATTTATCTAAGGGAAGAGACAGATTTTCTCCAAAGATGAATTTTTAGTCAAAATTGAAAACTAATGCCTACGAAAATATGACAAAACTGAGCGGTTAAATTTTTATATTTTTTTTTTGCTTAGAAATGCATTGTAAGGTTATCCCTGGAGTTTCTTCAGATTTCTTCAGAGGAAGGGGCATATTTTCCCCAACGATCAATTTTTAGTTAAATTTAAAGGTTAATACCCATGAAAATATGACAAAACGAGCAATTGAATATTTACATAATTTTTTTTGCCAGGCTTAGAAATTCATTGTATGGTTGTCCATGAAGTTTTATCAGATTTCTCTAAGGAAATGGGTAGATTTTCTCCAACGATAAATTTTTCACCAAATTTGAAGCCCACAAAAATATGACAAAATTGAGCGGTTGAATTTTTGTATATTTTTTACGGCCATGTTTAGAAAGGCATTCTAAGGTTGTTCCTTAAGTTTCATCATATCTCTATAAGGAAAAGGGCAAATTTTCTCCCTTGATTAATCTTTAGCAAAATTTAAAGTTTAATGCATATGAAAATATGACAAAATCGAGCGGTTGAATTTTTGCATGATCTTTCTGGCCATGCTTAGAAAAGCATTGTAAGGTTGTCCCTAAAGTTTCATTAGATTTTTCTAAGGGAAGGGACTGATTTTCTCCAACGATGAAGGTTTAGCCAAATTTGAATCCCACGAAAATATGACAAAATCGAGCAGTTTAAATTTGACATGATTTTTACGGCTATGCTTAGAAAGACATTATAGGGTTGTCCCTAAAGTTTCATAAGATTTCTTGAAGGGAAGAGCCAGATTTTGTCTACCAATGAATTTTTAGGCAAATTTGAAGGCATAGCCCACAAAATATGACAAAATCGAGCGGTGAAATTTTGTATGATTTTTCATGGCTATGCTTAGAAAGGCATTGTAAGGTTGTCCCTAAAGTTTCATCAAATTTCTCCGAGGGAAGGGACAAATTTTCTCCAACGATGAATTTTTAGTCAAATTTAAAGGCTAATGTCCACGAAAATATGACAAAACCGAGCGGTTGTATTTTTGCATGATTTTTTGAGACCATGCTTCAAAGGAAATTATAGGATTGTTCCTAAAATTTTATCAGATTTCTCTAAGGTAATAGACAAATTTTCTCCAAAGATAAATTTTTAACCAAAATTGAAGGCACTAGCCCACGAAAATATAAAAAAAATCGAGTGGTTGAACTTTTGCATGATTTCTTGCGGCCATGCTTAGAAAGACATTGTAGGGTTATCCCTAAAG
Source organism: Clitoria ternatea (assembly GCA_037962975.1). Lineage (NCBI taxonomy): Eukaryota > Viridiplantae > Streptophyta > Magnoliopsida > Fabales > Fabaceae > Clitoria > Clitoria ternatea. Next base: position 109,399,628 of record CM075674.1, on the reverse strand, counting down.
TTTTATCACATTTCACTAAAAGATAACGATGAATTTTTAGTCAAATTTGAAGGCTAATGCTCACGAAAATATGACAAAACCGAGCGGTTGAATTTTTGCATTTTTTACGGCCATACTTAGAAAGGAATTGTAAGGTTGTCCCTAAAGTTTCATCAAATATCTCCTAAGGGAGGGACAAATTTTCTCCAACGATGAATTTTTAGTCATATTTAAAGGCATTGTCCATGAAAATATGACAAAATCGAGCGGTTGTATTTTGGCATGATTTTTTGTGGCTATGCTTAAAAGGAAATTGTAGGTGATCCGGTCTGGATACCGGCCCCATTGTTATCCGGTCTGGACACCGATCCTAAGGGCAAGAGGCAGTTTCAACTGTCCTGGAATCCATTCGGTAGATATGTTGATCCGGGCTCACTTAAAGTGAAGTCTTTATAGCCGTCCTAGAGCTCAACCGGTGTCAAGAATATCGATTCGGTCTGTAACACACTAGGCAAACTTCACTTACACCGGTCATCTGAGATACCGAGTGGCCTATCCGCTCTCCTACACCGGGTGACTTATAATTGACTGCTTCAATATCATAATGAAAAAGGTATTCTGCACAGTGGAATATGTCCCTTTTATCTACCGACAGGAGTGGGTACAATCGCCAGCATGATTTATGGAAAAGGTGATTTCCTTTCCATCCATGTGACAGAAAAGTACACTAATAATTCACCTACTCTCTTGGCATACTTAGAATGCTGGCCCACTCGGATTGACTCTTTATACACGCTATCAGAACCAGTGGGCCCATTAACACCAAATGATTTATTTCCACGCTCGACTATAAGTAACATGTTGTAATACATGTTCCAGGTTACGTTGTCCTTGCTCTATCTCTTGCTATTATACTGTTTGAGCATTCACAGAGTTCACTTACACTCTTCTAACTTGAGCGTCGGAGAATCTTCACAGGTGACACCACCTGTCGCCCACACCAACGCGAGAGGTCGGTATGAAGGATCTCCAGGACAACAAGACCGACCTCCACATGTTGAGAGGCCGGATCAGAGAGAATGGATACACACAACCAGTCTTCAACCTCATTCAATCTTCAACTCTTGAGGCTGTCCCGACACCGGATCCTAGACCCCGGTTACGGACGGATCATTGGCACGCCCAGTGGGACTCAGTAGAGTTATTCCCACTTTCTGCAGAAGTTAATAGTTGACCATGGAAGGAGATGGACGCAACTTCGTGGATGGTCATGTGGAAGATATGACCCATCAACAAGCTGAGGGAAGATTCGTTTTTGAATCACCAGCAACCCACTCAAGGAGAATGGTACCAATGACAACCCCTGATCCTTTAGATGAAGTCATCAGGAAACTTAGAGAGGAATTGATGGAGTTGCAAAGGGAGAAAGGGGAAGCTAGGGACAGAGTGATGTCTCAGGCGGAGGATACTCGCCATGCATCTGCGAGTGGAGAATCCACAAGCCTCCAGTATTCTAAGATCCCTACTTTTGAGAGAGGAGAACAAACTCAAGATTCTGGGGACAGGATCAATGCAAGGAAGAGGGGAGAGACAGTGATGGCTTCTGGAGCGTACCGACTCAATGTCCCTTTTTCAAGGAGGCTCACGAGTGTACTCATCCACAGGCACCTGCAAACAACCCAACCACTTTCCATCAGAAAGTATAATGGAGAAACTAATCCCATTAAGCACCTTGATGCTTACACGTATGAGGCCATGTACTTGGGAGCCGACGAAGATGTGATGTGCAGGATGTTTCCACGAACCCTGACGGAGGAAGCTCTCACCTGGTTTAAAAGTTTGCCTTCGGGATCAATAGACTCTAGGGAAGAAATGACGATTTTATTTCAAAGCCATTTCATTATCTCAAGGGACGTTCCAAGGACTTCCCATACCTTGGCTCAGATAAGGCAGGGGGAAAATGAAACTCTCAAGGAGTTTTTGAAGAGATTTTACTAGGAGGCAGCTTTGGTGCCTAACCTTACGAAGGCTATTCAGCTCTACATCATCGTTGAAGCCTTACAGCCTGGATCCACCTTTACTTTGTCTTTGGCAAAGAGTCCTCCGACGACGTTGGAGGAGTTTCGAAGAAAGGCCTCCAAATACGTAAGCATAGAAAGGCACTTGGAGGCAACAGCAGCCAAAAGGAAATCCCCAATGCCACATCAACAACAGAGAGATAAGAATTGGCCTAGATCGGAGCGCATAGAGACGTCGTCCCGAGGCAATGTCTCTGGTAATGTTGTTTCTCTGAGTAAGGAAGAACAGATACATGTATTTGGCAATTATGCTCCGTTAAATTCCAAACGCTCTCAGATTTTGAGGGAGATCGGATGGCCAACGCTTACTGTATACGGGGTCAGGATGCCGCCCCAACTTCGTAAGCACGGAGACCCTCAGAAGTACTGTGAATTCCATGAACAAGAGGGCCACTCAACAGATAAATGTCAGGCTTTGAAGAATACTATTGAGACCCTGATCCGAGAGGGTAAACTCAAACAGTATCTTTTCAAAGAAGCTACTTCGGGAAAGCCAAGGGGAGTCCGGATTGGCAAGCATGAACAGCAAAATGTTCTGCCCCAACAATATCAGGGCCCCCAGAGGTCATTGATTAAAGAGCAGGCCATTAAAGTTGAGAACGCCTTCGGTTGCTATGGTTGGTCGGTAAAATGGTCTACACTCTTTCTTTTCTTGGATTTTTCTGATCAGGTTTTATCAAAAAGGGTTTAACTGGGCAAAACCCCTCATTTGGCCTTATTTCTTTCTAAATTTTGTAATTCATGACTAATGAAATATTCTCTTTGTTCACCTATGTCTTATGATTTTATTCAATGCACAACTACGTTATGACAAGAAACTTTCAGGACGGATGATCCTAACAACATATCTGTTGTTAGTGATGAACCTCATCGAAGGTACAACTGGGTGAACCGTTTATTTAAAGGCCTAGATTATAGGATTAAACCAAACTCTGGGTACGGTTAGTAAGTTTGGCTGAACACCGGTGAAGACCTGGGTTGTAGGATTGAACCGAACCTCAGGAAATGGGTTATAGGATTGCACCGAACCCCATTTGAAGGCCGGTGAATGGGTAAAATCCAACACCGATTAAAGACCCAGATTGTAGGATTAAACTGAACTTTGGGTATGGTTAGTAAGTTTGGCTGAACATCGGTGAAGGCTCGGATTGTAGGATTAAACCGAACTCCGAGTACGACCAGTAGGTTTGGCCGAACGTCGGTGAAGGCTTGGGCGCAGTAAGCTGGTTCTTCTTTAAGACCATGTTGAACCCCGAGTAGATTGACAAGAACGGTGAATGGGTAAAATCCAACACCGAGTGACGAAGGCCGGTGAATGGGTAAAATCCAACACCGAGTGATGAAGGCCGGTAAATAGGTAAAATCTAACACCGAGTGAAGAAAAATGGTGAACGGGTAAAATCCAACACCGACTGAAGGCTCGGATTGTAGGATTAAACCGAACTCCGAGTACGACTTCTAGGCTTGGCCGAACGTTGTTGAAGAATCAATCGGTATTTTCATTATCGAATTCACTCAGAAGCATTCTCAGGAATTCCTTACTCGGAAATATTTTCCCTTGGGATTCTTTACTCAGAAACACTTCAAATTCGATGCGAGATTCCTAAATAATCCACTCGGTAATATCTTATTGAAGTTTGACTCTTGAATTCTATAAGCTGAGGAAACCTCGCTCTAAAGTTTCAATCAGGAATTATTTACTCAGGAAAATCTCTACCCAAAGCGCACTCATCCGAAGTCGAAGGATTTCTCTGTCCTTAAGTGTTTCACTCAGAAAATGCTTCACTCGATACCATACTATATAGAGGTCGAAAATGTTCTACTCAGTGCAATCCCACGCGGAAGTGTCACACTCGGGGACACCCCACTCAGAAATCTTTCACCTGGAGGGATCACTCGAAAATCTTCCACATAGGAAGGGTCAATCGGAAATATTCCTCCCGGAAGTCTTACTCGGATTATAAGACTAAACCGACCTTCAAAATTGTTAGTCGGATTAAAACCGAACTCTAAGGATGGCTGAAGACTAATTCCCCCAGGATGGATGATCTCAGTCACCAATTCTGTGATTTGATGATGTAACTCCTGGCGCGGATAATTCTCATCATCTTCTTCATGATGGAAGCCTTTGAAGCCTCAATTCGTACTCTTACGATTGAGAAGAATTCCCCTAGGACGGATGATCTCAATCACCAATTCTGTGATTTGATGATGTAACTCCTGGCGACAATGCCTATCATTATCCTTATGATAGAAGTCTATCAAGACCCAATCCGTATTCCTACGATTGAAATACTTCTTTCAGAATGGATAATCTTAATCACCTACTCCGTGAATCGACGATTGGGATCAATATGAATTATTGCTAGTCATCCGTCCTGAGCACCGCTGTCGTGAACAACGGATCGACTCCGTCTCTCCCCAAAAGAGTTAAGGGTAATGCCCCTTGAGAGGTACCAATCCCTTAACATACTTATACTTGGGGACAGTATTCATTTATATATTTCTCCATTCTAAAGCTTATTTATCTTAACTGATTTGATTAATTTTCGGAGGCAATTATTTCAATCTAACCTCAAGATTAATCACACTGAACAGATTATTGAATACTGAAAAGATATATACATCTAAGTTATATTACTCTTCATAGCATCACAATATTGCACAATACAACATGTGGATAAACATAACTTGTATTCTTGTGGGATACGCCGACATACAGACCTCTCGTGAACTGCATAGCTTATATGAGCAACTTACAGTCCCTCACACAAGCTAGGGGACAAATGACCCCATTGTTATCCGGTCTGGACACCGATCCTAAGGGCAAGAGGCAGTTTCAGCCGTCCTGGAATCCATTCGGTATCCTAAGATCATTGTTCCATTTGGTAGATATGTTGATCCAGGCTCACTTAAAGTGAACCGGTGTCAAGAATATCGATCTAGTCTGTAACACACTAGGCAAACTTCACTTACACCAGTCATCCGAGGTGATATCTGAGATAACGAGTGGCCTATCCGTTCTCCTACACCGGGTGACTTATAATTGACTGCTTCAATATCATAATGGAAAAGGTATGCTGCACAGTAGAATATGTCCCTTTCATCCACCGACAGGAGTGGGTACAATCGCCAGTGTGATTTATGGAAAAGGTGATTACCTTTCCATCCATGTGACAGAAAAGTACACTGATAATTCACCTACTCTCTTGGCATACTCAGAATGCTGGCCCACTCGGATTGACTATTTATACACGCTATCAGAACCAGTGGGCCCATTAACACCAAACGATTCATTTCCACGCTCGACTATAAGTAACATGTTGCAATACATGTTCCAGGTTACGTTGTCCTTACTCTATCTCTTGCTATTATACTATTTGAGCATTAACAGAGTTCACTTACACTCTTCTAACTTGAGCGTCAGAGAATCTTCACAGGTGACACCACCTGTCGCCCACACCAACGCGAGAGGTCGGTGTGAAGGATCTTCAGGACAACAAGACCGACCTCCATACGCTGAGAGGCCGGATCAGAGAGATCGGATACACACAACCGGTCTTCAACCTCATTCAATCTTCAACTCTTGAGGCTGTTCTGACACTAGATCCTAGACCCCGGTTACGGACGGATCAGTAAGGTTGTTCCTAAAGTTTCATCAGGTTTCTCCATGGTAAGAGACAAATTTTCCCTAAAGATGAATTTTTAGCCAGAATTGATGGCACTGGCAGACGAAAATATGAAAAAATTAAGCGGTTCTACTTTTGCTTGATTTCTTGCCGTTATGCTTAGAAAGACATTGTAGGGTTATCCCTAAAGTTTTATCAGATTTCTCCATGGGATAGACAAATTTTCTCTAACGATAAATTTTTAGTCAAATTTAAAGGCTAATGCTCACAAAAATATGACAAAATCGAGCGGTTGAATTTTTGCAGTCATCCTTAAAAAGGCATTGTAAGGTTGTCCCTAAAGTTTCATCAAATTTCTCCCACGGAAGGAACATATTTTCTCAAAAGATGAATTTTTAGCCAAAATTGAAAGCACTAGCGCATGAAAATATGACAAAATCGAGTGGTTAAACATTTGTATGATTTCTTACAGTCATGCTTAGAAAGACATTCTAGGGTTATCCCTAAAGTTTTGTCAGATTTCTCCAAGGGATAGGGTGGATTTTCTGCAACGATGAATTTTTAGACAAATTTGAAAGCTAATGCCCACAAAAATATGACAAAACTAAGTGATTGAATTTTTTCATGATTTTTTATGACCATGCTTAGAAACACATTGTAAGGTTATCCTTGAAGTTTCATCAGATTTCTCTAAGGGAATTGATAGATTTTCTCCAACGATAAATTTTTAGCCAAATTTGAAGGCTAATGCTCATGAAAATATGAAAAAATCGAGCGGTTAAATTTTTACATATTTTTTTGCGGTCATGGTTAGAAATATATTGTAGGGTTGTCTAGAAACTTTCATTAGAATTGTCTAAGGGAAGAGACAAATTTTCTCCAAAGATAAATTTTTACCTAGAATTGAACGCTAATAATGCCCATGAAAATATGACAAAATCAAGCGATTGAATTTTTCTATGCTTTTTTACGTCCATGCTTAGAAAGTAATATTGAGGTTGTCCCTGAAGTTTCTTCAAATTTCTTTAAGGGAAGGTGTAGGTTTTCTCCAACGATCAATTTTTAGCCAAATTAAAGGTTAATGCCCACGAAAATATGACAAAATTGAGCATTTCAATTTTTGCATGATTTCTTACGGCCACGCTTAGAAAGGCATTGTAAGGTTGTCCCTAAAGTCTCATCAAATTTCTCTGAGGGAAGGGATAAATTTTCTTCAATGATGAATTTTTAGTCATATTTAAAGGCTAATATGTTCACGAAAATATAACAAAACCGAGCGGTTGAATTTTTCCATGATTCTTTACGGCTATGCTTAGAAGAAAACTATAGGGTTGTTCCTAAAGTTTTATCAAATTTCTCCTAGGGAAGAGACAGATTTTCTTCAAAGATGAATTTTTAGTCGAAATTGAAGGCAAACTTTTGCATGATTTCTTACGGCCATGCTTAAAAAGATATGGTACTGTTGTTCCTAAAGTTTCATCAGATTTCTTCAAGGGATGAGGTAGATTTTATTCAACGACCAATTTTTAATCAAATTTGAGCCCACGAAAATATAACAAAACTGAGCGGTTGAACTTTTTTGTGATTTTTTGTGGCCATGCTTAGAAAGACATTATAAGGTTGTTCTTGAAGTTTCATCAGATTTTTCCAAGGGAAGGACAGATTTTCCCCAACAATATATTTTTAGCTAAATTTAAAGGGTAATGCCCGTGAAAATCTAACAAAACTGAGCGGTTTAAAGTTTGAATGTTTTTTGCGACCATGCTTAGAAAGGTATTCTAAGGTTGTCCCTGAAGTTTCATCAGATATCTCTAAAGGAAAGGGCAAATTTTTTCCAACGATGAATTTTTATTCAAATTTAAAGCCTACAAAAATATGACAAAACTGAGCTGTTGAATTTTGATTAATTTTTGTGGCTATTCTTAGAGAGGCATTATAAGGTTGTCCTTGAAGTTTCATCAGATTTCTCCAAGGGAAGGGCCAAATTTTCTCCAACGATAAATTTTTAGTCAAATTTAAAGGCTAATGCCTACGAAAATATGATAAAACCTAGCGGTTGAATTTTTGCATAATTTTTTACGGTCATGCTTAGAAAGATATTATAGGGTTGTCCCTAAAGTTTCATCAGATTTCTCTAAGGGAAAAAGCATATTTTCTCAAACGATGAATTTTTAGTTAAATTTGAGCCCACAAAAATATGACAAAATTGAGCGGTTGAAATTTTGCATGATTTTTTACGGTCATGCTTATAAAGGCATTGTAGGGTTTGTTAGGGAATCCCTCAGGGTCAGGCAGTGGAAATACAAGGATTCCCAAAAAGAATTACAAATTGAGTGTTTCAAGGCATTACATACAAAATTTAAAATTTTGTTTTAGGGTTTACCTCTTGTAGACGCGACACGAGTTCCTCAATTAAAGTATTTACAGCTTCATTCTTAGGAGTTCACATGAGCACTCCCACCAGAATCTGAAATTCCCAATGCTAGTACAGAAATTCAGAGAGTAATCTAATTTCTGAGCAATAGCCTATAAGCATCTCATGCTCTAGATATGGAGTTAGGTCTTAACCTGATGAGCTCTCATTAAATTTTAGACTCCTGACTCATTCTAAATGAGTTAGGTCCAATAGTTTTATTTTTAGTCCAACTAAAATAAAATTATTCTTTGGTGGACTTACTCTTATGTGTGTGACCTTTATAGGCAAAATATTTGATTATATTAATAATAAACTATTTTATTAATATAAAATAAGAGCGACATCTAGCAATACGTCATTACGACATGATCTATAGGTGATAATTATTTTATATATTTATTCCTTTTGTCACGATATCTAATTGGGCCCAAGGCATGGTCGTTGTCATCCTTGTATGGCCCAATTCATTTTACTTGATACCAGAGTAGACTTTACAGAATAAATATCTAATATTTATTCGTCCTAGCATGAACATGCATTTCGTTAGTCTCACTCCATCAAGTGGCTCATAGATATCACTCATGTCACATAGGAGAGACAAATCCCATTTACATCACTCACACCCCTCTACATAATTAGTCCATTGCCTAATCACAATCTTTATGGTCATCCTAATACAGATGACATTTGATTGTATTAAAACAAAAAACTCCTTATGTAGGAATCGTAGCGACTTCAGGTCAAAGGACTATATACCATTGTCACATTGAGAACCGTTTATGACACTCATATAACGATCCATGCAATGTTCTCATAGTGGGTCTGTCCAATACAACATTACACTTAATGTGTACCCGTGTGAAGACTTGATATCATATATATCCATGATTTGTGAGATCAAATCATTAGTACATTCACACACTAGTCTTAATGTATTTACATGTCCCCATGTAAATACTTGATTAGGGACGTTTTAGGAATAATTCTCATATAACCTATTATTCTAGGATAAATAGTTTTAAAACAATCTTAAAACTAAAAATATTTATTTTATTGATAAGTTAAAATTCATACATTAATAGCTCATAGTGTATACATCAACATGGTCGTCCCTAAAATTTCTCCGAGAGCAGAGATAGATTTTCTCCAACGATAAATTTTTAGTTAAATTTAAAGGCTAATGTCCACGAAAATATGACAAAATCGACTGGTTGAATTTCTGTATGATTTTTCACGACCTTGCTTAAAATGAAATCGTAGGGTTGTTCCTATAGTTTCATCAGATTTCTCCAAGGTAAAAGATAAATTTTCTCCATATATGAATTTTTAGCTAAAATTGAAAGCACTAGCCGATGAAAATCTGACAAAATCAAACGGTTGAAATTTTGTATGATTTCTTGTGGCCATGCTTAGAAAGACATTGTAGGGTTACGCCTAAAGTTTTATCATATTTCTCTAAAAGATAAGACAGATTTTCTCCAACGATGAATTTTTAGTCAAATTTCTCCCATGGATAGGGCAATTTGAAGGCTAATACCCATGAAAATGACAAAACCGAGCGGTTAAATTTTTCCATGATTTTTTACGGCCATGCTTAGAAAGACACTATAAGGTTGTCTTTGAAGTTTTATCAGATTTCTTTAAGGAAAGGGGCAGATTTTCTCCAACGATGAATTTGTAGCCAAATTTGAAGGCTAATGCCCATGAAAAATATGACAAAACTGAGCGGTTGAATTTTTGTATGCTTTATTGCACCCATGCTTAGAAACTAGGGATGACAATATAGGCTGGGACCACGGGCTGGCCCATTAAAATGGGTATGGTCGGGCTAACCTTTGAGGCCCGTTTTCCCAAATAGGCCCGGCCCGTCTTGGCCTGTTAAAAAATAGGTCCAGCCCAGCGAGCCTTCATTAAAATATATATTAATATTTCATATATGTAATATTAATATTTGGTTGGTTGTAATTTTAATTATTTGATAATGAATTAATTTTGATGACTATTTATTGTTTCCATTTAATAAAATAAATTGGATTAATTATAAAAACTTTGGTTTGGAAAGGTGAAATATAATTTTTATTTCTAATTTTTATTAAAAATATTTAAAAATAGTTTAAAATTAAAATAAAAAATAGCTTTTATAATTCTATTAAAAAGTGGGTAGGCCCGTTTTGGCCTACGTGCCATATAGAAAATAGGCCGGCCCAATGTTTTTGGCCCGTTTTCCTATTCTGGCCTGGCCCGACCCATAGGCCCATTTTGCCACCCTTATTAGAAACTAATTGTAAGGTTGTCCGTGAAGCTTCTTTAGATTCTCTAAGGGAAGGGGCTGATTTTCTCCACGATCAATTTTTAGCTCAATATAAAGTCTAATGCCAATGAAAATATGACAAAATCGAGTGTTTAAATTTTTGCATAATTTTTTGTGGCCATCCTTAATAAGGCATTGTAAAGTTGTCCCTAAAGTTTCATCAGATTTTGCTAGGGAATGAGACAGATTTTCTCTAACAATGAATTTGTAGTCAAATTTGAAAGTTAATGCCCACAGAAATATAACAAAACTGAGCAGATGAATTTTTGCGTGTTTTTATGTGGTCTTGCTTAAAAAAGCATTGTAAAGTTGTCCGTGAAGTTTTTTCATATTTCCCTAAAGGAAAAGGCAGATTTTGTCTAATGATTTTTTAACCAAATTTGAATGCATTGACCATGAAAATATGACAGAATCGAGCGGTTTAAATTTTCCATGACTTTTTGCGGCCATGCCTAGAAAGACATTGTAAGGTTATCCTTGAAATTTCTTCAGATTTCTCTAAGGGAAGGAGCAGATGTTCTCCAATGACCAATTTTTAATTAAATTTAAAAGTTAATACCCACGAGAATATGACAATCCGAGCGTTTGAATTTTTGCATGAGCTTTTACGGCTATGCTGAGTAAGGCATTGGAAAGTTTTCCATGAAGTCTCATTAGATTTATCCGAGCGATGAAACCGAGCGGTGGAATTTTTACATGATTTTTTTATAGTCGTGCTTAGAAAGAAATTACAGGGTGGTCCCTAAAGTTCATCAGATTTCTCCAAGGGAAGAGACAAATTTTCTTCAAAGATAAAATTTTATCCAAAATATAAGGCTAACACCCACGAAAATGACAAAACCGAGTGGTTGAATTTTTGCATGCTTTTTTGCGCCCATGCTTATAAAGACATTGAAAGGTTGTCCCTGAAATTTCATTAGATTTCTCCAAGGAAATGGGTAAATTTTCTCCAACGATCAATTTTTAACTAAATTATAAGGCATTAGCCCACAAAAATATGATAAAACCGAACGTTTGAATTTTTGTATAATTTTTTGTGGTCATGATTGTAAAGTTATCTCTGAAGGAATGAGACAGATTTTTTCTAACGATGAATTTTTAGCCAAATTTAAAGGCTAATGCCCATGGAAATAGGACAAAATCAAACTGTTAAATTTTTACATATTTTTTATGACCATGCTTTGCAAGGTTGTCTCTGATGTTTTATCAAATTTCTTAAAGGGAATGGGCAGATTTTCTCAAACGATGAAAGTTTAGTTAAATTTGAAAGTTATTGCCCATGAAAAAATAAAAAAAATCGAGCGGGTGAATTTTTACATGTATTTTTGTGGCCATGCTTGGAAAGGCATTATAATGTTCTCCTTGAAGTTTCATCAATTTTTTCCAAGGAAAGTCATAGATTTTCTCCAATGATGAATTTTTAGCCAAATTTGAAGGCTAATACTCATGAAAATATAACAAAACAAGCGGCTGAATATTTGCATAGTTTTTTGTGGTCAGGCTTAGAAAATCATTGTAAGGTCATTTCTGAAGTTTCATCAGATTTCTCTAAGAAAAGAAGTATATTTTCGTTAACAAGGAATTTTTAACCAAATTTAAAGCACACGAAAATATTACAAAATCCAGCGGATGACTTTTTGTATGATATTTTATGGCCATACTTAGAAACATATTGTAAGGTTGTCCCTGAAGTTTCATCAGATTTCCCCAAGGTAGGACAAATTTTTTCCACTTATTAATCTTTAGCAAATCTGAAGGCTAATGCCCATGAAAATATGACAAAACCGAGCGGTAGAATGTTTAGATGATCTTTACGGCCATGCTTAGAAAGGTATTGTAAGGTTGTCCCTGAACTTTCATCAGATTTCTCCAAGGGAAGGAATTGATTTTCTCCAATAAAGAATTTTTAGCCAAATTTGAAGGCTAGCCCACGAAAGTATGACAAAACCGAGCGGTTGAAGTTTTGTATGATTTTTTGCGGCCATGCTTAGAGAGACATTGCAGGGTTATCCCTAAAGTTTCATCAGATTTCTCCAAGGGAAGAGACATATTTTCTTCAACAATGAATTTTTAGTCAAGCCCATGAAAATATGACAAAACCGAGCGATTTAATTTTTGCATGATTTTTACGGCCATACTTATTGTAAGGGTGTCCTTAAAGTTTCATAAGACTTCTCCAAGGGACGGGACAGATTTTTTCCAACGATGAATTTTTCACGAAATTTAAAGGCCTGTGAAAATTTAACAAAACCGAGCGTTTAAATTTTTACATGATTTTTTGCGACCATGCTTAGTAGGGAATTATAAGGTTGTCCTTAAAGTTTCATCAGATTTCTCTTGAGGAAAGGGCAGAATTCTCCAACGATAAATTTTTAACCAAATTTGAAGGCTAATGCCCCTGAAAATATGATAAAACCGAGTGGTTGAATTTTTGCATGATTTTTTACGGTTATGCTTAGAAAGAAATTGCAAGGCTGTCCATGAAGTTTTATTATATTTCTCCAGGGAAGAGACAACTTTCTCCAAAGATAAATGTTTAGCCAAAAATGAAGGGCCCACGAAAATATGACAAAATTGAGTGGTTGAATTTTTACATTTTTTTGTGCGTCCATGCTTAGAAAGACATTGTAAGATTGTCCCTGAAGTTTCTTTAGAATTCTCTAAAAGAAGAGGCAGATTTTCTCTAACGATGAATTTTTAGCCAAATTTAAAGACAAACCCACAGAAATATGAAAAAACTGAGCGGTTGAATTTTTCAATGATTTTTTACGGCCATTCTTAGAAAGAAATTGAAAGGTTTTCCTTAAAATTTTATTAGATTTCTCCTAGGGAAGAGACAAGTTTTCTCCAAAAAAAGATTTTTAGCAAAAATTGAAGGCTCAAGCCCACGAAAATATGATAAAACCGAGCAGTTGAATTTTTACACATTTTTTACGCCCAATCTTAGAAAGGCATTGTGAGGTTGTCCCTAAGGTTTCTTTAGATATCTCCAAGGGAAAAGATAAATTTTTTCCAACGATGAATTTTAAGCTAAAGTTAAAGGCTAATGCCCATGAAAATATGAAACAACTGAGCATTTGAATTTTTGCATGAATTTTTATGGTCATATTTAGTAAGGCATTGTAAGGTTTTCCTTGAAGTTTTGTCAGATTTCTTCGAAGAAAGGGGGAGATTTTCTCTAAGGGGGAATTTTTAGTCAAATTTTAATGCCTATGAAAATATGACAAAACCAATCGGTTGAATTTTTGCATGCTTTTTTATAGCCATGCTTAGAAAGAAATAATAGGCCATGAAAATATGAGAAAACGAGTGTTTGATTATTTGTATAATTTTTTTTGGCCAGGCATCATTGAAACGTTGTCCCTGAAGTTTCATCAGATTTCTCTAAAAAAATGGTCAGATTTTCTCCAACGAAAAATATTTAGCCAAATTTGAAACCCATGAAAATATGACAAAATCGAGCGGTTGAAACTTTGTATGATTTTTTACGGTCATGTTTAGAAGGAAATTGTAAGGTTGTCCCTGAGATTTCATCAGATTTCCACAAGAGAAGAGACATATTTTTCCATTGATTAATTTTTAACAAAATTTAAAGGCTAATTACCATGAAAATATAAAAAAAAAACTATGCTTTTGAATTTTTGCATGATCTTTGAGGCCATGCTTAGAAAGGCATTGTAAGGTTGTCCCTGAAATTTCATCAGATTTTTCCAAAGGAATGAACTGAAGGCTAGCCCGCAAAAGTATTATAAAACTAAGCGGTTGAACTTTTACATGATTTTTTACAGTCATGCGTAGAAAGACATTTTCAGGGTTACCTTTAATGTTTTATCAGATTTCACAAGGAAAGGGGCAGATTTTGTCAACCGATGAATTTTTAGTCAAATTTAAAGGTAAATACCCACAAAAATATGACATAATCGAGCGGTTGAAATTTTACATGACTTTTTACAGCCATGGTTAGAAAGGCTTTCTAAGGTCGTTTTTAAAGTTTCATCAGATTTCTCCTAGGGAAGGATAACTTTTCACCAATGATGAATTTTTAGTCAAATTTGAAGGCCTCATAAAAATATGACAAAATAGAACGGTTGAATTTTGCATGATTTTTTACTATCATACTTAGAAAGGCAATTTAAGGTTGTCCCTAAAGTTTGATAAGATTTCTCTAAGGGAAAGGACAAATTTTCTCCAAGAATGAATTTTTAGCCAAATTTAAAGGATAGCCCACGACAATATGACAAAACCGAGCGGTTGAATTTTTACATGATTTTTTGTGGTAATGCTTGGAAAGGCTTTGTAAGGTTATCCCTAAAGTTTCATCAGATATCTCTAAGGGAATGGACAGATTTTCTCGAACGATGAATATTTAGCCAAATTTAAAGGCAATGCCTATGAAAATATGATAAGATCGAGCGACTGAATTTTTGCATATTTTTTATGGGCATGGTTAGAAAGACATTGTAAGGTTGTCCCTAAAGTTTCATCAGATTACTCCAAGGGAAAAGGCAAATTTTGTCCAATGATGAACTTTTAGCCAAATTTGAAGGCTAATGTCTATTAAAATATTACATAATGGAGAGGTTGAATTTTTACATGATTTTTGTGGCCATGTTTACAAAGGCATTATAAGGTTGTCCCTAAAGTTTCATCAGATTTCTTTGAGGGAAGGGGTAAATTTTCTCTAACGATGAATTTTTAGCAAAACTTGAAGGCTAGTGCCCACTAAGATATGACAAAATCAAGCTGTTAAATTTTTGTATAATTTTTTATGGCCATGCTTAGAAAGGAATTGTAAGGTTGTCCCTGAAGTTTCATTAGATTTCTCTGTGGGAAGGGGCAGATTTTCTTCAATGATGAATTTTTGTTTGGTTTTTTGTAGCCATTCTTAGAAAGGCATTGTAGGGTTGTCCCTGAAGCTTCATCAAATCTCTTGGCTAAATGCCCATAGAAATATGAAAAAACTAAGCAGTTGAATTTTTGGATAATTTTTTATAGCCATACTTAAGAAGGCAATGTAAGGTTGTCCCTAAAGTTTCATAAGATTTCTCTAAGGGAAGGGGCAGATTTTCTTAAGAGTTGAATTTTTAGCGGACATTGAAGGCTGATGCCTAAGAAAATATGACAAAATCGAGCGGTTAAATTTTTACATGCTTTTCTACGACCATGCTAAGAAAGGCCTTGTAAGGTTGAGGACTCTTCCCCAGAACCAAACGGGAATCCCCTCACAAAGATCTCGTATGTACACAGGAGACAGATAATTCTCATAAAAACATCCCCAACCCACTTCACTGCCAGACCCATAGAAGGCACATCAGCGGTAGTAGGCTGCAAAGGTCTCTTGAGTTAGCATTTTTCGTTCAGAATGGTAGTTTCATGGGCGGCTGGAGCATCTTCATTATCTACTCTGGCTTCATTCGACCAGCTAGGGTGCGCTTTGTGTCTTCAGATTTCTCCAAGAGAAGAGGCAAATTTTCTCCAACGATGAATTTTTTACTAAATTTAAGGCTTATGCCCATGAAAATATGACAAAACTGAATGGTGAAATTTTTGTCTGATTTTTTACAGCCAAGGTTAGATAGATATTGTAAGGTTGTCCCTGAAATTTTATCAAATTTCTCTAAGGAGAAGGGGCAGATTTTCTCCAATGATGAATTTGTAGTCAAATTTGGCCTACGAAAATATGACAAAATTCAGCGGTTGAATTCTTACATGATTTGTTATGACCATGCTTAGAAAGGCAATGTAAGGTTGTCCTTAAAGTTTCAAAATATTTCTCTAAGGGAATTGGCGGATTTTCTCTAAGAATGAATTTTTAGCCAAATTTGAACGCTAGCCCACGAAAATATGATAAAACTGAGTGGTTAAATTTTTACATGCTTTTTTTAGGCGTGCTTAGAAAGTGTTTTGTCCTAGAACCGAGGTCAAGAGTTGACCATCTTGATCGGTGTTTGTAGTTGCCTCACTTACTCTTAGTTTTACACTGTCTTAGTCGAGTACGATATTTTATACCGAGGCTTAGTGGGAATCCTAGGTTCTTCAAGTATAGGATGAGTTAGGTGTTCAATTCATACCATAGTCAAGGAAACACCTGAGTAGGGAATGTATTTACAGTAATAAATGAGATGTATTTATAGGGAATACCTGAGTAGGGGAAATGATTTGACCCTTCTCCTAACTTACTGTAGCAACAGTGTTTGTAGGGACATATTACCCATACTGATTCTGACTCATTGTCTGAATCTCAGGGTAGGACCGGAGTCTTGACTATAGGTCCATAGTCATACTAGTTTCAGACTCTGGTTGTGGCAGGTTATCCAGGTTCTTCATCCTAATTCCCATGACATTGCATCGTACAATAGAACCCCGTCCGTGAGTTATGGAGTCTGGTTAGCACCTCGGATTAGAAAGGCATCGTAAGGTTACCATGAAGTTTCTTCGGATTTCTCCAAGGTTAGGGTCAGATTTTCTACAACGATAAATTTTTAGTCAAATTAAAGGCTAATGCCATAGAAAATATGACAAAACTGTGCAATTGAATTTTTACATGATTTTTTACGGCCATGCTTAGAAATGCATTGTAAGGTTGTCCTTGAAATTTCATAAGATTTCTCTAATGGAAGGGGCAGATGTAACATCCTAGAAATTTGAGTAAAATTAATAAATTAGAGTAAATAAATAGAACAATTATAGGAAATAATTATTTGATGTCCTATACATGTAGAAAAATTAATTATGGACCCCTTGAGTTGATATGACGAATACAACGATTTTTACCGTCGTTTAAACGACGTACGACGTCTGAGTAGAATACAGAGACGGGCCCAACGGGCCGGGGAAACATTAGATAATTATTGGGGATAAATATTTATGTCCTGACGATGAGCTAAAATTAATTTAAACATTTGGGGAATTTATTATGAATTATTTAGGATTTATCGGCATCGTTTAACGTCGATAAACGACCGATTTGAGCAACGGGCCTCAATTGGGCCTAAAAAATTCATTAACTCAAAAATAATTATTTAGTATTAGAAAACACTCAAATAAATATTTTCAACCTAAAAATAAACCTGAAAAAATTTATAGTTAATTAATTAGACGTACGGGGGGCCCCAGGGTGACCAAAATGTTTCGTTTTTGAGCCAAAATGTGACGAATCTCACCCAACCAAGTGGGCTGGCCGTGCACACCATAAGGGCTGTTCCCCATCAGACTTTGAAGCCCAATATGTGAATTTGCCAAAAAAATGAGCCTTGGAGCCAAAAAAATTTAAGTGAAGGGCAAATGAGTCATTATACACACAAGACAAAACCTTTTCCTCTTCCTTCTCCCTTCATTTTCACGTTCAGTAGCTATTCCCTTTTCTCTTTGAACTAAAATTTCTTCTTCCTCATCTCCTCTCCATCGACGTGAAATGGGAGCTCCACTCATGGTGTTTTTTTGAGTTTCCCTTGAAGAAAAGGATTGGTATGGCACCCTAAACCCCTAAGCTTCATCTTCTTCCTTCTCTTTTCCATTATCCATTCATGTCCTTCTCCTCTTCCTCCTAATCTCAAAACCAAAATTCACCCTTTGTTTCCTTCCATGGAAATTTGAAATTTAAGGTTCAAGGAGGCTTAAATTACAATTTGGAGAAGCTTGCTTGGCTTTGGGTGTTAGGGCTTTTCAAACCTCCATCTCTACCACTCTCTTGAATTTTGGGTTAGGTTCAACTAAAGGTAAATCATGAGCTCTCATTAAGTTTTGGAATTAGTAGCTTAAAGTAGTGTAAATCATGTTATTAGTGTTAGAAAAATGTAGAAATTGCATGTGGAACCCAAAACCTAGGTTAGGAGACCATTGGAAATTTTGTGTGTTGTTAGAAACATGATTAGACACTTAAATTAGATTGTGATTGATTGTTAGAATTAAGTTTAATGTATGGATTATGCTTAGTGGGTGCTTTGTCTTAGTTATATGCAAAATTGGAACCATGATGCTTACTTTAATTGGTGGATAAATTACAATTAGGAGACTTAAATTATTTTGGACGAGTTTATAATGATTATGAGGCCTAAATTAGTGTATTAAAGTGAATTGGTGATGTTGGATTGAAGAATGAAAATTGGGTTAGTATAGAAGCCTTTATGGGTGAATTAGGAGTAGTAAAAGTGTTATATATGGTTTTAGTTGTCTTGGCTTTCTTGGAATGCTAATGGAACAATATGAAATATGGTTTAGGAATTAGAATCAATGTTAGGAGATTTAAGTATAAAAAGTATAGTGTTAAGTAGAAATTAAATTAGGAACTTGAACCAATAAAGTGAAATTGATGGATTGTTAGCTTAGGGAGCTTCATGGGAGTGCATTAGGCATAAATATATATAAAAAGAGAATGTTAATTGAAATTAAAGAGTTTGAATGTATGTGATTGAAAATTTTGGCATAATGGTGAATTAAAAGAGTTTAGGTCGTAGTTAGGGTACAAAAATGATTATGGTCTTAGAAATATTAATTGTGACAAAAAAAAGTTAGTAGAGGTTTTGTGGTATTTCTTAGTGGTTGGAAACAACTAAGATGGGAAAAATGTGTAGTTGGTTTCTAATAGGTGATGGAAACATGAAGTTAAAAATTATGGGTAATTAGGTCAAGTGTAGGAATTATGCTTGTAGTGATACCACATTCATGAAATTTAATTAGTAGGTTAGTAAGGAAGAAGTAACTTGTTGGTGAGAAAAGAATTGACATCTAGGCGATAATGGGTAAGGTTTATGTCTTAGGTAAATGATAGGTACTAAAAATTTCTTAGGATGATTTGCCTTAGCATTGAAACCATTACCAAGATAATTGGGAAATTTAAGAAGTAAGAGAACCAATTAGCTAAATTGTTAGTAGAGAAAGACTTGTCACTTTTTAAGGATATGAAACACTATAAATAATTATAATGGCTTAGAAAGTTACTTAGAAAACTTGTGAAGCTTAATAACTATCTCTCGGCTTTTGGCTAATTCCAAACCATGGTCATAATTCTTTAAGATGATGGAAAAGTGTATGAGTGATGACTTTAATTTCAAGCTTCAAAGAGGAGAATAATTTAAATCTAATGTGTCCTTGTATATATATAAATATGAACATATAGAAGAGAAATGGTGATTAACATCAAAAGTGTAGTGTGGGGTTTGATATAGCTTTATGCTTATTAATGTAGGCTTTGACCGTTCCGGTGAAGTGGGACTATCCAACTCTTCCAACCCCATGGAATACTTCTCTTGAGGTAGGAGGGGAGTTTATTTTCTAAATGCATGACCTTAGTGTTGATAATATATGTATGTATGATGTATAATTACACATTGGCATTAGTTGATTCTATTGTTGTTATGTGTGACAAGTGTGTGAAGTAGGACTCTTGAATGACATTGGTGATAAATTGATGATTGTGGTGGTGATATACTTTGATGTGCCCTTTTGGCTTATATATGATAATGAAGTGGGATTATATGAGATATTGAGACCATCATATGCACTTCTTACATCTTGTGACATGTATAACATATCTCATGTGCGATTAATAATAATCTTGTGTTGATCTTGAGAATAACAACCTCGCGTTGGTTGATTTTATAAATGACTATGTGTGGTCGTAGTGTATACCATGTGACATGTTTTATTGATCTTGCGTTGATCTTGAGAAAGAAACCTTGCATTGGTTCTAAATATTAAACAACTATGCGTGGTTGTAGTCACATGAGTGGAATATGCACATGATGAGAAAATGAAATTATATAAGTTGGTCTTATTACATATGCATTAATTATTGGATAGCATATGCATTATTTGTGAGTCCATGACATTTGAATTTGAGTACCCAAAATAATTATGACTCATGAGTATCTTGAATTGGGTAATGATGTTGGTGTTGTTGGCTAATGCGAAAATGTAGTGATGTCCATTGTTGGTGATAAGAGAATGATACCTAAGGCTTTTTGGCATGAGTTGGCATTTATGACGTATGTTGTTTGTATTGATTGTCTAATTATGGCCTCCATGTTGTATCAATGAAATTAGATATATTGAAGGAAAATATGTATGATTGCTTCACTATGCATGACTTATCATTATAATTGCTTATCATTGAGAAAATATACTCACTCTCCATGTTGTCCATTTTAGCCTTGTGAGGTAGGTTGAGATGGTGGAGAGGTTTACTTTTGTAGAGGCGGCTTGGTGTGAAGAGGGTGTCTCATTTGCCTTGGCTGGCATTCCTTTTTAAACATGTTGATTTAAATTCCTTATAGAATTTGATGTGTATAGACATTATTTTGTATAGCTTGACTATTGATGTATATGCCTAAGTTTTTAGAATTCTAAATGATTTTGTTAGATTAATTGTTGGTACATTTAGACTTAGAGATTGAGCTATGAACTTGTTGGTATATTGGAAGTTGATGATCATAAATCTTTATGAATGAGGAATCATGCATAAAAGTTGATATTATGTCACAAAATTGTGTAGGGTGCACAGAATTAGTTATGGAGTGGATTTATGAAGCTTTGTTTATATTAGTGTAAATGCTGAAATTTTATCATACAATTGGTGCAAGGTATGTAGGATGAGATAAATGGGATGTATACCTCCTAGTTATGAGCATATTAATAGGCATAGTTGATAAGAAGCAAGATGGATGCTTTATTAGTATGTATGAATGGTATTGTCACCTAATTAGGTTCTTGGAAAAGCTTTGATGTGGATGTTCATGATATGGGCCATTAGACTTAAATGCACGGGTTTATGAGTATGCACCTTGATTATAAATGATTAATGTTTCATATGAGAAATGGAGGTCTTGGGCATGACAATTTTATATATTGATGAAGTTTATTAGGTACTTGATTAGTTTTCACATTCTCATATCTTCACATATGGGTTGGTTTCCAATTAGATCTAGGGTAGTTATCATAAGTTTTGAATTGGGGTGTGCCTTAATTAAGTGACAAAAAATAAACGTGAAAAATTTCCCTACTTTTTATTAATTAGAAATAGACAACTATAATATCAGATAGTGAATTTAGGGTGACACAACAAATTTTCTCTAACAATGAATTTATAGCCAAATTTTTAGGCTAGCCAAAGAAAATAAGACAAAACCAAGCTGTTAAATTTTGTAATGCTTTTTAGCGGCCAAGCTTAGAAAGACATTGTAAGGTTACCCTGAAGTTTCTTCAGATTTCTCCAAGGTAAGGGGTGGATTTTCTCCGAGTGAAATTTTAGCCAAATTTTAAAGCTTATGCCCACGAAAATATTACAAAAATGTATGGTTGAAATTTTGCATGATTTTTTACAGCCAAGCTTAGAAAGGCTTTGTAAGTTTGTTCCTGAAGTTTCATTAGATTTCTCCAAGGGAAGAGTAGATTTTCTCCAACGATAAATTTTAAGCCAAATTAAAGGTTAATGCCCAAGAAAATATGACAAAATTGTGCGGTTAAATTTTTGCATGATTTTTTACGGCCATGCTTAGAAATGCATTGTAAGGTTGTCCTTTAAATTTCATAAGATTTCTATAAGGGAAGAGGTGGATTTTCTCCAACAATAAATTTATAGCCAAATTTTTAAGCTAGCCAAAGAAAATAAGAGAAAATCAAGCGGTTAAATTTTGTAATGCTTTTTAGCGGCCAAACTTAGAAAGGCATTGTAAGGTTGCCCTGAAGTTTCTTTAGATTTCTCCAAGGTAAGGGGCAGATTTTCTCCAACGATGAATTTTTAGCCAAATTTTAAAGCTTATGCCCATGAAAATATGACAAAATCATATGGTTGAATTTTTGCATAATTTTTTACAGCCAAGCTTCGAAAGGCTTTGTAAGGTTGTCCCTAAAGTTTCATTAGATTTCTCTAAAGGAAGGGGCAGATTTTCTCTAATGATGAATTTTAAACCAAATTTGAAGGCTTAATGCCCACAAAAATATGACAAAATCAAGCGGTTAAAATTTTGCATAATTTTTTTACAGCCATGCTTAGAAAGACATTGTAAAGTTGTCCCTGAACTTTCATTAGATTTCTCTGAGGGAAGGGGTAGATTTTCTACAACGATGAATTTTTAGTCAAATTTGAAAGTTAACCCACGAAAATATGACAAAACCGAGCGGTTTAATTTTAGCATGATTTTTTGTGGCCATGCTTAAGAAGACATTGTGAGGTTGTCCTTAAAGTTTCATCAGATTTCACCACAGGAAAGGGTAAATTTTCTCTAATGATTACTTTTAAACCAAATTTGAAAGCTAATGCCTACGAAAATATGACAAACCCGAGCAGTTGATTTTGTATGATTTTTTACGGCCATGCTTCGAAAGGCATTATAGGGATATCCCTAAAGTTTCATCAGATTTCTCCAAGGGAATGGACAAATTTACTCCAATGATTAATTCTTAGCCAAATTTAAAGGCTAATGTCCACGAAAGTATATCAAAACCGAGTAGTTAAATTTTTACATGATTTTTTACGGCTATGCTTAGAAAGACATTGTTAGGTTTTTCCTGAGCTTTCATCTGATTTCTTCAAGTGAAGGAGTCGATTTTCTCTCACAATGAATTTTTAGCCATATTTAAAGGTTAATGCATATGAAAATATGAGAAAATCGAGTGGTTAAATTTTTGTAAGATTTTTTACGACCATGCTTAGAAAGGTATTGTAGTGTTTACCCTAAAGTTTCATTTGAATTCTCCAAGGGGGTATATTTTCTCCAACGATAAATTTTTAGTCAAATTGAAAGGCTAATGCCCATGAAAATATAATAAAATGAGCGGTTAAACTTTGGCATGTGTTTTTTTTACAGCCATGCATACAAAGGCATACTAAGTTTATCCCTAAAGTGTCATCAGATTTTTGAAAGGGAAAGGGAATATTCTCCAATGATGAATTTTTCATCAAATTGGAACGTTAATCCTTACAAAAATATGACAAAATGAGTGGTTAAATATTTGGATAATTTTTTATTGTCATGCTTAGAAATGTATTGTAAGGTTTTCCTTGAAGTTTCATCAGATTTCTCAAAGAGAAGGGGCAGATTTTCTCCAACGATGAATTTTTAGCCAAATCTGACGGCTACGGCAATATGAAACAACCAAGCGATTAAATTTTTTTATGATTTTTTTTGGTCATGCTTAGAAAGTCATTGTAAGGTTTTCCTTGAAGTTTCAACAGATTTCTCAAGGGAAAGGGATACATTTTCTCCAACGATGAACTTCTAGTCAAATTTGAAAGTTAGTGCCTACGAAAATATGACAAAGTCGAGCAGTTGAATTCTTACATGATATTTTGTGGCTATGCTTAGAAAGACATTATAGGGTTGTCCTTGAAGTTTCATCAGATTTCTCCAAGGGAAGAGGCAAATTTTCTCTAACGTTGAATTTTTAGCAAAATTTGAAGGCTAATTCCCATAAAAATATGACAAAATCGAGTGGTTCAATTTTTGTACTAGTTTTTGAGGCCATTCTTAGAAAGGAATCGTGAGGTTGACCCTGGAATTTCATTAGATTTCTCCAAAGGAAGGGACAGATTTTCTCCAATGATGATTTTTTAGCCAAATTTAAAGTTATTCACGAAAATATGAAAAAATTAAGCGGTTGAATTTTTACAAGATTTTTTTATGGCCATATTTAGAAAGGAATTGTAAGCTTGTTCATGATGTTTCCTGGGATTTCTCTAAGAGAAGGGGTAGATTTTCTCCAACGATGAATTTTTAGCCAAAGTTGAAATTTAATACCCATGAAAAATATGATAAAATCAAGCCGTTAAAATTTTGCATGAAACTTTAGCCTTGCTTAGTAATGAATTATAAGGTTGTCCTTGAAGTTTTATTATATTTCTCCAAGGGAAGGGGAATATTTTCTTTAACGATTAATTTTTAGCCAAATTTGAAGTCTAATGCCCACGAAAATATGACAAAATTAAGCGGTTGAATTTTTGCATGATTTTTTGCGACTGTGCTTAGAAGAGCTTTGTAAGGTTGTTCTTGAATTTTCATCAGAGATCTCTAAGGGAAGAGGCAGTTTTTCTCCAATGATATTTTTTAGCCAAATTTGTAGGCAGCTCACAAAAATATGACAAAATCGAGCAGTTGAATTTTTGCATGACTTTTTACGGCCATACTTAAAAAGTCATTGTAAGGTTGTCCTTGAAGTTTCATCTAATTTCTCCAAGGGAAAGGAGATATTTTATACAACGATGAATTTTTAGCCAAATTTGAAGGCTAATGCCCACGAAAATATAACAAAACCGAGCCATTGAATTTTTTCATAATTTTTTTTGCCATGCTTAGAAAGTTATTATAGGGTTTTCCCTGAAGTTTCAACAGATTTCTCAAGGGAAAGGGACACATTTTCTCCAACGATGAACTTCTAGTCAAATTTGAAAGTTAATGCCTACGAAAATATGAGAAAGTCGAGAAGTTGAATTCTTACATGATATTTTATGGCCATGCTTAGAAAGGCGTTATAGGGTTATCCCTGAAGTTTCATCAGATTTCTCCAAGGGAAGAGGCAAATTTTCTCTAACGATGAATTTTTAGCAAAATTTGAAAGCTAATTCCCATAAAAATATGACAAAATTGAGTGGTTCAATTTTTGTACGAGTTTTTTAGGCCATTCTTAGAAAGGAATCGTAAGGTTGACCCTGAAATTTCATTAGATTTCTCTAAGGGAAGGGACAGATTTTCTTCAATGATGATTTTTTAGCCAAATTTAAAGTCATTCACGAAAATATGAAAAAATTAAGCGGTTGATTTTTACAAGATTTTTTATGCCCATACTTAGAAAGGAATTGTAAGGTTGTTCATGATGTTTCTTGAGATTTATCTAAGAGAAGGGGTAGATTTTCTCCAACGATAAATTTTTAGCCAAATTTGAAATTTAATGCCCATGAAAAAAATGACAAAATCAAACCGTTAAAATTTTGCATGAAACTTTACAGCCTTGCTTAGTAATGAATTATAAGGTTGTCCTTGAAGTTTCATTAGATTTCTCCAAGGGAAGGGGAAGATTTTCTTCAACGATTAATTTTTAGTCAAATTTGAAGTCTAATGCCCACGAAAATATGATAAAATTAAGCGGTTGAATTTTTGCATGATTTTTACGGCTATGCTTAGAAGAGCTTTGTAAGGTTGTCCTTGAAGTTTCATCAGAGATCTCCAAGGGAAGAGACAGTTTTTCTCCAATGATGATTTTTTAGCCAAATTTGTAGGCAGCTCATGAAAATATGACAAAATTGAGCGGTTGAATTTTTACATGACTTTTTATGGCCATACTTAGAAAGGAATTGTAAGGTTGTCCTTGAAGTTTCATCTGATTTCTCCAAGGCAAAGGAGATATTTTAT
This sequence comes from Clitoria ternatea, assembly GCA_037962975.1. Lineage (NCBI taxonomy): Eukaryota > Viridiplantae > Streptophyta > Magnoliopsida > Fabales > Fabaceae > Clitoria > Clitoria ternatea. Next base: position 109,373,871 of record CM075674.1, on the reverse strand, counting down.
CCAAGGGAAAGGAGATATTTTATCCAATGATGAATTTTTAGCCAAATTTGAAGGCTAATAATGCCCACGAAAATATAACAAAACCGAGCCATTGAAATTTTTCATGATTTTTTTTGGCCATGCTTAGAAAGTCATTATAGGGTTTTCCCTGAAGTTTCAACAAATTTCTCAAGGGAAAGGGACACATTTTCTTCAACGATGAGCTTCTAGTCAAATTTGAAAGTTAATGCCTATGAAAATATGACAAAGTCGAGCGGTTGAATTCTTACATGATATTTTATGGCCAAGCTGAGAAAGGCGTTATAGGGTTGTCCCTAAAGTTTCATCAGATTTCTCCAAGGGAAGAGACAAATTTTCTCTAACGATGAATTTTTAGCAAAATTTGAAAGCTAATTCCCATAAAAATATGACAAAATCGAGTGATTCAATTTTTGTACGAGTTTTTAAGGTCATTCTTAGAAAGGAATCGTAAGGTTGACCCTGAAATTTCATTAGATTTCTCCAAGGGAAGGGACAGATTTTCTCCAATGATGATTTTTTAGCCAAATTTAAAGTCATTCACAAAAATATGAAAAAAATAAGCGGTTGAATTTTTGCAAGACTTTTTATGGCCATACTTAGAAAAGAATTGTAAGGTTGTTCATGATGTTTCCTGAGATTTCTCTAAGAGAAGGGGTAGATTTTCTCCAACGATAAATTTTTAGCCAAATTTGAAATTTAATGCCCATGAAAAATATGACAAAATCAAGCCGTTAAAATTTTGCATGAAACTTTACAGCCTTGCTTAGTAATGAATTATAAGGTTATCCTTGAAGTTTCATTAGATTTCTCTAAGGGAAGGGAAATATTTTCTTCTACGATTAATTTTTAGCCAAATTTGAAGTCTAATGCCCATGAAAATATGACAAAATTGAGCGGATAAATTTTTACACAATTTTTTGCGGCTATGCTTAGAAGAGCTTTGTAAGGTTGTCCTTGAAGTTTCACCAGAGATCTCCAAGGGAAGAAGCAGTTTTTCTCCAATGATGATTTTTTAGCCAAATTTGTAGGCAGCTCACGAAAATATGACAAAATCGAGCAATTGAATTTTTGTATGATTTTTTACGGCCATACTTAGAAAGGCATTGTAAGGTTGTCCTTGAAGTTTCATCTGATTTCTCCAAAGGAAAGGAGATATTTTATCCAACGATAAATTTTTAGCCAAATTTGAAGGCTAATACCCATGAAAATATAACAAAACCGAGTCATTGAATTTTTTTCATGATTTTTTTGGCCATGCTTAGAAATGCATTGTAAGGTTGTCCCTGAAGTTTAATCAAATTTCTCCAAGGGAATGGATAGATATTCTTCAACGATAAATTTTTAACCAAAATTTAAAGTCTAATGCCTACGAAAATATGACAAAACTGAATAGTTGAATTTTTGCATCATTTTTGCGCCTATGCTTTAAAATGCTTTGTAGTGTTGTCCTAGAAGTTTCATTATCTTACTCCAAGGGAAGGGGCAGATTTTTTCCAACAATGAATTTTCAGCTAAATTTGAAGTCTAATGCCCACGAAAATATGACAAAACCGAACAGATGAATTTTTGCAAGATTTTTTGTGGCTATATTTAGAAAGGCATTATAAGGTATTCCCTGAAGTTTTCTCAGATTTCTCCGAGGGAATGGGTACATTTTCTCTAACAATGAATTTTTAGCCAAATTTAAAGTTTAATGCCCACGAAAAATATGACAAAATCGAGCCGTTGAATTTTTGCATTTTGTTTTATGTCCATGCTTAGAAAGGAATTGTAAGGTTATCCCTGAAGTTTCATTGGATTTCTCCAATGGAAGGGGCAGATTTTCTCTAACAATGAATATTTAGCCAAATTTGAAGTCATTATTTATGAATATATAACAAAACTGAGCGGTTGAATTTTTGCATGATTTTTTGTATCCATGCTTAGAAGGGATTTGTAAGGTTGTCCTTGTAGTTTCATCAGAGATCTCCCAAGGGAAGTGGTAGATTTTCTCCAATGATGAATTTTTAACCAAATTTGTAGGTAAAATATGACAAAATCAAGCGGTTGAATTTTTGCATGATTTTTTACGACCATACTTAGAAAGGCATTTTAAGGTTATACCTAAAGTTTCATTAGATTTCTCTAAGGGAAAGAGAAGATTTTCTCTAACGATGAAATTTTTAGCCAAATACGAATGCATCATTACCCACGAAAATATAACAAAACTGAGCCATTGAATTTTTGCATTAACTTTTTTTGGCCATGCTTAGAAAGGCATAGTAAGGTTGTCCCTGAAGTTTCATTAGATTTATCCAAGGGACGGGGCAGATTTTCTCTAATGATGAATTTTTAGCCAAATTTGAAGGCATGCCAACGAAAATATGCCAAAATCGAGTGATTGGATTTTCGCATGATTTTTTGTGGCTGAGTTAAGAAAGGCATTGAGAGGTTGTCCCTAAAGTTTCATTAGATTTTACCAAGGGAAGGGGAATATTTTTTCCAACGATGAATTTTTAGCCAAATTTGAAGGCCCACAAAAATATAATAAAATCGAGCGATTAAATTTTTGTATGATTTATTGCGACCATGCTTACAAAGTCATTATAAGGTTGTTCACAAAGTTTTATTAGTTTTCTCCAAGGAAAAGGACAGATTTTTTAAAGCAAAGATATTCAGTGTAAAATCCGAGCAAATGGAAAATGGTACCCGGAGCTTGAATTTTGCTTGGTTTTTAGCAATAATGCTTATCAACATGCTATCTTTTTGTTCTCAAAGTTTCATAATTTTTGTCTAACGATGAACTTTTAGTCAAATTTGAAGGCTTAATACTTATGAAAAATATGAAAAAACCAAGCTGTTGAATTTTTTAATGATTTTTTATACCCATGCTAAGAAAGACATTGTAAGGTTGTCCCCAAAGTTTGATTAGTTTTCTTCAAGAAAAGGGGTAGATTTTTTTAAAGCAAAGGTATTCAGTGTAAAATCCCAGCAATTTGAAAATGGTACCCGGAGCTTGAATTTTTTCATGATTTTTTTGCAACAACTCTTAAAAGCACCTTGTCTTCTTGTTTACAAAGTTTCGTAATTTTTCTCTAACGATGAATTTTTAGTCAAATTTGAGCCCATGAAAAATATGACAAAGACGAGCGATTGAATTTTTACATGATTCTTTTACGACCATGCTAAAAAAGACATTATAAGGTTGTCTCCAAAATTTCATTAGTTTTCTCCAAGGGAATGGGGAGATTTTTTAAAAACAAAGATATTTAGTGTAAAATCCAAGCAAACAAAAATTGGTACCCTGTGCTTGAATTTTTGCATGGGTTTTGGTAGCAATACTTAGAAACATGTTATCTTCTTGTTCCTCAAGTTTTATAATGTTTCTCTGACGATAAACTTTTAGTCAAATTTGAAAGTTAATGCTCATGAAAAATATGACAAAACTGACAATTGAATTTTTCCCCAAAGTTAATGGTTATGCTTAAAAAGGCATTGTAAAGTTGTCCTCAAAGTTTCATTTATTTTCTCCAAGGGAAATGGCATATTTTTAAGATAAAGATATTCAGTGTAAAATCTGAGCAAACGAAAAATGATACCCAGAGCTTAAATGTTTGCATGGTTTTTGGCAAAAATGTTTATCAACATGTTATCTTCTTGTTCCCAAAGTTTCATAATTTTTGTCCAACAATGAACTTTTAGTCAAATTTGAAGGCTAATGCCCATGAAAAATGACAAAACCGAGCCATTGAATTTTTTTATTGATTTTTTACGTTCATACTTAGAAAGGTATTGTAAGGTTGTCCCTAAAGTTTCATTAGTTTTTTCCAAGAGAAGGAGCAGATTTTTTTTAAAACAAAGATATTCAATATAAAATTCGAGCAAATAGAAAATGGTAGTCGGAACTCAAATTTTTGAATGGTTTTTTTGGCAGCAATGCTTAGAAACACGCTATCTTCTTGTTCCTAAAGTTTCATAATTTTTCCCCAGCGATGAATTTTTCTCCAAATCTGAAGGCTAATGCCCATGAAAAATATGACTAAACCAAGCGATTGAATTTTTACGACCATGCTTAAAAAGGCATTGTAAGGTTGTCCCCAAAGTTTCATTCATTTTCTCCAAGGGAGGGGCAGATTTTTTTAAAAACAAAGATACTCAGTGTAAAATCCCACCAAATGGAAAATGGTACCAGGAGCTCGATTTTTTACATGTTCTTTTTTTATAGAAATGCTTAGAAACACGTTATCTTTCTGTTCCCAAAGTTTCATAATTTTTCTCCAACGATGAATATTTAGTCAAATTTGAAGGCTAAGCTTACGAAAAATATGTCAAAACCAAGTAGTTGAATTTTTTCAAATTTTTTTGCGGCTATGTTTGGAAAGGCATTGGAAGGTTGTCCCTGAAGTTTTATTAGTTTTCTCCAAGGGAAGAGGCAATTTTTTAAAACAAAGATATTCAATGTAAAATCTAAGCATACGAAAATGGTACTCCGAGCTCAAATTTTTGCATGATTTTTCACAGCAATGCTTAGAAATATGATATCTTCTTGTTCTGAAAGTTTTATAATTTTTCTCCAACGATGAACTTTTTTAGTCAAATTTGAAGGCTAATACCCATGAAAAATTAGAGAAAACCATGTGGTTGAATTTTTGCTGCCATGCTTAGAAAGGTATTGAAGGTTGTCCTCAAAATTTCATTAGTTTTCTCCAAGGGAATAGGTAGATTTTTTGTTAAAACAAGGATATTTAGTGTAAAATCCCACTAAATGGAAAATGGTACCCTGAACTCGAATTTGTACATGGTTTTTGCAGTAATGCTTAGAAACACGTTATCTTCTTGTTCCCAAAGTTTCATAATTTTTCTCCAATAATAAATTTTTAGTCAAATTTAAAAGCTAATACCCACGAAAAATATGACAAAACCGAGTAGTTGAATTTTTGTATAATTTTTACGGTCATGCTTAGAAAGGCATTATAAGGTTGTCCCAAAGTTTCATTATTTTTTTCTAAGAAAAGGGACAGATTTTTTAAAATAGAGATATTCAATGTAAAATCCCAATAATTTGAAAATGGTACCCAGAGCTCAATTTTTGTATGGTTTTTTGCAACAATTCTTAGAAACACACGATCTTCTTATTCCCAAAGTTTCGTAATTTTTCTCCAACGATGAATATTTAGTCAAATTTGAAGGCCCATGAAAAATATGACAAAATCGAGCGGTTGAATTTTTACATGATTTTTTGTGGCCATACTTAGAAAGGTATTGTAAGGTTGTCCCCAAAGTTTCATAAGTTTTCTCTAAGGGAAGGGGTTGATTTTTTTAAAATAAATATATTCAGTGTAAAATCTGAATAAATGGAAAATGGTACACGGAGCTCAAACTTTGGCATGGTTTTTTTGCAGCAATGCTTAGAAATACGTTATCTTCTTGTTTCCAAAGTTTCATGTTTTTCTCCAACTATAAATTTGTAGTCAAATTTGAAGGTTGCCGACAAAAATATAACAAAACCGAGCGATTATATTTTTACATTTTTTTGTGGTCATACTTAAAAAGACATTGTAAGGTTGTCCCTAATGTTTCATTAGTTTTCTCCAACGGAAGGGGAAGATTTTTAAAAAAAACAAAGATATTAAAATCCTAGCAAATGGAAAATGGTACCTGGAGCTTGAATTTTTGCATGGTGTTTTGTAGCAATGCTTAGAAACATGTTATCTTCTTGTTTCCACAGTTTCATAATTTTTCTCCAACAATAAATTTTTAGTCAAATTTAAAGGCTAATAGATGAAAGTGAGGAATTATTTTCGTCTTACAATCATGGACAAAATTTTTTCAGTGAAAATAATTTACTGTTGATGTATTATTATATTATAGTTAAGGTTAACTTTACTCATCATTCACATAAATATTCTGAAATGGATTCTCAACTGTCAATAAGGGGTAGTGAAAACTACAAATGGCTTCCTAAATTGGTTTGTCTATAACTTGTGTAAAAAAATAACTTTTTATGTTGATTATAAAAAAAGAACTGGTTTAAAAAATGCAGACTTATAACACCAGTTGAAAAATAGAATCAGTTTAGAAGGTCGATGGCAGTGTGTTTTCCCCTTACCTGACTGATGAGAATCCAATTCCAAATATACCCCTTATATTTTGTAAGTTCACACCAAAATCTCACCTAGTCGTCATGAGATTCGATGATTTCAAAGAATGCAAAGTTTGAGAAATAAAAAAACAAGATGTGTTGTGTAAAAAATGCAAAACGGACAGATAAAACAAAATAGATGGAATACCTTTCTATTAGAAATTGATACATTTATTCCGCTTCAACTTTTGTGTTGAATTATTGCTTGCATTCCAATAAACAAATTATCATTTAGTGACTTAATCCGGTCTTAAGGATTGAAGTTCACAAAATTCTTGAAAATTCATCCACTATTATAAGAAAGAGTGGTATAACAACAATTTTATAATTAGAGTTTATTTACCCTATGCAATCTTATGTAAGATAAGAAATTAAAACGAGAATGTAGTCATTTAAAATTAAAATAATTTCTAATGAAAGTTCTATACAATTTTCAATAAAAGTTCCTTTTTATTATTTTTTTAATCCAAAGCAAGGTTGAAAATGTTATTAGATGAAACATTTATAAATTTATGAATTTGTAATTAATACTCCCTCCTTTTAAAGACACTTTAACATTTGTATAAGATTTGATCTGAGCCTCATATAAGTCCCAAAGATATGGTTGGTCACATTGGACCTGACCATCCTCAGACCGAACAATTATTAGTTTCGTTAGAGCGAGACTTCGTGAAATACCTACATTGGTTTTGTCCCCTTATACACACTCCATATCATATGTCCCTAAGTGGAATCATCATGACAATCTGTGTATCTCTACAGATATAGCCCGTGACTGGAGTGCATACTGGCCTTTATCTTGTAGTAGGTGTTAGGAACGCTTGCAAGCATGACAGTTTTATTCCTGATTCATGGAGTCCACACTGACACATGCTACATCAGACGTTCTCACCATCACTCCCTATAAGTGTATCTCATTCACGCCTCAAAGATAAGGTGTTACGTTCACTAAACCCATGTTTTTATGCGACGATATTAAGTATCAGGATTGACTTGAGCGTCAGAGTGTTTTTGTAGGTGATACTATATCTTGCCTATCAACGTGTTATGTCAGTGAGATTACTAGAGAAGGCATTGGGACGTGGTCTCTTAGATCTGTCCATGAGATGTCGTCCTAAGTAGAACTTGAATATATCACAATGAAGAGATGAATAGGCATCCCAACTGAAGTCCTATCCCCCATACAAGATAAAACAAATTAAAAAAATTATTAGTACTTTAGATTTTATGAAAGTGTATTACTTAAATTTATACTATAACTAAAATGTCCGATATGCAGGGGTTACCTTGACTACTCTCTCAACCGGTGTTGAATCTTACTTTCACTTTAATATTACGTTGGTCTGGTGAGGAATCTAGTATTATAAAACACTAGGTCAATGGGAGCGCAATGTCTTCAACCTCGATGTCAAAGATTCTCTTTACTCTTGTTTTGGAACATGGTGGTGATACCTGTAAAGATTCTCTGAAACTTGAGTTAGTATGGTTTAATAATACTGGAGCGTTCAGAGTAGTAAATGACTTACTTGAATCATCATAAATGATGAAATCTATAGCCTTTGTGCAGGTCCGACTCATGATTTGACGTTTGTTAGGTGACTAAGCTGCTTATGCAGTCAAATTGCAACCTATTCAGAAATTCTGACTTGCTTACAGGCTTTTGGTCAGTATCCATACGATTACCATACCATATGTAAATTTGTTGGATCTATGCCTTTTGTTTTTACCTTCAGCATGTTTGTCATTCTTTGGTTTCGGGACCGGTATTGATACCAGATCAATAACCTTATTTAAGGTTGATTGAGAATAACTAATGACATAAATGCTTAATAGATTAACATGTTAGGCACATTCTTCAACCAAATATACATAAAGACAGAGGAAAGGGGTGGCCTACATGTGCATGACCACCCCTAAAATTTCCCAACTTCCTATTATATATAGGTTTATTAATAAAAATATTTTTCAATTTTATTTTGATATTTAAAAAATTAATGTGATATATATTAGCAATTTAATATTATATTCTTTTTAGTTCTAACAACTTCATCAAGTTTACTATTTGTTAAATAGATATAACTTAGGATCATAAGTGATGTGATGGTCTTAAATCATTTACTAGTTTGACCTTCTCTAATGTCTCCCCTGTGAGTATCAGTTCTTGTAATTTTAAAAATATTTATTGTTAATATGTTTTCAAAAGTATTTATTGTTAATATATTTATTTAATAAAATATTTTGTAACTCGTCCTCACCATATCTACACTTGAAAGTTATTTATACAGTCCTATACATAAATACAATATAAAGTAAAAGGAACATATCTTTATCTATTTATAAGTCATATAACTCGACACCTTCTCCATCTCTATACACATTTATTACTAAGGATGAAATTGTAAAAAAGAAAGTTAATTAATCATTGATTTCAGAGTGACAACAAAAAATTATTAGTGTCTAAGAAAAAAATGGAAGAAGAATAACTTAAATACCATATTTCTTATATTTAGGATAAATATTATTTTAATTTTTACAAGTCACAAAGTAATACTAAATTTGATGAGATTTAAACTTTTTAGTAGATTCATGACATGTTTGGAATGATAGAAAGAAATGGATGAGGATCTCGTTGGAAAGTTTTGTTTTGGAAGTAACAGAAAGGAGGGCAAACCCCAAAACATAACTCGGAAACATATCCAGTGAGTGTTGTCCATGCAGAATTTGGCACAACCATATGGATGTCATTCAAGCAAATGTAAATATGTCAGAAATTTCGCCATAACTACAGTTGAGGAATAACACTCAACACACAAATGAATAATTGAAACGCTTTTAAACGCCAACCTGTGCACAATAGCAAACCAACCAAGGAATAAAACTTAATCCCAAATGAACCTCAAAATATTTTTGAACCTTCATATGCATTTGATTGTAGCTCAATATCCATCAAGTTAATGCCACATTACAAACAATAACACAAAGTTTCCATGGTCAATAATTATGCCAATGATATTACCATCAAACATAAATATTGAAACTTTTAACTTCAATTTGAATATTGGAGAGTCACCGGCTAATCCAAGTAAACAACAATGACAGATAACAGCATAGTTCCTCAAGAATCAAACAATTTGACCATCATTATTCTCAACCATAGTTGTTTCATTATGACCACCATCCTTCTCAGGTTCAGTTCTGTCCAACTCCTTCCCATTGACTTTTGGAGAGTGCTGGTGCAAGTGGTCTCTCTCTTCATCCAAGTGGGGCCGCTGTTTGTGATGATGGTGGCGGCGATGATGGTGATGGTGGTGGCGACTGGACTTCTTGTGCATTGGTCTTTTGCTTTCATCATCAGAATTTTCCTCTGATGATTTACCTAATGATCTGCTTCTTCGACCATGACTGTGATAATCAGAATCAGATGACCTCAAGTCCACATTATGTGATCGCTTGTGATGTTTATGTTGCCTTCTGTGGCTTTTCTTACGGGGAACATCACTTTCATCGGTTGACAGATCGGATTCACTAGAATCTGAATGCCAACGACGTTTGTTATGCTTTCCATGACTTCTTTTACGAACTGGACTATCCCCTTCATCACTAGAGAAGTCTGATTCACTGAATGTTGATGAATGTTGCCTTTTGTGCTGCCTTTTCTTCTTACTTACTTCATCAGCACAAGAATCAGAGTCACTGGAATCTGATCTTGAACCTCGATCCCTGACCTTCTTGCTTTGCTTCTTCTTTCTTCTCCTCTCCTCAGAGCTACTCTCAGATTCATCACTACTAAAATCACTAGACTCTGAGGACCATTTCTTTGCTTTTCGCTTAGATCCTCTTTCTCTCCTTTTCTCATGGTCACCAGAGTCATAGTAAGAATGCTTCCTGTGCTTCCTTTGAGATCTTCTGCCCATCTTCTTACTCTCATCATCAGTGTCAAAATCACTCTCCTTATCAGAGCCTGATCTTTTTTTATGCTTTGCGGCCTTCAACTTCCTCTCTTTAGCTTCAGCATCAGCCTTTGCCTTAGAAGCAGCTTCCAGCTTCTGCTCCCACTTCAGAGGAGCTTCCTTTCTCTCCATAATTTTCTTCTTCTTTTCCTCAACCAGCTGGATGAAGCGTTTGGTGTCCATTTATTTTCAATAACCAACTCAAAAACTGCATTTTGGTAAAATGATGACCGGAAGTGCATCTCACAGAAGAGAAAAATCAAAGTTAGTTCTACAATCAAATCAAGCTATATCACATGTTTCAAAGAACTAGATAATAGATACAACTAAAAGCCAATTAACCAACATTCTAAAGTTCTTCCATTTTGTCCGTACAATTGATTTAACCTGTGTTACCCGTAGTCAAAAATAGAAAATGCCATATAAACAAAAAGAAACCAATGCTAGCATCACAGTAAAATAATATATGGTGTTAACCGCTAAGAATTTTCTGCTTTAAATAATAAAAAAAAGTCCAATGCACATGCACTCAGTCATAACAACGGGTTACATGTCAATGGAGATAAACGGGTTAAGGAAAAAGGATGTTACATGTTTGAACATATCTGTTAACATGATAAAATCAACAGTAAATAGTCAGACAATGCTCATCGACTAAAGTTAAGATGGTGATGATTGCTGAAAACCATGAAACTAAAAATTGAAAGAAGTTTGAATAATAACAGTAGGACATGATGAATGTATGATTGAAATCACAAACACTTCAATTTTTTTATACTGCAACTAAAAAAATATAAAAGTAATATACATATATACATAACTCATACAAGCCCAGCCTACCACTAAGAAACTTAGGATTTCAGATCAAGAAAACACCTAAAAGGCTAATATCCTAGATAGACATTTAACCATTTACTTTTCTGTGTAGGAAAAATGAACCACAAAACATATCTCACTATGCAAGCATAAATTTATTATCAATCATCAACAATCTATAGACTTAATGACTGGTAGTACCATCAGCAGCCAAAGCAAAATAGATCTCACTTCCTAAGTGCCTCCATGTTAAGGAGAATTTTGAACAATCTTCAAAGCAGACAGGATAAGGGGAAAAGATTTATCCTAAAATGTGTACAAATGATGAGCACTCAATGCTTCTCCTATGAGTATCCTCGTTTTTTAAAAAATAACTGTCAACGATGGGCAAATTATAAATGCAAGCCAATGCAACCAAACCCATCAGTATTTAAGAGATATCGATAAGTGATATCTTTTGACAAGTGATATCGATATTTGCATATGGCGGATGTTGCGCAAACGATACAAACACAAAGGAACAGTTCAACAGATAACTGGAAAGCATCATTCGATAACATGAATCACATCAATAAATCGCGCAAAAGTATTTCCCCGTATCCCCAAAACAAAATCAAAAGAATCAATATTTCAAAAAACACAGATTTCCAAGAATACTCTCCCTCCTTTCTTACCTTATACGTGAAAAAGGAGAAGCCCGGAAGCAGCGATCCACCCCGAATCCAGTAGCAATCAACAATTCGAATAAACCTGAATCAAATCAAATCAACAGTTGACAACTTAAACAAAGAAAACAAGAGAAAATGAAACCACGAACCGTAAAGAAAAAGATTCAATGAACAAAAGATAATCGAAATTAAAGGGGGGAAAAGGGATTACCTGAAGGAAGAAGCACAGGAAGATTACGCGTCGAAGTTAGGGTTAGGGTTTGGGGATAAGGGTTGCTGCTTGCTCCTTCCTTCCAGAAGCGTCTTATAAAGAGAGACCAAGTTTGGGAACATGTACTATAATTTACAGACTATGGGAGACACGCTTTTCTCTTATGTTGAACCGGACCGGTTTTTTAACATAAGGTTCTTGACCATGTTTTAAAATAGGCTAAAACCCTTTTTTACCCCTCTTAATGTTTAGGGATTAGGAAAAAGCCCCAAAAAAAAACCCTTAGGTTTTGGCCCTTATTAAATTTTAGGGTTTACGAATTTAAGGATGATGCCTTGAACTGATGAGGTGGCATGAGTTTGGGCCACCTCATCAGTCACACCTGGCAAAAATAATATTATTTTAATGAAGATAGTGCTTACGTGGGATTAATTACCCTAAGTAAGGTAATTAAATTGCTTAGGTAATTAGTAAGGTAATTAAGCAAGGTTATTTTTTTTTTCCACAACGCTGCGTTTTGGAAAGTTGAAGGTCTCTTACTGAGAAATGACCCTTCCTCCTTCCTTCCCTCCGTCGTGTCTTTTGTTCTCCCTCACCGTCCCTGAAAATCACCTGTTCCCTCCCTCCTTCCCTCCCTCTGTCGTATCTTCTGTTGTCGTTCACCGTCTCTGAAAATCGTTCACCATCCACGTTCATCGTTCAGTGTCTGATTCCTACTCGAGTGTCAGTATCGTGCAAGCTCTACTGTTGCGTGGCTGTGGAAAGCTGTGAGCGGACAACAGCTAAAAGAGGGCATTTTTAATACTGCGCAGGTATATTTTAAACACTGTTAATAGTGACTGTGGCTGGATGGCTTTTGGTAGCAAAGTAGGGAGAACAAATGTGATTATGTTGAAGGCTTTTGGACCTCAACACACCTGTCCCAGGGTATTTGACAACAAAAACCAGAATTCTAAATGGGTTGCCAAGATTCTGTTGAAGCACTTAAGGGTGAACTCTAAGCTTACAATACCTGAAATCATAGAGATTTTTAGATCTCAACATGTTGTTCAGTTGACTGATTGGTCTGCCTACAATGGGAGAAGACTTGCACGTGATATGTTAGATGGTGAAGGTAGCAAGCAGTACAGCATGTTGTGGAGCTACAGTGCAGAGTTAAAACGTGTATCCAATGGTAACAGATGTAAGCTACAGTTGGAGGATCCGGGTGGAGATTTACAGCCTCGATTTGGTGCATTTTATATGTGTTTGGATGCCTGCAAGCAAGGTTTTTTGAGTGGTTGCAGGCCCTTTATTGGAGTGGATGGGTGCCATCTGAAAAACAAATATGGAGGTCAACTTTTAACTGCAGTTGGAAGGGATGCGAATGACCAATATTTCCCACTTGCAGTTGCTGTGGTTGAGGTTGAAAATAAACAAAGCTGGAGATGGTTTTTGACCCTGCTGCTGGAGGATATTGGTGATATGAGTACCAATAGATATGTTTTTATTTCTGACCAACAAAAGGTATTGATTTAAGGCTTATTTAATTTGATATGTAGGCTTTCTGTTTGATTTGATATTTACTTGACTGAATTGTACTTTCAGGGTTTGTTACAAGTTTTTGAGGAGTTGCTGGATGGTGTGGAACACAGGTATTGTGTAAGACACTTGTACACAAACTTGAAGAAAAGGTATGGCGGGGGTGCCTTACTCAAAAATCTTATGCTCAGTGCAAGTAAAGCAACTTATGTTCATGGATGGGAAACTAAAATGCAACAGATAAAGGAGCTTGATCAGAGGGCATATGATTGGCTAATTGCAATTCCAAAAGAGACCTGGTGCAGACATGCTTTTTCACATTACCCTTGCTGTGATGTAATCATGAACAACACATGTGAGGCCTTCAACTCAGTCATACTACCTTGTAGGGACAAGCCAATTATTACAATGTTGGAGTGGATCAGACAATATTTATTGGGTAGGTTTGCTAAACTGAGATCAAAGGTGTGGAGAATTGAAGGAGATCTTATGCCAAGACCAGCTAAGAGACTTCAAAGAGAAGTTGAGTTCAGTGGGGAATGGGTTCCAGTCTGGGCTGGAGACTTGCTTTTTGAGGTTAAACACACCAACTCAAACCACATGTTTGTTGTTGATTTAGCTAAAACACATTGCAGTTGTAATTGGTGGGAACTGAATGGAATTCCCTGTAGACATGCTGTATCTGCTATGAAATACAGAGGTGACACACCTGAGCAATTTGTGTTACCCTGGTACTCCAAAAGCACATATGCCAAGTGTTATGCAGGGATTATACAACCAATTAATGGCCAGACCATGTGGCCCCATGTTGATGCACCACATGTCCTCCCTCCCTCATATAAGAGGGGACCTGGCAGACCCAAAAAACTTAGGAGGAGGGACCCCTATGAAGAAGACAGTCATCCCAAAAGGCCAAGATTTGTGGGCAAGTATCATTGCACCAAATGTGATGGGACTGGGCATAATAAAACTACATGTCCAAATGTAAGCCAAAATAGAACCTGTACAGTATCTAACATGTCCATTTAACTGAATCACTTACCTACAGTATGACAATGTGATATTTTTTTTCAGGTTGCACCTGCAAATGGTGAAGTTGATGATACTACACATGATGGAGGCCAACCTGATGAGCAACCTAATGCAACTGATGGCCAACCTGATGGACAGTCTCATGCACCACCTGATGCCACAGCAACACCATCTGTGAGGGGAAGACCCAGAGGAAGGCCAAGGGGAAAGGGAGGGAGGGGAGCAAGGAGGGCCACACGGTCTGGGACAATGGCAGAGACTACAACTGAATGTTATGACTTCCTAGGAACCCAACAAAGTGTCAACAAATGAATTTACCTTATTCTCTACTGTATGAAATGAATGTATTGCCTTGGAACCTGACCAATAGGTCATTCAATTATATGTATATTTTAACAAAGAATGACCAACAGGTCCTTTAATTTAATGGGTTTTACTTAATTATTGTGTATTGAGTTCCAGGGTTGGATGACTTATTGTGTGCATGGTGTCCCTAAACAAAAACAGAGATAAAGGACACACAAAGAACAACTTATTGTGTGCATGGTGTCCCTTAATTGAAACCAGAATAACTTCACTGAAACCACAGTAACTTCACTGAAACTAGAATAAACACAGAAATAACAAACTACATAATTCCATTACAATACTTGTTCATTACAAACCTAAACAGGATAACAAACCTTACATTCAACAAGTCCTTAAACCTTACATTCAACAAGTCCTTAAACCTTACATGCTTACATGCTATATGGACAATTTTCCTAAACCCTCTTTACAGTTGTAAGGGCTTTTTCCTAAACCCTCTTTACAGTTGTAAGGGCTTTTTCCTAAACCCTCTTTAGAGTTGTAAGGGCTTTTTCCTAAACCCTATTCATTGAAAGGTCTTCTTCTTAACCCCTTTTAAACATGAAGCACCACAGCACAACCCTCAATGCTTTGTTGCTACATACAACATGATCATCATCAAAGTTATGGCCCAGGATACAATTGTAACTGTCAATAACATTGAGGATTTGCTTTTCTCAGCCACCAACTTAGACTTCATTTTCGTATTCTTGAGCTGGAATTCCTCACGCAGCTTTTCAAGATCCCACTTGCAGGTACAACCCTCACTTTCACTCTGTTGAAGCTGAGTGGTATCAGCAGTATGAGCCCATTTGAAAAACCCACAGTCTTTATTCCTCTGAGACAAGAGAGTACAACCCATAAAAACAAAACCCAACTACAACGAACCTCAATGAAACGATGGCCACTTACCAAGAAAAATGGACACCTCCAGAAGGTCCTTCCATTGTTCTTCTTTGTTTTTGAAACAAGAAGAACGGGATGCTCCCCACATCTACATCGAACGTGTTCATTCTTTATGGATGAGGAACACCCAGTTGACACATTTGATGTTGTCATGTCTTTTTGAGTTCACCTTCAGAGGTTGAAGACGCAGGCCAACGCAAGCACTATCTGGTCCAAATGTTGAAGACATTCCTTAATTAGGGTTTTTAATTTGGGGGTTTCTTAATTTGGGGTTTAAGGTAATTAATCCCACGTAATTTGGGGTTTAGGGTAATTAATCCCACGTAAGCACTATCTTCATTAAAATAATATTATTTTTGCCAGGTGTGACTGATGAGGTGGCCCAAACTCATGCCACCTCATCAGTTCAGGGCATCATCCTTAAATTCGTAAACCCTAAAATTTAATAAGGGCCAAAACCTAAGGGTTTTTTTTTGAGGGGCTTTTTCCTAATCCCTAAACATTAAGAGGGGTAAAAAGGGGTTTTAGCCTTTAAAATATTATATTTGGTTTTAAATATAAACAAATGTAATTAGTTTTATACGTATTATAAGTAATGATTGAAGTAGTTATTTGAATTAATGTTATTAAATATTTAAATTAATATTTTAAAATACCTCTAATATCATTTAACACATAAAATATTAATTGTATTGAAAATATGTATAAGCAAAAGGAAAATATATTTTTGCTTTTATTATGAAACTAAAAAATTTTATTAAAATTCACTTATATTTAAAATCGAAGATAATATAAAATATTGGTTTAAATATGATTCGGTGTGGATATCGGCCCCTTAAACTAGCTACACCGGATAACATTAAAAAATACCAAGTAATTACAAAAGGTACCGGCAGAACCGGACTTAAGACCTTTCAGTACAGAAAATATAATAATAACCTTGGCCCAAAGTGGCGAGTGGGCAACTTGCATATGCCAAAAGTTGTAGACACTGTCCCCTGACACATGTCAAATCACCAACTTGCACTTAAGAAAAAGACTATATAAAGAGCTCACTCATTAAGACATAAGACACTCTTAAGCAAATCATAGAACATACTTATCATCTCACTTTAACCCTGTAATACAAATTTCTCTGTTATGACCGCACTGACTTAAGCATCAGAGTCTCTTTTGCAGGTACACATTTGGTGTGGTCTCAAGGACGACGACAGGAATTAACTCTTCATTACATTAACATGAAGGGCTTGTAAACTAAGACGGTGTAAAAAATGTGTGTGTGTGTGTGTGTGTGAGAGAGAGAGAGAGAGAGAGAGAAAGAGAGAGAATCAACACTGGTTCAGAAGTCAATAACCTTGACCTCGTACACCGGTCAGATCATTGGCACGCCTAGTGGGACCTGTAAACTAAGTCCCGCATCACAGAAGTTATGGAAGTAACCAGACAGAATGGAGCCTCTGAGGAGCATGTCGAGAATGTTGCCTCGAGGGTCGAACCCCGGATCTTAGAGTTCGGGGGCGGAATCGTGGAGACTCATGGAACGGAGTAACCCCAGGGGAGGATGCAAGCTGTACAACAACCGAATCCTCGAGACGAGCTTATTAGGCAACTCCAGATGGAGATATAGGAGTTGAAACAAAATAGAGGGTTGAGAGACGATGTAACAGGAGAGTAGAGGCCACATGAACCCTTCCATACCCATGAATATTCACAAGCATAAACATATGATGAGCAAGAATTGTCATACCGGACCACGGAGTTGAACAACCAAAGAAGAGGTCCATTGTAAGGACTAACTAGGGAATACCGATTTTTAGTGTGCCATTCACTAGAAGGCTTATGAATGTACCCATTCCAAGGCACCTACAGACCCCACAACCGCTATCAATAGGAAAGTGCAACGGGGAGTTCGACCCAGGACGACATTTAGATGCCTATGCTAACGAATCATTATTTTTGGGAAGAGAAGGACGTAATGTGTAGGATGCTCCCCAGGACATTATCTGCTAAAGCTATAGGATAGTTTAAAAGCTTACCATCGGGGTCGATAGATTGTTGGGATGACTTGGCTCATGCTTTCCTGCAACATTTTGTCGTGTCAAGGGTTGTTCCCAGGACGTCCCACACACTAGCCAAGATCAAACAAGGGCTAGAAGAAAGTCTAAGAGATTTCTTGAAAAGATTTTACAAAGAAGCTGCACTAGTGCTGGGGTTGACTGAAAATATTCAACTACACATAGCGGTCGAAGCTTTACAACCATAATCACCATTTGTTTTATCTTTAGCAAAGGGGACTCCCCAGATGTTTGAAGAGTTTAGGAGAAAGGCTGTAAAGTACGTAGGAAGAAAGATGCACCTAGCCGCTGCGAAAGGAAAGACCCCGGTTACCAAAGACCGGTCACAAGCTCACAAATGAAGTGGGCCGAAGTTTAGAGGAAGTAGAGAACGAGATGCCCCCCAAAGACAGAATGAGCGCAGGAGTGTAAATCTGACCCAGTTCACACCTCTAGCAGTACAACCCAATCAGATTTTAAGAGAAGTAGGAATGAGAGGTTTCATGGTGAATGGGATCAGAAAGCCCATGCCTATGAAGAGACCAGGCAATGCAGGCAAGTACTGTAAGTTCCATAAGCAGACCAGTCATAACACTGACGAGTGTATGCAGTTAAAGGAGGCTATCGAAACTTTGATTAGAGAAGGAAAACTAAAGTAGTACCTATTTCGACAGGGGGTATACAGAGAGCAAGCAAATGAGCCCCCCCAAGAGAAGGGACACCAGTCCGATTGAAGAAGAAGAAAACAGGGATTCTAAGAAACAGGCCCTGGACAAAGGAAATGCCGTTATAGATAATATTGAAGAAGAAGATGATGAGTCATGGATGAATCCCCCAAATTTGGGAAGAAAGGACATGGTCGATATGATTGTAGGAGGATTTACAGGTGGAGGAGTATCCTATTCAGCTCGAAAGAACCACTTGAGAATGATCATGTCTTTTTAAACAAAAGTAGATAATAAACCATACTGGGGTAGAGTGCAGACCCCGTTGATCACATTCTTAGATGAAGACTATGGACCTACAGTACCTGGGGGAGATGACACAGTGGTTATCGAGGCGATGATAGCAGACAAGAAAATCTAAAGAATCTTGGTGGATCAAGGAAGTTCTTGTGATGTAATCTTTTATGATTGCTTTAAAAAGATGGGGTTAACAGACAACGATTTGCAACGTTACACCTAGGATTTGACAGCTTTCAATGGAGCAAAGCAGCCAACCAAGGGTTACTTAGACACGAGGTTGACATTTGAGGGAGAACAAAAACTGTCCAGACTTGGGTGTTAATGATAGATGTGAAGTCCCCTTTTAACAGAATCTTAGGCAGGCCGTCCTTAAATGCTCTGGAAGTCGTAGTTTTGACACCATATTTGTTGATTAAGCTTATAGATAAGGATAACCAGGTATCCTCAGTAAGGGGGATCAACAGATGGTAAGATATTGTTATAACCTGAGCATTTTGATGACTAGAATAGAAGAGATGGTTAAGAGGAAACGTCTAACTGATGGCGGTTTGGTGCCTGGGTCAGTAAATTTGATAGACCTAGATCCAAGAGAATAAATGATAACGGACCTAGTGAATCCTCGAGGCCGACCCCGGAAGGTGGAATCAAAAAGATTATATTGGACGATGACCCCAGCAAGACAACCAGAGTGAATGATTATTTAGAGAAGGATATGGAAGAATGGTTGGTTAAACTCCTAAGAGAATTCAAGCATCTCTTAGCTTGGACAGACGAATATACCTGGTATAGATCCAAACTTCTGCTGTCATAAATTAGCAGTATATCCGGAGTTGAGGGCGGTAGCACAAAAGAAAAGGAGGTTGGGACCTGAAAAGCAGCAGGTCGCTTGTGAGCAGACAGAGCAATTGTTGAAGGCAGGATTAATTAGGGAAGTCCAGTATTCGACCTTGGTATCCAATGTCATGATAGTGAAGAAAGTAAATGGGAAATGATGGATGTGCACTGATTTCACCAACTTAAACAAGTGTTGTCCAAAGGATCCTTACCCACTCCCAAGCATAGACCAAATGGTAGATGATTCTTCAGGATATCAGTTCTTATCATTTATGGATGCATATTCCAGTTACAACCAAATTCTGATGTGGAAGGATGATGAAGAAAAAACCGCTTTCGTGAATGATAAAGGAGTTTTTTGTTATATCGTAATGTCATTTGAACTTAAGAAAGCTGGAGTAACATATCAAAGGATGATGAACAAAGTCTTTGATGGAATGAGGTCCAAAACAGTCAAAGTATATGTGGACGATATTATAGCTAAGACACCGGCAAGAGGAGACCATGTAGAAGATTTAAGGAGGATATTTCAAAGAATATAGATGTACAACATGCGTTTAAATCCTCTAAAATGCACCTTTCCAGTTCCAACAGGGCAGTTCCTAGGATTCATGCTAACTCAGAGGGGAATAAAGGCTAATCCGGATAAATGCAAGGTTATTAAAGAGCTCTGGAGTCCAACAAACATGAGGGAAGTCCAGTCATTAAATGGAAAAGTGGCTACATTATCCTGGTTCGTGCCTAAAATGGCACACTGGGCATTGCCACTGTGTAAAGTCTTAAAAAAGAAAAAAAAGTTCAAATAAGGAGAAGAGCAGGAAGAAGCCTTCTGGAGTCTTAAGAAGGTGTTAGTAAACCCTCCGGTGCTGACAAAACTAGACCCAAGTGAGCAATTATTTGTGTATCTGGCAGTATCTAATGAAGCATTGGGGGCCGTCATAGTAAAAGAGACCGTGAAAGGACAAAGGCTAGTTTATTTCATAGGGAAAATGTAGCAAGGATCTGAGGGGCGGTACCCAAAGCTTGAAAAGGCTACCCTGGCGTTGGTTTGGATGTCTAGATAGTTGAGGCAGTATTTGTAAGCCCATCCCATTGTAGTACGGACCAATCTACCACTACGGGCCGTATTGCATAAACCGGACCTGGCAGGGAGGATGCCGAAATGGACCATAGAGCTTTCGGAGTTTGATATTTCCTTTGAGCTAAGAACGACTATAAAGGCTTAGGTCCTAGCTGATTTCGTAATTGAGTTAACAGGGGAACCCCCTTCGCAAGTACAGGAACATTGGACCATCTTTGTGGATGGATCCTCAAATTCAAAAGGATATGAAGCTGATGTAGTGATAGAGAATGAAGACAAGGTTAGCATAGAAATTACCCTCAGGTTTGATTTTAAGACGTCAAACAATCAGGCGGAGTATGAGGCCTGTTTAGCCAGACTGAGAGCTGCGCTGGACATAAGAGCCAAAAGTACCATACTTTGTACTAATTCCCAGTTGGTAATCTAACAAATTAATGGAAGTTATCAAGCAAAAGAGACACTCTTGCAGCAGTACTTAGTGAAAATGAAAGAATTGGAAGAAAAGTTTGCTCAAATTGAGTATAAGCATGTCCCAAGAGAAGATAATATTAGAGCCGATATTATATCTAGCTTAACCAGTACGAAGAAGGTGGGATCAACGACTACGGTCATTCAAAGTACATTGGGAGAACCTAGCATAACAACACCAGTGAGAGTTTGTGTTATTGGATCAAAGGCATTCCTAGATAACTCATGGGTCATCCCTATCATCAGGTATCTAGTGAACGAACAACTTCTAACAGATCCCTTGGAGAAAAAGAAGCTCAAGAAAGAGTTGTCGAACTATGTTTTAGTATATGGAAATTTGTTTTGAAGAGGGATATCGGCCTCATACTTAAAATGTTTAAACGAGGCAGAAATATGAGAGGTAAGCAGAGGAACTATTTAATTTGGCAGTCCCATGGCCATTCCATCAATGGGGGATGGATATTTTGGGACCATTTCCAAAAGCATCAGGCGAGGTCAAATACTTGATCATGGGAGTTAATTACTTCACTAAGTGGATAGACGTTGAAGCCGTGGTGCATATTATAGCAGCCCAGACTTGAAGATTCATGTACAAAAACATAATCACCAGATTTGGCATCCCTGGAAGGGTAATTACAGACAACGTGACACAATTCACGGACTTAAAGTTTATGAGTTTGCTGGAAGGACTCCATGTTCAACAAGTTTTCTCGTCAGTAGAGAATCCACAGATGAACGGGCAAGCCGAAGTCATAAACAGAGAGATACTTAAAGGACTGAAGAAGCGATTGGGTGATGCCAAAATAAAGTGGGCAAATTAACTATGTCATGTCTTTTGGGCATAACATACTATGCCCCATTCCTTGATAGGAGAGTCCCCATTCTGATTGGTCTATGGAGTCGACGCGGTGATACCGGTAGAAATTAATTATATCTCCTCAAGAGTCCAACACTTTAACAAAGAAGAAAATGAACGACGGCTGAAAGACGAACTCGAGTCCTTGTACGAAGTAAGAGAAGCTGCCTTTGTCTGGGATCAGACCATCAAGGCCAAGGTTACACTACGATACAACAAGAAAGTATAAAGAAGGAGATTCAACACCGAAGATCTAGTATTAAGAAGGGCCTTAGTTGGAAACAAGGTTATGCACCAAGGAAAGCTCACACCGATATGGGAAAGCCCATACCGGGTGCATGCTGTCACCATGGGAGGAGCTTATCTATTAGAAACTCTAGAAGGTGAAGTTTTCAAAAACAAGTGGAATGTAAAGAACTCCATATTTATTTCAACTAACTGGTATCATTAGTCATGTACTCTTTTTTCCTACCTAAGGTTTTTCCCATAAGGTTTACTTAGGAGGTTTTTAATGAGGCATGCAGTCGGGGTGCTCATTCAGAAATAAAATACAAGTTTAAAAATATTGGTTGATTGCTACTTAGCTTCATTTCAGTTTCAGAATGATTTTAAACCCTAGAGTGGTTTGTTCATTTTAAACTTTGGAGCGGTTGAAAAACCCCAGAGTGGTTTGTTTATTTTAAACCCCGGAACGGTTGAAAAACCTCAGTGTGGTTCAGTTGTATGTAAAAACAAAGTAAATTACTAAAGTAATACGCGACAAAGTAATAATACCTAAAAGAATATCGAAGTCTACATTATGATGTCGGTCGATACGAATAATAAAAAACATTTATATAAAAGATGGAATCAATAAAAATGTTCAAATTCATTCAGATTTCAACAAAAGATTACAAAAAGGGGCACATCAGCCAAAAGAAATCATGAACTATCAAAAAAGGGCGGAGCTCATCCCCCTACAGAGCGAAAAGTGGAATAAAACTAAGGGTTGGAGGGGCGACCTTCTTCCTCTTCCCTCTCTGAACCGGCGTCAGCTTTATTGCCATTTTGGTCTCCTTCCGGAGGGCCGTCATCTTTCCCTGCCACCAGAGGTGCAAACTTGAAGGGCTTGTCGGAAGGGACGAAGGACTGACCACCCATTTTGGTCACCAGCTCACTATTCCAGAATCGGTTAAAAAAGTCAATCTCATTCAAGTTGAGGGGGGTATCCCGATTCTGGTAGACAACCTAATAGACCGCGTGACTAAAGGAATCCATGGCGGTACAAGCAAATTGTAGCATATCTTCCTTTTATTTAGCCTGCTCATTTTTTATCACCATGGATAGCTCCTCGTTTTTCTTTTGTAGTTTGGTCATGAGGTCCTCCAGTTCCCTCACCTTCCCAAGGAGTCCGTACTTATCCTTCTTCAAGCCCTCCTCAGATTGTTGGAGAGCCTGGTTCGCCTCATTGAGGGACTTAATCCTCTGATGGGCACACCCACAGTCTTCAGAGAAATGAGAGTTCTTCTCTTTCAGACGGTTCATCTCCAACTGCAGGCCATCGATGGCAGTGGAGTAAATGGCGAAAAGAGTCTTGACGTGGTACCACATCATTGTGTCCAAGGCAAATATGACATCATCTTGTTTAAGTCCCTCCTTGAGCCGGAATGGAAGCTTGAAGATGACGTTGGGAGGAGAAGTCCTTATGAGGAGCGTCTCCAAAGCATCCATACCGGAGGTTGGAGGAGGAGGAGGGATGTCGTCTTCAGTGGGTGCCTCGGTGGCCACCCCCTTGTCTTTGTCTAAAATTTGAGGGGCGGGGTCAACCCTTTGCCTCTTAGAAGCACCACCTGTTTGCTTTTTCCCTTTTTTTATTGTCGGGGAATCTTCAATGGAAATCACCCCGCTCGGAACATGGAGACCGGAAGACTTTTTTTTTGTCTCGGGGTGACGTTATTTTTAGCTGTAACATTAGTCGTTGCACCCTCCATTAATTTTTAGAGGTTCTCCAAAGCGTTGGCACTCATGTTTCCTAAAAAGAAAAAAAAGTTATTAGTAAAATCGGGGTACAAAAGCTAAATAAAAGCAAAGTAAAGAAAGGCTAAATACCTAAATATGCCAAGTACTCATTTTGTGCCTCCGTAGTGCCAAGAAGAAAGTGACATTTGAGGGGAGCACCTCGGGAGAGATCGTGAAGGGCGTCAACCACGGCCCTAGAGGATTTAGAAAAGGAGGAGTCCTCGACGGCGTAAGCCGTACTCTCCAGCAGAAAATGTTTATGAGTCCAGCCAGTGTAAATCTTGAACCTACCTTCCTCATCCTTCCAGAAAGGGGGGTCTGTCCCCTTAACGAAAAGTTTCAAGAAGAAGTTCTTGAAAGAGCCCCAGCAATCTTGCAGGACTCTACAAAAGCTTTAAAATTGACGATATCACTCTGACATTGTAGGTTCACATAGCCCATTCCAGTACCACCTTTGTGCATCACGTGGGGGAACCGAAAGAAGATAGCAACAGTAAGAGTGAAGCCTAAGTGATTGCCAAGGACTTTGAGCGTGAGGACCAGGGCCCAACCATTGGGATGGAGTTGACTGGGGGCGATGTCCAAAAAGTGCAGACCCCTATCTCAAACTTATTCAGGGGGAACCAGACTCCCACCTTAGTTATTGTATAATCATGGAAAAATAAGAAACGGTCCCTCGGAATATGGTAGATCCGCTCTGTGACTGTGGAGGCAAAAAGGGCAAAGGAATTGACATACTTCTTTGCACGCCAGTGGTATTCAATCTCAAGCTTTACTTCGTCTGTAGGCTTGGCAAGGCGGCTGTAGACGGAGAGTACGTCTTGGGAAACCCAGAAGTACGGATCCTTAGTTTTCCGGGCTAGCCAATTTACTTTGTCGCTTATCATGAAGGTATCATCGGGGTTGTTCCTTAATACGGATGAAATGGCGGTGTCTATAGTCACGACGTGTGCTAAAAATGGGACAGTGGAGTAAAAGTAAGTATCATCAACGTAGTATTGTACTATGCTGGAATCTTCACCCCGGTCTAAAGACACGAGAGGCAAAAGAGATTGTGGTTCTCGAACTCTGGAAGTGGAAGACTCCAGCTCTTAGGAATTATTACCTTGGTTAGTCGAAGTCATCCACCTGCAGACGTCCATTTGTGTGAGTCGAGGTCCTTGACGAGGGACCCCGGGTGGCCAAGAAACTAAGGGGTTTGAAATAATTTCACAACGACTGTCCTTTTCTTGGTCGTGGTTAGATGAGAAAGCAGACATGGTAAAAGAAAATGGGTTTTAGAGGCTACCTGTGGGTGTGATGTGGGTTATTCTTCGAGTACGAGCCATGATGGAGTGAAAAAGAAAGGCAGACTAGGAACGGATAAAGTTTTAGCAGGGGAACGGATAAATGGAAAAGCAGCTAAAACTCATTAGCTTTTATATAAGGTGAAATAGTGTGGGCCAAAGTCAAAACGTCACAGGCCCATAGACGAAATGGAATGCTAAACATCACGGCCCAGAAAGGCTGCGTCGTTTGAGTTCCAAACGACGTAACCGTTCTAACAGGAAGGCGTGTGCAGAAAACACACCAATGAAAAGCTACCAAGTCAGCGATCCACGTGCCATGTCACTTTTTCGACTAACAGAGCTATAAATGTGGTAGGTGGGACGATGTCAGGAAAATCAGGCCAGTACAGATAAGCAGAAAATAAGATCCTACAACGATCAAAATCCTGAAGATTCTAAAACCCATCACCCCGGTCCATATCGTCATCCAAGTAAAGAGAGAAACTTAGCTCATTATTGCAACCAAGTTACAACAACAAGCTAGGGGAAAATGATCTAGTGTCATACCAGCCCATTAAACTAGCTACACCAGATAACATTAAAAAATACCAAGTAATTGCAAAAGGTACAGGCAGAACCGGATTGACTACCAGACAAATCGGACTTAAGACATTTCAGTACAGAAAATATAATAATAACCCCAGCCAAAAATGACAAGTGGGAAACTTACATCTGCCAAAAGCTACAAACACTGCTGTCCCCTGACACAGGTCAAATCACCAACTTGCACTTAAGAAAAAGACTATATAAAGAGCTCACTCATTAAGACATAAGAAACTCTTAAGCAAATCATAGAACATACTTATCCTCTCGCTTTAACCCTGTAATACAAATTTCTCCGTTATGACCGTACTGATTTAAGCATCGGAGTCCCTTTTGCAGGTACACCTCCGATGTGGTCTCAAGGATGACGGTAAGAATTGACTCTTCATTACCTTAACACGAAAGGCTTGGTGTTCTCACTGAACCCAAGTTTACAATACTGTACTCCTGTTGAGACAGTGTAAAAAGTGAGAGAGAGAAAGAGAGAGAGAGAGAGAGATTCAACATCGGTTCGGAAGTCAACAACCTTGACCCCGTACACCGGACAGATCAAAATATAAGGTTAACATGTAAAAATTTAAAATTAAGATCAACCTCTTTAAAAAAAATGTTTAAGATTTAGCCTTGATATATAGTAGTTAAGTATTCACTACGTGTTTTTTTTTAATTTTTCTAAAATACCGCTTAAACTATATTTATCATCATCTTCTTTTATCCTTTTTCTATTACTCATTTGTTGTTGTTTTTTCATCTCCTCTCTCTTTATTGTGTTCTCATTATTTTTCTATCTTCCTTCATTCATCTCTCTTTTTCCCTCTCTACCCCATGATTCATTTGGTGGTGTCATTGATGTTGTGTAATGATGTAAATACAAGTTTGTTGTAGCACCAAAGATGAATAACACAATGAAAGAGGTTATGGTTGAATACGACTTAAGTGACAAATGAATAAATAAATAAATAAATACATGTGTTAATGTTTGGTCAATACGTAACTAACAAAAAGTTAATGACAGTTTAATCCTAACAAAATAATATTTCAATAGTTAAATCCTAAAAAGAAAATTTCTTAAGGGTTAATTGTAATTTAAAAATGTTTTAGAAACTAATTTTATATTTAAGCAACAAAAATTATCAATACTTAATATACGGAAAGTTAAGACAGGATTCAATCTTAGAAAAAAAATATTTTAGGATTAAATCATAAAAAAATATAAAAATTTGACTTTTATTTCAAACTTTTTTAAGAGTTAATTTTATATTTATATATATATATATAACAAAATATATTAGAGCGTGGAACCGAAATAACTAACTTATGAAGACTTATCCAAATTATTTTTTTTTTGTATTTTTAAAGGCAAAAGTATAACTTAATAAAACTTGTAATGCATCATAAACATCAAATGACACTCTTCCATCCAAATCCTTGGTCTTGCTTCATCAAACACCAGTGTGTTTCTTCTAGTCCATAATAGATCACATAGAGCAATATAATTCTCATCACCATATCCTCCTCTAAGTTCCTCATTCTGATTCCCAAATCTGACACAAACCACACTTGGGTTGCATCTGGACATGCAACCAATGCATTGTATGCCTTCACATGTGGACATGCAACTAAATGTTCACTTCTCTCTCATCTTTTATCTTCCAACGAGCCCCTTCCAACATCACATCCTAAATAAAAACATTACCTTCAAACCCCATCTACATCATGCCTTACACATTATTTCAACATCATTTGATTATTCACATCAAATACTATCATGATCCATCCTCTCTATTCTTATCACATAAACATATTTATTAATAAAACAACGTTTACCCATTCTAGCATACCATTTGCAAGACATTTCATATATTTACATTATCCACCTATTTATTTTCTTACTTCCAATCATAAGATCAATTCTTTTAACATAATTTCAAACACTTTGTTATCAAATCACGCACAACCATACTTAAATAATTATTTAAATCATAACTAAGTAATTTACACTATTGTCTTCTTCACACCTCCAAACTCACAACCCAAGCTTCCAAATCCATTAAAACACAAAATCAATGTCCCCTCATGCAGCTCACGGTTTCAAGAGGGGAAAGAGAAGGAGAAGAGGAAACACGAGATTAAGGATCCCATAAGCCTTACCTTGGTTCTAATCACCCAAAACCTCTAGAAATCAAAGCTTCTACCAATGCTGGACCAAAATCGCGCAAGAGAAAAAATGGAAAATAGAATGGTGTTCTGCCATTCTGTTTTGTGTGTTTCATTTAAAACCTGATCGCGACGCTGACGCTATGTGTCAGCTCATTAATTTACACCTGACGCTAAGCGTCCCAACTACGCTACGCGTCAGGGTCCTGATTCTATTTTCTTGAAATTTCCATTTTAATTTATTATGTAATTTTACTTTCCTAATTTTAATTTACCAGGGATACTACAAAAAGATCTGAAAATCTAAATATTTCCTTTTGGGTAAAATAGTAGGTTTTATATTAAGTGAAAAAAGTAGAAAAAAAGGGTAAATAATTTTATGTTTCATATAAAATATTTGAATACCCTTCCATTTTTAAAGGAAATAATAATAAAATAAATAACAAAATACATTAATTTTTAAATGCTTTTAAAAAAGAAAATACAAAAAATGAGTAGTTTTAACTATGCTTTATTAAAAGGAAATATATTAAAAGTTTAAATACCTCTTCTTAAAAAATTTTAGAAGAAAAGAGAAAAATTGCCTCCATGCTAAATTTAAATATTAAATCTAATATCTTTTTAGAATAAAATTAACCGTTTTATATTAAATATATAGTCTTCTAAAATAAAATGTTCAAAAATCTTATAAGCAATGTCATGCAAAGTACTTTACCTATATACGCGTTATAGGATTGCAAAGGTTTATGCACGTGTGATTTTCTTCGCCTTGTATTTCTCCTTCCTAATGAATTTCTTTCATTGTTAAAAATCAAATCAATTAAAAGATAACTCAAATATTTCTAAAGTTAATTTTTCAAACGTAACCCTGATTTCTCGAAAGCTCGAGAATACATAGGAGCGGGAATCATTCATGTCGGGCCCATTTTACTTTTAATAATTTTTATGTGTTGTTATCTAATCTCGATAAATTTTTTACTATTTAATTTTAGGAAATTATTTTATCATAGAAAGGTTAATTTAGACAAGACGTCTTGTTAATCTTTTTAAATTTTTAATCTGTTGTTATTCCTTAAATAATAATATTTAAAAATGGATTAATTTAGATGAGACGTCTTGTTGGTCTTGTAACATCCTTGATAAATTAAAATTTGGAAAGTAAAATTAAATATTTAATTAGTTGGAATTAAAAGGAAATAAGGTTTTAAAGTAAATCTGTAATTTAAAATGATATTTTATGAGGAAAATACAATTTAAGTTGAATTTTAAAGGAAGTGGCATCAGGAGCCCTGACACATAGCGTGGCTGTGACGCGTAGCATCAGGTGTGAATTAATTAGCTGACATGTAGCGTCAGCGTCGCGATCAAATTTTAAATGAAACATATCAAACATAATGGTAGAATACCATTTTACTTTCCCTTTCTTTTCTTGCACAAATTTGGTCCATCATTGGTAGAAGCTTTGAGTTTTAGAGGTTTTGGGTGATTGGAACCAAGGTAAGGCTTATAAGATCCTCAATCTCGCATTTCCTCTTCTTCTCTTCTTTCCCCACTTGAAAC
This sequence comes from Clitoria ternatea, assembly GCA_037962975.1. Classification (NCBI taxonomy): domain Eukaryota; kingdom Viridiplantae; phylum Streptophyta; class Magnoliopsida; order Fabales; family Fabaceae; genus Clitoria; species Clitoria ternatea. The sequence goes on along the minus strand of CM075674.1, from coordinate 109,344,433 downwards.
CGCGAGTTGCATGTGGTATATAGGACCTTGATTTTGTGTTTTCATGGATTTGGAAGCTTGGGTGGTGAGTTTGGAGGTGTGAGGAAGTTAATGTACTAACCAGTTCTATGTTTCGGTAACCGTAGGTGCCAAAACGAGTGTTAGGCGAACGATCAATGAAGTGGACATCGAGTTTGGAAGAGGAACGGTGAATCAAGTGACCGGAGGGTGCAACCGACACCGAGAACAAATTATCGAAGCTTGGAATCGAGGTAGGGGGTGTTCGGGTTATCATTAATTAGGATTGGATTATATGATAGTTTCGGGAAGCTTAGAACCTGGTTATGAGTTGTTAAGAATAATGGGGATTAGCTAAGTGTAATTATTGTAACTATATATGTATGTTCGTGAGTGATTAAATAATTAATTATTGAAGAAATGCATTAAGTTAATCAGTTATGTGTTAGAAAGTAAGAAAATAAGTATATGAATTATATGTATGAGTGATATTGAGTAGAACACGAATTGTAATAAATGTTGATTATGTGTAGTGTGACGTATGTTATGCATAAACTGATACGAATCATGAAATAAGGATGAAGGAAATTATATAACATGGCTTGTGTGGATAGTGAACCGTCCTTTACAGGGGATGTAAAGTTATGATTCTGAGACAGCTCAACATGTATATAAAATGTCAATCTGATACAAAGCGATGTGCGTAAATGTTCAGATATGGAGTGTCTTCGTATGTTGAGGCGGAGTGCAGTATACGCTGGGGCGGTGTCACAGTCCGCCTGACGGGATCTTCTTTGTCCTGACCCGATTGGGGGTGGTACCTGCAATCGTTCTCCGACGCTCAAGTCAGTATTTCAGAATACTTAAAGACTTAGAAAGCAGATCTGAGAGAATTATGCAAGTAAGAGAGTGTAAGGTTCAGAATTGGGGGGGATCCCTTATACCTTTTTACTGAGGTTTATATACTTGTTACTGGTGCTCCATTATTGGTAGGACCCGTTCCTTGTTTTCAGGCATAATGCTGAAAAGGTGGTGGGTCCCTGCGCCGTTTACAAGCACCATTATTGTAGTAGGTATCTCTACTTGTCTGGAAAGCGTTAATGCTTTATTATTTTATTGTTATTACCCTTTATGCGTGACAACGTGATTCCCATTATTAACCTCTCAAGACAGAGTCAATCTCGTGCTGGGGTTGTGAGTATGGGTTCGCTACGCAGTATGGGAAATTCAACATTCCGCCAGTATTGAGCCTATGGCTTGGCGGGGTGGTATGCATTGGGAATATTTCATGCAAGTGTATAAGATATTCAATATTTTCCACCTTGGCGGAGTAATCAACCTTGGCGGAGTAACACATTCTGGCGGTGTTACATGCCTTGGCGGAGTAACATGCCTTGGCGGAGTTATGAGCCTTGGGGGAGTAACATGCCTTGGCGGAGTTATGAGCCTTGGCGGAGTAACTTGCCCTGGTCGTATATACTCCGTATAGAAACAATTATAATGTATTTGAAGCGTACTTCCCTTGTTCGAAATGCTGACCTGGCAAAGCATTAAAGCCATGCTCTTGGGGGCCGGTGTTAGGACCGGATCATATGCCCCCTAGCTTGTTATAGTGACTGGCGGAGTCACTTTAATGAGCTATAACACTTAAGTTTAGCTTTTACAGGCATGGGTTTAGAAGGCAGAGTGGTCTCTTAGGAATTTCCAAGGAGTTGAATTCCGTAAGGAGGCGGAATAGCCTCTTAGGAATTTCAAAGAAATTGGATTCCGTAAGGAGGCGGAGTAGCCTCTTAGGAATTTCAATGAAGTTAGATTCTGTAAGAAGGCGGAGTAGCCTCTTAGGAATTTCAATGAAATAGGATTCCGTAAGGAGGCGGAGTGACCTCTTAGGAATTTCAATGAAACAGGATTCCATAAGGAGGCGGAATAGCCTCTTAGGAATTTCATTGAAGTAAGATTCCGTAAGAAGGCGGAGTAACCTCTTAGGAATTTCAATGAAATAGGATTCCGTAAGGAGGCGGAGTGACCTCTTAGGAATTTCAATGAAACAGGATTCCATAAGGAGGCGGAATAGCCTCTTAGGAATTTCATTGAAGTAAATTCAACAATGAGGCGGAGTAGCCTCTTAGGAACTTCAAAGAAGTAGGATTCCGTAAGGAGGCGGAGTAGCCTCTTAGGAATTTCAAAGAAGCACAATTTTACAAGTGTTGGACTTACTTGAACTTGTTGGGTAGTGCTTGAGTTTGTTGCTCATGTACTCCGTAAAACATTGGTAGTTAGGCAGAGTCAAGCTTTGGATGGAGTGTTCATCTTTTTGAACTTGGACCGGAGTGTAACTCCTGATCAAATGAGAATTGTTGAATCCAGGATGGCTATGGTGCAGCATATAGCTTGTGACACCAATTCATCCTGCAAGAAATTTGTTGGACCTTTGAGGCGGTATGGTGCAGCATATAGCTGTGACACCAATTGTTCCTGTAAGAAATTGGTTGAACCTTTGAGGCGGTATGGTGCAGCATATAGCTGTGACACCAATTGTTCCTGCAAGAAATTGGTTGAACCTTTAAGGCGGTATGGTGCAGCATATAGCTGTGACACCAATTGTTCCTGCCATTTCCTGAGGTTCAGTTTAATCCTACAACTCAGGTCTTCACCGACGTTCGGCCAAACCTACTAGTCGTACTCGGAGTTCGGTTCAATCCTACAATCCGAGCCTTCACCGGTGTTCAGCCAAACTTACTAACCGTACCCAGAGTTCGGTTTAATCCTACAATCTGGGCCTTCGAATAGGGTTCGGTGCAATCCTACAACCCATTTCCTGAGGTTCGGTTTAATCCTACAACTCAGGTCTTCACCGACGTTCGGCCAAACCTACTAGTCGTACTCGGAGTTCGGTTCAATCCTACAATCCGAGCCTTCACCGGTGTTCAGCCAAACTTACTAACCGTACCCAGAGTTCGGTTTAATCCTACAATCTGGGCCTTCGAATGGGGTGATTCACCCGGTTGTACCTTCGAAGAGGTTCATCGCTAACAACGGATACATTGTTAGGATCATTCGCCCTGAAAGTATCTTGTCACAACAATGTTGTGCATCGAATAAAATCATAAAGACAATGGGTGAATCATTTAGAGTATTTCATTAATTATGAATTACAAAAGAGAGAAAGAGAGATGAGTCGGTGTTATGACTCATTAGACCTTCTTGGTAAAACCCGATCTGGATCTGCTCTTATCACTCCGTTGTAACGTTGGGGATTTCTCTCTTGCCGCTGTTGCTTCCAAGTATATTTCAATGCTCACATACTTGGATGCTTTCCTCTTGAATTCTTCGAAATTCACTGGAGGATTCTTTGCCAATGACATGGCAAAAGCAGAGCTTGGTTGCAAAGCTTCTATTGCTATGTGCAATTGAAGCGCTTCTGCCAAGTTTGGAACAGCAGCTGCTTCCTTGTGAAACCTCTTCAAGAAGTCCTTGAGAGTTTCATGCTCCCCCTGCCTAATCTGAGCCAAGGTATGAGATGTTCTGGGAATATCACTGGAGATGACAAAGTGGTCCACAAACGCTGTTGCCATTTCTTCCCATGAGTTAATGGAACCTGATGGTAGCTTCCTGAACCAGCTAAGGGCATCATCAATAAGAGTCAGAGGGAACATCCTGCACATGACATCTTCAACTGCCCCCAGGTACATGGCTTCGAGTGTATAAGCATCAAGATGCTTAGTAGGATCAGTTTCACCACTGTATTTTTCTATAGAGAGAGGTTGAGTAGTCTGTAGGTGCTTAGGGATGCGTACACTCATAAGTCTCCTTGAAAAAGGAACTGTGAGCTTATAAGTTGCTGGAGAGGCTGTCATCAACCTCCTCTTCCCTTTAACAACTCTCTTATCAGAATCGTGGATCTGTTCCTTCCCTTCAAATGTGGGGATATTTGAATACTGGGGGGTAGAGGATTTTTCTCCCTCGGTTGTGTGATGTGTCCCCTTGATTAAAGACATGGCTCTCTCCTCCACGCTCTTTCTTTCACGTTTCAATTCCATCAGTTCCTCCATCAACTTTCTTATCATCTCATCCTTTAGATTTGGTGCTGAAACCTGCACCATTCTTCTTGAACTTTCCACAGGCGACTCGAGAGCTAAATGCCTGTTCACTAGTTGTTCCCGGGCAGTGATGTCTTCCACGTGCCCATCTGGTTGGTTTCTCCCATTGCCTTCCATAATAAGAGACCAGACTTCTTAAACGAGAAGTGGGAATAACTTTAACGAGTCCCACTGGGCGTGCCAATGAACCGTCCTTTACAGGGGATGTAAAGTTATGATTCTGAGACAGCTCAAAATGTATATAAAATGTCAATCTAATACAAAGCGATGTGCGTAAATGTTCAGATATGGAGTGTCTTCGTATGTTGAGGCGGAGTGCAGTATACGCTGGGGCGGTGTCACAGTCCGCCTGACGGGATCTTCTTTGTCCTGACCCGATTGGGGGTGGTACCTGCAATCGTTCTCCGACGCTCAAGTCAGTATTTCAGAATACTTAAAGACTTAGAAAGCAGATCTGAGAGAATTATGCAAGTAAGAGAGTGTAAGGTTCAGAATTAGGGGGGATCCCTTATACCTTTTTACTGAGGTTTATATACCTGTTACTGGTGCTCTATTATTGGTAGGACCCGTTCCTTGTTTTCAGGCATAATGCTGAAAAGGTGGTGGGTCCCTGCGCCGTTTACAAGCACCATTATTGTAGTAGGTATCTCCACTTGTCTAGAAAGCATTAATGCTTTATTATTTTATTGTTATTACCCTTTATGCGTGACAGCGTGATTCCCATTATTAACCTCTCAAGACAGAGTCAATCTCGTGCCGGGGTTGTGAGTATGGGTTCGCTACGCAGTATGGGAAATTTAACATTCCGCCAGTATTGAGCCTATGGCTTGGCGGGTGGTATGCATTGGGAATATTTCATGCAAGTGTATAAGATATTCAATATTTTCCACCTTGGCGGAGTAATCAGCCTTGGCGGAGTAACACATTCTGGCGGTGTTACATGCCTTGGCGGAGTAACATGCCTTGGCGGAGTTATGAGCCTTGGCGGAGTAACATGCCTTGGCGGAGTTATGAGCCTTGGCGGAGTAACTTGCCCTGGTCGTATATACTCCGTATAGAAACAATTATAATGTATTTGAAGCGTACTTCCCTTGTTCGAAATGCTGACCTGGCAAAGCATTAAAGCCATGCTCTTGGGGGCCGGTGTTAGGACCGGATCAGATGGGCTTGGCAAGTAGGCTGCCCGAGTGATGAGTATATGTCAGTTTCTGACATTGTGTGTGAGATATGTTGATATTATGCCATGTATGATATAATCTGTTATGTGATTATATGGTGTGGGATGGCCGACGGTATGTGTAGCCCCTCGTTTTTTTGGCTCCCATGGTTTTTGTGTCCAGTTAAGCTACCCAATGGTCAAGTTGGGCCCAGTGGTTGAGGTGGAGAGTCAAGCAGGACTCGGTGGACCAAGCAGGGTCCACAGGGTGTCAAGTAGGACCCCCAGCTGAAGGCCGATCCTTTAGTATCTGGATACTAGGAGTCAAATGCATGCGAGTCAGTTGTGAAATATATGGTTATATGTTTGATGATGGAAGATGAATTACTATTTGTGATGTTTATGATAGAATTGATGATTATAGTATGCGATAGATAATATCAAGGATATTGAGTTGATTATAAAGTGAGTTGGAATTTAGGTGACTGTAAATATGATAATCCAATAGTATCGATTGAATCGAGAACAAGTGTGTGTGTATATATATATATATATATATATATATATAAAGCTTGTGTTGAGGGGAAATTATGAAAAGGGGTGATAGATATATGGATATATAGGTATAAATATGGGAAGTAGGAGAGATCCCTTAATAATGCGAATAATAGGTACTATTAGATTTTATTATTCTGTCCTATATTAATTATGATATGTCAAACACTCACCCTTGCTATGTTTTATTTCATTTTTAGTAACCAGTGACAAAGAGGATGCTAATGCCCCGGAGGTGCGCCAAGCGAAGAGTTGATGCCAAGAATGAATGAATTGATGTAATATATGAATATGCGTGTAATAACTATTAGCAACGTGTGATGAATTAATTATGCTATGCTTCGATCAATAGTTGAATTAAGTTGGTATGTTGATGATAATGAATGATGAAGTTATATTTATGTTTAATGCAATGATTTAATGAATTATGGCACGAAGCCACCAGTGTGTGACTGATGAATGCTATGGGCAGGTTCTGTTTAAATGTATGAATGTTGTGTGTGATGTGGTTGTTAATAGATTGATGATTTGATTGATTTAGAGAATTATGCATATAGTGGATTTTAAGAATTTAAGGAACCGAATAGGTGAATTTGAGACCTGGTGGGTTTCGGAATCCCCGGAAGGTACCAATAGGTCCCCTAGGGCATTTAGGAACTGTGTGCGCTGGCCTTGGGCCAATTGGAACCCATTTAGGGTGTTTGGTGCAAGAGTTTTATACTAAAAGAGGTTAAACTGCGTTTTGCACATAACTTGCACATATGTTAGAATTTTGGCAAACGGACAGTGCCAACAGTTCCAGAATGGGGAAAACATATGGCCCGTGAAGTTTTATAGCAATCAGACTTGAAACGGGCCATTTGGGTAGGTTAGAAGTTGGCCGGATGGCCTAAAATCCATGACAGCAACAGGTGCTGTTACTGTCATGCTCACGCTACGCGTGAGGCTGACGTGTAGCGTGGGGTGCGTAGTTCTGAGTTGACGCTACGTGTGGGGCTGGCGCGCAACGTCAGGTCCCCTATTCCAGGTTTTTGTTTTCTTTCAACTTTAATGATTTTTGGGGTTTAATTTATGGAAAAGATTTTCTATTTTGGCACTTTCATTAAAAATAAATATTTTCTAATTGTAGGATAATTAACTTATTTAATTGTGAAAAGTTTACTCTGAAAATTAATAAAAAGAATAAAAATAAATATAAATTGGTGTAGGACGTCACAGGTCCTCTCATATTTCCAATATACTTCTTTTAATTATATTTTTCATAAAAAAAATGTTAATTTGGATGAGACGTTTTGTTAATTTTTTGTGTTGTTTAATCAACTTATTTTATCTCATCTTATTTAACCTTATTTTAATCTTTAATTTGTATTACAAATTAGATTAATTTGGATGAGACGTCCTGTTAATCCTTAGTTTCACTCAGTTTTATTCTTCCTTACTGTCACTGTTTGGTTTCTTACTGTCACTCACTGTTTAGTCAAATTGTTCGATTTAAGATTAATTTGGACGAGATGACCTGTTGATCTCATTTCAAAAATTCCTTCGTCCGTGTTGTTCATTTCTTTTCTCGAGAAGTTAAATTAATTTCTAGGCTATTTAAAATATACGCGATCAATTTTGAGGTAATCGTTTCACAATGGACATCATCACCTGTAATTCGATTCCCGAACTTGAAATCTCATTTTTATGACCAATGCTTTAAAAAAGATTTTTCCGGTATTTTACCTTAAAAAAAATACTCCTTGTTTTTTCGAAAGGATTTCGAAACACTTTATGTTTTTTCGGTCAGCCTCCCGCCGCGATCCTGGTCGCGACACTCGTTGGTCTCTACCATAGCCTCTCCTACTTCCACAATGTCATTTAGATTTATAATTAATTTGGAAATGGCTAATTTAGCTAAGTTACTATATATCTGCTCATGGAAATATGGTAGTCCAGCATCCATGATCAATGGAAAGAAATATATAATATTGTGTGTCTATTGTTGTTAGCATGGCAAGAATGTATTTAATTCCCACGAATAGAAATGAGACTTGTATAATATGTTTTCGACTATGAGATATTTAATCAACTTTTTACTTGCTTCAATTGAATTTCTCTGTAAATACAGGTAATTAATGGTAAAATATATACACACATCTTATGTATACCAACAAGGATCTGCATAACACAAGATACCGCACCTTCTTTATTAATGCTTAATGGTAGATAGAGAAATTAATTAAGTCTTATTATTATTTGTTTGTTGTATTTTTTCGTTAAGTCATCAGTAACACAGGGGATGGAAATATTATGTGTTATATGCCATGCCCATATGCAACTTGAGCATTTAGGAATGTTTGACTACAAAAACGTCACAACTTAATTCACACACAAAGTGGGTTGAAATTTGTAGGATCAATGTAGATAAGAGAGTTTTGAGTGAATCCTGAGAATAATTCACAAGATTGTATGATTTAGATTTTAATCAATCAGATTTTAAAAATCTCAATTTATTCCATCATACACGATACACTTAACATATATCTCAAATGATTTAGATAAGTACCTGCTACATTCTACATACATTCTTAAAAGTCCTACATCTTCAATTATTAGGATGTATGGTGAACCAAGTTTGGATAAAAGTGAGAACCAATGCTAGGAATGCTGCTAAGAAGGCAATCATCGTCCAGGGTGTATTACAATAAGTATTGTAAGCAAGAGCCAACCATGTCCTCCATTTAGTTTTGTAATGATTCTCAATTTGATGCTTGATCATAATATATTTCTTGCTATACGCTACCGATTGACTGTGAAATACATTGGAGTACAGTTTAGTAGGCAAATCATTACCCAATTCATTAAACAAATTGGCCAAGTCTTGGTCGCTTCCGAGCAAGTTTTGAAACACACCAGCTAATCTGAGCTCTTTCACATCCTCTACAGTGTCAATTAGTGAATCCATGAAGGAAAAGTATGAGCAGCATTCATATTTATAATCAACATCTGGACACATCTCATATGCCATCACATTCCAGAGGAAATAAGGTGTAGAATCACTAAAATCAAACACTGGGAGCCTTAATTCCCCACCAAACCATTTAGAGGTGAAAGTGATGTTACTCCATGCCAGTGCATTGTTTTTGTGTAACTTGTTTGCTTTTACTCGAATCCCTACAGTTTTAAGTTCTTGTATGTTCTTACAAGTATGCCAACTAATAGGAGAGACTATTTGGTTATCGTATTTATCAGGTTCATTATATTTTCTTAGGATTTTTCTTTTCTCCCTTGGTTCATATGTGTGAGCATCAAGATGTACTTGGGGTGACAAGTACGTTGAGCGATAGTAATCGAGTAAATGAATTGGTTTAGGATTTTGGATTGAAACCACCACAATTCCAAGTCGTTTGTACTCACCTAGAGACGTATAATTGCCAAATAAACATTCCAAGTCCTTCCCTTCCTCTTTGCTTAGATTTCAAGCAATCTCCTTGGAAGTTGGTTCTCCAACAACAACATATCTCTTGACATGTACACTAGTTGGTCAAGTTTAAGGCTTAATGATTCTGGATTCCCGTCCATTTTTTCCATGAGATGGAGCAAGGAACATCCATCAACAAATAACATCCAAGCCATATCAGTATCTATGTAACCTTCTATCACATCTTGAGAGAAAAGTTTTTTCAATTCGTCAATGTTATTTTCTATCTTTTTAAGCAAATCTTGACCTGTTCTGTCGGGATCTTGAATGCACCTTTTTTCACTATACTCTGCCACAAATTTTGATGTCCATAGAAGCTTGTATTGTTCAGCCTCCTTCGTATTTTCTTTGCCATGATGGATTGGACCGAATGATATCATCTTTGGTGAGTAGTAATGAGCAAACTTGGCATTTTGTCGCAAAAACATAGGTACCCTTTGGATCTTGCCTCTTGAAATTTCATTCTTTTTATCAAATCTTTGCTCTGCCTCTTTTAATTTGGTAAGCCTTTTATCCATCATGTTAGATATCTATTTCTCATTCATTAATACTTGAGTCTGGAGGAGTTGCCGGCTCTCAAAAAATTTTATGGTTTCCTCAGTCTAGTCTAGAATCTAGAATCAAAATACAAATACAAAGGCTATGTAAATTATAGCTAAGATCTAAAAAAGATTAAATCAAACAAGTTTATATAGAATACCTAAATATACAACAAATAAAACAGATATTTTCACACCCATGAAAATAAATATAATTTGAGTGAGAAAAAATGTGATAAGAGAACTTTACCAAAGAAATTAAACTTACCAAAAAAGCATATATTAAACTTGCCTGGAGTGATTAAACTTGGAAACCCACGGGAGTGATTAAACTTCTATCTTCAATGTGCTTCAAACCAAAGAATCGAGGAATAAAGAGTGTGAATATGTCTCAAATTAAAGCAAGGGAGTAATGCAAATGAAAAGAGAGATTCTGAAATTATTGTGTGGTCCAAGGAGTGCAAATAAAATGTATAAAGAGAAAAAAGAGTGAAAAATCAATTGTGGGGTTGCTGGGGTGTGAACTTCCCCATGTTCTCATTGCTGTCAAATGTTTTCTACTCACTAAAACAAGACTATGCACTACACCGGTGGATTAAAGCGGTGTTTAGTTTGAAGTTGGTATAATAAACTCTAAAAAAATATTTTATGATTAAATAAAGTTTTAATTATATTAATTAATATGTAGATTAATAATATTAACTATTAAATTTTTTTCATTTTTATAGTTCCGTTTCTTAGACTGCAGATTAAGTAAAATTAAGTAAAACGAGATAACATAAATTATTGCGGGCGGTTCTCATTTGAATAGTCAATATAATATAATAACTAACAGGTAAATAAAGAATTTTATATGTAATTTAAAAAAAATAATTGTACTTCTTAATTAATCTGCCTAATTCTCTTCCTTACGATTAAATAAAAATAGAGAAACTACTAATTAGTAGTAGTTATCTCACCGTCCTTAATATAAAAATAATTTTATTTTTATCTTCATGCAAAAGAATGAATAAAAAACAAAAAGTGGACTCGGGTGGCATCACACTGGTGGAGTCTTCAAGAAAATATAGAAAAATTGCACGCGGACAAGGTCCCATTTAAATAGTATATCACTACATTGACTATTGTTACATAATTTGAGTTTAATATCCCTTATAATTTTACAACATTCAGAGAAAAATGTAAAAAGAATTGATGAAAAGTAGGCAAAAAAAAGTCTAATAAGAAAAATATCATATTAGTTTTTGTTTTTAAAAGTTTATGTAAAAAAACACTAAAAACATAATCTTGTAATTTGAATAAAAAATATTTTCTCAAATCAAACTATCTAAGCATTATTAAAAGAATTAATTTAATTACATGGAGTTAATTTGTTAAGTGTTTTTAATGCTGTTGTTAAAATTAGTGGCTATAAAAAATGCGACAAAATTGTTGTTAAAAGAATAAAATTAATTACATGGAGTTTGTTAAATGTTTCAGCGTTATTGTTAAATTTAAAAAAGTTTATATAACTTGTGAAGTATTGTAAATTATAAGAAATTAAAATTAGAGTTTAAGGATTTTGAATAGAAAAAAATCTCCAATTGGGAAAGTTAGACCTATAATAATATAAATGTTCTGACTTAAATAATATTGTATTCGATGAAAGATACATTATACATGTGGTTAAATAAAAAAAATAAAAGTGGTGTAAAAAGCTAAAAAAAAATACTTTACACTCATTTTAAAATAATAACTATTTTAAAATATGATTTTTATCACAATTTTTTATACCAGTTATTTTTAAAACTTATTTTAAAAAGGACTTTCTACACCAATTGTGAAAATACTTGGTGTAAAAAGTGTTGAAAATCCGCACCCACTTGTTCAGCAGAGGATCCTGTTCGAAAAATTACATTTAGATTACTTAAAAATTAGAGTAAGTGGAATGTGTTATAAATATTTTATTATTAAAGTGGATGTCCATAAGCTCTATAAATAGAGCTCATGCCACTCAATAAAAACACACTTAGCAACTTCATTTTCCCTTCTCTCATTGCTCCAAATTCTCCTCTCTTTCTTTCTCAATCCTTTCTTTATATTTTGAATACAATTTATTCATAACACGTTATCAGCACGAAGTTCTGACCAATTGAGTACCCGATCAAATTTTGAAAGGTAATATGTGATTATTATTATTATTGTTATTATTATTAATTTTAATTTATATACTTTATATTATTTATGTATATATTATAAAAGTTCCTGAAGAACTTATATTTTAAACATCCCAGAAGGATGTATAAAGTTATAAAAAATAGGTTCCTGAAGAACTTATTTATAAATATCCTTGTAGGATATATAAAATTAATAGTTGAATAACACAATTCTTGAATAATTTTTGATAGTTCCTGAAGAACTATAACAGTTTAAGAAATTTTAAAAAAATCACATATTTAATTATTTGATATTAAAATGGTGTATAATTTTACTAGCTTTTCTACTAAATAGTTACCTCTTGTAGCCTCATGATTATAGCTTCACTGAATTGATTGTTTTACCTTTTTATATTGAATATCATGATTAATAGCATTAAATATTAAATAACATTACTTTGCTGATTTATTATATAATTCCATAGCAATGCTACGTGATTCAAGCTACCTGATCCTATTTTACTTTATGCTTTATATGCTATGCTACAATTCTTACTATGCTTTCCATTTTATTGATATATATAGAAAAAAAGGTTCCTGAAGAACTTATTATAAAATTATACATATATTATAATAATAATAATAAAGTTCTTGAAGAACTTATATTTTAAACATCCCTGCAGGATGTATAAAATAATCATATAATTTGATCATTATTGATATAATAAATATCATATTATCACATATATATGTTAATTAAAAATAATTCTTAATTATTTAATATTATATTTATAATTGCTGTAGCCTCACGAGCAATTTGCTTTATATAGCACTGCTTAGCAAAATTATCTATACAAGTTTTAGCTGCACTATAGTTTCACGTTAATACTTCTTGTTGGATTATTTATTCATTCAGGTTAACCCACTACCTATATCTTATATTATACAAATTTGCTATTGCTGATTGCTGCCTATATTTTGCCTATATTATATTATACATAGTGTTATTGCTATATGTTGCACATGTTTTGTCCATTCATGGATCCATTAGCGTAATACCTGCTCCTGCACATATATAATTGTCACTAGCGTATTGTTATCTATGATTGTAATTAGCTTAGTAATTCATTGTTATTTTATATTATTAAATTAATCAATTGCTATTATATTAGCCACTTTATTTGTTTCATTGATTGTTATTGTTAATATTATTTTATACTTTTATTTATTAATTCATCATTAAATTAGACTTTATAATTAATATAATTATAATAAAAGAGTTAATAAAAGGATTTGAACCCAAGACTTATAATTTGATAAGTTATCATTCTACCACTAGACCACTAATATTTGATTGATATCTTATAAAATTTTAAATTTTCATTACCAAATCATTTATGTGATTTTTAAAAAAAAAAAATTCATTTATAAGTCACTTTACCTTAATTATTTGTCTTCTTGTGACTGAAAAAATATATATATAATGAATTATTTATATAAAATCATGAGTCCTGTCCAATTTGAACTGCTTCATTCCCAGAAGTGAATGTAGCAACACATGGTCATTATACTCATGGTTATGGTCATGGTCGTGGTCGAAATGATAACAAATCATCATTTGTATGGAAAAATAAAGATCATATAGAAAAGGAAAAAAAAAAGATGTTCAAAGTAGCGAACAAACTAAAAATATTTGCTAGTGTTGTGGTAGCCAAGGCTACTGGTCTCAAGTTTGTTGTACACCAAAATATCTAATTGATCTATACCAAAAGTCCCTTAAGAATAAAGGGAAAATAATAGAAATAAATTTTGTTGGTATGGATGATGTTTATACTTATTTTGATATTAATGATTTCCTTGTTCTTCCTGAAGAAGACATTGACCATTTGGTTGGAAAGAGAAATGCCTCTAAATAAATTATTTTAATATTTCATGTAATTTGTTTTGTTGTAATTTCTGTCTTTATCAATAAATTTTTGTTAAATATTGTTAATTATATTTTTACTCATGATTTATTTTTATTTATTTAATGAAGAATGAATGCTCACGTGAATAATGAAGATATATGTCTCGCAGACAGTGCAACAACACACACTATTCTCAAGAATGAGAAATATTTTTACCATATAGTAAAACAAAAAGCAAATGTTAATACAATATCTGGTAGTATAAATATAATTGAAGGCTCCGGCAGAGCCAGTATTTTGTTACCTGGAGGAACAAAATTGCACATTGAAAGTGCATTATATTCTAAGAAGTCTCAAAGAAATTTATTGAGTTTTAAAGATATCCGCAGAAATGGATATCATATTGAGACCACAAGTGAAGGAAATGATGAATATCTATACATTACAAAGTTAATTTCTGGTAAGAAATGTATATTGGAAAAATTGCCTTCATTTTCCTCCGGTTTGTACTACACATATATTAGTACAATTGAAACAAATGCCATAGTAAACCAGAAGTTTACAAATAAGAATGACTTTGTTATCTGGCATGAACGATTAGGCCATCCTGGATCAATTATGATGCGAAAAATAGTTGAGAATTCAAATGGTCATTATTTGTCCAGCAGACAAATTATGCAAACTAAGAATTTCTCATGTGCTGCTTGTTCTCAAGGAAAATTAATCATTCGGCCATCACCAATGAAAATTGGGAATGAACCACTTATATTTTTAGAGCGTATACAAGGTGATATTTGTGGACCAATACACCCTTCATGTGGACCATTTAGATATTTTATGGTTTTAATTGATGCATCAACTAGATGGTCACATGTTTGCTTATTATCAACTCGCAACCAGGCGTTTGCGAGATTACTAGCTCAATTAATTCGTTTAAGAGCTCATTTTCCTGATTATCCAATTAAGAAAATACGCCTTGATAACGCTGGTGAATTTACATCTCAATCATTTAATGATTATTGTATGTCCATTGGAATTGATGTTGAACATCCTGTAGCACATGTTCATACACAAAATGGACTTGCTGAATCATTGATTAAACGTTTGAAATTGATAGCAAGACCATTGCTAATGAGATCAAAACTCCCAATTTCAACTTGGGGACATGCAATCTTGCATGCGGTAGCACTTATTCGCATCAGGCCTACAAGTAATCATGAATATTCCCCTTTACAATTGGTTCATGGTAAAGAACCAAATATTTCCCATTTAAGAATCTTTGGAAGTGCGGTATATGTTCCTATCTCTCCTCCGCAACGCACTAAGATGGGACCTCAAAGAAGGTTGGGAATATATGTTGGATATGAAAGTCCATCCATAATAAAATATCTTGAACCTTTAACAGGTGATTTATTTACAGCTCGTTTTGCTGATTGTCATTTTGATGAATCTATTTTCCCACCATTAGGGGGAGAAAATAAACAGTTGGATAAAAGGATTAGCTGGAATGAGAGGTCTTTATCACATCTTGATCCTCGAACAAAGCAATCTGAACTAGAAGTTCAGAAAATAATTAGTTTGCAAAATTTAGCAAACCAATTGCCTAATGCATTTACTGATCCAAAAAGAGTGACTAAGTCACATATACCAGCTGTTAATATTCCAATAAAGATTAATATCCCTGAAGGACAATCTAAAATTGCAAATGAGTCTGAAGCCAAAGTAAAACGTGGCAGACCTGTTGGTTCTAAAGATAAAAATCCTCGGAAAAGAAAAATAAATAAAGAGGATGGTCGAATCGAGGATATAAAGACTCCAGTAGAGTCTCCTGACATAATCAAAGTTTCAAATCCAGAAGAAACTAAGGTACCTGAAATTGATACAAACAAAGAGATCTCGATAAATTATGTCATGGATGGTATACAATGGAATCGACCTGAAGTTGATGTTGATGAAATTTTTGCATTCAAAGTAGCTCTTGATATTATTAATGATGACAAAAAATCATGAGTCAAAATCTGTTAAAGAATGTGCATAAAGAAATGATTGGCCAAAGTGGAAAGATGCAATGCAAGAAGAGTTAAACTCACTTGCAAAACGTAAAGTTTTTGGGCCTGTAGTCCAAACACCCAAAGGTGTAAAACCAGTTGGGTACAAATGGGTTTTTACGAGAAAAAGAAATGAAAATGGTGAAATTGTGCGATACAAAGCACGACTTGTTGCACAAGGATTCTCACAAAGACCTGGAATTGATTTCGAAGAAACATATTCACCAGTGATGGATGCCACTACTTTTCGATACTTGATAAGTTTGGCAATCCGTGAAAGGCTTGACTTACGCCTTATGGATGTTGTTGCAGCATATTTATATGGCTCACTTGAAAATGACATATATATGAAACTCCCTGAAGGATTTCATTTGCCTGAAGCATATAAAACAAATCCTCAAGAAAATTATTCAATCAAATTGAATAAATCTCTTTATGGATTAAAGCAATCTGGACGAATGTGGTACAATTGTCTCAGTGAATATTTGTTGAAAGAAGGGTATAAAAATGACCAAATTTGTCCATGTGTTTTTATGAAAAAACTCAGAAAAGAGTTCGTTATAATTGCTATTTATGTAGATGATTTAAACATCATCGGAACTCCCGAAGAGCTCTCAAAGGCTGTAAATTGCTTAAAAAAGGAATTCGAGATGAAAGACTTGGGAAAAACAAAGTTTTGTCTCGGATTACAATTAGAATATTTAAATGAAGGAATTCTGATGCACCAAAAGACTTATACAGAAAAGGTGTTAAAGCGGTTTTATATGGACAAATCACACCCATTGAGCAGTCCAATGGTTGTAAGGTCACTAGAAGTGAGCAAAGATCCGTTTCGACCTCAAGACAAAAATGAAGAACTACTTGGTCCTGAAGTACCATATCTTAGTGCAATTGGTGCACTAATGTATCTTGCTAGTCATACACGATCTGATATATCATTTGCTGTCAATTTGTTAGCAAGACATAGTTCTTTACCCACAAAAAGGCATTGGAATGGGATTAAACACATATTCCGCTACCTTAGAGGTACAATGGACATGGTTTTATTTTTTCCATATGTATCTAAGGCAAACCTAATTGGTTATGCAGATGCGGGGTATTTGTCTGATCCTCATAATGGTCGATCACAAACAGGGTACTTGTTCATATGTGGTGGTACAGCAATCTCATGGAGATCCGTAAAACAAACAATCACAGCAACATCATCTAATCATGCTGAAATTTTAGCATTGCATGAAGCAAGTCGAGAATGTGTTTGGTTGAGATCTATGATTCAACATATTCAAGAAACATGTGGCTTGCATGCTGGAAAACTACCACCAACAATCTTATGTGAAGATAATGCAGCTTGTATCTCCCAATTAAATGAAGGTTATGTTAAAGGAGATAGGACAAAGCACATTTCACCAAAATTTTTCTTTACTCATGATCTTATAAAGAATGGTGAAATAAATGTCCAGAAAGTACAGTCATGTGAGAATCTAGCAGATATCTTTACAAAATCTCTACCAACCAAAGTCTTCGAGCAACTAGTACAGAAGATTGGTCTTCGACGCTTACATAAATGTTCTGATGAGGGGGAGAATTAAATACTTGTACATTTAATTTTATATTTTTCTTTGTAAAGAATGTTGTACTCTTTTTCCTTCACTAGGTTTTTATCCCACTGGGTTTTTCCTAGTAAGGTTTTAACGAGGCACATTCTAAAATATGGACATCCAAGGGGGAGTGTTATAAATATTTTATTATTAAAGTGGATGTCCATAAGCTCTATAAATAGAGCTCATGCCACTCAATAAAAACACACTTAGCAACTTCATTTTCCCTTCTCTTATTGCTCCAAATTCTCCTCTCTTTCTTTCTCAATCCTTTCTTTATATTTTGAATACAATTTATTCATAACAGAATGCAAAATGATTTTACTCTTCTTTTTTTATTTCCAAACCTGTGGAATTATACAAGGTTTTTAAATTTGGAGGTAAAATTACTAGAGATATTGCTAGTTGTGAATACAGCTAATTTAAACTTGGATGATGTATCCCCTGATGCAACCACTCCCAGTTCCACTGAACAAAGCTAAAATCTAAGAATATAATATTTCTGATTTAAACTGTGGGAACTAACATGTGCTTGATTTCAAAACTCAGCAATCCCTGAGAAATAGTTATAAAGAATGTTAAGCAATTTGAGTATATTCATCTAAATTTTCACCTACAATATTTATATAAAAATTTTATAGATGAGTAGAATTTCAACAACAACTTATTTGACTAATATTTAAATAATAGACAAAAATAAGAAAATAAACAAATATCTTTCTATATATAATTACCTTTATCTTAGTAGGTAGAATGCTTATATGAAATACACGGAACAAATTTTAGAAGTTTCTAATTTAAGGCGTGGTAGATCAAACAAAAGATTAATGGGTCTTGTGTTAACTAGATAAGTGTTGATTAGTCTAAGCATCCCTTAATTGTTTCGTTAAGGGTTATTAGCCCAACTACTAACTGAGCCCAGAGAGGGGTCTTCATGTACAAGTGTTATTGGTCAACTTAATAGAGCTTCTCAATAATATCATGTTTTAGAGTTAACATATAATTATAGAGATGGAAAAAAAATATTTCATTATTCTTATAGTGGTTCTTGAAAATAAAATAGATTATTTAGTGCTATTTGAATGTTAAGTAATATTGTTAGATGTTAACTTTGATTAATAAATTAATTTATTACTGGTTTAATATTAAGTCTATAAGGTTACACATAAACGAATATCCCAATATTTGTTAAAAAGGGGTTTATTATATGATAATTAAATTAAAAGAATTTAATTTACTCAAATAAAATACCTTCGTTTAGAATATTATTGTATTTTTAGCTAGCATTTAAATACAAGTAATATATATGAAAAATTGAGCACTTAGAAAATACAGTTAAGCATGCTATTTGCGAATTAAAATTTGATTTAGTATGAATCAATTAAATTTCAAATAATATAATAAATAAATAAAACAAAGACGTTGGCACTTGCTAAAGAGTGGACATAAAGTTGTGGCACTAAATATACAGTTGAGTGATAGGGGTAACGGATTTACCCTTATCAGAAACAGAAAGAAAAAAAGGAGAGAGAGGAGACGACTGGGAGAAAGATCTCTTTGATAATTTTCTTATGATACTCAAATTGATTACAAGGAAGTTATAAGCAGTAACAGACATTACATTTTATTGGGCTAAGGTAAATGGGCTAAACATAATCACACCATTCTATATAATATAATCTTTTGTCCAGGCGGGTTTTTTTATGCTCCTTTTGGGCCTGGTGGTCCTATCATTTTCTGGCCCATCTAGAAACACCTTGTCCTCAAGGTGTTGTGCTGAAGAAGCCTCTCGAATCTGAGGGGATTCAAATGTAGGTGGGGTCCACGCGGAAACTTCACATGGAGGGTGTTGGAAAATGTGAGCCGCTTCAGGAGTGTTATTTGTAACACCCCCTTATATACACGAGATAAAAAAAACTTTTAGAAAAATATACATATTTATCACTCTTTATCTCGTGTATACAAGGACGTATATACATCTGATTTCCTTTGAATATTGAAAGTAAAAAAAATTGTCTTTCAATATTTATCCATAATGACAAAATAATTTATAGAAATCATAAGTGATAAATCATTACAATATTATATCCGAATGAAAGAGTTTATCAAAGTTTAACCTTTACCTTGTTACAATTATCTACTTGATATTGTAATAAGGCAAAATAAAACTAAACTATACCTCTACTACAAATGTGAACAAACATTTCCTAGTCCTTGAACCATCGAGTTTTTGAATCCTACTCTTGTCATATCTCTTCATCTAATCGATTGAGGTTGAGACCACTTTATCCTCTTGTAATTACATATCCTTCCATCTTGGACTGCTAGCTATATATCATATAACATATATTTTGGACACAAAAATTCAAACAAGAAGGAGTGAGAAACAAAATATAATATATTACAGATAAGACATAAGCATAAGGGTTTTCACAAACTAATATAGTAATATCAGTCATAATCTCATATACAATCAATTATGAATATAGGGTTTCCACATATATAACACTTATATTTTCATTCATAACCATCCATATAGAATGTCACAATCACATGAATGTTATGTAATGCTTATGCTACTATCTCATTCAGTTTATGCATGTGGGCCCTTAAAGTTTTAGTTTGCACTGGGCCAACCAGGAGTTTACACTGTTTCATAAATTCTGGATAATAATAACATAAATGCCTTCATGGCATATGAACAGCTCAACTGGCGTGGAAACACTTAGAGACTAGTCAGACTGAGAAAGTTTTTATTGTGAAAGTACCCGACACCAGGGAGCGACCCCAGGTCACCTGAAGCACCCTTTCACACTCTCTCATCCCAAGGCTCGCAATTAAGCCTCCTCTAATGTATCCTCGGTTTCTATAATCCGTCCCCAGGCAATATCACATCTCATTTCTCTTTAATGATTCATGATGCATGAACTACTCGTATATTTAGTTGGTTAAGGCTTTTAGAAACTCAATTATTAAATACCATAAAGGTTCACAAAATCATCACAATAAACTGTACATTTCCATAAGTTCTTCTTTGAACTTCTGTTATACTGAAATAATTTAGTACAGTCTTCAAATTCAGATCTTACCAAAATTGAGTTTCCAAGCCTTAAATATCTCAAAGCTTTCTCTTAAAAATTTTCATATATTTACATAATCTTTCTCAATTTGAATCTTAACTAGATTGAGTTTTTGAAATCTCCACAAAATATTCTTTAGTTATTTCGTTGGGGAAAACCAAAATAATTTACTTTAAACTTCTAATTTCTAAAGAAAATAATTTAAAATCATTAACTAAGAATACTTAAAACTATAAAAATTTTCTTTAATTCAAGGATTAATTATCTCAACCTCTGATTTTCATAAAATAGCTTCTTTCTAATACTAGATTTTATTATAGAGATTAAAAATAAAGTTAATAAAAATTATTTATAAGAAGAAATAAAAGACTAGAATAATTACAAAATACTTTCTCTTGGAATAAAAATTTAAAGAGTAAGGTAAGAAAATTCTTACTGAGTTTTAACTTTCCGTCATGCTTGCTATATGCTCAAACTTCATATCACAAGATCATCAATCATTCATCAACCACAATCAAGTATAGTAATCTCATCAATCACAATCAAATATCATCAATCATAATTGCATATTATTAATCACAGTCTAATATTATAAATCACAATATCATTAATCGAAATCAAATATAATTAATTATAATCAAGTCAAATCAACTAAATATCGCTTATAAATATAATTCAAATTTTTAATGGTTATTTAAATTAGTAGATTTGATTTTGAGTCCTTATAGTCCATTCCTCGCACAGGTCTATATAAGTCCATATATCCAGTCTTCGCATAGGTATAGTTCAGTCTAGACAGGTCATAATAGTCCAAGTCCTTGCATAGGTTTAGTTCGATCCATATAGGATATAAAAATCCAAGTCCTTGCATAGGTTTAGTTCAGTCCGTATAAGTTATAATAATTCAGATCTATGTATAGATATTTCAGAATAAGTTACACAATATATTAAATTTATTATAAATTTTAAGTTAAGAAGTTATTACTTTAAAATAATAATATTATTAAATTTAAAAGGAGTAGGGGACTCCTCCCTTTATTCTTATGTCTTTCATATTATATTCTTATCTCACTCCCCCTTACCTCTTGTATACCGATTCGTTATTGAAAATCCATGCGCGCCTCGTCTCCGAGTTCTAAAACATACCAATTTCATTTTAATATAATTACAAGATGAAAATTAAGATTACAACTTAAAATAAAAAATGGTAAATTTTGAATAGTGAATAGTGAATAGTGAATAGTAAATCGTGAATAGTAACAGTAAATAGTAAAACGTAAATAGTGACAGTAAATAATAAAACGTGAATAGTAACAGTAAATAGTAAATTATGAATAGTAACAGTAAATAGTAAAACGTGAATAGTAACAGTAAATAGTAAATCGTGAATAGTAATGGTAAATAGTAACAGTAAATAGTAATTTACTATTTGAATAGTAGTTTACTATTGAAATAGTAATTTACTATTGAAATAGTGTTTACTATGCAGAATAGTAACTTAAAATAATATTATTTCCAGTATAATAACAGATTTTTAAAAACGATATAAAAATAACCCAAAAAATATAAAAGAGAACTATTCTTACCTTAGGATTTTGGCAGAACCTTCTCTCCAAAAACTTTTCTTCTCTCTCTCACTTCCACCACTATCTCACTAGCACTACTATATTAAGAAAACTTAATCTGAAATTGTGAATTCTAAAGAAGAAATCCTTCGGTATTTATAGGAAAAAATTTTACTATGCATTCCATTATTTTAATATAAAAGTACTATGCATTTTTGAATTTTTTATTCCAGGTTACTGTGCATCTTTTGAAAATTTCATACATGCACAGTGATTTGCATAGTAATTGTCGGCAAAATTATTAAGTCAAATAGTAACCCTTCACTCGGTATATTTTAAATATTCAAAATGAGTCCTTTTTGAAATTTAGCGACATTATATCAGTCCTCACTAATTTTATAATAAGTAATATAAAGCTGAAATTTTAAAAATCTAAAATTTTCTGTTAATAAAAATTTATTGATACGTTTCTAATTTTTTAACGATTAGAAAAAATCAAGATTTTTCTCAAACCGATAATTTTTAGATAAGTCTACTTGAAATGGATTTTAGAAAATTTTCTTATAATTTAACTTTACATTCTTGTAAATATTTTTAATTTTAAGTAACTTTATATGAATTTAAAATTATTTAAAATATATTATTTTATTAAAATAATTCAAAATTTTCAAAAAATTCCAAAAAATCATAAATATTATGTAGATCAAAAAGTTCAAAAGAACCATAGTCTAATTCCTTCAAAATTTTATTTTAAAATTCTAATAAGAGTTAAATCTTAAATATGTAAAAAAAACAAAAATATAACAACATAAAATAAAAATGGTGAATAATAAGGATATTAAAAATTCTTAATATAATTTTCTTAATTAGTGAATATTAATTAAGTCACTTTAGAATTCTCATTCAGAAATATTTTCATTTTTTTATTATTATTATTTTAAAAAAACAAATAATAAAAATATAAATACCTAAATTTCAAAAAAAAATAATAATAAACTAACTTATAGTAAGTATTTTTCAAGAAATATATATTAATATCTATTTCCTATTTGTGATGAAAATAGGATGTTACATTATTAAGGAAAGAATGAGATATGTTGGAATTATTTGGAGAGAGGTTATTTGATGGAACGCAAGGGTTTTCCTTGGGAGTGTCATTTTGGGAACCGAAAACTTGGGCATCGGGACTTCGAGAAAACGAGTCCAGTGGGGAAGGAGCTTTGTCCTCCGGCAATGCGAGATGAGGCAGAGGTGTGAAAGACTGCAAGGGATCTCCATGGCAGGGCCTCAATAAGGAGACGTGGAAGACTGGGTACACGCGCGAAGACAGTGGTAGAGCCAAGTCATACGCCACAGGACCCACTCGACGACGGACTTGGAAGGGGCCGTAAAAACGCTTGGCGAGCTTCTGTGATGTGCGTCGGGCCACCGTTTGCTACCGGTAAGGGTGGAGGCGGAGGAACACCCAATCACCAGGCTCAAAGGTGATATCTTTTCGGTGTTTATTTGCTTGATCGCGCATCCTCTGTCTTGCTCGGATGAGATTTTTTTTAAAGTGGACAAAATTTGTTGTCTTTTCTGTAGGGAGGTCTCTAAGTCCGCGAGATGAGTACTGCCTGGTATGAAATCCGGTATGGAGGGAGGTGGTCGGCCATAAAGAGCCTGAAAAGGGGTCATACCGATGGAGGAGTGTACGGTTGTATTATACCAGTATTCGAAGAGATGAAGGAAGCGGAACCAAGAACGTGGGTAATAGCTGGAAAAACACCGGAGGTAGTTTCGACGCTTCTGTTTAGAACCTCTGTCTGACCATCAGATTCTGGGTGGTAAGCTGAACTAAAACATAATTTTTGTGCCTTGTAGTTTAAACAGGGAGGTCCAGAAAGCACTGAGAAATATTCTGTCACGGTCTGAGACAATAGTCTTGGGCATGCCGTGAAGGCGATGGATATCTGTCATAAAGCGTTCAGCTAATGCAGAAGCGGAAAAGGATGTGGGCAGAGCAATAAAGTAGGCGTATTTAGAGAGTCGATCAACGACTACCCAAATGATTGTATGGCCATGGGAAGAAGGTAAGCCATTTATGAAGTCCATGCTTATATCGGTCCAAACCTGGGATAGGATGGGGAGAGGCTGTAGGAACCCATATTTTTTTGAGGGAAGGTATTTATTTTGCTGACATGAAAACAGGACTTGATGAATTTTTTTACATCTTTTCTGAGTGAGGGCCAATAAAAGGAGGAGGATAAACGAGCGGTACTAGGCTTTACGCCTGAATGACCAGAGAGAGGTGAAGCATGGAACTCAACAAGTAAGCATGAACGCCAATCGACATGTTCAGGTACGTATAACTGTGCTCCATAATAGAGTAGGTCGTGCTTCAAACAATAATTTGAGGATGTCTGTAATAGCTAATTAATGGTTTGTGTGCCTATAGGGGTTTTGAAGTATGTTTGCAGATCTGTGATGATGGTGGGAATCAGGGATGAAAGTGAGTGGCATAGGGGTGTGGTTGTGAGGTCTATCTTAGAGTCCTGAAAGCACCTAGATAAGGCGTCAGCAACTCGATTATCCTTCCCTGGGCGATAAATGATGATGTAAGTAAAGCCTTGTAGTTTCCATGCCCATTTTTGTTGCTCCTCTGTATGAATGTTTTGCACTAGGAGTTCCCTTAAGCTCTTTTGATCTGTAATAATCCTGAATGCATTTCCAATTAGGTACTGACGCCACTTTTTAATCGCCTCAGTGATGGTCAACATTTCACGGGAGTATGCTGAGAGTTGTTGCTGTCGTGGAGACAACTTCTTGCTGAAGAAGGCCAAGGGTAGGCCATTTTACGAAAGAACAGGGCCCAAAGCTATAGAGGAAGCATCGGTCTCCACATCAAAAGTAATTGAGAAGTTGGGCAATGTTAGAGTAGGCAATGCACACATGTTTTGTTTAAGCTTTGTAAAGGCCAATGATTCCTCGGTGAACCATGTAAAATTATTAGTTTTTAGCAGATCGGTGAGAGGAGCGGCGAGTGTGGCGTAGTGGTGGACAAATCGCTGATAGAACTCGGTGAGGCCCAAAAAACCTCTGAGAGCCATGAGGGATCGTGGCTCAGGCCATTCCATGATTACTGATATCTTTGCAGGATCTGGTTACACTCCCTGTGTTGAGATAATATGACCCAGATACTCCACCGTCGATGTAGCAAAGATACACTTAGTTAATTTTGTAAAATAGGAATTGTCTAATAAGAGCTACAAGATCAACTTTAAATGAACAGAATGATCAGTGAGGTTAGAGCTATAAATCAAATATCATCGAAAAACACTAACACAAACTGACGTAAATAGGGTCGTAGTAAATGGGTCATAGCTGCCTGGAAGGATGAGGGGGCATTTGTGAGCCCAAAAGGCATCACTAGAAACTCATAGTGTCCATCAAAGGTTCAGAAAGCTGTCTTATGAGTGTCCATAGGAGCCACTCTGATTTGATGGAATCCAGAGCGTAGGTCAATTTTTGAGAAAACCAAGGCACCTCCCAATTCGTCAAAGAGCTCATCAATGGTAGGAATGGGGAATTTATCCTTTATTGTCACAGCATTCAAGGCTTGATAATCTACATAGAGCCTCCAAGAGCCATCTTTCTTTCGCACCAGTAGTACTGGTAATGAAAAGGGGCTTGTGCTAGGCTTAATTAAGCCATCCTTGAGTAAGTCAGAGATCAGGTGGGATATGGCATCTTTTTGGGTGTGGGGGTATCTATATGGTTTTTTGGTGATAGGTGGTGTGTTTGGGAGCAAGGGAATGTGATGAACATGAGCGCATGGTGGGGGAAGGTCCTTGGGTTTAGAAAAAGCAATAGTGAATTGGCGCAAAAGGTCTAGGATAGGGGTGGGTAGGTGGGAAGGGGAAATGATTTGGTTGTCAGATGGAAGGTTAGGAGGGTTGGGGTCAGAAGTGATCAGGGTGAATACTTGGGCTATGGAATTGGTATGGTTGAGTCTCATTAGCTGATGAAAGGTAGCAGGATAGGGGCCATTTTGATCACCCGTAAAGGTTATAGGAGTGGTATCCACTGAAAAGGTCATGCAAGGTATGGAGAAATCCGAGGTGATAGGGCCAAGGGAACTAAGCCACTCGATACCAAGGACACAGTCAGGCCGTTTAATAGGTAACAAGTAAAAGAGGACTTCAAAGGTATGGCCCTGAATGTTGAGGGGGGTATTGGGACAGAGTCCATTATAGTGAATATAGGCACCATTCCCGACCATGTCTGGGAATTGAGGGATTATACTGATTGGGAGGGAGAGAAAATGGGCAAATCTGGGCTGTAAAACATTATGAGAGCTTCCAATATCGACAAGAATTGTAACAGTGTGGCCATTTATTGTTCCTTAGAAACGTAAGGTTTTTGGGGACCCTGAACCAGTAAGGGCTAAATGGGAGAGTTAGAAATGGACGCTGGATAGTTCAGAAGTATCAGGATCATTAGAGGAAAAAGGGCCAAGTATTTCTGGGTTGTCATGGAATTCATCATCAAGGAGAAGCAAGAACTGTCTAGGCTGACAGCGGTGGCCATAGGTGTATTTAGAATCATAATTGTATCATAATCCTTGGGCATGTCGTTCCTGCATTTGGGCTTAGGTGAGACATTTAATGGGTAGTTGTGTTTTTGGTGTAGGTAAAAGGCCTTGGGTGCTTGGGGTAGGGCTAGGGGGATTTCTTGGGAGAGTGGGGAGGAGGTGTACAGTTGGGGTTTAGAGGCTCGTGGAAATTGGGAAGGGGTAGGGGAATCAAGGTGTTTGGATTCGATGAGTTTAGCTAGGCTTATAGCATGTGAAATTGAGTAAGGTTTGAGAATACTCAATTCTCGTTGTATTTCAGGTTTGAGCCCAGAGATGAAATAATTTAATATAATTTCAGGTGTAAGGCCAACTATCTAGTTACACAGGTGCTCAAAGGTTTGTTGATAGCAGGAAACAGTGGTAGTTTGCTTAAGCTTAAAGAGGGCAGCCTGATGGTTCTCATAAGAGGAAGGGCCAAACCGGACCTCTAGGGCTCGAACAAAAGCTTCCCATGTTGAGAGCTGGTGGTTGTTATGCATCCATTTAAACCAGCTGAAGGCATCGCCCTTCATGTAGAATGAGATGATTTCCAAATGTTGATTTGGGGAAACTTGGTGTAGGGAGAAAAATTGGTCAGCCTGAAAAAACCAATCCAATAGGTCAGACCCATCGAACGGGAGAAGTTGTAATTTGAGGGGGCGTATTGGGGATGTAGGTTGGGGAATCTGAGAAGTTTGGTCGTAGAAGGTAAAATGAGTATGGGCATTTTGTTGTTGGGTAAAAAATGGTTGGGTGTAGAGGGGGTGGGTAGGGATTGGGATGGCGTGGGTGGTTGTGCGTGTAGCAGTAGTAAAAGGGCTATTATCAGTAGCATAAAAAGGGGTATGGGTGGGTATTACAATACCTTTGGAGTTTACTTGCAAGGTTGAGGGATTTGTATGAGGAGGGTTGGTGGACGGGATGATGGTTAGGCGATTGAGGACGGTGGCTAGCACCCTAGAGATGGCTTCAAAACGGGCATCCATAGTAGCTACGAACCTTTCATGCTGTGAGTCATGGGCATTCTGTAGGGACTGGATTTTCTCTATGATGGAAAGAAGGGCGTCTTCCGTGGAGGGTTTAGGAGCCATGGTGGAAGAAACAATGAAAGCACCAGTTGATAGGGGTTACGGATTTATCCTTATCAGAAACAGAAAGAAAAAAATTAGAAACAGTTAAGGAGAGAGAGGAAACGACTGGGAGAAAGATCTCTTTGATAATTTCCTCATGATGCTCAAATTGATTACAAGGAAGTTATAAGCAGTAACAGACATTACATTTTATTGGGCTAAGGTAAATGGGCTAAACATAATCACACCATTCTAAATAATATAATCTTTTGTCCAGGCGGGTTTTTTATGCTCCTTTTGGGCCTGGTGGTCCTATCATTGAGTTATTGAAACTCAACTTGGCAAAGGTAACTTTTGAATTTATATATCAATCTCAGCGCATTGTTGTATTGCTGGATCAAATATTTGAGAGCAATGATTAGTGTCGATAACGATACACATGTATTCTTTATATGTTTGAAGGAATTTTAAAAGCTTCAAGAACTTCATGTGGGCAATATTTAAAATTTATCTTCTTGTTAGTATGTACTTTTTCTTATCATAAATCGATCCTTTTATTTTGTTGAGTGTTATTAACATTATTTTTCCTTCCCAACCATACTTGCACTAGAAGTGTGCTTTATATATAAGTACATTTGGTTCACAATTAAGTAGTATGCCATAGTGTGGGTAATTGTTTCCATATTACCTATGTCACATAACTCTTTATAAAAGTGGAATCAATTATAATAATGTTATTAATTGTTTTGTTAATTAATGTTATTCATGAAACACATTGTTATTGTTTTAGATATCTTTCAATCATAATATCTACTTTATTCTACATTTTCTGTTTTCTTATATATCTCCATCCTATATCCTTTACAATGTTGTAAACACAAATTTGATCATTTAATTTAGTTTTTTGTTATAATTTTTTTTTACCAATTAAGAAGTTTGTAATTGATTTTGTTCAACAAAAATCCTAATGTACTCTTTATTGAAACACTTGATCTTTACAATGAAAATGAGATCATCTATATAGAAGGTTGATACAAGTTGTAAAACACAACTTATTCAATTTAATAATTACAAGAATCAATGGATTATTCTAAAAGTTCTAGAAGTTTCTTATACATCCAAGTACATGGTGCCTAAGGGGAGAACATGAGCCCCTAGTCTCTTGAGTTCTCTTGAGTCCACTATCAGTGAAAAGAGACTAAGTGTGAGCCCATGGAGTTGTTATTTCTTTTCATACTTAAGATCGATCAAGGTGTGATTTGAGCAAGTGGGGGAACAATTGTTGTATACGATGATGCTGTTAGGGTTTTGTGCCAGGCAACGCTTAGGACGAAAGTCTTATTTTTGAGAAGTTCCAAGTAGAAAGGGTGATTGCAGGAAACAGTCAGTCTCTGGAACATTTCAAGCAGAAGTAATGGTCATGGAAAATACAGAGACGGGCATGGGTGTTCTTCTATTTCTAGGCGAACCTTTGGTTTTTGGGATATATACCTATCCTGTTAATCGAACATTCGTGAGACAAGCACCTGACCGTTCTCTTCATGTTTGTCGAGGGGCTTTCCATTTTCCTCGGGCTTCATGATTGCCTGGCTACATGCCCTGTCATGTTATTTATCTAACCTTGAGCTCTATGCTTGTGTGTTTTTCCAGAAGAGTTCCTTTCTTGACATGTGTCACTCTAGAGGTAATGACAATTTAGTAGGCATGACAATGAGGCAAGTTTGGGACAGGCTCTGTTCTTCTTATCTTTGTCCATAAAAGTCAGGGCGGGTTAAAATAAGGCAAGTTTAGAATTTTAGAACTCATCCTCGCCTTCACAGATTCCTGTTAGGTTCGGGAAAACCCATAGGGATCTTACCATAACTTATTTTTCTTTATTTTCTTTTCATTTTGATAACTTCAATATATAATTTAATAATTTAAAATAAATTATATATATCTTAAAAATTTAATTGAAATAATATATAAATAAGTCATTAAAATTCTTTATAAATAAGAAACTTCATGATTATATATTATTTTAAAAAAAATATATAAACTTATTGTTATTATTTAACTATAACTATAAGTAAAACTATTGAATTTGTATATCAGGGTGGGTCCAGGTATGAGATTAAGGTGGGTAGTTATTTCCCCATATCCATTCTTATTCCCATCAAAATTGGATCGGGGTGAGTTTTTATTTATCCCTAGTCAAAATGAATTTTTCCTGTCAAACTTGGGTTGAGGCAGGTTAGTCCTCATGGGTTCATGTACAATTGTCATGCCTATAATTGAGCATTAACTCCTTGTCATGGCTTTGTCATGGGACCGTTTGGATGACATTTGATCATCACCTTGATAATATTTGATTATCACCATGATGATATGATTTGGGCCTTGGATGGGGGTGCCTTTTCAATATCCTAGATTTGATGGCTTAAAGTTCTTGCTCACGTGATCATATGATTTATTCATTATCTTCTTCTAAGTGAGATGTATTCTAGTCCTTTGAATAGTGATGTCTATTTAGTGTCTATTGTTCATCCATTATTGGATCTAAGAGATTAAGAGCCTGTTTGATTCATAGTTGGGAAAACAGAGTTATAAAAATGAAAAAAATCTAAAGATTAATATTGATTCTTTATGTCGTTTGAGACAGTCAAAACTCCGTTTAACCATAGGATCTTTTTCTTGGGGTTGGTGAAACCCAGACCATCCCAGTAATGAGAACCAAACATGCTCTAAGAATCATTAGATCGTGATGGTTTGCTTCAATCGTCCCCCGTTAGATTAAAGTGATTGTAACTTCTCAAAAGTCGTCTTCTTCTTTTAAAATGCTATTTTGTTACTCCTTCTTTTTCCACTTCCCACTTTCAAGTTTTTCGCTTACCTTATGCTTTCTCAGATACTTATTGACTTTTTCAACCATTATTGTTAAGCAAGCTCTTTAGAGAAACCTCACTCTAAGAGCTTCTCTTCTCTTGTTCGAGTCTTCTATGTGCGTTGCCTCTACCTTCAAGCATTGTGTGGTTCTTCACACCTTGCTTCTTTTGATCTATTGTTTAGATGGTTGTACCTTTTCCTTTGTATGTGCGTGGGTTCCCTTTTGGTGACACTTATGCAGGTTCCTAAGGAGAAAGTTGTGTCCCCTTCTTCTGTGGATTGGTACTGGGTGACGGAGGAGGTGTTAAGAATTCATTCTATCGTGCATAGTCTTTAATGCATCATTGATTTGTGTAACAAGCGTAAACTTTCTAGTGATGGCGATGAGTAGGAAATTGAGTGTCTTCCCTATAGTGATGACAATCAGATGTGCCATAAGAAGGTCTAATTTTTTGATCCTGACTTTATTTACATTACGAGTCTTTCTTCATGAGGCTTAGTTTGACTTTTCCTCAAAGCAGATCCCAGTAGAGTGTGTTGCATATAGAGCTGGCAAAATGGGCTAGCCCGCATGGGCCGGCCAGAACCCGCCTGAAAAAATGTAGTATGAGGGCCTAAAAATAAAATTTAAAATTAATAAGAAAGAAAAAAAGCCCGACCCTAAAAAAGCCTGAAAAGAACGGGCAGAGTATGGCCCGTAAGGGCCGCCCGTAACCGAGTACTTTTAAAAAAATAAAAATAATAGGGAGTTTCTCTTTTAGTTAAGATTTTTCTTTCTTTTTTTCTACTTCCCATCTCACCATATATGTGGAATATGAACTTTTGTAGGCTTTTGTTATGAACTTTAATGATAAATATTTATGAAACATTTTTAAAAAATATTATAAATGTTCGTAGTTGTTCCGTAAAAAAATGTTAAGCAGTTTTAATTTTTTTGGATAGAATTTTGATTTTTTATATTTTTATATTTTTATTTTTTTTAAAACGGGCCGCCCGAAGTGGCCCGCGGCCTGTTGAGGGCCTGGCTAGGGCCTTTAATTTTAAGGCCTGAATTTTTGCAAGCCTTTTTTAGTCCGGCCTTAAGCTGCCCGCAGCCCGATAAAACCCTACCTGTTTAGGCCCGCCCGTCCGAATTGTCAGCTATAGTTGCATGCCACTAACGCTCCTTCTTCTAAACTCCTTCCAAACAATTGACGGTTCTTTCAGGCGTTTGAGGTCTTGTGTAAGGAGTTAAGAATTTCACTCATCACGCCTGTTGTTTTTCTTCATCTAGCCTAAGGCCTTTAAGTTTTAGATTACTGTATTTTAGGGTATCTCTTAGCAATATAACTAGTTAGAAGATATTAGATGTCTTTGACTAATCGTTTAACGGTTTTAAGCAGTTCTTCTTCAAGGTCCAACCAATGAATAGTCATGTCATGACATTTTTTTGTTTCCCGTGACGATGATGCCTTTCCCCCTGTTACTAGATGCTTCAAGTAAAAGGTGAAGGAAATGTATTTGTCCACGGTGGAAAAAGGTGTCGCGAATTGCCTCTGATGTATTTCCAAAATGCATAGTTTTAGGGCTGATTTTCCTTAGGATTTTTAGTGTTTATCTTAGGATTTATTTTATTTTTATTCAGATTTACTTTGTTTTTGTGTTTTGGCCCATCTATACTTCGTTTCAATGTTTTTGTAGGTAAACAAGTACTAAGGTTTAAAAAAGTAAGCCATAATCTAAAGAGCGTCAAAATCCAAAAAGGCCTAGAATGTAAGTCCAATGACTAAAAAGGAGCACAGAGTGAAGTCCACATCCATCGGGTGAACTCTAGCCAGACCATATGTGGGCCTGTTTGACTGTGGAGTTCCAGTAGACTCATTTTTTTTTATTGCTTTTCTATTTGTATTTGGCCAATTGCAGTCAGTTTGTTTACCAAAAGTTCATAACCCTTCAAGTTATTATTATTCCATGCAGGTGGTGAGGGGAACTTATCATATATATATATATATATATATATATATATATATATATATATATATATAAGTCATGTATTGTTAACTACTAGGATGTGTTGGTAATTAAAATAAAATTGCTTTGTTAGAATTAAGATACTATATAAAAAAATTGAACACTTAAGGAACAACACACACAATATTTGTATTTGAAAGAACAAATAATAAAAGGCTCGGCTTTGTTAATAGCCAATTATACAAAACACACAACACTTGAGGATGGAACTAATTGGAGTTCTTGTATTTTCTTCTCTGGTTTTCTATGCTTACCCACACACTTTTACAAGCCGAATATAGCTTCCTATAAAGTTGGACTATTCAAAGCCTTAATAATTAAGCTAATAAAATAGATGAGGATGAAACAAAGTCTGGGATCTTGTAGCAAATGAAAATGATCAAAGTTTAATTTCTAACAAGATTTAAACATGGTGAACCAGGTTTGGATAAAGGTGAGAATTAATGCGACTGATGCAGCAAAGAAAGCAATCATAGCCCACGGGGTACTGAAATAAGTATTGTAACCTAGAGCCAACCATACCTTCCATTTATTCTGGTAATGTTGTTGAATATGTTTCTTGAGGATAATATATCTTTTGTCGTACGCCACACCTTGAGTATACATGGTGTTGGAGTACATTTTACTTCGCAAATCACCGCCCAAATCATTGAAGAGATTGGCCAAGTCTTGGTTGCTTCCAAGAAAGTTAATAAATACACCGGCTAATCTGAGCTCTTTCACATCCTCAGCGGTGTCAATCAATGAATCCATGAAAGAAAATAATGAGCAGCACTCATAGTTGCAAATAACATCTGGACACATCTCATATGCTATCAAATTCCAAAAAAAATAAGGTGTGGCATCTTTATTGAAGAGATATACTGGAAGGCTTAATTCTCCACCCAACCACTTAGACGTGAAGGAGATGTTACTCCATGCCCATTGGCCTTTCTTGTTTGCGGTTACTCGAATCCCTACTGCTTTAAGATCTGTTATGTTATTGTAAGTATGCCAACCATAAGATGGATCAATATTCACAGCCATTTCTTCACATGCATTGTTATTGTCATCAGTCTCGAGAAAAACATAGCGAAAATAATGGAGTATATGAATGTATTCTTGATTTTGGATAGTGACCTTTACCTCTACCTTTTCTCGTTTGATTTTCCCCATGCCAGCTTGATTTTTGAGTAAATATTCCAAGTCGGTGCCTTTCTCTTTGCTTAGCATCTTAAGCAATGTGATTGGAAGTTGGTTTTCCAACAACAAAATATCACTCCACATGTACATTAGTTGGTCAAACATAAGGTTTAATGCGTTTGGATTATGCTCGTCAACATTTTCCATAAAATGGAGCAAGGAACATCCATCCACAAACAACAACCAAACCAGGTTATAATTGTCTTTGTACTTCAGTCCCAATGCATCCTCACTGAACAATTCCTTCAATTCTTCGATACATTCTATCCTTTTAAGCAAATATTGAGTTGCTTCATTGGTATCTCGGCCAGTTTTTTTACCATATTCAGCCGCAAATTTTGATGTCCACAAACGCTTGTAATGCTCTCCTTGCTCTAGGCCTTCACCACCGTGATGGATGGGACCGAATGATACCATCCGTGGTGTGTAGTACTTAGAAATGTTGGTTTTTTGTCGTAAAATTTGGGGTACCCTTTGGATCTTTGGAATTGAAATTTGATTATTTTTGTCAAACCTTTCTCGTGCTTCATTTAGTTGGATAAGCCTGCTATCCATCACGGTTGAGGGTTTGGCTGAGGACTTTTGTTATGATTCTCTTTGTTTAAGTCTAGCTAGAATCAAAATACAAATACGATATTTTGTAATTTACATAATAATAAAATCAAATAGAATAAGAATTCAATAAAATCAAATAGAATAAAAGTTAATTTATGACTGTTTTTAATTTATTTTAATAAGTTTCTTGATATAATTTATTTAAAATAAGTTATTTCAATAAATTTTGTAATCAAATTTATAATGTAAATTTTTATTTAAAAATAACTTGTTAGACAAACTCTTAATTAACTTAAATGTATCCTATGTTTTTTTATAATACCTAAAAAAGTAAACAAAGATGATAAATTTTCATACTTAATTATAATAAACGTTCCAATTGATTGTTTTATCTACCCAGTTAAACGTTAGACTCTTTGTATCCTTCCCTTCTATTTCTTATTTTAAATGAAAAAAGTAATCTTGTAAACTAAAGCAGTTATTAAATTGATAAAAATAATTGTTCAAATGAATTATGACTGAATTTAAAATCAAATAGGGATTAAATAAATCAAAAGAAAAAT
Source organism: Clitoria ternatea (assembly GCA_037962975.1). Classification (NCBI taxonomy): domain Eukaryota; kingdom Viridiplantae; phylum Streptophyta; class Magnoliopsida; order Fabales; family Fabaceae; genus Clitoria; species Clitoria ternatea. The sequence continues at coordinate 109,309,451 of CM075674.1, read as the reverse complement.
TAATATTAATCACGTAATAGATTTAGGGCTTAATTGATATGATCGACCAATATGGTAAATGTAAACAAACTAAACAGAAAATGAATGGAAGTGGGTCTCTATTAGTACTGATCATCAGTGGCCGAGTATTCTTTTATTTCCTAATTAATCACAGATCACACTAAATAGAAGAAAGAAGCACTGAAGCGTAACACTAATAACCATTGTTATTATTGGTTCGGTCGATCCGACTGGTTAAATTGTGAATTGATTAAGTAATCAGTCTAGATTAATTTTTTAATATTATCAGTTTAATTATAATTTAGTTTTGATCACGGTTTAATTGAGTCGATATCTTCGTCAGTTTAATAATTGATCCAGTCTAAAACATGGGTAATATCATACGGATTGATAATTTGATATGGTCGAAAACAGTATAGCAGTATCGCATCAGCACATGGTATAATCAATAAACCAATAATTATATGACATTTATTTCATTCTGTTATGATGGAAGAAGGGTGCATTTTATATATTTAATGTTATTATACTGGTTATTTTAATATTTGATGTAAAAATATTTTTATATCAATCATTAAAACAACCTCATAAAAATAATTTAAAAATTAATATTTTATATTGATTACTTCAATAATTCATGTAAGAAGAAATTTGTATTGGATATTAAAACAGCCAATATAAAAATATATAAATTTTAAATTTTTTATTCGGCTATTGAAATAATTGATGTAAAAACATTTTAAAAAATATAAATTTCATCTTATGACTTAAAAAAATCTAACAAATAAAATGTAATTATTAATTGAATCAGTAAGTGTTGATGTGTGAGTGTAATAATTTCACAGAAAACATTACATCCATTTGCACATGAAAGAAAGCCAAGGATAATGACTATCAGTTATCCCACAAAATTATAGGATGAATGTTAAAATGAGAAGACAGTGAAAGGTTACTCACAAAGGATGTAGGTGTCTGTGTCTTCTTCCAAGAAACCCTTTCCAACTGTCCTTTTTATTTTCTGCCCCTTTCAGAAGGTTTTCTGGTGACTTCAATTCTCTAATATTATATTATATATATATATAACAAAACTTGGTTCACTAAACCCACACATAACCTTCTCACCGACATTTTGTTTGGCAAACAAAGAAAAAGGAAAAAGAAAGAAAAAGAAAAATTAAAGAGAATAAAGTGAGAAGAAAATTTCCAATTTTATTTATGTAAAGTTAAGGATTGGTATTCTTTTTAGAAAATATTGTATGTTTTTGTTTTATGTTTCTATTCTTAATTACAAAACTATTATCTCAATTTAATTACAAAATAATTATATTTTTTATTTTTTGAAGTTTGTATAAAAATAATAAAAATAAGAAAATATTATTTTTTGTATAAAATTTTAAAAATAAAAAAATATGATTGTTCTATAGTCAACAAAACATATTTTCTAAAAATAAATGAATCTTACCTTCTTATTTTCTCTTCAACCAAATAAAAAAAAATATAGATTGTAATGTATGTTTTTTGCCCTCTGAGTTTTCTTTTCACTATTTTTCAATCCTCCAAACAGTTTTTTTTTTATGATAATATATTTGTTTATGGTAACAAATTATCAATCCTCTAAACATGAGTGCGCCACACGTTTGGGTGAGGTGGGATCATGTGGGTCAGAACTAGGGGAGTCAAAATCTTTGATGTCATAAAAACCGAGAGCAAGTGAATGTTTCAGTTTTAATAAAATTGTCTCTTTAACTAAAGAAACAGTCACAAAAAATACGTAACAATTAACCAAACAAACTAAAAATAAAAGAGAAAAATATTTATGTATTTAGTTTTTAAAGGTTAAAAGAATAGTGATTTTTTAGCTCACGATAAACATTATTTATTTCTTTGGTAACCTTCTTGGCAAGCTTGTTGGCCAGTGGTAGTTTTAACCATTTTTGTTTGTTCTTTTTATGGTAATTCCAGGGAGGCAAAATCTTTATACATAAGAGAATCAGCTTTACCTAGGCCACAAGGTGCTTTCAGTGAAATTAAAGGTGGAAGTACATTCAAGATTACAGTTTGATACAACAAAGAAGGATTTTACACAAACATACCATTAAAACATCGAAAATACAAATGTATAACTCCCCTCTCAAGTTTCTATCTTCTATTCATTGATTGTGACCTATGACTTGGGCATGAAATTCACATGTATACATGTCCCCGCCAATCTATTTACTAAACGAATACAGCATCCAACACCAACATCAAAAGACAAGCAGGAGCAGAACTTGTTCAAGGTTTATGTTGTGCATATATTGAAGTATAAGCAGCTTGTTGAATTCCATTTACAAGCACTTGTTCATAGAAATCCAGCCTTATAGATTTGACCTAGTAATGCTATTTTTTAAGTATACAAAAAACACAAGTAGTTAAACCTTTAATTAGAATGACCAGTTCTATAACAATGGCAATGAAATAACACAAGAATAACTTTGATGAAACCGTGCCTCTCCTTCCACAACAAATCAACATCACAAAAATAAGGGTCAAGCAGTGTTAACTGATCTCCTTCTTTAATCTGGATGACAAAGACTCAATCAACTTCACAATAATCTTTTAATTGATGAACCATATAGCAGCAGGAAAGAAACACATGCAGAAAAAAAAAAACCAGAATGATTTTTATCAAACTGTAATTTGATTTCTATGTCTTCACAATTGTAGCTGCATATTTGTTGTGCATATGGAATCCCTTTCCAATCCATGTGTACAGTTATCAACCACCACAGACAGCATATGCTTAAGCATAAACAACTCACTCTAATCGATATTTTATGTTTAGAAGGAAACATGCAATTGGTTTGTTTGTCACCCTACCCAAGAGAAACATTTTTTAATTTAATTTTCTATTTTAAACATTCTTTGGTGAAGTTAAAGGAACATGAACTATGAATACATGTTTCCAATTAATTCTTCTGTCTTGTGAAAGTTGAGAAGATCCCTTTCCCAAGCCCCCTAAAGGAACATGAACTATAAATATAGTTTCAGCATATTGAGGAGACAAGAGATTATTCAACTCATTGGATGTAATAAACCATTTCCAGAAGTATCAACTAACTCTGTTAGATTTATTTGATTTTTTGATAAGAAACTATAACAACCTTAAAAGAGTTAATTACCATCATGTGAATTAATACAATTGAACCTTATAGATAAATAAACCCAAACAATTTGACAACTCATGACTTATTCTTTATTCGATAATTGGGATGAAATGAAATCTTAAGAATGTTTTCATAATTAACTTTACATTGTTCAAAGTACTTTGTTTTAATTCTGTTTTCACTACAATTGTTAAAATCACAACTATTATTTGCTCATACTAAAGTCTTAAGACTCAACTGATGCTTAGTGACATGATTCCGGTGTGATTGATATTTTTAACATACAATAAAACTCCTTCACTTGCGCCTTCAGGAGGTCAGGAAAACCTCTGGTTCGACCAAGTTGATTCATTTGGCCAACGATTATGTTGGCTCGTCTGAGAATATGAGTAAGTGATCGCAAGCGGTATATGCTTCCATGGCCCCTGTTATGTTATTAAATTCAACAAAAGGAGTTTAAGAAAATACTTTTCTGGTGGTGGTGAACAAGCTGATGCTTCTCAAGGGGCTTACTCTAATAATCCTCACCTAAATGATTGTCTTGCTACCTCTCAACATCCTTCACCACAACCATATTTTCATCATAATTCACATGGATCATTTTATCGTGGTCGTCGAGGTTGTCAAGGCAGGTATCATGATGGTTCACGATACTCTGTTCAGTGTCAAGTTTGCAGAAAGCAGGGTCATGATGCTTCGGCATGTTATCACCGATATGATCAATAATTTGCTCCACCGCACCAGTATCATCGTCCTCCAAATCAAGTTCATATCAGGTCTGTCCCTTCTATTGTAATGGCCTCTACTTCTCCTTATTTCCAGTCATATTCTCAAGATTGTGTCCTTGATTATGGTCTAAGTCATATTTGGTGCGTCTATGCATGTGACAAATAACTCACAAAATTTCCAATGACTATATATCCCTTTGAATGACCTGACCAAGTCATCATTGGAAATGGTCAAGGTCTGCCAATACGTTCCTTTGGTTCCTCCTCTTTCCCTTCTCCCTTGAACTCTTCCTTTACCTTTAAACTGCACAGCATGCTTTTAGTTTCCTCAATTACCAAAAACCTGTTGAGTGTAAGTCGTTTTGAACAAGATAACCATGCTTTCTTTGAATTTCACCTTGTTTTCTTTGTGTGGTCAAATGTCAGGATACAAATAAGCCTCTGCTTTATGGCACTGTTGGAACTTATGGCCTTTACCAATTTCCCCACCTTCAGCTGTAGGGACATTTTTCCAAGTCTTGTTCCTCTTCTTCACCCTATTCAACGCTAGTTTCCTATTCTCCTTCAAATTTGTGGCATTCTATATCAGGCCACCCTCATTTTGATTTTTTAAACTTGTTCCAAAATAGTGTAATATGCCTCATATTAATAAAAGGGTTGTTGATTTTTGTTCATGTTGTCTTGGCAAGGCACATAAATTACTTCTTCACCTTCCACACACACTTATCACTACTTGAATCGATTGTTACGAGTTTTTGGGGTCTAGCATTTGTTCCTCACTCTATGGATTTTCAATATTACGTAACATTTGTTGATTCCTATTCACGTTTCACTTAGATTTATCTCTTAAAAGTCCAAATCTGAAGCACTCTCCATTTTTCAGCAATTTAAGAAAATGGTTCCACGGTCTGATCAGGGAGGGTAGTTTTGTCTCTTCACCAATTTTCTCTGAATTTGGAATCATTCATTGTGTGATTTTCCCTTACACTCATATACAAAATGAGTTCGTAGAGAGAAAACATTACCAAATTGTTGATCTTGGCCTTATTCTCCTATATCAAGCTATTTTTCCCTTAAAATTTTGGGATCACTCATTTCTCACCATTGTTTATCTCATAAATAAACTCCCTACTTCCCCTCTTAAGTTTCAAATTCCTTGCCAGCTTCTTTTTAAGCAATTCCGAGACTATAGTTTTCTCAAATTTTTGGTTGTGCTTACTTCCGTTTACTTCAACCCTACAATAAAAACAAGTTCAACTATAGAACTCAAGAATATCTCTTTCTAAGCTATTAAATCTATCACAAAGGCTATAAATGCCTATCTCCTAATAGAAGATTATATATCTCAAAAGATGTTACCTTCAATGAAAATAGATACCCTTACATGTTCTCCTTTCCTCCTGATTTTGTTCCTACTTCTATTCCTCTAGCTTAATCCCATTCTCCTCTTGAGCCTTTTATTCTTACAGCTGAAAATAGTGCACAACCTTCATCTATACCCTGTTTTCTCATCCCCAAATATTCCCTTCCCCATATATATTCCATCTCATCATTCCCCTATTATATCATCCCCCTCACCCACTTCAAGCCCCCCACTACTTTTGGTCCTCCACCCAATATTCATCTCATGATTACTAGGTCCAAAAAATGAAATCTTCCAACCAAGGTTTCCCCCCTCAATTCTTCTTACCCATACTAAACCAAGGAATACCAAACAGGCCTTAGGCTCCCCTCAATGGTTGACTGCCATGAATGATGAATTTACTGCTCTATAGAAAAATAACACACGATCTTTAGTTTCTTTGCCTCCAAACAGGTCCCCCCATTGGCTGTAAATAAGTGTTTAGAGTTAAGGAAAACCCTGATGATCGATTAATAAATACAAGGCTAGGTTGGTGGCCAAAGGCTTTCACCAATAGCCTGATTTCGACATTAGTGAAACCTCTTCTCCAGTGTTCAATCCTATTACAATCAGAATGATTCTAACACTTGCTATTACCTATAGATGGCAGTTGAAGCAACTTGATGTGAACAATGCTTTCCTCAATGGTCTTTTCACTGAGGAAGTATACATGCAGCAACCCTTGATTTTGGAACTGTTGACAAATCACTAGTGTGCAGGCTGCACAAATCTTTCTATGGCCTAAAATAGGCCCCAAGAGCCTGATTTGAAAGGCTCAAGGATACTCTTCTTTAGTTTGGCTTTAGACATAGAAAGTGTGATCCATCTCTGTTCATCTACTAGTAGCAGCATAATGTGGTTTACCTGCTGGTGTATGTTGATAATATCATAACAGGAAACTATTCCTCCCTCATTCTGCACCGGGTTGATCAACTTTTTGTTTATGCTCTCAAACAACTGGGATCCCTTGATTACTTTTTGGGAATTAAAGTGAAGCAACACAAGTGGGTTTTTATTACTTAAACAAAATACATCAAAGATCTCCTTTACAAAACCAATATGACAAAGGTTAATCCAATCTCTTCTCTTATGGTCAACGGTGCAAGCTTTCTAAGTCTAACTCAGATGTCTTTCTGATCTTTCCTTGTATAGATATGTTGTTGATACTCTCCAATATCTCACCATCACAAGGTTAGAAATCAGTTTCTTTGTTAACAAGGTTAGAAGTGCTGATATATATATATATATTAAGAGATAAGGAAGAAACAAGATAATAAAAGAAAAGAAGATAGAACAATAGAGATGGTCCCATATTTAGAAAAAAAAGAAAAGAGAATCTGCTAGAGTTTAGAAGAAGAGTAGAGTGACGTGGAAGAGCCTCGATGATTGAAGTAAATATCAATTCTGACACTGTTTCAGTATTTTGGCATATCTCTTTCATATCTTAATGGATTTTAATAAATTTAGTCTTGTTGGAAAGTTAAGACAACGAGGAATAACTTTGTAGTTGACCATATTTCCAAATTCAGACTCTAACATGGTAAAAAGATTAAATTGAAAATACTTGGGAATATCTCTTTCCGAGAAGGATTCATCAGAGTCTCTTTTCGTTCAGAATTGCTTCACTCGGAGGGGATTCGCTCAGAAATGTTTCTGCTTGAAACACTCAGTCATAGCTTTTCTTTCCTCGAAAGTGACCCACTCAGAAATGTTTCACCCGGAGACACCTCATTCAGAAATATCTCACTCGGATATATCTCTGCCCGAGTCAAAACCTTTCTTCACTCGAAAATATTTCTCTCAGAAGTGCGTCACTCGGAAGTCTTACAACCAAAAGGATCATTTGGAGTCGAAGTTCAGTCCTCTATCGGAAATCTTTCCACTTGGGAATATTACTCGAAGTCGAAGAGAATCTCGAAGACGAACCCGAGCACAAGCTCTCGGCAACTTTGAATATGGGCCTGAGCATAGGCTCTAGGCAATCTTTAAGACACCCGAGTACGAATTAAATGAAGGGGTTCACCACTTGGATATTTACTTCCCCCGGGAACTATTCACTCGGAAACATACTCATTCGAAGTTAAAGTCTTTCTCTGTCCAGAGGTACTTCCCCTGAAAAAGACTCACTCGAGATGTCTCAATCAGTGCCATACCACGTGCGAATCAGAAATGTCTCACTTGGTGTTATCCCACTTGGAAATGTCTCACTCGGTGCCATCCCACACGGAAGTGTCACACTCGGAGACACCCTACTCGGGAAAGTTGCACTCAACTCGGAGATACCCCACTTAGGAATTCACCACTTAGAAATATCTCGGCCCGAGAAGTACTCATTCGAAATCAAAGTTTTTCTTCGCTCGGAAGTACTTCTCTCGGAAACGACCCACTCGAAAGTATGGAACTTGGGAGCTTCTTTGCCCGAAAGGTGCTCATTCGAAGTCAGAGCCCCTTTTCGTTCAGAATCAATCCTCTTGGAAATATTCCTTTCCGAGAAAAACACTCGTCTGAAGTCAGACTCAGAAATTCTTCACTGATCCCTAACTTGGGCAACTGATGTCTAGCACTTTTTAATTAAAAAGAAACTCCACCGATCCTTAATGAATTATTTTCTAAAATTCTCAATTTAGGATGTTACAATTCTCTCCTCCTACAAAAATTTTGTCCTCAAAATTTAAACATAAAGACATACCTTAATGAAATAGCTCAGGATATTGTTTCCTCATAGCGTCTTCACGTTCCCAAGTATGCATAATACATTGATCCTGCTGCCATGCAACCTTGACCAACTGAACATTCTTGCTTCTCAAGCATTTTACAGATCGGTCCACTAGTGGGCTCAGCTATAGTGGTCAAGTTTTCCCTGATTTTAACGTCATCATTAGGCATCTCATGGGTAGGATCTGGCAAATACTTTCTCAATTGAGAAACATGGAACACGCTATGTAGGTTTGATAAATGAGAAGGCAACACTATCTGATAAGCTACAGGGTCAACTATTTTCAATATTTCATATGGGCTAATATACTTCGGGCTCAATTTCTTACTTTTCAAAGCTCTCCCAATGCCTTTACTAGGAGAAACTTTTAGAAAGACTCTATCGCCAATCTGAAACTCAAGCGGCTTCGTTCGCTTATCATAATAACTTTTCTGACGATCCTGGGATGCTTTTATTTTATCTCTAATCATCTGAATTTGCTCAGAGGTTTGCTGCACAATCTCAGGCCCTAACATCAGGCTCTCACCAGTCTCTAACCAGCAAAGAGGTGTTTGGCACTTCCTGCCATATAAAGCCTCATATAGAGCCATACCTATGCTATTGTGATAGTTATTATTATAAGTAAATTCAATTAGTGGAAGGTATTGCTCCCAGCCACCACCATGTTCTAGCACACAGGACCTTAACAAGTCCTCTAAACTCTGAATAGTACGCTCAGACTGCCCATCTGTCTGAGGATGATAGGCCGAACTCAATTGAAGCTTCAAACCTAACTCCTGATACAAACTCCCCCAAAATCGGGAAGTAAACCTCAGATCTCTATCCGACACAATAGAAGATGGAACACCATACAGTCGAACGATCTCACTGATATACAACTGTGCTAGTCTCTACAAAGGGTAACTTATATTAATAGGCAAGAAATATGCAGACTTCGTCAATCTATCCACAATAACCCAAATAACATCATGACCACTACGAGTCTTGGGTAATCCCATCATAAAATCCATAGCAATAGCATCCTATTTCCACACTGGAATCTCTAAAGGTTGTAAACCACCAGATGGTTTCTGATGTTCAACCTTTGTTTTCTGACAGATAATACAATGAGCCACAAAGTCAACTATATCTCTCTTCATTCTAGGCCACCAAAAATGCAATTTCAAATCATGATACATCTTGGTAGTACCTAGATGGATACTCAGCATATTCTTATGCACTTCATTGAGTACCATTTGTCGTAAATCACCAGAATCACGTATATAAATTTGGCCTTTTACTCGCCAAATGCCATCAGAACCTTCCGTTAATAATAGGTTCTTGCCATTAGTCTGAGTTTCTTTCATCTCTGCTAAGTAAACATCAGACATTTGCTGTACATAAACAAGCTTCAAGAACTCATTGGCTATTGTTAAAGTACCAAGAATCACTTTCTGAGGTGAAGAAACATCCACATGTAGATTCATATCTCTGAATTATTCAAGAAACTCCATCTCTTTAACCATCATCACTGCCATATAATTGGATTTCCGGCTTAAGGCATCAACTACAACATTTGCCTTCCCGGGATGGTATTTTAAATCAAAATCATAGTCTTTAAGAAATTCAATCTATCTCCTCTGCCTCATATTTAACTCTTTCTGGTCAAATAGATATTTCAAACTTTTATGGTCACTATACACTTCGAATTTAGAGCCATAAAGATAATGCCTCCAAATTTTCAATGCAAAGACCACAGCTGCAAGCTCCAAATCATGCGTAGGATAATTATGTTCATGTGGTCGCAACTGTCGTGAAGCATAAGTAATCACTTTGCTATTCTGCATCAAAACACACCCAAGACCCAGCCTAGATACATCTCAATAGACCACAAAATTTTCCTACAGATTAGGCAATGCCAACACAGGAGTAGAAGTCAATTTAGTCTTTAATTCTTAGAAACTTTTTTCACACTCGGAAGACCACAAAAAAAAATATTCTTTCGGGTTAGCTTGGTCAATGGCAGTACAATTTTAGAGAATCCTTCAATGAATCTCCGATAATAACCAGCTAAACCCATGAAACTTCTGACCTCAGTGACTGACTTAGGTCTTTCCCAAGTCATAACAGCTTTAATTTTTGAAGGATCAACAGATACACCTTCACTAGAGATAACATGACCCAGAAATTGAATTTTGTCCATCCAGAATTCACATTTAGATAATTTAGCAAACAATTGATTCTCTTTCAGCACTTGAAGTACCAAACGAAGATGCTCTTCATGCTCCTCATGAGACTTAGAATAAATAAAAATATCATCGATAAATACCACCACAAACTGATCCAAATAAGGATGAAAAATGTTATTCATATAATTCATGAACACAGCAGGAGCATTAGTCACACCAAATGACATTACCACATATTCATAATGACCATATCGAGTCCTGAATACCGTTTTAGGAACATCAGTAGCTTTAACTCGGATCTGATGGTATCCAGATCGCAAATCAATCTTAGAAAAGACTGATGCACTACGTAACTGATCAATCAAGTCATCAATTCTAGGCAATGGATATTTATTCTTGATTGTAAGCTTATTTAATTGGCGGTAATCAACACATAACCACATACTACCATCCTTCTTTTTAACAAGTAACACTAGAGCACCCCATGGTGATATACTAGGTTGAATGAACTGTTTCTCAAGTAATTCATTAACCTACTTCTTTAATTCAGCTAATTCAATAGGAGACATTCTATAGGGAGCTCTGAAGATTAGTTCAGCTCCAGGAATAAGATCAATAGAGAATTCAATTTCTCTATCAGGAGGAACACCAGGTACATCATCCGGAAACACCTCAGAGAAATCACACACAACAGGGATATCATGGACTCTAGACTCATTCTTTCCATCAATCATACAGAATAACATAAATAACTGAGATATACCTTGAATTCTATAATCATTGGCATTCTGATTAAGAAAGATCACCCGCCGATTTTGACAATTAACTAGGACCCTATTGGCTGATAACCAATCCATACCAAGGACAATGTCAAGACCTCTCAAAGGTAGACATATCAAATCAGCCATAAAACTCCTATCACCCAAAGTGAAGGATACATTTTTACACATCATAAAAGTCCATAGTTTAGCACCAGTCAGGTTAAACACATTCAATGCTCGATTCATAGCAATAACAGGTAATCTCATATGCATTACACAATCATTAGAAATGAAAGAATGAGTTGTACCAGAGTCAAACACCACATTAAGAATAGTATCCCCAAGTAAACACTTACTCTGAATAAGGTCATTGGCTTGGGCAGCCTCCTCAGCAGTGATGGCATAAACTCTGCCTGCAGCTGGTGAATTAGAAGTTCCAGCTCGATCATTTCTAGGCATCATAGAATTATTACCACGTCCACCATTTCCTTTGCCTCCTCTATTACCATTTCCACGGCCTCGTCCTCTGAAGCCTCCACAGTTTACACTAGCATTAGATTCAGTTTATTGCAAAAGAGGACAGTTAGGATGAATATGTCCTTTTTCATTACAATTATAACAGATAACCTCTTCTTCTTTATCATAGTTCCTAGCATAATGGTCTCCACCACATCTGAAACATTTGATTTCCCTTGGACGACTCACAAAACGACCACCAGAGTTTCCTCGACCTCTGGATTTAGAGGATGATCCACCTCTAACAAACTTCCCTTGCTTTTTGAAACTGATAGGTGGTAACTTTGAAGAACTATCAGATCTACTGTTTGATCCAGTAGAAGCTTTATCATCTTCTTCATAAATTCGGCATTTATTAACAAGAATAGGAAAGCTCCTGATTTCTTGGTGTCTAAAAGCCTTCTTGATTTCAGGTCTCAGACCACTTTCAAATTTAATGCATTTTGAGCCTTCAGTACCCAGCAGCTGAAAAAGAGGATAAAATAAACAGAGTTCCTCAAATTTTGCTGTATACTCTTCCACACTAAGATTACCTTGTCTGAGCTCCATAAATTCTAATTCATTTCTGCTTCTTACAGTTTTTGGGAAATATTTCTCAAGAAAGTACATCTTGAAATTCTCCCAAATCAATTCCGTACCGCAGCTACCATTCGAGCTTTGGTCATCTTCCACCAATTTTTAGCTTCTTTACGAAGTATAAACACAGCATATTTAACTTTTTGTACCTCAGTGCATTGCAAACTATCGAAAATCCTTTCTAGATTCTATATCCATGCATAGGCTTGGTCAGGATAAAAGCCTCCATGGAATTCAATAGGTTTGCGCTTGAGAAAACAGTCTAGACTATGATTGTCAGACGTCTGAGGCTGGTTCTGCCTTTCAAGAATATCAGTGAAGCGCTGGAAGGCAACAATCATTGCATCCATACCTGGATGATTAGCCATTCTTATCCTGGAATAACATCACACTTTAGTATTTCTAATGGATAAAAATACAACATTTTTACAGTAGATGTCATCAATCAATTCTATAATTGACAACTAGCATATGAGTTCACTCAGTTTATAGCATTTAGCAGCTTAACCTTGGCCTTGGACTTTTTCAAGTCTGCTCTGATACCAAAATAAAACATCCTAACCCTTAATATAATTATCCCAATATAATTAATTAGAATAATAAAATTAAGGGTAAATTTTTTTTTGTAGTTTATAATAATTATTTAAACAATACCCCTGGACCAATTAAGTAAACCTTTCCCATATATGGCGATATGAGAAGGTATGAAAATAATTAAAACATAGCTTGGATAATCAAAATGAAGATTATCACAAGAATCAGATGAAAGCGTATATTAAATTGTTAAATATAAGAAAATATGATTTTATAATAAAAGTAATAAAATCATATTAAGGTAAATAAAGAAAATAAAGAATTTAAAGAAAATGACTTCCAATTTCTGTATATGCAATATAACATACATATGAACACATACATATATTTATATACTTTCTCAAATTTTAAACTTCAAAAAGAAGTTATTCAACATCAATTCTCAAACCTTTAAACATATATAACAACGTATACTATCAAGAGCCGGCCAAGGCTTTTACATACTATCACAAGATATTATGTATCAATATATACATAATACTTTAGTTTCCACTGAATGCGTTCTCATATGCCTTCACTGCGTCTTGTATCCACTGAAAAAGATAACCACAATAGGGGGTGAGCATATACATGTCAAATGACAGTTATTGAATCGGATCAAATGTCCAATTCATAACCACATATAAATCATAATCGTATCACATAATCTCACTACATTTCATTCATTCATATTGATTATATAATCATGTTGTTCACAACAACATACATTAATGCATTCACATGCTCAATCAAATGGATCCCTTATTAAGTCTTTTAATTTGTGTTGCAACACTGGCTCTCAACATAACTCAGCTCTCAGCTGATCCGGCCATTTTACTGGTACCAAACCGTTTTCCCTCTCACGTGACACAATCACTCCCAGCGACAACGGTAGTGTCACGGGGTAAACCCCGTGCCCTACTCAAGAGGTTTGCCTTGAGTCCCACCCAAGGTCTTTTGTGGAATCCTCAAAACCACATGATATTTCATATTTGTTTATCACACAAGCATCCCATGCTTATCAAATACATCCCATGCATTCATATATCATGACAATTTCATGAATACAACTCATATATAGCATCTTATGCCATTCAAATCACAAATTCATTTCATGAATATCATTCACATCATCATCATTAATCACATATCATCATTATATTTCCTACTGTATCGCATACATAGGAATCATAACCAATTCACAAATACAACATATAACTCATGTCAATTCAATATCAATAACAATTACAAATATCATACATATTCGGGATTTCTCCTTAAATATTACAATACTATCCTGAGTCCGTTCATAAACTATATATTTAAAATGTAAACGCTCCCCCTACCTGGAATAAAGAATTCCAGCAGCTCCTCAGGCTATTGGGTATTATCCAATCACAATTCACAAGTTCCGACTTGAATTTCTAGCTCCGAACCCTTCCGAAGCTACCTCACTTGGGGAATTCAAAGCTTCTTCTCCCTAAAAGCCAAGCTTCCATGTGAAAGAGAAGAAGTGAAGATTGATTTCATCTTTAATTGATAATTTCCAATAGAAATTGGAAAAGAAAAGGTTTAGAGGTGATGTTTACTGTAACATCCCTATTTTTAGTAGCAGTTTTATTTAGTAAAAATTGAAGTTTAGAAGGTCTGTAAGTGGTAATAAGTGAATATACACCCTATTGATAGTCTGTAGTATCTCACAAATGTTATTTTTGTACATAATAATGGAATTTATATGGACCATTAGTGAAATTATGCAAATTCCGAGTGAAATAGGCTCTGATCCGAGTGACAGAGTGAAATTCCGAGTGAAGGATTAACAATTCCGACTGAAGGATGAAATTCCGAGTGTAAGGTTATGTTATCCGAGTAATATATGACCAAGAAGGGATACTACCGAGTGAAATCTTGGTCTTATATACATCTGGAGAGAAGTGTGTTCAAGAAAACCACTTCTAGGTGAAAATTCCGAGTCAAAACACTCTTGATTATTTGTTTCTGAGTCAAACCTTGCTAAGTACTTCCATTTCCGAGCAAAACCTCTCTGAAATATGGAATTCCGAGTGGAATATAGAAATGGGAGCCCAATCCGAGTAGAATATATAAGGTTTAGAGCCATTATTGGGTGAGGTTATGTTTATGACTCTTTTTCCGAGTGATAAAGACCTTAAAGGATTCCGATTGAAACACATTTTGAGGAAGGATAGTGTATTTGTACCTAAGAGATGAGTATCCAAGTGAAAAATGAGTGGGGAAGAATTTAAATACTCCTGAATGGTAAAATCCGAGTGAACCTCTTCTGAGGGAAGAGTTGTTATAATGGTTTGGATTGGAAATCTAGTCTAAGTGTATGATATATATATATATATATATATATATATATAAACCGAGTGAATGAATACATGTAAGTGTTTTATGTTGATTTGATGCTTCCTACCGACTGAAATGTGTTGTCAAAATTATTTGGGAAGTATTGATGGATGAAATAGTGATTAAGTTAAGGATTCCGAGTGGTTATATATATATATATATATATATATATATATATATATTAAGGCATTACTTGGCTTGAATATGAGTGGTGATGAATGAATAATGTTAAGAGAATAAATACCGAGTGGAAAATGGTAAGAGGAAGCCATTCCGAGTGAATTGCAGTAAGCAGGGCTATTTCCGAGTGAGTCTATGAGTATGACTCCTCTTCCGAGTGAGATATACTCTATTGGACCAATTTTGAGTGAGTGAGACTTGTATTTGTAAGTCTTTTTCGAGAAGTGAGGGCCTTAATAGGCTCTGATTGGAATTGTAGTTGAAGAATTTAGTTAAAACCGAGAGAGAAATATGAGTAAACCGAGTGAGTAAAGTAAGTCTATGCCGAGTGATGAATGTGAAGTACATTCCTGATTGTGTTGAAGTTAAATACACCGAGTGGTATGGCAAGTAGTATTCCGAGTAAGAGGATGAGTTTTACCGAGTGGAACAGTGTGTGTAGAGATTCAGATTTGGAATGAAAATTTCGAGTAGAAGAAAGATAGGAAAGAAATGAAAGGGAGTCAGTTTTTGAAGTACATTACCGAGTGATAAAGGACTAGGCTTGGAATGATTTAACCGAGTAAGAACCATCAGAAATGACCCGGATTTGGGATATAATACCGAGTGAAAGGCCAAGCAAATTAGGAGTCGGTGTGGGGGTGAATTACTGAGTAAATGATGGGAAAGATGAGTCGGTTTCATGGGAATGCCGAGTGAGGATTGGCTGATTCGCTCAAGCGAGTCGGATTTCGCTTGAGCGAGAAGGGCCCCTGATGCAAAAATCACTCCTTTCGCTCAGTATCTTCACTTCGCCCAAGCGAAGACTGGATGACTCGCTCAAGCGAGTCGGATTTCGCTTGAGCGAGGTGGAATTTTGCCTTGTTGACACAGTATGAAGGAACCACGCTCAAGCGAGCAAGCCACGCTCAAGCGAGCCTTGCAATTGTTGACTCGGAAGTAGGAATTCCAGTCGGTATAGTTGTTAACCGAGTGTAATTTCACTCGGTATTCGCTGACAGAAGTGCGTATTGACTTCAATTTTGTCTTTTAATGATTATTTAAATTCAATCGTGCGCATTATGGATAGTGGGCGACCAGAAATGGACACTGACTCAGCATATCACTTTGTTTAATCCCTAGTGACCCTTCCATTAGCAATCCACTAACAGCCCACTCAGAAAAGCTGTCCCCCACTTGTTTTTCCACTCACTTCCTCCCTATTTAAACCAGCTCAAGGTTCTCAGGACTCACACCACACACACGACACAAACACCTTCATCACTGTCCTTCCCAGCAAGTTTCTTTCTCTCTTTTCCCTTCTGTTTCACTCGGATTTGAAGCAGGACAGTGAAGGGAACCTCTTTCTTCTCCTCCAGGAACTTCATTGAGGTAAGGGGGGTATATTCTTGGGTGCTCTGTGGGAAAACCGAGTGAAGGAAAGGGTTAAGGAACTTGTTCCTCACCTTTCCAGGACAGATCTGGTTTTGTTGTGATTTAAATGTTTTAATTGTTTGTTATATTTGTATATATAATGTATTGAACATGCTTAATTACAGCGTTGTTTATTATTGACCATGAGAATTTAGTGAATATGTTGATTTTATTGATTAATATGAATGAATGTGTATATGTTTGATGCTGTGTGAATTAAATGCTTAAATTGTTATTATTTGAATATATATATATATTTGTTTGTTACCAAGTGCCTATAATCAGTGATGAATTGTGAAAAGATATGAACTGCATTGGACTGAAAATACTAAGAATCATGGGTATCGTGTGATTTTCAGTGAAGAATAATGAATAGAAGATGGATTTAATGATAACAGGCTCTGTTTTATGTTAAACCGACCGGTTCTACATCATTTCAATCGGATTTTACCTTACAAGAACACTTTTCATTCGGACATAGCATTTTCACTGGGAAAACACTCTATTTCTCTCGGACAGCATCTTCTAAGTCTTATTTTACTCAGAAATCTCTTTCTTAAATTATTTCACTCGGAACTTGACTTAATTTCACTCAGAAAATATAATTATCTTTTACTCAGAACCCTTTTTCAGTAAATTCACTCGGAAACGCTCTATTGCTCTCGGACAGTAGCTTCCCAGTCTAATTTCACTCGGAAAACACTTTATTTTACTCAGCAAGTAGTTATTTTACTCGGATTTGTTTTATTGCATTCAGACAGAACTCTTTTCAACTAATTTCACTCGGTAAACTCATGTTTCACTCGGAACTTATCTTATTTTTACTCAGGAAACTCTTTTCATACCGATTCCACTCGAAATCATACTTGATTTCACTCAGGAACTCATTTTCACTCAGAATTTAAGTAGCTTCACTCATGAAAACTTTTTCCAGTGATTTTAACTCGGTAAACACCTTAATTTCACTCAGAAAAACTCATCAGTATGATTCTACTCGGATTTACAAACAATGCTACTCAGGGAACCATTTTCCTACTGACTTCACACGGATTTATATTTTAATTCACTCAGAAATTTGTTTCACTCAGAATTCAAGATAATTAATTAAGAAAATCATTTTTCAGCTTCTGTTTCACTCGGAAAACCTATTAATTTCAGTTAGAAAACTCTGCTCAGTTTATTTCACTCGGATTCATAGCTATCTCATGCGGAAAACTCATTTTTCACTCGGATTCAAGCTGTTTCAGTCGGAAAATAGTATTCCAGTTCATTTTCACTCGGTTCCAAACTTATTTCAGTCGGAAAATAGCTTTCCAGTGTCATTTCACTCGGATTTTTAGCCAGATCGTTTGGAAA
The DNA here is from genome assembly GCA_037962975.1 of Clitoria ternatea. NCBI lineage: Eukaryota > Viridiplantae > Streptophyta > Magnoliopsida > Fabales > Fabaceae > Clitoria > Clitoria ternatea. Next base: position 109,291,546 of record CM075674.1, on the reverse strand, counting down.
ACCCTGCCCAGTATGGTTCCTGTAACATCCCAAAAATTTCAATCTCATGTGTAATTATTTTTAATCTAGGTCATTATTAATATTATCCATTTTATCTCAATTTTCTACAAAAATTTTTGGTTAGGACAACATCTTCAATTTAACCTTTTACCATGGTAAATAATTTTAACTTTATACCTTAGGTAAAAGTTAATCAAGTAACTTATTACCTATTTCCTTAGTTATTAATTCCTTTGGTTTTTCCAATTATTCTCATCAAATTGCCACATACTCCACTCAAAATGCGTCATCTTGTACACATTTTAATTGTTAGTTAGATTCCGAATTTGGAAATGTGGTTAACTACAAAGTTGTTCTTATTTGTCTTAGCTTTCCAACAAGACCAAATTTGTTAAAATCCATTAAGATATGAGAGAGATATGCCTAAAATACCAAAACAGTGTCAGAATTGATATTTACTTCAATCATACAAGCTCCATTATGTAGGCTGCGGAAATGGTCAACAATACAGCTCATTTTTCTTACCTAAAACCTCCATTATCACCACAATGATGTACCTAACATCCCACTACAATCCCATTATGAAAATCTTGTCCCCCACTTGTCATTTGCATCATTAAATCAATACTACATCTTGTTCCCAAGTCTGAATTCTTAGAACAAGCTAAAGTTAGTGAAGTCTCTCTCTCATTTCCTTTTATTTTCTCCATCAAAGTCACCCTTGATCTGAAGCTAGGACAATAAGAGAACATTTTCAACCACTCTAGGATCCTCCATCAAGGTAAGAGGGGATAGGGTTGTGAATAATTATGAAATGGGTAGAATTATATGCTGTCCTAGGATTCCAGTTTTATTTTCGTATCTTGTTGCTCAGTTTTGAGATTGAAAACGTGTGATTTTGATTCTGACTTCTTCATGAAAGATGTATATCTTTTTGTTTTGTGAATTTTAAGACCTGAATCAACTTATTTGGATATGTATAGAAAAAGTTATAGCCAAAATACTACAGCATGTCAGAGTGGAATATTTACCCTATGTTTTGTGTATATATTAAAATTCTGGGACTTATACATGCATAATCAGCCTTTGATGTCTTCATGAAAGTTGTAGATATTTGTGTTATGGATCTTTAGAAAGTGGTTTCAAGTCAAAATTATTTTTGTAGCTCTAGTTATACCTAAAAGACAGAAGTATGTTCATGTTAAAAATCTGCTATCGTGAATCACTGTTTGTATTTTTAAAACTGGGAATTTTGTGATGAGAATTAGTATTTAGTATCTTCATAAAAGTTTTAGATATTTATGTTATGAGTAATTTAGAACTAGTCTCATGCCAAAATTATTTTTGTAGATCCAGAAACGCTAAATTTACTAACATATGTACGTTTTGTTACTTTCTTTGAGATAGTTTAGTATACTATGAATTTGTGATATTTCTGTTTGGATTTGGAATTTTTGGTCTTCATAAAAATTATATATAATAGAATTATTGAAATATATAATTTGGCCTCATTCAAAAATTATTTTTATACTATAAGTTATAGCTAATTTACTAAATATTGTCAAACCAGTAAATTTTCCAGCAATTGGTGATAATGAAAAATGATAATCTATTGACTATTATGTGATTATGTGATGTTTCTGTTTGGAATTTGAAATTATAGTCTTCATGAAAGTTGTAGATATTTATGTTAGGGATCTATAGAAAGTGGTTTTGAGTTAAAAATATTCTTGTAGCTCTAGATATGCTTAAAATACAGAAGTATGTTCATGATGAAAATCTGTTAACTATAAAATCCGAATCTTATTTTTAAAACTGGGAATTTTGTGTTGAGAATTAGTGGTTGGTGCCTTCATGAAAATTGTATATATTTGTGTTAAGAATAATTTAGAACTGGTTTCATGCCAAAATTCTTTTTGTAGCTCTAGAAACGTTGAAAATACTAACCTGTGTACGTTTTAAAAATCCTCTTTGAGGCAGTTTTGTATTCTGTGAATAAGTGATGTTTATGTTTAGAATTTGAATTTATGGTCTTCATGAAATTTGTAGATATTTATGTTATTGAGCTATAGAAAGTGGAATCACATGAAAATGATTTGATTTACGCATGTTATGACTGTTTTACTAACGTATGTTGCTGTTGGAAATGCTGAAATTTGCTTATAATGGTTATTATGGATAAAAATGATATTTTCCCTATGGGTAACAATTTATTATTGAATTCTTGAGTGATTATGAAGTATTATGAATGTTGATGAGTGTCTAATGAGCATCATTCAGTTTGTGTATTTTGGTGGTGAATAATTATGAATGATTAAATTAATATATATATACATGAATGCCTTGCGGTTATTGATATATGTGGTTGAAACAGTAAATCCATGATTCTAAAAATTATTATATGTGATGTGTCCTTTGAGGACTTGTGGTTTTCCAAGTGGTTTTGGAAATATTAATATCATGGTATGTTAAATGATAAAGAGAATTAAAGGCATTCATGCATCATAAGCATTTGGACGCACCATGGAATTTTAGGGGTTCCATGATTGCCTACCCTGGTGGGGGGTTACTCTATGATGAGTTAAAGCCTTATTTTTGCAATGTGTTGGTCATGGGGCTGTAGGGATCCATGACTGTATAAATTCCTACCGATGTGTTGGTCATGGGGCTGTAGGGATCCATGACTGTATAAATTCCTACCGATGTGTTGGTCATGGGGCTGTAGGGATCCATGACTGTATTAATTCCTACCGATGTCTCTATGAGACCTTTTACTGCAGTATTCCCACCAAACCAAATGGATCCAGCATGACATCATTTGTCTAATTAAAGACTTATTAAATATAAATGAACTTGTTTGGCATATTCATCATATCATTATGGTTTGTTGATTGTGTTTGTGCAATTTTATTTATTTTATATTTATTCTATATTCTGTCTCACTCTTACATTAATTTTTACAGTGAATGCCACCCAGAATGAAGAGTGATGCTATGGTTGATGCCTATGTGAATTATTGCTTGGATTTCAAATTTATTCTAATTTTATGATTTGTAATAAATACAACGTGTTATGTACTGTTATTTTTAAAAATTGTTTCCGCTACGTAATTATTCCTTGAATTTTATTATTCACGACTAGTATGCATGATAATATTCCGCTATTATCGACCTTTATGTGAACTCTGATTTTAATTTATGAATTTTAAAAAGATCTTTTAAAAACGCGAAAAATTTATTCAGAAAATTATTCGGGACGTCACATTGGTGGTATCAGAGCATTTTCAAAAATTCAGGACCAATTACTATGACATGTATTAATTCTTGATATACTATGTGAATTGTTTGATTATTTGTTTGATAATATGTTACGTATATGCTATATGACTTGTGCCTGACTGATAAACTGCAAGTGATTTATTTGATTACTAGCTTGATGATATGATAAATGTGTGTTATATGACTTATTGCTTATCTGATAAATTGTAGAATACTTATAGTTACATTATAATATTATATATATATACGATATATTTTCCCTTAGAATCAGTATAAACCAAACCACAAATGTAGGATGGCAAGAAACAATAACGACGCTATGGCAGCCGCTCTCAACCGTTTGGCTGAGGCTTTGGAGAGGCAGAATCAACCAAGAAACACTGGAGGACTTCACGGACTAGATCACTTCCTAAAAAAGGAAGTCATCGATAATCCAGAGGTAGCATACCTATGGATTAAGGAAATGGAATGCATTTTCGAGCCTTACCCCGTTCAGAATTTGAGAAGGAGGAGTATAGCACCATACGATGATTGAGGAAGCAGAGTACTGGTGGACCCATGTTAGAAACAGGTTAACAACTGATGGACACGCCATCACTTGGGAATGAATTCAAGACGAAATTTCTCGCCAAATATTTCTCTGAAGACATAAGGAGGCAGAAAGAGCAAGAATTCTTTAATTTGAGATGAGGTAATATGACAGTTGGGGAGTACGCTTCTAAGTTTGATGAATTGGCCAAATGTCCCTACTACACCCAAATGGGAAAAGCGTTGAGATGCGCAAAAATTTGAAGGAGGGCTACGATAGAAAATCCGTTAAATATTATTAGGACTAGAGTTAAAATTATACCCAGTTAGAAAATGGGTGTCAGACCAAGTATCTTCGAATTGAGATGCCATTGGTCAGAGCTATTAAGAATATTATTGAGAATCCAAATCTATATTCGGAATAATTTTTGGATTTAGTATTAAAGAACGGGAATCCTGTTTGTTATAAAATAGGAAATATTTTAATGATGGACCGAGACATAACTTATTTCCCTTTTCCTCTCCCTCATTTTTGTCACTTCTTCCTCCTTTACACAAACTCTCTTTTCTCCTCTTCTTCTACAAAGCTCATCATTTTATGAATCTCCTTCCATACCCAACCAACCATGCCTTCTTTTTATTCATTTTGGAGAATGATTCAGATGCTTGGAAGCTCTCTATTCTCCCTTCATATTCGTATACATGCTAGGGTTTTGGGATAGCTTGGGGCTTGAGGTAAACTTCTCTACTCTTTTGTTGTTTTGGCCCTAGGTTTTGGTTTTTATATGGTTAGGAGAGTGTCTTATGAATGGATTTAGAAATAAGAACCATTTTTATGTAAAACCCAAAGGTGGGATGTGATTAATGTGTTTTTGGTTAGGTGTGAAGTAGTATACGAAAGTTTTAAGATTAGAGATGGAAGATGATGATTGTTAATGGTGATTATTGATTTTAGTGAAATCATAACTCTAGAATTTGGGGGAAATGAGTAATAAGGTTATGAAATGATTTTTAGTGAAAACCCCTAGTAATAAGTGTGTAGGTGTTATTAATAATGGAGGTTGGTGGTTATTAGAAATGGTTATTTAGTTTTGATAAAGAACCCTAAGTGTTGTAATTTGGGGAATTTAGTTAAATTGAAGATTTCTGATGACTTTGAATACTCTAGAATGATTATATAAAGAGGAAATGAATGTTTGAAGCATTAGTGTTGAATATTGAGGATTGGGAGAAAAGTGTATATGAATATGTGTATGGTTGGGGGAATTAATTTAGGTTGTTGATGTTTATGATGATGTTAAAAATGGTCGTAAGCCATTGATAGTGGATTAAGGAAATAGATACTTAAATTGATGAATGGATATGCCATTTTGAAATAGTTGAATTGGTAATGGTCTTAGACGGATCCGATAGGTTTATAATGAGTTCGAATAGATTTTTGATGATGATTGAATGATTCATGTGATGATTTGGAGGTCTTAAGGCTAAGGGACATAGTATTGTTGTTGTTAGGTGTGGTTAGCCATTTAAGATTTAAAGAATCTTGGTCTTGGGAGAGGAATTCCCGAAGCCTAACATGAGCGTGTAAATTGGATTAGACAAGTCTAGGACATGATAGTGAGCGTTGGGGGATGATACCTTAAAATGGTATATTAATAGCATGTATAAGTAATTTTGTGATAGGTTTGTGTTCCGAACGATGATGCGGAATGATTCCAACTTCAAATTTCGAGGACGAAATTTTTATTAGGGTGGGAGAATTGTAACATCCCAAAAATTTCAATCTCATGTGTAATTATTTTTAATCTAGGTCATTATTAATATTATCCATTTTATCTTAATTTTCTACAAAAATTTTTGGTTAGGACAACATCTTCAATTTAACCTTTTACCATGGTAAATAATTTTAACTTTATACCTTAGGTAAAAGTTAATCAAGTAACTTATTACCTATTTCCTTAGTTATTAATTCCTTTGGTTTTTCCAATTACTCTCATCAAATTGCCACATACTCCACTCAAAATGCGTCATCTTGTACACATTTTAATTTTTAGTTAGATTCCGAATTTGGAAATGTGGTTAACTACAAAGTTGTTCCTCTTTGTCTTAGCTTTCCAACAAGACCAAATTTGTTAAATTCCATTACGATATGAGAGAGATATGCCCAAAATACCAAAACAGTGTTAGAATTGATATTTTACTTCAATCATATCATCTTGTACATATTTTAATACCTTGTTAGAGTCCGAATTTGAAAAAGTGGTAAACTACAACGTTGTTTCTCGTTGTCGTAGATTTCCAACAAGACCAAATTTGTTAAAATCCATTAAGATATGAGAGAGATATGCCTAAAATACCAAAACAGTGTCAGAATTAATATTTACTTCAATCATACAAGCTCCATTATGTAGGCTGCGGAAATGGTCAACAATACAGCTCATTTTTCTTACCTAAAACCTCTATTATCACCATAATGATGTACCTAACATCCCACTACAATCCCATTATGAAAATCTTATCCCCCACTTGTCATTTGCATCATTAAATCAACACTACATCTTGTTCCCAAGTCTGAATTCTTAGAACAAGCTAAAGTTAGTGAAGTCTCTCTCTCATTTCCTTTTATTTTCTCCATCAAAGTCACCCTTGATCTGAAGCTAGGACAATAAGAGAACATTTTCAACCACTCTAGGATCCTCCATCAAGGTAAGAGGGGATAGGGTTGTGAATAATTATGAAATGGGTAGAATTGTATGCTGTCCTAGGATTCCAGTTTTATTTTCGTATCTTGTTGCTCAGTTTTGAGATTGAAAACGTGTGATTTTGATTCTGACTTCTTCATGAAAGATGTATATATTTTTGTTTTGTGAATTTTAAGACCTGAATCAACTTATTTGGATATGTATAGCAAAAGTTATAGCCAAAATACTACAGCATGTCAGAGTGGAATATTTACCCTATGTTTTGTGTATATATTAAAATTCTGGGACTTATACATGCATAATCAGCCTTTTATGTCTTCATGAAAGTTGTAGATATTTGTGTTATGAATCTTTAGAAAGTGGTTTCAAGTCAAAATTATTTTTGTAGCTCTAGTTATACCTAAAAGACAGAAGTATGTTCATGCTAAAAATCTGCTAACGTGAATCACTGTTTGTATTTTTAAAACTGGGAATTTTGTGATGAGAATTAGTATTTAGTATCTTCATAAAAGTTTTAGATATTTATGTTATGAGTAATTTAGAACTAGTCTCATGCCAAAATTATTTTTGTAGATCCAGAAACGCTGAATTTACTAACATATGTACGTTTTGTTACTTTCTTTGAGATAGTTTAGTATACTATGAATTTGTGATATTTCTGTTTGGATTTGGAATTTTTGGTCTTCATAAAAATTATAGATAATGGAATTATTGAAACATAGAACTTAGCCTCATTCAAAAATTATTTTTATACTATGAGTTATAGCTAATTTACTAAATATTGTCAAACCAGTAAATTTTCCAGCAATTGGTGATAATGAAAAATGATAATCTATTGACTATTATGTGATTATGTGATGTTTCTGTTTGGAATTTGAAATTATGGTCTTTATGAAAGTTGTAGATATTTATGTTATGGATCTATAGAAAGTGGTTTTGAGTTAAAAATATTCTTGTAGCTCTAGATATGCTCAAAATACAGAAGTATGTTCATGATGAAAATCTGTTAACTATAAAATCCGAATATTATTTTTAAAACTGGGAATTTTGTGTTGAGAATTAGTGGTTGGTGCCTTCATGAAAGTTGTAGATATTTGTGTTAAGAATAATTTAGAACTGGTTTCATGCCAAAATTCTTTTTGTAGCTCCAGAAACGTTGAAAATACTAACCTGTGTACGTTTTAAAAATCCTCTTTGAGGCAGTTTTGTATTCTGTGAATAAGTGATGTTTATGTTTAGAATTTGAATTTATGGTCTTCATGAAATTTGTAGATATTTATGTTATTGAGCTATAGAAAGTGGAATCACATGAAAAGGATTTGATTTACGCATGTTATGACTGTTTTACTAACGTATGTTGCTGTTGGAAATGCTGAAATTTGCTTATAATGGTTATTATGGATAAAAATGATATTTTCCCTATGGGTAACAATTTATTATTGAATTCTTGAGTGATTATGAAGTATTATGAATGTTGATGAGTGTCTAATGAGCATCATTCAGTTTGTGTATTTTGGTGGTGAATAATTATGAATGATTAAATTAATATATATATACATGAATGCCTTGCGGTTATTGATATATGTGGTTGAAACAGTAAATCCATGATTCTGAAAATTATTATATGTGATGTGTCCTTTGAGGACTTGTGGTTTTCCAAGTGGTTTTGGAAATATTAATATCATGGTATGTTAAATGATAAAGAGAATTAAAGGCATTCATGCATCATAAGCATTTGGACGCACCATGGAATTTTAGGGGTTCCATGATTGCCTACCCTGGTGGGGGGTTACTCTATGATGAGTTAAAGCCCTATTTTTGCAATGTGTTGGTCATGGGGCTGTAGGGATCCATGACTGTATAAATTCCTACCGATGTGTTGGTCATGGGGCTGTAGGGATCCATGACTGTATAAATTCCTACCGATGTGTTGGTCATGGGGCTGTAGGGATCCATGACTGTATTAATTCCTACCGATCTCTCTATGAGACCTTTTACTGCAGTATTCCCACCAAACCAAATGGATCCAGCATGACATCATTTGTCTAATTAAAGACTTATTAAATATAAATGAAATTGTTTGGCATATTCATCATATCATTATGGTTTGTTGATTGTGTTTGTGCAATTTTATTTATTTTATATTTATTCTATATTCTGTCTCACTCTTACATTAATTTTTACAGTGAATGCCACCCAGAATGAAGAGTGATGCTATGGTTGATGCCTATGTGAATTATTGCTTGGATTTCAAATTTATTCTAATTTTATGATTTGTAATAAATACAACGTGTTATGTACTGTTATTTTTAAAAATCATTTCCGCTACGTAATTATTCCTTGAATTTTATTATTCACGACTAGTATGCATGATAATATTCCGCTATTATCGACCTTTATGTGAACTCTGATTTTAATTTATGAATTTTAAAAAGATCTTTTAAAAACGCGAAAAATTTATTCAGAAAATTATTCGGGACGTCACAGTTCCACTCGGAATTATACATATTTCACTCGGATTTGCCCCTGTTTCACTCGGAAAACTCTATTTTTAATGGTTTTCGCTTGGATTTTCATTCAGAAACTACTTTTTAATACCTTTTAAATTAGTGGGAAGTCATAATTATTATTATCTTTCTTATTTTATTATTATTATCCTAATTATTATTAACCTTAATATTGTCATTATTATTATTAGTTTTTTTTATTATTAAACAATTGCTAACGTCTTAATTATGCGCAAATACATAAAGAATATATTATTTTACTCTTTATGAATAATATAATTTTAACCAAGATATAATAGATATATTTCTAAAATAATAAACGAATATCTTACAAGGTTTAAATAATTAATGGAATTCAAAGAACTTGAGAATGATATGATGAGACTGGAAATACATAAGATACCTACGGAATCAATTGATAAAATAAATGCATTTCGCATCATGAAAATATTTTTGAAGAAGAAAAATCTCTAGAGCATACACTTGGTACAGTGGAGGACACTCACGTTCGATCTCCATGAAGAATCTTGGGAGTACAACTGGAACGGCAACCCAATGGCATCAGAGTCGCGCCCTGATAGCCGGGTGAGATGAATAATTCTGGTGTACTTTGACTAAATGACGGAGTGTAACTATGATCGTAGGGATCCAAGTCTCAAATATATATATATATATATAAATCAATGATGAGAACCAATGAGTTCATTTGTACCAGAGCTTGGGCGGACCCTAATCGCTCTAGATGATTGGAATGGTGATATTCCAAAGAATGAGAAGAAGATGAAACGATTTATTGGGCCCACATGCATCATGAGACTTAATCAAAGATAAATCATAATAAATCCAAACTCATGCATTTCATTACAGCATATTTGATTGTTATAATTGTGAATATGTTATATGTACGATTTATTTCATGGCAATATGCTTGTTTGTTATAATTGTGAACATGCTAAATATACGATTATGTGATGACAACATGTTTGATTGTTATAATTGCGAATATGCTAAATGTATGATCTATGTGACATTGTATGTTAACTGGATTATGTCCGCACCGGATTAACCAATCAGGGTCTTGGGTTATACTCACCCTTACTGTTGACCATTTTTCAGAGGAATTAGGAAATCAAGAACCAGAACACGAAGAACAGCAATACGCTAATCCAACTAAGAATGTTCATTAGGATTAGAATAGAGGTAATAGATATTTATGAACAAGTTGGATGACTGTATAATATTTTAAGGGTGCCTGTGTATCCTATTCTGTTAAGAGTACAATTACTTACAGTTTGTGAATGACTATGTGATATATACATTATTGCTTCCACTGATCTGCCACGTATTTATAAAAAAAAAATATTCACTTTTTCTTAAACTGTTAACACTCTCAGTTAAATAGGATGAACCTACAGAAGGATTTGTCTTATCTAACCGAGGGTGTTACTTTACACTCTCAAAATTTTAAGCTGATCCAACGGTAGGATTGACAGAAATCGTTGATGGAAAAGGCGTGAACGAAATAAGGAAGTGCTGATATATATATATATATATATATTAAGAGATAAGGAAGAAACAAGATAATAAAAGAAAAGAAGATAGAACAATAAAGAGGGTCCCATACTTAAAAAAACAAAAAAGAGAATCTACTAGAATTTAAAAGAAGAGTAGAGTGATGTGGAAGAGCCTCGATGATTAAAGTAAATATCAATTTTGACACTATTTTAGTATTTTGGCATATCTCTCTCATATCTTAATGGATTTTAATAAATTTAGTCTTGTTGGAAAGCTAAGACAACGAGGAATAACTTTGTAGTTGACCATATTTCCAAATTCGAACTCTAACATGGTAAAAAGATTAAATTGAAAATACTCGGGAATATCTCTTTCCGAGAAGGATTCATCAGAGTCTCTTTTCGTTCAAAATTGCTTCACTCGGAGGGGATTCGCTCGGAAATGTTTCTGCTTGAAACACTCATTCATAGCTTTTCTTTCCTCGGAAGTGACCCACTCAGAAATGTCTCACCCGGAGACACCTCATTCAGAAATATCTCACTCGGATATATCTCTGCCCGAGTCAAAGCCTTTCTTCACTCGAATATATTTCTCTCAGAAGTGCGTCACTCGGAAGTCTTACAACCGAAAGGATCATTTGGAGTCGAAGTTCAGTCCTCTCTCAGAAATCTTTCCACTTGGGAATATCACTCGGAGTCGAAGACAATCTCGAAGACGAACCCGAGCACAAGCTGTCGGCAACTTTGAATATGGGCCCGAGCACAGGCTCTGGGCAATCTTTAAGACAACCGAGCACGAATTGAATGAAGGGGTTCACCACTCGGATATTTACTTCCCCTGGGAACTATTCACTCAGAAACGTACTCATTCGAAGTTAAAGTCTTTCTCTGTCCAGAAGTACTTCCCCTGGAAAAGACTTACTGGGTATGTCTCAATCGGTGCCATACCATGCGGGAATCGAAAATGTCTCACTTGGTGCTATCCCACTTGGAAATGTCTCACTCGGTGCCATCCCACATGGAAGTGTCACACTCGAAGACATCCCACTCAGGAAAGTTGCACTCAACTCGGAGATACCCCACTCAGGAATTCACTACTCAGAAATATCTCGGCCCGAGAAGTACTCATTCAAAATCAAAGCTTTTCTTCGCTCGGAAGGACTTCTCTCGGAAACGACCCACTCGGAAGTATGGAACTTGGGAGCGTCTTTGCCCAAAATGTGCTCATTCGAAGTCAGAGCCCCTTTTCGTTCAGAATCAATCCTCTTGAGAATATTGCTTTTCGAGAAAAACACTCGTCTGAAGTCAGACTCGAAAATTCTTCATTGATCCCTAACTTGGGCAACGGATGTCTAACGCTTTTTAATTAAAAAGAAACTCCACCGATCCTTAATGAATTATTTTCTAAAATTCTCAATTTAGGATGTTACATCGTGAGGGGTTAAAGTGGTGGAGAAGTGGGAAATGAGAGTGAGTTAAAGAGAGATTAATCAAGAAGAAAAAAAGAAAAATGAATTAACCTAACTAAGTTAGGTTGACCAACGGTAATTTGGTCATTTAACCTTTTCGGTTAATAGCCATAACTGGCCCCTTGACCTAAATTTTAAAAACTAACCCAATTAATTCCTCGATTTAATAGGTCATTTTAAAATTTTAATTTATCGACTTTTGTGTAATTAATTTAATTAATTATGAGCATACAATTTTTTATCGTATATTCTATTTAAATTTCCCTAACATATCCTAATTAATAAAAATAAAGATGTTGTAATTTTCCCCCTGTGTGCACATCATTACGAAACATGTACCACTTAAATTCTTTTTATTTAAATTTTGAATTTGAAAAGCCTATCCATGGAAATCGTTCTTGGGTGTTTGAATTTTAAGCTGTTTCAATTTGCATTTAAATAAACTAATTTATGAACTTTTAACTTCCAACTTTTAAGTTTTAGTTAATTTATCTGATTGTCTTATCATACAGGCCCAATATAGATATGATACTTTTCTTAATTTGTGTCTTTGTTGGATAATGATAACAATAATAATAAATAAACTAAACAAGTATAACCAATATGAACTCAAATTGTGTATATCTTTCTATAGCTTGATAAGTGGTTTAAAATTTGAGTCCAAAAAAACATTAATATATATAATAATTCTACCTAGTGTTATTTAAATCGGATCAATAATCGAGCTATTAAAGATACTAGGTAAATAGGTTAATGATCAAACTGGTTGAATAAGTAGTTGAATCAATTGATTCAATCTATTTTAAAAATATAAAATACAACCTGTATAATTCAAGTATTTTATACTCTAAAATTTCAAAATCAAATACAAATACAATTTTCATACTAATAATGCCAAATCATAAATCATTACAAGTTTCAACATAAGTTTAGTAATGCAATTAAAAAAAATTTGTCTGTGCCCAAGGACTAGATACTGGATCAACTTTTAGAGAAGACTTTCTTTCCTCATCAAAGACATCTTATGCTTCCAAGTTACTTTCTTTTTGGTTCACATCTTCCATTGCATTATCTTGAACATCATCATCATTATCCAAATCTATTTGATCTATGAGAATATCATTTTTAATGTAAGTTAGCAATCAATATCAAATGACAAACACTAGAATTGAAATTTATAATCAACTATTATAATATAATATAATAAAGAAACATACCAATATCATTGGAAATTAAAAATTAGTTGGATAGTCATATTTACAAGGTCTTCACCTAAAGCTTCCACACCTTCAATATTTAAAATGGTGGTGAGTTCTCATGTACCCAATTAGAATTCTCATTATCAAGTGTTTCAAAGTTGATTAGATTATAATTGTGATGCCTCACTCAATTCCTAAATTTTGTTACATATCAAAATATATAAAAGAAAACAAACAATGAAGAAATAACATATTATTATTATTATTATTATTATTATTATTATTATTATTATTATTATTATTATTATTATTATTTTGTTACGACCTCTAATTATAATAAACATATACACCATCATTAAACTTTTGATGCTCTAACCTGTTTCTTTTTCTTTTAGTGAATGTGCTGAGATACGCTATAATTACATGCTGATAACCCAAAGCACTATAAATTTGACTTAAAACACAAATAGCCAATTTTTGTAAATTTGCTGTAGATTGCCCATAAGATCTCCACATCTATAAAATATTTTAAAATAAAAGAAATATGTTAATTAATAACTTTATACATAATCAAAAGAGAGATTAATGAGAAAAGAATAATATGAGTAATTTATCATAGGAAAGGACTATTAATACAGTTCCAACTATACTTACAAAGCGTGTTGTAATAACTTATTACAGTGTTTCTAATGTCTTTCTAATGACACATTACTAAGTTATTTCTATATATAATTACAATTCTTTGTACATTATTATGTGCTTTCCAACACAATAACATGATGTGTTATAATAACTTTATTTTATTGTAGTTGTGTCATATCACTGAATTTTGTTCACATAGGACAGCTAGTCTTCCAAAGTCCAACTCGGCATATATGAATATTCTCATCTCATCGATCAACTTCCATTGAAATACCTTTCAACGACATCTACAAAACCACCTGTTGTGGAGCCATGTTTTTTCAAACGCTTCACTAAATTTGCATTTACGATATAACCAATAATCAATTGCATGGAGATTTTTGTAGAACTGTGAATCTCAACCAGCATTTAATATTTTAAAGTAAGGATCTAGTGTCTTCTTGTTACCTTAAAACCTTTTAACCATCTATGAAAAACAAACAAAATAAATCAGTCACAGTGTAAGAATATAAAAACACAATATAAAAATGACTCGTTAAATCAATATAAAAACACTATATAACTTTACATAAATTAAAAGATTAAAATTCGTTAATATTCCCTCATTAATTTCTAAATAATTTTTATATAAATTTTAATAAAATAATTTTACTTTTAATATTTTAATGTGTAAAAAATTACACACAATCAAAATAAATGCAAACTTGCAAAGCCACACCCCGCGTGATACGCGTCGAAGCACTGATATAAAAGAAAAGTCATTAAAAACGTATATAAAGAATTATTTATAATAAATATTGTATCTAGATCTTTTCTCTTTTTCTTTAAGTACACACCTCTTTCCGAAACATTCGACCACCCATTGTTTTTAATTTCAACAACTCTCGCTGCTTTTCTCTTCCCAAGTAAAGATTCGATCTTGCCTTATTTCCACATAATGAGCAGCACGAATTCATCCATCGTTTCCACCTCCACTCCCACCTCCTCTTCCCGCCCCTGGCCCCAGAAGCCCACCGTGAGAGAAGTGCATCTTGCAGTTGCAGGCGCATGCAGGCCAGCGCCAGGGACGTCTCAAAACGTGAGAGATTCCAACAAATCAAAAGGACAAAATAAATAAATGGGGAAGAATTGGAACAGCATTTTATGATTTTATGATTATTATGTGCTTGCATTTTACTTGCTATATCAAGTTATACTTACTTAATCTGTCAGTTTGTGTAATAATAATGTCGTGATATGTAATATATATGCTGTTTCAATGAAATTATATTTATTAGAATTATGGTTATTGGCTTGTTAGGTTATTGAACAATATTTGAGCTCTTATTTTATTTTTTATGTTTCATATGTAAATATAAACATACCCATATTCTTATTATGGGTTGTTCTGTTTTTTTGTTGTGGAGAATGGGGTTTTGTGGTGAAGTTGTGGTGTCGGTGGTGGAAGGGTGTCAATGATGGATGGGTTTCATGGTAGAGGTGTGTTGGTGATGGAATGGTTTTGTGGTGGAGGGGTTTCGGTGGTGATGGTAGTCGTTGGAGGGGCAGGGACGGTGATAGTGGTCATAGGAGGTCCATGGAAGGTGGAACAGTAGTCGCGCGTGGTGGTTGGAATGGATGTCGTGGGTGTGGTGCTATTGGAGATCGTGGAGTACTGGCGGGATGATTGGTTTGAGTGGTGGTGCATGGGTGTGGGTGAGAGTTTGAGGTGTATCATAAAAATAGTGTTTTGATGGTAGATGATTGGTTTTGATGGTGAACCATGGGTATGTGGAGTGTATCCTAAGATTCATAGGAATTAAAGGTTTAGATTGGTTTGGATTTATGGTGTATGGGTGTAAACTGAAAATGCGGATCATGTTAACTGTTTTTTAATTTAAATACTTAATTTTAATTGTTTATGCTGTTGGGATTTTTTTTAATTTTTAATTTTGTATGACAATTGTCTATATATTATAACTAGAACCAAAAAGTATTTAGATACAAATTCGGTTAGGGTTTAGCGTTTATATACAGATTCGAACCGTGTTTAGATGCAAATTTGAATAGCATTTAGATACAAACTTTTTTAATTTATAGCGGCACGTTGTTTACAATGTATTACGTTCGTTCAAACACTAGTTATGTATACATAAAGTAAATGGAAAAATAGATGTAAATTATGATTATACAATTAAGGAATAAGGATATTAATTTACAATAACAAAATATACAAGAGAAATGGGTTAATTTATAATAGTAATACATTTTATTAATGAATAAAATTAAAATTATTAAGAAAGACAATAACAAACATAATCAAGTACAAATACTTTTAAAAACATATGTAAACAATCATCATAAAAATGACAACATAATTAGGGTTTTTTAATTAATCGTGGTAATGGTTAATAAAAATATAAATATATAAAAAATTAAAATTGTGAATAAAAATTAAGAAGCATGTGAGGCATTAGTTGATTAGGTTGATTATAGTTACACACTGATTTTTTTTTTATGGTTGATTGTAATATATTGAGAATGTCATCTCTACCTATTGATAAGGGAAAAAGCCCTGCCAACTGGTTGTCATGTTCTTACATGCAATTGGCCATGGTGCGGGTAATAAAGTAATCCAAGAAAGATAATATTCTGGTGAAACCGTTAGCAGACATTTTCATCGTGTACTATAAGCTTGCCTAAAGTTGTCGGCGGACCTTATAAAGCCTACTGATCAAACATTTGTACATATGCCACATAAATTACGTGATGATATTAGATATTAGCCATAGTTCAAGAATTATATCGAGGCAATTGGTGGGACTCATATCCCATGTGTGGTTTCATCCAATGATTTTATCAGGTTTATTAGTAGGAAATGTTACACCACACAAAACGTGATGGTTGTTTACAATTAGGATATGTGTTTCACATTTGTATTGCAAGGCTAGGAGGGATCTGCCCATGATGCATGCATATTTAGGACGCATTAACAAATGTGGGCTTACAATTTTTCACATCCTTCCCTAGGTTTGGTTTCATACTCCTTCACCCTGTATATTTATGAATGCATTAGTTTACTAACTCAATATACTAAATTGCACACTAATATTTCTTATTTTCTAGGTAAATATTACTTGGTAGACAACAGGTATCCAACACCAATGGATTCTTGGGTCCGTATAAAAGTGAAAGATATCATCTCTCTGCGGGCGTAATCATAATTTTGGAAATCATAATGAAGTCTTCAATTATTTTCATTCAAGCATAAGGTGCACCTTAGAAAGAACATTTGGCGTGTGGAAGAATAGGTTTTCCATTATGCATCAAAGTTTCAAATATTAGACTCAAGTCAAGCTAGTATGTGCTACAATAGCAATCCATAACTTCATTCAGAGATGTGCTCAATATTTGACATTGAGTTTGATAACATCCCTGACATTGATGACAACAAACACATTAGGTTCGTGGGCCTATCGCGGGCCAAGTAAAAATAAAAAATAAATAAAAAATAAATTAAAAATAGAAACAAAAAACAAAAAACTTTAACCCTAACTTAAACTCACGTAATTGTATTTTGAGTTTTTAAGACATTGGTGATGTTATTAATTATTATCATGCATTTGAAACCTATTTGTCATGTTTAAGGTTTATATTTGGATTAAAAAACTATTAAATTTAAAATTTCATGAGCTTATTTCATGAATCATGATTGAATTTTTTAGATTTTAGATAATTAAATATGTTGAAGTACATATATTTTTGATTTCATAAAAAATGATTTAAGCACAATAATTTCAAAAGAATAAAATAGAAGCCAAAGAAAAATTTCATAAACAGATTAACCCGTGGATTCTTGGGCCTATCACTGGCCCAAAAATCGACCTATTTAAAAAACAGGCTTATGCGGGCCAACCCGTTAACAAAGCGAGTTGGACCGTATAGACAACAATATGCCTAAGAGCATGTTTGGTTCGATGGTTTCTTCTCCGTTCCGTGGCGTTGACGCGGTTTTTGTAACACCCCGAATTCTTAAAATTGGAAAATAAATTAGGAAAATAAATGTTGAATAATTAAATGTGGGCTAATTAATATCCCAAAATTCTTGAAATGATTTAAACAAGACTCTTAGAAACTGCGGGTGAATTATGGTGATCGGATGAGTTGAAAACTGACCCGGATAAAATATAGGTGTCGGGCCAAGTATCTCCGATTGAGATGCCGCTGGACAGGGCCGTAGATAATGTTATTGGGATTCCGAATTTATATTCGGAATAATTTTTAGAATATGTATTGAGCCCGAACAGTGAACCTGTTTGTTTAAAAAATGAAAGAGTTTAATGAAAGCTTGACAACTTAAAAACTAAATTCACATTTTCACTTTCACTTCTGTTGCACTCTTCTTCTCTACGTGAACATACTTCTTCTTTTCTTCTTCTTCATTATTCCCCTTCATCTCCCTCTTGAACCCTAAATTAAAAAGAAATACTCTTCCCTCCTCCATTGTTGTTCTTCAAGAAGCTCAAGAAAAGCTTGGGCTTGGGATCTTTCCCTTCCTCCTCTTATTTTCGTGTGGATCTTCTCCTCTTTTGCACATCCACTTCTTTCTTCTCTTGAGGACTTGATAACGCTTGCGAAGCGGGAACATCAACGCCAGAGGTCTACTTCTCTTGAGGTAGGTGAGGGGGTATATTTTCTAAATGTATGAGAACATGTATGTTGACAATGTATATGATGATGTAATGTGGCATGTTTACTTGAATGAAAGTAATACCATGTGATTATGATGTGGATTTGAACTTGGTGCCTAAAATGATTGATTGTCGATTGAGACCTTTTTAGGCTAAGAATGGTATATCATGTGATGATGATGTTAATGATATAATTGATGAATATATCACCTTGCGGGGTGCCACGAAGGGCATGTCCCTGAGTGATGATGATGATGTGGTTGGTGAATATATCACCTTGCGGGGTGCCACGAAGGGTGTATCCCAGAGTGATGATAATGATATGATTGATGAATATATCACCTTGCGGGGTGCCGCGAAGGGTATGTCCCGGAGTGATGATGATGGTTTGTTTGATGAATATATCACCTTGCGGGGTGCCACGAAGGGTGTAACCCGGAGTGATGATAACGATATGATTGATGAATATATCACCTTGCGGGGTGCCACGAAGGGTGTATCCCGGAGTGATGATGTTGATCTAAGTGAATGAGATCTCTGTTGAAATAATAACCAGCTCTGTGCATATGCATTCTGGAACACTAGCATGTGTGTAAGTCATAAGAACATGGCATAGAATGATATCATGTTGAGTGAATTGTGCGAAGGATAAATGGAAACTACTTTTGAAACCAACTGTTAATGGGTTAGTGGACGATTTGTTTCTTGAAAATAAAAAAAAAGATATGCATATAATTATGTCTAGTAAATTGATATTTGATGATTTAGTGTGGAATGAAGTTTTTATAGATGATGTTTATATTGAATTCATGTATATATTATCATAATTGTTAGATTTTCATCATTGAGAAAGTATACTCACTCTCCCTGTGGTATATCTTTTTAGCTCCTGTGTTGTAGGGTTTGTCTTGGAGCTGCTTTGTGGAGGAGAAGTGTGAAGGAAGCCCCATTTTGGTAAAGAATGCCTTGGCCGACAATATTTTGATTTACATAGATATGTTGAATGGATGTAATGTATATAGCACAATGTATGTTTTGCATAGTCTGGATTTAGAATGGATAATTGTATGAATGATGAATATATATATATATATATATATATATATATATATATATATATATATATATACAATGATGATTTTGGAAGGTCATAGAGGAAAATGAGATCTTTTGTCTATGACTCATTTTCAATTATGACCCTGTGAATGTATGAATGATGATACTATTTTCATCTTGATAAATGTATGAAGTTTTATGTTTGAATGTTGGACTTGTGAAGTAGAAGAGTTAATGAGTTGATTTTTATACAATAGATGAGTTGTAACGGAAATTTACAAGCATGATTGATTAGAACAAGTTCTAAATATGTAATATGATATGTATGAAGCGTTGAATTTAAGTAAAATTGATTAAAATGAGTTTTGGTATAGTGTGTTAAGTGTTTCCTGCATTTTCTGCGTTTTATTGTCAATCTCGCTCAGGCGAGAGGGCTTCTCGCTCAAGCGAGAATGCCCCTGTATCGAATTTTGGTTCCTGGATGATTCTCGCTTAGGCGAGAATGGGTCTCGCTCAGGCGAGATTGTCCCAGCATCAGAGTTTGGTCACTGTACCATTTTCGCCCAAGCGGGGGTGTATTTCGCCCAAGCGAAATTGCTTCAGAATAAGAGGATTAGATACTGACTCATTTTCGCTCAGGCGGAAGTGAGCCTCGCCCAGGCGAGATGGTTTTTGGCATCAGGGGTTGGTCTCGGGTGGATTTTCGCTTAGGCAAGAAGGGTCTCGCCCGAGCGAGCGTGGGACACTTAGCTACTGGCCGAATTTCGCTTGAGCGAATGGCCTTGGGGCAGTGCTCGCTCAAGCGAATGAGCGTGGATTTGGTTCTGGGCGTTTTTCGCCTACGCTCGCTGGCTCCGCCCAAGCGAGGAATGCATATCTTGCTCAAGCGAGTTGGGGTCGCTTGAGCGAAATGGCCCCTGAATCTTCACTTCCTCCTTTCGCTCAGCATTTTCTGCTTCGCCCAAGCGTGCTGTGTGAAGCTCGCTCAAGCGAATTGGGATTTCGCTTGAGCCAGGGGGCCCTGATTTCCCATAAACGCATGGATTATGTTATTTTCTATTTTCTCCACATTAAACCATGATTCCATCCTACTTTATGAATACCTTGGGCATAACTTGGACTTCCTAATTCCAAAATGAGTGACCTCTTAAGAATCTAATTCCATAACATTATCTTACTCACAATACTTCCGCTGTTTTTAAATTGTGGATTCCTCTAAGGTTAATCTTATTAACTTACCTTCTCATATCTTCACATATGAGACAGGTCTCTGATAGATCCAGGATACTAGATGAATATCTTCACCACTTGTGTTTTTCAAAAATTAATATTATTAAAATCATGAAAAATTTACCCCTATTTTTGGGGTGTCTCAGTTTTTCTCCATCGGCAGGGCTCCGTTGGCCACGTTCGCTGTTTGGCAGCTTCTTCCCCCTCCGTTTCGTCGCCGCTAACGGAGTTGCGTTGCCCATAACGCGCGTCGGGTAGAAGGAGCTCGCACCTCCCTCCACTGAACGACGTTTGCCTGAAAGTCCAGAATACCCCCATCTTGTTTCTCTTGCAACTGTCGGTCTCCTTTTCTAGTTGTGTGTGGTCTATGGCTGTCTCTGCTTTTTCGTATTTTGTGTGTGGGATGTGAGTAAGGGTAGTTGTTGGGGCTGTTGGGTTTGGGTTGTTTGGGATTGTTGGGGTGGGGGTGAGGTTGCAGGGAAGGGGAGGTTGATGGGGTCTTGGGGTTGGTTGGGCTCGGGCTCGGGAATGGGATGGGGCTGAGGTTGAAGGGAAGGGGAGGATGATGGGTTGGGTTGGACAGTGATGATGCTGAGGAGATGATGGGTGTGGTGCATGGGTGTAGTGCCTTTGCTTGGTGTATTGTAGTATGGCCTGATTTTTTATTTTAATAATAATTTATAATTTATAATATATAAAAATAATCACATTAATTTATTACTTTCAATATATACAAAAAAATTTAAAAATTTATTAGTGTTATACATTTAATATTAATATAAATAAATATACACATAAATTATATATATTTAAATTCATACCCTTTTTAGTAATTTTACCCTCAATTATTATTTTTCAAATCTCATTCCACTACAAACCAAACATAATCACTACAACTCAACTCACTTTAACTCAACTGTCAACCAAACAAAACTCTATTTATAAAACCATAATTTTCTAAACCACATTTACAAAACTCTAGTTTTCTCAACTTCATTAACTAAACTTTGAACCAAACATGCTCTAAGCCTGACTCTAGTTAGTAGTAGCATTCACATTCAACTTGCAATATCTCTTTCGGTGTCATGGATGCAATCCATGATTAAGATTACTAGAGCATCTCATCATGGTACTACTTATAAACAAGTCAGTGCGCTCCTGTCCATCATCCACTCAAGTCCATGATTAAGAAATTTGCAAAATTTTTCCAAGTTTCATCGTTCACCTATCCATTTATTTAGATCCAGATGTTGAAATTTTCTAATATTGCGGCCGAGTCTCCCCCTCTTCTTCATATGTTTCATGGTCTTTGCCTTTCCTTTTTACGACTCGGGTGGAATCATAAAGAAAATATAGAAAATTGCACGCGGACAGGTCCCATCCCCGTTTATTTTTCGGTAACGGAGGTCCCATTTGATAGGATATCACTATATTGATTATTGTCACAAAATTTGACTTTAATATCTCTTGCGATTTGACAGCGTTTAGGAGGAAAATGTGAAAAAAAAATGATGAAAAAGTACGAAAAAGGTCTAATAAGAAAAATATTATATTACTTTTTACTTTTAAAAGTTTATGCAGAGAAAACATTAAAAACATTGTTTTGTAATTTAAGTAAAAAGAAAAATATTTTCTTAAATCAAACTATCTCTAAGTATTGTTAAAAGAAATAATTTAATTACATTGAGTTAATTTGTTAAGTGTTTTTTAATGCTGTTGTTAAAATTAGAGCCTCTAGAAAAATGCGATGAAATTGTTGTTAAAAGAATAAAATTAATTATCTGGAGTCTGTTTAAAAAAATTGTTTAATTTGTGAAATATTATATAGGATAAAAAATCAAAATTAAAATTTAAGTTTTATGGATGGAAAAATTATCGATGTGAATGTTCTTGACTCAAACAAAAATCTCTTCTAGCGGAAGATACTTGTAGTTAAATCAAAAGAAATCAAAAGTATAATTATTTTATTAAAAATTACAAGCACTTGCTCCCTACTGAGGTTATTGATGTTAACTAGTGTTGAAATTTTTTTGAATCAGACTAGACTGGATGGTCGTACTGAAAAATTGATGAACCGGTCGAGTAACCGACTCGGTTGGCTATTTAGATTGGATATGTAAGTGAACCAGTATGAACCGATGTGAACCGGTCGATTAAAGTCAAAAAGCCGATGATCCGACCAAGTTGGACTAAATTGGTAGTGTAACATCCCTATTTTTAGTAAGCAGTCTTAACCTTGTAAATTTTGAAGTATAGAAGTTTTGTAAGTGATAATAAGTAAATAAAGGACTCTACATGTAGTCAAGAATTGATAATCTAATCTTATATCTAACACTAATTTAGTAAACTAATTAGACTTGTACCATCATTCATCGGGTCAATTCCTAGACACTCGATTCATACCGAAAAGAGGTCCACAATTGTCTATTTCTACACTTTAGGGATATCCGATTTCAGTATGAACAGTCCCTAATGAACTGTTTTGACAAATCAAACACTTTTCCTGAAGAGCCAAAACTTTAATTCAGACCTCATCAACCTCGTTTCTTAGAAAAAAATTATCTAGTTAAATAGGAACCTCTGAATTCAACTAAAATATCTTTCCTGTTTTGGGCATAACTTTTTCATATGAGGTCGAAATTAAGAAATTTTAATCTCGGTTTTGTTGTTATGAAAAACCTGACAAACTCTATTTCTAGCCTCAAACTCTATTTCGTGATCTATCATTACCAAACTTGAAAAACCCGTTATTTAATCTTGTTAAATTCTTAGAAAAATCATACGAGCTCAGAATCAGTTCGTTGTAATTTTTTTGTTCTCGTATTAAATCCCTCTACAATTCTCGTGAAGAACCTGAAAGCTAGTTCTTGCTCGATCATCCCCGAAAAGCGAAATTTTGTAGAGAAATAGTGATTTTCACAGGAATAGTAACCCCTATAGAAAAATGCGAATATCTCTCTCATACGATGTTGAAATGACTTCGTTCTTTTTTTCATGGTTTCGTATCGAAAAATCCTACAACTTTCGTGAAGAAATGAAAGGCTAATTCCCAACGAATTTTGCGCGGCAGAATTATCTTTCAAAAGAGAACTATTACACCAACTCCCATTTTCTCTGTTTTTGGCGTAACTTTTGCTCCGGGTGTTAGATTTTTGTATACCATATATCGCTTCGAAGAGAAAGAGCCGATCTACAACTTTCATGTTGGAAACTTTTTTAGATTCTAACCGTAACTATAAGTAACTTTTTGTTTTCTTTTAAAATTAACTATTCAAAACCGGTACCAATTAAATTTAGACCCGGTGGCCAGATTTTTCTATAAATATGGCATCACCCCTCTTCAAAAGCTGCACCACTCTTTCTCTCCCACTTCATGCAGGCTCTCTCTCTCTCTCTCTCTCTCTCCCCCTCTCTCTCCTCTATTGACACTAAACCACCTCTGTTCTTCACCAAAAAAAAAACCCACCTCCAACCACCACGAACCTCTACTCTTCTTCTTCCTCTACCACTTCTGCCACTCTCTCTCTCTTTTTGCCCAATCACTTGAATATTGACAAATCCAAAGTCTAATCATCACGTAAAGTCTAACTACAGAGACAGATCATCGATTGGAGCTACGGTTTGGAAGTTGGATTCTCTCCCTCTCGTCTAGTATCAAAAACAAAAATACGACATCTAAGGTAAGGGGGGTATATTCTCGGGTATTCTGGAGAAATCTGAGTGAAAGGAAAGGGTTAAGGTACCTTGGGTCCTCACCTTTCCAGGACAGATTCGGTTTTGTTGTGAATTAAATGCCTTAATTGTTATATATTTGTTATATATATTTTATGTATATGATTAATTGTCTGTGTTAATTATTATTAATCATGATGATTGAATGATATGATCGGTGTTAAATTGTGAAAGGATATGATCTGTATTGGATTGTGAAAATATTAAGAACCATGGGTGCCTATGTGGATTCCAGTAAGGAAGTTTTGAAAGATAAGATAAACAAGGAAATAAGGATGGATGATCACCATTTATATCATTGTTACTATTATTATGATTAAGATTATAATTATGATTATGAATATGATTATTATTATTATTATCATTATAATGATGATGATGATGATGATTATTATTATTATATTTATTATTATATTTATTATTATTATTATTATTATTATTTACTATTAAGCTTAATGGACGGCTCTGCCGCCTTATTCTCTGCATTTATCTTTCTTTTTATTTTTGCTTATTTATATTATAATGGACGGCCCTGCCGCCTTATTCCATGTATTTATCTTTCTTTTTATTTCTGTTTATCTATATTATAATGGACGGCTCTGCCGCCTTATTCTTAACATTTTATTTTTATTTAATTTATGTCATTTATTTTATTGAATATATTGGTTGGCTCTGCCGCCTTATTCTCTGCATTTATCTTTCCTTTTATTTTTGCTTATCTATATTATAATAGACGGCTCTGCCGCCTTATTCTCTATATTAATTTTTCCTTTTATTTCATTTCTGCCTACTATACTATAACGCATAGCTCTGATACCACCAATGTAACACCCTCGGTTAGATAAGACAACTCTTCTATAGGATTATCCTATTTAACTAAGAGTGTTAACAGTTTTTCATAAAAAGTGAATATTTTTTTTTAAATAAAGAGATGGCAGATCAGTGGAAGCAAATAATAGATATATCACATAGTCATTCACAAACTTAAAAATAATTGTACTCATAACAGAATGGGGCTCGCAGGCACCCTTAAACATTATACAGTCATCCGGTATCTTTGTCATTAATAAATATTCAAACTATACAAATTCTATCTTTAATGATCGTTCTCAGTGGGTTCAGCATATTGCTGTTCTTCACACTCGGGTTCTTAATTTTCTAATTCCTCTGAAAAATGGTGGTCCACTTCCCAAGTTTAATGAATCGACTATGCTCTGATAGAAATATTGGACAGTCCATAACACTCCTAAGACTAAACTTCCAATGTGGAATACTCCACATGACATACACCCTGAATATTTTATTGATATTCTTTCAGCAAAATTCCAATGGCACGCCGAAATAACGATCATGTGATGGAGGATCTTCTTACCAGAATTGTGGAGGTGATAGAACGCCAAGAGTTACCTCATTCTTCTACTGGGCAGAGCCAAGGATTAGCTGACTTCCAGAGGAATAATCCTACTCAATTCAAAGGAGGCTTTGATCCAGAAGGAGCACAATTATGGATTGAACATCTTGAAAAGATTTTTGCTGCTATGCGATGCCCTGATAAGGACAGAATAACTTTTGTTGTCTTCATGATGGTTGGAGAAGCAGAGCACTGGTGGACTCATGCCAGAGTTAGATTAGCAACTGAAGGACATGTCATGACTTGGGGACGATTCAAGACCGAGTTTCTCGCTAAATATTTCCCTGAAGACATAAGGAGGTAGAAAGAGCAGGAGTTCTTTAATCTGAAACAAGGTAATATGACTGTTGGGGAGTACGCTGCTAAGTTTGATGAGTTGGCAAAATGTTATCCCTACTACACCCACATAGGAGAAGCGTCAAGATGCGCAAAGTTTGAAGCAGGACTACGGCAAGAAATTCGCCATGTTATATGTTGTCAACAAATTACACAATTCACTACTTTGGTTGACAGATGCTGCATCTTTGAGAATACCTCTAATCTTCGACGACCTGGAACGTCTAATCATGGGCCAGAACGACGTATGCCAGACAGACCACAAAGAAGGAATTTTCAAGCAAATCGACCCTACTCTCGACCACTCTATTCAGCCAACCAAAATTCTTCAAGGGATCAGGGGAATCAAAGAGGTAAAGTCTGCACAATTTGTGGATGGATTGGACATCGTGATGCTGACTGTTGGTACAGAAATAATAACAGCCAACAACAAGTGACTCAAAGGCAGGCAGTACGACCTACGGGTCAAGGAAGTGGAGGATCTGCTGCAAATACCTCTATGAATAATGCCCTAAGGATGCAGAATGTTCACCGCGGCAACAACTTCAATCAGAACAATAATCCTAGAAGGCCTGGGAATAGCTCGACTGGAAGACAGGGAGGAAATGCCAGAGTTTTTACTATGAATGGTGCGGAAATATCACAAGGGAACGACCTTGTGCAAGGTACATGTTTTATAGGAAGCACTCTATTGAATGTATTATATGATTCTGGAGCCACTCACTCTTTCATATCTGAGAATTGTGTAAAACATTTAAAGCTTCCTACAACCCTTCTGCCCAATTAGATGATTGTCACAAGTGCTGCCAATAAGCCCATTTGCCCTTCTTACATGTGTTCGAAATGCCCACTCAACATCGAAGGGAAAGCTTATCAAGTAGATCTGATATGTTTGCCTTTGATTGATCTAGATATTGTTCTAGGAATGAATTGGCTTGCTGCCAACCATATTCTGATTGACTGTCTTAATAGATCCATTTCTCTCGGGTCTACTACATCTCATTGTGACCAAGGCACTGATTCTTGTTCTGTTAGCTCAAAAAAGGTAATTCTAGCAAAGGAAGTCTAACTATACATGATCCTTACTGAAACTGAAAGTAAGGCCACTCCTCAAATTGATCAGATTCCCGTTGTTCAGGAATTTCCAAAAGTTTTTCCTGATGATATATGTGAGCTACCTCCAGAACGAGAAATTGAGTTCAGTATTGACATTATACCAGGTGCGGGACCGATCTCTATTGCTCCTTACCGAATGTCACCCAAGGAACTCAGTGAACTTAAAGAGCAAATAGAAGAACTTTTAGAGAAAGGAATGATTAGACCCAGTGTCTCACCTTGGGGAGCACCAGTTCTTCTAGTCAAAAAGAAGGATGGCAGTATGCAGTTATGTGTTGACTATCGTCAGTTGAATAAGGCTACGATCAAGAACCGATACCCTCTTCCAAGGATTGATGATTTGATGGACCAATTACGAGGAGCCACTATCTTCTCGAAAATTGATCTGCGATCAGGCTATCATCAAATCAGAGTGAAGAAAGATGATGTACCCAAAACGGCATTCAGGACACGATATGGGCACTATGAGTATCTTGTTATGCCCTTTGGAGTTACCAATGCACCTGCAGTCTTTATGGGATACATGAACCGAATCTTCCATGAGTACTTGGATAAATTCGTAGTGGTGTTCATTGATGACATTCTCGTCTACTCCAAGAGCCATGAGGAACATGAGGAGCATCTCTGAATTGTTCTAAATACTTTGCGTGTAAGGCAATTATACGCCAAGTTTTCAAAATGTGAATTCTGGTTAACAGAAGTGAAATTTGTGGGACATGTCATCTCTAAAGAGGGAATTGCTGTGGATCCTACAAAGGTAGAAGCCGTACTAAATTGGGAACAACCTAAGAATGTGACAGAAATTCACAGTTTCCTTGGACTTGCTGGATACTATCGTCGATTCATCGAGAATTTCTCTCGAATTGCTGCACCTTTAACTAGGCTGATACGTAAAGATCAACCATTTGAATGGACAGACAAATGTGAAAGCAGTTTTACAGAGTTACGCCAACGACTCACTAGTGCACCTGTCTTAATTTTGCCAGATCCTGCCAAGCCATATGAAGTATATTGTGATGCATCGAGACAAGGACTAGGATGTGTCTTAATGCAAGAAAGAAAGGTTGTTGCTTATGCTTCACGACAGCTAAGACCACATGAAGTCAATTATCCTACACATGATTTGGAATTAGCTGCAGTTGTGTTTGCCTTGAAAATTTGGAGGCACTATTTATATGGAACATATTTTGAAGTCTTCAGTGACCATAAGAGCTTGAAGTATCTATTCGACCAGAAAGAGTTGAATATGCGACAACGTAGGTGGATGGAATTCATCAAGGATTATGATTTCGAACTCCGATATCATCCTGGAAAGGCAAATGTTGTAGCTGATGCACTCAGCAGGAAGGCTCTACGCCTATCATATATGATGACAAAGGAGTTGGAATTGATTGAACAGTTTCGCGATTTGAATCTGGCAGTAACACCTAAAAAGGGAAGCCTTATGGTTGGAATGCTAAGAATTTCAAATGATTTCCTGGAACAAGTCAAAGAAGCTCAAGCCAATGATCAGGAATTACAAGGTCTAGCAGAAAAGACAAAAGAAGAAGGCTCAGAATTTGACAAAGATGAACATGGGGTGATCAGGTATCAACAGAGGCTCTGTATTCCAGTCAACACAGATCTTAAAAGATCCATCCTTGATGAAGCCCACAAAAGTAAATACAGTATCCATCCAGGATCGACCAAGATGTATCAGGACTTGAAGAAAATATTCTGGTGGCAAGGAATGAAAAGGGATATCGCTGAATATGTAACAGCTTGCCTGATGTGTCAAAAGGTGAAAGCAAAACAACAACGACCAAGTAGGACCCTTTGACCTTTGGAGATTCCAGAATGGAAATGGGATGAGATTACTATGGACTTCGTGACCGGACTTCCCAAAACATCAAGTGGATATGACGCTATTTGGGTAATCGTAGATCGATTAACAAAGACCGCTCATTTTATTCCGGTTAATATGAAGTATTCTCTAGAAAAACTCACCCAGATCTATATCAAGGAAATCGTACAATTACATGGAACTCTCACTGCAATTGTGTCTGACCGAGATCCTTGTTTCACATCACAATTTTGGAAGAGCCTGCAACAAGCTCTAGGAACTCGCCTAAAGTTAAGTTCCGCATATCATCTACAGACAGATGGACAATCAGAAAGGATAATCAAAACTCTTGAAGATCTGTTACGTCTTTGTGTCTTAGAACATGGGGGAAGTTGGCAAGAATATCTTCCACTTGTTGAGTTCACTTACAACAACAGCTATCACGCTAGCATCAGAATGGCTCCTTATGAGGCTCTGTATGGAAGAAAATATCGTACACCTTTGTGTTGGTACGAGACAGGTGAAAAGGCAATAATTGGACCAGAGATAGTTCAGAAGACCACAGAGCAAGTCTGAAATATCCAAATGGCAATGAAAGCTTCACAAGATAGACAAAAGAGTTACTACGACAAACGCCGGAAGCCATTAGAATTTGAGGAAGGAAACCATGTATTCCTCAAAGTTACTCCTACCACTGGTGTAGGAAGAGCTCTAAAAGCCAAGAAGTTAAGTCCTAGATACGTAGGACCCTATCAGATTCTACAAAAGATAGGAACTAATGCGTATCGTATTGCCCTGCCACTCGAGCTAACAAACATTCATAATGTCTTTCATGTTTCCCAACTCCGTAAATATGTACCAAGCTCTGATCATGTTCTGAGTCTTGATCAGTTTGTTCTGAAAGACAACCTTACCTTTGAAGCATCACCAGTTAAGATTGTTGACCGACGTCTAAAATAGCTAAGAGGCAAGGAAATCTCTTTGGTCAAAGTAGTTTGGAGTCAATCAGATGATGGGGACGTTACTTGGGAAATTGAGGAAAAGATTAGAAAATTGTACCCTCAATTATTTCAACTTTGAATTTCGGGACGAAATTCCCAAAAGGGGAGGAGAGTGTAACATCCCTGTTTTTAGTAAGCAGTCTTAACCTTGTAAATTTTGAAGTATAGAAGTTTTGTAAGTGATAATAAGTAAATAAAGGACTCTACATGTAGTCAAGAATTGATAATCTAATCCTATATCTAACACTAATTTAGTAAATTAATTAGACTTGTACCATCATTCATCGGGTCAATTCCTAGACACTCGATTCATACCGAAAAGAGGTCCACAATTGTCTATTTCTACACTTTAGGGATATCCGATTTCAGTATGAACAGTCCCTAATGAACTATTTTGACAAATCAAACACTTTTTCTGAAGAGCCAAAACTTTAATTCAGACCTCATCAACCTCGTTTCTTAGAAAAAAAATTATCTAGTTAAATAGGAACCTCTGAATTCAACTAAAATATCTTTCCTGTTTTGGGCATAACTTTTTCATATGAGGTTGAAATTAAGAAAGTTTAATCTCGGTTTCGTTGTTATGAAAAACCTGACAAACTCTATTTCTAGCCTCAAACTCTATTTCGTGATCTATCATTACCAAACTTGAAAAACCCGTTATTTAATCTTGTTAAATTCTTAGAAAAATCATACGAGCTCAGAATCAGTTCGTTGTAATTTTTTTGTTCTCGTATTAAATCCCTCTACAATTCTCGTGAAGAACCTGAAAGCTAGTTCTTGCTCGATCATCCCCGAAAAGCGAAATTTTGTAGAGAAATAGTGATTTTCACAAGAATAGTAACCCCTATAGAAAAACACAAATATCTCTCTCATACGATGTTGAAATGACTTCGTTCTTTTTTTCATGGTTTTGTATCGAAAAATCCTACAACTTTCGTGAAGAAATGAAAGGCTAATTCCCAACGAATTTTGCGCGGCAGAATTATCTTTCAAAAAAGAACTATTACACCAACTCCCATTTTCTCTATTTTTGGTGTAAATTTTGCTCCGGGTGTTAGATTTTTGTATACCATATATCACTTCGAAGAGAAAGAGCCGATCTACAACTTTCATGTTGGAAACTTTTTCAGATTCTAACCGCAACTATAAGTAACTTTTTGTTTTCTTTTAAAATTAACTATTCAAAATCGGTACCAATTAAATTTAGACCCGGTGGCCAGATTTTTCTATAAATATGGCATCACCCCATTCTGTTATGAGTACAATTATTTTTAAGTTTATGAATGACTATGTGATATATCTATTATTTGCTTCCACTGATTTGCCATCTCTTTATTTAAAAAAAATATTCACTTTTTATGAAAAACTGTTAACACTCTTAGTTAAATAGGATAATCCTATAGAAGGGTTGTCTTATCTAACCGAGGGTGTTACAGGTAGGGTCATGTATATATTTCTTTTAAAAAGAACCTTATAACAATATCATTTCAAAGGAAGAACTTTCCCATTCTATAAATCAATGGTTGAGATCATTTTGTTAATGATTTTTGAGCGGTCATGATTTTAATATTATATATAATTTTACATTCCCATTTTGAATCATCATTTGTGTGTGTTCAGTTTGTTAATGATTTTGAATGGTCATAATTTTAATATTACTTATAATTTTACATTGCCATTTTAAATCATCACTTGTGCGCATGTTCAGTTTGTTAATGATTTTGAACGGTCATGCTTCTAATATCACGTATAATTTTATATTGCCATTTTGAATCATCATTTTGTTTTTGTGTGTGTATTGTTAATTGTTAGAGCCAAGTTAGAATTCAAGACTAAGAAGTCTGAACCTCATTTGATTTGTTAATAATACACATCAAGACTTTTAGTTAAAATGAAGTCTGTACTCCTTGTGTGCCTAACTATTTCTACTAAGTGTGACAGGAAGTTCGTAGATTTCCATTTGCAAAAGATAGGGGGAGTCTGCACTCTCAAATCGCTTCTAAAAAGAAAAAACATGTACTCGCTTCAGATTTTGAAGAATCAAGTTCAAGATAAAGCTACAGACCATAAAGTTCTCTCTATCACTCTTTGAAGGATTTGAGAGAGGAGTTTTCCTTTCCAGCTATGAAGCTGCAAGGACTTTCATGTGTCAGCTCTGTGCTAGTTCCAAAAAAGAAATCAACAAAAAAGTTAAAAAGCTTTCTTGCATGTCTCAAGAAAACTGCCATCACATGTCTCAAGGTATTAGAAAAGATAAACCTAATCAGAATAGAAAGCCTAAGCTCAATTGCTATAGTGTGTACATGTTTTCTCAAAGTGTATAAGCAAAAGGGATCTTTTGTTGAAGACTTTTGAAGTTGTCTAGATAAGGAAACTTCTCTGAAGCATGTCTCTGCAATCAATGATAGCACAATATTCAAAGAGACCAACATCCTTCAAGATGAATCAACAGATCTTTTCAGAAGGACTAAAAATACAAGAAACTTTCGAATTCAAGAGTGCAATGTTATTCATTCTTTTCTTGAACTCTCTCTTGTTTTCTCTCTAGAAACCGAAGTTTGTAAGACTATTCTTTTAACTTTCTAATGTGACATCCCTCCATAAATAATATTTATTTTTACCAAATTTATTGATTTTCACAATAAATTTTTCACGTTTCTAAAATTTAATTTACATCACAATAATAATAATAAAAATGTATCTTATAAAAATTACCCAAATTATAATTTAAATAAACAATTTATAATCCTCAAAATCATTTAAATTGAATAAAACTCAAAACTTGAAAATGAGGTCTGACGCTACGCATCAGTCCCACGCTAGGCGTGAGCGTGCATTCGTAGCCCTGGCGCTGAGTGCCAGCTTGACGCTATGGGTGGGCTTATCAGTGACAGCACCTGATGCTGTCACACATTTTAGGCCTTTTGGCTTACTACTAACTTATTCAATTAGCCCATTTCAAATTCGATTACCACGAAATTTCATAGGCCAAATGTTTTTCTCATTCTAAAACTATTGGCGATGTCCTTCTACCAAAATTCCAACATATGCACAGATTTTTATATAAAATACAACATAACCACTTTAAGTGCAACACTCTTGCACCAAACCCCTTAAATGGGTCTCAAATGACCCTAGGCCAATGTACACCACTTTTAAATATTCTCATGAACCTATTAATACCTTGCAAAGGTACTAAAATTCATAAAAACTCAAATTTACCAATTCCATTTCTCAAAGTCATAAGGATGGCTACTAGTTCAAATCTCTAAAACTATTCGATTCATCAATACAACATTCAATTATTTCAAACAACCATTACAGCACACAGACATCCACAGAACCTGCCTTTAATGCATGATTTACTACAGTATGGCTCTGTGCCATAATTATAATCATCTAACAGTACCTGTGAACACCTCTTTTTGTCCGGCCAATTGGTATAGTTCCATCCTTTGGGCACTCTCTGCTGCGCATGGTTCACTTAGAAATTCATAACTCCTTCATACGACCTTCGATTTGCGCAAACCCGGTCTCAAAATTTCCGTAGCAAAATTGTCTACGACTTTTGTGAAGACCTTGAAGGCTATATCCTTACCAATTGGTACAGTTTTAATAATCTTCCTAGACTTGTTCCAGTTTCATGACTGCTCTGCACATCTTTAGGAAAAAATTCATATCTCCCTCATATGATACTGAAATGACCCCGTTCTTTTTTCTGTGGCTCCACGTCAAAGATATCTACAAACTTCATGAAGGTCACAAAAGCTAATTCTCCACCCATTTTTCCCAGTGAATTTATTTTGCTTGCAAATGTATTTCCATCACACTCTGGAGCAGTTTTGGTAGATGGGCCATATCTCCCTCGTTTCTTGATGAAAATTTTTGTGCCATATATCAAATTAAAGCTAAGAGAAAGATCTACAATTTTCATGTTGGACTCTGTTTCAAATTTGGCACGCATCTATCCTTAAATATGCAAGCAAGTTCCGTCATGAAGAGAATGGAACTTATCACCAAAATTGCCATAGTTTCCAATGCCCACCAATTTTGACCAAGTCAAAGTCTCTAAGCCAATCAATTTTCAATGCAAAATCAGCCCTCCCTCTCCCTCTTTCACGTGAATTCAGGGGTCATGCACACTAAGGGAATTGATTAAGACTACAGTGGAAAGCATGAATGTCAAAAATACAAAAGCATGGTCCAACATGGTCAAAGAAGAATTGAAAAATGCAAACAAATGCTTTATTATATTTCTCCTAAAGCTCATTCACGGCAATGATGTTTAATTTGCACCAAAACTACCAAATTTTGACCAAGTCAAAAGTCCAATTATTCATGACAAGCTACATGGGACCAAAGGCAAATAATTAAACAATTTAAGGTGCAGCCCCCATTTCTTGTTTCAATGTGAATAAGGACCTTGGTGTAAGGGAATTTGTCTGATTTTGCAATGAAATGTTAAAATCATCATGGAACCCACCACAAGGAGAAGCATGACGGTTTTGGCAAAGAAAGGAGAAATGACCAAAATTTTTATTAAATATGCAAGGTAGGCTCCATGTAGTATTAATTAAATTATGGAAGGTATATGCATTGGAAGGAGCTCACGGTCACATGCACATGGCAAAGAATGGACAATGTAAATAATTAAGGGAAACTTTGGCATTAATGGTATACAAAGTGTTGAATTTAAAAGTGCATGCTCCACTAGGCTATGATTCCCACGGCCAAACACTAGCAAAATGGAACCAATGCATTATTTATTCAAGCTCCCATGTGCTTAATTGTTTATTTGCAATAAAGCTTCCATCCACTCTTCAATAATTCCCACGGCCAAAGCTTGCAACTCCACTCATAATTTTTTAATCAAACCCATTGTCCATTATCTCAACAAGCTCACGGCTATATGGAAATGGTTGGGCATTTAAAATTGCAAAAAAGGGAGAAATGATGAAGCATGAAGGCCACGGTTTTAAAAAGAAAAAAGAGAGAGAAAGAGAAGGGAGGTTAGAAATAGAAAAGGGTTCAAGATCAGAAGGAGGAAGAACAAAAAGCTAACGTGAAGAGGAGGGGGATTACAAGTAGGTGGATTTCTAATGAAGGAAAAAGAACAAGAAACAAAGGAAGTACAACAGATTTTCTGGAGGATTATCAGGAGCTTCAAGACCACTAACAAGAGTGGAGGTCCAACTAGAAGAACCACTCAGAATAATAGTATCCTCTTCATCCTCCATTAAAGCAGTAAGTGGAGCTTTCACTTCTGATTTTTTATACAACAAGAGGAGCAAGGAATAGAGATTATAAATACCCATCTGTACAGGAGTAGGGGGTTGGATTTTTTTCTCTAAGAGGTTTGGAAAAGATTTCATAGGGAGGAGATTATTTCAACATTCTTGAGTTTTGAAAGGCACTTCCGGATTTTTGACAGTAGAAATTCGCAGCAACAGCAACAGCAACAGCAACAGCAGCAACAGCAACAGTAACAGCAACAACAGCAACAGCAACAGCAACAGCCAAAACAGCAACAGTGAGCAAGAACTCAATCAGTGAGCAAGAACATTATATATTTTGTGAAAACAGTGTTTATTTTTCAAAATATTAAATTTTTATATAAGGATCAGATTAGTATTGTTGTATTGGACTCTCTATTCTGTTGCCTATTGTTGTTATTATTTGGTTTTTACAGTAGCATATTGTGATGTATGTTTGAATCTTCACTCTATCTCTGTTACTATTTCTGCTCATGTTACTTTTTTTGTTCATCTATTGCCCAACGTTATTGTGCAAGTTGTTAGTGTATGTTTTTGTTTCTGTACGAATTTAAATTGTATGAGGGATAGTTGCGATCATAATTTTATTGCCCAGAATATTAATCCTATCGCAAGGAATCAGTCCTCCTCTGTATACTGTTCCTTTTTCCCGATAATTCATTTACTGTATAGTTAAAGTGTAATTTTTTTTTAAGACACCCGAACGAAGCTTGACAAAATGTGATTTTTTTTATCTTTTTAGTTTCTGTTTTTTTTCTTTCTGTTATTTTCAAAATTTCGTCTAATTGAAATTTTAACAACTCAACATTATCTTCAACCAAAAAACATTACCTTTTTTTTACCTTAGTAAGTCCGCGTATTCTTCGTCTAGTTTTTTTTTTTTTTGATAAATTTTTACTACTTTTTTTTTACCTTTTTTTAAAAAAATAAAAAAATAAAAAAAAGAATCATTTTATCCAAAAGAGATCAATTTAGACGAGACGTCTTGTTGATTTTCCCTTATTTCAGTAAACCATCACCATAATTCATAAGGAACGGGATACTTGAGACGAGACGTCCCGCTTATCCCCTTCCCATATTTTGATTAAATTCCATGAAAATCAATTTAGACGTGACGTCTTGTTGATTTTCTCCAATCTTTGGTAGGCCATCACCACAAGGAACGGGATACTTGGGACAAGACGTCCCGTTTACCCCCTTCCCGTTTCTAACCTCGTATCTTGTTTAAATTCCATGAAAATCAATTTAGACGTGACGTCTTGTTGATTTTCTCCTATCTTTGGTAGGCCATCACCACAAGGAACAGGGTACTTGGGACTAGACGTCCTATTTATCCCCTTCCCGTTTCTAACCCCGTATTTTGATTCGAGGATGACTAATTTAGATGTGACGTCTTGTTAGTATCCTTCTTTTTTCCTGTTTTATACCAAAGCCAGGGTTAATTTGGACGCGACGTCCTGTTAACCTACACTCCATGTCTGTTCGATTTGTTCCTTCTGTTTTTACACAAAGTACAACAACAAAAGGGGGGGAAATATAACATCTTTTGTAAGGCTATTCAGGTTGCGCATTTTTCAATCTTGGTACTGTTTTTGACAGGCGATGTAGGGTGCTAATACCTTCCCTACTCGTAACCGACTCCCGAACTTGAATCTCAATTTTTAACCAGTGCTTTACTGAACTTAGTTTTTTCCCAATGTTTTTCCTAAGGATAAAAACATTGGTGGCGACTCCCTGTTTCATTTTTTCTCTCTTGTTCGCCACGCCGTCGCGCACCAGGTTGCGACAGATGGCGACTCCACTGGGGACACTCAAGAGAGTCAGGCCAGCTTGATTGAAAGCGCATGTTCTTTTTTATATAACCTATGTTAGCTTGGATTTTTTCCCATTGTCTTATTTTCTATTGATTGTTGTGAATGTTTGTTCTTGTTTTAATCGTCTTGTTATTTGTTTCGTTGTCTATATTTTGCATGTTTATTGAACCCTAGGGTAGGAGACCATGTTACTTTTCCGCAAACATTGAACCCTAGGGTAGACGACTTTGTATATTTGCTCTGTGTTTGTTCTTTGTGCAGAATGGGTAAGGTATAAGGTATGGACTGCCCTTCCACACACTACACTCACAATTATTTGCACACACTTATGAGTGGCGCCCTATACCCGGGCCCCAAATGAAGCTTAAGTTAGGAGGGGTTGGTAACGGAATCGTATGGGATGTACTTCCTATCCGGTATTCGTGAGAACCTCAACCAGAGTTCGACCTCTCATGATATACGCACTTAGTGAATTCCTCACTGTTTGCGTCCCTGTCATGATTAGGATCTTGGCTCTGGTGACCTTCTAGATGTCTAGCGGAAGCCACCCAATGTGAGAAATCCACTGTTAGATAAGCTATAGGTCCCAGAAAAGACTTTCAGAAAAAAACCTGGCTTAAGGCACAAAAGGGCGGACTTTACTATACCTTATCTCATTCTCGCTTTCCCTTTAAATCCAAAATTGATGAACTGCTTACGTGTTCAAAGGGTTACTTTATTCCAAACAAAGGGTGAATCATTTTTCTTTTTAAAAAATAGTAATCCTTTAACAAATAAGCAGTTCCCTCACTTTTTGTGTACTTATGAGTCCTGGGTTATAGATCTTCCCAATCGTCAAAATGAAAACAAAATTCTATTCAAGCAGATATTGATGACGTTGGGAAGATCCATAACCCGTACGACTTTAGTTTCACATGAGTTTTGCCGACCGCTACTTCTCAAACTGAAAATGTTTTCCAATAAATTAATGAAGAAGTAGTGGTTCACAAAACATTAGCAGTAACTGACTTCTTTTTCTCTCTCTTTGCTCTTGCAGGAAGCTGTTTGGAATTTAGCGGGTACCTTTGAGCAATATGGAAATTAACATGAGATCTGATAGTTGTGACACAAATGTGACCGAGTTGAGGAAAGTATTGCACCTTAAGGCCAAGAAGATTGACATGGGTAGTCTGCAAACAATGGGGAGAAAATTAAACCTGACACAGAAAATGGCTTTTACAAGAAAGTATGGAAGGATTCTGAAGTTGTTAGAAGTGGAAGTGCAAACTGAGGCGATCACTGCCTTAGCACAATTCTATGACCCACCTCTCAGGTGTTTCACATTTAGAGACTTTCAGTTGGCCCCATCCATTGAAGAATTTGAACAGATCTTGGGGATGCCTTTGGAAGGACAGATACCTTATCGTCATCTTGACCATCATGCAACTATTGCTTCCATCGCCCGTGTCCTGAAGATCCGTCCCGACACCTTAAGGGATACACAACTAAATAGAAATCAGATCCCCGGATTCACTCGAGAATTTCTCGAGAAACATATGCAGGTCCTGGCAGAAAGAGAAGATTGGGAAGCCTTTATGGATGCTTTAGCTATTACCATCTATGGTGTTATTTTGTTCCCCAACATTGATAACTATGTGGATTATGATGCTATTGCCGTATTCCTAGCTCGCAAGCACAGGCTTGAGAATCCTGTCACGGCTGTGTTGGCAAATGTATACTGCACCATGGATTTCTGTCACACACAAGGTGGAAAAAGGGTGGTTTGTTGTCTACCTGTTTTGTATGTATGGCTCACATCACACGTTTTCCACCAAGTTTGTAGGGCCAAATGTCCGGTTTCTGATCTGAAGCTATGTCAGTTAACAGTGAAAAGTGGGCGCGAGTGGGCCAATCACCTCATAAGGCTCACAGCTGAGAAAGTTAGGTGGTATCCCCAATGGTTGGAAGTTGAATCGATTGTGCATTACTGTGGAACTTACCCAAATGTTCCCCTTATTGGTACGCAAGGATGTATCAACTATAATCCCATCATAGCCAAGCGTCAGCTAGCTTATCCTTTGCTTGGACCACCTGATGAAGAGTCTCTCATTCCTTTCATCTCATATTACTCGAAAGGAAGCTGTGTCCTTGTCATTCGGGATATAGCAAATGCATGGAAGAAAGTCCACCAAAAGGGAAGAGAGCTGGGGGCCCGAAGCCATGCTGTCAGAGGAGAATATTATGAGTGGATCTTGAATAGGGTCTCTATTGTTAAATTACCCTTCAGGAGTCCCCCTCATCTCCAGGAAAATCCTCCTGCTCCATCACTTGTTGCGGAGGATGAAGCAACCAAGGCGCTAAAGACCAAAATAGAAGAGTTAACTACCAGGAACAAGAAGCTAGAGGAAGACTTATTGAGATGTCAGCAAGAATACACCCTTCAGAAAAGGGAGAACCTGGAGAACAAGCAAGCTGTTGAAGAGATTAGGAAGAAACGAAAGATTGATGAGAGCTACATGATAAAACAAGACCAATGTCTTCAAGCGGCCAATTCTCAACTAAAAATGAAGAACAAGCAAAGTGATACCATCCTGGCTGAGAAACGTTTTCTGAAGGATATGCTGGCACAATCGAAAGAAAATAAGCAGAATAGCATGGTACAAAAAGAGCTCCTACAGACACAAGTCCACAAATTGGAACAACAGCTCAATGAAGTGGTAAAGGCTTGCGAGCAAGAGATAAGTAGGGAACGACAACGCGCCATAAACATTGAGCAAGATTATCAAGAGACCATACGCCTCTTAGAAGCTGAACAAAATGAAACTATTCACTTGTGGATGGATCGCTTTGCTAAGCTGGCGTACCTGGCCAACGGAGCTCTAGAAGATCTCCCGTTTTTACTCAAACAAGCGGAAGGAATTGCTAACCCTGTCAACACTCCTAGGGAAATTGCAACGTTCTTAGAATACTGCAGAGGACGAATTTGTAAAATGAGGGAAATGATTGCCCGAGCTAGGGATGGATGATTTATTTTCCCGCTTTGTAACTTGGCACTTTATGGCAATAATGTACTCTTTTCGAAATAATGGATTCCTTTGTCTTCACAACTATCTCATGTTAATTTCCATTCAATGATTTACTTAGTACTCTTGAACGTGACGTTCTGAGGAACAGTCGAAGGATCCGTCAAGTTCCAACATTGCTTCCCGCGTAATCTCGTTTCACTTAATTTTTTCTTTAATTCGCTTATCTTTTCTAAATTTTCTTTTGTGTTTCTTTCTAAAGACATTACGGGTAAACATTCTTACGGGACCAGGCTCAGGAAGAAACTCATGGCTGACATAGAACAAGAAAATGAGAATTTGAAGGCTGAGCTCGCCCAGGTCAAGGAACAGATGGCCGAGATGGCCAAGCTCCTGGAAAGGAGAGTCACAGAAGGGGGATCTTCTGCAGGGGTTGAAGACGCCCGGCAACAACCACCCACCTCTCATCACGGTCAAGATCCGGCTACAGGATCTGACCCCAGGACCACCGCACCTCCCCTCGTTGTTTGTATAAGGAGACCAAATCCTGCAAACACACAACAACATACCTTTGTGGATGAGGAAGGCAATGTTATTCCTTTTCCCCCGTATGGTTTACCGCACGGATATTTCCCACCACTCCAGGAAGAACCTTGCCACCAAGACCAAGTTCCCATCACTGCCCAGCCTAACACTAATCAACCAAACGACCCACTTACCCAAGCACAAGCCACCCAGATGCCACCCACTCATACTCAAGCCGCCCAAACACAAGCCGCCCAAGCGCAGCCTGCTCATACCATTCATATACCCCGAACCACTGCCAAACTGGATACCTTCATACCAAACACTGACCTGTTTCATTCCTACCAGCAATATGGGAAGTTTGGTCAACACACTACTGCCGGTCCGAGTGCTGTGGCTACCAC
Organism: Clitoria ternatea; assembly: GCA_037962975.1. Lineage (NCBI taxonomy): Eukaryota > Viridiplantae > Streptophyta > Magnoliopsida > Fabales > Fabaceae > Clitoria > Clitoria ternatea. The sequence continues at coordinate 109,250,312 of CM075674.1, read as the reverse complement.
CCAGGAAGAGAGGTTGGAATTCTTGGAAAGGCGTTTAAGGGAGATGGAAGGAACAAGTAAATTTAGGACAGGCACTGCTGTTGAACTTTGCCTAATCCCTGATGTCGTCATACCTCCTAAATTCAAGACGCCCGATTTTGACAAATACAGAGGGTTGACATGCCCAAAGAATCATCTAACCATGTACTGCCGTAAGATGGCTTCGCATGCGTCAAATGACCCTCTGCTGATTCATTGTTTTCAGGACAGCCTGGTTGGGGCTCCCCTGACATGGTACAATCATCTAGAGCGCTCTCGTATACGCTGCTGGAAAGACCTAGCAGACTCGTTCATGCAACAATACAAATATAACCTGGACATGGCCCCGGATAGGGGACAATTGCAGAACATGACTAAGAAAGATAACGAGACGTTCAAGGAGTACGCCCAAAGGTGGCGCGAAGTGGCGACACAGGTTGACCCACCTCTATCTGAAAAGGAGGTGATCACTATGTTCATAGATACACTTCAAACTCCTTTCTATGAGAAGATGATTGGAAGTGTCTCGTCCCATTTCTCTGATATTGTCACTATTGGAGAAAGGATAGAAAATGGGCTAAGGACCGGCAGGATAGTCTGAAGTCCATCTGGGATGGGAGCTGCAAGGAGACCTACACTTGGTGAAAACAGGAGAAGAGAAGGGGAGACCAACTTGGTCTCTCACAACCAGAGAAGGAACCTGGCAGGGCCACCTACCCCAGTTAGCCTTTCACCAGTATATCCCGGTGTGTCGCACCCGTATGTGGCAGCCATTCCAAACCTTAATCCACCACAATTCAGACCAACCATTGTACGGCCGCCTGCGCCACCACAGATACCACACCAAGCACCACAAGCCAACCCACCGCCAAATATCCAAAGAAGGAACAATGACCGTGCTCCACCCCAGTTCGATCCCATCCCAATGTCCTATACCGAACTCTTGCCTCACCTCATTGAAAAAACTCTAGTAGTACCCTGTCCCTTGAGGCCACTACAGCCACCTTATCCTAGGGGGTATGACCCTAATGCCCGATGCGATTATCATGCGGGTGCACCAGGCCATTCTACTGAAAATTGTCTGGCTTTGAAATATAAAGTAAGGGACCTGATTCAGGCAGATTGGATAAGCTTCCGAGAAGGAAGTCCAAATGTGACAACAAACCCTCTGCCTAATCATGAAGGGCCCGGGGTCAATGCTATCGGGGAAGATGTGGAGTATACGTCCAATGTTGAGGACATTCAGATGCCTCTAAAAGGAATTCACTCCCTTATGTTTGAGGTAGGGTTAGTGAAGGACAAATGGGATGAAGACTTCGATGATGCCCAATCGACAAAGCAGCAAGAGTTTCAAAAAACTCTCCAAAGGTTTATGGACAGTCACACTATACGAGTCTGCAAGCGCCATGGCGATGAGGTAAATATGATACAGGGACAGACTGGACCTCGGGCCCCAAAACCCCTGGTCATATTTTATAGTAAAAACGCGTCGCTAACGCAGACCCCTGCCAGAACTACTATTACGGCACGGCCACCTGCTCCATTCCCGTATGACAACTCCCACGCCGTGCCTTGGAAGTATAACACGGACATAGTCGTTTCCAACCCCGTAATAATTGATCCGGCGCCTGCTTTATTGGTTACCAACATCGCCGGTGTAGGCGGAATGACCCGAAGTGGGAGAGTGTATGCACCTTCAGAGCCAAAGCAAGACAAGACTGCCGCGGAAGGCAAAACCGGGAAGGTTGGGATCGCTGGCGAAGCAAAGAAGGTTGTGCCAGAAGAGGAGACTAAGGAGTTCTTAAAATTTATCCGCCACAGCGATTACCAGGTATTGGATCAGTTGAACTATACCCCCGCCAAGATCTCCTTATTATCTCTGCTGACAAGTTCTGAATCACATCGGAACGCGCTGATAAAGGTGCTAAGTGAGGCACACGTGAAACATGACTTGCCTGTTGATAAGTTCCAAGGTATTGTCGGACATATAGTGGCCAGTAACTATCTGACTTTCACGGATGACGAGGTGCCGGTGGAAGGGAAAGGACACAACAAAGCTCTCTACATCTCTGTGAAGTGTCAAGACCATATTATGGCAAAAGTGCTCGTCGATAATGGATCATCCTTGAATGTGATGCCCAAGTCTACATTAGCTAAACTACCCATAGATGGGGCATGCATGAGACCGAGCTCCATGATAGTAAGAGCTTTTGATGGGACCCGACGGGAGGTCATAGGCGAAGTTGAGCTACCCATACAAGTTGGACCCCATATCTTTCAAGTTCTCTTCCAAGTAATGGATATCATGCCCGCCTATAGTTGCTTGTTAGGGAGGCCATGGATCCATTCAGCAGGGGTAGTTCCTTCCACTTTACACCAGAAACTAAAGTTCATCGTTGATAACAGACTGGTAATCGTTTCTGGAGAGGAGGATCTTCTGGTCAGTAAGCCAGTCACTACCCCCTATGTAGAGGCAGCCGAGGAAGCCCTCGAGACATCATTCCAGGCTTTGGAGATAGCCAACGCCACAAGCATGCCTTTCCCAAAGGTACCGCTAGCAGTAGCAAAAACCATGCTACGAGAAGGATATAAGCCGGGAAAAGGACTCGGAAGAGAACTGGAAGGAAGAATTCAACCTGTCTGTCTCCCTGAGAACAAAAATAGGTACGGCCTGGGATACCAGCCTACCACTGAAGACCAAAAAAGGATAGAAGAAGAGAGGAGAGGGAAGAGGATTACTCGTCATACTGGGTATGCATTCAACACTGTGAAAATCCCCATCTGTGACCTCTACCAGAGCTTCAGGAGCGCCGGAGTAATGTTTCCAGATCAAGTGGCCGTGATCCAAAGTGATCTTGATGAAGACCCCGGATTTGTGTATGCTGGCTCACCTGGTCAGGAACTGAACAACTGGGAGGTCATAGAATTCCCCACGATTTGTACCATTTCATCAAAGTAATCATGTTTTCTGTTCGATCCTTTAGCTATGCGTCGGGATCTCATTTTGTAACAATAAAAACTTGTTCGTTTGTTTGAATAATAAATGCCGTCAGTTTCCAAATAGCTTGATCTGTTTAGTAACCTATTATTTAAACCTTTCTCTTGCTTGTTTTCCTTTTCATTTGCTATGATACACTGAAAATGCAGATCCGAAAGCGATTCATCTGAGAATAGTGAGAATTCGGTCTTATTTCACGATTTTGACTGTCTAACTGATTGCGCCAATGAGGAATATGATGAAGACTGCGATCCCTCGCCTGAGTTAACCCGGTTATTGGAACAAGAGGATAGGGAAATTCTGCCCTACTTAGAGATAGCCGAGGTTATCGATTTGGGAATTGGAGGAGTTAAAAAGGAAGTCAAAATTGGTACCTCGTTAAGTAAAGAACAGAGGCAGGAACTGATTGGGTTGTTGAGAGAGTTCAGCGATGTTTTCGCCTGGTCTTACCAAGATATGCCGGGACTGGACAATAGCATTGTCGAACATAGGTTACCATTAAAACCCGAATGTCTGCCGGTAAAGCAGAAGCTGCGACGTATGAAACCTGAGATGCTTTTGAAAATCAAGGAAGAAGTCAAGAAGCAATTTGATGCCGGGTTCTTAGCCGTGGCAAAATACCCACAGTGGGTGGCAAATATCGTCCCGGTCCCGAAAAAGGATGGCAAAGTACGAATGTGCGTGGACTATCGCGATTTGAACAGGGCTAGCCCCAAGGATGATTTTCCCCTGCCTCAGATTGATGTTCTGGTCGACAATACCGCGCAACATACGATCTTTTCATTCATGGACGGTTTCTCCGGATACAATCAAATTAAGATGGCGCCCGAGGATATGGAAAAAACCACATTTGTCACCTTGTGGGGAACCTTCTGTTATAAGGTGATGTCTTTTGGTCTAAAGAATGCCGGAGCAACTTACCAGAGGGCCATGGTAACCCTTTTCCATGACATGATGCACAAGGAGGTGGAGGTTTACGTCAATGATATTATTGCCAAGTCTAAAACGGATGAAGGGCATATGGAAGACCTAAGGAAACTCTTCGAAAGGCTGAGGAAATTCAAGCTTAGGCTAAACCCAGCCAAGTGCACCTTCGGCGCAAGATCCGGGAAATTGCTGGGATTCATAGTAAGCAAGAGAGGCATAGAGGTCGACCCTGACAAAGTTAAAGCCATTCTTGAAATGCCTCCTCCCCGTACAGAAAAGGAAGTTAGAGGTTTCCTAGGGAGATTAAATTACATCGCTCGCTTCATCTCACAGTTGACGGCAACATGCGAGCCAATTTTCAAATTGCTCCGTAAGAACCAACCAATTCAATGGAACAAGGATTGTCAAAAGGCTTTTGAAAAGATAAAGCAGTACTTGCAGAACCCGCCAGTTTTGATCCCACCTACCCCGGGAAGACCACTCATTTTATACCTTACAGTGTTAGATGAATCCATGGGTTGTGTGTTGGGGCAACATGATGAGACTGGGAAGAAAGAGCATGCCATTTATTATCTAAGCAAGAAGTTCACTGACTGCGAGATGAGGTATTCTGCTCTGGAAAGGACCTGTTGTGCGTTAGCATGGGCAGCCCGACGTTTGAGACAATACATGATAAACCACACTACTTGGCTAGTTTCCAAAATGGACCCTGTCAAATATATCTTTGAAAAACCTGCCTTGACCGGAAGGATTGCTCGATGGCAGGTCCTGCTAACTGAGTACGATATAGTCTATGTCACTCAGAAGGCTATAAAAGGAAGTGTTCTGGCTGACTACCTAGCTCATCAACCCATAAGAGATTATCAGCCCATGCAGTTTGACTTCCCGGACGAAGATATCATGGCCCTGATTGATGAAGAAGGAGCCCAAAAGGATAAATGGACCCTAAGGTTTGATGGTGCTTCTAACGCATTAGGACACGGAATCGGAGCAATCCTCATTTCACCTGACAAAGAACTTATCCCCGTTTGTGCTCGATTATGTTTTGATTGTACCAATAACATCGCTGAGTACGAGGCGTGTTCTCTGGGAATCCAAGCAGCATTGGATGCCAAAGTGAAGAAATTGGAAGTATACGGGGATTCTGCCCTGGTCATTCACCAACTAAAAGGAGAGTGGGAGACTAGAGACAGCAAATTAATTCCCTATCAAACTCGCATCAAGGAGTTGATTAAGGAATTTGATGATGTTTCTTTTCACCATGTTCCCCGGGAGGACAACCAAATGGCTGATGCTTTGGCTACCCTAGCATCTATGTTCAAGGTGAGCAATGATTACGACATGCCTCTCATTGAAATAGTGCGGCACCACGAACCCGCATATTGCCAGATGATTGAAAGGGAGTCAGATGGGAAGCCTTGGTATTACGATATCAAGAGGTATGTCCGAAATCAAGAATATCCCGAAGGTGCTACAGAGAATGATAAGAGAACCCTGCGACGGCTCGCCATGGGTTTCTTCTTAAACGGTGATGTGCTTTATAAGAGAAACTACGACTCTGTCCTTCTTCGTTGCATCGACACTGACGAGGCAAGTAAAATCATGAGGGATGTCCACGAGGGATGTTTTGGAACTCACACCAACGGGCACGCCATGTCGAGAAAGATCTTGAGGGCTGGTTACTACTGGATGACCATGGAGTCAGACTGTTTTGCCTATGTTCGTAAGTGTCACAAATGTCAGATATACGCGGACCATATTCACGCTTCCCCGTCTTCCCTGAATGTCTTGTCAGCTCCCTAGCCCTTTTCAATGTGGGGTATGGACGTCATTGGACCCATCGAGCCAAAAGCCTCTAACGGTCATCGTTTCATTTTAGTCGCTATTGACTATTTCACAAAATGGGTAGAAGCTGCTTCGTACGCCAATGTGACAAGGAGTGTTGTGGTTAAATTTGTCAAGCGTGAACTGATATGCCGGTACGGTCTGCCGAGTCAGATCATCACTGATAATGGCATGAATTTGAATAACAAAATGATGAAGGAACTTTGTGAAGACTTCAAAATCCACCATCATAATTCCTCCCCGTATCGCCCTAAAATGAATGGGGCAGTCGAGGCAGCCAATAAAAACATCAAGAAGATCGTACAGAAAATGGTTGTGACATACAGAGATTGGAGCGAAATGCTCCCCTTTGCTTTACATGGGTATCGTACCTCGGTCCGAACTTCAACTGGGGCAACTCCATTCTCCCTGGTTTATGGTATGGAGGCAGTCCTGCCTTTCGAAGTAGAGATCCCTTCTCTTCGAGTGATAATGGAGGCGGAATTAAAGGAAGCTGAATGGACCCAAACTCGACATGACCAGTTAAATCTGATTGATGGGAAGAGATTAGCGGCCCTTTGTCATGGTCAGCTGTATCAAAAGCGTATGAAACGAGCGTTTGAAAAGAAGGTACGACCTCGACAATTCCGAGAAGGAGACCTAGTCCTCAAGAAAATCTTGCCAATCCAAAAGGACATCCGAGGGAAATGGACACCTAATTACGAAGGACCATACGTCGTGAAGAAGGCTTTCTCTGGAGGAGCTCTAATCCTCACCAACGTGGATGGAGAGGATCTACCAATGCCTGTGAACACCGACGCGGTGAAGAAATATTTTGCCTAAAAAAAAAAAACAAAAAACAAAAAAAAGGTGCTCGCTAGGCTGAAAACCCATGGGGCAGCCTAGGCAAAAATTAGAGCTGCTTGATGAGTCGAAAACCCGGAAGGGCGGCTCAGGTAGAATAAAAGCCACAAGTTCAGGCGTAAGGACGTGAACTCTTCAGAGAAGGAAAACTGGTCAGGCACGCGCATCTTTGTCAAAATCATTTCCCAGAAGTAAAATCAGAGGATGGTCTCGAAGTCGTGAGGAAAGATCTGGATTCTTATCACTCGCGAGGAGTCGCTGGAGGGTTTAAAAGGCCTTCTTTCTCTCCCACCTTTTAATTGTTTATACATATGTTTTTGTTACCTTTACCTTCATTACCAATGTACATACTTATATTCAATAATAAAATAAGCTTTCCCTTTCCTTCCCCTGAGTCTACGGCTGAATCTTATAAACGAACAAGTTTTTCTTAAGAGGAAATTTTTGAAATGAAAAGTGATGAAATGAAAAGTCGTGGTGAAACGAAATGTATCCTGGCGTCAGACCCGGCCAGTGAGAAAGCATAACCAATTCTGTTAATTATGTTCCTGGAAGACAGAATTTGTGTCTATCTCATCCATGAGTTATCTTGAAAGCCTATCTCTCAGGAAAGGTCGCTCGAAATGTCAATTCTTTTGATTCCTCGTGCTTCTAACCATCTGTTTTGAAGGGTGATGGAACTACGTCACACAGAAATGAAGAACCTGACACCAAAGATCCGGACCAGAAGTTTTCCCCAAGAGAAATCAGTAGATTGGCATCCCCAGTGAAATCACAATCGCCAAAGCCGACACTTCCCAAATCCTTCCCCAGTGGGACTACACTTCCCGGTCAACCCAAACTGAGGCATCTCCCTGGGTTTGTTCTTTCATTCAAAGGGCAGTTCCCCAAGATTTCATCCAATCATGTCAAACTGGGGCATCCCCCTGGGTTTTTCCTATCAGTCAAGGGGCAATTCCCCACCTTTACCTTTCCGAAAACCAAGGGCCACACCCCACATTTATTTTCCTGTCAGTCAAGGGGCAATCCCCACCTTTACTCTTCTGCAAACCAAGGGCCACACCCCACATTTATTTTCCTGTCAATCAAGGGGCAATCCCCCACCTTTACCTTTCTGCAAACCAAGGGCCACACCCCACATTTATTTTCCTGTCAATCAAGGGGCAATCCCCCACCTTTTACCTTTCTGCAAACCAAGGGCCACACCCCATATTTATTCTTCATGTCAATCGAGGGGCAATCCCCCACCTTTTACCTTTCTGCAAACCAAGGGCCACACCCCACATTTATTTTTCATGTCAATCTAGGGGCAATCCCCTACCTTTTACCTTTCTGCAAACCAAGGGCCACACCCCACATTTATTTTTCCTGTCAGCCAAGGGGCAATCCCCCACCTTTTACCTTTCTGCAAACCAAGGGCCACACCCCACATTTATTTTTCATGTCAATCTAGGGGCAATCCCCTACCTTTTACCTTTCTGCAAACCAAGGGCCACACCCCACATTTATTTTTCCTGTCAGCCAAGGGGCAATCCCCCACCTTTTACCTTTCTGCAAACCAAGGGCCACACCCCACATTTATTTTTCATGTCAATCGAGGGGCAATCCCCCACCTTTTACCTTTCTGCAAACCAAGGGCCACACCCCACATTTATTTTTCATGTCAATCTAGGGGCAATCCCCCACCTTTTACCTGTCTACAAACCGAGGGTCAACCCCACCTTTACATTTCCTGCCAACAGTGAGTTAATTTGGACAAGACGTCCTGTTAGCTCCCCCAATCTTTACCTTTCCTGTCAACCGAGGGTCAACCCCAACCTTTACATTTCGTGCCAACAGTGAGTTAATTCGGACGAGACGTCCTGTTAGCTCCCCCAATATTCACCTTTCCTGTCAACCGAGGGTCAACCCCAATCTTTACATTTCCTGTCAACTAAGGGTCAACCCCAACCTTTACATTTCAGGTCTACCGGGGGGCAACCCTAATCCTCTCACCTCCTACTAACTGGAAGACAATCCTTTCCGGCCGATTCAAAAAGAAAAACACAAAAAAAGAATCCCTAAAAAAAAAAACACAAAAAAAAACAAAAAAAAAACAAAAAAAAACAAACAAAAAAAAAGAGAGAGAGAGAGAAAAAGAAGAAAAAGAAAATAGAGAGACAGAAGTGAGAAATGCTCGTCTTTAAAGAGAAAAAGGTCACACTGACTAGTGATTGTCAGCACCATCAGACGCCATACCGATCAAGAGGCCCCACTTGGCCCCTACATCGGTGTTCATATCTTTACTTCTTTTTTCACTTCAGAAACACAGAAGCTTCGTGTTTCTCTTGTGAAAAAGAAGTAAAGAGGGGCATCTGTGAACACCTCTTTTTGTCCGGCCAATTGGTATAGTTCCATCCTTTGGGCACTCTCTACTGCGCATGGTTCACTTAGAAATTCATAACTCCTTCATACGACCTTCGATTTGCGCAAACCCGGTCTCAAAATTTCCGTAGCAAAATTGTCTACGACTTTTGTGAAGACCTTGAAGGCTATATCCTTACCAATTGGTACAGTTTTAATAATCTTCCTAGACTTGTTCCAGTTTCATGACTGCTCTGCACATCTTTAGGAAAAAATTCATATCTCCCTCATATGATACTGAAATGACCCCGTTCTTTTTTCTGTGGCTCCACGTCAAAGATATCTACAAACTTCATGAAGGTCACAAAAGCTAATTCTCCACCCATTTTTCCCAGTGAATTTATTTTGCTTGCAAATGTATTTCCGTCACACTCTGGAGCAGTTTTGGTAGATGGGCCATATCTCCCTCGTTTCTTGATGAAAATTTTTGTGCCATATATCAAATTAAAGCTAAGAGAAAGATCTACAATTTTCATGTTGGACTCTGTTTCAAATTTGGCACGCATCTATCCTTAAATATGCAAGCAAGTTCCGTCATGAAGAGAATGGAACTTATCACCAAAATTGCCATAGTTTCCAATGCCCACCAATTTTGACCAAGTCAAAGTCTCTAAGCCAATCAATTTTCAATGCAAAATCAGCCCTCCCTCTCCCTCTTTCACGTGAATTCAGGGGTCATGCACACTAAGGGAATTGATTAAGACTACAGTGGAAAGCATGAATGTCAAAAATACAAAAGCATGGTCCAACATGGTCAAAGAAGAATTGAAAAATGCAAACAAATGCTTTATTATATTTCTCCTAAAGCTCATTCACGGCAATGATGTTTAATTTGCACCAAAACTACCAAATTTTGACCAAGTCAAAAGTCCAATTATTCATGACAAGCTACATGGGACCAAAGGCAAATAATTAAACAATTTAAGGTGCAGCCCCCATTTCTTGTTTCAACGTGAATAAGGACCTTGGTGTAAGGGAATTTGTTTGATTTTGCAATGAAATGTTAAAATACATCATGGAACCCACCACAAGGAGAAGCATGACGGTTTTGGCAAAGAAAGAAGGAGAAATGACCAAAATTTTTATTAAATATGCAAGGTAGGCTCCATGTAGTATTAATTAAATTATGGAAGGTATATGCATTGGAAGGAGCTCACGGTCACATGCACATGGCAAAGAATGGACAATGTAAATAATTAAGGGAAACTTTGGCATTAATGGTATACAAAGTGTTGAATTTAAAAGTGCATGCTCCACTAGGCTATGATTCCCACGGCCAAACACTAGCAAAATGGAACCAATGCATTATTTATTCAAGCTCCCATGTGCTTAATTGTTTATTTGCAATAAAGCTTCCATCCACTCTTCAATAATTCCCACGGCCAAAGCTTGCAACTCCACTCATAATTTTTTAATCAAACCCATTGTCCATTATCTCAACAAGCTCACGGCTATATGGAAATGGTTGGGCATTTAAAATTGCAAAAAAGGGAGAAATGATGAAGCATGAAGGCCACGGTTTTAAAAAGAAAAAAGAGAGAGAAAGAGAAGGGAGGTTAGAAATAGAAAAGGGTTCAAGATCAGAAGGAGGAAGAACAAAAAGCTAACGTGAAGAGGAGGGGGATTACAAGCAGGTGGATTTCTAATGAAGGAAAAAGAACAAGAAACAAAGGAAGTACAACAGATTTTCTGGAGGATTATCAGGAGCTTCAAGACCATTAACAAGAGTGGAGGTCCAACTAGAAGAACCACTCAGAATAATAGTATCCTCTTCATCCTCCATTAAAGCAGTAAGTGGAGCTTCCACTTCTGATTTTTTATACAACAAGAGGAGCAAGGAATAGAGATTATAAATACCCATCTGTACAGGAGTAGGGGGTTGGATTTTTTTCTCTAAGAGGTTTGGAAAAGATTTCATAGGGAGGAGATTATTTCAACATTCTTGAGTTTTGAAAGGCACTTCCGGATTTTTGACAGTAGAAATTCGCAGCAACAGCAACAGCAACAGCAACAGCAGCAACAGCAACAGTAACAGCAACAACAGCAACAGCAACAGCAACAGCCAAAACAGCAACAGTGAGCAAGAACTCAATCAGTGAGCAAGAACATTATATATTTTGTGAAAACAGTGTTTATTTTTCAAAATATTAAATTTTTGTATAAGGATCAGATTAGTATTGTTGTATTGGACTCTCTATTCTGTTGCCTATTGTTGTTATTATTTGGTTTTTACAGTAGCATATTGTGATGTATGTTTGAATCTTCACTCTATCTCTGTTACTATTTCTGCTCATGTTACTTTTTTTGTTCATCTATTGCCCAACGTTATTGTGCAAGTTGTTAGTGTATGTTTTTGTTTCTGTACGAATTTAAATTGTATGAGGGATAGTTGCGATCATAATTTTATTGCCCAGAATATTAATCCTATCGCAAGGAATCAGTCCTCCTCTGTATACTGTTCCTTTTTCCCGATAATTCATTTACTGTATAGTTAAAGTGTAATTTTTTTTTAAGACACCCGAACGAAGCTTGACAAAATGTGATTTTTTTTATCTTTTTAGTTTCTGTTTTTTTTCTTTCTGTTATTTTCAAAATTTCGTCTAATTGAAATTTTAACAACTCAACATTATCTTCAACCAAAAAACATTACCTTTTTTTTACCTTAGTAAGTCCGCGTATTCTTCGTCTAGTTTTTTTTTTTTTATAAACTTTACTACTTTTTTTTTTACCTTTTTTTAAAAAAATAAAAAAATAAAAAAAAGAATCATTTTATCCAAAAGAGATCAATTTAGACGAGACGTCTTGTTGATTTTCCCTTATTTCAGTAAACCATCACCATAATTCATAAGGAACGGGATACTTGAGACGAGACGTCCCGCTTATCCCCTTCCCATATTTTGATTAAATTCCATGAAAATCAATTTAGACGTGACGTCTTGTTGATTTTCTCCAATCTTTGGTAGGCCATCACCACAAGGAACGGGATACTTGGGACAAGACGTCCCGTTTACCCCCTTCCCGTTTCTAACCTCGTATCTTGTTTAAATTCCATGAAAATCAATTTAGACGTGACGTCTTGTTGATTTTCTCCTATCTTTGGTAGGCCATCACCACAAGGAACAGGGTACTTGGGACTAGACGTCCTATTTATCCCCTTCCCGTTTCTAACCCCGTATTTTGATTCGAGGATGACTAATTTAGATGTGACGTCTTGTTAGTATCCTTCTTTTTTCCTGTTTTATACCAAAGCCAGGGTTAATTTGGACGCGACGTCCTGTTAACCTACACTCCATGTCTGTTCGATTTGTTCCTTCTGTTTTTACACAAAGTACAACAACAAAAGGGGGGGAAATATAACATCTTTTGTAAGGCTATTCAGGTTGCGCATTTTTCAATCTTGGTACTGTTTTTGACAGGCGATGTAGGGTGCTAATACCTTCCCTACTCGTAACCGACTCCCGAACTTGAATCTCAATTTTTAACCAGTGCTTTACTGAACTTAGTTTTTTCCCAATGTTTTTCCTAAGGATAAAAACGTTGGTGGCGACTCCCTGTTTCATTTTTTCTCTCTTGTTCGCCACGCCGTCGCGCACCAGGTTGCGACAGTACCTGGTCATCACACATGCACAATATCTAATGGCTCAATGCCATTATATAATCACATCACCCAAACCACACACATATGATACTATACATAAGTTCGCACTCCCACAGATTTACACACATATCTATATATACATACCAATGGCTCAGTGCCATTAGTCATCACAAACAAGTAACAACAGCACATACTTCTGCAAGTCTACAAGATAATATATTCACATATGAATATATACAAGATACACATTCCAATCTCCTCTGGCATTACTCCTTGCTCACTTTGTACTGATTTCCATAGCATCCGCAACATCCTTGGGTTTATTCACTATGAACATAAAGTAAGGGTGAGTATATATCACAAAAATGATACAACTACATAATCAGAGTTGATATCACCTGGAGAATCTCATTCTCCTGCCTGGGTTATTGATCCACTAAACTTTCCTCATATAAACCAAACATATCATAATCCATCATAATCATCATAAATTCATTATGTTCACATCATAACAAATATCTCACAACATCGAGATAAATTAATTATAAGTACCCATACTTAATCAATTTATTTTACAATTAATTATTTCAATCATATCATTATCATGTCAATACAATAACCTGCATATCAGTCAAGAAGTGTAAATCACAACTGACTCTCATATACATCAGACACCTAGTATCCGGATACTAACGAATCAGCCACCAGCTGGGAGTCCACCGACATCCCGTGAACACATCCTGGTTCACCGAGCCCGGTATCATAAACCGTCTCCCCACCTCAACCACTGGATCTATTCCTGGATCACTGGGTAGCTCAACTGGGCCTCTACATGGACCACGGGAGCCAAAAGCGAGGGGTAATCTATACCGAATGGTTGTTCACAACACATATCATGCATATACAGCATATAACAATATATCTTATCATATACACATTATTCATTTTAAATCATGAATATACATCATACAATCATTAAATGATTTTGGCATACAAGCCAACTCACAACATAAGAACCATATCTCAGCATAAAAGTCACATCTCAACATAAACATCACATCTCTCGGCATAAAGCATAAAAGCCACATATCTCGGCTTAAAAGTCACATCTCGGCATAAAAGCCATATATCTCGGCATAAAAGCCACATCTCGGCATAAAAGCCACATCCTTTAAATATCATAATCATACTTAACATTCATAATATCCACATATTCAAACATAACTTTATATCTTCTATATCACAATAATTCAATATTTCATCGCTCTCTATTATGCACATTCTAGGCATACCTATACATTATTTCCCATCTTATTCATAATTCATATCTCATTCATTACCATTCTATTTTCCATAACTGTCAAATACAACATATAACCATATACATAATCTAATCACATATTCTCCCATATATATATATATAGGTATTATTCCCATCCTTTCACATATTTATTTCAACATAAATATCATATATCTTTAATCAAATATATATATTATAATACTCCCCTTACCTCACTGTCAATGCTCTAAACTCAATCACCAAGATCAATGCGCCGCAACCACTAAAAGATAAAATTACAAAGAGATTTAAGGTTTTAACTGTTCAAACCTTAATTCAACTTAGGAATATGCTCAGAAATTACTTTCTAAAGCTTTAGAAGCTTACCACAACTGAAACCACAAGTTCTCCGAGAAACCCCTTTTTCCGCTAATCTTTCAACGGCTTATTCGCAACCTATATAAAGCGGAATTCAAATTCGTCACTCAATCCTTCTTTTGAACACCATAAGGAAACTTTTAATCGGTTTAGAATCTTAAAATTCAAAGTTCCCTTGTTTTCCCCCAAAATGGATAAAGATAGAAAATCTCCCTGGAATTTAAAATTGAAAGATCCCATGCGTTAATCTTAAGTTTCTTACATCTAATCCGCAATTAATTTTAGATTCCAACCTCTTGTTGTCCTTTGATCATTGCAGGGAAAAGAGAGAAGAAGAAGAACCCCCAAAGCTATATTTTTAGCTTCTGCTATGTGGGCTGTCATTTTGGGTCTTTATTCTGCCCGCGACACTGATGCTACGCATCAAGTCTAAATTTTTATATTGACGTTACGCGTCCCACTGACGCTACGCGTCCCACTGACGCTACGCGTCAAGTTTTACTCTGACGCTGTGCGTCAGGTCCCAAATCCAACAATTCCCTTTTTATTTTAATTTTACATCTCATAATAAACTTACTTTATTAAATATCCAAACTTATGAATATAAAACATAGGGATGTTACACTCATCCCCCCTAAAAATAGATTTCGTCCTCGAAATCAACATACCTCTGTAAATAGATTTGGGTATTGTTGTTGCATCTCAGATTCTAATTCCCACGACTTCATTGAAATTCTGCCATAAGACTTTCACTAAAGGAATATTCTTATTCCTTAATTGTTTGGTTTGATAACCCTCAATACGAGGAGGAATAACCAGTACCATCACATCTTCTCTGATTTCAATAATGTCATTTGGAACCACCATATCATCTCGAGAAATATACTTTCGAAGCTGGGAGACATGAAAAACATCATGCAACTTTGACAAGACTGTAGGAAGCTCAAGTCTATAGGCAACATTGCCTATTCGCTCTAAAATACTATAAGGTCCAATATACCTAGGACTCAACTTTTTACTACCAATTACTCGACCCATACCCTTCGTAGGTGAAACTTTCAAAATACTCAATCATCAACTTGAAATATCAGAGGTCTATGTTTAGCATCATAATAGCTTTTTTGACAATCCTGAGCAACTTTCAATTTATTCCTGATCAATTTAATATGTTCTGTCATTGATTGAACCATTTCAGGCCCCAATACCAGGACGTCACTACTATCAGCCCAACATAAAGGAGTTTGACATTTTCTGCCATATAAAGCCTCATAAGAAGCCATACCAATACTGCTATGGAAGCTATTGTTATAAGTAAACTCAATTAAAGGTAAATACTGCTCCCAACTTCCTCCATGTTCTATCACACATACCTGAAGCAAATCTTCCAAAGTTTGTATCGTACGTTCAGATTGTCCATCCGTTTAAGGATGATATGCGGAGCTCATTTTCAACTCAGTGCCTAGATCACGTTACAAACTTCTCCAAAATCTAGAAGTAAAACGAGGATCACGATCTGACACAATACTGGAGGGTACACCATGCAACCTTATAATTTCTATCACATAAATATTAGTAAGCTTTTCCAAAGACCATCTCATATTAATAGCAATAAAATGAGCATTCTTCATTAATCGATCAACAACAACCCATATAGCATCACATCCAGTACGAGAATGAAGCAAACCCGATACGAAATCCATAGAGATACCATCCCACTTCCATATCGAAATATTAAGTGGTTGTGCTAACCCTGAAGGTTTCTGATGCTCCACTTTAGACTTTAAGCACACTACACAGGATGCCACATATTCAACTATCATTTTCTTCATCTCCGGCCACCAAAATTGTTATCGTAAGTCTTGATACATTTTCGTCACACCTGGATGAATACTTAATGAACTCTTATAAGCCTCTGCTAGAATCTATGTTTGAAATTCACCATCGGAGGGCACTATAATATGGTTCTTAAACCGCCACAGCCCATTAGAATCTCTATTCAAAGGTAGATTCTTGCCCTGATCTTGGGCATCAATCAACTGTTTTACATCAGTATCATTCCCTTGACATTCAGATAGAGATTTTAAAAACTCATTAGTAATTTTTAACATCCCAATTAGCATATAATCAGGAGAATGAACTACTACAGCTAGATGCATATCACGAAAACTCTCTAGCAGTTTATATTCCTCTATCATTAAAGATGCAATATGAAGAGATTTCCTGCTCAAAGCATCGGCAACCACATTTACTTTGCCCGGATGGTATTTTAATTCAAAATCATAATCTTTTAAATATTCCATCCACCGCCTCTACCTCATATTCAATTCTTTTTGATCGAATAAGTACTTCAAACTTTTATGATCACTAAACACAACAAAACGGGAGCCATAAAGATAATGTCTCCAAATTTTCAATACAAATACAACCGTCGATAACTCTAGGTCGTGAGTAGGATAATTCTGCTCATGAAGCCTCAACTGCCTAGAAACATAGGCTATAACTCTATTTTCTTGCATTAACACACCTCCTAAGCCAGATTTAGAGGCATCACAATATACAACAAATTCTCTGGTCACATCAGGTAAAGCAAGCACAGGGGCAGAAGTCAATTTTTTTTTTCAATTCATTAAAACTTTGTTCATATTCATCAGTCCAAACAAAAGAACATCCCTTCCTAGTTAATTTGGTCATAGGAAGTTCAATATGAGAGAAACCGTCTATGAAACACCGGTAATACCCAGCTAAACTAAGAAAGCTTTGAATCTTAGTAATAGATTTGGGCCTATCCCAATTCATAACTGCAATTGTCTTGGAGGGATCAAGAGAAACTCCATCACTATAAATTACATGCCCCAAGAACTGAATACTGTTAACCTAGAATTCATATTTTGACAATTTTGCATATAACTGCCTTTCTCGCAAAATCTATAGAACAATGCGGAGATGCTAAACATATTCACCCTCGGATCTTGAATATACTAGTATATCATCAATAAATACTACTACAAACTGATCCAAGAAAGGATGAAAGATTCGATTCATATAACTCATGAATACCGCCGGAGCATTAGTAACTCCAAATGGCATCACCACATACTCATAATAACCGTTTCTTGTTTGAAAAGTAGTTTTCAGTATATCCTCAGGTTTTACTCTAATCTGATGATATCCGGATCGTAAATTAATTTTAGAAAAGATACATGCACCCTGTAACTAGTCAAGTAAATCATCAATCCTTGATAAAGGATACTTATTTTTAACTGTCAATTTATTTAACTGACGGTAGTTAATACATATTCTCATACTCCCATCTTTCTTTCGTACCAATAGTACAGGAACACCCCAAGGAAAAGCACTAGGTCTAATAAAACCTTTACTTAGCAGCTCCTCAACTTGCTTTTTCACCTCAGTTAACTCTATAGATGACATACGATACGATGCGCGTGACACCAGCTCAGCACCCAAAACTAAGTCAATCACAAAATCAATTTTTTTCCGGTTTGGAGGTAACCCAGAAATATCTTCCAGAAACACATCCAAAAATTCACTTACAACAGGTATATCAGCAGGAATCAAATTACATATCCCTGTAAAATAACAATAACAAAAAGAAATATCAACATACCAAATCATTAGGAGTGGATTCAACAGGAAAAACCACCACTTTATGATAACAATCCACCAGAATCTGATTGGCAGACAACCAATCCATTCCTAAAATAATATCTAGATTTTTCAAGGGCATACAGATTAAATTTGCATTGAAAGTTCAACCTTTAATGGATAAATTTACTCCTTCACACATAGTCATAGTCTTAACCTTTGAACCAGTCGGTGTAAATACAATTATAGCATTATTCATCAATACCATAGGCAATTCAAATCTAAAATTTCTAGCCAAATGTCTTTCTCCACCTTATTTAAAACAAACTCGACTATCAGGACGAGTACCACCTCGACCTCTAACTGGAGAAGAGGATAAAGAAGAAGATCCACTTCGATTAAATCGACTCTGCTTTTTAAATTCAACTCCTTTAATTTTCAACTTGGATTTATCTTTTCTGAAAGAAACCCTCTGCATCTGAACATTTTCAGTCAACTGTGCTTTATTAACAAGTTCAGCATAGTCCCTAATCCCCAAAGGTACAATAGCAGTACGAAGCTCTATTCTCAAACCAGACTCATATTTAGCACTTTTGTTACTTTCAGTACCTTCTAAGGAAAAAGGGTAATAAAAGTCACATAACTCATCAAATTTAGTTGTATATTCAGCTACAGACATCCTTCCCTGTTCAAGATGTAAGAATTCCATCTCTTTTCTAGTTTTATAATTATCAGGAAAGTATTTTGCCAAAAACCTCTTTTTAAAATTAACCCAGTTTAAAGCCTCATTAGCATTGATCATCTGAGGTTTGGCACGTATCCACCAGACCCTAACTTCATCACGCAACTGATAAGTAGAGAATGCCACTTTTTATTACTCAGTACATTCAAAATAATCAAACATTTGTTCCATTTCCCTGAGCCAAATATAAGCTCCATCATAATCACGTCCACCCTTATATACTGGGGGATTACACTTTAAAAATTTATCAAGGGTTGGGCCAGATTCAGCCCTTCCCATCAGCCGAGAAAACTTTTCTAAGAAGTCACCCTTAGGGGTTGAATTAGAAGTACCAACCATTCTACAATTAACATAACTCACCATTAATACTCAAACAAATTGAACATAGTCCAGAATCAATACCTCAATACCAGGAGATGCGGCTAACGGATAACCAGTGAGCACAATGCCAGGATTCCTGAAAATTCACTTTCACACATATACAATTCCATCCATACAAATGAATACAAAAACAAATCTCACTACTTTCTACTGTTTCTACCCACAAGGTTTACAATCTTGAATAGTCTTGCTCTCATACCCATTTTGACATCCCTCCTTAAATAATATTTATTTTTACCAAATTTATTGATTTTCACAATAAATTTTTCACATTTCTAAAATTTAATTTACATCATAATAATAATAATAATAATGTATCTTATAAAAATTACCCAAATTATATTTTAAATAAATAATTTATAATCCTCAAAATCATTTAAATTGAATAAAACTCAAAATTTGAAACAGGGGTCTGACGCTACGCGTCAGTCCCACGCTAGGCGTGAGCTTGCATTCGCAGCCCTGCGCGCTGAGCGCCAGCTTGACGCTACGCGTGGGCTTATCAGTGACAGCACCTGATGCTGTCACACATTTTAGGCCTTTTAGCTAACTACTAACTTATTCAATTAGCCCATTTCAAATTTGATTGCCATGAAATTTCATGGGCCAAATGTTTTTCTCATTCTAAAACTATTGGCGATGTCCTTCTACCAAAATTCCAACATATGCACAGATTTTTACATAAAATACAACATAACCACTTTAAGTGCAACACTCTTGCACCAAACCCCTTAAATGGTCTCAAATGACCCTAGGCCAATGTACACCACTTTTAAATATTCTCATGAACCTATTAATACCTTGCAAAGGTACTAAAATTCACAAAAACTCAAATTTACCAATTCCATTTCTCAAAGTCATAAGGATGGCTACTAGTTCGAATCTCTAAAACTATTTGATTCATCAATACAACATTCAATCATTTCAAACAACCATTACAGCACACAGACATCCACAGAACCTGCCTATAATGCATGATTTACTATAGTATGGCTCTGTGCCATAACTATAATCATCCAACAGTACCTGGTCATCACACATGCATAATATCTAATGGCTCAATGCCATTATATAATCACATCACCCAAACCACACACATATTATACTATACATAAGTTCGCACTCCCACAGATTTACACACATATCTATATATACATACCAATGGCTCAGTGCCATTAGTCATCACAAACAAGTAACAACAGCACATACTTCTGCAAGTCTACAAGATAATATATTCACATATGAATATATACAAGATATACATTCCAATCTCCTCTGGCATTACTCCTTGCTTTCTTTGTACTGGTTTCCGCAGCATCCGCAACATCCTTGGGTTTATTAACTGTGAACATAAAGTAAGGGTGAGTATATATCACAAAAATGATACAACTACATAATCAGAGTTGATATCACCTAGAGAATCTCATTCTCCTGCCTGGGTTATTGATCTACTAAACTTTCCTCATATAAACCAAACATATCATAATCCATCATAATCATCATAAATTCATTATGTTCATATCATAACAAATATCTCACAACATCGAGATAAATTAATTATAAGCACCCATACTTAATCAATTTATTTTACAATTTATTATTTCAATCATATCATTATCATGTCAATACAATAACCTGCATATCAGTCAAGAAGTGTAAATCACAACTGACTCTCATATACATCAGACACCTAGTATCCGGATACTAACGAATCAGCCACCAGCTGGGAGTCCACTGACATCCCGTGAACACATCCTGGTTCACCGAGCCCGGTATCATAAACCGTCTCCCCACCTCAACCACTGGATCTATTCCTGGATCACTGGGTAGCTCAACTGGGCCTCTACATGGACCACGGGAGCCAAAAGCGAGGGGTAATCTATACCGAATGGTTGTTCACAACACATATCATGCATATACAACATATAACAATATATCTTATCATATACACATTATTCATTTTAAATCATGAATATACATCATACAATCATTAAATGATTTTGGCATACAAGCCAACTCACAACATAAGAACCACATCTCAGCATAAAAGTCACATCTCAACATAAACACCACATCTCTCGGCATAAAGCATAAAAGCCACATCTCGGCATAAAAGCCACATATCTCGGCATAAAAGCCACATATCTTGACATAAAAGCCACATATCTCGACATAAAAGCCACATCTCGGCATAAAAGCCACATCCTTTGAATATCATAATCATACTTAACATTCATAATATCCACATATTCAAACATAACTTTATATCTTCTATATCACAATAATTCAATATTTTATCGCTCTCTATTATGCACATTCTAGGCATACCTATACATTATTTCTCATCTTATTCACAATTCACATCTCATTCATTACCATTCTATTTTCCATAACTATCAAATACAACATATAACCACATACATAATCTAATCACATATTCTCCCATATATATATATATAGGTATTATTCCCATCATTTCACATATTTATTTCAACATAAATATCATATATCTTTAATCAAATATATATATTATAATACTCCCCTTACCTCACTGTCAACGCTCTAAACTCAATCACCAAGATCAATGCGCCGCAACCACTAAAAGATAAAATTACAAAGAGGTTTAAGGTTTTAACCGTTCAAACCTTAATTCAACTTAGGAATATGCTCAGAAATTACTTTCTAAAGCTTTAGAAGCTTACCACAACTGAAACCATAAGTTCTCCGAGAAACCCCTTTTTCCGCTAATCTTTCAACGGCTTATTCGCAACCTATATAAAGCGGAATTCAAATTCGTCACTCAATCCTTCTTTTGAACACCATAAGGAAACTTTTAATCGGTTTAGAATCTTAAAATTCAAAGTTCCCTTGTTTTCCCCAAAAATGGATAAAGATAGAAAATCTCCATGGAATTCAAAATTGAAAGATCCCATGCGTTAATCTTAAGTTTCTTACCTCTAATCCGCAATTAATTTCAGATTCCAACCTCTTGTTGTCCTTTGATTGTTGCAGGGAAAAGAGAGAAGAAGAAGAACCCCCAAAGCTATATTTTTAGCTTCTGCTCTGCGGGCTATCATTTTGGGTCTTTATTCTGCCCGCGACACTGACGCTACGCGTCCCCCTGATGCTACGCGTCAAGTCTAAATTTTTATATTGACGCTATGCGTCCTACTGACGCTACGCGTCAAGTTTTACTCTGACGCTACGCGTCAGGTCCCGAATCTAAAAATTCCCTTTTTATTTTAATTTTACATCTTATAATAAACTTACTTTATTAAATATCCAAACTTATGAATATAAAACATAGGGATGTTACATCTAAGTTCTTGTATATCACTACATAAGTCATCTTTGTAGTTCTGTTTAGTGCAGACTGTGACTTATAATAGTCTGTAGCTCAGTGTACCTCATAATCATTTTATTTCTTTGTACACTGAGTTATTTGATTGTAGCTTCAAACACTTTCATTACCAATACTTTGTGTATTCTAGTGTGTTGTCAAAATTTGTTAGTGTTGGAAAACACTTGTAACCTAAAGAGACTTTTGAAAGAATACTTGGGGTTTTAGCCAGGGGTGAATAGTGTCAAGAATACTTGGGTTTAAGCTAAAAGTGACTAGAGTCAAGAATACTTGGTGCAATGTGCTGGTGCAATATTATAAGGTGATTTACAATAGTGAAAATCCTTCGAACTGAAGGGACTTGATTAGCTTCTGTGTTGGAACTGAATCAGGATAAATTTCGCTGTGCATTTCTCTTATCTCTCTCTGGTCTATTAAAATTTGCTTTCTGCTTGAGCAGTCTATACTCAAATATTTTTGAAAAAGAGTTTAAGACTTATTCAATCCTCCCTTCTAAGTTTAACTCTGTCCATCATTAATGATTTTGAACGATCATGGTTTTAATATTATTTATAATTTCATATTGCCATTTTTGAATCATTGTTTGTGCGTGTAAAGCTGACAATTCAGGTGAGCTGCCCTAAACGGGCAAGGCTTTATCGGGCTATGTGCCAATTAGGGTCAGGCCAAAAAAGGCCTGTAAAATTTCAGGCCTTGAAATTAAAGGCCCTAGCCCAGGCCTCAACAGGATACAGACTACTTTAGGTAGCCCAGTTTAAAAAAGTTAAAAAATTAAATTTATAAAAAATTAAAACTCTATCCATAATTTTTTGAGTCATGCCTTGAATCAAAGGATCTTCATTTGTCAAGTTTATCCTCATAAGATACTCAATCCATCATATTTCTCCAGAATATAAATTTGATGTAGGGTAAGAAGACCCAAAAATTAAGTTGGTGATGTTGAAAAAAGTTTTAAGAATTCACATATCAATTCCCTTTTATACCACTCAGCATTAGTTAGATTCCATTTATAATGTGTATCAACTAAGCTCAAGCTATAGAAAACACGACGGTATCTAATTGCACTCCCAAACATTACATATGTGGAATTTCATCTAGTCACATAATCTGTCCTTAAACCAATTGATGTATCTTTAGGCTTCAGCTGAAGCCCATGTTGTCTCAAAAAAAAGAAGGGAGTGAATAAGGATGGGAATAGGTTGGCTTGACCAACAGGAGCCTATGACCTGACCTGTTTAAACTTAGTCTGGCCTGACTTATTTAATAAAAAGGTCAGGTTCAAACTTTTTAAAAGTTTTTTTTTTAATTTAAAAGGTCAGACTTGAGCTTTCAAAAAAGCCTTTTAGGCCCGTTAGGCTGGCCTATTTATACATCCTTATATAAAATTTATATACTTAGTTTATATATGTATTAGTTTTATAAAATAAAATCAAACTTATAAATCATATTATATTAAACTATAATATGTAATAAATTAAAATATTTATATTTTATAATTTTAATATTTATTTGATTAATTTCAAATTATTGTAATAGTAAAAAAAAGCTATTTAAAAAAAAGAACTATTTAAAATAAGTTTGTCAATTATAAGTCTATATTGGCCTATTTCAAGCAAGCTTGTCAACCTATTAATTGACCTTTATAAAATCAAGCCTTTATATAGGCTATTAGGCCTACGTAGGCTTTTAAACAGTCCAGGATAGATCTATAATTTTGGCCTATGTCAGGTAACAGGTCAGGCTTAGGCCTTGCAAAGCTTGACTCGGCCTGACCTATGCCCATCCCTAAGAGTGAAACCCTAATTTCACAAAGAGGCATAAAAAGGAAAGATAGAGAGGGGGAGTTAGTGCGAGAAAGATAAGAAAAAGACCAAGAAAGAGGAAGACAGAAGGGCCGGCTGCGGCAGGATGGAGGAGGTGCGGTGGCAAGACGCGTCGGTGGCGGCGTCACGGGGGGCGGGCGGTCGGTAGTGACAGCAACACTGTTTATGAATAGTTTATGTGGAGAGAATTAAGGTTACATTGCATTTGAATATGTTTATGTGGAGTTGTTAGAAATTGTATAAATTGCATTTTTACTCATATCTTGCTCATATGAAGGAATTTTTTAGTACAGGCTGCTCCAATATATCCAAGGTGGGGGAAATATAGTGCTCACGAAGTTTCGTAGCAAACGGAGTTGAAATGGACAAGTTAGACAATGCATAAATTGGTTGAAGTATCGAAAATCTACATTTTCTATACTCTGGTATGCTTGTAATCAATTGAAAACTTCCCTGTAATCAATTACCAAAGAGCAATATTGTTTCATGCATAGGTTGGTCTTTAGTAATCAATTACTAGCCTTGGTGTAATCGATTATCAGACCTCGTGCAATCGATCACAAGTTTCTCATAATCGATTACCAGAGCCAAAGTTTTGGGCTGTTTTGAGTAACGTGGTCTTTGGGTTCCTACTATTTATTGCTAAGAAAGTTTAGAAGGTGAAAAGTTTACATTGATTTAATCAAACCCTAGAATAAATGTTAAAAATCACTAAGGGGACGTTACATTTATAAAATATGAAAACTAAAGGGGAAACTAAATATCATTATTTGGAGAAGATGCAAAAAGAAGGCTAAAGATGAAAGATTAGTAACAAGTAAAAGAATAAGTAACAATAAAACGGTCTAATTAAGTTGAAAGAGAAAGAATTAATTATAATTTTTCACATAAAGACCAAAAAAAGGGGAGAAGAAAGAATAAGATGGGTAAGAAGTAATGGACACAAAAAGAAATAGTAAAAATAAAATGGTCTAGTTTAGATGAAAGAGAAATAAATAATTAATATTTTTTAACATTTTAAAATATAATAATTAATAACGTTAGTTACTTAGTTATTCATAATTATCTATATAGTCAATTAATAATAAATTCAATTAAATTTGATGGTTTATATTGTTAAAAAAATTTAATTTAACAATTTACATATTTCTATATCTTAAAAGATGTTATTTTGTATAATATATAGATAAATATATAAATAAATAATGCTTATGCAGTATTGCTGCTTCACATTTTTAAATAATATTCCGTTTGATTTGCAGTTTATAAAATTAAAAAATTTAAAAGTTAATGTTAAAATTTACATTTACGTAAACTCTGTGCTTTGTAAGCTACTCGCTCCTTATCTTCCTACTTTTCCTCTTTATTTTTGTTGTTGTGTCTTCTTTTCATCCTTATTTTGTTTTTGGTTCTTTTTCTTCAGAGTCTGGTTCTTCTTACTGTCACCATTCATTCTTGTTCTCCTTACTTCTTTTGCTTGTATGTTATTCTGGTAAGACTTTTATTCTTTCTTCCTTGTTTTTTCTGGGTTTCCTTATGTTGCTTACTATTTTGTTTCTAATCTTGCTTTATTTTTTCTTTCTGTGTAGGGATTCTTGAGATTGGATTTCCCCCCATTTTCTCGTCTACTTCTTCCTCTTCATTTTTTCATGTTTTTGAGAGGTTAGTTTCCCCTCAGATTTTCTTTATCGTGTTCTTGTTTCCCAATCTTTTTAATTTATGGCGGTGTTGATCCTTTTATTTCTTTTTAGGACAATAACAAAAAAAAAATCACACTCCATTTTATAAGAACCTAAACATTTAAGGGAAAAAAGTTCCATTTTAATAATCTTCAGTTAATTTTTTCAAACATAACCTGATATTAATATATCAAAATTAAATATATAAATGTTCCATCGATTTTTAGAATGATATATTGGAATCGATATTCAGGTAACTGAAGGCAGTTGATCCAATCCAAAATTAATGCATATCCTTGACTTTGCCTAAGCTTTTTCCATCTCTTCCCTGTTTAGCTTCATGCATAGGTTGGAAGAATTTTGGAAGAATACACAGAAGACTGTTGTTTTCAATTCAAGATATTTGGATTTGAAGGTTATAAATTTATAAGGATTGCTAAAGATCTGTGTCGAAATATCATTTTTTCTTTTTCAAAGTGTATGTCAATCATTCATTTGTGAGGTTTGGAAAGAAAGAAGAAAGAAAAACTACGAGATATGCTTATGGTCTCGATGAAAAAACAAAATATTGTTTTAGTTTCATATAAACTATTGTTTTCGTTAGATGTGGCTGTGATTCCAGAAAATGTTTTATATTTTTAGTTTTAATTATAAAATTATTATATTTTTATTTTTTAAAATTTACACAGGAAACTATAAAAATAAAAAAATAAAAAGTAAAAAAAGGAATTGATTTTTAATGTTTTTTATATAAATTTTTAGATAATATTTTGTATGGGGTATTGTTTTTACCAGAAATAAAAATAATAAAAAACATTATTAGATAAGTTTTCTTTAAACCGATTATAATAATAGAAAAAAATTACCTGATAAATATACATGGAAATTAATTTATCTAGAATTTATCCACACAGGAAAAATATTTGTAGGAAAATAACTAAAAATCATACCTCCTACTCAACATACAAACTATAACTTAAATTTGACACTATAATAATTAAGATAAAACAAGTTATTAATGAGATTTAATTATTATGTATTTTTTGGGTGAAATTTTTTATCTATTTATTACTACTATCTATCTAATCAAGAACCAAAATAATCTCATATTTTTATCCTTTTAGCAATTAATAATTACTTATTGTTATTATAATTATCAAATTTGTTCTATACTTCTTTTGCTATAAGAGTTTGATTACTTTACGTTACTTTATTTTAACTATATGTTGGATTTGATATTAAAGATATTTTTAGACAAAAACATAAAAGTCTATTGTAATTAACGCAAATATTAGTATTTTATATATTAAAAAAAGACCGAGTATGGTATTTGTTTTTTTTTTTACTTTTCTTCTTGGTTACATTCGTCAGTTTCTCATTGATGATATTTTGCTTGGAGTGTAATTCCTTAATTGTTTCTACGTTTGTAATGGAGACTTTCTATCTTTTTTTATAATTTTACGTAAACTCCAATATTTTTATATCGTCTGCATAAATAATAAGTTTGTTTTAAGAAATAAATTATTTTTAAAGTATAAAAGTAAATTCTACAAATTTTAAAAAGAATTGGAAGATTTTTTTAAAAATTTCCTAATTATTTTTCATTCACCTTAGAGATATTAGTTGATAGGATTCTTGTAGATATATATTTCCCTTAGTTTTAGATTTTGGCCATAATTTACAAATTTTGCAATTGTATTGTAGCATTTTCAGAATAGTTAATCGGAGGAAAAGTAGAAAATTTCAAAACCCCATTACTCCTCAACCGTTAAACAATGAGCGAGAATACCACAATGGTTACTGATATTGAAGAAATGATGAATATTGGCCCTGACATGAATATCAAGTTTGCCCAACTAGAACAAGCACAAGGAATCTTCAATGAAGAGAATCAAAGTTCAATTCCCAAGATCCAAGGGATACCTACTTTTTTACGAGAAAATGAGAAGCTCGTCAAATATTGCACTCCAAGAATGATTTCATTTGGTCCCCTTCATCACAATAATGAAAGCTTGAAGGAAGGAGAGCGCTATAAGCTTCTTTGGACATCAAGATTTGTTGTTGCATATGGTGAAGAAAATAAGATTACTGATCGGGATAGAACAACTTGTATTTTGACTACAAAGATAAAAGATAATATTGAAGAATTGAAGAACCTATTCTCTCTGGATGTAATCAAAGGCTACAACGACAATGAACTTGTTTGGATGTTATTTGTGGATGGATGCTCTTTACTTCATTTCATGGAACATCTTGACAACCAAAACCCGAAAGCACTAAGTCTTAAGTTTGACCAACTAATTCATATGCGGAGAGATATTACACTCTTGGAAAATCAACTTCCGAGGAGATTGCTTGAGATGCTAAGCAAAAAGAATGGGGCAGATTTGGATTACTTATTTGGCAATTACCTTACCATGGGTAAATTCAAAGAACATGAAATTGTAATTGTTTCAATCCAAAATCCCAAACCAATTCATATACTTGATGCTTATCGTTCATTTTACTTGTCACCCCTAAAGATTTTATACGGCAACGATAATCAAAGGTCAAACTCAGATGAACAAAAAACAAATGTTGAAGGTGATGAGAACAACAACCAAGTAGCCCCAGATGATAACGACAACCAAGTAACCCCAGATGCTTGTTGGCAAACTTACAAGAGTATACGAGATCTTAGAAACGCAGGAATAAAGGTGATCCGAAATAAGTCTACAAACACACATGATGAACATACATGGGGTAACATCTCTTTTGTTTCAAACTGGTTTTGCGGAGAATTAAGACTTCCAGAAATGTTTTTCAATGACTTTGTACCTTATTTATTCTGGAACATGATAGCATTTGAGATGTGTCCAGATGTTAATTGCAACTATGAGTGTTGCTCTTTCTTTTCCTTCATGGATTCATTGATTGACACTGCTGAGGATGTAAAAGAGCTTAGATTAGCTGGTGTATTTCAGAACTTGCTCGGAAGCGACGAAGACTTGGCCAATCTTATCAATGAATTGGGCAGTGATTTACCAACTAAAATGTATTCCAATACAACTTACAATAAAGCTGTGGGTTACAGCAAGAAATATATCATGGTCAAAAATCAAATTGAAAAGCATTACAACAATAAATGCAAGACATGGTTGGTTGAAGGTTACAATACTTACTTCAAGACCCCGTGGGCTATCATTGCCTTTTTAGCTGCATTGTTGGCATTAATTCTCACTTTTATTCAAACTTGGTTTACTATACATCCTAGAAAGTGAACATGCAGCGTTGTTATGGGTGCATGTAGATAGAGTGTGCTATTTATTTTTCTATCATTATGTAGAAAATAATAATTTGAGTTGTTATTGTGTGTCTATGTTAATTTGATTTCAATTTTTTAATGCGATTATACAACTTTCTTTAGTAATGACTGACTTTGGTGTTGTGTAAATTTTACCATATCACAGCCTAATGATTATCTTGACCTGTTAATAGTTTAGCAAGCCAGGATCCTAATTATTGTGAGTCAACTTAAGTGTTTGATTTTGTATTATGGTGACTAGTCCTCCTGTTTGTTTGTTTTTTCTCGCCTGTGATGCTTCTTATCTGAAAAAGATTGACTTCCTCTAAGTTCAAATGACAAGAATATAGGGGCAGTCACAGTCACAATTCCATATAGATCTATAATTAATTTAGAAACGGCTAATTTAGCTAAGTAACTATTATATGCTCATGAAAATATGCTAGTCCCAGCATCCATGATCAATGGGAAGAAATGTATAATATTGTGTCTATTATTGTATTATTGTTTAGTTGGCAAGAAATGTAAACCCTCTTTGGCACGCGAATAATAACGGGCCTTGTATAATATGTTTTAAACTATGAGATCTTGAATCAACTTTTCACTTGCTTTTATTGTGTTTCTCTATTATTAACATGTGATTAATGGTAAACTGTATACATATACAACTTATGAATAGCGACAAGGGTGTGCATGACACAAAATGTCATGCCTTCTTTATTAATGCTTAATGTAAGATAATAGAAAATAATTAAGTCTTATAATTGTTATTTATTTATTGTACTTTTCCGTTAATTCATCAGTAACACTGGGATGGAATTATTGTGTGTTATATGCCATGCACAACTTGAGCATTTAGGAATGTTTGACCATAAAAACTTCATAATTCACACACAGACACACCATGTGTTGGGTTGAAGTTTGCAAGATCAATGTAGATAACAGAGTTTTGAGTGAATCCTGAAAGCAATTCACTAGATTGTATGATTGAGATTTTATTCATCTAGATTTTGAAAATCTCATTTTATTCTATCATACACGGTACACTTAATATACATCTCAAATGATTTATATAAGTACCTGCTACATTCTACATACATTCTTAAAAGTCCTGCATCTTCAATTATTAGAATGTATGGCGAACCAAGTTTGGATAAAAGTGAGAACCAGTGCTAGGAATGCTGCTAAGAATGCAATCATAGTCCAGGGTGTATTACAATAAGTATTGTAAGCAAGAGCCAACCATGTCCTCCATTTAGTTTTGTAATGATTCTCAATTTGATGCTTGATCATAATATATTTCTTGCTATACGCTACCGATTGACTGTGAAATACATTGGAGTACAGTTTAGTAGGCAAATCATTACCCAGTTCATTAAACAAATTGGCCAAGTCTTGGTCGCTTCCGAGCAAGTTTTGAAACACACCAGCTAATCTGAGCTCTTTCACATCCTCTGCAGTGTCAATTAGTGAATCCATGAAGGAAAAGTATGAGCAGCATTCATATTTATAATCAACATCTGGACACATCTCATATGCCATCACATTCCAGAGGAAATAAGGTGTAGAATCACTAAAATCAAACACTGGGAGCCTTAATTCCCCACCAAACCATTTAGAGGTGAAAGTAATGTTACTCCATGCCAGTGCATTGTTTTTGTGTAACTTGTTTGCTTTTACTCGAATCCCTACAGTTTTAAGTTCTTGTATGTTCTTACAAGTATGCCAACTAATAGGAGGGACTATTTGGTTATCGTATTTATCAGCTTCATTATATTTTCTTAGGATTTTTCTTTTCTCCCTTGGTTCATATGTGTGAGCATCAAGATGTACTTGGGGTGACAAGTACGTTGAGCGATAGTAATCGAGTAAATGAATTGGTTTAGGATTTTGGATTGAAACCACCACAATTCCAAGTCGTTTGTACTCACCTAGAGACGTATAATTGCCAAATAAACATTCCAAGTCCTTCCCTTCCTCTTTGCTTAGCATTTCAAGCAATCTCCTTGGAAGTTGGTTCTCCAACAACAACATATCTCTTGACATGTACACTAGTTGGTCAAGTTTAAGGCTTAATGATTCTGGATTCCCGTCCATTTTTTCCATGAGATGGAGCAAGGAACATCCATCAACAAATAACATCCAAGCCATATCAGTATCTATGTAACCTTCTATCACATCTTGAGAGAAAAGTTTTTTCAATTCGTCAATGTTATTTTCTATCTTTTTAAGCAAATCTTGACCTGTTCTGTCGGGATCTTGAATGCACCTTTTTTCACTATACTCTGCCACAAATTTTGATGTCCATAGAAGCTTGTATTGTTCAGCCTCCTTCGTATTTTCTTTGCCATGATGGATTGGACCGAATGATATCATCTTTGGTGAGTAGTAATGAGCAAACTTGGCATTTTGTCGCAAAAACATAGGTACCCTTTGGATCTTGCCTCTTGAAATTTCATTCTTTTTATCAAATCTTTGCTCTGCCTCTTTTAATTTGGTAAGCCTTTTATCCATCATGTTAGATATCTATTTCTCATTCATTAATACTTGAGTCTGGAGGAGTTGCCGGCTCTCAAAAAATTTTATGGTTTCCTCAGTCTAGTCTAGAATCTAGAATCAAAATACAAATACAAAGGCTATGTAAATTATAGCTAAGATCTAAAAAAGATTAAATCAAACAAGTTTATATAGAATACCTAAATATACAACAAATAAAACAGATATTTTCACACCCATGAAAATAAATATAATTTGAGTGAGAAAAAATGTGATAAGAGAACTTTACCAAAGAAATTAAACTTACCAAAAAAGCATATATTAAACTTGCCTGGAGTGATTAAACTTGGAAACCCACGGGAGTGATTAAACTTCTATCTTCAATGTGCTTCAAACCAAAGAATCGAGGAATAAAGAGTGTGAATATGTCTCAAATTAAAGCAAGGGAGTAATGCAAATGAAAAGAGAGATTCTGAAATTATTGTGTGGTCCAAGGAGTGCAAATAAAATGTATAAAGAGAAAAAAGAGTGAAAAATCAATTGTGGGGTTGCTGGGGTGTGAACTTCCCCATGTTCTCATTGCTGTCAAATGTTTTCTACTCACTAAAACAAGACTCTCTGCACTACACCAGTGGATTAAAGCGGTGTTTAGTTTGAAGTTCTTCTAATAAACTCTAAAAGAATATCTTATCATTAAATAAAGTTTTAATTTTATTAATTGATGTATAGATTAATAATATTAACTATTAGATTTTTTTTTATTTTTATAGTTTCGTTTCTTAGACTACAGATCAAGTAAAACGAGATAAGATAAATTATTGTCGGCCGTTCTCATTTGAATAGTCAATATAATATAATAGCTAACAGGTAAATAAAGAATTTTATATGTAATTTAAAAAATATAATTGTACTTCTTAATTAATCTGCCTAATTCTCTTCCCTACGATTAAATAAAAATAGAGAAACTACTAATTGGTAGTAGTTATCTCACCGTCCTTAATATAAAAATAATTTTATTTTTATCTTCATGCAAAAGAATGAATAAAAAACAAAAAGTGGACTCGGTGGCATCACACTGGTGGAGTCTTCAAGAAAATATAGAAAAATTGCACGCGGACAAGGTCCTATTTAAATAGTATATCACTACATTGACTATTGTTACATAATTTGAGTTTAATATCATTTATAATTTTACAACATTCAGAGAAAAATGTAAAAAGAATTGATGAAAAGTAAGCAAAAAAAAAAAGTCTAATAAGAAAAATATCATATTAGTTTTTGTTTTTAAAAGTTTATGTAAAAAACACTAAAAACATAATCTTGTAATTTGAATAAAAAATATTTTCTTAAATCAAACTATCTAAGCATTGTTAAAAGAATTAATTTAATTTCATGGAGTTAATTTGTTAAGTGTTTTTAATGCTGTTGTTAAAATTAGTGGCTATAAAAAATGCGACAAAATTGTTGTTAAAAGAATAAAATTAATTACATGGAGTTTGTTAAATGTTTCAGCGTTATTGTTAAATTTAAAAAAGTTTATATAACTTGTGAAGTATTGTAAATTATAAGAAATTAAAATTAGAGTTTAAGGCTTTTGAATAGAAAAAAATCTCCATTTGGGAAAGTTAGACCTATAATAATATAAATGCTCTGACTTAAATAGTATTGCATTCGATGAAAGATACATTATACATGTGGTTAAATAAAAAAAATTAAAAGTGGTGTAAAAAACTAAAAAAAAAATGCTTTACACCCATTTTAAAATAATAACTATTTTAAAATATGATTTTTATCACAATTTTTTATACCAGTTATTTTTAAAACTTATTTTTAAAAGGTCTTTCTACACCAATTGTGAAAATACTTGGTGTAAAAAGTGTTGAAAATCCACACCCACTTGTTCAGCAGAGGATCCTGTTCGAAAAATTACATTTAGATTACTTAAAAATTAGAGTAAGTGGAATGCATAATGATTTTAAATAAAAACTCTTCTTTTTTTATTTCCAAACCTGTGGAATTATTAAAGGTTTTTAAATTTGGAGGTAAAATTACTAGAGATATTGCTAGTTGTGAATACAGTAATCTAGTAAAGGCAAGTGGTTAGTCCAGCTAATTTAAACTTGGATGATGTATCCCCTGATGCAACCACTCCCAGTTCCACTGAACAAAGCTAAAATCTAAGAATATAATATTTCTGATTTAAACTGTGGGAACTAATGTGCTTGATTTCAAAACTCAGCAATCCCTGAGAAATAGTTATAAAGAATGTTAAGCAATTTGAGTATATTCATCTAAATTTTCACCTACAATATTTATATAAAAATTTTATAGATGAGTATAATTTCAACAATAACTTATTTGACTAATATTTAAATAATAGACAAAAATAAGAAAATAAACAAATATCTTTCTATATATAATTACCTTTATCTTAGTAGGTTGAATGCTTATCTGAAGTACACCGAACAACTTCTAGAAGTTTCTAATTTAAGGCGTGGTAGATCAAACAAAAGATTAATGGGGTCTTGTGTTAACAAGATAAGTATTGATTAGTCTAAGCATCCCTTAATTGTTTCGCTAAGGGTTATTAGCCCAACTACTAACTGAGCCCAGAGGGGGGTCATCATGGACAAGTGTTACTGGTCAACTTAATAGAGCTTGTCAATAATGTCATGTTTTAGAGTTAACATATAATTATAGAGATGGTTGTTATAGTGGTTCTTAAAAGTAAAATAGATTATTTATATGTTAAGGAATATTGTTAAATGTTAACTTTATTTAATAAATTAATTTATTATTGATTTATATTAAATCTGTGAGGTTACGCACAAACGAGTATTCTAATATTTGTTAAAAGGGTTTTATTATTTGATAATTAAACTAAAATAATTTAATTTACTCAAATAAAATACTTTTGTTTAGAATATTATTGTATTTTTAGCTGCACTTAAATACAAAAAATATATATGAAAAATTGAGCACTTAGAAAATATATAGTCCGTTAAGCATGCTATTAACAAATTAAAATTTGATTTAGTATGAATCAATTAATATAATAAATAAATAAAACAAAGACGTTGGCACTTGCTAAAGGGTGGACATAAAGTTGTGGCAATAAATATACAGTTGAGTTATTGAAACTCAACTTGGCAAAGGTAACTTTTGAATTTACATATCAATCTGTTGTATTGCTGGATCAAATATTTGAGAGCAATGATTAGTCTCGGTAACGATACACATGTATTCTTTATATGTTTGAAGGAATTTTAAAAGCTTCAGGAACTTCATGTGGGCAATATTTAAAATTTATCTTCTTGTTAGTATGTACTGTTTTTTTTTATCACAAATTGATCCTTTTATTTTGTTGAGTGTTATTAACATTATCTTTCCTTCCCAACCATACTTGCACTGGAAGTGTGCTTTATATACAAGTACATTTGGTTCACAATTGAGTAGTAAGCCATAGTGTGGGTAATTCAGTTTCCACATTACCTATGTCACAAAACTCTTTAAAAAAGTGATATCGATTGTAATAATGTTATTAATTGTTTTGTTAATTAATGTTAGTCATGAAACACATTATTATTGTTTTAGATATCTTTCAATCATAATATCTACTTTATTCTACATTTTCTGTTTTCTTATATATCTCCATCCTATATCCTTTACAATATTGTAAATACAAATTTATCATTTAATTCAGTTTTTTGTTGTAATTTTTTTTACCAATTAAGAAATTTGTAATTGATTTTGTTCACCAAAAATCTTAATGTACTCAATCTAAGCATTTCAGGTATTCTTTATTGAAACACTTGATCTTTACAATAAAAAT
The DNA here is from genome assembly GCA_037962975.1 of Clitoria ternatea. NCBI lineage: Eukaryota > Viridiplantae > Streptophyta > Magnoliopsida > Fabales > Fabaceae > Clitoria > Clitoria ternatea. Next base: position 109,214,823 of record CM075674.1, on the reverse strand, counting down.
GAGGTCATCTACATATAAGGTTGATACAAGTTATAAAACACAACTTATTTAATAGGCTAAATACACCTTTTGGTCCCCTATCTCTTAAGTTATTTTCAGATTGGTCCTTTATTATTATTTTATTTCAAAATAGTCCCTTAACTTTTTAAAAATGTGTCAATTTGGTCTTTTTTAAAAAAGTTAGGGGACCATTTTAAATCAAAAAAAGGACCAAACTGATACCTTTTTAAAAAGTTAGAGGACCATTTTGAATTAAAAAATGATAGAGGACCAATATGAAAATAACTTAAGATATAGAGGACCAAAAGGTGTATTTAGCCTATTTAATATAATAATTACAAGAATCAATGGATTATTTTAAAAGTTCTAGAAGTTTCTTGTACATTCAGGTACATAGTGCCTAAGGGGAGAACATAAGCCCCTATACTCTTGAGTCCACTATTAGTGAAAAGAAACCAAGTGTGAGCCCATGGAGTCGTCATTTCTTTTCATGCTTAAGACCGATCGAGGTGTGATATGAGCAAGCGGGGGAACAATTGCTGCATACGATGACGTTGTTAGGGTTTTGTTCCAGGCGACGCTCAGGACAAAAGTCTTACTTTTGAGAAGTTTTGAGTAGAAATGATGATTGCATGAAATAGTCAGTCTATGGAACATTTCAAGCAGAAGTAATGGTCATGGATGGAGACGGACGTGGGTGTTCTTTTTCTAGGCGGACCTTTAGTTTTTGGGATATGTATCTATCCTTCTAATGGAACATTCGTGAGGCAAGCACCTGACCGTTTTCTTCATGTTTGTCGAGGAGCTTTCCATTTTCCTCGGGCTTCATGATTGCCTGGCTACATGCCCCGTCATGTTATCTATCTGACCTTGAGCTTTGTGCTTGTGCGTTTTCCCAAAAGAGTTCCTTTCTTGACATGTGTCACTCTAGAGGTAGTGACAATTTAGTAGGCATGACAACGAGACAAGTTTGGGGTGGGCTCTGTTCTTTTTATCTTTGTTCCCATAAAAGTCAAGGTGGGTTAAAATAAGGCAAGTTTAGAATTTTAGAACTCATCATCGCCCTCATAGGTTCAAGAAAACTCGTGGAGATCATACCATAACTTATTTTTATTTTCATTTTGATAGCTTCAATATATAATTTAATAATTTAAAATAAATTATATATATCTAAAACATTTAATTGAAATAATATATAAAATAGTCATTAAAATTCTTTATAAATAATAAACTTTATGATTATATATTATTTTAAGAAAAATATATAAACTTATTGTTATTATTTAACTATAACTATAAGTAAAACCATTGAATTTGTATATCAAGGTAGGTTCAAGTACGAGATTAAGGTAGGTAGTTGATTCCTATACTCGCTCTCATTCCCATCAAAATTGGGTTGGGGTGAGTTTTTATTTATCGCTAGTCAAAATGAATTTTACTTGTTAAACTTGGGATGGGGCGGGTCAATACTCACGGGTCAATTCTCACGAGTATGTGTATAATTATCATGTCTATAATTAAGTATTAACTCCCTGTCATGTCTTCGTCCCAAGACCGTTTAAATGACACTTTTTTTTTTGTCTGAGGAGGGGGAGACATGACTTAAACTCTATTGTTTTAGGATAACATTTGATTATGGCCGTTGGATGGGGTGCCTTTTCAACATCCTAGATTTGATTGCTTAAGGTTCTTGCTCACGTGGACCGTCATATCATATGATTTATTCATAATCTTCTTCTAAGCGAGATGTATTCTAGTCCTTTGAATAGTGATGTCTCTTTAGTGTCCTTTGTTCATCCATCATTGGATCTAAGGGATGAATCGTTGGATCGCGATGGTTTGCTTCGATCGTCCCCCGTTAGATTAAAGTGATTGTAACTTCTCAAAAGTTGTCTTCTTTTAAAATGCTATTCTGTTCCTCCTTCTTTTTCCTCTTCCCACTTTCAAGTTTTCCGCTTAACTTATGCTTCCTCAGATACTTATCGACTTTTTCTGCCATTATTGTCAAGCAAGCTCTTCAGAGAAACCTCACTCTGGGAGCTTCTCTTCTTTGTTCCAGTCCTCTAGATGCGTTGCCTCTACCTTCAAGCATTTTGTGGTTCTTCTTCACATTTCACTTTTCTAGTTTTCCTTCTTCACACCTTGCTTCCTTTGGTCTGTTGTTTAGATGGTTGTACCTTTTCTTTTGTGTTTGTGTGGGTTCCCTTTGGTGACACTCATGTAGGTTCGTTCCTAAGGAGAGAGTCGTGTCCCCTTCTTCTGTGGATTGGTCCTGGGTGACGGAGGAGGTTTTAAGAACTCATTCTATCGTGCATAGTCTTTAGTGCATCATTGATTTACGTAACAAGCACCAACTTTCTGGTGATGGCGATGAGTAGGGAATTGAGTGTCTTCCCTATAGTGACAACGATCAGATGTGCCATGAGAAGGTCTAATCTTCCGATCCTGATTTTACTTACATTACGAGACTTTCTTCACGAGGCTCAGTTTGACTTTTCATCAAGCAGATCCCAGTAGAGTGTGTTGCATGCCACCAACGTTCCTTCTTCCAAGCTCCTTGCAAACAATTCTTTCAGGCGTTTCAGGTCTTGTGAAGTTAGGAATTTCACTCACCATGCCTTTTGTTTTTCCTCATCTAGCCTAAGGCCTTTAAGTATGAGATACTGTATTTTGGGGTATCTCTTAGAAATGTAACTAGTTAGTGTTAGATTTTCTTATTAATATATTATTATATTAATTTGATGGATTAGCATCATTAAATTATTATATCTATATTGTTTGATTAATTATATAATATGTAAATATTATGGATATAGATAGATTTAGCTATTGGGCTTTTGTTTGGATGGACTGTGATGGGTTGGCCCATTCTATGTGCCCAGTGAGAGGTTCCTGCTCTCATCTGAGGTTGCCTATATAATCACTATCCCATTAGGTGATTATTACACAGAGTAAGTAACACACTGGACATAAGGCACTCAGATTAAGAGTAGTACACGCTCACTATTGGGATTCATGGATCGCTTGTCTTCAGGTACGCCTTCAATCAAAACTTTGTTGTCATGATGTGTGTTAAAATTATGTTATGAATTATATGTTCATAATAACAATTTTTCTTCAATTGGTATCAGAGCCTCGTTTAACACGTATCATAAATGTTAAAAATTAATTGTAAAAAAAAAAATTTGTTTCCCATATTTTTCCATGTTGCTTTTCAGTTTCTATTTTTTTTTTGAATGAATCCTTGTTCATGGATTTGTGTTTTTTTTTACGCTTGGCAATTGATTCGTCAATTCAGTCTTCTTTCAATTCTGCCAATACAAGATATGGTACATGCCTATTTTTTTTTCATTTTATCCAAGTATTGGCACGCTAAAATTCTTTTAAATTGGTGAATCAAAATTGCCTTAGACCCTGCCTCAAATTGTTTTTCAATTACTATTCTTGGTAATTTCTAGAAAATTGATCAATTTGTTGTGCACATCAATTCGAATTTGTTATCAATTTTGTTCGTATTAGCAAATTTGTTCAAACGCAGTTACTGTCCTGAAATTCCAATTGGCCAATTGTCCAATTTCATCTCATTGTTGTACGTGTTAATTCAAAAGCTTGTTGATCAATTGTTCAAATTCTTTCATCAAATCAATGCGTTACTGTGCCAATTTGTTGTTTCCTTGATCTTGGCATGAATTCATGAAAGATACACTATATTTTTTGGATTCTGATTAGTCAATTCTTTCCAATTGCTATACGTACAGTGCACAATTTTCTGGTCATCTTGACTTACAATTGTTGTATGTGCTCATTAAAAATTTTTATTTTTTTATGCAGTTGCCATTCTATTTTTTTAACATTATATATATATATATATATATTAAATTATGACTGATTACGTTAAATTATATATCATGTATCGTTATAAAATACTATGATTTGCCATAATAGATATATACTATTATAATTTCAATTATCAATATATATTGATTGTTTGCCATAATAAATATATACTATTATAATTTCAATTATCAATCTATATTGATTGTTTGCCATAATAGATATATACTGTTATAATTTTAAATTTCAATCTATATTGATTGTTTGCCATAATAGATATATACTGTTACAATTTCAAATTTTATATCTATATTGATTGTTTGCCATAATATATATATAGATATATAACACGGTTACAATTTTGAATTTTATAAGATATTATATATGTCTCGTAAAATTCTGTGTACCATTATTGTATATATATTTCCGCCATTATCATATATATATATATATATATATATATATATTTCTACGTGTTGTTATATTCAATTTCATCATATTATATTCATGGTTTTGCAAAATGAATTATGCCATCATTATATATATATATATATATATATATATATATATATAATATTATGCATTAGTCTCTTGTTATCAATATGCTCTTCTCGTTTGTATATAATAATTATAAAATATAAAATCAGTAATATTGTATACAAAATTTTGAATTATTCTGTACAAATGTCATCCCACCTATCGTGAGATCATTTATACAAGATTTGTGAAAAAAATAAAAATAAAAATAAAAATAAATAAAATAAGCATATATATATAATATTACATTAATAATAATTATATCCCATCGATATGTTGTTATTAATGTGATTTGTTGAATACTATGCACTTGTGTTTTTTACGTCAATTTTGTACTAATGCCCTATCGGTGTTAGGATTTGGTGACATGAATTTTGTATGCATTGTATTCTTTTGTAAATATTTTTTATTATAATCTGGGACCCTTAGGCGGGATTATAATTAATAAAGAAATTTTATGATAGACATACTATATTTTTTATGATTTAATTATGCATATTGATTAATTTCTCGTATATCAGTATCAATGCCCACTTCGGTTAAAACATTGAACGGGATGAATTATGAGGACTGGAAGGAGTCTTTAGATTTGTATTTGGCTATGACCAATATTGACTTAGCTTTACGGGAAGAAGAGCCAAATGCTCTAGCTTGTTTTGAATCCAATGTTGTGACGTCCTACGTCAATTTACCTTTATTTATATCCATTTAATTAATTTTCACAATAATTTTTTTTTTACATTTAATAAAATTTAATTATTTATCGTTTCAAAATAATATTTATTTTCACTAATCATACTCAAAATAATAATTATATAGTGTGACAAAACCTTAGAGTGCCTCTAATTTAGAAAAGAGTCAAAATATGAAACAGGGACCTGACGCTGCGCGCCATTCCCACGCGTAGCGTCAGCCATCTGCTGCGCACCTCACGCTACGCACCAGCCTCACGCGTAGCGTGGGCATGACAGTGGCAGCACCTGATGCTGTTACACATTTAAACCATTTTACTAACTTCTAACCTATCCAATTGGCCCGTTTTAGATCCGATTGCCACGAAACTTCACGGGCCACTTGTTTTCCCCATTTCGGAACTGTTGGCGCTATCCGTTCGCCAAAATTCCAACATATGCGCAAGTTATGCGTGAAATACATTTTAACACATTTAGGTGCAAAACCCTTACACCAAACATCCTAAATGGATTCCAATGGACCAAAAGCCAATGCATTTAAATCCTAAATGTCATGGAAGACCTATTAATGCATTCTGGGGTTTCTTACACCCACCGAATCTTAATTTCACCTATCCGGTTCCTTAAATTCAATATCCAACTATATGCATAACTTATCTAAATCAATCCAATCATCATCCTAACATCAATCACATAACATACATATCAATCATGCATCAATGCAACACCTGCCCATAACATTCAACATTCACACATGTCAATGGCTCTGTGCCATAATTCATCATCATCAAATACGTCATCAAACCACAACATGCAAAATCATAGCTAGTTCATCACACATACTTTATCATCTACCACCCACCATATTAATACATTACTTATTACACACTTAAACACATACACTCAAAATATTACATTCATTATATACATCTTCATTCCTTGGCATCAAACTTCCTCTTGACGCACCTCCGCAGCATTAGCATCCTCCCTGTCACTGGTCACTAAAATTAAACAACAGCAAGGGTGAGTGTTTGGAATATCATAATTAATATAGAACGAAATATTGAACTTAACAATACCTACTACTCTTTGTTATTACATAATCTCTTTCGATTTCCTGCACTTATCCACGTCAATACAATTACACACATTCACATCAATCTTTAACTTATTCAAACCATACTTTCATTCATTCACATTACACTTTCAATTCATAATTCATTTTCCATCATCAATCAATATAAAATTCACATATGTCACAACTGACTCTCATGTAATTTGACGCCTAGTATCCGGATACTAAAGGACTGGCCTTCAGCTGGGAGTCCGACTTGACATCCCGTGAACCCGACTTGGTTCACCGAGCCCGACTTGGCTCTCCACCTCAACCACTGGGTCCGACTTGACCACTGGGTAGCTCAACTGGGTACAAAGACCACGGGAGCCAGAAAACGAGGGGTATACATACCGTTGGCCATCCCATACCACATATTCACATATCATATCTCATAATCATAGCATATCATCAACAAACCACATGTGCAACTACCAGAAACTGGCATGTGCTCACAATACAGGGCGACCGACTTGTCAAACCCATCCATACAATGCTATGGCATATATCATCAATAATTCACAATTCCACATTTTTATTCATAATCAAATATACATACACCACTCAAAGTGGAAATATTACACATATATTTCAATTCCATCATTCCAATCTTTATTTCATCATATAATCAATTCAATCAACATATTTCTTTCATATTCAACCATTTAATCTCATTCCACATACTCATATATTCACAACTACTATATTCAGTTACTTTATAGTATTTATGACAACTCTTATTAAATTCTTAAACTTCCCATAATCTGTTTTCATATCAATTCTAATTAATTATGACCCGAACACCCCCCTTACCTCTATTCTGAGCTCCGACAGTTTGCTTAAGGGGTGGATAGCGTCCTACAGCCGTTGGATTCACCGTTCCTCTTTCGCTTCCAACGTCCTCTTTGTCAATCACTTGCCTAACACTCGTTCCGGCACCTATGGTCACCGAAACATCAAATTAGTTAGTACGTTACCTTCCTTATACTTCCAAACTCATTACCTAAGCTTCACAAGCCACTGAAACTCAGAATCAAAACCCCAATCATCACATGCAAACTCGGATTTCATGAAGGGAAGGAGAAGAAACTAAAGATTAGAGGCCCTAAATGCCTTACCTTGGTTCCAAATTGCTTAAAACCACCAAGAATCCAAGTTTCCCTCAAAACCCTAGCCAAATCGCCTCAGAGAATAGAGAAAATGAAAGAGAGGGTTTACAGGTTCTGTTCTGTGTGACCCTGTTATAAAACAGATCGCGACGCTGGCGCTACGCGTCAGCTCACTAAATCACACCTGACGCTACGCGTCCCATCCACGCTACGCGTCAGGGTCCTGATGCCATTTTTCTCAAAATTTCATTTAAAACTGCTTTTCCCCACTTAACATTTCATATACCATTTTCATTATAAGCCAAATAATAATTTACTCATTTCCAATTTATTTTCTATTATCAAAACATCTGGGATGTTACAAATGTTGTTGATGTTCCTCCTAATACTTGGTGGTTTGATTCGGGTGCAACTATTCACGTGGTGAATTCCTTACAGGGGTTCACAAGCCTGAGGAAACCAAGTGATTTTGAATCAAAGATCGTAGTAGGAGATGGAGCTAGAGTTCCAGTTGAAGATATAGGGGTTGTTTCTTTGTGTTTGCCCTCTGGTCATGTTTTGCTTCTAAAAGACGCTGTTTATGTTCCTTCTATTCGTAGAAACCTGATTTCTGTTTCTGCTTTGGACAAGTGTGGTTATTCTTTTCTGTTTGGCAATGGAAAACTGGACATCCTTTTTGCATCTTCTGTTGTTGGTCATGGGGTTCTTTGTGATAATCTTTATATGTTGACTTTTTCCGATATGAGCGTTAATTCTGTTGTTGGGCATAAGCGTAGCAGGGTCTATGAGAATTCTTCCATGTTATGGCATAGACGCTTGGGACATATTTCAAGGCCTCGTATTGAGAAACTCATTAAGCATGAGATTTTACCTGATTTGGACTTCTCTGATTTTGATGCTTGTGTGGCTTGCATTAAAGGTAAGCTTACTGCTAAACCCAAGAACAAGTCTGGGAGTCGTCGTGATGCCGTGTTAGAGTTGATTCACACTGACATGTGTGGGCCTATTACACCCACTGCTATGGGTGGATATAGGTATTTTATTACATTCATAGATGATTACTCTCGTTTTGGCTGGATAGATCTTCTTCAAGAGAAATCATGTTCCTTGGATGCTTTTAAATCGTTCAAGGCTGCTGCTGAATTAAAAACTAGCAAGAAGATAAAATGTGTGCGGTCTGATAGAGGAGGAGAATATTATGGCAGATATGATGAAACCGGAAGGAATCCAGGACCTTTTGCTAGATATCTCCAAGAATACGGCATCGAAGCTCAATACACGATGCCAGGTACACCTGAACAAAATGGAGTGGCAGAAAGGAGAAATCGCACGCTTATGGAGATGGTGAGATCTATGATGGGTCCATCTTGCTTACCTGACTTTCTTTGGGGAGATGCCTTGAGAACCGCAGTGTACGTTCTTAATCAAGTGCCTAGCAAGTCTGTACCAAAAACTCCTTATGAATTGATGACTGGAAAGAAACCAAGTTTGAAACACTTGCGTGTTTAGGGATGTAAGGCAGAAGTCAGACCCTATAACCCTGCGATGAAGAAGCTTGATCTGAAGACTGTTAGTGGCTTCTTCATTGGTTATTGTGTGGGTTCAAGAGGTAGCAGATTTTATTGTCCTTTTCACTCTACACGAGTAATAGAGTCTGATCATGCAGTATTCTTTGAGGATGATTTGGGTAGTGGGAGCATTGCCTCACGACCAGTTGTCTTTGAAGAAGATAGAGTTGAAGTCCCCGCACCTCAATTTCCTGTTTCGGAAATCGATCCAACTCCTTTCATACCTAATAATGAACATGTTCCTATCACTGATGAGATTGTCGTAGCACATGTGGCAACTTATCAAGATCTTGACATTGCCATTGACCATACCCCTTTAAATAATGAAATTGTACCAACACTTGTTCCTGTTGAGGCTGTGATGAGAAGATCTCAAAGAACACGTAAGTCGTCTATACCAGATGATTATATTGTGTATCTTCAGGAATATGAGTTTGATGTTTGTGGTGATGATGACCCTATTAATTTTGAGCAAGCTATCTCTAGCTCTTATGCTTCTGAATGGGTGAATGCCATGCATGATGAGTTAGCTTTTATGACTAACAATAATGTTTAGGAGCTTGTTTCTTTGCCGCCTGGTTGCAAATCGGTTGGCTGCAAATGGGTTTTCAAAACTAAACGTACACCATCTGGCGAAGTTGAAAGATACAAAGCTAGATTGGTGGTGAAAGGGTACAGTCAGAGAGAAGGCATTGATTTTAAAGAAACTTTTTCGTCGGTCTCAACAAAGGATTCTTTTCGAGTTGTTATGGCTATGGTGGCTCATTTTGATCTGGAGTTGCACCAGATGGATGTCAAAACAACTTTTCTAAATGGTGATCTTGTTGAAGATGTCTACATGGTTCAACCTGATGGCTTTGCTGAAAAGGGCAAAGAAAATTTAGTTTGCAGGTTGAAGAAATCCCTTTATGGTTTGAAACAGGCTTCTAGACAATGGTACTTAAAATTTGACCAAGTGGTCACTTCTTTTGGCTTCAAGGAAAATGCCTCAGATCAGTGCATTTACTTGAAGATGAGTGGGAGCAATTTTATCATCCTTGTTTTATATGTTGATGATATTCTTCTTGCTAGCAGCTGCATTGATGTTTTGAATGAGACAAAGAAAATGTTGAGTAGCCATTTTGATATGAAAGACCTTGGTGATGCTTCTGTTGTCTTGGGCATCTAGATATGTCGTGATAGGTCTCGTGGTACTCTTGGATTGTCTCAGAAAGGGTACATTGATAGAATCCTCAAAAGGTTTAATATGTACTCTTGCTCCCCGTGTGCTGCGCCTGTTCAAAGGGGTGAGAAACTCTCTAATTCTCAATGTCCTCAGAACGACAAAGAGTTGTTTGAAATGGAGAAAGTTCCATATGCTTCTGCTGTTGGGAGCTTGATGTATGCTTAAGTTTGCACTCGTCCCGATATTGCTTTCGTTGTTAATGCTTTGGGCAGATACTTGAGCAACCCAGGTTTGGGTCATTGGAAAGCCGTGAAGAAGGTCTTGAGATATTTACAGGGAACCAAGGATTATATGTTGACCTATGCAAAGTCTGATCAACTTGAAGTCATAGGTTATTCAGATTCTGATTTTGCAGGTTGCCCTGATGACCGTAAGTCTACTTCAGGCTTTATTTTTACGATGGCAGGAGGAGCTGTATCCTGGAAGAGTATTAAACAGACAATCACATCTACTTCTACTATAGAGGCAGAGTATGTTGCTTGTTATGAGGCTACCCGCCAAGCTATGTGGCTAAAGAATTTGATTTCTGGCTTCCGTATTGTTGAAAGTATTTCTAGGCCACTTGTAATTTATTGCGATAATACTGCTGCCGTACTTCTCTCTCAAAATAATAAGAGCTCTACTCGTTCGAAGCACTTCGATGTGAAGTACTTGTTTGTTAGAGAGAAAATACTTAAGTTTCAGACCCGAATTGAGCACATTACTACTCAGAGCATGTTGGCAGATCCACTAACCAAAGGCTTGACCGTTGGAGTTTTTCAGAATCATGTAACCCATATGGGTTTAGTCAAATCTTTTGATGTCTTGGATTAGTGGGAGTTTTATTTTGTAATCTGTTTATTGAAACTAGTTTTCTATTTTGGATATGTTATTATTGATGTCATTTTATTGACATTTTTTTGTTGCATTTTGGATGCTTGGAACATGTGGAAATAAAATTCATATTTCCTTATCTATATCGTGACAGAAATATAAGCTATTGTGGTGTATAATGCATATCCCTATCGGATATGATTGTATGCTATTGTGAAATTATTATATTTCTTGGTATAATTAATAACTTGTAATAATAATATAGATTTTGTACTTAATAATTTAATAATGCTATCCAAGTGGGAGAAATGTTAGATTTTCTTATTAATATATTATTATATTAATTTGATGGATTAGCATCATTAAATTATTATATCTATATTGTTTGATTAATTATATAATATGTAAATATTATGGATATAGATAGATTTAGCTATTGGGCTTTTATTTGGATGGATCGTGATGGGATGCCCCATTCTATGTGCCCAGTGAGAGGTTCCTGCTCTCATCTGAGGTTGCCTATATAATCACTATCCCATTAGGTGATTATTACACAGAGTAAGTAACACACTGGACATAAGGCACTCAGATTAAGAGTAGTACACGCTCACTATTGGGATTCATGGATCGCTTGTCTTCAGGTATGCCTTCAATCAAAACTTTGTTGTCATGATGTGTGTTAAAATTATGTTATGAATTATATGTTCATAATAACAATTTTTCTTCAATTAGTGATTAGCAAGAGGACAACTAACCGTTTTAACCTTGTCCATATTGAATCGTTGAAGTACCTTCTTGATATACTTCTCTTGTGACAACCATAATTTCTTGGCGTTCCTGTCTCTGGTTATTAGCATGCCTAGAATTTGTCTTGCTGGCCCTAAGTCTTTCATAGCAAAAGACTTACTTAATTGCTTCTTCATCTTGTTGATTCTGGAAATATTCTGGCCAACGATCAACATGTCATCTACATAGAGCAGAAGAATAATAAAATCATCATCAGAGAATTTCTGTACGAACACACAATGGTCTGAAGTAGTCTTCTTGTAGCCTTGCTCCCTATCACAGACTCAAACTTCTTGTACCATTGTCTTGGTGCCTGTTTCAAGCCATACAAGCTTTTATTAAGCTTACATACATAGTCCTCTTTCCCTTTTACTTTGAAACCCTCTAGCTGCTCCATGTATATCTCTTCCTCCAGGTCACCATGAAGGAAGGTTGTCTTTACATCCATCTGTTTGATTTCAAGGTTGAGACTTGCTGCTAATCCTAACACTGTTCTAATGGATGTCATCTTCACCACTGGTGAGAAAATCTCATCAAAGTCAATCCCCTTTCTCTGACTGAATCCTTTGACGACCAATCTAGCTTTGAATCGTGGCTGGGGACTATGTTCTTCATGCTTGATCCTGAACACCCACTTGTTCTTCAAAGCCTTCTTGCCTTTTGGTAGCTTCACTAGCTCAAATGTCTTATTCTTATGCAAGGAATTCATCTTATCTTGCATGGCTTCAACCCACCTTTTATATTGTTCATAATTCATAGCTTCTTGGAAGCTTTTTGGTTCTCCCCCGTCAGTCAGTAACACATACTGTTCTTCAGTATATCTTGTAGAGCGTTGTCTGACTCTATCAGATCTCCTTAGATTTGGAGAACCCGTTGGAGCTAGTGGTTGATCATGAACACTTTCATCATCAAAATCATCTGATGGTATCTCAAAAGGAGCAATCAGATCATCTGATGGTATCTCTTGGCACCATCGTTGAAGGAACTAGCTCTATGTTTGTTGAACCATCATTGGATTTGGAAGCATTTTCCTTGGCTTTTTCTATATCTTTAATGGTCTCGTCTTTAACAAACACTGTATCACGTCTTTTGACAAACTTCTTATGGACTGGATCGTAAAATCTATAGCCAAGCTGATCTTGACCATAGCCAACAAACACGCATTGTCGTGTCTTGACATCAAGTTTGGATCTTTCATCCTTTGGTACATGTACAAAGGCCTTACAGCCAAACACCCGCAAATGATCATAGGAAACATCCTTTCCTGACCATACCTTCTCTGAAGTGTCATACTGAATAGGAACACAAGGTGAACGGTTTAATACATGAGTGACTACCTGTATAGCCTCACCCCAGAACATCTTTGGCAACTTTGCATGTGAGAGTATGCATCTAACTCTCTCCATCAAAGTCCTGTTCATCCTCTCAGCTAAACTATTCAATTGCGGCGTCTTTGACGGTGTCGTTTGATGTCGAATACCATGCTCTTCACAGTAAGCACGAAATGGTCTTGTGTACTCTCCACCGTTGTCTGTACGAATACACTTAAGCTTCTTGTCGGTCTGCCTCTCCACCATAGGTAAGAACTGTTTAAAGACATTTAACACTTGGTCTTTAGTCTTTAAAAGATATACCCAGGTCTTTCGGGAATGATCATCAATGAAAGTCACAAAGTACTGAGCACCACCAAGTGACTTTGACATTGGCCCACACAAATCTGAATGTATTAGGTCCAATACATTCTTCATTCTGGAAGGAGGGAAACTCTTGAAAGCAACTCTGTTTTGCTTTCCTGCCAGACAATCAGTACACTTCTTTAAATGGGCCTGATCCAATCCAGGCAACATATTCTTCTTGGTAAGAACGGTCATACTTTTCTCACTCATATGACTGAGTCGCTTGTGCCATAATTCAACTATACTGTCATTCTCCACTGTATTCATAACATCCTGCAAAGCCTTGGCCTGCATCATCTATAGTCTTGAGCACTTATCTCCTTTGGCCACCACCAACGATCCTTTGGTGAGCTTCCACTGGCCGTTGTTGAAGGTGTTGCAGTAACCTTCATCATCCACCCTTCCGGTTGAGATCAAGTTCAGGCGCATGTCTGGAATATGCCTGACGTCCTTTAGAACTAAGCGCGTACCATTCTATGTCTCTAAACAAACATCTCCTTTTCCTGTAACTTTTGAATAATTTACATTCCTCATTCTAACAACACCAAAATCACCTGGTGTGTAAGAGGAGAATAATTCCTTCTTAGATGTCACATGAATAGTAGCTCCACTGTCAATTACCCAACTGGTCTCATGGGTTGTAAGGTTGACAATGTCTTCTTCATAGATGATGTGGAACTCCTCGATAGCATTGGTTTGTTCATTATCACTGCTGTCATCTTGGACCTTCTCCTTGCCTTTATTCTTCTTTTGAGATCTCTTGAGCATCTGACAGAACCTCTTTATGTGGCCCTTCTGCTTACAGTGATGGCACTTTACATTTGCATATTTATTTGACTTTCTTCTATTTTTGCTTCTGGACTTTGAACCTTTGGTCTGATTCTTCCCCCTTGTCTCTGCAACAAGAACATCCTGCTGCAATGATGTGGTTCCATGTGCCTTTCTTCTCATTTCTTCATTTAGGACACCACTTTTGACATTTTCCATATTTACTACACCATTTGATGCAGAATTTATGATTGAAATCTTCAAAGTCTCTCAAGACTCTGGTAGGGAAGCCAGCACTAAAAGAGCAAGTACTTCATCATCAAATTTAATGCTCATCCTTAACAGCTGCTCCACGATCCCCTGCATCTCATTCAAATGATCTGCCATCAGTGTACCCTCCCGGTATTTCATCTGGAGTAGCTTTGTCAAATAAAATAATTTATTGTTGCCGGTTTTGGAAACGTACAATTCCTCTAACTTGTTCCACAATGTTCGAGCATGAGTTTCACTACAAATATGATTGTACACATTGTCTTCGATGAATTGTCGGATAAAGCCACAGAATCGTTCATGCTCAAATTCCTATTCTTCATTTGTCTTGTCCTCAGGTTTAGTTGTACTAAACACTGGTAGATGCATCTTCGTCACAAATAGGAGATCCTTCATCTTGTTTCTCCATATGTGGTAATTCATGCCATTTAAATTAATCATTTTACTCGTCTTCACCTCCATGTCCCCAACTAGGCTTTTAAGGGTAAATAATAATCTGACTTATTTTCTGATGTGGAGGGTCCACCTTATTAGTGGCAACCACAGAGCATACGATAAGTAGATATTAATTTCTTCTGGTACCGCTCTGATACTAGCTGTTAGGAAAAATGGGACAGATTAACTGATAATTTCCTGGGCACAACGGAATGACGGACCGATAAAATAGGTGATTGCAGAATAAATTAAATACGAGTAAAGTAAATAAATAATTTAAAATGGCACCAGTGGTTCACCATTTTGATTTGGGCTACGTCCACAGGACAAACTCTGAAATTTCTTCCACTAATAAAATTAGTAGGGGTACAAGAGGGACTTCTCTAATAAAATATTAGAGGCACAAACCCGAGATTAACCCAAAATAGCGGCACTCAAGTGTTTCCCAAACACCCCAATTAACCTCACTATTTTGTCACTCACTAATTATTTCTCCCTCACTGAATAACTCATCAAAGCAATTAACTAATTGCTTTGGCCTTACAAAACATTCTCTACTCACAAGATAGCTTGTGTTTTGCTTGCTTCTTGATGCCTTATTCTTGAATTCCAATGCCTATTTATAGGCCATGTGAACCAATATCCACCACATGAATTTGTGTGGTATTGATTCATCCATTAATGCAAATTAATATCCATCACAAATTTCCAACTTTATAATTATTTATTGTTTATGCCCTCTTTTTTCTAGAGGGATCTATAACAGATTTTTGTTCATGTTGTCTTGGCAAGGCACATAAATTACTTCTTCACCTTCCACACACACTTATCACTACTTGAATCAATTGTTACTAGTTTTTGGGGTCTAGCATTTGTTCCTCACTATATGGGTTTTCAATATTACATAACATTTGTTGATTCCTAATTACGTTTCACTTAGATTTATCTCTTTAAAGTCCAAATCTGAAGCACTCTCCATTTTTCAGCAATTTAAGAAAATGGTTGCACGGTCTAATTAGGGAGGGTAGTTTTATCTCTTCACCAATTTTCTCTGAATTTGGAATCATTCATTGTGTGATTTTCTCTTACACCCATATACAAAATGAGTTCGTAGAGAGAAAACATCACTAAATTGTTGATCTTGGCCTTATTCTCCTATATCAAGCTATTTTTCCCTTAAAATTTTGGGATCACTCATTTCTCACCATTGTTTATCTCATAAATAAACTCCCTACTTCCTCTCTTAAGTTTCAAATTCCTTGCCAGCTTCTTTTTAAGCAATTCCGAGACTATAGTTTTCTCAAATTTTTGGTTGTGCTTACTTCCGTTTACTTCAACCCTACAATAAAAACAAGTTCAACTATAGAACTCAAGAATATCTCTTTCTAAGCTATTAAATCTATCACAGAGGCTATAAATGCCTATCTCCTAATAGAAGATTATATATCTCAAAAGATGTTACCCTCAATGAAAATAGATACCCTTACATGTTCTCCTTTCCTTCTGATTTTTTCCTACTTCTATTCCTCTAGCTTAATCCCATTCTCCTCTTGAGCCTTTTGTTCTTGTAGCTGAAAACAGCGCACAACCTTCATCTATACCATGTTTTCTCATCCCCAAATATTACCTTGCCCCATATATATTCCATCTCATCATTCTCCTATTATATCATCCCCCTCACCCACTTCAACCCCCCCCCCCCCCACTACTTTTGGTCCTCCACCCAATATTCATCTCATGATTACTAGGTCCAAAAAATGGAATCTTCCAACCAAGGTTTCCCCCTTCAATTCTTCTTACCCATACTAAACCAAGGAATACCAAACAGGCCTTAGGCTCCCCTTAATGGTTGACTGCCGTGAATGATGAATTTACTGCTCTACAGAAAAATCACACACGATCTTTAGTTTCTTTGCCTCCAAACAGGTCCCCCCATTGGCGGTAAATAAGTGTTTAGAGTCAAGGAAAACCCTGATGATCGATTAATAAATACAAGGCTAGGTTGGTGGCCAAAAGCTTTCACCAATAGCCTGGTTTCGACATTAGTGAAACCTCTTCTCCAGTGTTCAAGCCTATTACAATCAGAATGATTCTAACACTTGCTCTTACCTATAGATGGCAGTTGAAGCAACTTGATGTGAACAATGCTTTCCTCAATGGTCTTTTCACTGAGGAAGTATACATGCAGCAACCCCTTGATTTTGGAACTGTTGACAAATCACTAGTGTGCAGGCTGCACAAATCTCTCTATGGCCTAAAATAAGCCCCAAGAGCCTGATTTGAAAGGCTCAAGGATACTCTTCTTTAGTTTGGCTTTAGACATAGAAAGTGTGATCCATCTCTGTTCATCTACTAGTAGCAGCATAATATGGTTTACTCGCTGGTGTATGTTGATGATATCATGACAGGAAACTATTCCTCCCTCATTCTGCACCGGTTTGATCAACTTTTTGTTTATGCTCTCAAACAGCTGGGATCCCTTGATTACTTTTTGGGAATTAAAGTGAAGCAACACAAGTGGGTTTTTATTACTTAAACAAAATACATCAAAGATCTCCCTTACAAAACCAATATGACAAAGGTTAATCCAATCTCTTCTCTTATGGTCAACGGTGCAAGCTTTCTAAGTCTAGCTCAGATGTCTTTCTGATCTTTCCTTGTACAGATATGTTGTTGATACACTCCAATATCTCACCATCACAAGGTTAGAAATCAGCTTCTTTGTTAACAAGGTGTGTCAGTTTATGTCCTATCCTCTTGAATCTCATTGGATAACAGTAAAGAGGATCTTGAGGCACCTTAAAGGCACTATTTCCCACAGTTTACATCTCTCAGCTTGCCCTCTCTACATTTTGTGATGTTGACTAGGTAGCAAATCCAAATGGCAGGAGATCAACCTCAGGAGCTTGTATTTTTCTTGGACCAAATTTAGTTTTTTGGTGGTTTAGAAAATAATCAGTGGTGGCTAGATCCACCATTGAGGCTAAATATATAAGCATGGCCATTATCATTCAACAAGTTCTTTGGACATCTCTTATGACTGAGTTGGGTCTCTTTTTGCCAACTCCTACAATTCTATGTGACAACCAAAGTGTTGTTGCACCGTCATATAATCCTATTCTTTATGCCAGAACCAAACACCTTGAATTAGACCTTCTTTTCTTGTGGGAAAAAGTCAATGCTCAGTAGCTTAAGATTCATCACATTCCTTCTATTGATCAGATTGTTGATGCCCTCAATAAGCCTCTCTCTGCCACCAAATTTCAATTGTTGAAGACCAAGCTCAAGGTTGAGGATCTCATTGTTGATCTCGCCACCTCAACTTATGGGTTATAGGAATGTGTGTATGTTTGCATTCTCTACTGTAATTCAAGCTGTAAGAGTAGTCTCTCTCATGGTATAAATACAATGAAACTTGTGTAATTAGTTCGAAATGAAATCATAATTTAGTTTTACTTTCTCACTCTAAAATTCCCTTTCTCTATTTTCTGTCTTCCCTTTAAAGTTTATAATGTGAGATTTTTCAACATTTTCTCTCCTCTCTATCTATCCTTTCATACAATATTGTATATGTAATAAAATTTGGATCGCAAGATCATAACCCTTCAAGTTATTATTATTCCATGCAGGTGGTGAGGGGAACTTATCATATATATAGATTAAATGTACTGCATGTATACATATAAGTCATGTATTGTTTACTACGATGTGTTGGCAATTGCTTTTTAGAATTAAGATGCTATATAAAAAAATAAACACTTAGTAACAACATACAAAATATTTGTATTTGAAATAACAAATAATACAAGGCTTGGCTTTGTTAATAGCCAATTTTTCTTGGTTTGCTAGCTCCACAGGACACTCCACTATAACTAATACTGGTCTAATTTTACCGCTAGTAGACAACTATAATATCCAGTATATTTTTAGTTGTAAATTTTGACTATTCAAAACCTTAATAATTAAGCTAATAAAATAGATGAGGATGAAACAAAGTCTGGGATCTTGTAGCAAATGGAAATGTACCAAGTTTAATTTCTAACAAGATTTAAACATGGTGAACCAGGTTTGGACAAAGGTGAGAATTAATGCGACTGATGCAGCCAAGAAAGCAATCATAGCCCATGGGGTATTGAAATAAGTATTGTAACCTAGAGCCAACCATGTCTTCCATTTATTTTTGTAATGTTGTTGAATTTGTTGCTTGAGGATAATATATCTTTTGCTGTACGCCACAACTTGAGTATACATGGTGTTGGAGTACATTTTAGTTGGCAAATCATTGCCCAAATCATTAAAGAGATTGGCCAAGTCTTGGTCGCTTCCAAGCAAGTTATAAAATACACCGGCTAATCTGAGCTCTTTCACATCCTCAGCGCTGTCAATCAATGAATCCATGAAGGAAAAGAATGAGCAGCACTCATAGTTGCAAATAACATCTGGACACATCTCATATGCTATCAAATTCCTAAAAAAATAAGGTGTGACATCGTTGAAGAGATACACTGGAAGGCTTAATTCTCCGCCAAACCACTTAGGGGTGAAAGAGATGTTACTCCATACCCATTTATCTTTCTTGTTTGTGGTTACTCGAATCCCTACTGCTTTAAGATCTCTTATGTTCTTGTAAGTATGCCAATCATTAGATGGATCAATATTCACAGCCATTTCTTCATATGCATTGTCATTGTCATCAGTCTCGAGAAAAACATAGCGAAAATAATGAAGAAAATGAATGTATTCTTGATTTTGGATAGAGACCTTTACCTCTACCTTTTCTCGTTTGATTTCCCCCATGCCAGCTTGATTTTCGAGTAAATATTCCAAGTCGGTGCCTTCCTCTTTGCTTAGCATCGTAAGCAATGTGATTGGAAGTTGGTTTTCCAACAGCAAAATATCTATCCACATGTACATTAGTTGGTCAAGTTTAAGGTTTAGTGCTTTTGGATTATGATCGTCAACATTTTCCATAAAATGGAGCAAGGAACATCCATCCACAAACAACAACCAAACCAGGTTATTATTGTCGTTGTACTTCAGTCCCAATGCATCTTCACTGAACAATTTCTTCAATTCTTCGATATTATCTTGTATCCTTTTAAGCAAAAATTGAGCTGCTTCATTCGTATCTCGACCAGTTTTTTCACCATATTCAGCCACAAATTTTGATGCCCACAAAAGCTTGTAATGCTCTCCTTGCTCTAGGCCTTCACCACCGTGATGGATGGGACCGAATGATACCATCCGTGGTGTGTAGTAATTAGAAATGTTGGTTTTTTGTCGCAAAATTTGAGGTACCTTTTGGATCTTTGGAATTGAAATTTGATTATTTTTGTCAAACCTTTCTCGTGCTTCATATAGTTGGGTAAGCCTGTTATCCATCACTGTTGAGGGTTTAGCGTGTCTTAAGAACTTTTGTTATGATTCCCTTTGTTTAAGTCTAGCTAGAATCAAAACACAAATACAATATTTTGTAATTTATAAACAGGACATAACAATTAAATCAAATAGAATAAGAGTTGGTTAAATAACTTTTAAAATTAATTTGTAGTTGTTGTCGACTTATTTTAATAAGTTTTTTTTATGTAACTTGTTAAAATAAGTTATTTTCAACTTATTACAATAATTTTTAATTAAATTTATAATATAAATTCTTAGTAAAAATAACTTGTCACACAAACTCTTAATAAGTTAAATGCATCCTATGTTTATTTATAATACCTACAAATAAAATAAACAAAGATAACTTTTCACACTTAATTATAATAAACGTTCCAATTGATTCCTTCCCTTTTATTTCTTATTTTAAATGTAAAAAAAAGTAATCTTGTAAAAATTTAAAAATAATTGAAACAACTTTTTTAAAAATTAATATGTAATACCAATTGCTTCAATAATATATGTAAGAAATATTTATATTAGATATTAAAACAACCAATATAAAAATATAGAAAATTTAAAACTTAATTTTTTACTCGGTTATTGAATAATTGTCATAGAAACATTTGAAAAATATGAAATTCATCTTATGTCTTGAAAAAATCTAACAAATAAAATGTAATTATTAATTGAATCAGTAAGTGTTGGTATGTGAGTGTAATAATTTCATAGAAAACATTGCATCCATTTGCACATGAAAGAAAGCCAAGGATAATGACTATAAGTTATCCCACAAAATTATAGGAGGAATGTTAAAATGAGAAGACATTGAAAGGTTACTCACAAAGGACTTCCAAATTCTGCAATGATGTAGGTGTCTTTGTCTTCTTCCAAGAAACCCTTTCCAACTATCCTGGAATAAGTGCGATTTCGTTACCCTTTTTCTTTTCTGCCCCTTTGAGAAGGTTTTCTGGTTACTTCAATTCTCTAATATTATATTATATATATGGTTCACTCTACGGACACATAACCTTCTCACCGACACTTTGTTGGCCAAACAGAAAAAGAAAAAGGAAAATTAAAGAGAGTAAAGTGAGAAGAAATTTTCCAATTTTATGTATGTAAAGTTAAGAATTCGTATTGTTTTTAGAAAATATTTTATGTTTTTTATGTTTCTATTCTTAATTACAAAACTATTATTTCAGTTTAATTACAAAATAATTATATTTTTTATTTTAAAAAGTTTATATGAAAAATAATAAAAATAAGAAAATATTATTTTTTGTATTTCCTGCATAAAGTTTTAAAAATAAAAAATAATATGATTGTTTTATAGTTAACAAAACATTCCTTCTTATTTTCTCTTCAACCAAATAAAAGAAATATAGATTGTAATGTATGTTTTTTGCCCTCAGAATTTTCTTTTAACTATTTTTGAATCCTCCAAACAGTTTTTTATGATAATATATTTGTTTATGGTATCGTGAACTTGTGGTGGGTAGTGGCCAAGGTCATGTGGGTGTCAGAATTAGGGGAGTCAAAACAGTTTTCTTTCATTTATTCTCCATTTAACCCTTACACCAACCAAAACAATTATATGGTTATCCACATTTTCTTCTCTTTTCATTTTTTCTCTCTCATTTTGGCCATAAATCATAATGAACTTCAAAATGTCATAAATAGGGGTGTCCAATTTTGACGTTATTCGTGTGAACCCGAGCTACCCGATTTTAAAGATAAGAACGGGTCAGTTTGTAACGGATTTTTAGGTAAAAATAGATCATTTAAGTGGTTTATTGTGACTAAGAACGGGCGGGTTTAGGTTAAAAAATTAAACCCAAAGATACTCATACCTGACTGACTGCTACTAGAAATATCATGCAATTATTTCTCTTTACTGATTTCTAGATATATTGACGATACTTTTTTAAAGATTGGTCTTTGTGTAGTCATACATGAGTTTATCATCAAATCATCATATTCTAAATGCATGTGTTAGATTTGAACATTTAATAACTTTTAAGCTATTTTCTAGTACTATCTATGATTAGAAAAAAATTAATCTAATAGAATTAATTCCTACTGCTTCAATGTTATATGTCACTTTCATATTCCATAAGGTGTTGGTTCTAAACCATGAAATACATTATTTTTATATGCAAGTTTTTGCTTAAATTATTTTATATGTAAAAGGTGTTTGGCAAACAATAAAAATTAAATTTTCCTAAGAAACTTAACCGAAAAACCCGACCGAAAAAACCGAGAACCACAATTAACCGAACCCGACCAAACCGACCGTAGTATTGGGTGAAAATGAGTTATTGTTTGTGTTTTATGGATAACAACGGGTTAACTCAAAAGTAACCTAATCCGACCGAACCCGACCGATGGACACCCCTAGTCATAAACAATGCAAGATTCATTTTAGTTTGCTGAGAAGTTTATTTTAACCTTAACTAAATATGCAATCCCTATAAATCTTTTCATATTTGGATTTAGTTCTTACTAATTATTTTGGTTTGGATTCTAGTTCCTAAAATTTTAAAAACACTTACATTTAGTAATTTCTATTGATTGCTAGCTTGTACGTGAAATTGCTGATTAAAACGAGCTTATTGATCATAAATTATAGTTTATAGTTCGTGACTTCTCCAAGTAATTTATGTTACCTCTATTTTTTAATTTTAATATAAGAACTTTTTAACTAATTACAATTTTTAAAAAAATTTAGTTAATATAATTAAAATTATTTAATATATTTATAAGTTGTACTAGTTTTTTAAAGTAACATTTTACTTTTATTGAAACTCATAAACCTTATCTTATTTATACTTAATTGATATTTGTTATTAAGAACTAATAAGGGTATTTAAATAAAAAATTAATTTAGTTGATTTTTTTTAATAAAGCCTTATATTAAGGACTAAAAAATGTTCTTATATTAAAGGATTATTAAAGGATAGAGATAGTAGCTTATAACTTTTTAGGTAATTTATTAAAAAAAATGTATTTGATAAAACTAATTTAAATTATGCTAAATAACTTTAAAATACATTATATTTTAATTATATCTGAAATAAGGATCATATATATATATATATATATATATATAAATAATCATAATCTTAATCTGCCTTAAATAGGTTTTTAAAAACTCAAATTATAAACTCTTATTTCATGTGTTGACCAAACAATTCTAAAAACAAAAAAAAAAAAAAACTGTAAGCTCCTAAAGGCCAAATGCATACTTAGTCGGATTAATAATTAACAGAAAATCACTGCCAAGAGGGACAAAATCCAAATATTTTATCTAAATTCAAATAAAGGAATTTTCTAAAACCAAAGTAGCCTTTCTTTATTTCATCTAACTTCCAGGAAAACGAGATTTTGATACAACAAAGAAGGATTAAACACAAACGTGCTGTTAAAACATCGAAAATACAAAAAGGGAATTTTGAAATTAAAAACTCAACAAAAGCAAAACTCGATGCTAAAAATAGAAAACCAAATGTATAACTCTTTATTCTATCTTCTATTCTCTGATTGTGACCTATGACTTGGGCAGGAAATTCACATGTATACATGCCTCAACCAATCTATTTACTAAATGAATACAGCATCCAACACCAACATGAAAAAGCAGGAGCAGAACTTGTTCAAGGTTTATGTTGTGCATATATTGAAGTATGAGCAGCTTGTTGAGGAGTCAGGGCTTTTCCATTTACAAGCACTTGTTCATAGAAATCCAGCCGTATAGATTTGAACTGGTAATGCTATTTTTTAAGCATACAAAACATAAGTAGTTAAACCCTTAATCAGAATGATCAGTTTTATAACAATCACAATGAAATAACACAAGAATAACTTTGATGAAACCGCACCTTCTCCTTCCACAACAAATCAACATCACAAAAATAAGGGTCAAGCAGTGTTAACTGATCTCCTTCTTTAATCTGGATGACAAAGGCTCAATTAGCTTCACAATAATCTTCTAATTGATGAACCATATAGCAGCAGGAAAGAAAAAAATGCAGGAAAAAAAGCCAGAATGATTTTTATCAAACTGTAATTTGATTTCTATATCTTCACAATTATAGCTACATATTTGTTGTGCATATGAAATCCCTTTCCAATCCATGCCTACAGTTATCAACCACCACAGACAGCATACGGTTAAGCATAAACTCACTCTAAATCGATATTTGATGTTTAGAAGGAAACAAGCAATTGGTTTGTTTGTCACCCTATCCAAGAAAAACCTTTTTAAAAAAAAAAATTCAATAAAGGCTGACATAAAACCTCAGCAGCAGTTCTTACCACATCATTACGTACACCATAAACTGTGAGAACAAAACATGTTTGATTTAAATCACGAACCAAATAGTATCTGCAAAATGAAAAGGACAAGAACATCACGTTCCAATCAACAATTCTTAAGACATTATCATAAATGACATGGAAACACATTCATTTTGGATAAATTACAGGTCACTCAAATACAATGTCTAGCACAAGAAAAAATTATGTTATTATTATAACATGGATGAAACTTGCCATCAGAACGATCAGTATGCTGCTGCTGCTGCATGACTGTATCTTCTGGAGAATTCGTCTTGTAAGCCCAATTTACTGTGTCTTTTATTAAATAAAATGTAAAATTTAGCATACTTTTATCAAAAAGTTATAATAATTCAATAATAAAAACCAAATAAATGTTACAAATAAAATATTATTAATGAAAATGCATTTATACAAGTAATTTCTAGAAGAAATAGGAAAATATTTTGGTCCCATAATTTCAATTCATTTTGAATTTCAAACCCTGAAATATTTTCTTTCGAAAATGTTTTCCAAATAATCCTGCTATTTTGACACAGTCCATGGTTAACTCTGTTTCTTTGTTCAATAGGTGCTTCTCTCCTATCACTCTTTTCATAAAATGTCCCTTAGGTTAGGACCTCTCTAAGAGTACTCAATTCCCTGTGAGTATGTGCTCTTTTGTAAAGTGGGTGCTCGACTGCTTATTTAGAAACTCTTGTACTCTAAAATGTCCAACCGGGACTAAACTGTTGGTGGAATAACAAAAGATAACTGTTAGGATTAGTTTGAAGACACTGATATATAGCTGTAAGGACTGGTTTGAATTTTGAAAACAAAAACAATAAAGGAACTAAACTGAAAATAAATGAAAGCTATAAAGGCTTAAGTTTTAATTTAATTTTCTATTTTAAAAATTCTTTGGTGAAGTTAAAGGAACATGAACTATAAATACATGTTTGCAATTTAATTCTTCCCAGTCCCCCACCATTGTGAAAGTTGAGAAGATCCCTTCCCAAGCCCCCTAAAGGAACATGAACTATAAATATAGTTTCAGCATATTAAGGAGAGAAGAGATTATTCAATGCATTGGATGTAATAAACCATTTCCAGAAGTATCAACTAACTCCAAAATAAGGATTACAAAAGTAAAGGAATCTGTTTATGGGAAAAATTAAATAGTGAAAAATATTTTCCAGGAGTAGAGGACTTACAGGGGAGCAACACTCTCACTCCTAACAAACAGAAATACCTTTCCCTCTAATGCAAGGGCTCTATTTAGACCCTCTGATAGAAGGTCTATGGTAACTCTTTTGTGGGACGATTTCACTAGCACCAAAAAGTAAAGATGAATAATCCAGTGAGTATATAAATAAAAAAATAAAGATTTATTAATATAAGCACAGGTTCTATAGAATTCAAAATGGCCATGAATGGAAACCATAGATCAGAAAAGTACTAACAATTAACAGCCACCAATGACGATGACAAAGAGGCCATTCGCTTAGCTCTTACATGTCCCTGTTGCAACAATAAATTATTTATAAACTAGCAACCTCAAAGATATTGAAAAGATCCCTCCAGGCTAGAATATCAAGCTATGGAAACAAAACCTATCCCTATGAATAATGAATGCTTTAATTTATTACTAGCTTAAATTACTATAGCTAAAAGAAATTTTCATTTCACTACCTTCAAAAGATTGTCCACCTTATCAAGTAAATTGACTATCTTCTGAACCTCCTCAGCAGCATTGAGACCTGGATCCTTTAAAGCAGCAGCCTCATATCCACTAAGCGCCCTCTGATAGTTCTCTAGATATTTGTTAGCCTGTAACAATTTACGCACAGTTTAGTTGTAGCAAAAAACACCGCCCATGGCACAAACACAAGTTGAGCACAATAAGTATAGCAGCCACTATTATATATGTTGAAAGTCCCACATTGACTAGTTAGATGGTCAATTAAAAGTGTACAAGGTGAGGGTAGTCCTTATCCTATGAGTTAGCTTTTAGGATTGAGTTAGGCCCAACACCTAAATTTAAGAATATAATATTAAGTTTTAGATATAATTGTTTTCTGTTCAGGAAAGTGGGAAATAAATGACACCAAAAGTACAGGAGAAAAGTAATTTGACATATTCAATATCCAACTCTTCTCTTATGAATGCTGAACTTAATGAAATACAGTAAAAAGGTCAAAACGCAACGTACAGTGGCACTATTAAAATACAAATCTGGACAGGACTTCATCCTTTCATCTTTCTCCTGGTACACATATTAACCGAACATTAGGCCTTCCAATTTGCAAATGATAAGCCTAATTACCAATAAATATTAGATACAATAATAAACTCTATGTAGAAACGAGTATAATAGAAGTGACCGTAATTAAGATACATTTCTATCTTAAGCACATAATAAATCCTTCCTCTTCATACTCACAGCATTTTGATATGCCTTTAAAGAATGTATCAGTTTGGTATGATCCCATGCTCCAGTGACAAAAAAGCTTGTAAGGTATGCATTTCCAAGGTTGTCTGTCAAGGACATCAGATAATGTTTAAAGATCACAGATATTGCATCTTACTTCAGAGCAAACCCTACTTGAACGGAAAAAAAAATAAAGAGGAAAAAAAGTTAAAGGTTGCTCTGTCTCTGTTTCTCATGTATTCTATTGAGTTGCAAACCATTTTCAAGGACAAGCAATGATAGTATCTTAGGAAAGACAGTGAAAAAAACCTGGTTTCTTATATTCAATTTTGATTGTCACTGTTATTTTCAGGAAAGAATGAAGTCATCAAGGTGATATTAATTTTAAATAGTAATAGTAAGTCCAATGCAATGTTATCTATAGCAGATGGCAGTCCATGGAGGTGGGCCACAAAAATGCCATTGAGGTTGTGGCAGATGGTATAAAAGAAAGAAAATCCCTCTTAAGTTGAATCTAGATCACTTGCCATTGTTAGAGAAAATGAAAGAAAGATCACTGCCCAAACCAAAAGAAAAAAGGATAGCAACACTGAGAGGGTAGAATAAGACACTAGGAGAGAGAAAAAAAATAACCAAAAGTGACAATAAGGTGGAGGGCAGAACAAGGTTGCAGGTTGCCAGAGAAGGTGACCAGAAAGTGGAAGAGATACCAAAAAGAAAGACAAAGGAGTTATATAGAAGGAGTCGCTTAAACAGAACTTTTGAGAGCTGGATAGAGAAGAGGGAAAAAAAAGTTAGTTGCCAGAAATCGGTTGACTTCCAGAACTGGCTAACTAAAGGTTGCTAAGACTCACACGTGCGCGCGCGCGCGAGAGAGAGAGAGAGAGAGAGAGAGAGAGAGAGAGAGAGAGAGAGAGAGAGAGAGGCGGTGGAGATGTGTTTGGTGGGGGAGCAGCGTGTCTGTTTGATGGAGAGACAGAGATGTGTTAGATCAGGGTTTTTAGGTTAGGGAACCCAAATGGGTAATTTGGTCACAGCATGGGTCAAAATGACCCCGCAGGTTTTTCTTTTTTCTTTTGCTGCCAATTTCCAACATGGCTGCAGTAGCCAGCCAGTTATCCTGACCACCATTTGACAACACTGGAACTCCAGAGTAATGTTAAAAGACTGTTTTAGATATGCTATTGGCCATGTGTACAGGTGCTAAATCCACCAGATGATATGCAAGTATCAATAGCAAAGTAAGACCCATTTTTTAAATATTTTATAGTAACAGCTTATTAAGAACTTACACCAAGAGTTCCCATCCTTGACATCCAAAGTGATTGCTTCCTTGGCATGTTGAATGCTTTCCTCAACAAGTTCTGATTGATTCTCTGTATCTGGGCGCATACATAGAAAGTAAAATAACAAACCTATGCTATTAGGAAGTTTTCCATTCCTTAGTTTTCTCCATAAAAGTACAAAAACTCATTATTTTATTCACATTGTAAGAAACTTAAAAGGACTACAGCATTACAGATGTAAATATAAATCATGAAACCATTATAAATAGTTAATTAACAACTCACTTTCTCTCAACACTTTCATTTTTCTCCATTCATACTTTGCCCCACTTTTCTTCAAGATCACACTCTCATTCCCAGCTTTTCATTTCTATGCATACAAGTACCAAGTATGTATTCTCAAATTTTAGAGTATTATAAAAAACTAAAATAACTTCTCGGCAAAAATAATTTGTATCTCAACACAGCAGTTTTGCTTCTTACTTCTATGCTTTTGTTCATGCATTGAACTTAGGCAAGTCAATCACAAGTAGCAATGCAACCAAGAACATCAAACATCATTATCATATAATCACGTTTGATAATACATCTTAATAGAGCAGTTTCACAGAGCTAGCACGAAGGTATGACATATTGTTCCTCTAGGAAGAGAGGTCACATCTCTCCAATTCTAAAGTCATGAAAAGGATATTTTCTCTAGCCGTGACATCGTAAAGAATGCATTAAAAATTAATGACTCTCGAAAACCATAGTCAGTAAGTACAAATATGACTTAATGAATACAGAAATGACAAATGTGGAAAGTAGGTTCCTTCATTTTAGATACATATGTGCTAAAAACCAAGTCCCTAAATAAAAAATTAGCAGTACAATTGAAAAATGGATCTTCAAACAATGAAAAGTTCAACCAAATCCCTTACCCTGAGACATTTTTCTTTTAAGCATTGATAATTGACAAAGAATCCCTTTGTTAGGACCCTGCATAAACAACAAATATCTATCATCATTCCTCAGTTCACTAAACAGAATATTAAATGGTTATAGCCTATTGGCCTCCCAGTTTACTTATGCTATTTGTATCAAAATATTAAATATATTTGATGTTAAAAATAAATGTGTTTCCTCAAAATGCATACCTACTGATCAAATGCCACAAAATCAAGAACCAAACTAGTGTATCAAGCAAGCACCGTAATTTGGAAAATATACATTACTTGAACTCTTAACAAATAGGATAGCCACAATGGCATAACTGAAAACATTAAAAATAAAAAGAGAAAGAGAAAGCAATGCAACATGCAGCTAAATCATTTTAACAAAATACAAAAAAAAATTAGTATCACTAAAGCTCCAATTATATTTGATAATTTGATTTGAAATCATGTAACATTGTCATAACAACATTCATAATTTCTGTCATGGCTTCCGTGGTCAGAGTTTCAGAAACCAAAGTGCCATGATCGAGGATCCATCCAGTGTCAATTGTGCCACAAGTTTGGACATGATGCATCTATAAGTCATCCCTTTAATCAGCATTGTTCTTCTCAACAATAGTCAACTCCGAGATCTACCTCACCTGCTCTGCCTAGACCTGTTCACTATGCTTCTGTGCCTTATTCCAACTTCAATCAGGTGCCTCAAGCCTTGGTTGTGAATGTTGGAACTCATCAAAATTGGTATCCTGATTCTGGCGCGTCTGCACATGTCACTAATAGTAGCCAGAATTTTCAGCAACTTACACCTTTTGAAGGACCTGACCAGATTATCATAGGCAATGGCCAAGATTTGTCTATCAACTCTATAGGTTCCAACTCCTTTTCTTCTCCTCTCAATCCTTCTGTCAGATTAAATCTGCATAATATGCTTATTGTCCCTTTAATAACAAAGAATCTCCTAAGTGTTAGTAGATTTGCCAATGATAATTCCGTATTCTTTGAATTCCATCCTTCCTTTGGTGCTGTTAAATCACAGGCACGTGTGAGCCACTCTTGTATGGATCAGTTGGTTCAGATCCCTGCTCAACAAGAATGTTCAGGCTGACTTGGCCTCTCCAAGTGCAGCACCTCCTCAATGTCATTTTACTGCTTTTTCAGCTTCTAATAATGCCAATATTAATGTAATCTCTCTAGATTAGGACTTCCACACTATGATTCTCTCAAGCTTGTACTTCAAAATGTAATCTCTCTCATATTGGTAATAAAAATTTTATTGACTTTTGTTCTTCTCTTCATGCTGTCTTGGCAAAACAAATAGGTTACCTTCTTCTCCCTCTCAAAAATCCGACGGCCCTCTTGAACTTGTGTATAGTGACTAGTGGGGACCAACCCCAACCACATCCACAATGGGTTTTGCATATTATGTAACATTCATAGACTCATTTTCCAGATTTACATGGATTTATCTTCCTAAATCTAAATCTGATACTTAGCAGATTTTCCAAACTTTTAAGAAAATGGTTGAGTTGCAATTTGGTACCCTTATTAAATCTCTCCAAACTGATTGGGGAGGGGAATTCAGATCAATTTCCAAATTTCTGACTGACTGGTATTATTACTCGCATAATCATTTGCCCTCACTCACCACCAAAATGGTGTAGTTGAAAGAAAACATAGACACATTGTTGACCTTGGCCTTACACTTTTAGCTCAAGCTTCCCTTCCCTCTCAATTCTGGGACTATGCCTTTCTTACCTCTGTCTATCTTATAAATTGACTACCCTCCACTTCTATTCAAAACAATATTCCATTTCAGGTTCTGTCTAATCAACTTCCTGATTTTCACTTTCTAAGAGTGTTTGGCTGTTCTTGTTACACTCTTTTAAGACTCTATAACAAACATAAATTCCATAACAGAACAAAGGAATGTCTATTCTTAGGGCACTCTAACTCACAAAGGATATAAATGTCTTTCACCCAAGGGTAAACTCTTATATCAAAGGATGTCATTTTCAATGAGTCTTCATTTCCTTACACCAAACTGTTTTGCCCTCCTTCTTCTCCTTCTTCATCCTTTCTTTCTTCTACCATCCCTCTTGTGCTTCCTCATTTCTCAGGGTCCCCTCAAGTCACTGCACCAAGTACTAGTACCTCTCCTTCTCCACCTACACCTATTTCTTCCTCTCCCCCCTCCTCACATTCTCCACCAACTATAATCTCCCCCTCACCTATCCCTAATCCCTCTCAACCTTCTCAATGACAAAATATTCATCCCATGGTCACTAGGTCTAAGACTGGTATTTTTCAACCTAGGATTAATCCTACTCTCCTCCTTACTCAATTGGAACCTAAGAATGTTAAACAAGCTTTGGCTCAACCTCACTGGCAGGCAGCCATGACAAATGAGTTTCAGGCTCTCATCAGAAAGGGCACTTGGTCCCTTGTCTCCCTTCCACCCAACAGAACTGCAAGGGCAGCAAGTGGGTGTTCAGAGTCAAGGAAACTCCAGATGGCACCATAAATAGATACAGGGCAAGGTTAGTTGCCAAAGTGTCAGCCCGGATTTGATTTTAATTTTTAATTAAACATTTTTCCCCGTGGTAAAGCCTATTACAATCAGGCTCATTCTAACTATGGCACTCACAAGAGGATGTCCCCCTGCAGCAACAGGATGTGAATAATGGCCCTTGAATGGGATTCTTCAAGAAGTATATATGACCCAGTCACCAGTGCAAGCTGCACAAAGCTATCTATGGCCTCAAACAGGCCCCAACAGCTTGGCTTGACAGGTTGAAGACCACTCTCCTCTCTTTTTGGATTTGTTGACAGCAAGTATGACCCCTCTCTGTTTTCTCTCAGAATGATGTTACTGTGTATCTACTTGTCTATGTAGATGATATTATTGTTACAGGTAACCCTCCTAGTTTCCTGCAGAAACTTATCACTCACCTTCATTCAGCCTTTGCCCTCAAATAGCTGGGTGCTCTTGACTACTTTCTAGGTATAGAAGTAAAGTCTATCCCCAATAGCCCTCTCCTCTTAACTCGGGCTAAATATATCAGGGATTTATCACAAAAGACTGACATGGCTGAGGCTAATCCCATCGCTTCTCCAATGGTTGGTGGACATAAACTCACTAAAACAGGTTCTGAGGTGTTTTCTGATGTTTCCCTGTATAGGTCAGTAGTTGGCACTCCCCAATACCTAACTATTACTAGAACAGAGATCAATTATTCAGTTAACAAGATCTGTCAGTATATGTCTGCTCCCACAGTGGCTCACTAAATGGCAGTGAAGAAGATTCTCAGATACTTGAAGGGCACTATCTCTCTTGGTCTGCATCTACAACTTGCCACTTCCTTCACTCAGCTTCAGCTCACTGCATTTTGTGATGCTGACTGGGCTTCTGACTGATGACAGAAGATCAACTCCAGGAGCTTGCATCTTCTTTGGTCCGAATCTCATCTCATGGCGGTCTAGGAAGCTGAACATTGCAGTGTGGCACTGATTACTCGGGAGGTTCTGTGGCTGCAATCCCTTCTAACTGAACTCACAGTTCCTACAGGTGTCCCTACTATACTCTGTGACAACCGGAGTGCTGCTTCTCTTTCACACAATCCAGTCTTGAGTTAGACCTGCTATTTCTAAGGGAAAAGGTGGCTGCTAAGCAACTCAGGGTGCTACAAATTCCAGCTATTGATCAACTAGCAGATGCACTCACTAAACTTTTATCTCCTTCCAAATTCTTAGCAATTAGACCTAAACTTAGGATTGGTGATTCTACTGCTTTTCACTCCACCTAAGCTTGCGGGGGGGCATAGGAGATATATAGAAATATAACTCACTCAAGGTGTATCAGTGGATATGCCCACATCTGATTGTAACCCAGTCAGCTGTAAGTACAGCTTTCATAACCGTCTTCTGTTCGAAGCTATATCATTCT
Organism: Clitoria ternatea; assembly: GCA_037962975.1. Taxonomy (NCBI): domain Eukaryota; kingdom Viridiplantae; phylum Streptophyta; class Magnoliopsida; order Fabales; family Fabaceae; genus Clitoria; species Clitoria ternatea. The sequence goes on along the minus strand of CM075674.1, from coordinate 109,181,705 downwards.
GTAAATACTGCAATTTCCCTTTGTATCTTCAGAACTCATAATATTGAAATACTATTCAGATTCATCTACTCTATTTTCTCTCAACTCTCTCCCTCGGTTTATATCACTGACAATACTGTCAATAAAACCCAAATATATACTTAATAAAAACCCTGTTTGACACAAATGTGCTGACAGTTAGTTGATCCGTTTCATAATATTTATTAACATGCATTCTGCTAGCTGAACAGGTTCCAAACCAGACAGTTAAGTGGATTGTCGGGATGGGGTAAGGATTAAAACAAAGTTGTTCTCTGCAACTAATTGCAAATATTCTAAAATGGCTACTTCAGCATCAGTCAGGTAATGTAAGTCAACAAAATCTACTCCCAGTGCTAGTGCTAACCTTTTCTAATGCAAGACTGAAGCAGTTCTTTGCAGCGGTAAAATCTCCTTTCTTCCAAATGCAATTTCCTAAACAAAGCCAAGCATCTGCAAGAGATGGGTTTAACTTAACCTGGTCCATGGAAAAGCAAATTACAAATCAATCACTTAAACATCAGTAGAAAGACACACTAAATCAAAGAAACTAACAATTCAGTCTTGCTTACAGCTTTTGATAGATGATCCTCCGCTTCTTTCCTATAGTCAGGAAACACGTCCAAAATCTTCCCTCTGAGATATTCAAATGTTGCACGTTGGATAGGTGACTTTCTTTGTTCTGGCATACAAGGGAAAATCTCATCAACAAATTTTAAAGAAATAAATGAGATAATTGACACTTTAACTTCCAAGAGCCAACTATCACGAATCAGCAGAAATATTGGTCAAAACAGTTTAAGATGCCATTGGCAACAAAACTGAAAAGCAATGCGAAAACAAAATGTAAAAAATAGTTTCTCTGTAAGGCATATCAACTTCAGATCATGCCACTCACTGGCATCTAAATTTTCATACGCTGGCTATAGAGCATTTTGTATGTTTCATTTTGTTATTTAGAAGTTAGATCTTGATTTCCTATTTTGCATTTTGTTAGTTGAATTAATCTTGAGACACCATTAAGGACTTGGAGTTCCTTCACCTTGGATTATGCCATCCCCAATATGGTATATCCTTTCATTAGGCAGTATCTTTAAATAAAGAATGAAAATCCACATCTTAATGACAGTGTAAAAACTCAGGTTAATTGCATATATGTACCTTACAATGATTAAAATATGAAAAGGGAAAAATTAATCTCAATTGTAATACACCTCCTTTACAGTTTCAAAAGAAACAAAAAATAGAAAAAGAAAAAGAAACTATTCTCTATCCACAATCTTTTATTTGCCCTTTTATTAGCAGTTTGTCACAGCATTATTTTCGGAAAATGCTTAGGTAGACACAATGTACCAATAGTTTGTGCATCCGACCAATAGCAACTGAGAACTAGTGTTTAACAATTGGGCCCCACTAAGTAGACACTGTCAATTGAATGCTTCAATTCTTGAAGTAAGTGATTAAGTTTCAAAACCTTTTTCGAGAATTAACACAAGCTTCACCATCTCACACTTCTTATGTTACACATTGACTTTTCAAGAATCGCAATTAAAAGGGGGATAATTTGATACCCTAGGGAAGCAAACGAAATGGATATGCAATAACAACCAAAGAAAAAGGAAGAAATATTAAAAAAGCATAGATACCCTTGAGTAAAAGGGGGTTAAAGAAAGAGTCTTTGGAAAGAAAGGGACCTGGGGGAATGGAATCGAGGAGTTGAAGAGCGAGATCGGAATGGTGTTGCAACTTGGAGATTCTGTCATCGGGGTTGGGTGGGTAATATGTGGTTTGGAGATGGTAAAGATATTCGACGGCTCTTGCAGATTTCGAAGAGGGTTCTTCTTCGTTCGAATTGCTCATCTCCTTTCTCACTTGCGAATGAGATGATGATGGAATGCGCTACCACTGATATACTATTCGTGTGTCCTGCTGAGTAATGTGGCGCATCACCAACGGAACAATTTAACTTGTTTCTTTTTTATAACCGTAGAAATAATTTGCTTTTGGCTAAAACAAAATTGATAAATGCTAATTCCATATTACAATCTTTGGTAGATTATTAAGAAGATTTTTACATTTTGTGTTTTTACATTTTTAAAAAAAAATTTAAGTTCTAGAATATTTTTATAATAAATCATAAATAAATTATAAAATAATATGCATAACCAAATTAAAATTTCACTGATGTAATACATTTAGATTAATCACATGACTTAATTTTGACCTATTAAATTTGGTACCATTATATTTTCCTCTCATGTAAGGCTTAAGACCAATCTCCCTTAACATATCCACGATAAACTCTCTTGGTTAACCATTTAGAAAAAAAATTAGCTAATTTTTCTCACTTTTTACATAATTAAGGAAAATTACATCATTTTTAGTCATTTAATGCTAGGTCTTAGAACTAGTGCAGATAAACAGCCCACACATAACACCTGGCCTTTGTTTGGTTCGGAAAAGAAAATGAGGAGTTGTTTGGTATAAAAAGTTGAGTTGATGAATTTTAGAAAACTGAAGTTTTGTAAATAGAGTTTAGAAAATTGGGGTTTTGTAAACGGAGTTTTGTTTGGTTGACAGTTGAATTAAAGTGAGTTGAGTTGCAGTGATTTTGTTTGGTTTGTAGTAGAATTGAGTTTGGGAAATGGTAGTTGATGGTGAAATTACTAAAAAGGGTATAATTTAAATATATATAATTTGTGTGTATATTTGTTTATATTAATATTAAATATATAATATAAAACCAAAAAGTGGATTAAATTTAATAATACATATTTAATAAATGAATGAATATATTAAACAATAATTAATGTAAAATTGTTTATATATAATAAAACCAATTAATTAATGTGATTAATTTTATATATTATGAAATAAGAATATATTTGGTTGTTTAAGGACAGTTTGGGTTGGGGTGGGGCGGGTCTGGGGTTGGGGTTGGGTTCAATCGTGGTGGGTGGTGGTGGTTGTAGGTGGTGGTGGCTGTTGGTGGTTACAGGTGGTGTAGGTTGGAGGAGGTTGGCTGGTGGTAGTTGCTGCTGATGGACAGCGGTGATGATGTGAAGCTGTTTCTGATTGATGTGGTGCAAGGGTGTGGTACTCTTGCAGGGTGTATAGTAGCATGTCCTATTTTTTTTTAGTATTTTTTTCATTTCATTTTTGTATTATGGTGGTTTGCTCAGGTTAGTTATTGATGTTGGTTTACATGTTTATATGTTGGTTTATGGTTGTTTAATGATGTAAAGTGTAACAGCCCAATTTTTAATTAAATTTGAATTGGTAATTAAATAGCGAAAAATTAAAGTTTCTTAGAAAAATAAGAAATAAATCTTAGAAAATAGGAAATTTTATTCCGGTTACGGGGATATTTTTATTTTATAAATCGGATTTAAAATGAGACTAAACGGAAATAAAATGCGACAATAAAACGTAGAATTATTAAGGAACCCATTATTATATTAAAAAAAAGAAAATATCTTCTCTCTCGAAAACTCTCTGTGTCTCCTTCTTCCTCCACCGCCTTAACTTCCACCGCCATTGAACCTTATAAATAAGGCCTCCACCCTTCCAATTTCATCAAGAACAAAAACACTATAAATTCCTTAACTCTTAATCATCTTCTCCAAGCTTTCAAAACCTCCATTGCCATACTCAAGCTCTCTAATTTTGCATAAGAAGAAATTACTCAAACTTGAAGATTCAAGGAAATACAAGGAAGCTTAGCACAAAGAAAGCTTAGGGATCTTCAATTAAGGTAAGAAAGAGGAGATAGGATATTAAATACTTAGAAATTAAGTTAGAATTGCTTGTTTAATTGTTAGTTGTTTAGAAACTTATATAGTTAGATTTTAATTTAATTTGATTTAAATTGTGAAATTAATGCTAATTGGTTTAGAATTTGATATATGATATGTTTCTGATGTTATATGATGATTTGGAATCAATTGGTATGTTTAATTTTGAAATTAAAAGTGAAAATACAGCAAAAACAGCAAGAACAGAGCTGCTGTTTTCGTTCTGCATAACAGACCCCTTTAACAGCGGACGTTTTTAGGCGGTGTTAAAAACTGGAAGCGGTGGCATTTTCGTAAATAAAAACGTGCGTGGCATTTTTGTAAATATATCAGAAGCGGTGGCATTTTTGTAAATAAATTAGAACGATGGCATTTTCGTAAATAAGACCAGTGGCATTTTCGTAAATATGATTAAAAACTTAAAATAATAATTTTTTTAAAATGAAAATCAGAATTTTTATCATTATTGGATTTTTATTATTTTAGAGACTTTATCTTGAAATAAAATAAATATAATTAATTAAATTAAATTTAAAAGTTTATTTAAACATTTAAAAGGAGAAAACTCTTGTTTTTAAATTATTTTAGTGGTATAATTTTATATCATAGAAAATATAATTTTCCATATTCTTTGGAATATGATATCAAATAATTACTATAACATGGAAAATGTATTTCCATATTCTTTGAATTATTAAATATTATAGAAAATATGTTTTCATATATTTAAAATGTGTTTTTATATGAATGAATTATGATATAAATAATATGGCAAATGTGTTTTCATATTCTTTAAATTACAAATAAAGTATGCTTATTTGATTAATATAATAATTTTATTGTTAATTATATAAAGGAATTTGATAATTTAATGCATCATGCATCATATGCATTGGCCGTTCAAAGAATCCGCAGGGGGGTTCTTTGAGGGGGTTCCCGGTGGGGGAACGCGCTCTGTTGAGCAACAGACCTCTGCGGTGGTTTTATACCACGGCCGTCTTAAGGGCTAAGCAGTGTGTCCTTAAGGGGGGTCCCGCAACACTTGTTATTGATATTATAATATTGTTATCCGACGTTGGTGTTGCATTATGGGGCGCGGTATCGGTTGGATATCCGTAAAAATATTATTGTTGAAAATCACTGCAGATGTTCCCACCAGAATGGATCCATCATGCATTTTCATTCATATAAAGAACGGAATATGATAACAAAAGTATAATACAAAATACTTGTTTGGCATCTGCATCGCATAGCATCCTACTTGTGGTTGTGTTTGTCTAATTTAATTTCTATTTATTTGATATTTTATCTTACTCTTTCTATTACTTGTGGCAACCCTTTAGTGGTTAACCAGGAGGACATGTGACAAAGTGGATGTTGCTGAATATGGATGAATTATGAAGGTTTTTGATGATGATGCTTGCTTGCATGACTACTATTGCTGTATTATGTATATGCTATGTTTTGGTACTTTACGTCTTTATATTTTATAAGATCTAGGTGCCTGTTGTAAAATATAATATGTATGGAACTCTGATGTTATATAATAAGAAGTTAATTATGTAAAGGTTGCGTACTCTGATATTGTATCAGTAACCTCTGGAATCAGGTTGTGAATCTCTTGATAATTACCAGGTGAAAAATAAATTATCTAAGAGATTTTATATGGTAAGGGTAATTATCTTGAGATTTGTAAGTTGGCTCCAGGGTGTTACAACTGAAGTGGTATCAGAGCAAAGGTTTATAAAATATAAAGAAAACCTTAGGAATTAACTAGAGAATAACATAAGATAGCTTGAAGTGTATGAAACTTGATTGCTATTTGTTTGAAATTTGTGTGATTGTGTGTTATGTGTGCTCTTTGTATGTTTCTGTTTAGTATAATTACTAGTTAGATAATGTAAAATTGTTAGAACTCTGAGTATATTAGATACTCAGTAACTGAATGTAGTGGTACTATACCAAAAGTAGCTTGGCAACAAGGAGATGGAGTAAGCATGACTTGGGAATCAGAAGAGGAAATGAGGAATCAATATCCTGAATTATTCTAACAAGGTATGTTTAAATTTCGAGGACGAAATTTTTATAACGGGGAGAGAGTGTAACAGCCCAATTTTTAATTAAATTTGAATCGGTAATTAAATAGCGAAAAATTAAAGTTTCTTAGAAAAATAAGAAATAAATCTTATAGGAAATTTTATTCCGGTTACGGGGATATTTTTATTTTATAAATTGGATTTAAAATGAGACTAAACGGAAATAAAATGCGACAATAAAACGTAGAATTATTAAGGAACCCATTATTATATTAAAAAAAAAAAGAAAATATCTTCTCTCTCTCGAAAACTCTCTGTGTCTCCTTCTTCCTCCACCGCCTTAACTTCCACCGCCATTGAACCTTATAAATAAGGCCTCCACCCTTCCAATTTCATCAAGAACAAAAACACTATAAATTCCTTAACCCTTAATCATCTTCTCCAAGCTTTCAAAACCTCCATTGCCATACTCAAGCTCTCTAATTTTGCATAAGAAAAAATTACTCAAACTTGAAGATTCAAGGAAATACAAGGAAGCTTAGCACAAAGAAAGCTTAGGGATCTTCAATTAAGGTAAGAAAGAGGAGATAGGATATTAAATACTTAGAAATTAAGTTAGAATTGCTTGTTTAATTGTTAGTTGTTTAGAAACTTATATAGTTAGATTTTAATTTAATTTGATTTAAATTGTGAAATTAATGCTAATTGGTTTAGAATTTGATATATGATATGTTTCTGATGTTATATGATGATTTGGAATCAATTGGTATGTTTAATTTTGAAATTAAAAGTGAAAATACAGCAAAAACAGCAAGAACAGAGCTGCTGTTTTCGTTCTGCATAACAGACCCCTTTAACAGCGGACGTTTTTAGGCGGTGTTAAAAACTGGAAGCGGTGGCATTTTCGTAAATAAAAACGTGCGGTGGCATTTTTGTAAATATATCAGAAGCGGTGGCATTTTTGTAAATAAATTAGAACGATGGCATTTTCGTAAATAAGACTAGTGGCATTTTCGTAAATATGATTAAAAACTTAAAATAATAATTTTTTTAAAATGAAAATCAGAATTTTTATCATTATTGGATTTTTATTATTTTAGAGACTTTATCTTGAAATAAAATAAATATAATTAATTAAATTAAATTTAAAAGTTTATTTAAACATTTAAAAGGAGAAAACTCTTGTTTTTAAATTATTTTAGTGGTATAATTTTATATCATAGAAAATATAATTTTCCATATTCTTTGGAATATGATATCAAATAATTACTATAACATGGAAAATGTATTTCCATATTCTTTGAATTATTAAATATTATAGAAAATATGTTTTCATATATTTAAAATGTGTTTTTATATGAATGAATTATGATATAAATAATATGGCAAATGTGTTTTCATATTCTTTAAATTACAAATAAAGTATGCTTAGTTGATTAATATAATAATTTTATTGTTAATTATATAAAGGAATTTGATAATTTAATGCATCATGCATCATATGCATTGGCCGTTCAAAGAATCCGCAGGGGGGTTCTTTGAGGGGGTTCCCGGTGGGGGAACGCGCTCTGTTGAGCAACAGACCTCTGCGGTGGTTTTATACCACGGCCGTCTTAAGGGCTAAGCAGTGTGTCCTTAAGGGGGGTCCCGCAACACTTGTTATTGATATTATAATATTGTTATCCGACGTTGGTGTTGCATTATGGGGCGCGGTATCGGTTGGATATCCGTAAAAATATTATTGTTGAAAATCACTGCAGATGTTCCCACCAGAATGGATCCATCATGCATTTTCATTCATATAAAGAACGGAATATAATAACAAAAGTATAATACAAAATACTTGTTTGGCATCTGCATCGCATAGCATCCTACTTGTGGTTGTGTTTGTCTAATTTAATTTCTATTTATTTGATATTTTATCTTACTCTTTCTATTACTTGTGGCAACCCTTTAGTGGTTAACCAGGAGGACATGTGACAAAGTGGATGTTGCTGAATATGGATGAATTATGAAGGTTTTTGATGATGATGCTTGCTTGCATGACTACTATTGCTGTATTATGTATATGCTATGTTTTGGTACTTTACGTCTTTATATTTTATAAGATCTAGGTGTCTGTTGTAAAATATAATATGTATGGAACTCTGATGTTATATAATAAGAAGTTAATTATGTAAAGGTTGCGTACTCTGATATTGTATCAGTAACCTCTGGAATCAGGTTGTGAATCTCTTGATAATTACCAGGTGAAAAATAAATTATCTAAGAGATTTTATATGGTAAGGGTAATTATCTTGAGATTTACAAGTTGGCTCCAGGGTGTTACATAAAGATGTAAGGTTAATGTTGGTTTAGGGTTGTTTAATGATGTATACATGTAAGGTTAAGGTTGCATGTAGTTAAAATAATAGTTGAAGGATTTTTAGATTAAGGTTTTTAATTTAGTTTAGTTTTTGCAAAATTAATTGTTGACGCACAGTTATAGTTTAGGGTTTAAAATATGCATGCATTAAATTTAGTTGTTACGTGTAATGAATGATGAATATTGAAGGGCTCGGTTGAGAAATCGTAAACATTTTCATACAAGCGAAAATTTAAGTTACACTGCGTAAATAACAATGAGTAACGAGTGACATTTAATTTAAACCAAACTAATTTGTCATGCGTGTTTCACAATTTTTTTTTTAAAAATGTCAACATTTACTATAATTTGTATTTTAACTTAATATAGTTATAGAAGTAAATGAATGTTACTTTTATTTCCGCTATAATTAGTTATTTATTTTTATAAAAATGTGTATACTATAAATGGTGGGATGTGAATAAGTAAACATTATAGCTTATATGACATTCATAAATGAGTTGCTAAGGTGTAAAGATAAAAATACTATAACATCACTTTGTAAATATTCTATGTAACTTTTATACAAGATTTTAGGGTTAAAAAAGATGTTTTATTATTTAAGGGGTAAGATATCATTAAACATAATTTTGGAAAATTTGGATAGGAAATTAATCTATTTACGGTTTAAGGTTTGGTTCTTAAATAAAATAGTTAAGAACTAGGTATAAAATAGTAATGGGGATGCTAAAATAATATGATAACCATTTAACTTGTTAAATATTTTTAGGCGTGAATGAAATTAATGTGAGGCTTATGTTTGAAAATAAATTAAAGTTTGGTTAAATATAGTTGCTTAATAGTTTATGGATACATGTAATTAAATTAAAGGAGGGTTAAATAATTCGTTTAGTGGTAATAAAATAAAGTTGATTAAATATTTATGGATACAAGTAATTAGTTAAGGGTTTATGGTTAAAGTTTAGTGAAGGGTTTAAAATTTGAAATTGATTAAGAATTTAGGGATGATTGAAATAAATTTAGGGTTTAGGTTTTACGAAGGGTGAAAGTAAACTCGTTAGGAGAAAAAAAGTTAGAGTATGCTTTAGTACAATTTAGTCAAATTATGTTCATTGGGACATGTAATTTAATTATTATGTAAAAATAAGTTCACATTATTGGTTCTAACTTTCATTTTAGGGTTCAGGGTTAAATATAGTATGATGTTGTTAAGTAATTTATTAAATGTTTAAATGTTGTTAAATATATTTCTTTTGTAAAGAATAAGTGAAGAAGGGTTAAAGTCACTATAGGATGATAAATTTAAGTAAAGAATAAGAGTTTAGTCATAGATTTTGTTAATTGTTTAGGGATGAATTAAAATAATTTATAATTAATGGATAGTTAAACTAAACTTGTTAGGTGTTAGTAAGTGTAATGATTTTAGGGATGATAAATTTTAGTAAATTATTAAGACTTTAGTGTTACATTTTGTTAAGTATTTAGGGATGAATTTAAATAATATATCAAGTCATGGGTGGTTAAACTAAACTTGTTAGGGTGAAGTATAGTATCATGTTGGATGGTTAATGTATTAAGTGTTCGAATGTTGGTAAATATATATCTTGTGCAATGTTGTGACAAATTGTATTGTGTAGCATGTCTACCCAGAACAGGGACAAAGGGAAGGCACTCATGCAGTCTGGAAAGGCTTATTGGGATCGTTATGCTGTAAAAGTTTTCGTGGATGGTGCTTTGGAACAAATTAGGAATGAGGAGAGCAAGGGTACCTCCTTAACAAAGAAGGGGTGGGAGGGTTATTTTAATATGAAGTGTAACAGGCACTACAGTAAGGATCAATTCAAAAACAAGTGGGATAATCTGCGGAAAGAATGGGTGGCATGGTACAATTTGTTTAAACATACAACGGTCTTGGGATGGGATAGTCACAGGACACGTTTATAGCCAATGATGAATGCTGGGATGCTAAAGAGCGGGTAGGTGTTTAATCACTTGTTTGATTAGTGTTATTTTAATATATATCTAGGATGACTGAAACTTATGATTTATCTGCAGGAAAACCCAGTCTCTGGGAAGTACCGTTACAAGGGTTTGGCCCATGCCCATGAGCTAACATAATTGTTTAAAGACAATGTGGCAGCTGGTGAATATGCTTGGGCACCATCATCGAGCATTATACCGCCCTCTGTTTATGGGAGTGAATATATTCTTGAGTTTGACGAAGGTGTACAGGACAGAGGCGTACTAGAGATACAGGTTGGGAGCATACTGAAGACACAGGATAGGAGTGAGGGATCAGGTGACGGTGAGGATCCACCATAGGTGCTGAGGGGGTTAGTGTCGGGGGCACAGGTAGTATGAGACTAGGTGGTATTGATCTGAACCAGGACTCCCAGTCAAATCCATCAGCCAGAAGTGGGGACAAAATACAGAGGGCGGGAGGTAGAGGGAAACAACCTAAAAGGAGCAGGAGGGATAGTGTTACAGTGATACAGGAATCAATGAATCAGGTGGCTCAGGTTGTTAGTTCCCATACCTCTACAGTTGTGGCCAAAACCAACCAGGATTGCAGTTCTATTAAGAGGTGCCTTGATATAGTGCGCGCGTTGCCCAAGTTCTGTAATGACGAAGAGGTCTTTTACAAGTGCCTAACAGTTCTAAGAGATAAAGAAATTCGAGAGTGGTTTGTATGTTTGAAGACCCCATAGGAGCATAAATGTTATTTACGTGGTTTGCTCAGGGACATGTCATGAGTTGTGGACATTTGTAATATGTTTAGGGATTTGTATGCTTTAGTATGTGTAGGTTGTACTATGGTTTAGGGTTCTATGCTTTACTTATTAAGTTGTGTTTGTTGTGACACTCTATAAACATTATGTTGTGTTCTTTTTGGATGGTAATGCATTGTGTATGTTGGTAAATATTGAATGATGCAAGCATCTTATGCTAATGGATTACTTGTCAATGTTGTTGATGTATGTGTTAATGTGTTCAGGGTTAAAATGTACAATGTGTCTTACATTGAAATGTGTTTATCTTGACTAGGTGATAAGCGATTATGTCATCATCTAATGCGGATACAGGATTAAATGATGATCAAGTGACTAACATTAACTTAGCATTGGCAGGTTGTTCAACAAATCTTTACGGGGAACATGCTATCAAATATATATGTAAGGAACCATGTAGGACAAGTCAACTAACAGGGCATGCATGGGTACAAGAGCTTATCAATGGTAATGACACTAGATGTCACAAAATGCTTAGGATAAGTAAAGATGTCTTGTTTTTATTGTGCGAGGAATTAGCCAACCGCGGGTTAACGTCATCCAGAAATATGGGCATCCATGAAATGGTCGCCATGTTCTTGTATATGATTGGACACGAGGTCGGCAATAGAGTTATTCAAGAAAGGTTCCAGCATTAAGGTGAAATAGTGAGTAAAAATTTTCACTGTTTCTTAGAAGCATGTTTGGCATTCTCAGTTGATATGATAAAGCCATCAGATCCAACCTTCCAACATGTGCCCTAGAAATTTCACGAAGATAAGAGATATTGGTCATATTTCAAATATTGTATTGGAGCAATTGATGGAACGCATGTCCCATGTGTAGTGCCCTCAACTGATAATATATGGTTTATCGATAGAGAAGGTTTTACCTCGCAAAATGTCATGGCCGTGTGTGATTGGAACATGTGTTTCACATTTATTTTGCCAGGTTGGGAAGGATCTACCCATGATGCACGTGTATTTAAGGACGCAATTACAAACCCAACTTACAATTTCCCACACCTCCCACAGGTTAGAATTCAGATTATTTGACTTTTACATGTCATTGCATATCGTTTGTTGTATACATGCTAAGGTTCTCATCATTACACTAATGTGTTTCATTAATTTCTCAAATAGGTAAATACTATGTGGTCGATAGCGAATATCCAATGCCAATGGGATACTTGGGTCTATCCAGAAATGAAAGATATCATCTCCCAGATTTTAGACATGCACGTGATTTTCGAAATCACAATGAGGTTTTTAATTATTTCCACTCCAGTTTAAGGTGCACGATTGAGCGAAGTTTCGGGGTATGGAAGAGTGGGTTTTCAATTCTTAGGTTTATGCCAAAATTCACCTATGAGACTCAACTTAAACTAGTATGTGCCACAATGACGATACACAACTTCATTCGAAGATGCAGTCTACCAGATATTGATTTTGACAACATAAATGAAGATAGTTGTATGGCCCAAGAAAATTATTCTTAGTTTGCACTGAATGATGAAGTTGACACAACCTCATCACAGGCCATGAATGTAATTCGTGATTCAATTAGGGACCAACTTGTTTATGCATAATGCAATAATCAATAATGTTTATCGTTGTATTGTAACTTTGTTACTTTTAATATATGTTAGGGGTTTTTAATTCAGAGAAAATAATAAACCAATTTATTACATTTAATTTTTAAATAAATAATTAACGTACCTTATAACCTTTAATATATAAAAAATAAAAAAGGATGTGATTTATTAGTTTTACTATGATAAAAACAATCAAATATATTCTTATTTCATAATATATAAAATTAATCACATTAATTAATTGGTTCTGTTATATATAAAAAATTTTACATTAATTATTATTTAATATATTCATTCATTTATTAAATATGTATTATTAAATTTAATCCACTTTTTGGTTTTATATTATACATTTAATATTAATATAAACAAATATACATACAAATTATATATATTTAAATTATACCCTTTTTAGTAATTTTACTCTCAACTACCATTTCCCAAACCTAATTCTACTACAAACCAAACAAAATCACTACAACTCAACTGTCAACCAAACAAAACTCCGTTTACAAAACCCTAGTTTTCTAAACTCCATTTACTGGTACCAAACCGTTTGCCCTCTCATGTAACACAGTCACTCTCAACGACAACGGCAGTGTTACAGGCAGCCCTGAGTCCCACTCAGTCGGCTTGCCTTGAGTCCCACTCAAGGTCTTTCATAGCATCTCATGCATATACATTTAATTACCGATTCAATAATAAGCGTCTCACGCTAAATGCTCTTAGCATTTTCAATGGTGCATCCCGTTTATCATCAACATGCATCTCATGCAATTCAATATAAAATCATGAAGGAAATCAGCATGACAGTCTCACACCATATGCACTCGGCATTCACATTATCGTCAACATGCACATCATGCAGTTCAATATAAAATCACAAACGGAAATCAACATAACAGTCCCACACCATATGCACTCGACATTCACATTATCGTTAACATGCACCTCACGCAGTTCAATATAAAATCACAAACAGAAATCAACATAACAGCCTCACACCATATGCACTCGGCATGCACATTATCATCAACATGCATCTCATGCAATTCCATATAAAATCACAAACGGAAATCAACATAACAGTCTCACACCATATGCACTCGGCATTCACATTATCATCAACGTGCATCTCATGCAATTCAATATAAAACCATGGATGGAATCAACATAACACTCCAATCATCACATGCTAAAATTATATAACAAACAGCGTAACAATTCACTCGGAACCCGTCCATAAACCATTCATTTGAAATGTAAAGCACCCCTACCTACCTGGAATAAGGGATTCCAGAAGCTCCACAAGCTATCAAACGCTGACCGATCACTCTCCGGTCACTATTTCTCAACTAACGACCTTCGATTCGAGTCGTCAACCTCCGAACTCAACTTCAGAGAAACCCCGAGCTGTCCTCTCTCTCTCGAACAGCCCCGACCTTACCAACAGTGGAGGATTTCAAGCCTCCAAGACACCTCAACACTGCTCACGAGGAGGGGATAAAGAAGAAGAAGCTTGGTTGAACTTCAGAAGGAAACGGAAAATGGTGCTTCTGCATGCACGAAGGAGAAGTGGCTCAACTCTCACTTTCTTTTCCCAGCTCAGCGTGAATGAAAGAGTGAGAGAGACCGAAATCACTTATATAGTCAAGAGGGCACATGCGTAATTTCCATGACATTTTTATTTAATCTGCTATTAACCTTAATGTGCCCCTAACGCTCGGTTAGGATGTTACATACCTTATAACCTTTAATATATAAAAAATAAAAAAGGCTGTGATTTATTAGTTTTACTATGATAAAAACAATCAAATATATTCTTATTTTATAATATATAAAATTAATCACATTAATTAATTAGTTCTATTATATATTAAAAATTTTACATTAATTATTGTTTAATATATTCATTGATTTATTAAATATGTATTATTAAATTTAATCCACTTTTTGGTTTTATATTATACATTAAATATTAATATAAACAAATATACACACAAATTATATATATTTAAATTATACTATTTTTAGTAATTTCACCCTCAACTACCATTTCCCAAACCTAATTCTACTACAAACCAAACAAAATCACTACAACTCAACTGTCAACCAAACAAAACTCCGTTTATAAAACCTCAGTTTTCTAAACTCTATCAACTCAACTTTATACCAAACACCCCCTTTATGTATCAACTACAAAGTTTATGTGAATTTATAAAGGGCCCGGTATTTTTTTCAAAATAAAAAATACTCATATTTGCATTAATTATAATAGACCTTTTATATTTTTTTAAATATCTTTAATATCAAATAAAATTCTACATCTCTTAAAGTAGTAAATCCTAAAAAATTACTCTATAAAAATAAGATTTATTATTTAAAATGTCACTTGAATAGGTATTATGTGATTATCTAGGACTAGATAATCTTGTATAATCTTGAATAAGATTTATTTGATTTATATAATCTTGTATAGTGTAAAAAATTAAAAGTAAAATTATTTTATTAAAATTTATGTGAGAATTATTTAGAAATGATAGATGTTTTTAAAGAAGAAATTTTTATGTTTAAATTTTGTATGAGTTAGATAAAGCCTAAAATCAAAATAATTAAATTAAATAATTAGAAAAATATGTCATTCGTAGTATCAACATATTAGGAAAATAATTAAATTAAATTAAATAATACATTAATACGCATTGTCAGTTTGATGTTTGTGGCCACAAACAAGAACAAGAAAGACATTGTGATTAAACACACAAGAAACGATGAAGTGTGGAGTGTTGGCAGTGATAGTAGTGTGCACCTTTGCGGCGACGACATGTGCAGTGAACAGCGACGACAATCTTGTTCCTACTCGGCGTGAAGTCTACGACAATGGTCAAATATTCGACATCAGTCACAGGTACCATCCTAACATGCCAGAAATTGAATTAGTCCAATAACAACTATCACATAGGAAAAGAACAGGAATATCCTAACGTTGAATTCCACTGAACTTGTTCCACTGTATGATATATTAACATTGAATTTAAAATATGCAGTAGATCTCAAGAAGCGCATCCCAATTTCCAATTTTTATATCCAGAAAAGAGAGAAAGGGAGAACGAGGAGAAACTGCCCAGTCATTAACCTCAATGTTTAATTTGTTATTGTTCATTGTCTAGTCTTCAGTGCCGTGAGGCCAAAAAAGGTTGTGTGTATAACATGGCGACAATGTGTATGGTTTAAGGTAAATTGAAGTATGAAAAAACTGAAGGAAGGAAAACGGAAGAACAGACCTAGGACAGAATGATGCTTCGGTGCTACCACGGCGAAGAAGCTTTTTCTGCTGTTATTGAGGGATATACCAAATGTACATTTTGAGATGTACAAAGGGGATGATAATTACTTTTTCCTCTGTCTTTAGTCTGACAAAAATCTGTTCCTTGTTTCTTTAATCTTTTCTTAATTTATATAATTTAATTTTAAAAAACAGATAACAGCTGACGGTGAAAGAACTGTTGCCCACACATGACACCTGGCCTTTGTTTGGTTTGGAAAAGAAAATGAATAGAGGGGTTGTTTGGTATAAAGTTGAGTTGATGGAGTTTAGAAAACTGAGGTTTTGTAAATGGAGTTTTGTTTGGTTGACAGTTGAGTTAAAGTGAGTTGAGTTGTAGTGATTTTGTTTGGTTTGTAGTAGAATTGGGTTTGGGAAATGGTAGTTGAGGATAAAATTACTAAAAAGGGTATGAATTTAAATATATATAATTTGTGTATATTTATTTATATTAAATGTATAATGAACTGGTCTGGACCGGAGTCTAGGATCCGGTGTGGGACTAGCCACAAGAATATAGGTGTTTTTAGGGTTTGTACACCGGAACAGTGAGTATCCGATGTATTAATCCGGTCTCTCAGTGGGAGAGGCCGGTCTTGTTGTCTTGGAGATCCTTCACACCAACGATTCCCGTTGCAGGGGGGCGAAAGGTGGTGCCACCTGCGAAGATTCTCCGACGCTCAAGTTAGAAGAGTGTAAGAACTCAATGAATGCTCAAGCGAAGTAATAGTAAAGTGTAAGTTAGAACAACATCGCCTTGCATGTGTATTGAAATAAGCTATTTATAGTTGTACGTGAGAAAATGAGTCGTTGGATACAGGTGGGTCCCCTAGCTCTGATAGCGTGTACATTATGTCAATCAGGGTGGCTCAACACTCAGAATGTGTCAGGAGGGTAGGTCAATTATCAGAGTACGATCCTATAGGAAGGAGAGAGGATAATCACCTTTTCCGCATAATTTGCTGACACATCCACTTGCTTTCTGAGGCCATTGACGTGACATATTTTGCTACATATAGTATCTTCGCTGATAAGTTATTAGGGGCTCTTATCTTGCTGTGACTGAGAAGCCAACAGTTATACAAATGTTCT
The DNA here is from genome assembly GCA_037962975.1 of Clitoria ternatea. Classification (NCBI taxonomy): domain Eukaryota; kingdom Viridiplantae; phylum Streptophyta; class Magnoliopsida; order Fabales; family Fabaceae; genus Clitoria; species Clitoria ternatea. The sequence continues at coordinate 109,164,713 of CM075674.1, read as the reverse complement.
ATGAAAATGAACAATGATCCGTTATAGAGAAAATAAGTGGGGCGGTCGTGAAATGAGAACGGAAGGCTAGACATCGGATATCCGGTGTGGCAATGTTGAACCAGGACACCGGTTTTCCTTATATGAAGTCGCTCTGACGTCACAAGATTGGGGGCCGGTATCCAGACCGGATCATCTGTCCCCTAGCTTGTATGAGGGACTATTAAGTTGCTCATATGAGCTACACAACTCTAGAGAAGTCTGGATGCCGGTGGTACATTCTGGAAGGTCTCTGAAAGCTCGGTGGCATCCGCTCTAATGAACGAGTGACTGCTCTTCTCGCACTGCGTACAACGGATTTAGACAGCGTAAAATAAATGATGGAAATCCCAAGAGTCTTTGAGAATCAAAACCCTTGGTATTCGAAAAGTGGTTGAAAGGCACTAAATGCGCATGGCATGATTGGACATTAAATGCATTTTCTACGCACGAGCCATCATTACCCAAAAGTATAACCGTCGATTGGGCTTATTGGGCCTGGATTCAAATTGAAAGGGGGGCCCATTTTGCCAAAACGTTTACTGAAACGTTACCATTTTTGCGCTTATTCGTGACGAAACGATGGAGTCGTTTCACTTTGAAAGGCTGCGTTTTGAGGCAAGCATTGTGACCTTCGACGGAACACTATGCCTCTTCATTACCTATAAAAGGGACTCTTAGCAGATTTTGGAATCCACTCTTGTTTTCAAGCTTAGTGAACCTCTGCTCAAATTTCTTGGAAATTTCTCTGTCGTCTTCAAACTTCTCAAAGATCTTCTTCCTTTAGGTAACCCCCCTTTCCTTCAACTCCTTGCAATTTTTGTTCATTCTGTTTCCACCATGCGCCCTGGAGCAGGCAACGCTGGTCCTTCAAACAGGGGGAGTTTTGGCTCTCGCGTCCCCCTTAGCCACCGTGGTGGGAGGATTCCAGCGAATCCTCCTGTGGCTGGGCCTCGTCGCTCAGAGAGAGCTGAAGCTTCTTCCTCACGAGCGTCCTCTTCCCAACGTCGCTCTGAGGTTCCCCTTGACTCGAGGGCTTCCAACCGCTCTGATGAAGGGTCAAGTGCTGAAGGTTATCTCTCTGACGATGTTGTTTTTTACCACAGTACGTACGCGTTCCACCGTGCCTGCACAACTATGGATCTTCCTGGACGTGGAAAAACACCAGTTCTCCGCTCTGCTGAAGGATGTGTCAACGTTGTGGCACACCGGCTTGACTGGGAAAAGCTCAACAGGGAGAAACCCTACTGCTGGGTGGAAGAGGAATTCCTGGAGATCCCTTCGCATCATGCTAGTGAGGAGGAATGCACGGTCCCTTTCCGCTGCAAAATATACTCAGACAAGAAGTACAAAGCGTGATACGCTGTACTGGCACCACGTCCCTTTGAGAGAGTATGCCACAGCGTCCCTGATGAGAGATCGGTCTACATGTACGACTTCGTCTTCTTGAAATTGGGGGTACGCTTCCCCATGACGGAATTCCAGATGGCCGTCCTACGCTTCTTAGACTGCGCCCCTACACAACTGCATCCCAACAGTTGGGGTCTAGTCCGGGCTCTGGAGATTCTGGGGGAGCATTTCAACTTCTCCGCCACTATGGCCAAACTGTTCTACTATTGCCAAGTGGTCCGCCGTGCTAATAAGAAGGGCGGCCTTGGGTTCATTACTCTCCGTAGTGACTCAAGGATGGTAAATTTCAAATCTTATACGGAATCCGCGAAAGTGGATGGACGCTCCTTCAAGCATTACTACACGCGGGTCTGTATTCAACCGAATAAGCCGGTCTTCTGGCGAAACAAAAAGGGATTCACCAAGTTTCCTCTTAGCTGGACGCACGAGCATTTTCTACTCATGAGCCGTGCTTATTACACAGATGAGAGTGAACTCTCCTCTCACTCTGTTGAGGTCTTGAGCGCCATGCAGACGGCCTCGAAGACCCTCAAAGGATTTTCCAGCAGGCTCCTCTTGGCAGAGGATGACATCAAAAACGCCTACCTCCATAATATCCGCTCTTACTTTATTTGTGTTGCATAGTTATTCTGTTCTGATTATCTTTTCTTCTTATGTGCTAACTCAACCTTTCTTGTTTTGCAGAACAAATTGAAAGAGCCTGCCCAGAGATGTTGTCATTAAAGACCATGATGGCCGACGGTGATTCCTCCTTTGAGGAGAATGAGATCCAGGCGAAGAGGAACGCCACCAAAACTCCCCTCATTCCCCTGACCTCCGCAGTAGGTGAAGAGGTTCTTCTCTTTGATGAGGAGGAGACAGAAAAACAGGCTGAAGCCACTGGAGCGGGCGACGAGGAGGCCGTCCCAGAAAAGAAGAAGAAAAAGAGGCACCTTGTAAAAAAGGCAGATCAAGAAAAGCCCTCCTCTGATGACCCTGTGAAGAAGCGTCAGAAGACGCTCGAAGAAACCGGATTGAAGAAGGATAAGGGAAAGAAGCCCGTTCCTGAATCTTCTGCCCCTTCTTCACAGAATGCTTCAGAGCCGGACTCTGGGAATGGTCCTCCTCCAGCGTTTGATCCTCCGCGTGACTCCTTCCTTTCTCCTTACTTATGGTTTCAGGGGTCCATGCCTCCCACTCTTCCAAAGGCAAGGTATTGCCTCCGCCCTTCCCTCGACGCTGCTGGAGTCCGAGGTGCTTGTAAGGTCGGGCGTTGGCAGCTGGATGAACTGTCCGGCCTCCTTGATTCCATAAGCGAGAAGGCAGATTACATGGAGCAGGTTGAAAAACTTGAAGCCGAACTCGCGGTGAAGGAGACATGGGCGGCCAAACAAGCTGAAGTTCATAGAGGCGTAGAGTCGGAGTTGAAGAAAACCAAGGAGACGCTCCAGAGGAAAACTGAGGAGGCAAGCCAAGTTCATTTTGCGAATAAGGCTCTAGAGCGGGAAGTTGCCGACCTCCAGAAACAGAACAAATCCATACCCCTCCTCGAAGAAGAATTACAACTGGAGAAGAAGAGATCGGCTAAGCTTGCTGACGGTCTCAAAATTATAGAGGACGGTCGCAATAAAGACCTTGGGGAGTGGGAGAGCCTTCGGAAGGAGATACAAGCCCAAATTGAGGAACTCAAGAAAGGTGGTGTGAGTGCTGGGCCTTCAGAAGAGGATTTTGCCAAGGTTCAAAGAAAATTAACTGCTGCGAAGGCCAAGGCTGCCAAAGCCTTGGAGATATGCAAAAATATGGCGTATGAATCCTTCGGCCTGGCCCTCCGTCAAGTTTATTATCATAACCCTGGAGTGAAGCTGAATCTGTACGGATTGGATCCGTTCTTCGAATTCCATGGGGGAAAACTTGTTGAAGTACATAAGGATGGCTCGCACCATGAACCCCGTGTATCTCTGTATGAACTGCCTCCCCTTCCAGAAGGTCAAAGTATGGAGTCGACAACGTCCACCGCTGCCTCTGGTGCTGAAATGCAAGAAGGTGCCCAAACTGTAGCAGAGGGCAAAATAGAGAAGACAGGAGTGCCCACTGTGGAGGATCAAGCACCGGCCTCTTAATTTATGCTTTATTCATAGCTATGTACTGGGATCAGCTCCAGCTTTAACTACTTTGTAACCTGAATAATTTCTCATTTTTGGAAATAAAATTCACTGTTGTTTCTCTTCAACTGCTTGCGTCGAATGTATGATTATTGGATAACTTAGTGCTATACAAAACACTTTATTATTTTCAATGTTTTGTGAATCTGTTCTGTGTGGTTACCTAGCTGCTTAAAGCGTACTTATCACACCGTATTAAGATAACAAATTGTAACGAAGAAGCAATAATTAAGTTAAAGCATGCCCTGTCCCCAAGTATAAGTACGTTGGGAAGGGAAATTTTATCTCAAGAATTACCTTTTAACTTCTTAAAAAGATAGAAATGCTCATCTGTCCTCGGAGATGTAGAGCGGGTACGTTAGCGTTCAGCCGCTCTGGGGTGGATATTCCCTAATTGAGGATGGACATTGCCTTTGAATTTTGGTACAGCTACGCCTTTCTCTTGAGGTTCAGTTTGGTCCTACATCTCAAGTCTTCACACAGTGTTCGGTTCGATCCTACTAACCGTACTTGGAGTTCGGTGCAATCCTACAATCCAAGCCTTCAACACGGGGTTCGGATCAAGGCTAATCCTGAACCTACTGCGCCCGTTACTCGGGGTTCAGCGTGGTTTTCTGTATCAACCGGCCTACTGCGCCCAAGCCTTCGCATGGGGTTCGGTTTGTGGCCTTGATGAAGGACCAGCCCTACAACCCATGTTGTCTTCGAATGGGGTTCGGTTTGTGGCCTTGAAAAAGGACCAGCCCTACAACCCATGTTGTCTTCGAATGGGGTTCGGTTTGTGGCCTTGAAAAAGGACCAGCCCTACAACCCATGTTGTCTTCGAATGGGGTTCGGTTTGTGGCCTTGAAAAAGGACCAGCCCTACAACCCATGTTGTCTTCGAATGGGGTTCGGTTTGTGGCCTTGAAAAAGGACCAGCCCTACAACCCATGTTGTCTTCGAATGGGGTTCGGTTTGTGGCCTTGAAAAAGGACCAACCCTACAACCCATGTTGTCTTCGAATGGGGTTCGGTTTGTGGCCTTGAAAAAGGACCAGCCCTACAACCCATTCCACCTCAAGAAGTTACACCGTCAAAACACACGATGTGTGATTGAGATCATCCGTCCTGAGGGGTCTTCATTAGTCCCTCGAGGAGTTACATCATCAACTACAGAATTAGTAATTGAGTTCATCCGTCCTGAGGTGTATGCGTGTTAAGCTACGGCTATAAATCACAACACATAAGAAAAGTGAGAATGATAGGGCGATTAAAATGTATTCTCATTAAGATTGAAAGTGCATTACAAAGAGAGCGTAGTTGGGGTCGTGCCTCGTTAAAACCTTCTTGAGAAAACCCAATGGGAAAAAACTCAAGTAAGGAAAAGAGTACACGCCGCCTTACCAACTAGCTGTAATAAACACGTAAGTTCTGAGTGTTCCATTTGTTGCGGATTGGAGTTCCATCAAGTTTTTCCAACCGGTATGACCCTTTTCTAGTCACTTCAGAAACTCTATAAGGACCTTCCCACGTCGGTGCTAGCTTTCCTTGATGAGCGAATTTATTCCCCACACTCGCCTTTCTCAAAACAAGATCTCCGGTGTTAAAAGCCCTGTATTGGACACGTTTATTATACCGGAGTGCTGCCTTTGCTTTTACCGCCTGATCCCTGATAAAAGCCTTTTCTCTTAACTCCTGGAGGACGTCCAGCTCTGATGCCAGGTTGGCGTTGTTGTCTTCAGCTGAAAAATACTCCACACAAGCCGATCTTGTTCGTAGCTCCACTGGAATCATCGCCTCAACCCCGTACGTCAGCCGGTATGGGGATTCGTTAGTTGAAGAATGAGGCATAGTGCGGTATGCCCATAAAACATGACATAGCTGGTCAGTCCATCCTCCCTTCGCTTCTCCCAGACGCTTCTTCAACCCCTTTAGCACTTCTCGATTGGCTACCTCCGCTTGTCCATTGGTTTGGGGGTGTTCAACAGATGAAAATATCTGGATTATCCCCAGTCCTTCAAGCAAATCTGTGAACTTTTTGTCTGTAAACTGGGTGCCGTTGTCAGTCACAATCCGCCCTGGCACCCCGAACCGAGCTATGATATTTTTATACACGAAACGTCTTGTTCGCGCAGAAGTAATGTGCACTACGGGCTCAACTTCGATCCACTTGGTGAAGTAGTCTACCCCCACGATCAAATATTTGATACCTCCTGGCGCAGTGGGGAATGGACCCAAAATATCAAGGCCCCACTGGTAGAACGGCCAAGGTACAGCAGATGAGGACAGCTCTTGGGCCGGTGTATGGTGGAGATTGGAGAATTTTCGACAAGCGTCACACTTCCTAACAAAATCTGCAGAATCCTGCTTCACAGTGGACCACCAATATCCAGCCCTGAGGACCTTTCTCATTAAGCTCCGACCCCCAGCATGGTGCCCGCACTGCCCCTCGTGCACTTCCTCCAAAACCGCTTGAACCTCATCCTCTCTCAAACACAAAAGATATGGGACAGAGAATCCCCTTTTGTAGAGAACACCATCAACCATAGTAAAATATGGTAGCTCCCTCTTCACTCGTCTCCTCTCCTTCTCATCAGTGGGAAGTTGACTGTGACATCCCGGCGCTGTTGAGGGCGGGGAGTGATCGCCGGTGCATTGGCACGGACAAGGAGCGGCTCCTGGCAGGCTTCCAGCGGGAGATGTGATATCCCGGTCACTGTTGAGGGTGGGGAGTGATCGCCGGTGCATAGGCACGGACAAGGAGCGGCTCCTGGCAGGCTTCCAGTGGGAGGGACACATGAACGAACCGAATACATACCAGAATGAGAGGGATCCAAAGACTGTATAGGTATGGGACTATACAGTCGAGGATAGCTTAAAGAAATGAATTTGTACTACCTATATCAACAAATGCATTAGTCTTTTCGGTGGCCTATCACATAAGGACTCCAAAGTTAAGCGTGCTTAACTTGGAGTAATTCTGGGATGGGTGACCTCCTGGGAAGTTCTCAGGAAATGTGTGAGTGAGGACAAAAGCACATTGGAAAGGTCTCGTGTTGGTCTGTGGGGAGAGTCGTTCATTCCTGAAAAGCGGCCGAGGCGTTACAGTGGTATCAGAGCCTAGCCTCTCCTAGTACGGTATGGTTCGGGGACGAACCAGGCGGAAGCTGGTGGGCGTGTGACATCCCGGCGCTGTTGAGGGCGGGGAGTGATCGCCGGTGCATAGGCACGGACAAGGAGCGGCTCCTGGCAGGCTTCCAGTGGGAGGGACACATGAACGAATCGAATACATACCAGAATGAGAGGGATCCAAAGACTGTATAGGTATGGGACTATACAGTCGAGGATAGCTTAAAGAAATGAATTTGTACTACCTATACCAACAAATGCATTAGCCTTTTCGGTGGCCTATCACATAAGGACTCCAAAGTTAAGCGTGCTTAACTTGGAGTAATTCTGGGATGGGTGACCTCCTGGGAAGTTCTCAGGAAATGTGTGAGTGAGGACAAAAGCACATTGGAAAGGTCTCGTGTTGGTCTGTGGGGAGAGTCGTTCATTCCTGAAAAGCGGCCGGGGCGTTACATTGACCATCGGCCAGATAGCGAATATAAGGGATAACCCAAGAATCCTCATACGGATAGCTCACCATGACAGCATTCAGAGA